>CM048839.1:78921413-80205788 GCA_026545765.1 Plantago major | reverse complement strand
CATGAGGACGACGACATTCTGGTACAGACGCCGCACGGGGCGGAATACGGCCAGCTGGAGACCAGCTAACCTACTATATTCGCTGATCCAGTACGAAGCTAAAAGATCGAACCACCTAAATTGGAGCGGATATAGTAGGTTACCTAAATTGGAGCGGATTTAGTAGGTTATCTGGTTATCCAGCTTGCCGCATTCCGCCCCGTGTGACTAAAGCAAGAGTGGCTCGATCCTTTAGTTTCGTATTTCACCAAGTTGTTTTTTCTCCCCTATTACTGTTGGTGTTTTCGTGTTCTTATGTTTGTTGACTGTGGGATGGAGTAGTCTGTATGTGATGGATCGATTTTAGTCAATTTGGCACTTGTCTTACTCTACAAATCTATGTGACAGTGATATGTATCTTCACTTTTACCATTTTAGTCAATTTGGCACTTGTCTTACTCTACAAATCTATGTGACAGTGATATGTATCTTCACTTTTACCATTCTTCTTGGGATTTATCTTAGACTTGGGACTCTTCTTGCTTAGGGGTTTGAGACTGAGCCTAACCAGCATAGTTTTGTTTGCTGTTTATAACGTTTTATTTACCACTGTTGTTTTTGTTGGGTGTTTTAAGCGTTTAAGGTGCCCAGGAACGATTAATTTTGCACAACAGAATAACTCACTTTTATTACACACACAAAGTAGTACAATATTTTTGGTACAAGACTCAAGACACTCACTTTTTGCTTGTGCACTCATACATCAAACAACACAAGCAAACTAATATTTATATACCTCCTAAGTCGGTCAGCATATCTAATTAATTAGCTAAACTCATTTCTCCATGTTGCCGCCATTCTCGTAACTTCTGGACCAGCCGTCATTCTTGACCTTTCTTGTTTCTTCAATTGCTTTCTTATTCCATCTTGGTCCCTCTAGAATTTTCTCCAAATCCCTTATTTTCTCATTACATTTCTAGGTCCCTCTAGATTCTTCTATTTATAAATTGAGCTTAATATTTTCAACATCCTCCCTTAAGCTCAATTCTTTAACGACCTCATGCCGAGTGCCATCTCCAATTTTCCAAATATGTCGTGCTTCAAAGGCTTTGTAAAAATGTCCGCAACTTGATCTTCTGATCTACAATATACCAACTCCACTTCATGATTTCCCACGTGCTCCCGGATAAAATGATAGCGTGTGTCAATATGCTTACTCCTTTCATGAAAAATTGGATTTTTCGCTAATGAAATTGCTGACCTGTTATCGAACCACCTCAATTCCGAGAAAATGTGTCATCAACCCAATGTCGGTCATCTCGAACTCCATGACCATATTTTTCTTAAACTTCTCGAACATAGCCTCATTGTTTCCAGTAAAGATCAAATCATCGAAATAGAGGCAAACATATAAAACATTACCTGCACCGTCTCTCTTCATGTATAGTGCATGCTCGTACGGGCACTTCGTAAACCCATCTTTCAAAAAATACTCATCGATCCTTGTATTCCAAGCCCGAGGAGCTTGCTTAAGCCCATATAATGCTTTCTTGAGCCTGTAGACTTTATTCTCCTGTCCTCCCTTGATGTAGCCTTTGGGCTGTTCCACATATATTTCTTCTTGAGAAATCCGTTCAAGAAAGCAGACTTTACATCCAATTGATAAATTTTCCAGTTGTGTTGTGCAGCAAGTGAAATAAAGAGTCTGATAGTCTCCAAACGTGCTACGGGAGCAAATACCTCACTATAGTCGATTCCTTCCTTCTGACGATATCCTTTCGCCACTAGCCTTGCTTTATATCTCTGAACTTCTCCTTGGGAATTTTTCTTAGTCTTGTATACCCATTTGACGCCAATTGCTTTACGGCCTTCCAGCAGCGTCGTCAAATACCAAGTGTCATTTTTCTCAATGGAGTTTATTTCTTCATCCATTGCAGTCCTCCATTTCTTCTCCTGCGAAGCTTCATTGAATGATACAGAATCAGAATCCATGTAGAAGCACATCATATTCACATCCTCATTTTCTTCTTGTGCTTCTGTTGCTTCATAGATATCCCTTAAGCTTCGTGTCCTTCTCGGTGGCGACTCAGCTTCATCAACTGGTATATGAGCTTCTTCTTCACTTTCTTCTCCTTCAACAACTATAGATTTTACTTTATCCTGTGGATCTTCCCAATTCCACATTTGATCTTCTTCAAACACGACATCCCGACTTATAATATTCTTCTTCGTTAGTGGATTATATAACTTGTAACCCATCGTTCTATCTCCATATCCAACAAAAATGCATTTCTCACCTTTGTCGTCAAGCTTGGTCCTTCTGGCCTCTGGGATTTTCGCGTACGCAATACATCCAAACACTCTAAAGTGTGAAACGCCTGGCTTGATTGAACTCCAAGCTTCTTCAGTAGTCTTGAATCGTACACTTTTCGTAGGACATCGATTCAACAAGTACACGCTTGTTGCTACGGGTTCTGCCCAAAATTCTCATGGCAAGTTCTTTCCTTTCACCATGCTTCTTGCCATGTCCAATATAGTGCGATTCTTTCTTTCTGCAACTCCATTCAACTGTGGTGTGTAGGCTGGCATCAACTGATGTCTGATTTCATAATCTCTGCAAAATTTCTCGAACATATCCGATGTGTATTCTCCACCTTGATCGGATCTTAGGACTTTTATACGACAACCACTTTGATTCTCCACCAAGTTCTTAAATTCTTTGAACACTTCAAATACTTTCGATTTTCTCTTCAAGAAATAAACCCACGTCTTTCTAGAAAAATCATTAATGAAAGTAAGGAAGTAATTGTTACCTCGGAGAGATGTGGGCTTTAGTGGACCACAAACATCTGTGTGCACTATCTCCAATGGACGTGATGCTCGCCATCTCTTTTCCTTCGAGAAACTCGGCCTATGATGCTTTCCGAGAATGCATCCTTCACATACTTCATTGGGGTGATCGATATGAGGCAGACCTTTCACCATATTCTTCGATGACAACAACTTCAAGCCTCCAAAATTTAGATGTCCAAACCACAAATGCCACAACCATGACTCATCTTTTATGACACTTTTCATGCACTTAAGTGTATCATGCCTTAATGTTAACGGGAATAACCTATTCTTTGTCATCTTCACATGTGCAATTAAATTTCCACGTGCATCTTTAAGTGTTAAATATCGATCCTTCGTATTGATGATAAATCCTTTCTCCAATAGTTGACCAAGGCTTAAAATATTGCTTTTCATAGCAGGAACGTAATAAACATCTGATATATCACCATGATTACCATTCTTAGATTTGTAAAGAATCGTACCTTTGCCTTGGACCGTAACTTTGGAGTAATCTCCGAACGTCACATCTTCTTCCGGAGTTTTATCAAGCTTCATGAACATCTCCTTTTTTCCGCTCATGTGATTTCTTGCTCCGCTATCAAGATACCACGTGGAATATTCATCCCCGTCAACTCATTTATGTATGAACAGTGATGTCGATCCTGCTTGCTCGCCTGTGACATCGGCATGTGCGTAGTTCACTTGCTGTCGTCCTCCCATATTTTTTGGGCCTCGACACTCATAACTGTAGTGACCATATATTTATGGCAATTATAGCATTCAACATTTCTTTTATCATAAGTCTGCTGACTTACAGTTTATTTTCGGCTTCCTCGTTCAAATCCTCTACTGCGTCCTTGACCTCGGCCTCGAGGTGCATACGTATCTTGACCACCGTATCCTCCCAATCTTCGATAATCTCCACGACCTCCTCTACCATGAGCTGCTACAAATTCCAACTTAGCATCTTCTTTTATCTTCATTTTCGCTTCTAGCGCTTGCTCCAATGACCCTGGACTCTTTCTCTTCATTCGTTGCTCGTGCACTTCTAGGCTACTTTGCAACTGGTCCACCGTCATCGTATTCAAGTCTTTTGACTCCTCAATCGCCGCAACGACGTGCTCAAACTACCCCGTTAATGATCTCAAGATCTTTTCTACAACTTGAACATCTTCGACTTCCTCACCGAGCCTTTTCATTTTATTTACGAGGACTAGTGTCTCGCACAATAATCAGAAATAGACTCAGACTCACTCATATTTAATGCTTCAAATTCGGCACGAAGAATTTGGAGTCAAACACGTACCGCTTTATCGACGTCAGTATGGGAATTCTTCAAAATCTCCCATGCCTCCTTCGACGTTGCCGCTGCGCTAATTTTCTCAAACGTTGTCTCATCAACTCCTTGATAAATAAGGTACAACGCCTTCTTGTCGCGCTTTCTAGCTTTTCATAACACATTCTTCTGATTATTTGTCAAGGCGTTTTCGGCCTCCGTTGAACCGGATTCATCATATCCCACTTCAACAATTTTCCACAAGTCTTGCGATTGCAACAAGACTCGCATCTGGATGCTCCAATTTCCATAGTTATGCTTCTCAAGCTTCGGAACCTGCTGCTGCATGGTATTTGCCATGAACGCCATATATACCTTCGGGCACTCTTTCTCCAATGACGTGGCTCTGATGCCAAATTTGTTGGGTGTTTTAAGCGTGTAAGGTGTTCAAAGTGCACAGGAACGATTAATTTTGTGCAACAAAATAACTCACTTTTATTACACACACAAAGTAGTACAATATTTTTGGTACAAGACTCAAGACACACTCACTTTTTGCTTGTGCACTCATACATCAAACAACACAAGCAAACTAATATTTATATACCTCCTAAGTCGGTTAGCATAGCTAAATAATTAGCTAGACTCATTTCTCCATGTTGCCGCCATTCTCGTAACTTCTGGACCACCCGTCATTCTTGACCTTTCTTGTTTCTTCAATTGCTTTCTTATTCCATCTTGGTCCCTCTAGAATTTTCTCCAAGTCCCTTATTTTTTCATTTCATTTCTAGGCCCCTCTAAATTCTTCTATTTATAAATTGAGCTTAATATTTTCAACAATTTTGTTTGCTCGTCATTATGTTTATTGAGTCTGTTTCGGCATTTTGATTCGTACACTTCGGTTCTAGAAGAAGAACATGAGTGGGGCGTCTGTTTTCATTCAACTGTTTTTATGACACTTCTAGCTGATGTCCAAAAACTCTCAGAGAGTTTTCGGACATCAGTTAGATGCGCTATAAAAACACTTGAGCCTGAAGCAACTGTAATGTGGATGATCTGAGAACTGCTGTTTACAACAACTGCTTTCTACTTGTTTTCTAAGTAGTAATTTGAGCACATCAAATTTGGCGTCGCTGCCGGGGAGCCAATTCCTACTGTAGCATTTGAGAGTGATTTCTTATTTGCTTGTTTTTCAACCTGAAGCTTAGTACACTAACAGAAACTAAGAATATTTCGAGGCTTTCGAGTTGTGTAGCTTTAACAACAAGTTTGTCAGAAAGAAAATTTCGATGGCCCAGCTTACCTATGGAGCTTACATGCAGCCCGGTGGGGTTAGGGTTGGCAAAGCGACAATTATTCTATCTAATGAAGCTAGGAATTTGGAACTCAAGGCTCACCACCTCCACAATCTCCCCAAATTCTACGGAATGGCAGATGAAGATGTGATAAGATTCATCAAGGAGTTTGAACTATTGATTTCAGGACTGACGGTGGAAGGGGTGACAATTACTGACGAGGAGATCAGGAAGAAGGTCTTCCCCATTTGCATGCAGGACAAGGCCAAGAGCTGGCTTCTTAACCAGCCGGAGGGATCTTTTCGTACTTGGGATGCTCTGTATAAAGCTTTCATGAACAAGTTCTATCCTGCTAAAAAGACTAAGCAACTCCATCTCCAGATTGAGAAGTTTATGCAGATGAGTGATGAGAGTTTCCATGAAGCGAGGGAACGGTTTTTGAATCTGCTCTCTCAGTGCCCTCACCACAGGATGTCTGAGATGGATTTGTGTTACAAATTTTATGAGGGTCTAGATTGGGAAGCTCAGAATATGGTCGACATGTCTGTTTATTGGACCATTGTTACATCATCTCCTGCTGCTTTGACCAAAGCATTCGATAAGCTGGCTGCTGTTTCCCAGCTTAAAGGGACGCGTAGTCGGTCTAGAAGGGGTGTAGTTAGAGTTGTGGAGGAAACCTCAGGGCCAAGTAACTGCAATTTGGCGGATCAGATCAAGGAGATGAGGATGCTTGGCACGGTCTCCATTCCCAACATTCAAGTAAGTGAGAGGTGCAATCTGTGCGGTAACTATGGGCTTGGAGCGAATCTGTGTCGCCTACCTGAGATGATGAGCGCAAATCCTACTACTGAAATTGCCAGCTAGGTACAGTCGAGACAGAAAATTAACTGGCAGGCACCGCTAAGCATGGATCAGGAAATCAGAAGCCACATGGAGTGATCTGAGAAGTTCTGGTTAGAAGCGTAGAGAATTCAAGGCATGAATGATCAGCGGTTCGACAACATTGAGCAGTCACAGAAGCGGTTAGAGAAGATTTTGGGGGATCTAGTTGGTCAGTTTCAACAATGGAAAAAGGGTAAGTTCCCGGCGACCGTAGAAACCAACAGAGTTCTAGCTGTTGAGGTGACATTTGATGAGCCAGGAAAGGTGAAGTCCGTTCTCGCTACTTGCACTATTGAGGTACATGGTAAGCAACGCGAGTTGCAAGCCACTACTATACCATATTCTGTTGCGCAGGTTGAAATGAAGACATACATGGGAGCACACACTGGACCCCTCTATATGCATACTTATATGCAGGGAAGAAGAGGAGTTGCAAAAGCTGGAAAAAACAAGAACTTTCAGAGTACCCGTTAGCCAACACGGAAGAGTCTTGTACATGACTGTAAAGGTACACCTGCAGGCAAGTCACTGTTGATCCCATTCTCTTTTCTTTTTCACTCTACGCTTGACGACATGCTTGAGTTTAGGTTTGGGGAGGGGGAATGTGCTCTCTAGTGTTTTGTCTGCATTTTCTCTATTAACTGAGTCTCTAGAGTCTTTTGTCCTTTACTTTCTGTATGTTTTGGTCATTTTTCTTTTTCTTCTTTTCCCTTCTAGAGTCTTCCGTGAGTCGTTCTTCCAAGTTATGAAAGCTCCCATTGTGACTGTTAAATTTGCTAGCTGCTTATGTTTTGCACGATACTTGACTAAGGTGGCATAGTGGATTTAAAATCTCGTAAGTCTGTTTCTCTTATAAATAGCAAGTTTGTTTATCTCTTTAGTCCAAAAAGCCGGTGAGAAATTTTAAGCTAATGAAAAAATATTGTACCGGCGCCTGTGCGATCCTTTCGGGAAGTGCAAACTCCCTTGTTTGTGCCTCTTCATGCTCATGTATACTCTGTTAAGTTATGTATGACGAATGGCATGCTCTTTATGATCTGTTTTATCAAAGCCAGTGCATTACAAAGAACCGGTTTGGGGAGAAGAATTCGGTTGTGCTGTTATGTTTATCTATTCTTGTAATCTGTATTTCTTCCCCTGATTAGTTGATTCGTCTCGGAGTGTATCTGTGGTGCTTGTCATCACCGTAGTCGTGTTGGGCGTGTTTCAAATACTACATATATACCGGTGTGGTCCTAAAAAGCCATATGTCCATGAGGGTTGATGGCACGTATACCAAACTGACACGCACAAAAGTGCGGACTTCAGTAAAACAGACACTACCAAAAAAATTGAGACTAAAAGAGTCCATAGTGGTCAAATTGATTAGCATGTAATTCATTGTATACAAAAATGTGGTGATATGGAAGTTTGGTTGTATGTTCTAACAAGTTGTTGCACGTGAAGAAAAAGTCCCTTCCGACTTAACTGACTGAGTATTTTGCATGAGGTATTTGATGCACCTTTGTGATGAAAGTCACCTTCCCTTCTCTTGCTAGTTCTTGAGTGATTACCCACTGGACACTTCCAGAGTGTGTGAGAGAGTTGCGTAGGATTCCTTGTGAGGGATTGAAGAGTTAGACTTAAATGCTATTTACCTGAGAAATTGTCATGCTTGATTTTTTGTGCACTATTCTGTCAAGGTTAGTTGAATGCAAACCCTTTTTGTCTTGTGAACTTAATGCTTACAATGGTAGAATTCGGTCACTTGGAAGTCTGACTCGTTTGTGTGTCTCTTGTATGTTGTCGTCTAGAGTCTAGTTTGTTTGTTTGCTCGAGGACGAGCACAGGTTCAGTTTGGGGAGTTTGATGAGACGATAATTTAGAGTCTCATTTAGTCCTTTTTAGATGTCTTTGTTAGTGTTTGTTCTTAGTTTTATAGTGTTTTTTGTACAATTATACGCTTTGGTGTTTGCTTTTCTTTTGCAGGAATTAATGATTTTAAGCTAAAATGGGAAAAAGCTGCTTAGCATGGCTCGCCGCGGCGAGGGATTCTTTCCGCCGCAGTGAGATTTTACGAAGCTGGAGGGTTTGAGTTGCTGAGAGATTATACGAGGCGATATATATTGCGACAAAAGAAGACTCGCCGCAGGTTTAATTTATATTAAATAGACCTAACTAATTTAGAAGGAGTTCTTTGAGGGATTTTGCCCATTGCGGCGAGAATTTACGAGGCTAATTCTTGGACTGCTGTAGAGGCTCGCCGCGGAGAGAAGCGCAGAACAGATTTTTGTCTTCCTTATTAGCTTAGAATTGGGATCTCCTCTCATACTTTTCTTTTCACCTAGTTCTTAGAAAAAAGCTCCATATTCATACTTTGACATTGACACATTATTGGAGCTTGGTTTTCATCATTGTTGAACTATTGATATCGAATTCCTGGTAATATTTAATAACTCTCTATCGTTTATCTCTTCGGTTCGTGTTGTTATTGTTTATCAAATTGTATGAGCTTGCGTGCGATTATCAACATGTCTGTGTTTATCATATGCAATACTTTGAAATCTTTGATCTTTGCTTCTACTATGAGTAGCTAAACCACTCCGAACACAGTAGTTATGTGACGGTTTTGCGTATTTGCTTCTAGGGTTATGATTCGTTCATATCGGTTCGTCTAGTTCAAAATCTTCGTAAAAACTATCAATCCAATTCACTAGTTCAAGGTTTTCTAAATTGTTTTTAGTTAAGGGTCATGGATTGACGACCCACGATTATTCTAGTTCAAAAAATTTAAATAACGATTAGTTGAGGTTGGATTGATCGATTTTTGTACACCGACCGTGTGACAAGTATGAACGATTTCCCTAGAGTGAATTAGCATTACTTGATCATAACTGATGTGTTCTCTCTATCTCATTGATTTTAATATTTACATTGCTTTATCTGATTTCTAGTTTAGAAAGTATTCAAACTCGAATCATTCATTTGTTTATACAAGTAACTGTTTGCTCTCAACTCGTTGTGGTAGCTTAATTGGTTCCTTAGCGAACGATTCCGTGGTTAGCATTGTCTGGTTAAAACAACTGCTTTCTACTTGTTTTCTAAGTAGTAATTTGAGCACATCACCCATACAGTGTAACACTTTTCCCCGCATGGCACTTAGTCCCTGCGGGACTGGATCATCCCGCTCTGATACCACTTGTAACGACCCGACCACTAATGGGCCGAGACCCGGCCCATTGGACCGACGATGTTACTCATGACGGGCCCACACACATCTCGTTGGTATGATATTGTCCGCTTTGGGCTGGAGCCCGCAAGAATGTATTTTTGGTATTCCCAAAAGGCCTCATACCATAGAAGAGTGGTGGTTTGCATATATACTATTCACCACTACCGTTTTTAAGCGATGTGGGATGTTACAAACTACCCCCTTGAGGGATCGACGTCCTCGTCGAGCTTTCAGGGGTGACAATCGGTCCCGAGATCATCCAGTCATGCAGGATTCTAGCGGTGGCCCCTACGAGCTCAAGAGGTGGCTTCCACCGCCCATACAGTGTAGCACTTTGCCCCGCATGGCACTTAGTCCTTGCGGGACTGGATCATCCCGCTCTGATACCACTTGTAAAGACCCGACCACTAATGGGCCGAGACCCGGCCCGTTGGACCGACGTGGTTACTCATGACTGTCTCATACACGTCTCGTTGGTATGATATTGTCCGCTTTGGGCCGGAGCCCGCACGGATTTATTTTTGGTATTCCCAAAAGGCCTCATATCATAGAAGAGTGGTGGTTTGCATATATACTATTCACCACAACCGTTTTTTAAGCGATGTGGGATGTTACAAACTACCCCCCTTATGGGCTCGATGTCCTCGTCGAGCTTTCAGGGGTGACAATCGGTCCCGAGATCATCCAGTCGTGCAGGATTCTAGAGGTGGCCCCTACGAGCTCAAGAGGTGGCTCCCACCGCCCATGCAGTGTAGCACTTTGCCCCGTATGGCACTTAGTCCTCGGGATCGGATCATCCGCTCGATATTAATCAATAACCGGCCTAATGGGTCGGTCTCACCTCATTATTGGCCGGTCGTTCTGTAGTCATCTATTATCTATTGTTGAGTCAAATACCCTACATGATGAATATACAAAATAACACCTCATGTGTTCAATTTTATTTAGTGATGTAAGTCAAATACCTGTTAAATATCCGGTTTAATTAATTTGGGCCTAGACGTAGTACTCGCTACGTCCCCAGAGAATCGATATGCTTTTCATATTTATGTGTCCCATAGAATTTCATACTTTATTAAAAAAAACGGAAACTAAATCTCACATAAGAAATAAATTGTTGTGTTTAACTCACATTTAAACCATTAGAATTTAGAAGTACATATATTGCCATGTTTCATTTTTTCCTTTCTCATTTATTTTAATGTTTACCTAAAATCGTATGTCAACTCTAATGTATGAAATTGTGGAAGGAGTATAACTTTTGAGTTAGATGTGATTCAAATTTTATACTCCCTTCGTCCTGGTTTAAACTTTTTGTGGGCCCGAACACAAGTTTTAAGAGATAATGAATAAATAAGAGGTATGGTAATAATGTACTAGAAAATAGACTGAATAAAGTAGTAGAGTTAGTGATTAAGTAGGAAAATTAGTGAACACGTTAGGAGGGTTTATTTGATGCTAGTGGGTTCCCCACTAATCCACCTTCTCCAAAATTTGACAAGTTTCAACTCATCGAATTCTCTTTTTATTTTCTTATTTTTCCAACATTTTAACCTTCACCATAGTTAGAGTCTATCCATGTTTTTAAATTAATTTATCTGAAAATTTTGGAAGAAACATCAGATCCCGTCACAAAATTTCAGTTTAACACGTATTTTCATATAATAAAATAATTTACATAATTGCAAAAAAAATGATACATAAAAGGGAGAAAATCGTATCTAACTTGACTCACATCTTACATCTTCAATTAAAAAGTTAAACATGTATGCACCAAATTGAAATTGAATCCTGATGTCCGCTTGATGTTGATGCCATTCAAAAATCTTCTTCATACTTAACAGAAAATGGTTCAACTTTTTGGAGCAATTGGGGATTTCATCATCAAAATAAAATTCTAGGTTGAGGGATTTTGATTTTGAATTCAATTTGAAACTGAAATTTTGTGACGGGGTCTGATGTTTCTTCCAAATTTTCAGATAAATTAATTTAAAAACATAGTTATACTCTAACTATAGTTAAGGTTAAAATGTTGAAAAAATAAGAAAATAAAAAACTAATTAGATAAGTTGACACTTGTCAAATTTTGGAGAAGGTGGACTAGTGGGGACCCCCTAGCATCAAAGAAACCCAGTAGGAGAGATGGTAATAGAGTATGAAATAGAGTGAATAAAGTAGGAGAATTGGTGATAAAATATGAAATATAATGAATAAAGTAAGAGAGATTTTCCACTTAAAGGGTGTGAAGTTGAAATTGCGACGTTCGGAAATGAAATGCGAAAAGTTAAAATCGGGACGAATAGAGTATAAATAAATGGTAAAATTAACAATTGAAAGTAGGGCTTTTCTATTATCAGGTCGGCATCATACCGACCTAAAT
Organism: Plantago major; assembly: GCA_026545765.1. Classification (NCBI taxonomy): domain Eukaryota; kingdom Viridiplantae; phylum Streptophyta; class Magnoliopsida; order Lamiales; family Plantaginaceae; genus Plantago; species Plantago major. The sequence continues at coordinate 80,193,930 of CM048839.1, read as the reverse complement.
ATAAGTCTCCGTTAGATGATCTCCATGTGGCAGTTAATTCATTCCGATCCATTGATTTTAGTTCGAAATTATTTTCTCTATAATTTTGGGTACGATTGATAATTATAGTAATTACAAATCCCCATAACATTTTTAGATGACTATAATACCCTTATAAAATAATTATTTTTAATGTTATATATAATATATATATAATTTCAATTTTTCTAAATAACATATACATAACCTTTTTTAATAACAAACAATTAGATAATGAATTACAGTTCCATCTTTAAATATATGCCATCGATAAAAATCAGTTAACAAACATTGAAGCTATTCAACTCTATTTTTCAACAATTACCAAGTGTGAAGAACCCTAATCAAACGATCAATCCCAATTCACAAAATTATTCCAAAATTAGTGGAGCAAGACCCAATTTTAGAGCTTTATTTATCCATCTTCAATCCGTCTATCAATGTGTTTGTTTTTCACTTACCATCGTACATCATCTTGGGTTGGATTTGGGACAATGTATTGTTTTTGTATTTCTTTTTCCCTTCACTGCGTTTGCTCTGCTCAAGGAAAAATTGGGATAAGTTTCCTCCTGGCCTTTGTAACTAAAATTACGTTAGCTTAAAGGATTGTTACAGAAGGATGAAGACGATGATCATCAATGTTTAATTGTTGATATGTTTGAAAATGATATGTATAAAATATATGAAATTATATTTCTGAAATTTAATTAGATTTGAATAGGGGTACAGATGTACATTAATATTCTAGTATTAAAATATAATTAATATATCACATTATTAAGATCGTACTTGATAATCATCTAACAGAGACTTATGTTTAGATCGGTACGATACCGACCTGAAAATAGAAATGCACAAGAAAGTATTGAAATTGTTATAAGATTCTTATAAAATCTTGAGTAAATTGTTCGTCTATAATAATAGACAGAGCTCTGATGCAAAAGCCAATTGCAAGATAAAATATCATATATAAGGGAAAGATGAATAAGTAAATGAATTAAACAAATGAATACTTACTGAAATAAACGACACAAAGTATTCTAAAAGATATTCTCTGGATAACGATATATTTTATCAATAAAATTATTCATCTTATTAATTAAAACGTCTACATTATTAGTGAAATGTATTTTTATCTAATATGAAAAAATACCAATGTTGAGAACATGGACGTTTTGATTAATAATATCGAAGATTTAGTTGATAACCTAGGTTCGTATCTAGTTAAATTATCTAGAGTCCGCATCTCAGGAGACTTACACATTAAACAAATGAATATTTAAATTAAACAAATGAATAGTATAACGAATGTGAAACAATTAACATTGTGGATAAAATCTTTTAACTTTATAGTACTAATTCACCCTTTTTCTAACTCAATTATAACTAAGTTACTATTTATCAATTTTCGTATGTTTTTAACTCTGATATAATAGTTAACTCTAAATTAAATCGCACATAATGAATTCAAGACATGCAGAAGGATTACTGATCCGCGGTACTGCGACTAGTGAATCAGCACTACGGAGTGAACTCATTTTGAATTTGTGAAAAAGTGCATTAGAGGGATAATCACTGGTATGGGAAATATTTTCTTTGCACTTGTATTTGGATTGGAACTTTGTTTAATCATTAACAAATATAATTTGCCGATTTAAGAAAAAACAAAGATTTACACAATTTATAATAAATATTGTCCGAAGGACAAATATACAACAAGTTTCTTGTCAGTAGGAACTCTCGAAGACAATGTGGGAAAACAAGCTACTGTTACATGATTACTGGTCCCATATAATTCAGAATTGTCCAGAACCACTGGCTAAGATTGTTGAGCTCGCACCAAATTCTCCATTGCTTTTGGGCCGAGATAATCTGTCTTTTGACCATTCTTCCAAGGCTTTGCGATGGAGAGCGTTCATTCGTATGCAAGGTCTTTTTTCCTTGATCATCTTTTCTGCACCTTTCCAATCTTCTGCCAGGCCAAGAGCAACCAAAAGTGCACACATCACTGCAACACTTCGTCCATGGCCTGAATTCATATGAGTAAGTTAGATTTTAATCCCCTATAAGCTTTCAGTTCATCAGCACAGGCAGCAGTAGAATAATGTGTAGGAGTTGTTGGGGGAGTTTTTTTGTGTAATTTATGGTTACTAATAAGCCTTTTTGAGTGTTTGCAAATTAAGAACGTGGCATCAGCTAAGCTGTTTTTAAGTCTTTGATCTTAACAAGCAAAGCAAGAAAACCCCTTCAAATACTACAATAAGCTACACATTTAAGTGCACACAAACACTGAGCGTTACACCATCAATATTGCAAGCATTCTGTTCTATGCTGAACCCTACCTTAGCATTTCCAGTCCCACGGAGAAAGAAAAGAAAAAAAAAAGGAACTAGTCACGAAAAATTGAAATAATACTACTACATTTATAATATTTACCATCTCCATACAGCATGAAAATTAACACATTGCTACTTATCAGATTCGTCTAAGTTAAGCAAATGGAAGTTTTCTGAAAAATGTCAAGTATCAGTAAATAAGGTCACCAAGACTCCAAGAGAGTTGACAAACAGACGTTGTCCACAATCAACAAAAAATGGCCCTCTATAAACTAATTCTAAATTTTTCTGCTCAATAACAATGAAATTCTAAACTTGGAACCAGATTCAAGACACAACATTGAGATCACACCTTGCTATGCTTATGGCTGCTGCAAGCAAGGTAATTGTTGAAGTTTGACCATGCATTACAGGATAAAGGCAACAAGATGAATGCTGTATTTGCCTTATTAATTGTAACTGACTTTGGCTAGGAAAAGGCAAAGTAAAGAAAGTTCGGGCTTTTTAGCAATTATACCTATCTGGTTCGCCCAGAGATAGAGAGAGTTAACAAGCAACTGTCATCCACAACCAAATATAATTGGGCCTCCATAAGCTGAAGCTGACATTTTATGTTCAACAATGCAAAGCTAAAATGGAATGATCATAAAAACCCAGATGCAATATCCATTTTCTTGAAATCTTTAATATGCAATTTATGCTAATCTCTGTTTGCAAGGTATGAACGATCTTTAAATGGAAGGGTAAATAATGATGTCAAGGTACCAGCAATTGTTGGAATGAGCTAGCATCTCCCTTACTTCCATTACTCAAGCATAATGATCGGACATATATGGTCCAACAGAATACAACAAATAGAAAGGCAGAACAAAATGTACACGAGATTGAGAAAGGATAAATTTGTGAATATTTTTCTTTACAAGTTAGGCACTTCAATAATGGCATTGGCAACATAACTATTAATAAAAACCCAACTTGCTAGCTGATACAAAGTTTTGAAACCAGAATGCACATGTTAACATTTATAAAACAATCTCAGAGTGCTATATTTTTATGTTAATTTCTAGAAAATCCAACATAAAACTTGTCTTAGACTGCCAAACGGTTACACAGACATTAAATATTAGGAATGACCACAATACCTAAGTTAGACATATTCTCCTAATTTGTACCCACATAACGGTTAGACCGTCTAACATAAGCTGTTCTTAAATCCACAAGAAAACGAATAGCTTTTGCAAATAAGCTAGGCGATTTGATATTACATATTCAGAAATCAGCTAGTTAACCGAGAAATTTATTGAACTCCTCAATCAAAATGAGCTAGCTTATCATCTTAATTTCAGCTACTTTATCGGTTAGATTTCCAGTTAGCAGCTATCTAATCATCTAGTTTTCGTACAAAAAGCAAAGGAAGGAAGTTAACCTCAATTTAATCTAACAATCATCAGTACAAGCTAAGGCACAAGAAAAAGAGAAGCAAAATGTTTGATTATACCTAATGCACAATGTACGAATACCGGAGCATTGGTAGCAGCTCTCTTTCGACAAGCCCAATTAACAGCAGACTCAATCTGAGCAGGATGAGGCGCCCTGGTGTCCCAAGTAGGAAGGCAGAAATAGGCATGACCCTGAATTAACCTAGGGAACTCACAGGTGCAATCAATAATGGCAGGGTTACCGGGCGGAAGCGTATCGGTGGAATAAGGCCAGGCACCTACATAAATCCCAGGAGAAATCTGAGTGTAAGGAGACTCTCCGCTTGCAAATCTCCTTACAGATGAAAAAGCCCTAACGAAATACAAGTAGGGGCTGAAGATGATCAATGACACAATTGAAAAGCTACCATCGGAACCTTTACCAACGAGTATAGGAAGATCGATTGAGGGATGAGAAGCAATTGCGACTAGTACTGAAATTAGGGATGCGTATAGAATTAGTATTGATAACAGAGGAAAAGAGTATCTGAGAGGAAGGAACAAGATGAAGAGTGTTGCTGCCTTAAGGCCTATCAGAACAGATATTCCCACGCTCATTTTCGATCAATTCAACAAACCAAACACTACTATCTATTACTGATGATTGATGATGATGACAGGGGTGGCTAAGGCGCGCGGGAAGCTGACCGCACGGTGGCCCGAAAATTTCTATTCTTATATGTTAAATGACATGGTGGTAGAATATTTTAATGAAAAAATTAATTTCTCAAATTGAAGTATAGGCTGTATTACCTTACTTATCGCCATGTTATTATTTAAACTATGATTATTTTTACTTTGTATTTTTTGAACTTCTTAATTTTCTTAGTAATAAGATTTTCTTCATATTAACATTATTTTTCGGAGCCAATTATAGTATGCCGTGCCTTTTTTATTGTTTATTCATTTTAGAATTTTTTTCGGGGCCCAATCTTACAAGTTTGCACAGGGCCCTGCAATATGTGAGACGCTCTTGGATGATGATGATGATCATGATGATCATGATGAATCAGTAAGCTCAATCGGAGCACTATTGTTCATCAACACGCGGGACGGATTTAGAGTGGTTATTTCAATTTTTGCCAACCAGTTGTACTATGAAGTCACAGTTAGAATTGTCGGGCAACAGCAACCTACAAGCAAGAAACCTTGAGGTGTGAGGTTCCAAGGTGACACTAGTATGGTGCTGCTCGAACGGACTCCGACACTCTAATTAGCAAGTTGGAAGAAGATGTAGTGTGTAAAGGATGTTGATCCAGATAACGGCAAAGTAAAAGATTACGGGGTGAATAGTATTTTCAAACTTTTGTCGATTCACAATTTTTTAAATATCTCTTCAGATATCTGGTACTTAGTTGTTAGAGAGCGGAAGACTTTGTGCTAAGTGCTAGCTTGTGTGGTAGTGTCAGTTAGCTTAAGTAACAAAGTAACGCACACATAATATATAGATAACTGAAACGTAAGTGCATTAAGTAAATGAGACACAAGTTTATAGTGGTATCTGAAGGTGGCATAATCCGTCAACTAATCCACTCGCTATGTCACATGACTTGAATTCACTAAGACAAGATTATGAGGTTCCTTACAAAATCCTATCACTAGTCAAATACTTTTAACACTAGGTTCCCAACCAAGTGTTCCCCTGAGTTATTCCCTAGCTTCCTCAGCTAAGTACTTCATCTAATCAGTAACCTTGAGCTATTCCTCAGCATCCTTAGCTAAGTACTTCCTATGCTTAGATAGGTTAGGACTTTAGCTTTCTCATAAATCCTTCCCTTAACACGCATGTTGGTGTTCTTGAGGTTATAGCAGTTATCGCAGTAAGTTCTACTTTGTAACGTCTTCCAGTTACTTTGTAAGAACTTGAATAATCACTCTTCCTTAATACTCTTTTCAAAGTATGGGAAGTTGTTCTTGATGACCTAATGCTTGTTATTTTTTTTAGGAGAATGAATCACTGATTAAGTCGCAACTTTATTCTTGTGATTCAACTCCTTCACACTACAAAAAAACTGGTTTGTAGCGACGGATCGATCCGTCGCCCCAGCTCTGGCGACGGATAGAAATTTCGTCGCCCCACTGGAGCTATGGCGACGGATAAATAATCCCTCGTCCAATTCGCGACGGATTGGACGACGGATTATGATTTTTGACTTTTTTTAATTTTTTTTAAAAATCGATTATTGGCGACAGATAGAATCTATTCGTCGCCATTGTAACGACGGATAGATCTATTCATCGCTGAAAGCTATTTTACAAAAAAAATCCGTATTCGAATTTTTATATTCGTATACGGATTAATTCGTATCTAATTTGTATTCGTATACGAGATATTGATTTATCGAAACTACAATATTCAAATCGGACAATAATTCGGTTGATATTCAAATCGAAACTACAATATTCAATACGATTATACAATAAATCGAAAACTTTATACAATGACAATAATACAAATTCATTATACAATAATACAATACAAACTAAAATACCGAAAATGTACAAAAAGATAAAAGATAAATACCTAAAATGTACAACCTAAAATACCTAAAATACCTAAAATACCAAAAATGTACAAAAAGATAAATCGAAGATCCGGAGGTGGACGGTGGAGATCCGGTGGCGGTGGTGGCGATGAGATCCGGAGGCAGTGGTGGCGTGGAGAGACGGGTGGTGGTGGTGGTGAGAGGCGGATGGTGGTGGTGGTGGAGTGGAGGAGGAAGAGCGGTGGTGGCAGTGGTGGTGGTGGGTGTGGTGCGGTGGTGGTGGCAGTGGTGGTGGGTGTGGTGCGGTGGTGGTGGGAGGAAGGGGAGGTGGTGGAGGAGGAAAGGAGGTGGTGGAGGAGATGGTGGTGGTGGAGGAAGAGAGGTGGTGGTGGAGGAAAGGAGGTGGTGGAGGAGATGGTGTTGGTGGAGGAAGAGAGGTGGTGGTGGAGGAGAGGAGGTGGTGGTGGAGATATATTAATGTTTTTTAGATCTATCCGTCGCTAACTTTTCTATTTTTTTTTAATTTTCCGGTCATTTGACGACGGATAGATCTATCTGTCGCTAGATAGCGACGGATAGATCTATCCGTCGCTAAAATTTTTTTATTATTTTTTCTTTTTATTATGGTCAACAAAATTAGCGACGGATAATTTTATCCGTCGCTACCCTTAGCAATTCGTCGCTATAGGGGCGACAGATTTTGGCGACGGATAAAATCCGTCGCCCCTTTCCGTCGTTTTTTCCCTGATTTCTTGTAGTGTCAAGGCATGCAAGGCTTGTTGAAATTCATGACACTTAGAACTTGAGAGCTACTTAGAAACTGGGAGCTTGAGTCGCAACAAAAAGCTTGAGAGTTTGTAAGTAGGTTTGGAGACTTGTATGCTTGAGTTCTGTGTATGATCGTTGGTCAATTCTGTGTTTCAAACATTTTAAGTGGTGATATTTATAGTTGAAAATCTTCCCGTTTGAATAGTATCCGTTAGGCACTATGGAATTCAAATTACTGATATATGGAATAGTACTGCAGTAAGCTTTTGTCTCTTTGTAGAGACCTTTCCTCTTTTGTTCAGACATCTTTGTTTGCGCATTAATTGCGTAGTACTATTGTTGTCCTATATTCTCAACGGATATGTGCAAGGTATCTGACCGTTTCCACATTCATTTCTTAGTTTCATTTTATCTCCAGAAACCTATTTGAGTGAAACTTATCTTTAAAAGACAATTGTTTCTTCAAGGTATCTGAGGAGACCTTCCTTCCTTGTCTTCAGTTATCTTGTGCAGTCGACTTGATCTTCAAATTGAGTGTCCTCCTTTTGGATGCTTGCTTCTTGGTCTTCAATAAAGATGAAAATTAACATCCTATACAAGATTAACTAGACTAAGATACCTAGTAAGTTTCCTCTTTTACAATGTTCAAGTGAACTAACAGTATTAGTTACCTTTCTGTGCTAAGATAAGTCATTTATGTTACTAATGAAAATCTAAAAGATATTCCTAACAAAGGAGATAGAGAGAAGGATGATGAGATTTAACTTATCGTGTTGGTTTTATTGGTTCGGCAGTGTATTAGCACCGGTGAAAAGCTAGTTGACCTTGTTGCAGGAAGCTATAACTAGTAGTCATCGGACGGTAATGGACGATGGCGGATGGAGATGGACGAGGATGGAAGGTCGATGGTAGGTCCTCATAGGTTGATGGAGGACGAGTCGCGGGGGAAGAGAGATGGGTCTTAATTCCATATGGACTCCTTGATTGGTCAAGATCCAAGAATACGAGATGGATCTTAGATTGAGCCAGACTCAAAAGATGCACTTTTGGATTAAGCAAGACTCTGGAGGAGATATTGACTCCTTAGTTTATCTAGGCCCGAGAAAAAGATATGGTTCTTAGAGAAAAAGTAGACCATGGACGAAGTTCTGGACCATTGAATTGGTCACTTGGGTTGGATCCGCGAGGAAGGTCAAGTGGGTCGGTCATGTCCAAGGATGAAAGATGGACCTTGATGATAGTCTATCTGAAAAGTTAGACCACCTCATGGCTAGTCTTCCTCCCTCGGATCTCATGATCAAGTCAACTACAGTAAGTCTTCCTCCCTCGAATCTCAATAGTTTATTATTTGTTGATTGTGGGATAGCCTACATTTTTAGTAATGTATGAAGTTCTATGGGACGGTTATGAAGTTCTACAGGACGGATGGAGTATCAACTTCACACACATTACAAATTTTGCCATATTACACTTCTTACCATCATTTTCATATCTTACAATTACTTTAAATATATTCATCTAAAACTACACCATAGCCATAATGTACAGGACGGATGTAGTAGAATTTATACCAAATTGTGGTTACCCAAGTAAAACTAGAATCGCAAAACCCAAGGTCTTCCAAATTAGCTTAACACGTTCTAAATTTATTGACGAGTCCAGTTGGCTTTTCCACTACCTTTTTGTCCAGACAGGTTTAAAATAGCTCAAATCCCCAGTAACTCAAGTGCTCAAGATACATCTTATGCATTGGGTGGTGCTCTTCAAAGTTCAAATGACACAGACATAAGCCTGAACTGAAAGATCAACTATTTATTTTCTTGATAATGTACCCTTTTGATCGACTGGTGGCAGAAACTTGTCATGTCCAAGAAAAAGATATATAATGTTTCTTTAAAGGGCATACTCAAAATATACAACTTAATAAAAGTGCATGCATCTTCACCACTTGGTAAAAATTGCAGACAGTTATGCGTGCCGAGAAATATCAGCAGCTTCCAGATCGAAATTAACATACCGATAGTGTATCTTAAGCAACAAATATACAAGAGCATATATAAATTCTGCTAGGCTTCCATTACTTGTTTTGTACATAGGAAATGACATTGGGTTTACGATAAATGACATGCAGAAACCTCAACGAAATATGAACCAGATTAGGCAGATCAAGATAAGTACAACTCCTCCAACCATCAGCTTTAAGTGAAGATTTTGCAACCACATCTTCCGACGAAGTTGTCGTCCTTGCCTCTGGAAGCTGTCAGCCTAGATAAGGATGTAAAAGTTAAACACGGGCCAGGTGACAGATTGAGTTGAGGCATGTATCATAGAAACAGATGGTGGTACACACCTGAAATTGTAGGTTTTCTGTTTTATCCACCAGCAATTCAATTTTCTCACCGCGATCCAAAACCTACATGAGATCAGCAATAATGAAACTATGGTTCAATTATCAGTTTGACACTTGAGAATAAGTTTCTACTACAAATTATATTTCAGAATTTCCAACACCAAAACCAAATGCTAATCCAGTAAAACAGCATTGCTCAACAAGATTGCATCATACAAGAGATTGCATGTCATTTGATACACCCTACCCTTCAGAAAGTTGCACATTTGGATTCAATTTAATTTTTTAGTTTATTTCTTCGCTCCAAGTTCGGGCAGTGTATGAAGATACTTGCAATATCACATTGGAATATATATGGACGGTATGAGGAGAGAGTAAGACTGGGTGAGAAATATTATTTGATATGATCACCCTTCCTTGTCACCAAGACAATTAGAGGTTGTTTGGTTAACAGCTAAAATCTTGAAATTCGGGTTAAAAACACCTAAATTTTTACTTAACATGACACACTACAGATTACCAACGGACCAGAACATCTGGTATCCTTCTTATGGTTCAGATTCTAGTTGACTAGTATAATCCATGATTACAAATACAATAATTCATAAACATACATCACCATCATCTTGAGAACCCCCCCCCCCCCAAAAAAAAAAAAAAAAAAAGAAAGCTCTCAAAACAACAGAAGAATAGGAAAAAAGAGCAGCATGACTTACAGTCTTCCTTTAGTCAGTCACACTTAATTCCTGGTAAACAACTTGAACAGAAATAGAAACATGGAAAGATAGCAAACAAAAAACAAGCAATGCAGAACAAATCCAAGGATATATCACTCTGACCTCCACAACACAAGATTTATTTACTGAGATATTTCCTTCACTTCTCTAAAATTAAGGTCATAAATAAGCTCTCAACAACTGAACCTTCAGAATCTGCTCAACACTTCTTATCTAGCACAACATGCAAGCAAGGAAGCACCAATACAGGTACGGATATGTGGATACATATATCTAAAAATATTAAAAATGAAGAAGGATTCTGATTCGTCAAGCATACATATAATTTCTTAGTTTATATTATATATATTTAGTATATCAAGTAAGAAAAACCCATTACATTTGGTTTATCAATCTTCATTTTTCATTTTGGCTTAAATCAGATGAGTGAGTCATGAACCCAAATCAGCCATATGCCCAATTATAACAAGTCAACTAAGATATAAAGACAAAAATAAACCTAGCCTCATCATTTCCGTCACCTAACTGTAGAAATCCATCGTCCTTCTCCACCCATCTCTCTCCATGTAAAACAAGAGAAAGGGAAAGTTCGGGAGAAGTTTGTCTCTTCTTGGTGCATGAGAAAAATGGCATGGAAGAAAGCCCTAGGTGATTTAGGGTTTCTTTCATATCTTTTTTATATATGGAGGTTGCAAACGTGCGAATTAGGGTTAAACAATATTGATCGCGGATAAAGCTTTACCCATTTATTTAACAAATGAATATGAAGTGAGTAGGTGCTAAATGGATATGGGTAAAACTAAATGGCTTGCCCATTTACACGAAATAAGGAGGGAATGATCAAAATATAATTGAATCTAGGCTTGTAGTGAAATTTTAAGACATTAAATGGGTAAACTTCCTGCTTTTATAAACCATATTTGACCCATTTCACATGGGCGTTAAGTGGATAAAAGCCAGTTTTACCCTATTTTTAAAAAATGATGGGTTCCATACTCATTTAAATGGAAAGGGTTGGGTATGAGAAAAAGCGGTCAAAATTGCCACCCCTGCTATCTGGATATATCCAGATTCAATCCAGACCTATATAATCAAAATAGGGAAAAGAAAACTGAAAGCTGAAGACAAAGAAAAAAATACGCATCCTCCCACATATTTTCAGTATTTTGGCATATCCGTATCCCACTGGTATTAATATGCATACACCTCCCAGCACATATCAGTGCTTCCTTCTTGCAATGAATACCAATTCAGTTTTGTGGCACCAAAGGCACGGATAAGTCGAGGTGTACGTTTTCATTCCAACCTAGATAGTGGTTTCAACTTTACAAATTAGAACTTCACCCCTGTATCCAGAAGTCATTTTCTGGAGTGTTTTGCAACCTCCTTCGAGATTCAAATGTAAATTATATAATTATTTTTACATTTTAATATTATGCTTTAATTAGCTTACAAGTATATTATTAAATTGTTTAGAAAGATTTAAGTATTTAACTATTATAATGCTAAATTGCTAATCAACCTTTATAATCAATTATGGAGTAGTTGTTCTGCAAATCCTAAAACTTTAACTTATATCTACTTATTATTGTTTTCTAAATCAGTATCCGATTTCACTACCCTACAAATCAAACTACACTCTCTCCAACTCATAACAAACAAAGATCTGGTTTTTTTTTTGTTATTTGAAAAATGAATGCCGTTCTAGGTATTTCACCCTGTTTAATTCAAATTTGAACCTAATCAAATTATTGCAAAAGATTCCAAATAATTCACTTCCAAACTAATAACAATATTTTATTTTCAAATAACTACTTAATTAACAAAAGATAGTTTTCATTAAAGTAAAAAGACAAATACAGGTAATTTTGGCAAAGGTATAAGTTCGAACTCATAGGGTGAAAAATGCTAGAACTTCATCTCTTTTGAATAGCGACGGGAACAGTGATGTTATCGCCGACATAGGAGGGGATGATTTACACAAATTCTACCTTCTAATTTTACCTCTAGAGTCACAATACACTACCTGAATTACGGAGAAAAACACATTCTGAAATTAAGTTAGATGACTAACTCAAGGCGGATTTCTCATCACAGAAGGCACCATGATCTCACCTACTGCTGCAGGGTTTCTGCACGTGCCAGCGATATATAACAAGGAGAAGTTGAGGAATGGAGAAAAATAATTGATGTTGTCCATGCTCAGTGTGCTGTTATTTTCTGTCAGCTCGGGCATGTTGGCCGAACTTCTCATCCTGAAATTCATCCTGGTGGAATTTCCCCAGCATCATCCACAGGCAAGCCAAGAGATGGAGAGTACTACTCTCAGATGGAACTTACGGAAAGGTATCCTACACCACGCAAGTTGGAAACCCATGAGGTACCTGAGATAGTCGAGCACTATCGTCAGGCTGCCATAAATTCCATTGAAGCAGGCCTTGACGGCATTGAGATCCATGGAGCTAATGGCTACCGCATGGATCAATTCCTGAAGGACAGTATCAATGAACGCACAGATGAGTAAGGTGGGTCCCTCCAAAACCGCAGCAAGTGGTAGAATCAGTTGTTGCAGCCATAGTGCTGATCTAGTTGGTGTCAGAATTTCACCGGCAATTGATCATCTAGACGCAATGGACTCTGATCCGTGCAAACTAGGCCTAGCAGTAATCGAGAGACTCAATATGTTACAAGCATGGCGTGGTTCCAAGCTTGTTTATCTGCGTGGAACTCAGCCTTGATGCACAGCCTACGGTCAAACAGCATCTGGCCCTCTTGGAAGTGCAGATGAGGAAGCAAGAACCATGAGGACTTGGCCGAATGCATATGAGGGGACTTCTATATGCAGCGGTGGGTATACTAGACAGCTAGGAATCTAAAGCTGTGGCTCAGGGTGACACTGACTTGGTGGCTTATGGCCATTTGTTCATCTCTAATCCTGATTTGGTTGCGAGACTCGAGATCAATGGACCTTTGATTAAATACAACAGGGCTACGAATTATCCTGTTGTAGGATATACTGTCTACCCTTTCCTCACGAATGGTACCGAGAAATACGCACTAACGGCGCACCTATAAAAAGGACACCGTCATTCTTGCTGTGTAAAGAGAGCTTGAAGATGCAAATAAGCACCTATGGTTTGTCCAATTTCCTGTTTGTATTTGTATGTGAAAGACAGGGGACAAGAGGAAAGGAGTAGGGACTGAGCAAATCTTCACGAGTTGAGTTCTTGACAAATTACTATTAACTAGAGAACAAAGAAGAAACTTCCGTTAACATTTATAATAGCCAATTGACTGCAACATCAAGATTTTTATTAGACACAGCATGGATAAGGAGACAGTATAGATGGAGCAACGGATCAACCTTTTGAACTAATACCAAGGACATACATCGATAACTGAATTCCTGTGTTACTTCAGCTATATACAAGATTTGGTGAACAAATGGGAACTAAGCAAATGCAGCACAGGAGAAGAAATAAGAGATTATATTTGCAATAACATCTAAGAAGACAAACATGACTTGAAGAATGGAACGGGATTGTTAACATATGATTAAAAGCTCCCTCAACAACGAACGGATGGTTCCATTATCTCAAAACAGTAGAACGGGCAAAAAAGTATACCTTTTCAATATTGTCCATCATTATCCCCTTGACCTCTGTTATTTGAGCCTTCAGCTTGGACAGCTTATTAATTTCTTCTGGGTGAGTCATGCAGTATTGCATGTGTTCTTTGAGCCTCGGCCTATTAAGAAAGCACAACACTGAATTTCTTAAACACAACATATCACAGGATTCAACCGCAAAACGGACAAGGATATCAACATACCCGAATTCCCTGTCAAGATTGTATGCGATGCTAAATCGATCTTCAAACAAATCATCTTCTTCATCATTGTCATCCGCCAGAGGGTGCGGATTGATGCCATCTCCATAACGTTGTTTGAAGTCATCCTTCACTTTTTCAAGAAATACAAATGGTACACTTCGTCCCATGGATTCATCAGCAACAACAAGAAAAACTGCAAACAACAATAAACATCTCATTGTTCCTACATTATAAATAACCAGACAAACATAGATAGAAGTCCTTAGAAACTTAGATACCGAATCCACTGTCGATAAGAAAATTGAAAGTGTGTCCATCGCACGAGTATGTATACTTGCTGCTGTTGGAAGGAAGCTTTTGCAAGCACTGAACTGCAATTGTGCTGAAATTTCCTGAATACGACGTGTGCTCCGCGAGGACAACTGTCCCCTTGGCAACAAAGCTATAAATCAAGCCTTTTGGACTCGATCCCATTATCCAAATGATACGTTCGCAAAATGGTCCTTAAATAATTCGAGTGATCCCCCTGAGCTGGTCAAGATTTACCTGCAATCATGCGAAGTGTCAATCTACGTCCTATTCACACATCCATACACTTTGAACGCTCAATAAAACCAGAGAAACTGTTTACAAAGTTCCAAAAAAACCCTATCTAACTTACATAAATGCACAGCTCGAGAAACAATCAAGTATATACGAATCTAACCTACAAATACAGATAATAAGAAGCAATGAGTCATGAATATGATTTTGCCGAATCGTAAACATGCAATAATTGAGATGAAAGGGGGAAAAACTGGAGATTATGTTACCGAAAGTCAAATGATCAACAATAAGTATCCATGATCGAGATCTTCATTGAAGAAAAAGAACTTACTTGTGTTGAAACTGAATCCAAGAGATTAATGGGAGAACCGATCAATCTGTGCGAGGTTATCTTCTGGTAGAAGACAAGTGATTTGAGCTGCCTGCGATGATGGATGTGAAATGAAATTTCTCTTAATAGCCCGGTAATTCAATATAAGCCAACCTGATTTGGGTCCATTTTAGGAAAATTATTAGGGACTGATTGGTTCGATCCAAATTGCAAATTGATGCATTTTAATGGTTGACCGAAATGCGTTTGGTTTTTGGTTTGATGTATTGTGATACATTTCAGAAAAGTTCTACGACTATAGCGTTTAATCTTCAAATGTGGGAGTAGCATTTCAAATGCATGGGGGTAATCATTTATTTGAGATTTGCGTTTCAAAATGAATTTTCCAGCTGTGGTGGCCCACCTGTCATGCATTTTTTTTTATTGTTTGTTATTATATTTTTTGCATAATTCATAAAATATAAAATATGAAATATATACCGATTTTCATGTTTTTTCGTCCTCTACAAATAGAGATCACTCTTGACTATATTTCGATTATTCTAAATTTTACGAATTTTATACTCTTAGTTAAAAAAATATATTTATAAATGCAATTTCATTACTTTCAAATTTTAAACACTCTTATAATATGGTAAACATGTTAAAAAAATAAAAATATGAATAAAAATAAAATATCGTAACGATACATAAACTAATATCAATCACTATCTCGTATATAACGAATCGATCACTATCTCGTATATAACGATCATTTTCTTTGGACGGATATTCTCATATTCGTACCGATACATAAAGTAGTTCCTGATGTCAATAACATCAATCATCGATTATCGATTATTGAATGTCCACCAATAAAATCAATAAACGTCTAACTATATCGACTATTCGTCTTATATAACCACCGAGGATATTTTGTCTTTTGCGGCCAAGATTTTTCTGTCCAATGCCATTACGATTAAGCGCGTTCGGATAGCTAAATTAGATTTCAAACTTTATGTTTAAATCCAGAACAATGCTGGAAGTAGTGGACGGTGTCAAAATACGTCAATAATATGTCAAAACAATTATCGACTATACGTACATCTTTTGTCACAGTAATTAGTGTACTATATTTGTCTTTGCGCCAAATTGCCCCCAATTCGTCATCATCTATGGTTTCTCCAATACGGAAATGCACCTAAACCAATCTGCAAATTTAATTGAAATGTGCGTTTCGGAGGTCCCAAACGCATCGAAAATGCATCGTGTCAAACTGGTACCAATCGTTGTAGTCAAATTGCATCTGCAAACACCACAAATGCATTCGGGCCTTAGATGTGCAGTTTGACCAATGCCAAATGCATTTCAGAACCAATTAGGCCCGTAGTATTAAAAAATAAAGGTTTTGTTATCCTCATATGAAAAATTATCAATTTATTCAGATCAGTCCAGTTCAGATTTGTTTAGTTGTTTTTTATACTACATACAAGTTCAGTTCAGCTCAGATGAAGAGAACAGAGTATAAGTGGGTGTAAAAACTAGTCCGGCTTAGAGACCACGCAAACCGTTCGTCTCTTACTTACACGCTATGTCTTATAAGCTAAAGTCGGAGGTTGAACCGATCACCTACCATACGTTTGTCCGGGATCTGGCCAAATCCGTGTTATTAAACCAGTATGACATCATAATATATAATATGTACTTTTATAATATGGAGATAAGGGATGTCGTAAGGGAGTTGGATGGCAAGGTGGAGGAGGTAAAAGAGCAACATATGGAGAGTGTAGGATCCATAACTAGGGAAGTGGAATAACACCCCTGGATTCTATACCAAGAAGTGAAGAAAGGGTTAAAAATAAGAGAAAGGCGAAGCTCGTTAGATTAAAGAGGGTACGAAAAAGAATAAAATAGTAGAAATCGAAAAAGGGGACGTGTCGAAAAACATTTTATTAAATAGTAAAAAGAATAAAATAGTAAAAATCGAAAAAGCTCGTTAAAAATAGTAGAAATCGAAATTGTCGATGAGGCGGAAGAGAAGAATAAAATTTATTAAAGAGGGTACGAAAAAGGGGACGTGTCGAAAAAGATTTATTTGAGATTGGATTCGTTAGATCCGAGAAAGGGAAGCTCGTTGATATAAAAGATCTACCATACCCGGGAGGATAGCAAATGACATAAAAAAAAAAAAAAAGCCTACAAAGAAGAAAGCTAGAGGCCACTTGGAGAATCATAAACTATGTTAGGAATATCTGTTTAGATTTTGATCAGCAACCACAATTACTTATCTTAGCTCAGAAAGGTAACTAGTACTCTTAGTAGAAGAACTTGCACAAGATTGCTGAAGACTTAGGAGAAATGTCTCCTCAGAAACCTCTTTCTAGATACCTTAAAGAAACAAGTGTTTTAAAAGAAAAAGTTTCCTAATAGATATCTGAGGAGTTAAGGTTACTGAGAAAGGAGTATGTCAAGGCTCAGATACCTTGCACCTATCCGTTGAGACTACAAGACAAAAATAGTACACTGCATTAATTACGTAGACAGAGATGTCTGAACAAAAGAGGAAATCTCTGAAAAGGGACAAAGCTCACTGCAGTACTATTTTCAGATATCAGTAGTTTGAATTTCAAAGAGCCTAACGGACACTTCTCAAACGGCTTGAAATTCAACTATAAATATCACCACTTAGAATGTTTGAAGATACACTTAACACCTTGAACTTCACTGAACATACTAAAGCATACAAGCCTTCAACCTACTTACTCTCTAGCTTACTGTTGCGACTGTAGCTCTTGATTTCTAAGTAGCACGAAAGTTCTAAGTGTCCTGATCCTTAACAAGCATTGTTCACTGTGAAAGAGTTGAATTAAAAGATTAAGTTGCGACTGATATCTGAGATTCATTCTCTTGAACACACAACAAAGGCTTGGGTCAGTAAAAGAACAACTTCTCATACACTGTGAAGAGTATTTTAAAGAAGATTGATTCTAAGAGCTCTCTGAAACATAACTGAACAAGTTATAAAGAAAGCTCACCTGACAAACTACCTTAACCAACACCAACAAGGCGTTGAGCATAGGAAGTACTTAGTTTGGGAAACTAAGGAACAACTCAAAGGTTGTTGGTCCAGATAACGGCAAAGGAAAAGACTAGAGGAGGAGGGGGGGGGGGGGGTGAATAGTCTTTTACAAATTTTGTGGATAAACACAATTTCTCAGATATCTGATACTTAATTTCAGAGAGCGGAAGACTTTTCTGTGATAAGTGCACGTGCTCAGCAAGATATAATGTGTTTAAATACTTAGCATGATAAAGAGAACGATAAGTAAATTGCTGAAAGTAAATAACACTTCTTTTATAGTGGTATCTGAAGGTGGCGTAATCCTTCAACTAATCCACTTCGGCCTTTTCTCAGACCTGGAATCCACTAAGACAGATAATTGAGTTCACCTTACAAATATCTTCTCTCGATTCCTAAATACACTAGGTTCCCAACCAAGTGTTCCCCCTGAGTTATTCCCCGGCTCCCAGCCAAGTACTTCCTATACTCAGAAACATTTGAGCTGTTCCTTAGTTTCCCAAACTAAGTACTTCCTATGCTCAGTAACCTTGGAGTTATTCCTTAGTTTCCCAAACTAAGTACTTCTTGTACTCCACGCCGTTTAAGGTGTTGGTTATGATAGTTTGTCAGGTGAGTAGTCTTACTAACTTTTCAGTTATTTAGGAATACTCTATAGAACAGGAATCACTTAACACATTTCACAATGTGTGGTGATATGTTCTTTATTGACCCAAGTCTATGTTAAATGTTCTGGAGAATGAAACTCAGATACTTGATCTTTTGATTCAACTCCTTCACAGATAGCAATGCTTGTTAAGGATCGGGACACTTAGAACTTTCGTGCTACTTAGAATTCAAGAGCTTAGTCGCAACTGTAAGCTAAAGAGTAAGTAGGTTGAAGGCTTGTATGCTTGAATGAATAAGTTCGTTCTGTGTGTTCAGTGTAAGTTCTTGGTGTGCATTTCAAGCATTCTAAGTGGTGATATTTATAGTTGAAAATCATGCCGTTTGAATAGTATCCGTTAGGCTTAATGAAATTCAAACTATTTATATTTGTAAATAGTACTGCAGAAGACGTTGTCTCTTTTCAGAGATTTTCTCTTTTGTTCAGATGTCTCTGTCTGCGCATTTATTGCATTGTACTATTTTTGTCCTGTAGTGCCAACGGAACTATGCACGCTTTCTGAAGCATTGCATGTCCCTTTCCAGAGACCTTCACCTCTCCAGATACCTGTTGAAACATTGTTTCCCAGAAACAAAGTTTTGTCCAAGGTATTTGAGTGTAGGTATCTGTGGGCACTTTTCCTCGTTCAGAAACCTTGTGTTCTCATATATCTTTTGCAAAACTTGTTTATTGAGAAACACTTGTTTATTTAAGATATCTGGACATAGGTATCTGATGAGACCAATTTCCTTTGTCTTTAGCAATCTTGTGCAGTCTTCAAATCTTCAAATTTGTTGAACTCTCCTACCGGATGCCTTCTTCTTGGTCTTATTCAAAGATATAAAAATTACATTCAGAGACCTAACATCCTATACAAGATTTGCTAGACTAACATACTTAGTGATTTTCCTCTTTTACAGTGTTCAAGTGAACCAAGAGTACTAACCACCTTTCTGAGCTAAGATAAGTCATTAGGTTGCTGATCAAAATCTAAACAGATATTTCTAACAAAGGTTACTGAGTAGAGGAAGTACTTAGCTCAGATAGCTAGGGAACAACTCAGGTGGAACACTTGGTTGGGAACCTAATGTAAAAGGGAACAAGAGATAGGATTCTGTAAGGGGAACTCATTATCTTATCTTAGTAGATTCAAGTCCTAAGAAAGGGCGAGTGGATTAGTTGGGGGATTACGCCACCCTCAGATACCACTATAAAGCTTTGTGTCATTTATTTACTGCACTTTACTTATTGTTTTATTTACTTGCTGAGTACTTACACACTTATAGCTTGCTGAGCACGTGCACTTATCACAAAAGTCTTCCGCTTTCTGATTATAAGTATCAGATACCTTCACAGATATATGAGAAACTATTTTATCGATAACAGTTTGAAAAGACTATTCACCCCCCCCCCCTAGTCTTTCATTAGTCAAACAAAATATGCTAAAAATATGCTCAATAAGTTTAATCTAAAGCCTTCTGAAAAGAGTGCTAAGATACCTATGAGCATTGGTACCAAGATGACCTATACTGAATCTGATAAGAGTGTTGAAGAACACAAGTATCAGAAACAAATGGGTCTTTACTATACCTCACATCAAGCAGACCGAATATTCAATATGCAGTTGGTGTGTGTGCAAGATTTCAAACAAATCTAATGCAATCACATTACAACATTGCCATGAAAATTCTAAGGTATGTAAAAGGTACAGTAGAAGTTGGATTGAGGTATCCAAAACAGAGTGGCTTGAGTTTAGTTGGCTATTCAGATGCTGACTATGCTGGATCAATGCTTGATATAAAATGTACCTCAGGAACATGTCAATTCCTTGGTACTAGAATTATATCATGGTTCAGCAAGAAGCAAAACTCAATTGCCACATCAACCACAGAAGCAGAGTATATTGTTGCTGGGTGTTGTGCTTCACAAATATTGTGGATACAATAACAACTCAGAGACTATGAGATCAATGAAGTGAAGACTCCCATTTTATGTGACAACACAAGTGCTATTGCTATAACTCAGAATCCTAAGTTCCATGCTAGAACAAAACACATTTGTTAGATCTTTTGTTAGAAATATCTGTTTAGATTTTGATCAGCAACATGATGACTTATCTTAGTCTCAGAAAGGTGATTAGTACTCTTGGTTCACTTGAACATTGTAAAAGAGGAAACCCACTAAGTATGATAGTCTAGCTAATCTTGTATAGGATGTTAGGTCTCAAAATGTAATTTTTATTTTATGAAGAGAAGACCAAGAAGAAGACATCCAAGCAGAACAAGTTCAACGACATTGAAGACTTGAAGAAACTGCACAAGATTACTGAAATAGTTTTCCAGATACCTTGGCCAGATATCTTGAAGACACGAATAGTTTTAAACAAACTGTGTCACAAGAGATATCTGAGAAATAAAAGGTCTATCTGAAAACAAGGAAAGTGTCCACACATATCTATTCTCAGATACCTTGAGCTTTAACCACATTTCTGAAAAAGAAATATATATATTGCAAACAAAGTTGTTTCAATAAAAGTGGTATCTGAAGATAAGGATAAGAACGTCTGAAAGAATCGAGAAATCGATCAAGGTTGTCTCGATACAAAGCATAGTTCGTTGGCACTCTGAGACAAAAGTATAGTACATTGCATTAAATGCACGGAGAGATGTACGAACAAAAGCAACGGTAGCTTCAAAATGAAGACAAACTCACAAAGATTATACACAGATATCAATAGTTTAAATTTGATTTAAGCCTAACGGATACTATTCAAACGGCACTCAAATTCATCTATAAATATCAACACTTAGACTGCTTGAGAAGACACACTGAACACCTTGAACTGCATAAACTCGCTGAACATCTTACTCTCTCAAAGCAAACTACTTATCCTCAAGCTTTCTGTTGCGACCAAAGCTCTTGATCTTAAGTAGCACTAAAGTTCTAAGTGTCCTGATCCTAAACAAGCACAGCTATCTGTGAAAGAGTTGAATCAAAAGATCAAGTATCTGAGATTCATTCTCTTGAACACTTATCTAAGACTTGGGTTAGTAAAAAGAACAAGATACCATATATTGCAAAGTGTATTAAGTATACTTGATTCACAGAGCTATCTGATTAACTGAAAAGTTATTAAAGAAGCTCATCGGACAACTCAAACCAAAACCAACACCATCACTGGCGTGGAGTACAGGAAGTACTTAGTTTGAGAAACTAAGGAATAACTCCAAGGTTATTGAGCACAGGAAGTACTTAGCTTGGGAAGCTAGGGAATAGCTCAAAAAGGTTTCTGAGTACAGGAAGTACTTGGCTGTGAAAGCCGGGGAACAACTCAGGGAGAACATTTGGTTGGGAACCATTTGTTTAAGGAATCTTAGAATAGGATTTTTGTAAGGTGACCTCAATTATCTATTCTAGTGAATTCTAGGTCTTTGGAAGACCGAAGTGGATTAGTTGGAGGATTACGCCACCTCCAGATACCACTATACTTGCTGTGTTATTTACTTTTCACATTTTACATTTCAAAGAACACACACACACACTTTAACTGCTTACGCACTTATCTATCTTAAGTCTTCCACGCTCGTATTCTAAGTATCTACACAGATATCTGAGAAATAGTTTTTATCGACAAAAGTTTTAAAAGACTATTCACCCCCCCCCCCCTTTAGTCTTTTACTTTGCCGTTATCTGGACCAACAACATTAATGTTAGACACCACTTCATTAGAGATCATGTTGAAAAAGGCAATATTGAGATACTCAAGATTGGTACAGAAGACCAACTTGCAGATATATTCACAAAACCTCTGCAAGAGAGCAGATTCTTAACTTTAAGACATAATCTTGGGTTAATGGAATTGCCAAGGTGCTAAATTGGTCACTGAGACGGGAACTCAGTGAGCCAAAAGAGAAGGTAAAAGGCTTTCTGGAAAGAAAGGTACTTTAAAAGGGAAAAGGATATCTGAGACAGGCACTCAGTTATCAAGGCTAAAGTGAAAATTTGAGCAAAGAGGTATCTGAGATGGGTACTTAGAAACCAAGGCAATGGGTAAAAAAGGCTATCTCAGAAATCTGAGACAGGAACTTACATATCAAGAGAATCATATAGTAAGGGGGAACACAAAAGAGAAATGCAGTACAACTGTTAGAAGTCAACTACTCTCTTATGTTTTGTTATTTTCCATATTTGTGAAAATTACAAACAGACCAATTGCTTAACTCAATAAGCTCATATATCGATTTGTCCCTTAGTTACACAAATAAGACATGACTCAGATAGCTACTCACCAAATTTTATTAATATGGCACAATTAGATGTGTTGATTGTGATCATTGCTGAGAATGCAATCCAAGCCCTTGAAAAATATGGCGTTCCGAATTTAGCATGCGTCTCGGTGAGTTAGTGGACTGTAAAAATAGAATATGGCTCACTAGCATTTAATATGTAAAGCCTGTTTTTCACTCACGCCTCTATGCAATATGATCAGTCGATTTTACATCGTCTCATTTGGTCTTTTTTACCGTCTTATTGTCATCCTTAAGTGTAGTTATAGTTCATTTTATTAGAGTTTGTTACGTTGTCGTGTTTTGTGTGTTTTGTAGGTGTTTGGTAAAATTACATTGAAATAAGGCTAACACAATGCATATTAATGCATTAATGGAAGCAAGGAAGTTCCAAGGCCTTAACGACGGTTGAAAACGGAAGTGGATTCGGAGTTCGGATGGAGATTCTAGAGATGGTCGAGCGAAGATGTGTGAAAGTGCAAACTTGGAGCAGTCCTAGTATTTTGGCCATAACTTTCTCATATGAACTCCGATTGACCTGATCTTGGTGTCCACGCGTAGATAAGACCAAGAGCTAAAACTTTCTTATCAAACCATTGTAAAATCTCTGTGAACCCTAGACTTGATTTTGGGAGATTTGAGCTTGGTTATTCATCGTGTAATCAATACTATTCACCGATTTGCGTTCGAAGGTTAGACATTTGTTAATCTATTCATATTACTTTCGCAATTTGCTTTCTTGTGATCGTTTATGCTTGATAATTTTATCTCCATCAATCTTATGTCTATCATCTATTCAAACATGAATGTTTATGATAATGGCATGATCATGAGTAGCTAAATTCATCGTAAATGCGGTAGTGATATGATGATTCGCACGTATTAGGGTTATATGCTATGAATTTATTCGTACGGGTTATGCTAGTCTAAAATCTTCGTAAATCATGTTAATTCGATTCGCAAGTCTAAAATATTCGAATCGGTGTTCAAGGATTATCTGTCTGACAATCAGATAATTACTCAAGTCTAAAATATTCGAAAACGTCTTTGATTAAGATCGCTTTAACGGTTTATGGACAAATAACACGTGCCAATCGTACAAATACTATAGCTATATCCTGTATACTGCGTGGATACATGGTGGGTGCTGCAAAGAACCCAACCGATGTACAACTAACCCTTGATATGCTTGAAAAGGCAAAAATCAAGGAGTTTTGCTCGGCTCTTCCCAGTGGTGTATATGTTTTAGATGTTTTGGAGTTTTACAACAACTCCAAAATTGTTATAAGTGTGATTGATGTCACTAAAAGAGTTCCATCAAGACAAAAGTCCAAGGAAAACAGATTTTCCTGGAGTATGTGTTTTTCGGTGAAGTCTTTGGGTTACCTACCCAAGGTGATGACTTCGAAATTGACACAAATGATGAAGTCCTTTATGAAGGAGCCAAGACACTATACAGTGATGTATATGATCTCGAGGTTGCTGGAGCTCCCACTAAGTTTAAACTTGCTCAGATTAGAAGAAGACATCTGGTGGAGCACTGGAATATGATGGCTCACATAATCCACATATGCTTTGATTTCATTCAAGGAGGAGCTGACCAGATCATCTTGGAAAGATGGATGATGATGGTCATTCTCAACAAGCATGATGATAGGCTAGAAAACCACTTCAACTGGGGAAAGTACGCCTTTATGAAACTAGTTGACAAGGTTCAAAACTTTGAACCCACAATTGTCAAAGGACTTGTTGAACCTAAAGCCACAGTAAGCTTTGGAATCAATATATGCTACTTATCGGAGAAGCTTGAGGTACTCAGAGAGCTGGCTGAAATAGCCAATAGCAACCTACACCTTAAGTATGATTATACTAATCAGATGAAGAAGCTTACTGAGCCTCAAGAGACTAAGAAAGGTTCAAGGAAAAGAAAGAATGAGGACGTATCTGAGGGGTCAGTTGCGACCAAGAAAACCAGATCTTCCAGAAGGAAGACAACTGGCAAGAAGGAGGAAACTCCCATTGTGGAGGTAGACTCTCATATATCAGTCCCTAGTGCTGATGAGGACACTAATGTCAATGCATCCTTAGCGCACATTGGAGAAAGTGGTGAGATACCACTCACACTCTCTACTGAAGCAGCAGGGATTGTTTATAATTCAGTCCCAAATATGGATGAGGACTCTGAAGTTGAGGGGGAAACTATAAACCCTAAGGTTGCTGAGGAAGCAACTGGTTCAAAGGTTGCTGAAGAAGCAACTATTTCCAAGGTTGCTGGAGAAGCAACATCATCAGAGCAAGTAACCCTCAAGATATTGGAGGATGCTCTGATGAGTGATGACTTAGTACTTGAGGACATTGCCACTACCTCAGTACTCCAAAATCTATCTCAAGAAGATCTGGACAGACCTCATACAGCCACACCTTCACCTTCCAGACCAAGATCACCACAACAACCCCAAATAGAAGTGGATGTTGTTGAAATGATACCTGAGCTACAAACATTTGATGAGATACCAGCATCTTTCACTGCTGAAGAAAATCATGCAAGTGAGCAGGTTTCCCAACCCCCTACAGGGATCAGACTGAGGTTGCGACTCAGAATGATCAAATAGGGGAGGCAACTGAGCTAAAAACTCAGGAAAGGTCTGAAGTACCAGAAACTTCAAACAAAGAAGAGGTCAAGGGACAACAAGACCAACACATGGAATCTCCACAAGTTCCAGAGACCAATCAACCTGACATTTATCAGGCTACTGACTGGTTCAACTCTCTACTTGTGAATTTCAATGTATTTAAATCTTGTTATTTATAAACTTTCTTTGTTACAGGCTGAAAAATAAATACAAGAACAAGAGGAAGCTGCAAAGCTTGCCTCAGAGACTGAGAAGGAGGTTCCCACAACCTCAATATCCAAGGAAACTGAGCATGTACTACAGGTGAACATAGATTTCAAAGGCATACACTTTTCAGATATATGTTTTAAACACTTGACTAACTAAGTGTTGTTTCTTAAAGGCTCCAACTGAGAAGAAGAATGATGAGGCTGAGAAGCCAGAAACATCAGAGAAACAACCTGAGACTCACCAAGTCTATGAAGAACATGTAGCTGAGCCTTCCACTGAGAAGGTATACATCTCAGATATCTATATTCTTTAAAGTGTTCTCTGATCATTTTTCTAAGTACTTGACACTTTCTACTCACAGGTTCAAAGAGAAGTAGAAGTTGCTGAGGAGGAGCCACCCAAGTCCTCTCAAGCAATGGAAATTGATGAGGCTCCCAAGCCTGCATAACCTGAAAAAGTGCCAGAAACTGCACAAGTTTATGAAGGACATGTATCTGAGCCTCCTAGTGTGGAGGTAATTGACATCTTAGATATCTTATGTTTCTAACTTTTTCTCTCAAAATTTCTAAGTGTCATGTTACTTTTAATTCTCAGGTTCAGAAAGATATGGAAGTTGCTGAGGAAAAGACTCCCAAGTCTCCTCCTCCCACAAAGATATCGAGGGTCCTTCCACCTCAAAAGTTCAAACATCTGAGCCTGTTGTTGAGACACATGTAACTCAGATACCTAACAACTTTTTTTCTCAAAACATCTACTGAAGTTTTGATACTTAAGCAAAACCCTTCCATTTCCTTTAAGGCTCAAAGAAGTGCTATAAAGGTACCTGAAGATTTATACCAGGACCTACTTCCATTCTTCAAGGAACACACTCTGCCAAAGCATCTTAAATGCTTCAAGAAGTGGCAGAAGCTGAGATGCTCTGATCTATCTGAGATCACAAGGATTACTGACAACCCAATAAGAAGAGCAAGAGCATTTGACCTTGAGACATATGTGCATGCAATGTTCCCAACTGAGCAATACTCTTTTGCCACGTTGATGAATAAGAACTTTGTCAAGGAAGTAGAACACAAGCTTCTTCAAGCTTTTGAGCAGGCAGATAGCCAGACAAGATTGCAAATGGCCTTCAATCCAACACTTCCAAAGAGACTTCAAATTGCTCCTACTGAAAAAGAGGAAGTGAATGGTCAAATGATCACCCTACCATAAGTGATCAATCTGGTATCTGATGATGAAGAAGAGGAGACTAATGAGAATGATTTTGAAGAACCCAAGTCTCCCTCTGCTCATAAAAAGGATGAAGATGATAAGAAGGATGATGATGATGCCCCTGCACCAGGGACATGAGGAGTTCAAATTGGACATAATTCCTCAGTTGCTGAAAAGCCCACTGAGAGGAAATTAAACAACTCTCCTCCTCCATCTCCTCAGAGATCTTCACATCCTACTCCCCAACAGAAAGCCACTACTGCACAAGTAGTTGAGCACTCTGAGGATAACACTCAGAAGATATTAGATGCACAAACCAGAGTTGCTCAACTCAGACAACTGTTGGAGGAAGAAGCACAGCTAAATCTTGAGATGGAAGCCAAGATAGCTGAATCACAAGCCAATCTGATGAAGATTGAGGAACTAACCCGCAAGGAGGAAGAAGCCCTTGTTGAGCAAAAGAAACTCCAGCTTGCTATCCAAGCAATTGCTGAGGAAATAGATGTTGGACAAGTATCTGAAGACAAGCATGATGCTGAGGCTGCATTACCAAAATCCATCCCGTCCTCCTCCTCACTGAAAGGAAAAAAGTCCATCTCAAAGATGGTTGTTGGGCTTGCAGATGTTGAAGAAGAAGCCCTAGAAGATGAAGATAACTGGAGTGATGGGTCTGATGACTCAGAAACCAACAAGTTGGCAGACCACCCAGATGAGCACATGGTGATTTCACATATTAAGAGAAAGATGATTGCTCCTCAAAGCTTCAGCAAGATGCCACAGGTACACTCCAATGACTACTTGGAAAGATCCAAGGTCATGATAGAACTCCGCAAGGAGTTGAAACATCAGAATCAAGAAGTGATTGCATCTATCCCTGAGGAATTGAAAAAGTTCACAGAACTACTCACTTAGAGAACAACCAGCCTGGTCATTGCTCCGAGAGACCTAGGCATGGTCAGGGAAGATGACAATAATCTAGCTCAGAAAGCCCTGAATGAAGCAAGTTATGCCTCTGGAAAGGCAGATGCCACTAGTGGAGCCATTGCTGAGCTGACACACAAAGACAAGGGCATTATCAAACAAAATCAGGATCTAAGAGCTGAAGTGCAGCAACTGATAGCTGCATACAATGTACTACAAAAGAATTTTGAATCTCATTCAGAATCTTTTGTACAACTTCTTGATCTGTCAAACATGACTAGGGGGGGGGGGTTCTCAGAGAGGAAGATGAAACAACAACAAAAGAAAGAGAACTAAGCCACCACTCAGAATCAATGAGCCCCCTAGTTAAAGTCTGTAGATTGTGCCCACTACTCAGCAACCTCCTGCACAAGGAGTAGTCACAAGGGCCAGATCTCAAAAACCTCCAAGGGGAACCAAGGCTCCAAGGAGAAGACAATACAACGAGAATGATGATGATGATGAAGAAGTGGAAGAAGAAGAAGGACAAATCGTCAAACCCTTAGACAATGAAGAGGGTTGTAAATCTCCCACTAAATTTGAGGATGATGATGATGAGGAGACAGATCATGATGAAGCTCCTCTTCACAAAAAGAGAAGAAGAGATGATAGCCCATCTGAGCCTAAAGCTGCAATTCCATTGGCAACTAAAACACCTTCTGGAAATACCAAGTCTATCCAGAGAGGATCTTCAAGCAGCAACCCCCCAAGGGAAAATTCAAAACAAAAGAGGAAAAGAGAAAGAGACATCAAGTTTGGCAGAGTACTACCTACAAGGCCAGAAGAAGCCAGAATTGAGTATGTGAAACTTGATGATGATCCTCATGTATACAGATGCATTCATCAGAAAAATGGATACAAAATACTGGAACTCAAACACTTACAGGTAAATGAAGGAGTATTTCTAGTACCCATCCATCAGCAACTAATGGCATGGAGAAATGACAAGCTTTTTCTAATCAACAGAGACCATGTCAAGAATTGGCTAGATTTTGAAGTTGTAAAGAGACAAGAAGCCATGAGAAAAGAACTTGCTGAAGAATGTCCTTATGGTAAACCTGATGATGTGCATAAGATCCCAAACCTAATGGGACAGGCACAAGGCCAAGGCTTGTTGTGGAACCCTATGAGTCATTCTACATGACTGAAGAACAATATAAGGGTGACATCAAATATCTGAAGATCATATATGAATACTTCAAACACTCAGATATCAGAATTGAGCATGCTTGGAAATGGGGGAAGTATATGTGGATCAAACACTTTGTGAAGAAAAATCATACCAAATCATACAAAGAAGTCTTCAACATTGCAAGAGACACTGAGATGATAGTCAGGACTTTGCTCTATGACTACTCAGATGACATAAGAAGATTAGGAGATAGGAACTTTGCAGATTGATCAACTTGCCTGCTGAAGACTTGAAGACTTGTTAATTAGAATGTTTACTTGGAGCTTGGTTAATCCTGTTGTTCTCTTTAACAATGTAACTTTTGTATCTTGCTGACTATACTTCACAGTTTATTTTCTAAAAGTTATCCCTAAACCTACTTATAATTTATCCGATGAACCTACTCTTAGATATCAATCTATAAAAGATAACTTGTCAGCAAAGATCACACCTTGTGATTTGGTTGATGTTTACTTTATGCACTTAAATACATAAATTTAAAAGATCATAAGAAATGTTTAAGTGTTGGATTGTTTCCTCATCCATGTCATGATATGTTTTCAGATAGTCATTGTTGACTGATCAAAAAGGGGGAAATTTGTTAGGAATATCTGTTTAGATTTTGATCAGCAACCACAATGACTTATCTTAACTCAGAAAGGTAACTAGTACTCTTAGTTCACTTGAACATTGTAAAAGAGGATGCTTACTGAGTATGTTAGTCTAGCAAATCTTGTATAGGATGTTAGGTCTCAGAATATAATTTTTATATCTTTGAAGAAGACCAAGAAGGAAGCATACAGCAGAAGAACTCAATTTTTGAAGATCAAGAACTTGTACAAGATTGTTGAAGACTAAGGAGATATGTCTCCTCGGAAACCTCTTTCAAGATACCTTAAAGAAACAAGTCTTTTCAAAGAACAAGTTTCCTAATAGATATCTGAGGAGTTAAGGTTACTGAGAAAGGAGTATGTCAAGGCTCAGATACCTTGCACTTATCCGTTGAGACTACAGGACAAAAATAGTACACTGCATTAATTACGCAGACAGAGATGTCTGAACAAAAGAGGAAATCCCTGAAAAGAGACAAAGCTCACTGCAGTACTATTTACAGATATCAATAGTTTGAATTTCAAAGAAGCTTAACGGATACTATTCAAACGGCTTGAAATTCAACTATAAATATCAACACTTAGAATGCTTGAAGACACACCTTGAACTTTACTCAACACAACACATACTCAAGCATACAAGCCTTCTACCTACTTACTCTCTCTAGCTTACTGTTGCGACTAAAGCTCTTGAATTCTAAGTAGCACGAAAGTTCTAAAAGTGTCCTGATCCTTAACAAGCATTATTCACTGTGAAAGAGTTAAATCAACAGATTAAGTTGCGACTGATATCTGAGATTCATTCTCTTGAACATAATACAAAGACTTGGGTCAGTAAAAGAACAACTTCCCAAACACTGTGAAGAGTATTATGGAAGATTTATTCTAAGAGCTCTCTGAAACATAACTGAACAAGTTATAAAGAAAGCTCACCTAACAAACTACCTTAACCAACACCAACAAGGCGTTGAGCATAGGAAGTACTTAGTTTGGGAAACTAAGGAACATCTCAAAGGTTACTGAGTAGAGGAAATACTTAGCTCTGATAGTTAGGGAACAACTCAGGGGGAACACTTGGTTGGGAACCTAGTGTAAAAGGGATCAAGACATAGGATTCTGTAAGGGGAACTCATTATATTATCTTAGTAGATTCAAGTCCTGATAAATGGCGAGTGGATTAGTTAGGGGATTAGGCCATCCTCAGATACCACTATAAAGCTTTGTGTCATTTACTTACTGCACTTTACTTATTGCTTTATTTACTTGCTGAGTACTTACACACTTATAGCTTGCTGAGCACGTGCACTTATCACAAAAGTCTTCCGCTTTCTGATTATAAGTATCAGATACCTTCACATATATCTTAGAAAAAGTTTTATCGACAAAAGTTTGAAAAGACTATTAATTCCCCCCCCCCCCCTACTTTGTCGTTATCTGGACCAACAAACTAGAAATTCAATTCCCGGACTTACTTACTCGATACCCATCGGATTACTCTTCGGCTATAAAATAACTTGGGAATAGGAGAAAAGCCTATGTTGGATTGCCATGGAGAGAAGGATCGAAAATTGTCAAGAAAGGACTATGGGATCTTAGGCAATTTAGTATGATAATTGGTATAAGAGGAACGAAGATAGAATGCATGATCGAAAATTCAAGGTTCTCCTTTTGGCACCTCTTCCTTCATTTCTTTCGATATTCTCCTCTTGTCAAGGTACTCAGGAGTTCCACTACTATGTCCCATAGCCCAATTCACTTCCTCTTCAACCACAGTAAATGTTCTTGCTTCTTCAAGAGCTTTTATACTCTTGAAAATCTCGTTCTCCTTGATTTGTTCACTCCTATACCTTGAATTTTCAGAAACATTAGCACAAGTTTCTAGTACTTGTTTAGCGGAGCTTCCAACAAATGATCATTTCGATGCGAAATCCACTAGATCCTTGCATTCGTCACTTACTCCTAAGTAGAAGTATTCACATAGTTGGTGGGGGGTGAATTGATGTTGGGGACAATTATATTGCATCTCTTCAAACCTCTCGCATGCTTCATGAAACGATTCCTTCGGTCTTTATTTAATGTTGAAATCATCTTCTTTTCCTCATCACTCTAGCATGGCCTAGAAATCGCATAAAAAACAAACTTCTCAAGCGATCGACACGGTTATATCCTCCTTAAGTGAACTTATCCATCTCTTTGTCTTTCCCTCTAGAGTTTTGCCAAAGAACCAAAACTTCAATTCCTTATCGGTTAACCCTTTCGTCGGAAATTGTTCCACGATGGATTCAAATGCTCTTAAGAACTCACATTCATTCTCTAATTATTTTCCTTCGAACTTCGGCAAAGCTCCAACCAAGGTCAAATCAAATCCATACTCCCTCACATGTGGTGGAAACCGAATTCCATTTCGGTTTGGTGGTGGCATGTTGATTTCCCTCATAGTCTTCTCGTCTCTAAACTCCATCTTCCTTGTATATAATATTAGACAAACCAATTTGTACGAGAATAACGAGTATAATAACGAAAATTAAAGAAAACTATTTTTGCTATTTCGTAAAAAAGGAACTACTAACAAATACTTCCTCCGTCCCGGGCTCAACTTTCCACTTTCCGTTTTGGACCGTCCCTGACTCAACTTCTCATTATTAACAAGAAAAGTTTTAAACCCACTTTTGATTATAATAATACAAAACCTGCCGGCCCAATTTACTGCCCCTACCTGCCAGATGTGTGGCCCAACCCCAAGTCACTTCATAACCCTAGACCTTAAACCTCACAATTCTCCTCCAACTCCACAAGATCCACACCACCACTCCTCCGTCATCACCGATGAAATTGCCACCACTACCACAACCCTTCAGATTGAAACCACCATACCGCACAACTCTCCTCCGAAAAGCCTACCGGGGCATCTCCTCTTCGACGAAATCGACACCCCCTCCACACCCGTTAAGATCAACACCATATATCTGATATGTCTACAACCCCATCTCTTCACTGGAATCTCCTCTACCATCACATCCAATGTCACCTCCTCCACCGCCTCGTTCACCATCGCCTCCTCCACTACCTCGTTCACCGTCGCCTCCTCCACTGTCTCATCTACCTTCATATCAAGGTGATTTATCTTGGCCACCGTCCATGGATACGTATTTTGATTCAAAGGAGACGGTGGTGCCAAGTTCTACACCTTACACACTGCCGGAAAATTCGGACCATATAAAGTATACATACTCTTTCTCATATGAGACCATAATTTAGAGGTTTTCATCATGTCTTTTTTACCGTATTTTTGTAAGTCTTTGTTAGTATTTTATTGTGTTTCTTGTGCTTTTTTGTGTTTTTCGTGTTTTAGGTGTGCTTTGCAGATTGTCGTATTTTTAGGTGAAAATCGGAGTAAAAAAATGATATTTTGGAGATTTTGAGAAACATCTAGAGATTTGAAAGTTGATCAAAATGGCGAAAACGGAAGTGGATTCGGAGTTCGGACGAAGATTTTAGAGTCATTTAAGCAAGACTGCGAAAAAGTGAAACTTACGGAGCAGTCTAGCCATTTTGGCCATAACTCTCTCATACAATGTCCGATAGACCTGATTTGGGTGACCACTCGTAGATAATTCAAAGAGCTACAACTTCGTGAAGGAAGCATGGCTAATTTCGACTTGTACAGGCATCTAGAGAAGTTTTAGTGACACAGGAATTTGGGACGCGTCCCAGAACTTACAGGACGCGTCCCGGCGCAAAAAATCACTATTTGGCCGATTTTTGTCGATTTTGAACAGATCTTTTTCATTCTTCACTTCGTTTTTACTCTCTAAAAGCAAGAACAAACCCTAGTTTTGGTTTTCTTGCTCTAGTTGATCATCAATTTCACTTGTAATCGCATCAGTGACATCGGATTTGGATCTTGAGGTTAGATTATCAATCAACCATTCTTTCTTTCACAATTTCTTCTCTTGTGCTTGATTGCTTTGGTGAATGCTTATGATATCTTCTTTTATGCTTAATTCGATTGTGATTGTCATCATTATTGCTATTACTTGTGTTATGAGTAACTAATCCTTCGATAGATGCGGTAGCAATGTAGGAACAATCAAATTAGAATCTTGACCTAGGTTTGTTCATATGTGTTAAGCTTTTTCTAGAATCTTCGTAAAAACCCCAATTTCAGTAATCTTGTTTCGAATCTTCAAAACCATTCCGGTTAAGAATCATTCGTCTGACAATCGATTGATTTGCTTACTTTACATTTTCAAAGAATGTATTGGTTACACTGAATTGGTATTTTCTTTGGACAAATAACTGTGACAACATATGAACAACAAGTCTGATTCATATTCGATTTCTCTGAAATTCTACCGCGTCTATTTCTCTTCTCTCTGGATTCAAACCTTCTTTCATTTTACTTAGTTTAATTATTATCAATCTTACAAACTCAATTTGACAAACTGTTACTGCAAAATCTTACGTTTAACACTTCGAACGCTAAGTTGCCTAGTTAACTCCTTGAGAACGATCTCGTAGTTAAGGCTTGTTTACTCAACATTGCTTTAGTTACTTTGTTGATTTTAAGAAGTACTAATTTGAGCATATCAAATTTGGCGCCGCTACCGGGGAGTTAACTCCTACTATAGTATTTTAGAGTGTTTAATCATTTTTGTTTGTTTGATACTGATCTGTGTTTTAGATTTTCTGGGACTAACAGAAACTAAATTTCGGTTGAGATTTCTGCTAGTAGAGTTTCAGGAATGGCAAAATACGGAGATTACTACGTACCAACCTTGGGCCATGCGGAACCCCCAGACGAGTGAGCAGTGCGGCATGTGTTATAATTATGGACATGGTGCCAATATGTGCCGACTTCCAGCAACAATGGCTGAGAACACCTACACTGAGGAACCTTTGGAACAGAGGCTGAGGCGCTTTATGGATGATTATGAGCAGTACTACTACAACTGGGGGAAGTGTGTGGAAAGGATGGAGCAATCCGTGAAAAAGGCTCGAGGAGGCTATGGGACAGTTACTTGCGAGAGCTCAACAACAAGAGGTTCGTAAGCTCCCTAGTACCGTGGAGAAGAGCTTTATGGTGAAATTCACTATTAGTGAGGAATCGACACCAGCAGTGTAGGTAACTCAAGGAAGGAATACTACTTGTTCTTGCTATAATGGGAAGGGAGTAATCCCACAGGTTGAGGAGACTATTCAACTGGGTATGGATCAAATTCTGGAGTCTAAGGTTCCTGTGGTTCGGAAGGTCCAGTAGAGGAGGCGATTGAGAAACCACCGACACAGTGCCACAGGAAATCCCCAAGGGAGGTAGAAGTCTCGGTGATTCTGACAGTTTCGACTTGGTGGTAGGCAATGGAGAGATTCCTGATGCAGTTGGGGTTGTAGACACTGTGTCGAGTTGCAACCTGATGACATTTGGTACCTATGAGGAGCTGAGGTTGAAGGGCATGAGACCAGTTAAATGCATGATGTTACTTGCAAATGGGTCCCGAAGCCGACCAATGGTTTTGATAGAGGGTGTCAAGGATAACTTGGATGGAGTCGAGGTTCCTACTGACTTCGTGGTGATTGAGTCACCCCCACATGTGCCCAGTGCCAAGGAAAGGGATACAGTGCTTCTAGGTCGCCCCTTCATCAAAGCGACCCACATGGTGATCGACCTCCACTCCCGTACCTGAACATATGAGATACAAGGCAAGCAACGAAAGTTGCTAGCCTATTCTGATCCCAAATTAGTTTCTACACAGGATAGGAGCAAGAAGTATATAGGGGCTTTCACTGGACCCCTGTATATTTATTCTCATTTACAGGGTAGGAAGACAACTCAGAAGACTGGGAAACCTTTTGGTTCTCAGTGATTGAAGGCGCCGAAGTTGGTGCTTTGCATTCAGGACATCACTACGGTTGGTTATTCTACACAGTCTTATTTTGTCTTTTCTGTACTAGCTATAGCATAGGTTTGGGGAGGATATTTTGACTGTGTATTTTTTATTATGGTGTCCTACTGTGTATCTTTTGTTTTAAGCGGTATGTTAGCCGCCTTGTGACTCTGTGGGGTGGTATGTTAGCCACTTTCTGTGTTGTGTTTCCTGTTTTTCTTGTCTATTCCAGTTGTGTCCGAGTTTAATTTCTAAGTCGAACTTCCATTGCTTGTATTAAACCTGATTTATGCTTATGTTTTGAATTCCTGTTAACAATTAGTAGGGAGTAGGTTAGAAATTATGCAAGTTCGTTTCTTTTGTAAATAAGAAGTCTGGTTAGCTCTGTGATCCAAAAGCCTATTAGCCGATGAAAAAATCTTGTACCGCTAATTGTCTGTGTGATTACTAGGTTGAGCAATTCTTTTATAAAGTTATTGCGCCACTTCATACTCATATGTACTCTTAGTAGTTGAGGATGACGAACGACATATTTTCCATTCCTTGTTCTTCCTTCTTCCAAACCTGTTCTAAGGAACAGGTTTGGGGAGGAGAGTTATTTCTTTTCGACTGCTCTTTGCCTTTACTGGAGCCATTTATTATTTGACTTATGAGTCTGTCTGTTGTTTCTAAAAAATATTTTATATAAGTCTCGGGATGGATCTATGGTCTTAATTGATCACCATTAGTCGTGTTAGGCGTGTTTCAAATACTACCACATACTGGCGTGGCTGAAAAGCTACATGTCCGTGAGGTTGATGGCAAGTATACCAAATTGACACGCAAAAAAGTGCGGACTATCGGTAAACAGACACCTACTAAAATTGAGACAAAAAGAGCCCAATGAGGCCAAACAATAAGCACACAGGACATTTATAATGATCTTAAAAAAAAGTGTGCAAAAAAATATATAAATAAAGCAAAAAAGGAGCAGCAGTCAGTCTTTCTTCTCTTTTATTTATTTAGAGTCGCGTGTTAAAGTCCCTTTCGACTTGACGATTTGAGTACATTAGCATAAGAGAGTTGTGGCAACTTGTGACTAAAGTCAACACCTAGATTTATTTTTGAGTGCTTACCTTTGCTGCACACTTCTAGAAGTGAGAGAGAGCCACCTGTGAGGGATCACTCTACACTTAAATCTGATTTACCTTGGAAACGAACTTATGTAGTTTTTACTTGCTTTTCTACCAACGTTAGCGGGATTACAAAATCTTTCCATTCCTTTGGATTACTACTTGAAATGGTGGATTCGGTAGCTTGGTTTTTAAACTCTTTTGTGTGTTTTTGTGGTTAGAGTCTAGTCGAGTCTAGGTAGTTTGTTTACTCGAGGACGAGCAAAGGTTCGGTTTGGGGAGTTCGATGAGACCATAATTTAGAGGTTCATCATGTCTTTTTTACCTTATTTTTATAAGTCTTTGTTGGTATTTTATTGTGTTTCTTGTGCTTTTTCATGTTTTTCGTGTTTTAGTTATGCTTTGTAGATTGTTGTGTTTTTAGGTGAAAATCGGAGTAAAAAATGATATTTTGGAGATTTTGAGAAACTTCTAGAGCTTTGAAAGTTGAGAAAAATGGCGAAAACGGAAGTGGATTCGGAGTTCGTACGGAGCAGTCTAGCCATTTTGGCCATAACTCTCTCACAAGATGTCTGATTGACCTGATTTCGGTGGCCACTTGTAGATAATTAAAAGAGCAGAAGGAGTATGACCAAATTCTGCTTGTATAGGCATCTAGAAAAATTTTAGTGACACAGAAATCTGGGACGCGTCCCAGAACTTCCAGGATGCATCCCCATATGCCGCGGGACGCGTCCCGGCGCGAAAAATCACTATTTGGCCAATTTTTGTCGATTTTGAACCGATCTTTTTCATTCTTCACTTCGTTTTTACTCTCTAAAAGCAAGAACAAACCCTAGTTTTGGTTTTCTTGCTCTAGTTGATCATCAATTTCACTTGTAATCGCATCATTGTCATCGGATTTGGATCTTGAGATTAGATTATCAATCAACCATTCTTTCTTTCACAATTTCTTCTCTTGTGCTTGATTGCTTTGGTGAATGCTTATGATATCTTCTTTCATGCTTAATTCAATTGTGATTGTCATCATGTATGCTATTACTTGTGCTATGAGTAACTAATCCTTCGATAGATGCAGTAGCAATGTAGTAACAATCGAATTAGAATCTTGACCTAGGTTTGTTCATATGTGTTAAGATTTTTCAAGAATCTTCTTAAAAATCACAATTTCAGTAATCTTGTTTTGAATCTTCAAAATCACTCCGGTTAAGAATCAATCGTCTGACAATCGATTGATTTTGTTTACTTTACATTTTCAAAGAATGTATTGGTTACACTGAATTGGTATTTTCT
Source organism: Plantago major (assembly GCA_026545765.1). NCBI lineage: Eukaryota > Viridiplantae > Streptophyta > Magnoliopsida > Lamiales > Plantaginaceae > Plantago > Plantago major. The sequence goes on along the minus strand of CM048839.1, from coordinate 80,155,975 downwards.
TTGGACAAATAACTGTGACAGCATATGAACAACAGGTCTGATTCATATTCGATTTCTCTGAAATGGTATACCGTGTCTATTTCTCTTCTCTCTTGATTCAACCATCTTTCAGTTTACTTAGTTTAATTATTATCAATCTTACAAACTCAATTTGACAAACTGTTACTGCAAACTCTTACATTTAACACTTCGAACGCTAAGTTGCCTTGTTAACTCCTTGAGAACGATCTCGTAGTTAAGGCTTGATAATAATATGAACGATTATCCTAGTATCGAATTAGCATAACTGGATCATCATTACCGGGTTCATCTTCTATCATTTGATCAAACCGTTTATTTGCTTTAGTATTAATTCTTGTTTTAGAAGTAAAATCACTCAAAACTATCTTGTTACTCACAAATAAATTGTTTACTCTAATTCATTGTGGTAGTTTAATTAATTCCCTAGAGAACGATACCGAGTTAAGCATAGTCTACAACTACAGCTTATTCTCTTAAGTTATTTAGAGTTTAATTTGAGCTTATCAAATTTGGCGCCGCTACTGGGGAATTAATTCCTACTGTAGCATTTTGAGTGTTATTTTTTGTTTGTTTTTCAACCTGAAGTTTAGTGCACTAACAGAAACTAAGAATATTTCAAGGCTTTCGAGTTGTGTTGCTTTAATAACAGGTTTATCATAAAGGAAATTCCGATGGCTCAGCTGACCTATGGAGCTTACATGCAACCCAGCGAGATTAAGGCTGGCAAAGCAGCAATTGTTCTGTCTGATGAAGCCAGGAATTTGGAACTCAAGGCTCACCACTTCCATAACCTTCCCAAATTCTACGGGATGACAAATGAGGATGTGATAGATTCCTCAAGGAGTTCGAATTACTGATTGTAGGTATTCCGTTGACAGCCGGAGGGGTAACGGTCACTGACGAAGAGATAAGGAAGAAGGTCTTTCCGATCTGCATGCAGGATAAGGCGAGGAGTTGGCTATTAAACCAACCTGAGGGTTCTCTACCGACTTGGGATTCACTCTACAAAGCCTTCATGAATAAATTCTATCCCCCCGAGAAAATGCAGCACCTTCGTGCTCAGATAATGCAGTTTCAGCAGATGTACGATGAGACCTTTTATGAAGCTCGGGATCGCTTCTTGCAATTATTGTCCCATTGCCCTCACCATAGGATCAACGATATGAATTTATGCGTCAAATTTTATGAAGGCCTGGATTGGGAGTGTCAAAAGATGGTCGATATGAGTTGCAAAAATTCTTTCCTGGAAGCGTCCTCTGATGAATTAAATGGTGTTTTTGAGAGACTGGCAACAGTATCTCAGCTTAAGGGTGCGAGAAATAAGGCTAGGAGAGTGGTAGCCAGAGCAGTTGAAGAGACCTCAGGGCCGTGTACTACTGAGCTGGATAAAGAAATCAGGAACCACATGGAGCGATCTGAGAAGTTCTGGTTAGAAGCGCAGGGAATTCAGAGCAGGAATGATCAGTGGTTCGACAGCATTGAGTAGTCACAGAAGCGGTTAGAGAAGACCTTGGGGGATCTAGTTCGTCAGTTTCAGCAATGGGAAAAGGGTAAGTTCCCGGTGACCGTAGAAACCAACAGAGTTCTAGCTGTTGAGGTGACATTTGATGAGCCAGGAAAGGTGAAGTACGTTCTTGCTACATGAACTTGCCAGCTTGAGAATACGGTGGCCCGGGTTGAGGCGCCAGAGGTAGTTGAGGTAGTACCTGCACCGACACTTGAGAAGCCTGTAGAAGTGAGAATTGAGGGAAAGGAGATAGAAGTGGTCACACCTGGTTCTGCGATTCCAGTAGAGAAGGCGAATGCGGAACCAAATCACTTTACGGTGGATTCCACTACTCCTGTGATTCAAAAGGCGGAAAAAACTGTCAGTGGTGCGGATAGCTTTGACTTGGTTGTCGGCATCGTCTGAGGTGACTGGTATTGTTGACACGGGGCTGCCTGTAATTTGATGACTTTTGCTACTTATGAGGAGCGAAACTTGAAGGGATTGGAGCCCCGTAAATGCTTCATTCTGCTGGCCAATGGAACAAGGAGTAGGTGCATGGGTCTAGTTGAAGATGCTCCGGTTAAACTGGACGGTGTTGTGTTTATGACAGATTTCGTGGTTGTGGAGTCGTCTCGGGTCAAGGGAAAAGACATGGAGAAGCATATGTCGCTTTTGGGGCGCCCCTTCATCAAGTCTACCCGCATGATTGTTAATCTTCACGCTCGTTGTACCTGCACTATTGAGGTACATGCCAAGCAACACGAGTTGCAAGCCGCTACTATACCATATACTGTTGCACAGGTTGATACGAAGACATACATGGGAGCACACACCGGACCACTCTACACTCACACTTACTTCCAGGGAAGGAAAGGTGCCGCGAAGGCAGGGAAGCCCAAGAATTTTGAGAGTACCCGTTAGCCAACACGGAAGAGTCTTGTACAAGACTTTAAAGGTACACACACCGGCAAGTAACTTTCAATCACATTTTCTTCTATTTTTTCACTCTTAGCTTGGGGACATGCTTGAGTTTCGGTTGGGGAGGGGATGTGCTCTTTAGTTACTTGTTTGTGCTTTTTAGTATAGTTTTCTGAGTCTCTAGAGTCTTTCGTTTTATTTTTTATGCATGTGCGTCTTCTCCCTCGTGTTTCTAGAGTCTTTCGTGAGTCTGAGTTGTTCTTCCAAGTCGAACGTCTATTGTAGATAATAAATTTGCTTGCTGCTCTTGTTTTGTATGATATTTAGCCGGAAGTAGTATAGTGGATTTAAAATCCTATAAGTCCGTTTCTCTTGTAAATAACAAGTCTGTGTAACTCTTTAGTCCAAAAATCCTGTGAGAAGCCTTGAGCCAATGAAAAAAATATTATACCGGCAACTGTATTGTGTGATTCCTAGGTTGTGCAAGTTTTTTGTGAATTACTTGTGCCTTTTCATACTTATGTGTACTCAGTTTTGTTGGGGATGACGAACAACATGCTTACCTTTTGATTTTCTCTCCTCTAAACCCGTCCTAAGGAACAGGTTTGGGGAGGAGATTCTTTATCTTTTGCGACTTTTTACTTGAGCTGTTGTGCATATTTTCTAAGAGTCTGTTTGCTGCTTCCCAAAGCTATCTGAGTTTAAATCTCGGGGTGCATTTGTGGTCTTAGTTGATCACCGTTAGTCGTGTTGGGCGTGTTCCAAATATTATCACATACCGGCGTGGATGAAAGGCTACATGTCCGTGAGGTTGATGGCACGTATACCAAACTGACACGCACAAAAGTGTGGACTTTCGGTAAAAGAGACACCTTTAAAAAATTGAGATAAAAAGAGCCCAATGAGACCATGCACTGAACATATAGTGCAATCGTGGTTGAATTTTGAAATGAATGATTTGAATAAGGGGAGCAGCATCAGTCTTCGATTTTTGAAAATTAAGTCGCTTGCCAAAAGTCCCTTTCAACCTGGTGAGACGAGTACAACAGCATAAGATAGTCTAGGCATCTTTGTGATGAAAGTCATCTTCCCAGTTTACTTTTTGAGCGCATACCCTATTTGGACACTTCCAAGAGAGTGAGAGTTACACTACAATCACCTGTGAGGGACTAGCGAGCTAAACTTAAGTGTTATTTACTTGAGAAACGATCTTATCTGATTTTCTATGTACTATTCTGCCAAGGTTAGTTGAGTACAAAGCTTTTGCATCTTGTGAATTTAATGTTTACAATGGTAGATTCGGTCACTTGGGAGTTTAACTCTGTTATGTGCTATTTATTCATTTTTGTTTCGAGTCCAGTTCTGTCTAGGTTGTTTGTTTGATCAAGGACGAGCAAAGGTTTAGTTTGGGGAGTTTGATGAGACGATAATTTAGAGTCTCATTTAGTACTTTTTAGCGGTCTTTGTTAGTCTTTGTTTATAGTTTTTTAGTGTTTTTTGCGCATTTTTATGTTTGGTGTTTTGTAGGTTTTTGTTCTTTAGGTACGATTTGGAAGAAAGACGACTTTATGAGATGTTATTCGAGTAAAGGAATCAAAAATCGAAGTGTACTTGAAGATTAGCCTTGTCGAAAAGTGAGAGAATCGAAGAATGACAAGCTTGGCCATGGGCGAAATCCAAAGGGCAATCTTGGCAATGTCAGAACAAGAGCTTCGCCATTGGCGAAGAGATATTCTCACCGCGGCGAGATGAGTTTTTTGCAGCGTCTTTGTTTCTTCTTATTAGGTTAGACTTAGGCAATTTTTGCGAGAACTTCTACTACTCGGATTTTTACACATAAAAATCTCCAAAAACCTAGTTTTGACATTGATTGATCTTGGAGCTTGGTTTTTCTCATGTACGAATCATTGGGATCGAATTCTTAGTAAGCTTTTGATAATTCTCTATTGCTTCATTACAATTCTCGTTTCTTAATTGATTATTGAATTGTATGTTCTTGCTTGCGATTATCACCATGTTTATGCTTTGCGTATTCAATACCATGAATTCCTTCGTCTTTAATTCAATTATGAGTAGTAAACCTCTCCTGAATCCGGTAATTATGTGATAGTTATGCGTATTCAAAGCTAGGGTTTATATTCGTTCATATAGGTCGTCTAGTTTGAGATTTTCGTATAAACCTTCAATCCAATTCTCTAGTTTGAAATATTCTCAGTTGTTTCGGTTAAGAATCATCTGTCCGACAAACTTAACGATTTCTCTAGTTTTAAATCTTCGAAAAACAACTCGGTTAAGATTGGATTGATTGATTTTCTGTACACCGACCGTGTGACAAGTATGAACGATTATCCTAATATCGAATTAGCATAACTGGATCATCATTACCGGGTTCACCTTCTATCATTTGATCAAACAGTTTATTTGCTTTAGTATTAATTCGTGTTTTAGAAGTAAAATCACTCAAAACTATCTTGTTACTCATAAACAAATTATTTACTCTAATTCGTTGTGGTAGTTTAATTAATTCCCTAGAGAACGATACCGAGTTAAACATAGTCTACAACTACAGCTTATTCTCTTAAGTTATTTAGAGTATAATTTGAGCTTATCAACCTCCTTCACCGCCTCGTTCACCATCGCCTCCTCCACTACCTCGTTCACCATCACCTCCTCCACTGTCTCATCTACCTTCATGTCAAGGTGATTTATCTTGGCCACCGTCCATGGATACGTATTTTGATTCGGAGGAGACGGTGGTGCCAAGTTCTACACCTTACACATTGCTGGAAAATTCGGACCATATCATGTATACATACTCTTTGTCATATCTTAATTAAACGGCTTTTTTTTTGTTATATTTTTTTGTTTATGTTTTTTGGACTAAATGTGAATGATTCAGTATTTGGATTTTGCACTTGTATGATTTTATTCTAAAATTTATATTAATTAGACGGTAAAGATAGAACACCAAGTATGACATGGCTCGTCAAGAAGGGTTGGACATATTTACGAAAGTGACTGGCGTTAGCCAGTGCTACGCCTGGCGACGCCAAGTGCTATTTCAAGCACTTGCTTGTCGCGAAACTCAATCCGAGATCGTTTTTTGCCTCGCTAATCGACAATTAGCATCGCAAAATCACCCGGAACTAAGAAAACTCAATATTTGCACAATTTTTGGGTACTTTAAAGTCCACTAACTCAACTAAGACTGGACGAAGACAACAAAACCACTAGAATAAAAAGAAAAAACAAAAACTAAACTAAACTACTTACCTCAACTAACCTGCTGGTATTCATTTACGATGGTGGGTACTAGATTTCCCCATGCTCGAATTCCTCCGCCCTTGTGCGTGCGAATAGATATAAAGGGGTCCAACATACCCCGCAGAATAATCCTTGCAGATAAAATCCTTAGGTAAATAATCCAATGCCTTCACTATTCCGACCTTACCATTCACCTCATATGTTGTTGTGCGTCTAAATACGCTAATGTCCATTGTAGAGGTGAATAAAAATGGCCAGCCAAGGAGGATCATATCGGGTCCTATCTTCTGGTCTTCCCGGATGTCTTTCATAACAACAAAATTGGTGATAACGGTCTCACCATTCAATTTAACTGCGACACCTTTTGCAAATCCAATGGGTCTTCTATGCGACCCATCTGCCATTAGAACTCGAGCTTTCATCTCATCCAAACCTGTAAGGCCACATCCCTTAAACAGAATGTATGGGATCAGATTACATGTAGTTCCGTATCTAAACTCGCAATGACTTTTGATTTCCCCTCCCAACTAGGATGTTAAAACTCCTCTTACTGAGAGGCTTCTCTTTCACGTTTTCTGCGAGTTCCTCTTCCTTGACAGGAACTTCAACTACCCCAATTTCTGGAGTGCTCAATGTAACCGGAAGATCCTCCTCTTGTGCAGAAAAAAATTCCTCAGCAGAAATATCAGGAGTTATATTCTCTTCTACTATTACTTCACTGGTAGTCGAGACTGGCGAAGCACACCTACAAGCTGAGCAAACCTGTTTTGAAACCTCAACACGGGTTTCATTCTCCGAAACAGTCACTTCAACGGGTACTTATGTAATCACTCTTATAGCCATTGCTCTCTCAAAAGTATTAAGGAATTTACCCCTTTCCCTTTCTTGGTCCTTCTCTACCAGCTGTTGGAGGGTACCTTTGATCTGGTCGCTGTCCCTTTCCAATCTTTGAACTGCGGCTTCTAATGCATCCAACCTCTCAGCGGTAGCTGCATGTATCATTGCTGAGTGTTGCATGGCAGCATGACAGCTTTTCACAAACCCGCTCAGCTCCTCCAAAAACCTTCTGGAAGTTGTGATTCAGGATGGCGGCATTCCGGGCAATTAGAGCCACTAAGCTTAGCACGCTTGCTCCTATGCTCTAAGCTTTTTGCTATCCTCTCAAATACAACACTTAATCCTACAGGGGTACTCTCCCCCATCCATCCTCCACACGCCATATCAACCAACACTTGTGAAGATTCTCCAAGCCCATCAAAGAAGAACTGGTTTAAATCTGCAGTACCAAAACGGTGATGGGGGGCACTGATGCTGTAAATCACAGAATCTCTCCCATGCTTCGAAGAAGGGTTCTCCTCGTCGCTGCTTAAACTCACTAATCTGCGCTCTGAAGCTCGTAGTCATCGATATGGGGTAGTATTTGCCCATAAAGGTTTGGAAAGCTTTGTCCCAACACTACAAGAAATTACTGAAAAAATGATGGAAAGGGGCGACGGATTTTATCCGTCGCCCCTGTAGCGACGAATCGCTAAGGGTAGCGACGGATTTAATCCGTCCCTACCCGTAGCGACGGATAAAAGTTATCCGTCGCTCTGTTAGCGACGGATAAAATTATCCGTCGCTACTTTTGTTGACCATAATAAAAAGAAAAAAATAAAAAAAATTTAGCGACGGATAGATCTATCCGTCGCTATATAGCCGGAAAATAAAAAAAATAAAAAAGTTAGCGACGGATAGATCTAGATCTATCCGTCGCTAAAAGCCTAAAAAATATAATATATCTCCACCACCACCTCTCCTCCATTTCTCCTCTCCTCCTCCTCCACCACCATCTCCACCACCACCACCTTTCTCCTCCCACCACCACCGCACCACCACACTGCCACCACCACCATCTCCTCCACCACCTCCTTTCCTCCTCCCACCACCACCGCACCACACCCACCGCACCACCATCCTCCTCCCACCGCACCACCACTGCCACCACCACCTTTCTCCTCCCACCACACTGCCACCACCACCACCACTGCCACCACCACCATCCGCCTCTCACCACCACCACCCGTCTCTCCAAGCCACCACTGCCTCCGGATCTCATCGCCACCACCGCCACCGGATCTCCACCGTCCACCTCCGGATCTCCACCGTCCACCTCCGGATCTTCGATTTATCTTTTTATATATTTTCGGTATTTTAGGTATTTTAGTTTTTACATTTTAGGTATTTTAGGTATTTATCTTTTATCTTTTTGTACATTTTCGGTATTTTAGTTTGTATTGTATTATTGTATAATGAATTTGTATTATTGTCATTGTATACAATTTTCGATTTATTGTATAATCGTATTGAATATTGTAGTTTCGATTTGAATATCAACCGAATTATTGTCCGATTTGAATATTGTAGTTTCGATAAATCAATATCTCGTATACGAATACAAATTGGATACGAATTAATCCGTATACGAATATAAAAATTCGAATACGGATTTTATTTTTTTAAAAAAATAGCAATGTAACGACGGATAGATTTATCCATCGTTACATTGGCGACGGATAGATTCTATCCGTCGCCAATAATCAATTTAAAAAAAAATAAAAAAAAGTCAAAAATGATAATCCGTCGCGAATCGGACGACGGATTATTTATCCGTCGCCACAGCTCCAGTGGGGCGACGGAATTTCTATCCGTCGCCAGAGCTGGGGCGACGGATCGCTGGTCTGTAGCGACGGATCTATCCGTCGCTACAGACCAATTTTTTTGTAGTGCAAGTAGTCATGCTTCCCTCTGTTAGGCCATTCATCCAAGTCCGTGCCTTACCAAAGAGACACATAGAGAAAATCTTGAGCCTCAAGTCCGTCATCTACCCCGTCAGGTTTCCCCAATCCAGATATAAAATGCTCAATTTCTCTAAAGAAACCCATGACGTCTTCGTGTTTGACTCCATAGAATCTTGGAAGCTGTCAGAGGAGATGCTCCTTAATCTCAAGACCTCGCACATTAGCTGGTATGACTATAGCTGGACGATGTGCACCTTGCACAGGTAGGAGAAGTGTGTGCATAGAAGGTTGCTCTGCCACAGCCATAACTACGAACATGTGCTACAAGACAGACACAACACCAAAACTTCACAAACGTAAGTACCCGTTAGTTAAAACAAGCACTTAGGACAGAAACACAATGAAAACAAGGAAAAGAAATAACAAAAATACTGTAACTAGAATTCGTAAACTTAACAAAGGAGTTAAGTCCCCGGTAGCGGCGCCAAAAACTTGATGTGTCAATATCAAAGTTTTATATTTATGTTTAAGAACTAAGAGTTGATTCTCAATACTATGAAAATTTGTAGTGCAGTGAAGTTAACCCCGAGGTCGGTCTCGAAGGACTTAACTAAGCTGAGCTCGGTTTACGAATAATAACACAGTATAGAAAGCAGTAAATTATTTGGTTGCTTCGGCAGCAGAATGATTAACTACATGAAAGTAAACTTCTTTGCAGACTGACTAGAAAACAGATTTAAACTTAACGAGATTGATATGAATGAGGAGAATTATGGTGTGGTGACAGAAGACAAGCTAGCTAGCAGGAAACATGTAACTATAACGATGTCGATTTACTCTAGTTAACACTGGGGCATGCTCTACCGATTATTACACTGCTCTAGACTTTTCTAGGCAGACACGTTATGTCACGTAAGGTACGGAGAACTATGACAATGAACTAACTTACTTTGTTCTAGAAAATAGATAGCATTAGTGAAGGCATCAATTCCACTAAGCTACAATTAATAAGCTAATGTAATTATTGTTGTTTACAACGAACCAATGGATATAGCAAGACGCAAGACGTTTTGTTATAAGTGATCAGATGCTTAATCCATTGGTGATTTTGACGTAATGAACATCAAACAGATAACTACATACGCAATTAATCAAAACGGCACAGAGTAAATCGCATCTTATGTATATAATCACATGAACCATAACTAGCATGCATTGAATCCGTCACCACCCCATAATCAGGGTGTTTAGCTACTCATGACATGCGAAGACATAATCAATATCGTAATTAATCAAGCAATAAACATAATCCAGTACTTAAAATCAAAGATTCGAACGGTGATACAATTGTTACCCTTCGTGTCACAAACCCCATGTAGATTGAGAACCTGAATCGAATCGATGCAAAGAGTATGTAGATAACGCTCCCAATCAATTGACAATCGTCGGATTACAAGATGAAAATCGGTTCAATTACCTAAAATTGGTAATTGCCCTGGAAATTAGGTCTAGGTTGAGAGCAAAGTATGAGAACTTGACAATAGATGATAATTAAACTAATTATGTCTTGTTCTAACTAATAGAAAGTAGAAAAACTAAGTCTGAGCGAATTAGGAGAACAAATCGCAGATAATCGGCAAAACCAAACAACTGCGGATGCTAGTTTGCAAACTGGTGTCGCCAGTAAGAAAAACTAGCGTCGCCAGTTGCACTTCGAAAGTAATCGCCTATGCCGCTCAGAATCAGTAACTCGCGTGCCGATTGCAACTTCGAGTAATGGCGACGCCATCAAGAAGCAGCATCTGGAATGACCGTTTGCCCTTTTGGCTCCAATTCTTGGTATTTTGGCCTTCCCGCTCCACTTCTAGCATCCATACGAGGCATTTGAAACTCCATATCTTGTAGATGTACATAAAATACACCATTTTGCCTTCAATTAGCATGGTCTAGCCAAATTCCTACAAAATACACAAATCATCAAAACGGAACAAAATACAAATAACACACATAAAAACTATACTTGAGAATGGCAATAAGACGGTAAAAAAGACCGAATGAGACGATGTAAAATCGACTCATCATATCACAAACGAAGAACTCAACTTCAGAGTTAAACAACACACATAAGGAGTGAGATAAGTAACAAATGTAAAATTCCACTCGAGAGATAAACAACACAATAAAGGAGTGGGATAATTACAAACGGAGAAGTCAATTTGAGATTTAAACAACACACAGGAGGGGTAATAAAATAACGAACGAAAAACTCTACTTGAGAGTTAAACAAAACACAAAAGGACTGGGATAAACAACAAACGAACAACTCCACTTGAGAGATAAACAACACATCAAAGGAGTGGGATAATGCCAAATGAAGAAGTCTATTCGTGATTGAAACAATACACATAAGGAGTAAGAGTATCACAAACGAAGAACTCTACTTGAGAGTTAAACAACACACATAAGGATTGAGATAAACAACAAATGTAAAATTATACTCGAGAGTTAAACAACACAATAAAGGGAGTGGGATTATTAAGGTGATAAACATGAATATTAAGTCAAGTTATATATTATGACAACATGTTTGGCACATTATAGGGTAAACCGAACTTTAAAAATGAGATGATTTAAACTGGGAATTCAATTCGAAAGTCAAACCGACTCTAACAATGGGATAATTCCAATTTGGGCACTCTATTCGAAAAGTAAACCAAACTATATGGGAGAAATGGTTTTTTAACGAACAATACAATCTCACCGTTCTTTTTTCACTGGCAAACAATGCATTTTTGAGTTACCAATAGCTCACACTGTCCGGCATGGTTGATGACCATTGTTTTTGAGCATGGGTGTCTGTAATTGGTTCCCGAGCATGAGAGTTGGGAATGCAAAAAAAATTGAGAGATGTTAGGAAATTTTGTTAGGAAATTTGTTTAAGATATTTTGTTAGAAATATCTGTTTAAGATTTTGATCAGCAATATGATGACTTATCTTAGTCTTAGAAAGGTGATTAGTACTCTTGGTTCACTTGAACATTGTAAAAGAGGAAACCCACTAAGTATGATAGTCTAGCTAATCTTGTATAGGATGTTAGGTCTCAAAATGTAATTTTTATTTTATGAAGAGAAGACCAAGAAGAAGACATCCAAGCAGAACGAGTTCAACGGCATTGAAGACTTGAAGAAACTGCACAAGATTACTGAAACAGTTTTGCAGATACCTTGGCCAGATATCTTGGAGACACGAATAGTTTTAGACAAGCTGTGTCACAAGAGATATCTGAGAATTGGAAGGTCTATCTGAAAACAAGGAAAGTGTCCACAGATATCTATTCTCAGATACCTTGAGCTTTAACAACATTTCTGAAAAAGAAATATATTTATTGTAAACAAAGTTGTTTCAATAAAAGTGGTATTTGAAGATTGAAGATAAGGACGTGCAAAGAATCAGATAATACTAGTCTCTGATACAAAGCATAGTTCCGTTGGCACTACAGGACAAAAAGTATAGTACAATGCATTTAATGCACGGAGATGTTCGAACAAAAGCGGCGACTTCAAGAAGAAGACAAACCTGCTACAGTACTATACACAAATATCAATAGTTTGAATTTGAGCCTAACGGATACTATTCAAACGGTACTCAAATTCATCTATAAATATCAACACTTAGACTGCTTGAGAAGATACACTGAACACGCTACACACAGAACTTACTGAATCTTACTCTCTCAAAGCAAACTACTTATCCTAAAGCTTACTGTTGCGACCTTAGCTTTTGATCTTAAGTAGCACTGAAGTTCTAAGTGTCCTGATCCTAAACAAGCACAACTATCTGTGAAAGAGTTGAATCAAAAGATCAAGTATCTGAGATTCATTCTCTTAAATGATTATCTAAGACAGGTCGATAAAAGAACAAGATACCATACATTGCAAAGTATATTAAGTATACTTGATTCACAGAGCTATCTGATTAACTGAAAAGTTAACAAAGAAGCTCACCTGACAACTCAAACCGAAACCAACACCAAAAGCGTAGATGGGGAAGTACTTAGTTTGGAAAATCAGGGAATAACTCCAAGGTTACCGGAGTATAGGAAGTACTTGATTTGGGAAACTAAGGAATAACTCCAAGGTTATTCAGTATAGGAAGTACTTAGCTTGGGAAGCTAGGGAATAACTCAAAAAGGTTTCTGAGTACAGGAAGTACTTGGCTGCGAAAGCCGGGGAACAACTCAGGGGGAACATTTGGTTGGGAACCATTTGTTTTAAGGAATCTTAGAATAGGATTATTGTAAGGTGAACTCAATTATCTGTTCTAGTGAATTCTAGGTCTCTGGAAGACCGAAGTGGATTAGTTGGAGGATTACGCCACCTCCAGATACCACTATACTTGCTGTGTTATTTACCTTTCTGTATTTACGTTTTAGCAACACACACACACTTTAACTGTTTTTGCACTTATCTATCTTAAGTCTTCTGCGCTCTGATTCTAAGTATCAGATATCTACACAGATATTTGAGAAATAGTTTTTATCGAAAAAAGTTTTAAAAGACTATTCACCCCCCCCCCCTCTAGTCTTTTACGTTGCCGTTATCTGGACCAACAAGTGGTATCAGAGCAGGAGGTTCACAAGCCTTCTGCACTGAACCTAGATCCCCAGATAGGTGAAGAAAACTTTGTCCATTGTTGAGGACTATTTAATTTGTGTGTTAAGTGTGCAGGAATGTCTCTGAGTGATGCACTCGTTCTCAAACCAGAGAACTATGAGAAATGGAAAAATAACATGATGCTCCACCTTGAAGCCATAAGTGACGAAATGATCGAAGTGATAAAGAATGGCCCAATAGTCATTCATCAACTCAAACAAGTCATGGAGGTTTCTAATGGTAGAGACATAGATCAATGCGAAGGATCTTCACAAACCGATACGTCAACAAGTGGGAGATCTACTAGTCAAGTTGTTTACGAACCAAAGCCCAGAGAACTCTGGACATCGGAAGATGCCAAGAGGAATCGTCTGGATGGTCAATCTCGTAATATCATCATCAGATCGACACCTGAGCACATACAGTGTAAACTGTGGGGTGCTAAAACGGCGAAAGTTGCCTGGCAACTGATTGAAGAAATCTGTGCCGGAACTGAGAAAACCAAAGAAAACAAGTTCGAAGTTCTCAAGTTGAAATTTCAAAATTTCAAACAAGGACCCACTGAAACTCTGGAAGAACTTGATTTCAGATTTACCACTCTCATGAGTGATATGGCAGCACTTGGGGAAAGCAACAGATACTCCCAGTCAGAAAAGATTAAGACTATTGTCAGAAGTCTTAACCACAACTGGGAGCATACCAAATTCTTTTATTTTAACCAAGGAATGCCAAATATCACTCCAGTGGAACTCTTCTCACATCTTGCTACGGTTGATTATGAGACAACACAAAGAGAACAAACAACTGAAAAGTTGCAGAACATTGCTCTAGTTGCTCAAGGAACTTCTGAAAAGAAGAAAAGCAAGGAAGAGACTGAGGATGCTCTTGCTGCAAAGCAAATGAGCAAATATGTCAGTCGAGAAATTGAGAGAAGAAAAGCCAAAGAGAAGCTGAAAAAGCATCTAGGCTCAAACTATCACCAGTACAAAAATATGCAAAGCTCGCTGAACAAGCCAGCTCAGAAAGCATCATGTACTGAGGAAGCAGAAATTGGAAATGATATCTGTTTCTATTGTCAGAAACCTGGCCACTTCAAGAAGGATTGTCCTGCCTTCAACAAACTTAGGACAGGTGACAAGAAAGATAGAAGAATCTTCAGAAGAAGCCAGAAAGCGTTGCTAACTGAAGAAAGAAAGAAAATCCAAATTCAACTGGATGCTCTAGATATTGAGACAGACTCTGAAGATGATTCAGATGACTCAACTTTACCATCACCAGAATTATGTGGAGTTACTCACGATGTAATCGACTTCGGCCTCAAGACAAATGAAATGTGTGGAGTTGCTGAGATTGACGGTCCAGACATCTCTAACATTGAAAACTGTCTTATGACTGATGAGGTAATACATACTTCTTGTTACACTTATGAAAGTGATGAAGAAGAAATCAAAGATCTAGAAAATCTCAGAAAGGAACTTGATATCTATGAAAGAGAATTTCTAATGATCCGAGCTAGAGCCGAAAATCTTGAGGAAGAAAACAATTCTCTTGCAAAGGAAAATTCTCAATTAGTTAAGATATCTAAGAAAAAGGATGCTGAAAATGCATTTCTCAAAGCTCAGATATCTGAGACTGAAAAGTCACATAATGAAGCAATGGCTGAGCTGCTAAAGAAATATGAAGATCTTCTTTCTGAGAACAAGGAACTCAAGAAGAAAGAATTATCTTTTCAATCTTATGCCAAAGCTAGTGACACTCTTACTGAAGTACAATCTTACTTAAGAGATCCTTCAGAAAAGAAAGGACTTGGGCTGAATACACAGACAGATTGTTCTACCACTCTGAATAAGAGTGAGGAAAGAAGAACATTTGTAAGTACTCAGCAAGATGGTTCCCATACAATCTATAATATCGGTCAAAACACGAAGATTGTAGACAAAGGAAAGGCAGTTGCGACTAAACCTTTGTGGGAAAAACAAGTCAAAAACAAAACTGTCGGGCATGTCTCTGAAAAGAGACACGACACTGAAAAGTGTAAACACCCACAGTGCTATGTCTCTCAAAAAGGTAGAATTGCAGGAGCTGGCAAATTCTCCCATGTCACATTTTCTGGAAAGAAAATAGACCAACCAGAGACTAGCAAAGCTGCTGAGAAAAGATCTCAGATAGCTTCAAGTGCTCGAAACGGCATTGGCTACAAAGGCATCGGAAAACAACTTGCTCATGAGTACAAGCAGGAGCAAGAACGATGGCTGAAAGCTAGAATTGCTCAAAGCAATTATCAGAAGTGGAAGTTAAATCAAGCCACTGAAAATCTGAATGCCAGGGCTAGAAGAAATCTGACAAGGAAAGCTAAGTTTGCTGAAAAGCAAACTCAGAAACCTGACAGGTATCTGAAAGCACCAAACGGAGCACCTAGGAACACACCAAGGAAGAAAATAATTCTTAATGATAATCATTCTATTAGAATTCCTCCTTATGTTCCTGTCAGACAAAAGAATGTTCCTAGGAAATTCATTCAAAAATGGATTCCTACTGGAAGATTGTTTAGTTCTGATGGTTCCAATTGTAAATTGAGAACCTAATCTCCTGTTTCCTGTTGTGTGCAGAATGCTTCCTGGACTAAAGCACAATGGCTATTTGATTAGTGGATGCGGAAAGCACATGACAGGAGACAAAGCAAATCTGGTCGATTACAAAGCTTGCAACACAGGACCAGATATCAGATTTGCTGGAGGAGAATTAAATCCCTCTCTGGGATTTGGCAACGTCAAATTGGGTTCATTAACAATCACTGACGTATTACATGTTAAGGATTTGAAATATAATCTATTTAGCATGAGCCAGGTTTGCAGAAGGGTTTTACTATAAAATTCAAAGCAAAATATCGCAAACTAATTGACAATGAGTCAAAGCGAGTCTTGGTTGCTTTCGTAGAAGCGATCTTTATGTTGCCGATTGGGCATCTGCCACAATGAAGAATGTCTCATGGTGAGTCAATCTGGTCACAAGGAAAACCTTGGTTATGGCACAAAAGAATGAGTCACTTGAACTTCAAAACTCGAACAAACTTGCCAAGAAAGAGTTAGTGGTTGGCCTTCCCGAACATCTTCGAAAGGATGGTATACATTACTTTGTCGGATGGGGAAACAATCTAAGATCTCTTTCAAGTCCAAAATCAGACACTCTAGTGTCAGACCACTGCAACTATTACATATGGATCTTTTTGAATCATATGTAACTAGTTATGCAGGAAAGAAGTATGGTCTGGTTGTTGTAGATGACTTCTCAAGATTCACTTGGGTTGTCTTTCTGAAACACAAATCTGATGCCAGGGTGGAGATACCAAACTTCTTTGAAAAAGTCGAAGTCATGAAAAATGACAAGGTATCGCAATCGAGCAGGACATGGTACTGAGTTTGTCAACCAGTACATAAAGGAGTTTTGTACCTGCAAATGTATACAACATCAACTTTCCTCTGTGAGAACACCTCAACAAAATGGTGTTGCAGAAAGGAAAAACAGAACCCTTAAAGAAGCTGCGAGAACAATGCTAGCTGACACTGAAATAAGTGAAGTTTATTGGGTTGAAGCTGTAAACACAGCCTGCTACACTCAGAACAGATGTTTGATAAACAAACACCATGACAAGACCCCCTATGAAATCTTGGTTGGTAGACCCCCTAATATCAAACATCTAAGAGTATTTGGTTGTAGATGTTTTGTTCTAAACAATGGGAAAGACTATCTGAGAACATTTCAACCAAAGGCAGATGAAGGTGTATTTCTTGGTTATTCCACGAATAGCAAAGCCTACAGAATTTACAACAAAAGAACAAAGAAAATTGAAGAATCAGTTCATGTTGTATTCTATGAAGGAAGTAAGAAAACACCTCCTAATGATGAACTCTCAGAAAGGTTCAAAGAACTAATACTGAGGGATTCTGAAGAAGAATCCTCAGAAAGGAGAAACATCATTATGGAAAGTGAGGATGACTCTGACGTAGAAAAGCATGAAATGCCTAGTAACAACCAGATGACTCACATACATGATGAAGAATTTCCTATGAAGTTTCCAGAAATGGAACAGGTTACTGAGAACCTTCATCATGAAGAGGTATCTGAAAATGAGACTGCTGAAATGCAAGTTCCAGATATCTTACACTGAAAAAGTGTCAGATATCCATGGCATTTCCCATGTGTCAGATATCTCAAATACTGAAAAAGTATCAAATCAAAATCCTAGTGATTCACATTCAAATCACTTGGATATTGATCCTACTAGCACTAAACCAATGATGAGATGGATCAAAGATCATCCTGAAAAGAATGTAATTGGTCCAATTAATCAAGGTGTTAGGACTAGGAGAGCAATAGCTGAAAATGCTAATTCTCTTTTTGGATGTTTCATCTCAAATATTGAACCTAAAAATATAGAAGAAGCACTAGGAGACCAAGACTGGATCTCTGCAATGCAAGAAGAGTTGGATCAATTTGAGAGAAACAAAGTCTGGAAACTAGTTCCATTTGTAGAAGGAATATCTGTGATTGGAACTAAATGGGTTTTCAGAAACAAGATGAATGAATCTGGTGAAATAACCAGAAACAAAGCAAGATTGGTTGCGAGGATTTACCTGCATGAAGGCTTAGACTTTGATGAGTCATATGCACCAGTTGCCAGATTGGATGCAATAAGACTCTTTCTAGCCTTTGCAGCTCATAAAGATTTTAAAGTTTATCAGATGGATGTCAAAAGTGCATTCTTGAACAGTGAACTTGCAGAAGAAGTTTATGTTGAGCAACCACCTGGCTTTGAAGTTTCCTCAGAAAGTAGAATGGTCTATAAACTACAGAAAGCTCTGTATGGACTGAAACAGGCTCCAAGAGCGTGGTATGACACTTTGGCCAAATACCTTCTGGAAAGTGGTTTCAAGAAAGGTGAAGTTGATAAAACTTTATTTACCTTAAATCATGATGGGAAACTACTCTTAGTTCAAGTATACGTGGATGACATTATATTTGGATCTAAGGACAAGCAACTTTGTAATGACTTTGCAAATCTCATGAAAAGCAAGTTTGAGATGAGCATGATGGGAGAATTGAATTATTTCCTAGGATTGCAAGTCAAGCAACTCAATGATGGAATATTCATTAGTCAAACAAAGTATGCGAAAGATATGCTCACAAAGTTCAACTTAAAGCCTTCTGAAAAGAATGCTAAGATACCTATGAGCATAGGAACCAAAATGACCTATACTGAATCAGATAAGAGTGTTGAAGAACATAAGTATAGGAAATTGATAAGTTCACTACTTTAACTCACTGCAAGTAGACCTGATATTCAATACGCCGTTGGAGTGTGTGCTAGATTTCAGACAAATCCGATGCAAACACACTACAATGTTGCTATGAAAATATTAAGGTATGTAAAAGGTACAGTAGATGTAGGATTGTGGTATCCTAAAGAAAGCGGATTGAGTTTAGCTGGGTACTCAGACGCTGATTATGCTGGATCATTGCTAGATAGGAAAAGCACCTCAGGAACCTGTCAGTTTCTGGGTATTAGACTTATCTCATGGTTTAGCAAGAAGCAAAACTCAATTGCAACTTCTACCACAGAGGCTGAATATATTGTTGCTGGTTGTTGTGCAACACAAATTCTGTGGATACAACAACAACTTAAAGACTATGGACTCGATGAGAAGAAAATTCCCATTTTCTGTGACAACACAAGTGCTATTGCGATTACACAGAATCCTAAATTTCATGCCAGAACAAAGCATATTGATGTTAGACATCACTTCATCAGAGACCATGTTGAAAAGGGCAATATAGAGATACTCAAGATTGGCACTGAGGACCAACTTGTAGATATCTTCACTAAGCCACTGCAAGAAAGTAGATTCTTAATCTTAAGACACAGTCTTGGATTAATGGAACTACCAAAGAACTGAAAAAGTTCAGAAAGCTGGAACGGGCATCCAGAGCAGAGGTATCTGGAACAGGCATCCAGAGCAGAGGTATCTGGAACAGGCATCCAGAAAAGAGAAAAGAGAAAACTGGAACGGGTATCCAGAAGTCAAAAAAGCTAAAGAGCAAAAAGACAGCTTAAGATCTCTAAGACGGGAACTCAGATATCTGAATCAATCTACAGACGCGGAACACAAAGGAGAATAGTACAACTATCTGCAGTCAACTACTCTCTTGAAATTCGCATTGTTTCTATCTTGATGAAAAACTTGGAAAAATCCTAAGTATAAAACAGATGCAGATGCAAACAGTGTTCTTGGTCATACAAAGACGCGATTCAGATAGCTAATAGCCAAAATTCATTAAATGGGCACAATTACACTTGTTGATTGTGATCATTGCTGAAAAAGCAATGGTAACCCTTGATGAAATGAGCGTTTGATCTTAACGGACGAGATTAATCCTTTGAAAGTAGTGGACTGTCGAACTTCAGACATGGCCCACTTTGCATTTAATGCCGAATTAGCTTTTGCTCACGCCTACTTGCAAATCACAGATACGTACACACAAAATCAATTTGTATGTATTTGTCTGTTGAGATTCTATTGCTATATATATAGGATTTTGGCAAATGAAATCACTTTTGCCTAATCCGAAAATTCATCTTGCACAAAAATAGCAAATCCTTCTCTTGATTCTCTGCAAACCCTCTACAAACTCTGCAAATCAAGATTAAGTTTTTCTGAAAAGAATCACTGAATCAAATCTCTTTCAAATCCCTACACTATATAAAGAGATGGCCACCAAGAACTCTTCAACACAGAAATCCCAATCCTCCACTGGTACTGCTGAAAAGCAAGCACCAGAGTTGGTTATTGTGAACAACCGACTGGTAGGAAATTTTAATCTTGACCATTGGACTTCAAATCACATAATGATTTGGGGTGGTTCAATGGTTGAGGAATACCTTACGGCTGCAATAGAGAACCAAACCGACAGAAAACTGATTCTTGACATGCTTGAAAAGGCACAAATCAAGGGTTTTCTATCTGCTCGCCCAAGTGGAATTTCATCACTCGATGTGTTGGAATTTTACAACAACTCCAGGATAATTTCCTGTGTTTCTGAAGGCACTGAAATAGTGTCTATTAAAACCTCAGTCCAAGGAAAGAAAATCCTTCTGGACTTAACAACTTTCTGTAAGTTGTTTGAGGTTCAAAATCTTGGAAAGGATTTTGAAATAAACACCAAGGATGATGATCTCCTTGAAGGTGTTAAGCAATTTGTCAGATGGCGTGTGTGATCTTGAAAAATCGAGATACACCTGAGTTCAAACTTTCGACATCCGAACGGACATCCGATGGTTCATCGGATGTATTGGCTTGCATTCTTCACAGATGCTTTGATGGTCTACAAGGAGGTGTTGACCGGATAAGCGAAACGATGGATCATGATGTTCTTCTTTGAATCAACAAGACAATTTGGAAAACCCTTTCAATCGGGAAAGTACGCCTTCATGAAATTCGTGAAGAAAATTCAAGGCTTCGAGCCTAAGATTGCCAAAGGACTAGCTGAGCCAAAGGCCACAGTAGGCTATGGTCTGAAGATATGCTACTTGCTGGAGAAGCTTGGCATTGAGCTCAGAGAGACGGCTGAAATAGCCAACAGTAATCTACTCTACAAATATGAGTACACGAACATGATGAAAAAGGTTACTGGGTCTCAGAAAGGTCCTAAGAAGCGAAAGTCTGAAAAGATATCTGAAGAAAAGGTTGCGACCAAGAAGCCCAGAACTTCAAGAAAGAAGTCTGGTGGCAAATCAGAAGACACACCCAAAGAGGTCGTCAATTCTCAGATATCTGCAAGCAAAGCAGATGAACTCATCAATGCTGCAAAAGAGTTATCAACTACTGAACAAGTAGACTCAGCAAGAGAAAGTGCGTTTAGAAATGTTTCGACTAATACAGAACGCCTTGCTGATGAACTCATAAATGCTGCCAAAAGTGGTGAAAAACACCAAGCCCTATCTGCAGAAATCGCAGGAGTAATGGACCAATCAGTTCCCAATGCTGATGAGAGCTCTGACGATGAAGATGATGAACTAGTCATCTCTCAAGTCCTACAAAGAGCAAAAAGGGCTAAGGTTACTGAAATAGTAACTGGTGATAAGGTATCTGAAAAAGGACCTACACCACAGGTTGCTGAACATATAGCAAAGGTTGTTGGTGCAAACACATCATCAGGAAATGTTTCCTATGCACAACTTCAAAAAGCCCTGATGAGTGGTATTTTAGTGCTGGCAGATGCTGATGGAAATGCCACATCTAAAAATCTGGAAGAACACTCCACTGACCAATCTTCTGCTTCCAGACAACCACAACAACCACAACCACAACAGCCACAAGTGGTTGATGAAATGGTAAATGAACTCCATTTCGACTTACCAACAATGCAGTATGCTGAAGAAAATCCTGCAAAAGAGCAGGTTCCCCAACTCACTGAGAGGGATCAAACTGAGACATCTACTCAGTATGTTCAACCAGGGGAGGCAACTAAGTTGCATACTCAGGAAAGGTGTGAAGTACCAGAAACTTCAAGCAAAGAAACTGCACTGGGACAAGATGACCAATGTATAGAAAGGTCACAAGTTTCAGAGACCAATCAGCCTGAAACTGCTCAGGTAGCTGACTGGTTTAAC
The DNA here is from genome assembly GCA_026545765.1 of Plantago major. Classification (NCBI taxonomy): domain Eukaryota; kingdom Viridiplantae; phylum Streptophyta; class Magnoliopsida; order Lamiales; family Plantaginaceae; genus Plantago; species Plantago major. The sequence continues at coordinate 80,134,182 of CM048839.1, read as the reverse complement.
TCTTACCTTGTGAAAATTTTTATGCTTATAAATCTTGTCACTCATAGAATTTCTTTGTTACAGGCTGAGTTAGAAACACAGAAACAAGAGGAAGCTGAAAAGCTTACCTCAGAAACTGAAAAGGAGGTTCCCTCAACCTCGTCTCTTAAGAAATCTGAGTCTTTGCCACAGGTGAAAATTTGATTCTTAAGATGACATGTTTCAGTAAATTGTTTATGTGCTTATTCATTTTAAATGTTTCTAACAGGCTCCAACTGAGAAAGAGGAAGATAAGGCAGAAATGCCAGAGACAAACCCAGAGACCAACAAGGTTTCTGAAGAACACATCACTGAGCCTTCTAGCATGAAGGTATATGAAAAATCAAGTGACAAGTATTCTTCACCTTGGGTTATCTTATGTCTCCTCTAAAAATATTCAATACGTTCTACTTACAGGCTCAATCAGAAGTAGAAATGCACGGGGACAAAGTTGCGACATCCCCTGCATCAATGGAAATTGATGAAGCTCCCAAAGCAACATCACCTGAAAGAACACCAGAGACTGCAAAAGTTTCTGAGAAAAATGACTCTGAGCTTCCTATTGAGGAAGTAAGTAACTCAGAACTCATTAAAGCATATTTATGCACAAATTCTTTCAAACAATTTCCTAAGTATTGTATTATTTTTGATTCTCAGGTTCAAGAAAGAAAGGTTGATGAAGACCAGACTTCCAAGTCTCCACCTCCCAACAAGATATCTGAGACACCAATTGTCTTAGTAGCACAAGTCTCTGAGCCTGAAGTACTAACTCAGGTAACTCAGAAACTAACCTACACTTCTACTTAGATATCTACAAAAGTTTTGAAACTCACTCAAAACTCCTTCTTTCAGGCTCAAACAGATGCAAAGCAGGTTCCCATTAATGAGGAAATGGACCTACTTCCCTTCTTCAAAGCTCACACCCTGCCAAAGCATATTCAATGCTTCAAGAAATGGCAGAAGTTAATGTGCTCTGATCTCTCTGAAATATTGAGAATCACAGATCAACCAAACAGACGTGCACGAGCTCTTGACTTGGAGACATATATCCATGCAATGTTCCCTACCGAACAGTACACAGTTGCGACCATCACCAAAAGGATGATAATGAAAATTACTTCGATGAACCTCCAACTGACCATCACCAAAAGGATGATAATGACAAAAAGGATGATGATGATGCCCCTGCACCAGGGACCGGAGGAATTTCACTAAGAAATAATACCTCAGCTGCTGAAAAGCACACTGAGAAGACTTCACAGAAATCTCCGTCTCCATCTCCTCAGAAATCTACTCATCCATCTTCCCAACACGCAGTTACTACTGAACAAGTAGTTGAGCTTTCTAAAGAAACCAATCAGAAAATATTAAACACTCAAACCAGAAGTGCTCAACTCAGACAACTGTTGGAAGAAGAACAACAGCTCCATCTTCAACTGGAAGATCAAATAGCTAAATCCAGAGACAAGCTTTATCTACTACAAGATCAATATCTGCAAGAGATGATTGCTTACTCTGAGGTTAAAGAGCTACAGGATGTTGTAAATGCTATCACCAAAGAACTTGATACTGAAGAAGTATCTGAAGACAAGCATGATGCTAAGGCTGCATCATCCTCAAAAGAAGTACCATCCTCCTCACAGAAAGGAAAGAAACCAATCTCTGAGATGGTTGCTGGACTCGATACAATCGATGAGAATGTCCAAGAGGATGAAGATCACTGGGATGACTACTCAGATGATGAAGAAGACAAGACTTTGGCAGAACACCGCAATGAACATTTAGCGGTTTCTCACTTGAAAAGGAAGTTGATTGCTCCTGCAATATTCAACAAACTGCCAAATGTCCACTCCCATGAATACATGAACAGATACCAAGTACTGGCTCATCTGAAAAAGGAGATGTCTTCACAAAACAAGGAAGTAATTGCCTCCGTCCTCTCTGAAATGAAAAAGTTCACTGAGCTGATGACTCAGAGAACAACTAGCATAATCATTGCTCAGAAAGATCTGGGAATGATAAGGGACAATGATGCGTCTTTAGCTGAAAAAGCTTTCCAAGAGGCAACTTACACTGCTGGAAAAACAGATGCTATCCTAGGCCCATTGGCAGAGCTCACAGATAAGGACAAAGGACTTATCAAACAAAATCAGGAGCTCAAAGCCGAACTTCAGAAGTTGGTCACTGCCCACAATTATTTACAAGGGAATTTTGACTCTCTCTCAGATTCTTTTATGAGGTAGTCATGACAATGACTAAGGGGGAAAGAGTATACAAATTTGGACCTCAAAGTCAGGGGGAATGGGAAGAAGGAGAAGAAAATAAGAAGAAATCTGGAGCTGGTGCGGCTCAGAGAGGAAGAAGAAACATGAAAACTTCCCAGCCACCACTCAGAATCAATGAACCCTCCTCAAGCCAAGCTGCTTTGCAAATAGTAGCTACTTCCCAGAAACCTACTGAAGGAACCAAAATGATAACAAGGGCCATGGCACAGAAATCTCCAAGGAGTACCAAGGCTCCAAGGAGAAGACAGGTTAAAGGGATTGATGAATCTTCTGAAGAAGAAGAAGAAGAAGAAGAAGGTCAAATCAAGTCCCTGGGCAATAAAGAAGGCTGTAAAACTCTCACAAGATTAAATCTTGATGATGATGAGGAAACTGATGAAGATGAAGCTCCTCTTCACAAGAAAATGAAAATTGAAAGCCTAACTGAGCCCATAGCTGCAAAGCCACTAGCAGCTAAAACACCCTCTGGAAATACCAAGTCTTTCCAGGGTGGTTCTTCAAGCAACAACCCCAAAGAGAATTCAAGACAGAGAAGGAACAGACTGAGAGCTGAGCAAAGACAAAGTTAACTTCCACTCAGGCCAGAAGAAGCCAAAATAGAGTATGTGAAGCATGACAATGATTCCTCTGTCTACAGGTGCATCAATCAGAAAAATGGCTATTGGATTCTGGAACTTAAGCATCTACTGGTAAATTCAAGATTTCCAGAACCAATCCATAAACAACTTATGGCATGGAGAAAAGATAAGCCAACCTTGATCAACACCAATCACATTAAAGCCTGGTTGGATTTTGAAGTTGTCAAGAGAATTGAAGCCATGAGAAAGGACCTCTCTGATGAATGTCCATATGGAAAGCGGATGATGTGCACGATTACGAATATCACAGACGAGCACAAGAGCAAGACTCGCTGTGGAACCCTATGAGTCGTTCTATCTAACTGAAGATCAATACAAGGGTGACATCAGATATCTGAAGATTATCTACGAATATTTCAAGCTTTCAGATATCAGAATAGAGCATGCCTGGAAGTGGGAAAAGTATCTGTGGGTCAAGCATTTTGTCAAGAAAAATCCTACCAAAACCTACAAAGAGGTCTGTGGATTTGCCAGAGACATAGAGATGCTCGTCAGAACTCTTCTCTATGACTATTCTGATGACATCAAAAGGTTTGGAGATAGGAAATTTGCAGACTGATCCATAGAACTATTTGTTGAAGACTTGAAGAGTTGAAGACTTGAAGATTAGTTCTTTAGGATGTTTACTTGGAGCTTGGTTACTCCTGTTGTCCTAATTTACTATGTATTTTTGCTGTATTTTTGCTGACTGAGCTTAAACTGTTTTATGTATTGAAGTTATCTGTAATCTTTCATTATAACTTATCTGATGAACTTACTCTCAGATATTATTCTATAAAAGATAACTTGTCAGCAAAGATCACACCTTATGATTTGGTTGATGTTTACTTTCTGCACTTAATTGATTGAATTGAAAATCTTAAGAAAAGATTAAGTGGTGGATTGTTCACTCATCCAGATTTGTAATAGGTCAGATAGTCATCGTTGAGTGATCAAAAAGGGGGAAATTTGTTAGGAAATTTTGTTAGGAAATTTGTTTAAGATATTTTGTTAGAAATATCTGTTTAAGATTTTGATCAGCAACATGATGACTTATCTTAGTCTCAGAAAGGTGATTAGTACTCTTGGTTCACTTGAACATTGTAAAAGAGGAAACCCACTAAGTATGATAGTCTAGCTAATCTTGTATAGGATGTTAGGTCTCAAAATGTAATTTTTATTTTATGAAGAGAAGACCAAGAAGAAGACATCCAAGCAGAACGAGTTCAACGGCATTGAAGACTTGAAGAAACTGCACAAGATTACTGAAACAGTTTTGCAGATACCTTGGCCAGATATCTTGGAGACACGAATAGTTTTAGACAAACTGTGTCACAAGAGATATCTGAGAATTGGAAGGTCTATCTGAAAACAAGGAAAGTGTCCACAGATATCTATTCTCAGATACCTTGAGCTTTAACAACATTTCTGAAAAAGAAATATATTTATTGTAAACAAAGTTGTTTCAATAAAAGTGGTATCTGAAGATTGAAGATAAGGATGTGCAAAGAATCAGATAATACTAGTCTCTGATACAAAGCATAGTTCCGTTGGCACTACAGGACAAAAAGTATAGTACAATGCATTTAATGCACGGACAGAGATGTCTGAACAAAAGCAACGGCAGCTTCTGAAGAAGAAGACAAACCTGCTACAGTACTATACACAGATATCAATAATTTGAATTTGAGCCTAACCGATACTATTCAAACGGTACTCAAATTCATCTATAAATATCAACACTTAGACTGCTTGAGAAGATACACTGAACACGCTACACACAGAACTTACTGAATCTTACTCTCTCAAAGCAAACTACTTATCTTAAAGCTTACTGTTGCGACCTTAGCTTTTGATCTTAAGTAGCACTGAAGTTCTAAGTGTCCTGATCCTAAACAAGCACAACTATCTGTGAAAGAGTTGAATCAAAAGATCAAGTATCTGAGATTCATTCTCTTAAACAGTTATCTAAGACTTGGGTCAGTAAAAAGAACAAGATACCATACATTGCAAAGTGTATTAAGTATACTTGATTCACAGAGCTATCTGATTAACTGAAAAGTTAACAAAGAAGCTCATCTGACAACTCAAACCGAAACCAACACCAAAACCGGCGTGGAGTACAGGAAGTACTTAGTTTGGAAAATCAGGGAATAACTCCAAGGTTACCGGAGTATAGGAAGTACTTGATTTGGGAAACTAAGGAATAACTCCAAGGTTATTGAGTATAGGAAGTACTTAGCTTGGGAAGCTAGGGAATAACTCAAAAAGGTTTCTGAGTACAGGAAGTACTTGGCTGCGAAAGCCGGGGAACAACTCAGGGGGAACATTTGGTTGGGAACCATTTGTTTTAAGGAATCTTAGAATAGGATTATTGTAAGGTGAACTCAATTATCTGTTCTAGTGAATTCTAGGTCTCTGGAAGACCGAAGTGGATTAGTTGGAGGATTACGCCACCTCCAGATACCACTATACTTGCTGTGTTATTTACCTTTCTGTATTTACGTTTCAGCAACACACACACACACACTTTAACTGTTTCTGCACTTATATATCTTAAGTCTTCCGCGCTCTGATTCTAAGTATCAGATATCTACACAGATATATGAGAAATAGTTTTTATCGACAAAAGTTTTAAAAGACTATTCACCCCCCCCCCCCCCTAGTCTTTTACATTGCCGTTATCTGGACCAACAAGAGAGGGTGGGAGGCAAGAGCTTGCTGGTGAAAATTCAAGAGCTTATTGGTGCTGGTGGGCGGCTGCAACTTTCCGGTGGGTGGTGCGGACAGTGGAGATCATGACTAGATGAATGGAGATCAGTGGAAAGTGATGTAACGCCCTAAAGTTTCAAGTCAAGTCCAAAGAGCTTAAAGGGATCGAGAACGCTACTCATATCAACAAAGTCCACCTTTCTTTTCGGGAGTCCATCCATCAGAACTTCAGAGTTAAGTGTGCTTGCTCTGGAGCAATCTTAGGATGGGTGACCAACTGAGAAGTCTCCCGGTTCGCGCACGAGTGAGGACAAAGTGCGCGGGAAAGGACTTGTGTTCGTACAGTGGGGCCAACATATCACCCGGAGAGCTGCCCATGAGTAACTGCACCGGTCCAAAGGGTCGAGGCTCGACCCATTAGTGGTCCGGGTCGTTACAAGTGAAAGGAGGAAGAAGAGTTGGCGACCGGAGCTTACCGGTGGGAGGCCGAAAATCTAGAAAGTGAGAAGATGTGGTGGGTGGTGGAGAGGACTAGCAAGGAGGAGGAAGAAGAAGGGAGAGTGGGAAGTGAGAGGAGGAAGAAGATGGTCAAAGTTAAATGGTGATTTCAACAAGGACAAGTTTATTTTGGACATTTCATCAACTTTATGTGGTTGGTGTTAATGCCAAAATGTATTGTTAGTTAGGTGAAAAAGAACTGGCCATATTGTTCCCCATAAATACTCCAACAAGGGAATGATATAACTTAGGAACTCAATTTAAAGGTAAACTCAATCTTAATATATGATAATTTAAACTTAAGAACTCAATTCGAATGGCAAACCAACTCTAAGAATGAGATAATTCTCACTTATAAAATCAATTTAAATGTCAAACCAACTCTATGAATGTGATTCTTCCAACGGGTACAACGCTTAGAGTATGAGATAGCTCCAGTTTGGGAATTCGGGGAAAACCAACTCTAAGAATTGAACAATTGGAACTTGAAAACTCATTTCTAATGTCAAATATTGATAGAAATGCATGATTTCACCTTAGGAACTCATTCTGAATGAACATACTCTAACAATTTGATAATTCCAAATTATGAACTTAATTTGTAAAACTCTAAGAATCAGAGAATTATAGCTTGAGAATTTTGCTTAATGCATTAACCACACTATATAAGTGAGAATTATTTAGAAAGGGATAATTTAAACTTAGGAAGTTAGTCCAGTAAGCTACCTCGAAAATTTGTATAATTTTTCAGGTTGGGAACTCAAGTCGATGTGTAAACTCAACTCTACGATGGAATAATTACAATGTACTATCTAGATTTGTTTAATATGAAAATAAATTTATTGCGTGGCATCGCCACGGGTTAGTACTAGTTTTAATTATATACCAAACAAAATTGTTTACAATTCAATTAAAATTTAGTTACTATTCATCAATCATACCTCAATTAAAAATTCTCCCAATTCAAGTTATGTGCAAAACAACCCGTATAAACTCTAAAAAAAAAAAGGAACGCAACCAAAAAAATCATCGAATTGAAAACAATAAAACCGAACGAAATCAAATTCAAAAACCTAAATCGGACACAAGCACCTATTGCACACTTCAAACATTCACCATTTATATACACCAACTATTTGAAGAAAAGCAATGAAGATCTACCAACAAAAAAAAGCAAAAACACAGAAGAAACAAACTGAAAACATAGACAACAAGTAAACATCAGCTATTACAGGTACAACATTAACAATTCAAGTTAACACATCACCAATTACACATGAAATATAAAGTTACGCGAAATTAGACATTAGACATATATGCTCCAATAATCATCTTATTCAGGTAAATATCAGTTGCTACATAAAAACACAACAAAAAAAACTGTAAATGTGGCACATTCAGATCTTACACAACAAAAATGAACCAACAACAAGTTCTAAGAAGTGTGTATCGTTAATATTAAACATACAAACATAATTTCATAAACAATACTACCTCCATTCCGTTAATAACTTCATAACTTTTCTTATTCGGGGTTTCGTTAGAAACTTCATAGGCCAAAAAAGGAAAGTTTTTAACCCACTAACTAATTCTTTATTTCTTTCTCTTTTCTACTTTATCATCACTTTATTCACTCTCTTTCTTATTTATCATCCACTTATAACTTTATTAATATAATACCACTAAAAAACTAATATTTTATTAATTCTTCTTAATCCAAGTGAAAGTAACTCCCTAGAAATTTACTAATGGACCGGAGGGAGCACATCAAAATCGAGATAAAAACGAATCTAAATCCTTCGAATCTGCATCAAGTTTGAATTCGCAACAAATTCACCTGATTTGTTTACTTTAGCCATGAGAATCCAATCGGATGAAAAACTCGCAATCACTTTCTTTACACCGTTGAACACTTGATTACGCCGGAAAACAATAAAAACCGATCACAAACGAATAAAAAAATGAGGAGAATTAGGAATTCGAGATTTATGAGAGGAAGACGAGAGAACATGAGGAGCATTTGGGTTAGGGTCATGAGAAAGAAGAGAGCCAATGGGGACAAATGTAGAAATATGGCCATCATATACTCACCGTTTTGAAGAAGATCCGGATTCGCGAGAAATTGTTACCCGTATTACTAATAAGATCCGGATTCGCGAATTAATACATAAATTGGGTTTTAAAAAGAACTCTTGGGCTCTCATTAATTAGATGTTTGGCTAACGATTATGGTGAAAGAAATCTATTTAAAGGAGAAAAAACGAGTAGAATCGTAGCCGAATTCGACCAGAAAATCGCCCAGCAAATAAGCTCTCGCGAACTCTCGCCGCGGCGAAGATGCTTTCTGTCAGTCAACTTACGATGTCTGTATCTTTTTCTTCAGGAAGAATTTTGCTACGATTTTGGCACGAAAGTTGTATCCCTTTAAATTATCTTTCCATGGCCACCGAGATCAGGTAAATCGGACTTCATGTGAGAGAGGTATGTCCAAAATGGCTAGACTGGTCCGTAAATCATCACTTTTGCAAGTCACGCTAAAACGCCTCTCAATTCTTCGTCCGAACTCCGAATCCACTTCCGTCTTCGCCCAATTACTCTTCAATCAGAGATATATAACCAATGTCTTCACTCCGATTTTCACCTTCGGGACCAAATAACACAAAAAATCCTACAAAACACAAACAAAGTACCAAAGCATAAAAACGTACAAAAACACTATAAAACTAAGGTCAAAGACTAACAAAAGACCGCTAAAAAGGACCAAAGGAGACGTTAGAATATTGTCTCATCAGTAGGTCGTGGAAATTTTTATTTTTAAATTTTTTTTATTACTTATAATAGTTATATTAGTAAGAATATTGAACTGTAACTAAGATTTGGAGTTAGAAATGGTGTTTTTTAACAAAACATAAAACCTATTACGAAATAGGTGAATTGTGAAGTCTGAATAAGTATGCCTTCACTGGTGTCATTTTGTAGATCTCGAAAAAAAATATAACCATTGGTATAATTTTTTTTTTAAATTCGAATTGATAAAAAATAGAAAAACAAACTAGAATGGGGCTGGGCCCATGTGGGGTCAGCCCAAAAGCGGAAGCTCAGAAAGTGCGACTTCCTGAGCTGTGGGGGAGCAACCGCTCCCCCCGGCTGCCCCCATAGTGGGCAGTCTAATACCATTATGGTACTAAATAAGTCACATTTCTTAATTTATTTGTTTGGTTGAAATGCTAACAAATTTGCTTATCTGCTTATCCAAATTAGTTTGAATAATGAATTATTTATTTATAAACATAAATTTTAATTTTAAAAAATAACATGTACTTAAACGAGAGATAGAGTAACAATATATATGTTGAGTACAAATGCATATGGGAAAAGTATCCTCCCACAAAACCACTAAACGACACTGTAACGACCTGGACCACTAATGGGCCGAGCCCCGACCCTTTGGGCGGCGCGGTTACTCATGGACAGCTCTCCAGGTGATATGTTGGCCCCACTATACCAACACATGTCCTTTGTCCTTTCCCACACACTTTGTTCTCACTTGTGTGCGAACCGAGAGACTTTCCAGTTGGTCACCCATCCTAAGATTTCTCCAGCGCAAGCACGCTTAACTCTGGAGTTCTTATGGATGGATTCCTGAAAAGAAAGGTGCACCTTGTTGGTATGAGTAGAGTTCTCGATTCCTTTAAACTGCTTGGACTTGACTTGAAACTTTGGGGTGTTACATTCACCCCTCTTGAATTGTGCGACGTCCCCGTCGCACCATGGTCCGGCCAACCGTCCACCCCTTGTGGGTTTTGGGTTGGCACGACTCTGATACCATTTGTAACGACTCGGATCACTAATGGGCTAAGCCTCGACCCTTTGGGCCGGCGCGGTTACTCATGGACAGCTCTCCGGGTGATATGCTGGCCCCACTATACCAACACATGTCCTTTCCCGCACACTTTGTCCTCACTTGTGCGCGAACCGAGAGACTTTCCAGTTGGTCACCCATTCTAATATTTCTCCAGTGCAAGCACGCTTAACTCTGGAGTTCTTATGGATGGATTCCCAAAAAGAAAGGTGCACCTTGTTGGTATGAGTAGCGTTCTCAATCCCTTTAAGCTGTTTGGACTTGACTTGAAACTTTGGGGCGTTACAGACACACCCAAGTGCTCCTACATTATGCCTATAAGTGGCACTCATATGTGTGAGTATGAGAACACAATTTTTAGATCTTTCTTGCTACTTTTAAAACGTCTCTATCTAAGTACTAGCTAGAAACAATGCCACTCCACACTTGTGGAGACGAGCTTGTGGAGCTTTGCTCATACACTGAACATGATTCTGGAAGGCGTTACTACTTTTGTCCAGTTAATATAAATTTATATATTTTTTATTCCAATGTTTAAAATATAATACGTAAATATGTGAAATTTTTTGTTTTATAGGGTCAAGGATGTCCTGATTTCGTGGGTTGGATTGATCCTGAACTACCAGATCACTACAAAGATTGCATTGTCCGTCAGTTGCGACATTCAAGACACCAAGCAAATCGGATAGAACATTTCATGTCACGAATAAGGGTACTTGAGAATACTTTGAACTCCCGCAGCGAAGTGGAACCTAACAGACGTATCATCAGGTTTGACGATGACGGAGAAGTTGCAGATCCTCCGACCTAGTGTTATAGTAATTAAATCAAACGAGTACGTTGATGTAATAATGTTCCATGTTATAAACCACCTATCTAAACTGTTTCCCAAACTAAATCGAACGAATTTGGCTTAGGCCAATCGATTCAATTACATGTACTTCAACTATTTCGTTATTAAAATAAAGTACATTTTATTGAATTTATTTTCTTAAAGCACCCTAGTCGGTAATAATCGACTGATTTTGAAATTCATAAGTGAAGTAGGGAAAAATTGTGTTTCTATACTTGGTTATCAACATTAACAAGTTGAATTTACTTAATTCAACGAGTTTCATAAGTTTGTGAATTTAATTATTATTAAATGTTTGATTTATAGTGATATTATTTTTATAAGGTTCATAGTGAAATCATGTATTAATTGAACGAGGAAGTAAGGTTGTTCGACATGTTGAATATATGAAAAGGTTTCCGGGAATGTCCACTTAAAACTCATTCGATTCGATTCCATTCATTGATTACGCTTAGTTATATTTTATACTACAATTGATTCGGTTAGTTCAATTGATTCGATTCAAGAATTTCAGTTGAAAAGAACAGAGCCTTATTCAGTTTCGAACCGAAGTTCCCCGATAAATGGTCAAACTCGTTAAGTTTCCCAACTAATGAACTAATTATCAAAATTGTTTCCCAACTATAAAGGGTTTGATGTAAAAAGGTTCCCTACAAGATAAGTCAATTTTTACCCCATTCGTTATCCACAGTACGATTGTCAGCTTATTTGCAATTGAAAAGTCGATCGTACTTGGAAAGAATCGCTTGAATAAAAAGAATCATTCTTATAGTACATATATAACAAATGGACAAGTATCGGAGTTATCCAATTGAAAATTAAATTTAAATGTTAGTGAAATTGGACTAATTCATAATATATGTGTAAATTTTACTTTACTTACAAAAATAAATCTGCATTCTCAAATATGAACCGAAGCCGTAATTCAATGACAAAATATTGCAGGTCCCGTACAAGTTCAACGACTAATTCATAATATATGTGTGGGAAATCGATGTACTCTTCTTTCATATCCGATTATAGTTTCCCGTTTATGATTTGAAGGTCCCGTACAAGTTCATCATAATTCGTAAAATCATCATGTTGTAAGGCAATACTCATTTCTTACCATTTCCGTGCCTAAATCTGGAAATAAGACTAGTCCACCAATTGTGAAAATAAGACTAGTTCACCCAAATAAATCTGGAAATAAGACTAGGTCATCATAATAAGACCATTTCCGTAATTAACAGTTTAAAGCCAAAAGTCAACCGTTTTTCGGTTGACTTCCAGGTTGGATCAATGGCTAACAATTGGGCTTAGCTTATTCCACCTCAGGACATGACATAAAGAAGTCCAAACCTTCTATGCCCAATTCCAAGTGGCAGCTTCTGTACCAAGTAAATGGGCTGCCCGAAAATTAGTCCATGGGAAGCAAATGGAGCAAAATAGGAACCAAACATGACACTGTGGAGTGAAAAACACCCAAATGTAGGCTTATGAGCCTACCAAACGCCTCCATAGATCTTGCAATTCTTTTTTCATGCTTATATGTCTAACCAACATGAAAATTTTGTAACCAAGAAATATTCAGAATGTAAAGTGATACTGTGTAATTGGTGCGCCTCAGAATCGAGCGAACCACCTTCAATCGTGGGCCTTCGGTGCGCTGAATCAGATGGGTCCTGCGCTATCCTCGCAGTAGACATCCTCAAGACATGGGAAATATACAAGTGCTCCGCAACGAGTATTTCACTACTTCGAGGAGCATTATTATAGATCTATACAAGCTACATTACTTAATACCAAATGTTTATCTACTCTTCATCAAATATATCTAAGTACAATCACCCTTACCAAATTTAGCATCATCATATTGCGCTGTCTGTGGGATCATTACAACAAGTCATGATGATAACCAAGAGCCACAACTGTAAAATCCCGGAATTTATTTTTGGGTCGTCCATTTGAATTTATTTGGAGATGAGAAATTATAGACTTGAGTTGTTGCACGGGATTTTATTAATCATTATTTTTATGGATTGATATTTCGAGACGGGCTTCAAATAAGTGAATCAGGTTCCTAAGCCCAATTTTCGGAAGCCTAACTCTCAAACCCTATTCAATTGACCAAGCAATTAGTCATCAAAACATCATTTCCTTAGTTGCCTGACTCATTGTCACTCACTCCTTCACAACCTCTCAAAACTCAATAGTCACTCACATCTCATCGTGCGCCTCTAATCTCGGCCCGCAACCGTCCATGTCCCCAATTACATGCTCGTCTGTACACCCACCAGCAGCCCCTCACTCGCCGACTCACCGTTGCCGATCTAATCTATGCCAGCCTCTTCTTTGTTCCAGCCCCGTACGCCAGATTATGGAGTTTGGGGAGTATGATGTCGATGGCGGACAGAGCTATAGTGAAACGAGAAATCATGGTCTGACCAAGTAAATCAAGGTGATGGTGGTCTGATCTTCATCGAAGGAAACGATACTGTTGTGATGAAGAGAAGGTGTGAGATTAGTGAATTGAGTACTTCCATGGGGTGAAGATTCGAGGTAACAGTACTTATCACTCACTTGATTTAATTGATGGAATTGAACTTTATCATTAAAGGATTTGGGCTTGATAATTAAGGGTAATTAGATGAAGTTTTGTTGTGCTTGAGTGATCAGCACGTGAAGGGTAATTAAATGGATTTGGAGATTGGTTCCGTTGACTTGATGAGTTGGTAGTAATAGTAGATTAAGAGGACCGGCTATGAGTTTAACATCAATGTATATCTTATTACTGGCAGACTGACTTTGGGCAAGGATGATTGACACTCCTGTGTTTGTAGTAGAGGCTCGACCTGTAGCTAGTTGGACTAAGGTAAGGGGTTTATTTGACACTTTTGCTCTTATTTTTATATTATCTTATATATATAGTATATATAGTTTTAATGTTTGATATGGGACTTGGTATAATAATCTATTTGAAAGGATCAAGTATGTGAATACCCAAAATGTATTTTATGATGTGTGCGATGTGTGAAACGATTTTGTGCAAGTGCATGGATAAATGTTATGTTTGAGCTCTCAGTTGTGACTATGAAATGTTATGTGCCCTTCGAGGAATTTGTCTGGCTGGAGTACTACCTTATGTTATGTTACCCCTGTGGTAGGGGATTATGTTTATGTTATGTGAGCTGACCTCTGTGCCACCGGACTTATACTAGTGGCCATAGGATCATGTCTGATTGAGCCGAAATGTTACGTTTGTTTTACCATGCAACTTTTGTATATGTGTGATCGTACGGTGTGTATATATGTGTATATTTGAAACTCTGCTTGATTCAGTAGAAATGTCAATGAGGCTCACCCTTACCCACCCCTTTCAGATATTTAGTAAGTGACTGGACGAAGGTACTTCGGAGTGGAAACGGTAGACGGATGGTGGATTTTGAGAAGATTGTTTAGTAGTTACTGCGTAGTCTTGGGTTTGTATTGTATAAGATGACTTGTGATACTGGAATTATTGTTATGTATTGAGGACTTGTAATATTATTGTATATGGGATTTTTGTAAATGCTCTGTTGTACCACTCCGAGATATTTTTAAGTATTTGAGGATTAAAGGAAGGCTTCGTCTTGGCATGAGCCTATCTCACGATAGACGGCCGGTCGCACCAAAGTGATTTGGTTTTGGGGCGTGACAACAACAAATGGTGTCTATTTTGCAAAATGAAGAAGAGCCTCCTGACTTAAGCTCTGATCTTTTTAGGGAGTGTAAGCAACTTCTTAGAGTATTAGTTGTAGGTGTCCTATATTTCATAAGAATCCTTAATTTGAGTTAAAATTACAAAAATTATGGAAAAAAAAGCAAGAAGTTCAGGTATCCCAAATCATGCCTGGCCCACTTAATTTTATTCGCCGGCGTGAGCTATTGCGGACAATTGTGCAAGCGAGAAGCAAAATCTATACTTGGGTGAACACATTTTTTGTGGCCCCCACCAATATCATCTCTCATTTGCTTGTATCTGCACTTAGAAACTAAAAGCTTTAATATAAAGACAAGTCACCTGGTTTTGTACTAATTATATAATAACCTCACTTATAATGTAAAAGACGAATTGAGAGTGATTTTGGGGAATAATTTTAGGTTTCCTACAATTATTGCTCATAGAATGCCTTGGGAGATTGAAGTGAGATGGGTCCCTGCAAAGAATTAATCGTGCAGTCGAAGCTATGACGAAAATTGCTAAGTAGACGGAATAAGAAATGGGTGAAGACGCTTTTTGGGAGCAAGCACCTGTTCAGGGGCGAAGCTACCCTTGGTACTAGTCCGTGCTCGGCTTGAGGCGGTTTTCGGGAAATTTCGCTTTATCTTCACTTTATTCACTCTCTTTCTTATTTTATCATCTACTTACAACTTTATCAATATAATGCCACTCAAAAACTAATATTTTATTAATTCTTCTTAATCCAAGTGAAAGTAACTCCCTAGAAAGTTACTAATGGACCGGAGGGAGCACATCAAAATCGAGATAAAAATGAATCTAAATCCTTCGAATCAGCATCGAGTTTGAATCCGCAACAAAATCACCTGATTTGTTTGCTTCAGCCATGAGAATCCAATCGGATGAAAAACTTGTAATCACTTTCTTTACACCGTTGAACACATTGAACACATGATTACGCCAGAAAACAATAAAAACCGATCACAAACGAATAAAAAAATGAGGAGAATTAGGAATTCGAGATTTATGAGAGGACGACGAGAGAACATGAGGAGCATTTGGGTTAGGGTCATGAGAAAGAAGAGAGCCAATGGGGGCAAATGTAGAAATATGGCCATCATATACTCACCGTTTTGAAGAAGATCTGGATTCGCGAGAAATTGTTACCCGTATTACTAATAAGACCCGGATTCGCGAATTAATACATAAATTGGGTTTAAAAAAGACCTCTTGGGCTCTCATTAATTAGATGTTTGGCTAACAATTAAAATCAAGAAAGAAATCAGGTTAAAATAAAATTTTTTTAATATTTTCTTAATTTTAATTGCTAGCCGAAATTAATTAGTTGTTCTCTATATCTTAATTTTTAATTTGGCTTTTACTTTATCAAATCAAAAAACAAGGTGGGAGGAGGCATGTGGTCCTGTTAAAATTTGGTACGAGCGCCAAAAATTGACGGCCAATTGAAAATTTGAAAATTAATTAGTCGTTCTCTATCCCTCTCATTCCAATTCACACCATCTCAAACCAACACTCTACTTCTTCTTCAGGAGCTCAATTCATTTCCAGGTAATTCTGCAAAACCCTAATCTACGTTTCTCTTCCATACGACGTAGTTTTGTTCATTGGTTGCCTGAGTTTTCACAAAGCTAAGCTCCAATTTCTTCTTTTTGTTACCGAATAAGATTCGGATTTGGAAAATATTATGGTGAGGGAGCAAAGCATCGAGTCATTTTATGTCCGCCTGAGGAATTCTGCGTTAGCCTCAGCTGTATCTGTTCCTTTGCTCATTTTTCCATCAATGTCAGATGTAGATTCGCTCTGTGCATTGAAAATTATATGTCATGTTCTTGAATCCGATTCAATTAGATATGCTTGTTACCCAGTTTCTAGCTTTAAGGAGATTGATAAGTACGCTGGGCCTAATCTCACTGCTATGTCTGATGACCAATCGATTACGGTTTTGCTTATAAATTGGGGGTGCCATAGGGATCTCAGGAGGGATCTCAAAATCGGGGGGTCTTATTCGCGTGTTTTTGTTGTTGATAGTCATAGGCCTATTCATTTGCATAATCTGAGTGACCAGAATGAGAGTGTGGTGGTGCTTTATACTAGGGATGATGAGCAACAGGCTGATTTGACTTTCGATTTTGATGTTTCCGCTGTGGCTAATGTGAGTGATTTGAATAGTGATGATGAGTTTGAGGATGAGTCTGATGATAGTGAGGATGAAAATGGCAGTGAGAGTGAGGAGGAGGAAGATGGTGGTGGTGGAAGGAGAAAGAGGAGGAGAGTTCCGAGTCAAGATGACCCGGTTAAGCTTTGCAGAAAGCTCAAGAGAGAGTATTATTACATGGGTACTTTCCATGGGAAGCCGTCAGGGTGCTTAATGTATGAGCTGTCACATTTTCTTAGGAAGAATACTAACGAGTTACTCTGGTTGGCCTGTGTGGCTTTGACAGACCAGTTTGTACATGAGAGGTTAACGGACGAGAGGTACCAGGCAGGAGTGATGGAACTTGAGCAGCACATAAATAGCTCAGGTAATTTGGATGCTGTAAGTTCAGTGATGCTAAAGGATGGCACAAAGGTAAATGTGCCAGATGCTTCAAGAATTGCTTATGAAGATGAGCCGAGGCTCATGTTATTGCAAGAGTGGAATCTTTTTGATTCAATGGTATGCTCATCCTATGTGGCGACTAAACTGAAAACTTGGAGTGACAATGGGTTGAAAAAGATGCAGCTTCTTTTAGCTCGAATGGGATTTGCGAGGGAGGAATGCAAACAGAAATTCCAGTACATGAGTGTTGAAATCAAAAGGCAGATGAAGGAAATGTTTGAGCAATATCTTCCAGAGTTTGGTCTCACAGATTTCTATTACAGAGGCTTCTTGCTAATGCATGGATACAGTTCGAAAGTATCTGCTGCAGATGTGGTGTATGGAGTGACTGCTCTTTTAGAGTCATCTATTGAGTCAGATGGCTCCTCAGGTTCAGGTTCTGAGCAGTTTGGTGTAGCTTATGATGCCCTATCCTTGAAAAGGATTGATAAGCTGGATTTGGGAATGCGGCAGGCAATTAAAGTGCAAAGGGCTGTCCTTAGACAAGGAAGTACAGCTATAACAAAGAAGGGGTCCATAAGAAGTGGCAGTAAGTTTAGGTGGGTGAAGCTCGAAGATTCAACTGAATCAAAACTTCTGTGTTATCCTCAGGCTTTAACTAAATTTGGGTTTTTTCTGATGGACGCTTTACGTGAGAAGGGAGCAAGAATGAAACCTTTGGTTTGTGTTTGCTACACTGAAGAGCGGCAGAAAGTTTTGATTGTTGGCCTCTGTGGGAAGCCTCGGCTTGGTGCGGTTCAAGGAAATGCGTTTGGCATTGCTTTTAGAAGTGCTGCTGAGACTGAAACTGAGTACTTTCATGAGCTATTTGAATCGTCATGGATAGTTTTGGATGCGGATTCTGTAAATAATTTCATGATCAGGTTGACAGAAAAACTGTTGTGATGAGCTCTTTTAGTTTTATATTAATGTGTTAGTCCTTCACGTTTTTTTTTTTTAACTTCAATCTTAGCTGTGTTGTTTTTATCCTAGCAAATGCTTTATGAATAGTTTAAAGTTTAAACAGTCTGTAAGAGCAAAAATCATTGTTCGTTACTATTGAATACATTTCTCATCTCTTATTCATAATTTACAGAATATAATTCAGGCTTCTTCTGGTAAGTTCCTGTTTTCTGATTTTATGAAATTCTATTGTTGACAAGACTGGTTTGAATGAGATTGATTGGGATATATTTGATTCATAATCTGATTTCTCAGCTATTGTCAATGAGATGCACTTTGTTTAGACTCTGCTATTTCATTTTGGTTTGTCATGGTCTCTTCTATGTCTGTTGTTTTGGGTCAGATGGAACAACAATTTTTTACTTGTTGGCAAATTTCTGCAGTTGGAGATCAAAATCCGATATGCTGGCAGTGGTTTCCATGTCATCTGGCATGCTTCCTTGGAGGAGGTTGTTCCGAAGGATCAACCTATAAACGGCGAGCTACCGGGAGGTCACCAGAGGCACAAAATTTAACGCTAAGGCAACAATACAATTTTTCGTAACAAGCGGGTCACCTATTTGTATTAAAAGTCTAATATACTCATGGCGACTTGGTTTCCTTTCAAATCACATGACCCAGTCCATCCTAGGTTTCATAACCGTTCCAAAAACTTCTGTTTTATCACCCATAACGCAGTCCGATAATTCAAGCCATAATCATCTCGGGATTAGGGCTTTTAGTTGCAGAATTTTCCATCAGGACAGCAGCGATGTCACAAGATACAGGTAGCTGTCTTATTAACTCAATCATGCTGATATCAATTGCGAGTATAGATTGCCAGTATAGGTTTTAGTCGACTGGTAATGCTGACATTGGTTTACACTAAATTTCAGAGACAATAGGTGAGCTTGATTTGGACAATTCCAATGCCTCAAGAGGGTTTGATGATGGTGATTATTTTGAGGGGTTCGATTCAGGTATCCTGTTTTTAGGATTTGTTAGTATTGTAATTATTTTTGTTGCCTCTACTGAATTGCAGTTGTGTAAAATTATTATCATTTGTACAAATTGCAGATACTGAATCACCTCTGTGCGGGAGGAATAAATGTGTGCGTGATTATGTTGAATCCGACACAGGCAAGCATTTTTTACGAATGTCATGATTGTTAGATTAGTTCTCAACATTGTTGTTCTGTTTGATTTAATTTATTTAAAATACATGTTTTCACATGCGTAGAGTTAGAAGTTGCAGAAGATGGCTGTAGTGAATCTACTATGTCACCAGATAGCTCAGGTAGGTTAATGATTGATGTACTCTGTATCAGTTTTAGAGTAATAGGATGTTGTATCTTATTTTCTTAATTCTTATGAATTTGTTTATATGTAGGATTATCTCCAGTTGCCAGACACGATGACAATAAAGTTGCTAAGAAATCCAAAGGTTGGTAATAGAATTTGCTGCTTAATTTTACACTATAAACATTTTTAGATTTCTGATTACTATGTAGGATTATCCCCTGTTTTATTGGCATTTTGATACTAAGTTTACATGCTGAAATTATTTATATTACTTGTACAATAAACTTGCATAAAAGATCAACATCAACACAACCTTCACCTGGCTCATTTTCAGGTAAACCGGGTTACATTTTATATGCTCTATAGTCAAATATTTGTTTAAGGTTATGCTGTCAACAAAAGCTTATGCAGTCTTTTATGAATCATAGATGCTACAAGATATGATAAGTACCGGCGTGTAAAATCTGGACATGATGTTAAGCCAAAGAAAGGTTTTTGTTTCATTTTCCAAATTTTCATTTATTTACAGTTTTTGGTTGATTAAAGAAGCAACAGTTAAATATAACCAAGGTCTAAGGTATTATTTTTTTTGATTCAAGCTTTGCATAAGGATCAGGTGGATGGTTATGATACTAGGAGGAAATTTGGTGTGTCCAGAGAGACAACACTCAACAAAGGTAATTTAAACAGTAAATACATGAACACATTCAGCCCTTTGGTTTGATGCTTCGACATGAACACCATCTATTACCTTTTGTGCAGATAGTGGACCTCAAATTCTTTAGTAAAGGAAACACTCACTCAATTGAAAATCTTAGTTTTATCTTTCGTATAATGCATGAGAACTTTTGTTACATGCTGAATCTGAGTTTATATCATCTTTTATTCTTTTATTAACCTGTTTTATCCTGAAACTTTGTACCAAAATTACACTTATGTCCATACAAAATACCTAGTAAAGTATCACCATTATCATTTATATTTGTTGTGCAGCTGGTCCTTCACATGTTGATAGTGTTAGAAGCAATAAACATGATACGCAGCACACACCAGGTTTGTTTAATGTTTATAAAAATATAACAATAAACAATTTGTACATATCCAAAACTCTTTCTCTAGTGCTAGCTAAATCTTATTCAATTGTTTTTAATAACGTGCAGCTGCTATGAGCTATAGAAGTAACATCTTATCAGTTGTGAAGGAATTACAATCTATAGAATTCACTAATGAGCACATGTCTGCCATCAAGAGAACCCCTTTCTGGCATTTTTTTAATGCATTATTGAAAATATTCGAAACTACTGATGTCAGTCGTTTCAGAAAGTGTGATAGGAATATCGCCAGTATTGTTAAAAGGTATCATGTAGCGGATGGTGATAAGGGATTCCTTTTTGGCAATGTTTTTCTCACACCAGTAAGAGAGGATGTCAAGTTAATATTTGGTGTAAGGGATGGTCAGATACCCATAGTTATAGGTACAAGGACAATAGCAATTACAAGTTTCCTGAAACGTTGTTTTCCAGTGCTTCTAAGCGAGAAAAATGGCACACGTTATAGGTTGTCACCTTCATTGTGTATGAAGGTTTTGTTGTCAAAGGTAGCTCAAGGCGATAAAGTACCTGCAAACGATGTGGCACGCCTTCTTCACCTCTACCTTCTATCAACATTTTTTGTTCCAACCTAAAATTTGTCATTGAAGTGGAAAATAACTGAAATAATGGATGACTTCCATAAGATGTGTGAGTATGACTGGAGCTCCTATATCATTGAAGAACTTATGAAAGATATTTCTTCTTCCAGACAATATCGTATTGGTTCATGTTCAGTGTTTCTGCTGGTAAGTGTTACAACATTTAATTTATATATTTTTTTTAATATTAAGAAGCTCATTCATTCATTCAATGTTTCAGTTTTGGATATGCGAACATTTGAATATAATACCACCAGTTGATGCTTTTGCCACATTCCCAAGGTTTCTGAAATGGGACTTGGAATTGCTTGCTAAGCGGCTGACAAACTCAAGCCTGGACAGTTTGGGCAAGAAAATGGTGAGATTTAGTTGTAAATGTCTTTTAAATGCTCTTATCATGTTATGGTCTAGTCTCCAAACAATTGGGTGTGCTATGTGAAGGAGCAGTGCTTGCCATCTCATCCTTAATCAGAACTTTGATGATTGGAGGGGTAAACATAAATGCAACAGTCAACATAGTTTCATAATCCATATCATTCACAAGGCAACAATTGACAAAATTACCAACAGAGTAATCCATGGAGAATTTGGCAGGATCAAAATAAAAGCCAGGAAACTTACAAGCCATGATATCTTTGAAACAAGACAGAGTATTACAATCCTTGGCTGAGATTCGAGCCAACAAGACGTAACCATGAAGACGACAGATGATTCGCCCATCGTCGTTGAGAAATCCCGGACGTTGAAGTTGTCTGCTCCTTCCCGTTTTTCCTTATCAGAACACGTGAGGGAGTTTTTGAGTTTTGGAAATAAGAAGGGTGACCTAATTGAAATACCCCAAATTGGACTACACTGAAGTCACTTTGGTGATTAATTGGTAAACAAGGTGACTCATTAGTAAGCCCAATAGGTATTGGTGTTTAAGAGTAAAAAAGAGGCCCATTGGTGACTATTGGGTAAAAAATCCGACAAAAATCCTGTGTCCGGGCGTGGAGGACGGGGCAGATCGACAAAAATTAATTATCTCGGTTTTCTTTCCTACTTTATTACCATCTTCCTACTTATTCACTTTTATATTAAAATCTGTGTCCGGGCGTGTGAGTAAATGAATTTGGGACCGCGAGAGTATTATAGATAGGAATATAAAGTTATTATGGTAGATTATGGAAATGATAGATTATGGTAGGAAATATGATACTCCATATATAAAACAAGATAAAGTTATTATAGATATAATTTGTTCACGAACTACCGAACAATAAATTATATGGTCGTGTTCGTTTATTAACGAACATGTTCGCGAACTGTTCGGTTTGGTCAAACTCGAACACGAACTGAGCGTTGACTGAAATTTTCACGAATGTTCGTTTCATTTACACCCTTACAATCAACTAATGAATTAAAAAACGCATTGTCCCCATATGCGATGTTTGTAATTAAACATGTAATATTTCTAAATAAATATATGATGTTAATCATGTCTTTCGAAAATACAGTCTCTCACAAAAGCTTATGGTTCATATAGTGAAGTTTAATTTTTAAAAATAATAATATAACCAAACAAATGGCGCCGAGATGTCACGAACTCAATTTCAGATTTTGTGGGTAAAAAGCAGTCTTTTTCAAATAAGCCCAATCTCACGTATACAATGCGTATATCTCACGGCCGTCTCTTTCTTCTTCTTCTTCTCCAACATACTCCTCTCACCTGTCTCTTTCATTCATCATCTTCATCTCTTTCTTTCTATCTTTTCATCCTCTCTTATCATCGTATCTATTTCAAGACTACGCCAATAATTAGCTAGTCAAATCAAGCTTAGTTTTAATTAAAAGTTAATATAAATTAAGTATATTGTGTGTAGAGAGAAACAAATTAAATCTGGATTTAATGAATACGCAAATACACGACATATTCGTGATATTTGTTGGTCAATTTTAATACCATTATAAAGAATGTACAAGGAACTATACGCTTTTAGATAGCTAGTAAAATATAACATTGACTTGTAAATGTATAAGAATGCGTGATAGTGTATATTTATCAAAACATAGTATATATTATATGTGGAATATGCTCCTTGTAAATGTAGTATAAGAAATTAAGAATGCATGATAGTGTAATTTTAGCAAAACATGGTAGCATACTATATATGGAATACGCTCTACATGTGTAGCGTGTGTCGTAATTCTAGTTATTTGATAAGAGAACAGAGTACCCAACTATGATTTGATCCGGTGCGTTAGTAATTTCTACAACTTTAATTTTTCTAATTTTCGATATACCTATTATTATAATCATATCTTAATTAAGCGTTGGAAAACAATGCCTAAAACTCTTAACTAAATATTGCAACAAGATGGAGCATGCAAAAAACAAAGAGAAGGGAATATTGTAAAATTCTCAGACAATTCATGTCAAAACCCATTGAAGTTCACATGAAAGCTGCTTACAGAGTTGTGACTTGCGAGGTACCTCAATGGAACTCTTGGACAAGGTATACAGTAATTTAGACTGGGCAGCATGTCAAGAAACTAGAAAATCTACCACTGCAGGTTTTTGTGCGTTGCTTGGGAGTTCTCTTGTCAGTTGGAAGTCCAAGAAGCAAAAAATACTATCCGTCTATCGATCAACCACAGAAGCAGAGTACAGAGCCCTAGCTAAAGCTTAGTTGTGAAATTGTTTGGATGATAGCATTGCTGAAAGATTTCAAGATTGAACAAAAGAGAGCTGAATCATGTGCGGCATGAAATAACAAAACACATTGAAGCTGATTGCCATTTTGAGAGAGATGAGAGTTCTTGAAGGTGTGATAGAGAGACTAAGTACATCGGAACAACCCATTGCAGAAATGAAGAATAATCATATGCACATTGAAAATAAATATGCACATCTTGAGGGGAGGTATATGGAGAATAAAGCGAGAAGTTAATTTTACCGGTATTATGATGACCCACAAATCAGAGCATGTAAAAAATCACAAGGAGACGACATCACAAATCAAAGCTAGGGAATTCAAATAATTGCCATAGAACAGGAAGCAAAGTAGACTTTGAAGGTTTAAAGACTTGCAATTGCATATCAAAACCAAGTGCAGAAACAAAGTAAGTAGTTACCACTACACAAAAACAACATTTTACGTCCGAAAAACAAGTTAATTAAAACAAGATCAAGAAGACATCTTTAACAGCACTAATTGCCTGAATCTGGTTTTCCCAATTGAAGAGTTCATTCAATTTGCTTGCCACTTCTCCATGCTTTTGTTTTCACCCATAATTTCTCTGCTCCGCTACAAATTTGGCTGGCCAAATGAGGCTGTCAATAAACGCTCCCCCTTAACTGAAACAAGCAGGAAGTCCATTCACAGACATACCACTAAATGTATTTTTTCCATATCTTAGTTAAACATTCTTGAATAAACGGGTAACCATGAAATTGAGCTCCATTCATAAACATACCCATAAATGTATTCGTTCACATATCATAGATAAAAGTATTCTGAACATCAGTCAACAACACAATCTCGTAGTCCCCCATAAAACACAAAGGTGTGAATGGCGCCCATTCCTGATCTGTTACATCATAAATCTTAATTTTAGTCCAATGCCCTTTCATCATCCATACAACAATTCCATCACGCCAGTCGCTGTATATAATACAAAGACACCCTCCAATAACGCAAATCCTATACCACCACTCCACCTGTTGATAACGATCATCGGGAACAGTAATCTCACTAAATACCTCATGAGTCAAATCAAAAGCAACAATCACACATCGACGACAGTCCGATTCAGAATCTGATTCATGATCTGATTCTGAAACTTCATATTCAGACAGCCAATGTATAGCTCCATTGACAAAAGCCCCACTCGAATACAAAGCAACAGAGTTTTGATGTTGAGGCGAGCTCTCAATCATTTTCCAAACACCCGTTTTCACAGAATACACATGAACTAGCAGAAAAGAAGCACCAGTTGGATCGACAAAATAAGAAAGCTGCACAATCTTGTAATCATCAGTAAAGCTATCATAACCAAACCCATACACTCTTAATCCATCATGTTCCTCAGAGCTACAGATCAAGCCTTCTGTGTCGAAAGGATATTGGGGCAATTTAACCTGCTTACGGGTAGCAGGATTGATCAAAAACACGTCGGGACTGCCCTCCATGGTAAACAAAACCATGCCATTGCAAGAGGCCATGGTTAAATCAAGAGTATTTTCCAAATGATACACGCTCTGATTATAGGTTGCATTATAATCATCAGTTACAAGGGGAAGAATGGGTTCGAATCTATCCGGGCCCGTTGAGGGTATGAGGACGAAATTGTCTCGTTGTTGGATTTCAAAAGTAGCAACAAGTAATCTTGAGATGAAGTCGGGGGTCGTGAGACGAGTTTGCCATAATTTGGACAAGCACCTGAATTTGGCTGCGGATTTTGCTGGGAGTTTTTTGAAGATTTCAATTAAGAGGTCTTCGGGAATATGAGGGTTTTTGCAGGATGCTTTGCTTTGTGTATGACCTAATGAAGCAACAATAAAGTCTGAACATGAAATCCAGAAATGCAACATAAATCGAACAACATTTAAAATTGGAGCTCATGACATATGCTTATATATATATATATATATATATATATATATATATATATATATAGTCCAAATTCCACTCATCGATTCAATTCTGTTTCCTTTTGTTTTTGAAAGAGAAACTTCCTTTGTCGATCGAGACAAGTAAAAAAGAGGAGAGCAACTTGGCATAGCATTAGCACAGAAGTAATTCGAGACAAGTAGCAGTAAAAAATGCTTACTTTGTGTCAACGGTGGAATTGAATTCTGAAATTCAGGTCGTTCAATTATGGATCCCGTCGCCGGAGCTGAAACCTTACTCATCTCCAGTTGATGCCCTTGAAAGCCAATATAACAAGTGTTCGCCGACTTCAAAGGATTTACTTACTTCTACTCTATTATAGCTTGCTTGCAAACTGATGATGACGACCTACCGGGAGAATTGCACTTTTGGTCCTTTAACTCGACACCCTCTTCGATTTTGGTCCTACGAAATGATGAATTAGCAAAGTTGGTCCTAAATCCGTATAAAGTTCATGTATTCATACGGTATAGGCCATGTGGCTACCAACTAACAAGAAACACACGCCAAACACAAGTCTCCACACGCCAACAACCTTAACAAAACAAAACACAAGTCTTCCTAGTATGAAACATCAGACAAAACGAAAAAAAAGAGGGATAAATGATGAACTTTTGGCGCCACAATCTTCTCTTTACCCTAGTAAATGCGCATGTCTCCATATTTACTCTGAAAACAAGCATTTACTGCTTCTCTTCTTCTCCAAAAACGACCAATTAATGCTTCATTAAACTACCAAATCTTTGTCTCATCGTGTCGAAAAGACCTTTGGAGGGGTTGTATATGCCACCCCCTACATATGGTAAGCTCAAACTTTGTTCTCATGCATAATTCTACTGTAAAGTTGATATCTTGAAGTGTTTTTATGGTATATATATGAAGATGCTCTGTTTGTTGCTCTGTTCCTGTTAGTTTTTGTTTAAGTGATACAAATTTTGATTTTATGTGTATATGTTTGCGTAGATTCGAAATCCTCTGATATTACAGTGGTTGTGCATTATAGAGGTTCTTTTTTCACTGATCCTATCAGTAGAAAAGAAAAGTACTTGAGTGGTAAGATGATGAAGTTTGATAATGTGGACTATCAAGAACTGAACATGGTTAAATTCCATGCATTTGTTGATCTATGCAATGTAGGAGGTGTTAGAAAGTTCTACAGGTTTGGCACAGATGGATCCTCACCTATTAAACGTGACTTTGAGGTGTTTAATTTGTGTAACCGATCAAGATGGGAATTATCTTTCTTTGTGGAAGGGGAAATGGTAGAATTTGTAGAAGTTGATGATGTGATTGATTTGGAAGATGGAAACCCTAGTAAATCCCACAAGGAGAAAGAGATAGACAAAGAGGCTAAGAGTAAGGCAAAATAGGCTGAGAAAATTGAGAGGGCAAAGAGAGAGCCTGAGAAGAAAATTGAGAGGGCAAAGTGATTGGGAATCTGATGTTGTGGGGGCTAGTTCTGAAGAGTTTGATTCTGGGCTTGACTCTGATGATGAGGATGATATTAGGCCAGCTAATAGACCAATGAGACATGTGCATACAAGCCAGAAAAACTATGATCCCAAGTTTGATTTAGGGATGACATTCACATCCAAGGTTGACTTCAGAAGGGCTGTGCAGTCACATGGTGTCAGGTGTAGGAGAAATGTAAGGGTTGTCAAGAATGATAAGTCAAGGATGTATGCTAAGTGTGTTGAAAATGATGTTTTCCCTTGGAGAGTTCATTACCTTAAGGATAAGGATGGTCCTGGATTTACTATGAACACCTATGAACCTGATCACACTTGTGTACTAACTGAAAATGTGTTATCTTGTCAGCGCAATTGGTTGGCTTATAGGTTCCTGAGCAAGTTCAAGATTGATCCAGACAAGAATATTAAGGTTTTTGTTCTTGAAGTGTCCAATGAGCTTGGTGTGAAAATTATTGAGCATCAGGCATATAGAGCAAGGAAGAAGGCTTTGGCTATCCTAAAAGGTGATCCAAATGCTCAGTATGGAATGATGTGGGATTATGCTGAAGAGTTGAGAGAGAGAAATCCAGGGTCAACTGTTGTTTGTGATGTGGACAGAGATACAAATCAGTTCAGGCAATTCTATGTTTGTTTTAGAGCACTTAAAGAGGGCTTTATCATTGGGTGCAGAACTTTTATAGGTGTGGATGGATGTCACCTAAAGGGTTCTCATCAAGGAGTTTTATTGACTGCAGTTGGTGTTGATCCTAATAATAAGCCATTTCCCATAGCTTATGCAGTTGTGTCTCATGAAACAGGGGAGCAATGGACTTGGTTTTTGAGTTTACTTAAAAGTGACTTGAACATTGATGATCCTTCAAAGTTTACTATCATGTCTGACAAACATAAAGGTTTAATTAAGGGAGTAGCAGATGTGTTTCCAGTCTCAAAACATAGATTTTGTGTTAGACATATTGTTGGTCTAGATAACGGCAACGTAAAAGACTAGAGGGGGGGGGGGGGGGGGAATAGTCTTTTAAAACTTTTGTCGATAAAAACTATTTCTCAGATATCTGTGAAGATATCTGATACTTAGAATCAGAGCGCGGAAGACTTAAGATAGATAAGTGCAGAAACAGTTAAAGTGTGTGTGTGTGTGTTGCTTAAATGTAAATACAGAAAGGTAAATGACACAACAAGTATAGTGGTATCTGGAGGTGGCGTAATCCTCCAACTAATCCACTTCGGTCTTCCAAAGACCTAGAATTCACTAGAACAGATAATTGAGTTCACCTTACAATAATCCTATTCTAAGATTCCTTAAAACAAATGGTTCCCAACCAAATGTTCCCCCTGAGTTATTCCCCGGCTTTCACAGCCAAGCACTTCCTGTACTCAGAAACCTTTTTGAGTTATTCCCTAGCTTCCCAAGCTAAGTACTTCCTATACTCAATAACCTTGGAGTTATTCCTTAGTTTCCCAAATCAAGTACTTCCTATACTCCGGTAACCTTGGAGTTATTCCCTGATTTTTCAAACTAAGTACTTCCTGTACTCCACGCCGGTTTTGGTGTTGGTTTCGGTTTGAGTTGTCAGATGAGCTTCTTTGTTAACTTTTCAGTTAATCAGATAGCTCAGTGAATCAAGTATACTTAATACACTTTGCAATATATGGTATCTTGTTCTTTTTACTGACCCAAGTCTTAGATAAGTGTTCAAGAGAATGAATCTCAGATACTTGATCTTTTGATTCAACTCTTTCACAGATAGCTGTGCTTGTTTAGGATCAGGACACTTAGAACTTCAGTGCTACTTAAGATCAAAAGCTAAGGTCGCAATAGTAAGCTTTAGGATAAGTAGTTTGCTTGAGAGAGTAAGATATGTATATCAGAGTTTAAGGATCAGTGTCTAAGGTTCTGTGTGTCTTCTCAAGCAGTCTAAGTGTTGATATTTATAGATGAATTTGAGTGCCGTTTGAATAGTATCCGTTAGGCTCAAATTCAAACTATTGATATCTGTGTATAGTACTATAGCAGGTTTGTCTTCTTCTTCAGAAGCTGCAGTTGCTTTTTGTTCAGACATCTCTGTCCGTGCATTAAATGCATTGTACTATACTTTTTGTCCTGTAGTGCCAACGGAACTATGCTTTGTATCAGAGACTAGTATTATCTGATTCTTTGCACGTCCTTATCTTTAATCTTCATATACCACTTTTATTGAAACAACTTTGTTTGCAATAGATTTATTTCTTTTTCAGAAATGTTGTTAAAGCTCAAGGTATCTGAGAATAGATATATGTGGACACTTTCCTTGTTTTCAGATAGACCTTCTAATTCTCAGATATCTCTTGTGACACAGTTTGTCTAAAACTATTCGTGTCTACAAGATATCTGGCCAAGGTATCTGGAAAACTGTTTCAGTAATCTTGTGCAGTTTCTTCAAGTCTTCAATGTCGTTGAACTCGTTCTGCTTGGATGTCTTCTTCTTGGTCTTCTCTTCATAAAATAAAAATTACATTTTGAGACCTAACATCCTATACAAGATTAGCTAGACTATCATACTTAGTGGGTTTCCTCTTTTACAATGTTCAAGTGAACCAAGAGTACTAATCACCTTTCTGAGACTAAGATAAGTCATCATGTTGCTGATCAAAATCTTAAACAGATATTTCTAACAAAATATCTTAAACAAATTTCCTAACAAAATTTCCTAACAAATTTCCCCCTTTTTTATCAGTCAACGATGACTATCTGACCTATTACAAATCTGGATGAGTGAACAATCCACCACTTAATCTTTTCTTAAGATTTTCAATTAATTCAATTAAGTGCAGAAAGTAAACATCAACCAAATCACAAGGTGTGATCTTTGCTGACAAGTTATCTTTTATTGAATAATATCTGAGAGTAAGTTCATCAGATAAGTTATAATGAAAGATTACAGATAACTTTAATACATAAAATAGGTTTAAGCTCAGTCAGCAAAAATACAACAAAAATACATAGTAAATTAGGACAACAGGAGTAACCAAGCTCCAAGTAAACATCCTAAAGAACTAGTCTTCAAGTCTTCAACTCTTCAAGTCTTCAACAAATAATTCTATGGATCAGTCTGCAAATTTCCTATCTCCAAACCTTTTGATGTCATCAGAATAGTCATAGAGAAGAGTTCTGACGAGCATCTCTGTGTCTCTGGCAAATCCACAGACCTCTTTGTAGGTTTTGGTAGGGTTTTTCTTGACAAAATGCTTGACCCACAGATACTTTCCCCACTTCCAGGCATGCTCTATTCTGATATCTGACAGCTTGAAATATTCATAGATAATCTTCAGATATCTGATGTCACCCTTGTATTGATCTTCAGTTAGATAGAACGACTCATAGGGTTCCACAACGAGTCTTGCTCTTGTGCCTGTTCCTGTGATATTCAGAATTCTGTGCACATCATCTGGCTTTCCATATGGACATTCATCAGAGAGGTCCTTTCTCATGGCTTCAATTCTCTTGACAACTTCAAAATCCAACCAGGCTTTAATGTGATTGGTGTTGATCAAGGTTGGCTTATCTTTTATCCATGCCATAAGTTGTTTATGGATTGGTTATGGAAATCTTGAATTTACCAGTAGATGCTTAAGTTCCAGAATCCAATAGCCATTTTTCTGATTGATGCACCTGTAGACAGAGGAATCATTGTCATGCTTCACATACTCTATTTTGGCTTCTTCCGCCCGAGTGGAAGTTGACTTTGTCTTTGCTCGCTCTCGATCTGTTCCTTCTCATCTTGAATTCTCTTTGGGGTTGTTGCTTGAAGAACCACCTGGATAGACTTGGTATTTCCGGAGGGTGTTTTAGGCGCTAGGGCTTTGACTATGGGCTCAGTTAGGCTTTCAATTTTCCTTTTCTTGTGAAGAGGAGCTTCATCTTCATCAGTTTCCTC
The DNA here is from genome assembly GCA_026545765.1 of Plantago major. NCBI lineage: Eukaryota > Viridiplantae > Streptophyta > Magnoliopsida > Lamiales > Plantaginaceae > Plantago > Plantago major. The sequence continues at coordinate 80,103,066 of CM048839.1, read as the reverse complement.
ATCATCATCAAGATTTAATCTTGTGAGAGTTTTACAGCCTTCTTTATTGCCCAGGGACTTGATTTGACCTTCTTCTTCTTCTTCTTCAGAAGATTCATCAATCCCTTTAACCTGTCTTCTCCTTGGAGCCTTGGTACTCCTTGGAGATTTCTGTGCCATGGCCCTTGTTATCATTTTGGTTCCTTCAGTAGGTTTCTGGGAAGTAGCTACTATTTGCAAAGCAGCTTGGCTTGAGGAGGGTTCATTGATTCTGAGTGGTGGCTGGGAAGTTTTCATGTTTCTTCTTCCTCTCGAGCACTTTTGACTCAGATTTCTTCTTATTTTCTTCTCCTTCTTCCCATTCCCCCTGACTTTGAGGTCCAGATTTGTATACTCTTTCCCCCTTAGTCATTGTTGGCTGACTCAGTCTCATAAAAGAATCTGAGAGAGAGTCAAAATTCCCTTGTAAATAATTGTGGGCAGTGACCAACTTCTGAAGTTCGGCTTTGAGCTCCCGATTTTGTTTGATAAGTCCTTTGTCCTTATCAGTGAGCTCTGCCAATGGGCCTAGGATAGCATCTGTTTTTCCAGCAGTGTAAGTTGCCTCTTGGAAAGCTTTTTCAGCTAAAGACGCATCATTGTCCCTTATCATTCCCAGATCTTTCTGAGCAATGATTATGCTAGTTGTTCTCTGAGTCATCAGCTCAGTGAACTTTTTCATTTCAGAGGGGACGGAGGCAATTACTTCCTTGTTTTGTGAAGACATCTCCTTTTTCAGATGAGCCAGTACTTGGTATCTGTTCATGTATTCATGGGAGTGGACATTTGGCAGTTTGTTGAATATTGCAGGAGCAATCAACTTCCTTTTCAAGTGAGAAACCGCTAAATGTTCATTGCGGTGTTCTGCCAAAGTCTTGTCTTCTTCATCATCTGAGTAGTCATCCCAGTGATCTTCATCCTCTTGGACATTCTCATCGATTGTATCGAGTCCAGCAACCATCTCAGAGATTGGTTTCTTTCCTTTATGTGAGGAGGATGGTACTTCTTTTGAGGATGATGCAGCCTTAGCATCATGCTTGTCTTTAGATACTTCTTCAGTATCGAGTTCTTTGGTGATAGCATTTACAGCATCCTGTAGCTCTTTAACCTCTGAGTAAGCAATCATCTCTTGCAGATATTGATCTTGTAGTAGATCAAGCTTGTCTCTGGATTTAGCTATTTGATCTTCCAGTTGAAGATGGAGCTGTTGTTCTTCTTCCAACAGTTGTCTGAGTTGAGCACTTCTGGTTTGAGTGTTTAATATTTTCTGATTGGTTTCTTCAGAAAGCTCAACTACTTGTTCAGTAGTAACTGCGTATTGGGAAGATGGATGAGTAGATTTCTGAGGTGATGGAGACGGAGATTTCTGTGAAGTCTTCTCAGTTTGCTTTTCAGCAGCTGAGGTATTATTTCTTAGTGAAATTCCTCCGGTCCCTAGTGCAGGGGCATCATCATCATCCTTTTTGTCATTATCATCCTTTTGGTGATGGTCAGTTGGAGGTTCATCGAAGTAATTTTCATTCATCTCTTCCTCCTCATCATCTTCAGATACAAGATTGATCACTTCCGGGATAGTGATCTTCTGCCCATTAACCTCTTCTTGTTCAGAAGGTATAAATTGCAGTGCAGGCGGGTGGCTTGAATGCCATCTGTAATCTTGTCTGACCATCTGCCTGTTCGAAGGCATGTATCAAACTATGCGCCACTTCTTTGGAGAAATCCTTATGCAATAAGGTCGCAACTGTGTACTGTTCGGTAGGGAACATTGCATGGATATATGTCTGCAAGTCAAGAGCTCGTGCTCGTCTGGTTGGTTGATATGTGATTCTCAATATTTCAGATTGATCAGAGCACGTTAACTTTTGCCATTTCTTGAAGCATTGAATATGCTTTGGCAGGGTGTGAGCTTTGAAGAAGGGAAGTAGGGTCCATTTTCTCATCAATGGGAACCTGCTTTGCATCTGTTTGAGCCTGAAAGAAAGAGTTTTGAGTGATTTTCAAAACTTTTGTAGATATCTGAGTAGAAGTGTAGGTTAGTTTCTGAGTTACCTGAGTTAGTACTTCAGGCTCAGAGACTTATGCTACTAAGACAATTGGTGTCTCAGATATCTTGTTGTGAGGTGGAGACTTGGAAGTCTGGTCCTCATCAACCTTTCTTTCTTGAACCTTAGAATCAAAAATAATACAATACTTAGGAAATTGTTTGAAAGCATTTGTGCATAAATATGCTTTTAATGACTTCTGATTTGTGCTACCTACTTCCTCAAAAGGAAGCTCAGAATCATTTTTCTCAGAAACTTTTTCAGTTTCTGGTGTTCTTTCGAGTGATGTTGCCTTGGGGGCTTCATCAATTTCCATTGATGCAGGGGATGTCGCAACTTTTTTCCCGTGCATTTCTACTTCTGATTGAGCCTGTAAGTAGAACGTATTGAATATTTTTAGAGGAGACATAAGATAACCCAAGATGAAGAATACTTGTCACTTGATTTTTCATATACCTTCACGTTAGAAGGCTCAGTGATGTGTTCTTCAGATACCTTGTTAGTCTCTGGGTTTGTCTCTGGCATTTCTGCCTTATCTTCCTCTTTCTCAGTTGGAGCCTGTTAGAAACATTTAAAATGAATAAGCACATAAACAATTTACTGAAACATGTCATCTTAAGAATCAAAATTTTCACCTGTGGCACAGACTCAGATTTCTTAAGAGACGAGGTTGAGGGAACCTCCTTTTCAGTTTCTGAGGTAAGCTTTTCAGCTTCCTCTTGTTTCTGTGTTTCTAACTCAGCCTGTAACAAAGAAATTCTATGAGTGACAAGATTTATAAGCATAAAAATTTTCACAAGGTAAGAGTTAAACCAGTCAGCCACTGAGCAATTTCAGGCTGATTGGTCTCTGGAACTTGTGACCTTTCTATACATTGGTCGTCTTGTCCCAGTGCAGTTTCTTTGCTTGAAGTTTCTGGTACTTCACACCTTTCCTGAGTATGCAACTCAGTTGCCTCCCCTGGTTGATCATACTGAGTAGATGTCTCAGTTTGATCCCTCTCAGTGAGTTGGGGAACCTGCTCTTTTGCAGGATTTTCTTCAACATACTGTATTGCTGGTAAGTCGAAATGGAGTTCATTTACCATTTCATCAACCACTTGTGGCTGTTGTGGTTGTGGTTGTTGTGGTTGTCTGGAAGCAGAAGATTGGTCAGTGGAGTGTTCTTCCAGATTTTTAGATGTGGCATTTCCATCAGCATCTGCCAGCACTAAAATACCACTCATCAAGGCTTTTTGAAGTTGTGCAAAGGAAACATTTCCTGATGAAGTGTTTGCACCAACAACCTTTGCTATATGTTCAGCAACCTGTGGTGTAGGTTCTTTTTTAGTTACCTTATCACCAGTTACTATTTCAGTAACCTTAGCCCTTTTTGTTCTTTCTAGGACTTGAGAGATGACTAGTTCATCATCTTCATCATCAGAGCTCTCATCAGCATTGGGAACTGATTGGTCCATTACTCCTGGGATTTCTGCAGATAGGGCTTGGTGCTTTTCTCCACTTTTGGCAGCATTTATGAGTTCATCAGCAAGGCGTTCTGTATTAGTCGCAACATTTCTAAACGCACTTTCTCTTGCTGAGTCTACTTGTTCAGTAGTTGATAACTCTTTTGCAGCATTGATGAGTTCATCTGCATTTATGAGTTCATCGGCCATGCTTGCAGATATCTGAGAATTGACAACCTCTTTGGGTGTGTCTTCTGATTTGCCAGCAGACTTCTTTCTTGAAGTTCTGGGCTTCTTGGTCGCAACCTTTTCTTCAGATATCTTTTCAGACTTTCGCTTCTTAGGACCTTTCTGAGACCCAGTAACCTTTTTCATCAAATTTGTATACTCATATTTATAGAGTAGGTTATTGTTGGCTATTTCAGCCATCTCTCTAAGCTCAATGCCAAGCTTCTCCAGCAAGTAGCATATCTTCAGACCATAGCCTACTGTGGCCTTTGGCTCAGCTAGTCCTTTGGCAATCTTAGGCTCGAAGCCTTGAATCTTCTTCACGAATTTCATGAAGGCATACTTTCCCCAGTTGAAAGGGTTTTCCAGCCTTTTGTCTTGTTGATTCAGCAAGAACATCATGATCCATCGTTCTTGGCTTATCTGGTCAGCACCTCCTTGTAGACCATCAAAGCATCTGTGAAGAATGCAAGCCAATACATCCCAGTGAACCATCAGATGTCTGGTTCGGATGTCAGCAAGTTTGAACTCAGTGGGTGTATCTGATTTTTCAAGATCACACACGTCACTGTACAGCTGTTTGACATCTTCAAGGAGTCATCATCCTTGGTGTTTATTTCAAAATCCTTTCCAAGATTTTGAACCTCAAACAACTTACAGAAAGTTATTAAGTCCAGAAGTATTTCCTTTCCTTGGACTGAGGTTTTGATAGACACTATTTCAGTGCCTTCAGAAACACAGGAAATTATCCTGGAGTTGTTGTAAAATTCCAACACATCGAGTGATGAAATTCCACTTGGGCGAGCAGATAGAAAACCCTTGATTTGTGCCTTTTCAAGCATGTCAAGAATCAGTTTTCTGTCGGTTTGGTTCTCTATTGCAGCCGTGAGGTATTCCTCAACCATGGCACCACCCCAAATCATTCTGTGATATGAAGTCCAATGGTCAGGATTAAAATTTCCTACCAGTCGGTTGTTCATAATAACCAACTCTGGTGCTTGCTTTTCAGCAGTACCAGTGGAGGATTGGAATTTCTGTGTTGAAGAGTTCTTGGAGGCCATCTCTTTATATAGTGTAGGGATTTGAAATTGGTGTTTGAAAGAGATTTGATTTAGTAATTCTTTGCAGAAAAACTTAATCTTGATTTGCAGAGTTTGTAGAGGGTTTGCAGAGAATCAAGAGAAGGATTTGCTATTTTTATGTAAGATGAATTTTCGGATTAGGCAAAAGTGATTTCATTTGCCAAAATCCTATATATATAGCAATAGAATCTCAACAGACAAATACATACAAATTGATTTTGTGTGTACGTATCTGTGATTTGCAAGCAGGCGTGAGCAAAAGCTAGTTCAGCATTAAATGCAAAGTGGGCCATGTCTGAAGTTCGACAGTCCACTTCTTTCAAAGGATTAATCTCGTCCGTTAAGATCAAACGTTCATTTCATCAAGGATTACCATTGCTTTTTCAGCAATGATCACAATCAACAAGTATAATTGTGCCCATTTAATGAATTTTGGCTATTAGCTATCTGAATCGCGTCTTTGTATGACCAAGAACACTGTTTGCATCTGAATCTGTCTTATACTTAGGATTTTTTTCAAGTTTTTCATCAAGATAGAAACAATGCGAATTTCAAGAGAGTAGTTGACTGCAGATAGTTGTACTATTCTCCTTTCTGTTCCCCGTTTGTAGATTGATTCAGATATCTGAGTTCCCGTCTCAGAGATCTTAAGCTGTCGTTTTGCTCTTTAGCCTTTTTGACTTCTGGATACCCGTTCCAGTTTTCTCTTTTCTCTTTTCTGGATGCCTGTTCCAGATACCTCTGCTCTGGATGCCTGTTCCAGATACCTCTGCTCTGGATGCCTGTTCCAGCTTTCTGAACTTTTTCAGTTCTTTGGTAGTTCCATTAATCCAAGACTGTGTCTTAAGATTAAGAATCTACTTTCTTGCAGTGGCTTTGTGAAGATATCTGCAAGTTGGTCTTCAGTGCCAATCTTGAGTATCTCTATATTGCCCTTTTCAACATGGTCTCTGATGAAGTGATGTCTAACATCAATATGCTTTGTTCTGGCATGAAATTTAGGATTCTGTGTAATCGCAATAGCACTTGTGTTGTCACAGAAAATGGGAATTTTCTTCTCATCGAGTCCATAGTCTTTAAGTTGTTGTTGTATCCATAGAATTTGTGTTGCACAACAACCAGCAGCAATATATTCAGCCTCTGTGGTAGAAGTTGCAATTGAGTTTTGCTTCTTGCTAAACCATGAGATAAGTCTAGTACCCGAACCGATGTTCACGAGGTGCTTTTCCTATCTAGCAATGATCCAAAGATAATCGTCGAGTACCGACATTTAAACTCAATCCGCTTTCTTTAGGATACCACAATCCTACGTTTACTGTACCTTTTACATACCTTAATATTTTCATAGCAATGTTGTAGTGTGTTTGCATCGGATTTGTCTGAAATCTAGCACACACTCCAACGGCGTATTGAATATCAGGTCTACTTGCAGTGAGGTAAAGTAGTGAACCTATCAAATTCCTATACTTATGTTCTTCAACACTCTTATCTGATTCAGTATAGGTAATTTTGGTTCCTATGCTCATAGGTATCTTAGCATTCTTTTCAGAAGGCTTTAAGTTGAACTTTGTGAGCATATCTTTCGCATACTTTGTTTGACTAATGAATATTCCATCATTGAGTTTCTTGACTTGCAATCCTAGGAAATAATTCAATTCTCCCATCATGCTCATCTCAAACTTGTTTTTCATGAGATTTCCAAAGTCATCACAAAGTTGCTTGTCCTTAGATCCAAATATAATGTCATCCACGTATACTTGAACTAAGAGTAGTTTCCCATCATGATTTAAAGTAAATAAAGTTTTATCAACTTCACCTTTCTTGAAACCACTTTCCAGAAGGTATTTGGCCAAAGTTTCATACCATGCTCTTGGAGCCTGTTTCAGTCCATACAGAGCTTTCTGTAGTTTATAGACCATTCTACTTTCTGAGGAAACTTCAAAGCCAGGTGGTTGCTCAACATAAACTTCTTCTGCAAGTTCACCGTTCAAGAATGCACTTTTGACATCTATCTGATAAACTTTAAAAACTTTATGAGCTGCAAAGGCTAGAAAGAGTCTTATTGCATCCAATTTGGCAACTGGTGCATATGACTCATCAAAGTCTAAGCCTTCAGTCTGGGGGGTAAATACCTTCGCAACCAATCTTTCTTTGTTTCTGGTTATTTCACCGGATTCATTCATCTTGTTTCTGAAAACCCATTTAGTTCCAATCACAGATATTCCTTCTACAAATGGAACTAGTTTACAGACTTTGTTTCTCTCAAATTGATCCAACTCTTCTTGCATTGCAGAGATCCAGTCTTGGTCTCCTAGTGCTTCTTCTATATTTTTAGGTTCAATATTTGAGATGAAACATCCAAAAAGAGAATTAGCATTTTCAGCTATTGCTCTCCTAGTCCTAACACCTTGATTAATTGGTCCAATTACATTCTTTTCAGGATGATCTTTGATACATCTCATCACAGGTTTAGTGCTAGTAGGATCAATATCCAAGTGATTTGAATGTGAATCACTAGGATTTTGATTTGATACTTTTTCAGTATCTGAGATATCTGACACATGGGAAATGTCATTGATATCTGACACTTTTTCAGTGTTAGAGATATCTGGAACTTGCATTTCAGCAGTCTCATTTTCAGATACCTCTTCATGATGAAGGTTCTCAGTAACCTTTTCCATTTCTGGAAAACTCATAGGAAATTCTTCATCATGTCTGTGAGTCATCTTGTTGTTACTAGGCTTATCAAGCTTTTCTACGTCAGAGTCATCCTCACTTTACATAATGATGTTTCTCCTTTCTGAGGATTCTTCTTCTGAATCCCTCAGTATTAGTTCTTTGAACCTTTCTGAGAGTTCATCATTAGGAGGTGTTTTCTTACTTCCTTCATAGAATACAACATGAACTGATTCTTCAATTTTCTTTGTTCTTTTGTTGTAAATTCTGTAGGCTTTGCTATTCGTGGAATAACCAAGAAATACACCTTCATCTGCCTTTGGTTGAAATGTTCTCAGATAGTCTTTTCCATTGTTTAGAACAAAACATCTACAACCAAATACTCTCAGATGTTTGATATTAGGGGGTCTACCAACCAAGATTTCATAGGGGGTCTTGTCATGGTGTTTGTTTATCAAACATACATTACGAGTGTAGCAGGCTGTGTTTACAGCTTCAACCCAATAAACTTCACTTATTTCAGTGTCAGCTAGCATTGTTCTCGCAGCTTCTTTAAGGGTTCTGTTTTTCCTTTCTGCAACACCATTTTGTTGAGGTGTTCTTACAGAGGAAAGTTGATGTTGTATACCTTTGCAGGTACAAAACTCCTTCATGTACTGGTTGACAAACTCAGTACCATGGTCTATTCTGATTGCAGATACCTTGTCATTTTTCATGACTTCAAGCTTTTTCAGCAAGTTTGGTATCTCCACCCTGGCATCAGATTTGTGTTTCAGAAAGACAACCCAAGTGAATCTTGAGAAGTCATCTATAACAACTAGACCATACTTCTTTCCTGCATAACTAGTTACAGATGATTCAAAAAGATCCATGTGTAATAGTTGCAGTGGTCTAACACTAGAGTGTCTGATTTTGGACTTGAAAGAGGTCTTAGATTGTTTTCCCATCTGATAGGCAGAACAGATACCATCCTTTCTGAAAGATGTTCTGGGAAGGCCAACCACTAACTCTTTCTTGGCAAGTTTGTTCAGAGTTTTGAAGTTCAAGTGACTCATTCTTTTGTGCCATAACCAGTGCTCTTCTGTGTGACCAGATTGACTCACCATGAGACATTCTTCAGTTGTGGCAGATGCCCAGTCGGCAACATAAAGCCTGCCTTTCCGCCGAGCAACCAAGACTGTCTGCTTTGACTCATTGTCAATTAGTTTGCAGTATGTTGCTTTGAATTTTATAGTAAAACCCTTGTCTGCAAACTGGCTCATGCTAAATAGATTATATTTCAAATCCTTAACATGTAATACGTCAGTGATTGTTAATGAACCTAATTTGACGTTGCCAAATCCCAGAGAGGGATTTAATTCTCCTCCAGCAAATCTGATATCTGGTCCTGTGTTGCAAGCTTTGTAATCGACCAGATTTGCTTTGTCTCCTGTCATGTGCTTTTCGCATCCACTGTCAAATAGCCATTGTGCTTTAGTCCAGGAAGCATTCTGCACACAACAGGAAACAGGAGATTAGGTTCTCAATTTACAATTGGAACCATCAGAACTAAACAATCTTCCAGTAGGAATCCATTTTTGAATGAATTTCCTAGGAACATTCTTTTGTCTGACAAGAACATAAGGAGGAATTCTAATAGAATGATTATCATTATCAAGAATTATTTTCTTCCTTGGTGTGTTCCTAGGTGCTCCGTTTGGTACTTTCAGATACCTGTCAGGTTTCTGAGTTTGCTTTTCAGCAAACTTAGCTTTCCTTGTCAGATTTCTTCTAGCCCTGGCATTCAGATTTTCAGTGGCTTGATTCAACTTCCACTTCTGATAATTGCTTTGAGCAATTCTAGCTTTCAGCCATCGTTCTTGCTCCTGCTTGTACTCATGAGCAAGTTGTTTTCCGATGCCTTTGTAGCCAATACCGTTTCGAGCACTTGAAGCTATCTGAGATCTTTTCTCAGCAGCTTTGCTAGTCTCTAGTTGGTCTATTTTCTTTCCAGAAAATGTGACATGGGAGAATTTGCCAGCTCCTGCAATTCTACCTTTTTGAGAGACATAGCACTGTGGGTGTTTACACTTTTCAGTGTCGTGTCTCTTTTCAGAAACATGCCCAACAGTTTTGTTTTTGACTTGTTTTTCCCACAAAGGATTAGTCGCAACTGCCTTTCCTTTGTCTACAATCTTTGTCTTCTGTCCGATATTATAGATTGCATGGGAACCATCTTGCTGAGTACTTACAAATGTTCTTCTTTTCTCACTCTTATTCAGAGTGGTAGAACAATCTGTCTGTGTATTCAGCCCAAGTCCTTTCTTTTCTGAAGGATCTCTTAAGTAAGATTGTACTTCAGTAAGAGTGTCACTAGCTTTGGCATAAGATTGAAAAGATACTTCTTTCTTCTTGAGTTCCTTGTTCTCAGAAAGAAGATCTTCATATTTCTTTAGTAGCTCAGCCATTGCTTCATTATGTGACTTTTCAGTCTCAGATATCTGAGTTTTGAGAAATGCATTTTCAGCATCCTTTTTCTCAGATATCTTAACCAATTTAGAGTTTTCCTTTGCAAGAAAATTCTTTTCATCTACGAGATTTTCGGCTCTAGCTCGGATCATTAGAAATTCTCTTTCATAGATATCAAGTTCCTTTCTGAGATTTTCTAGATCTTTGATTTCTTCTTCATCACTTTCATAAGTGTAACAAGAAGTATGTATTACCTCATAAGCCATAAGACAGTTTTCAATGTTATAGATGTCTGGACCGTCAATCTCAGCAACTCCACACATTTCATTTTTCTTGAGGCCGAAGTCGATTACATCGTGAGTAACTCCACATAATTCTGGTGATGGTAAAGTTGAGTCATCTGAATCATCTTCAGTCATCTCAATATCTAGAGCATCCAGTTGAATTTGGATTTTCTTTCTTTCTTCAGTTAGCAACGCTTTCTGGCTTCTTCTGAAGATTCTTCTATCTTTCTTGTCACCTGTCCTAAGTTTGTTGAAGGCAAGACAATCCTTCTTGAAGTGGCCAGGTTTCTGACAATAGAAACAGATATCGTTTCCAATTTCGCCTCAAGACATGATGCTTTCTGAGCTGGCTTGTTCAGCGAGCTTTGCATATTTTTGTACTGGTGATAGTTTGAGCCTAGATGCTTTTTCAGTTTCTCTTTGGCTTTCCTTTTCTCAATTTCTCGACTTATATATTTGCTCATTTACTTTGCAGCAAGAGCATCCTCAGTCTCTTCCTTGCTTTTTCTTCTTTTCAGAAGGTTCTTGAGTGACTAGAGCAACGTTTTGCAACTTTTCAGTTGTTTGTTCTCTTTGAGTTGTCTCATAATCAACAGTAGCAAGATGAGAGAAAAGTTCCACTGGAGTGATATTTGGCATTCCTTGGTTGAAATAAAAGAATTTAGTATGCTCCCAGTTGTGGTTAAGACTTCTGACAATAGTCTTAATCTTCTCTGACTGGGAGTATCTGCTTTCCCAAGTCGCCATACCACTCATGAGAGTGGTAAAGCTGAAATCAAGTTCTTCCAGAGTTTCAGTGGGTCCTTGTTTGAAATTTTGAAATTTCAACTTGAGAACTTCGAACTTGTTTTCTTTGGTTTTCTCAGTTCCGGCACAGATTTCTTCAATCAGTTGCCAGGCAACTTTCGCCGTTTTAGCACCCCACAGTTTACACTGTATGTGCTCAGGTGTCGATCTGATGATGATATTACGAGCTTGACCATCCAGACGATTCCTCTTGGCATCTTCCGATGTCTAGAGTTCTCTGGGCTTTGGTTCGTAAATAACTTGACTGGTAGATCTCCCACTTGTTGACGCATCGGTTTGTGAAGATCCTTCGCATTGATCTCTGTCTCTACCATTAGAAACCTCCATGACTTGTTTGAGTTGTTGAATGACTATTGGGCCATTCTTTATCACTTCGATCATTTCGTCACTTATGGCTTCAAGGTGGAGCATCATGTTATTTTTCCATTTCTCGTAGTTCTCTGGTTTGAGAACAGGTGCATCACTCAGAGACATTCCTGCACACTTAACACACAAATTAACTAGTCCTCAACAATGGACAAAGTTTTCTTCACCTATCTGGGGATCTAGGTTCAGTGCAGAAGGCTTGTGAACCTCTTGCTCTGATACCACTTGTTGGTCCAGATAACGGCAACGTAAAAGACTAGAGGGGGGGGGGGTGAATAGTCTTTTAAAACTTTTGTCGATAAAAACTATTTCTCAGATATCTGTGAAGATATCTGATACTTAGAATCAGAGTGCGGAAGACTTAAGATAGATAAGTACAGAAACAGTTAAAGTGTGTGTGTGTGTTGCTTAAATGTAAATACAGAAAGGTAAATAACACAACAAGTATAGTGGTATCTGGAGGTGGCGTAATCCTCCAACTAATCCACTTCGGTCTTCCAAAGACCTAGAATTCACTAGAACAGATAATTGAGTTCACCTTACAATAATCCTATTCTAAGATTCCTTAAAACAAATGGTTCCCAGCCAAATGTTCCCCCTGAGTTATTCCCCGGCTTTCACAGCCAAGTACTTCAGACTCGAAACCTTTTGAGTTATTCCCTAGCTTCCCAAGCTAAGTACTTCCTATACTCAATAACCTTGGAGTTATTCCTTAGTTTCCCAAATCAAGTACTTCCTATACTCCGGTAACCTTGGAGTTATTCCCTGATTTTTCAAACTAAGTACTTCCTGTACTCCACGCCGGTTTTGGTGTTGGTTTCGGTTTGAGTTGTCAGATGAGCTTCTTTGTTAACTTTTCAGTTAATCAGATAGCTCAGTGAATCAAGTATACTTAATACACTTTGCAATGTATGGTATCTTGTTCTTTTTACTGACCCAAGTCTTAGATAAGTGTTCAAGAGAATGAATCTCAGATACTTGATCTTTTGATTCAACTCTTTCACAGATAGCTGTGCTTGTTTAGGATCAGGACACTTAGAACTTCAGTGCTACTTAAGATCAAAAGCTAAGGTCGCAACAGTAAGCTTTAGGATAAGTAGTTTGCTTGAGAGAGTAAGATATGTATATCAGAGTTTAAGGATCAGTGTCTAAGGTTCTGTGTGTCTTCTCAAGCAGTCTAAGTGTTGATATTTATAGATGAATTTGAGTGCCGTTTGAATAGTATCCGTTAGGCTCAAATTCAAACTATTGATATCTGTGTATAGTACTATAGCAGGTTTGTCTTCTTCTTCAGAAGCTGCTGTTGCTTTTGTTCAGATATCTCTGTCCGTGCATTAAATGCATTGTACTATACTTTTTGTCCTGTAGTGCCAACGGAACTATGCTTTGTATCAGAGACTAGTATTATCTGATTCTTTGCACGTCCTTATCTTTAATCTTCAGATACCACTTTTATTGAAACAACTTTGTTTGCAATAGATTTATTTCTTTTTCAGAAATGTTGTTAAAGCTCAAGGTATCTGAGAATAGATATCTGTGGACACTTTCCTTGTATTCAGATAGACCTTCTAATTCTCAGATATCTCTTGTGACACAGTTTGTCTAAAACTATTCGTGTCTCCAAGATATCTGGCCAAGGTATCTGGAAAACTGTTTCAGTAATCTTGTGCAGTTTCTTCAAGTCTTCAATGTCGTTGAACTCGTTCTGCTTGGATGTCTTCTTCTTGGTCTTCTCTTCATAAAACAAAAATTACATTTTGAGACCTAACATCCTATACAAGATTTGCTAGACTATCATACTTAGTGGGTTTCCTCTTTTACAATGTTCAAGTGAACCAAGAGTACTAATCACCTTTCTGAGACTAAGATAAGTCATTATGTTGTTGATCAAAATCTTAAACAGATATTTCTAACAAAATATCTTAAAAAAATTTCCTAACAAAATTTCCTAACACATATGTTGAAGAATTTCTGGTGTGTAGGATATAGAGGTGATGCATTCAAACATGCCTTGTACAGGGCATCAAATGCTACTACTCCACCTCAGTTCAAGGCAGCCATAAAGGCATTGATAAATCTTGATGAAGGAGCTTATGCATGGTTAGAGAACAAGCCTCCTGAATAATGGTCCAAGAGTCACTTTGATACACATCCCCAATGTGAGTTGACAATGAACAACAATAGTGAATCCTTCAACAAGATGATTCTGAGGGTTAGGTTCAAACCAATACTCACCATGCTTGAATGGATAAGAGAGTGTTTGATGCATAGAATGCAAGAGTTGAGGGATTATGCTGCAAAGAAGTGGAAGGGCTACTTGTGCCCTAGAATAAAGGTCTTAATTGATAAGAATCTTGGTAGAGTTAAGGAATGTATTACAAGGAAATCTGATGCAACTCATTGGGAAATTCTGGGATTTGATGGTAGCCAGTTCAATGTTGATCTTGAAGGACACATATGTACTTGTAGAAGGTGGCAACTCAGTGGTATACCTTGCAAGCATGCACAATCAGCCATGCTAAGAGCAAAGGTTGACTACAATGACTATGTAAACATGTGTTACACTGTGGATGTTTACAAAAAGGTGTATGAAAGAGCAATTTATGGGAACAATGGTCAAGAGCTATGGGGTGAGACCTTCTTTATACCTCCTTTGCCTCCAAAATTTCTTAAGAAAAGAGGAAGGCCAGCTACTGCTAGGAGAAGGGGTGTAGAGGAACCTTCTAACAAGAGTAAGAAAAAGAAGGTAATCAGAAGCAAGAGAAATCAAACTACAATTGTAGTTATTAGGTGCCCCTGGACGTAACTATACCTTCTGCAAGAGAAGGATTAGTGATGAAATGGGAGAAGGAACTGATGATGAAACTGGTGGCTCTGATGACTTTGAAGAGATGTTTAGTGGTCAACATTGGGATGGATCAACCAACCAACACCAAACTGAACAACCTAGTGAAGTTGTTAGTGAAGAACATGGTGAGGAGGAGCCTACACTTGCTCAGTTCCAGGCTAAGAGAGCTAAGCTCAAGTGCAAGGTATATATTTTCAAATTGGTATATTTGTTCTTTATGCAAATGTATGTACATTAATTGTGTATGCTTGTTGTTTCTATCTATTTCAGAAAAGAGCCAAGAGCTACTTAGAATTTGAGGTGTTAGACTTCACTATAGATCAGATAATGGTTGTAGTATATGTGTATGTTATTAAGTTATGAAGTAGTATAGTTCTATAGTTTAAGTTATATTGTTCTGCAATGTAGGATGAGGACATCATTGCAACACAACAATCTCAGGTTCCAAGAGATTATGTGGAGGGTCCTTCTAATCATCAACAATTGCTCCAAGGAAAGGCTAGCTTTGCTAAGCTTTCTTCAGCTCATAGCAACACTATCTCAGGCTTTACCACACCAAGTTTGGTACAATCACAAACTGACTCTAGTTTAGGGCCTTCTTTTATTAGTGGTGGGAAGAAGTATGTCTCTTTGAAGAATTTGACTCCTTCTATTGAGGAGATTAACAAGAAAAAGAAAGCCAAGGTGACAAAGGAGAAGAAGAAAAAGTGAATCAACATGATCACTTGTTTTGGCCTACATAGTTTACACTGATGCTACTTTCATGTACCTTTTGATCAAACATATACATTAGTCAGTTGTAAAACTATTATTCAGGTTTAAGTACTAGTTATGGTGTCACATTAATGCAGTCGGATTTTGGTGGGAATTGTTGTCTTCTATGGTCATGTCATGTCTTTTATTGAAAATGCAAGTGTATTTACATCTCTTAAATCTTTTAACCATGACTACAAGTAACCTTTCCATTGTACCAATGCATGTAAGTCTTGATACATCACCTTTATCTTTTACCATTTACTACAAGTAACCTTCTCCCTATAACCAATGCATGAAGGTCAAGAGTCACTACTTCAATGAGTTTAATTGCCAGCTATAACCTTTCAACTACCCAAAATCCACCATAAAAAGGGAGTAATACACTCTTATTCCTCACAAAACAATCTCAGTAAAAATTCCACTGTAAAAATGACTCACCAAGACATGGAACAACTAATCACTAGACGCCTTGCACACCACCTGTATTGGGGAATCCAGTAAGCCTTCCTTACTCTATTTTTTAAAAACACAAACAACTAACTCATGTTTCTACATATTGCAGGTATAAGGACTACGAAGGCAATGATGAGAACCCACCTCTGGGTATCAAGTTGAGGCATGTCCTCAAGTGGAGCCAACAACCAAACCCAGCCTTCACTCACATGGAACAGACAACAAATGTCTGTGCCCGCCTCATCCACATCCAGACCATGAGCACTGAGCTTGGCTGGACAGGCCACTCACTCAAGACCCAACTGCTCAAGATGGAGGAGGATAAGGTGGTGATTAGGGCTGGGGAGGAGATTGACTGGAACTTCAGCTTGGTGGCTCAAAACTATGTGGAGGATCTCATCAGGAAGTTTGATGAGTAGGTTTTATGATTTCTGTTATGTCCTGGTTTAGGTTTTTATGATTTCTATTATGTCCTATATGTCTCTGTATCTATATCTAAAATGCTATCTATTTGATCTATCTATCTATCCAGTTAAACTTTAATGTCAATCTATCTATTATATTTTGCATGTTTAAATTCTAACAATAAAACTAATACAACAAGAAAACTGTATATAATTACCACCAAAACAACCAATTTTCATTTCCAAAAGCTTGTTGAGTACATATTGGTGGGCATAATAAAATAGAGGGGAGTCCCTAAAACAGAGCATCATCAGTTTCTTACAACATGAACTGTGAGCAAACTACTAATTAAACACTACAATCAAGCCATCAAACTACCAAATCAAGCCATCATATAACTAATACCAACAGCCACAAGAGCAACACTCAAACTCAAACACACAAACTCATAGCTCTTGATTCTAGACTGTAGTTTGGGGATGATACCTTCAAGCTGATTCTTCTCCTCCAAAATCTTCGTCTTCTCTTCCTTAAAGTACTCGTAATCCACATTGCGAAGAACAGCCTCCATCTTGAAATCTTCTTTGTACTGATGTAGCTCTCTTATCACCGTTTGTAGCCACCATGGCAATGGCTCATCTTCCCATTTGAAATATCCACATCCCGTGTCGTCCTATTCATACAAACGGCGCCATTATGAGAAAAATCAGAATTAACAACACAAATTGAACCAAATTAAACCACATTGAACCAAATCGAAACCAAACTTACCCAATTATCACACCTCGAGTACCGACGGCCTGGGAAATCCTTGAAATCAATACCCTCCTCAACGTGATGCTCACAATGGCAGAATTCGAACTGATCAAACAAGAAATCTTCATTGCACTTGTTCATCCGCTCAGTCTCTAACGACGTGCCGCTTCCTTGACTCACCATTTCACAAGGGTTAGGACGAATTTGGGAATTTTGGAATTGTTCTTCGTGTTTCTGCTTTTCAATTTGGGATTTGTTCTAGGGTTTATGATTCTAGGGTTTCGATTTGGGGATATAATGTTTAATTAGGCGGGATTTTTCCCGATTCTGATCCCTCTTAAGTCGTTTAGTTCGCCAATTCGTTGCCTAATTCGTCCGTATGAAGGCGACTTGGTCAGTTCGTCATCAGTTCTGCTTAATTCGCCCACAAAAATCGCTATGTAGGCTGCCATGTCAATAGGACCAAAAGTGATCCCCAATTTTTTTTTACCTAATTTAGCTGTATTTATACGGTTTTAGGACCGATTTTGCTAAATCGGCATTTCGTAGGACCGTAATCGAAGAGGGTGTCGAGTTAGAGGACCAAAAGTGCAATTCTCCCATGACCTACAAACTAGAAAGGGCTTGTTCAGCGTTCCATAGTTTCTGAAAGTGCAAGTGTTGAGTCAGTGTTTTCACAACACTAAAACTATACTTTGTAATTGCACTTGAGTTACTATATTTTGCCTTTATTCAACTTCACTAGTTTCCAAGTTGAGATTATCTGATTTAGGACATTAAACAGGTTAGAAAGTACATGTGTTATGACGGTGTTTTCATAACACCTATTTGAACTGCAGCTTTAATACTTGTCCGATATGTTCCTAAATTAACCTTAACCTAGTTCCACGGTTTTAGGTTAATTGTGCAGGTTCAAAGAAGTCAAGGGATTCGAAATTGAAACCTAGAAAGAGTTCGAAGACAAGTGGGAAAGCAAATTTGATCATAGAAGAATTATTTCCTTATTGGAGACCAAGAGAATCTGCAACAAAGTTATTGAGGATATATGCTCAGGAAATATGAATATTCCAAGTATATGACTGGTGGCTGAAACAAGAAGGAAAGAAATCAAAGATGAAGGAAAGCATGTAAAGCAAGTATAAAGGAAGAAACAATACGGAAAGCAAATATGTACTTTCCTTATTGAAGAAGAGAGCAAAGGAAATATTCATAAGAGAAGAATTCGAAGATACAAGTCAAGATCTTCTGCAGCAAACAAAAGGAACTTACCATCTAGCGTCTAGGGTTGTAAACCTATATAAGAAGCTAGTCGTAGTTCACCCAAAGTATGAATTCATACAGCTGTTCTGAGTGTATTCACTGCACGACCTTGATATTCGCCTAAGCTTCAATCTAGTTGGTGCTAGAGTAGAATTGTGTGTCAATTTAGTAGCTTATTCATCCATAACTTGGATTTCTGTAATTAAGCTGTGGAGTGTCCTTGTAATTCATTATTGTAGTGAGTTATATTTGCCTTTAAGGCTTGGAAGGTTATAATATATTAACCTTCTAGAAAACCCAAACTTGGTGTCTTTACTTTCTGTTGTGTACTTATCTTGTTCAGTAGATTAGTAGTGTGTTAGAGTAATTTACTGTTCTAGTTATTACTCTACTTAATTTAGTATATCGAAGACACTTTCTGATAGTGTTCTTAGGTGTACTGAATACACTAAGTTACTTTTACTTTTCCGCTGTTGCTATTCTACTTGTGTGTTTAAATTTTGTAGTTTAAATACACTGGTTCTTTATGTATCAAAGACACTAAGTAATAGTGCTCTTTGGTTATTTTGATTAGTATAAGTGTTTGACTTGTTATATACACTGTTTAATACGGTATATCGAAGATACTACTCTATAGTATTCTTTGGTGTATTGTGTACACTTGTCTATCCTATACCAAATCCCGATCCATACATTTTCAGTTTCGTATCGTTTATCTGCACATTTTAGAATTGAGAATCTCATCTTTGTTAATGTTAGGTTTTAGTAAATCTACCCCTCTTTCTATACCTTCCCCTTTTATAAGTGGTTAGTTAATTAATTCTTTTTATCTTTTCTTTTTCTCATTACATGTCATGCCACACCAAAAAGGCTCCGACTTCTGCCAAAATTTCAATATTGATGGTTCATCCTTGGTTGTATTGGAAGATAGCAAATAAAAATCGTTGCCTTTACTTAAAAATAAGTAAATTGTGGAGTGCCGAACTCCTGCATTCATGGATGAGCGAGGGAGTACTAACCACTCAGCCATCTTCACATGTTTGTTTTTTTTTCATTCTTATTTTATATATACATTAACGAAACATTAATTATAATTTTGTTTGAACTAACTATCAGAATAGCAATCACAATTTTATTTAAACTTAAATTACGATATAAACTTATAATCGACAAATTTTAAATAAGATTAAGCACAACAAACCATCATTCGATTAAAGTTACATCCCCAAATTGTTCTAGAATTCGATCAACTTTAACCGATTTACGAAACACAAAACACAACTTCAGCCCTAAAACTTCATACAAATCGGACTCTAGGACAAGCAATGGCAGATGTATACCACCTATCACAATTGTTTTCCCAGAGCTCGATCATGCCAGGAGCGTAGGTGGCTTTGATCTCGTCATGCCACTCGTTTGCATAAAGCTTTGCCAGATCACCATCATAGTCTACCCGAGGATAAGGGATTCCAGCAGGAAGAACGTATGGCATTTCTGGGCCACCAGGCTCACATGTTTGAGTATATTGCTGTTTTGAGTATCTAAGTTAAACAGAAAACAGAGTTAACCATTAATCATCGTTCGTAAAAACATAATTGCAGCCTTATGCATAATAAGTGTATAATAATAATAATAATAATAATAATAATAATAATAATAATAATAATAATAATAATAATAATAATAATAAAACACATTTAGATAAGGACAACATGCAACACCATCATGATTGCTTTGTTAACTTGAGCAAGCAAAAAATTTTACTCATTCCAATGAAATGACGGGACACCATGAATGACATTAAAATTAAATAAGGAATACATTATTAAATTCATTCAGACATTTTCATATTATATATTAATAAAAATAGGTGTAGACATAATTTAGGCGCTATTTTATAGTAATTATGTTTATGTTAGTAGTTATTTTTTCATCAATAATACAATTAAAACAGCAATGATAACAACCATAATAAATATTAATAATCCGATGAATCTGAATCCTCTATTGATGGATCTTCAGGGTTGCGGATGTTCAACGCGTACTCCATAGGAAATTAATTGGGTCACTACTATACCTTACTACAAGCAGACCAGATATTCAATATGCAGTTGGTGTATGTGCAAGATTTCAGACAAATCCAATGCAATCACACTATAACACTGCTATGAAGATTCTAAGGTATGTTAAAGGTACATTAGATGTTGGATTGTGGTATCCAAAAGATAGTGGCTTGAGTTTAGTTGGCTATTCAGATGCTGACTATGCTGGATCAATGCTTGATAGAAAAAGTACTTCAGGGACTTGTCAATCCTTGGTACTAGATTGATATCATGGTTCAGCAAAAAACAAAACTTAATTGCTACTTCAACCACAGAAGCAGAGTATACTGTTGCTGGGTGTTGTGCTTCATAAATCTTGTGGATACAACAACAACTCAGAGACTATGAGATCAATGAAGAGAAAGCTCCCATTTTCTGTGATAACGCAAGTGCTATTGCCATAACTCAGAATCCTAAGTTTCATGCAAGAACAAAGCACATTGATGTTAGACACCACTTCATCAGAGATCATGTTGAGAAAGGCAATATTGAGATACTCAAGATTGGTACAAAAGACCAACTTGCATATATCTTCACAAAGCCTCTGCAAGAAAGTAGATTCCTAACTCTGAGACATAGTCTTGGATTGATGGAACTACCAAGGTGCTAAATTGGTCACTGAGACGGGAACTCACTGAGCCAATAAGAGAGGATTAAGGGGTTCTGAGAAAGAAATGCAATAAAGGAAGAAGGAGATATCTGAAACGGTACTTAGATATCAAGGCTAATGGGAAAAAGTTGTTTAAAGAGATATCTGAAATGGACATTCAGATACTTGAGACCACAAAGTAAGGGGGAACACAAAAGGAGAAAAGTTGACCAAAAGCAGAATCCGTCAAAAGTCAACTATCTCTTGTGTTTTGAAAATTTCCATTCTTGTGATAATTTTCAAACAATACTGGACGATTAATTAATAATCTCTTAAACCAGTTTGTCTTCTAGTTACAAGTTTTTTAGAGTCGAAAATAACTGTTAGGAATATCTGTTTAGATTTTGATCAGCAACCTAATGACTTATCTTAGCTCAGAAAGGTGATTAGTACTCTTGGTTCACTTGAACACTGTAAAAGAGGAAACTCACTAAGTATGATAGTCTAGCAAATCTTGTATAGGATGTTAGGACTCGAAATGTAATTTTTATTTTATGAAGAAGACCAAGAAGAAAGACATCCGGTAGGAAAAGTTCAACAATTTTGAAGACTTGAAGATTCACAAGATTGCTGAGGACAAAGGTTTTTCAGATACCTATGACCAGATACCTTGAAGACACAAGCGTTTTTAAATAAACAGTGTTACAAGAGATATCTGAGAACTAAAAGGTTTCTGAAACAAGGAAAGTGCCCACAGATATCTGCACTCAGATACCTTGGACATAAACTATGTTTCTGAAAAGAAATATTTTATAACAAAGTTGTTTCAACAAGTGGTATCTGGAGTTGTGATAATCTATGGAAAAGAACATGCAAAGCTTCAGAGAACTCTGATAGAATAAGATCTCTGATACAATGCATAGTTCCGTTGGCACTACAGGACAAAGTGTAATGATTGTATTAAATGCATGACGAAATGTCTGAACAAAAACGGTAGCTTCTGAAAAAGAAGACAAACCTGCTATAGTACTATACTCAGATATCAATAGTTTGAAATTGAGTTAAGCCTAACGGATACTATTCAAATGACACTCAAATTCATTTATAAATATCAACACTTAGACTGCTTGAGAAGACACCTTAGAACACACAGAACTTACACCAAGAACACTGAATGCTCACACAAGCTCTCTCAAGCATACTACTTACCTTCAAGCTTTCTGTTGCGACCAAAGCTCTTGATTCTAAGTAGCACAAAAGTTCTAAGTGTCCTGATTCTTAACAAGCATTGTTATTTGTGAAAGAGTTGAACTAAGATTTCATATCTGAGTTTCATTCTCTTAAACACTTATCATAGACTTGGGTCAGTAAAGAATAAGATACCATACATTGCAAAGTGTATTAAGTATACTTGATTCATAGAGCTATCTGAATAACTGAACAAGTTATTAAAGAAGCTCACCTGACAATTTACCTTAACCAACACCTTAATCGGCGTGGAGTACATAAGTACTTAGTTTGGGAAACTAAGGAATAACTCCAAGGTTATTGATCACAGGAAGTACTTAGTTTGGGAAACTAAGGAATAGCTCAAAAAGGTTTCTGAGTACAGGAAGTACTTGGCTGTGAAAGTCGGGGAATAACTTAGGGGGAACACTCGGTTGGGAACCTAGTGTATTTAGGAATCAAGAGAAGATATTTGTAAGGTTACATCATTTATCTATCTTAGTGGATTCTAGGTCTGAGAAAGGCCGAAGTGGATTAGTTGAAGGATTACGCCACCTTCAGATACCACTATAAAAAGACTTGTGCTATTTACTTTCTACAGTCTATTACTTGCTTTACTTATCTTGCAAAGTAGTTACACTTATCTTGCTGAGCACGTGCACTTATCACAGAAAAGTCTTCCGCTCTCTGAAATTAAGTATCAGATATCTTCACAGATATCTGAGAAACTGTGCTTATCGACAAAAGTTTTAAAAGACTATTCACCCCCCCTCTAGTATTTTATTTTGCCGTTATCTGGATCAACAAGTGGTATCAGAGCAGGAGGTTCCCAAGCCTTTTGCACTGAACCTAGATCCCAGATAAGTGCCCACTAACTGCTTTTCACCTACAATTGATTTGTTTGTTTAGTGTGTTTGCTGCAGGATGTCTTTAAGTGACGCCCCAATTCTCAAGCCAGAGAATTATGAAAAATGGAAGAACAACATGATGCTCCACCTAGAAGCCATCAGTGACGAAATGATCGAAGTAATAAAGAATGGCCCAATAGTCATTCAACAACTCAAGCAAGTCATAGAGGTTTCTAATGGTAGAGACAGATAACAAAGCGATGGGTCTTCACAAACAGATGCGTCAACCAGTGGGAGACCTGCCAGTCAAGTCATTTACGAACCAAAGCCCAGAGAGCTCTGGACATCAGAAGATGCCAAGAGAAATCGACTGGATGGTCAGGCTCGTAATATCATCATACGTTCTACTCCAGAGCACATACAGTGTAAACTATGGGGTGCAAAAACGACAAAAGTGGCCTGGCAACTGATTGAAGAAATCTGTGCCGGCACTGAGAAAACAAAGGAAAATAAGTTTGAAGTTTTGAAGCTCAAATTCCAAAACTTTAAACAAGGTCCCACGGAGACTCTTGAAGAACTAGATTTCCAGTTTACAACACTTATGAGTGATATGGCTGCACTTGGTGAGAGTAATAGATATACCCAGTCAGAAAAGATTAAGACTATTATGAGAAGTCTAAATCATAACTGGGAACACACAAAGTTTTTCTACTTTAACCAAGGAATGCCAGATATCACTCCTGTGGAACTTTTCTCTTACCATGCCACTGTTGACTATGAGACAACTCAAAGAGAACAAACAACTGAGAAGTTGCAGAATGTTGCTCTAGTTGCTCAAGGAACTTCTGAAAAGAAGAAAGGCAAGGAGGTGACTGAGGATGCTCTTTCTATAAAGCAAATGGGAAAATATGTCAGTCGAGAAATTGAGAGAAGAAAAGACAAAGAGAAGCTGAAAAAACATCTAGGCTCAAACTATCACCAGTACAAAAATATGCAAACCTCGCTGAACAAGCCGGCTCAGAAAGCATCAAGTACTGAGGAAGCAGAAATCGGAAACGATATCTGTTTCTATTGTCAGAAACCTGGTCATTTCAAGAAGGATTGCCCTGCCTTCAACAAACTAAAGACAGGTGACAAGAAAGATAGAAGAATCTTCAAAAGAAGTCAGAGAGCTATGCTCGCTGAAGAAAGGAAAAAGATTCAAATCCAACTGGATGCTCTAGATATTGAGTCTGATTCTGAGGATGAGGATTCAGATAATTCCACACTGCCTTCCCCAGAAATGTGCGGTGTTTCTCATGAAGTAATTGACTTTGGTCAAAAGAAGAATGAAGTGTGTGCAATGGCTGAAGAAATCTTTCCAGATATCTCCAACATTGAACCTTGTCTAATGGCTGATGAGGTAACACATACTTCCTGTTATACTTATGAAAGTGATGAAGAAGGAATCAAAGATCTGGAAAATCTCAGAAAAGAACTTGATCTCTACGAAAGAGAATTTCTAATGGTCTGAGCTAGAGCCAAAAATCTTGAAGAAGAAAATAATTCTCTTGTAAAGGAAAATTCTCAAATAATCAAGATATCTGAGAAAAAGGATGCTGAAAATGCATTTCTCAAGGCTCAGATATCTGAGACCGAAAAGTCACATAAAGAAGCAATGGCCAATCTTCAAAAGAAATGTGAAGATCTTCTTTCTGAAAATAAGGAACTCAAAAAGAAAGAACTATCTTTTCAATCTTATGCCAAAGCTAGTAACACTCTTACTGAAGTACAATCTTATTTAAGAGATCCTTCAGAAAAAAGAGGACTTAATTTGGACACACCTGACAGTTCCACCACTCGAATAAGAGTAATGAAGGACGAACATTTGCGATGCTCGGCAAGATGATTCCCAAACAATCTACGATGTCGTCGGAAAACTAAGATTGTTGACAAAGGAAAGACGATTACGACCAAGCCTTTGTGGGAAAAACAAGTCCAAAGGAAAAGCGTCAGCATGTCTCGGAAAGAAACATAACACTGAAAAGTGTAATCACCCACAGTGCTATGTCTCTCAAAAAGAAAAAATTGCAGGAGCTGACAAATTCTCCTATGTCACATTTTCTGGAAAGAAAATAGATTATCCAGAGACTAGCAAAGCTGCTGAGAAGAGATCTAAGATAGCACCAGGTGCTCGGAATGGTATTGGCTATAAAGCCATCGGGAAACAACTTGCTCGTGAGTACAAACAAGAGCAAGAACGATGGTTAAAGGCTAGAATTGCTCACAGCAATTATCAGAAGTGGAAGATGAATCAAGCCACTGAAAATCTGAATGCTGCTAGAAGAAATCGGCTAGGAAAGCTAAGTTCTTTGAAGCGGACTCGGAAACGACAGTGTCTGAAAGCACCAAATGGAGCACCAAGGAACACACCAAGGAAGAAAGTAGTTCTTAATAACAATGATACTAATCATTTAACTAGAATTCCTCCTTATGTTCCTGTTAGACAAAAGAATGTTCCTAAGGAATTCATTGAAAAATGGATTCCTACTGGAAGATTTTTTAGTCCAGATGGTTCCATTGTTGGTATGAGAACCTAATCTTACATTTCTGTTTTTGTGCGTAACACTAAAGACTAATTCAAAGTGGCATTTTGATAGTGGATGTGGGAAGCACATGACAGGAGACAAAGCAAATCTGATTAACTACAAAAAGTGCAATGATGGACCAATTATCAGGTTTTCTGGAGGAGATGAAAATCCAACCATAGGTTTTGGCAATTTGAAGTTTGGAACCCTTACAATCTCTGAAGTACTTCTTGTAAAGGGATTGAAATATAATCTCCTAAGCATGAGTCTACTAGTAGACAAATGGTACACTGTCAAAATCAAGTCAAAACTATGTAAAGGATTGACAATGAGTCAAAGCAGACAGTCTTGGTTGCAAGGCGTAAATGAAATCTTTTATGTTGCTGATTGGGCATACGCCACAACCGAAGAATGTCTCATGGTGAGTCAATCTGGCCACACTGAAGAAAATTGGCTATGGCATAAAAGAATGAGTCACTTGAATTTCAAAACTCTGAATAAGCTAGCCAAGAAAGAGTTGGTGGTTGGTTTACCCAAAATGGCATATAGAAAAGAAGGTGTATGCTCAGCTTGCCAAATGGGAAAACAATCCAAAACATCTATCAAGTCTAAAACTAGACATTTCAGTGAAAGGCCACTGCAAATGTTACATATGGATTTGTTTGAATCCTCAGTAACTAGTTATGCAGGAAAGAAGTATGGTCTGGTTGTTGTTGATGATTACTCAAGATTAACTTGGGTTGTCTTTCTCAAACACAAATCTGATGCAAGGGTTGAGATACCTAACTTGCTGAATATGCTCGAAGTCATGAAAAATGACAAGGTATCTGTAATCAGAACAGACCATGGTACTGAGTTTGTGAACCAGTTCATCAAAGAGTTTTGTACCTGCAAAGGTATACAACATCAACTATCTTCTGTAAGGACACCACAACAAAATGGTGTTGCTGAAAGAAAGAATAGGACCCTGAAAGAAGCAGCAAGAACAATTCTTGCTGACACTGAAATAAGTGAAATCTATTGGGTTGAAGCTGTAAACACAGCATGCTACACTCAAAATAGATTTCTGATTAACAAACACCATGACAAAACTCCGTATGAACTTTTCATTGGTAGACCCCCCTAGTATCAAACATCTAAGTGTGTTTGGTTGTAGATGTTTCGTTCTTAACAATGGAAAAGAATACTTGAGAACATTTCAAACAAAGGCAGATGAAGGAGTATTTCTTGGCTATTCTCTAAATAGCAAAGCCTACAGAATCTGCAACAAAAGAACGCAAAAGATCGAAGAATCTGTTACGAAGGAAACAAGAAAGTACTCTTGAATGATGATCTCTCAGATAGGTTCAAAGAACTATTGATTAAAGATTCTGAAAAAGGATCCTCAAAAGGAAACAATTCTATCATTCAAATAGAGGATGAGTCTGACGATGAAAAGCTACCTATGTTTAGTAACAACCAGATGACTCTAAGACATGATGAAGAATTTCCTATGAGAATTCCAGAAATGGAATAGGTTACTGAGAACCTTCATCATTAAAAGGTATCTGAAAATGAGACTGCTGAAATGCAAGTTCCAGATATCTCTAACACTGAAAAAGTGTCAGATATCCATGGCATTTCCCATGTGTCAAATATCCCAGATACTGCACAAGTATCTCATCAAGATCATATTGATTCACATTCAAATCAAAATGATATTGATCCTACTAGTTCAAAACCCATTATGAAATGGATAAGAAATCATCCTGCAAAGGATGTGATTGGTCCCATAGACCAAGGAGTTAGAACTAGAAGAGCAATCGCTGAAAATGCAAATTGTCTCTATGGATGTTTTATCTCAAACATTGAACCAAAGACTATAGAAGAAGCATTAAAGGATCAAGATTGGATCTCTGCAATGCAAGAAGAGCTGGATCAATTTGAGAGAAACAAAGTTTGGAAACTGGTTCCATTTGTTAACGGAATATCTGTAATCGAAACCAAGTGGGTTCTCAGAAACAAAATGAATAAGTCTGGTGAAATAACCAGAAACAAAGCTAGGTTGGTTGCCAAGGGATTCACCCAGACTAAAGGACTAGATTTTGATGAATCTTATGCACCGGTTGCAAGATTGGATGCAATAAGACTCTTTCTAGCCTTTGCAGCTCATAATGACTTTACAGTTTATCAAATGGATGTCAAGAGTGCATTCCTAAATGGTGAACTTGCTGAGGAAGTCTATGTTGAGCAACCATCAGGTTTTGAAGTTTCCTCAGAAAGTAGGATGGTCTATAAGCTTCAGAAAGCTCTGTATGGGCTGAAACAAGCTCCAAGAGCATGGTATGATACATTGGCCAAATACCTACTAGAAAGTGGTTTCAAGAAAGCAGATGTTGATAAAACACTCTTCACATTGAACCATGATGGGAAACTACTTTTAGTTCAAGTATATGTTGATGAAATTATATTTGGATCTAAAGACAAGAAACTTTGTGAAGACTTTGCTGAACTCATGAAATGAAAATTTGAGATGAGCATGATGGGAGAATTGAATTACTTCCTAGGGCTGCAAGTCAAGCAACTCAATGATGGAATATTCATTAGTTAAACCAAGTATGCAAAGGACATGCTCAACAAGTTTAATCTAAAGCCTTCTGAAAAGAATGCTAAGATACCAATGAGCATTGGAACCAAAATGACCTATACTGAATCTGACAAGAGTGTTGAAGAACACAAGTATAGGAAATTGATTGGTTCTCTACTATACCTCACTGCAAGTAGACCTGATATTCAATATGCAGTTGGAGTGTGTGTTAGATTTCAGACAAATCCAACGCAATCACACTACACAAAGTTGGATTGTGGTATCCAAAAGATAGTGGATTGAGTTTGGTTGGCTATTCAGATGCCGACTATGCTGGATCACTGCTTGATAGAAAAAGCACCTCAGGAACATGTCAATTTCTTGGTGCTAGATTGATATCATGGTTCAGCAAGAAACAAAATTCAATTGCCACATCTACCACAGAGGTTGAATATATTGCTGCAGGGTGTTGTGCTTTACAGATATTGTGGATACAACAACAACTCAGAGACTATGGACTCAATGAAGAAAAAACTCCCATTTTCTGGGATAACACAAGTGCTATTGCCATAACTCAGAATCCTAAGTTTCATGCTAGAACAAAGCACATTGATGTTAGACACCACTTCATCAGAGACCATGTTGAAAAAGGCAATATAGAGATACTCAAGATTGGAACTGAAGATCAACTTGCAGATATCTTCACTAAGCCACTACAAGAAAGTAGATTCTTAGCCTTAAGACACAGTCTTGGACTAATGGAGCTACCCAAGAACTGAAAAAGTTCAGATATCTGAAGAAGATATCAAAGGAGAGAGAAAAGGGATCTGGAACGGGTATCCAGAAAAGAGGAATCTGGAACGGGTATCCAGAAACCAAAGGCTAAAGGGTAAAATGGCTATTTGAAGATCTCTGAGACGGGAACTCAGATATCTAGATCACTCAGTGAGGGGGGAACACACAAGAAAATAGTACAACTATCTACAGTTAACTACTATCTTGAAATTTGAATTATTTCTATCTTTGTGAAAAACTTTGAAAAGACAACAAGTATAAGATAGAATCAGATACAACAGTGTTCTCATTTACACAGAAACGTGATTCAGATAGCTAATAGCCAAAATTCATTAAATGGCACAATTACATTTGCTGATTGTGATCATTGCTGAAGAAGCAATGGTGACCCTTGATGAAATGGGCGATTTTACGGCAGAGATTAACTCTCAGTAAATAGTGGACTGCTGAAATTCCGACATGGCCCACTATGCATTTAATGCCGAATAAGCTTTTACCCACGCCTGTCTGCAATACACAGATAACTACACATAAAATTAATTTGTATGTATGTGACTGTTGAGATTACATTGTTATTGTTAGGAATATCTGTTAGTATTTTGATCACTCATCACATGTTCATATCTTAGCCATAAAGGTGATTAAGTGCTCTTGGTTCACTTGAACATTGTAAAAGAGGAAATCACTGAGTATGATTAGTCTAGTAAATCTTGTATTAGGATTATAGGTCTCTGAGTGTAATTTTTATTTGAAGAAGACCATGAAGATCAATCCTAGCAATGGAGCTTTTCTGAAGATTAGAAGACTGAAGATTGCACAAGGTTTATGAAGACACAAAGGTTTAGTCTAACTTAGAAAGACTATGTCCTTAATCCTTTCTTGAGTATATTAACTTATTTTCGGGATATGATTCTGAACATATGACATCATGAGTATGGAGCATGCAAGCCATCAGAAAGGCTCATGTATCCGTTGAGACTAAAGGACAATGAGCGATTACTATGCATTAAATGCATCGGCGAAATCTTTAAAGCAGTCCTCTCTGAAAATGAGATAGTGACTTCTGAGTACATAGTTCAAGATATAAATGGATATAATTTTATAGAGAGCACAACGGATACAATTCAAACGCCTCTCAAATTTATCTATATATATCACACACTTAGATGCTTGAAGAACATACCTTAGAACGCTCTATCTTGCAAACTTACCATCAAGCAAAGTATTCTCTCAAGCACTCTACTACCCTTTCTGAAAGCTTTCTGTTGCTTGAAGAATAACTAGTAGTTCTAAGTTGTCCTGAACCTTAACAAGAGATTGTTATTCGTGAAAGAGTTAAACTATCAGATACCATTTATGAAGATCATTCTCCAGAACGGACACCAATTACTTGGGTCAGTAAAGAGCAGACTGCCATCCACTGAACAAGTGTATTAAGTAGTCTTGTTCTATTAGGCTCTCTGAAAACATAACTGAAAAGTTATCTGAAGCCTCTGACAAACCTTATAACCAGCACCATCAAGGCGTGGAGTAGAGGAAGTACTTGATTTGGGAAATCAGGGAATAACTCCAAGGTTATCTGAGTAGAGGAAGTACTTAGCTCTAGGAGCTGGGGAATAACTCAGGGGGAACATTTGGTTGGGAACCATTTGTTTAGGAATCTTAGAATAAGGATTATTGTAAGGTGAACTCAATTATCTGTTCTAGTGAATTCTAGGTCTCAGAAAGACCGAAGTGGATTAGTTGGAGGATTACGCCACCTCCAGATACCACTATACTTGCTGTGTTATTTACCTTTTTGTATTTACATTTCAGCAAAGCACAAACACACTTACTTATTGTTTCTGCACTTACCTATCTTAAAGTCTTCCGCGCTCTGAATTTAAGTATAAAAAACCCCCAGGTTTCTGAGAAACTGTGTTTATCGACAAAAGTTTTAAAAGACTATTCACCCTCCCTCTAGTCTTTTACTTTGCCGTTATCTGGACCAACAAGTGGTATCAGAGCAGGAGGTTCACAAGCCTTCTGCACTGCACCTAGATCCCCAGATAGGTGAAGGAACTTTGTCCCTTTCTGAGGACTATATAATTTGTGTGTTAAGTGTGCAGGTATGTCTCTGAGTGATGCACCCGTTCTGAAGCCAGTAAACTACGAGAAATGGAAGAACAACATGATGCTCCATCTGGAGGCCATTAGTGACGAGATGATCTATGTCATCAATGAAGGGCCTATCAAAATCAGTCAACTCAAACAAGTTACTGAGGTGTCTGATGGAAAAAAAGCCTCGGACAAGGAAGATGGAAGCGAGGATGCGGCTGCTAGTGATAGTGGTCATGTTGCTCATGGAAGCATTATGTATGAAGACAAGCCAAGAGAGCTCTGGACATCTGAAGATGCCATGAGACACAGATTGGATGGTCAAGCTCGTAATATCAACATCAGATCGACACCCGAGCACATACAGTGTAAATTGTGGGGTGCTAAAACGGCGAAAGTTGCCTGGCTATTGATTGAAGAAATCTGTGCCGGAACTGAGAAAACCAAAGAAAACAAGTTCGAAGTTCTTAAATTGAAGTTCCAAAACTTCAAACAAGGTCCCACTGAAACTCTGGAAGAACTTGATTTCAGATTTACTACTCTTATGAGTGATATGGCTGCACTTGGTGAAAGCAATAGATACTCCCAGTCAGAAAAGATTAAGACTATTGTCAGAAGTCTCAATCACAACTGGGAACACACTAAGTTCTTTTATTTCAATCAAGGGATGCCAAATATTACTCCAGTAGAGCTCTTCTCTCATCTTGCTACTGTAGACTATGAGACAACTCAGAGAGAACAAACAGCTGAAAAGTTGCAAAGTGTTGCTCTAGTTTCTCAAGGTACTTCTGAAAAGAAGGATACCAAAGAAGCATCTGAAGAAAATGCTCTTGCAGTAAGACACATGAAGAAATTTGTGAGTCAAGAGATTGAGAGAAGAAAAGCTAAAGAAAAGCTGAAAAAGCATCTTGGCCCAAACTATCATCAGTACAAGAACATACAAGTGAACAACTCTGAACACCCCCATTCAGAAAGGTGTTAGTACTGAAGCTGCAGAAATAGGAAATGATATCTGCTTCTATTGTCAAAAGCCTGGTCACTTCAAGAGAGATTGTCCTGCTTTAAACAAGCTCAAGACAGGTGACAAGAAGGACAGAAGAAATTTCAAGAGAAATCAAAGGGCCTTACTGACTGAAGAAAGGAAGAAGATTCAAATTCAACTTGATGCTCTAGACTTTGAGACAGATTCTGAAAATGGAGATTCAGATGACTCAAACCTACCATCACCAGAATTGTGGAATCACCCACGATGTAATTGACTTGACCCTAAGAAGAAAGAAATGTGTGGAGTTCTTTGAGATTCTGGTCGGACATCTCCAACATTGAAATGTGTCTTATGGCTGATGAGGTAACTAACAATTCACAATTTCTGTACTATGAGAGTGATGATGGAATTGAGGATCTGGAGTTGGTCAAGAGTGAATTGGATCGTTATGAGAAAGAATTTCTGGAATCACAATCCAAAACCAGAATTCTAGAGGAAAGCAAAGAAACTCTTGAAAAAGAGGTTTCTGAGCTAACCAGAGTATCTGAGAACAAGAACGCTGAAATAGCCTTTCTGAAATCTCAGATATCTGAGAATAAAAATTCTCACAAACTAGCCTTGGATGAACTTACTAAGAAAATGATGAAGCTACTGTCTGAGAATGAAGAACTCAGAAAGAAAGAGCTATCCTTCCAATCTTATGCAAAGGCTAGTGACACTCTCACTGAGGTTCAATCCTATCTGAGAGATCCCTCTGAGAAAGGTGGACTTGGACTTGATGAACAATCGAGTAATTCATCTCCTCTGAAGAAGAGTGATGAAAGGTTGACCTTTGTAAAAAGTCAACAGAATGGTTCTTCAACCACCTATAGCATTGGTCAGAAAGCTAGGGTAGTTGACAAAGGAAAAGGAGTAGCAACCCAGCCTTTGAAAGAACAACAAGTTCACAAGAAACTTGCGGATAAGGTTTCTGAAAAGAAACATAACCCTCAGACATGTAACCATCCACATTGCTACATTACTAGGAAAGGAAGAATTGCTGGAATAGGCAAATTCTCTACTGTACCATTTTATGAAAATAAAGATGGTGCAGAAACTAGTAAGGCTTCTGAAGAACGTATTCAGAAAGCCAAAGGTGTTCGAAATGGCATTGGCTATCGTGCTATTGGAAAAGTTCTTCTGCAACAATATAAGGAAGGACAAGAACAATGGCGCAAGGCTGATATTGCACGTAGCAATAGACAGAAGTGGAAGAAATCTCAAGCCCGAAAAAGCTGAATGCCAGAGCTAGAAGGAACCTGGCCAGAAAGGCTAAGTTTGCTGAAAAGCAATCCCAGAAACCCAGGGTCCAGAAAGCACCAAAAGGAACACCTAGAAACACCACAAGAAGGAAAATTGAGATCAAAATTACTGATTTTATTGCATCTCCTTCTGATCAAGTTAGACAAAAACAAACTCCCAAGAAATTCACTAAAATATGGATTCCTACTGGAAGAATGTTTAGTCTAAATGGTTCTATCTCTTAAGCAAGAACCTAACTCCTGTTTTCTGTTTTGTGCAGAACGCCTCTTGGACTAAGGCTCAATGGCTATTTGATAGTGGATGCGCAAAGCACATGACAGGAGACAAAGCAAATCTGGTCAACTACAAAACTTGCAACAATGGACGGACATCGATTTCTTGGAGGAGAATTAAATCCCTCTCTGGGATTTGGCAACGTCAAATTAGGATCATTAACTATCACTGACGTATTACATGTTAAGGGTTTGAAATATAATCTATTTAGCATGAGCCAGTTTGCAGACAAGGGATTTACTGTGAAATTCAAAGCAAAGTATTGCAAACTTATAGACAATGAGTCAAAGCAGACAGTCTTGGTTGCTCGGCGGAAAGGCAGTCTTTATGTTGCCGACTGGGCATCTGCCACAACTGAAGAATGTCTCATGGTGAGTCAATCAGGTCACCTGAAGAACCGGTTATGGCACAAAAGAATGAGTCACTTGAATTTCAAAACTCTGAACAAACTTGCCAAGAAAGAGTTAGTGGTTGGCCTTCCCAAAACATCTTTCAGAAAGGATGGTATCTGTTCTGCCTGTCAGATGGGGAAACAATCTAAGATCTCTTTTAAGTCCAAAATCAGACACTCTAGTGTTAGACCACTGCAACTATTACACATGGATCTTTTTGAATCATCTGTAACTAGTTATGCAGGAAAGAAGTATGGTCTTGTTGTTGTAGATGACTTCTCAAGATTCACTTGGGTTGTCTTTCTGAAGCACAAATCTGATGCAAGGGTGGAGATACCAAACTTGTTTAATAAGCTTGAAGTCATGAAAATGAAGGTAAAGGTATCGCAATCGTATCGCACCATGGTACTGAGTTTGTCAACCAGTACATTAAGGAGTTTTGTACCAGCAAAGGTATACAACACCAACTTTCCTCTGTAAGAACACCACAACAAAATGGTGTTGCAGAAAGGAAAAATAGAACACTTAAAGAAGCAGCAAGGACAATGCTAGCTGACACTGAGATAAGTGAAGTTTATTGGGTTCAAGCTGTAAACACAACATGCTACACTCAGAATAGATTTTTGATAAACAAACACCATGACAAGACCCCTTATGAACTCTTCGTTGGTAGACCCCCTAATATCAAACATCTAAAAATATTTGGTTGTAGATGTTTTGTTCTTAACAATGGAAAAGAGTATCTAAGGACATTTCAACCAAAGGCAGATGAAGGTGTGTTTCTTGGTTATTCTATGAATAGCAAAGCATACAGAGTTTACAATAAAAGAACAAAGAAGATTGAAGAATCAGTTCATGTTGTATTCTATGAAGGAAACAAGAAAACACCCCTTGCTGATGAACTCTCAGAAAGGTTCAAGGAACTAATGATAAAGGATTCTGAAGTGGAACTCTGAGAAAGGAAAAACATCATTATGGAAAGAGAGGATGACTCTGACGAAGAAAAGCATGAAATGCCTAGTAACAACCAGATGATTCTCAGACATGATGAAGAATTTCCTATGAGAATTCCAGAAATGGAAACTGAAGATGTTCATCAGAGAGCTAATTCTGGAAATGACCTCTCTGACAGGCATGTCCCAGAAAGCTCTCACACTGAGAAAGTGTCAGACATTCACCGCCCTTCTGAGGTGCAAAATGTCACAGATACTGAAGAAGTATAAAGTCGTAATCATAGTGATTCACATTCAGATCACATAGATGTTTGACCCTATTAGCCCTAAACCCATGATGAGATGGATCAAGGATCATCCTGCAAAAGATGTAATTGGACCAATCAATCAAGGTGTTAGGACTAGGAGAGCAATAGCTGAAAATGCTAATTCTCTCTTTGGATGTTTTATCTCAAACATTGAACCAAAAACTATAGAAGAAGCATTAAGAGACCAAGACTGGATCTCTGCAATGCAAGAAGAGTTAGATCAGTTTGAAAGAAACAAAGTCTAGAAACTAGTTCTATTTGTAGAAGGAATATATGTGATTGGAACTAAGTGGGTTTTCAGAAACAAGATCAATGAATCTGGTGAAATAACCAGAAACAAAGCAAGGTTGGTTGCCAAGGGATTCACCCAGACTGAAGGTTTAGATTTTGATGAGTCATATGCACCTGTTGCCAGATTGGAGGCAATAAGACTCTTTCTAGCCTTTGCAGCTCATAAAGACTTTAAAGTTTATCAGATGGATGTCAAAAGTGCATTCTTGAATGGTGAACTTGCTGAGGAAGTCTATGTTGAACAACCACCTGGTTTTGAAGTTTCCTCAGAAAGTAGAATGGTCTATTAGCTACAGAAAGCTCTTTATGGACTGAAACAGGCTCCAAGAGCATGGTATGACACTTTGGCCAAATACCTTCTGGAAAGTGGTTTCAAGAAAGGTGAAGTTGATAAAACTCTATTTACTTTAAACCATGATGGGAAACTACTCTTAGTTCAAGTATATGTTGATGACATCATATTTGGATCTAAGGACAAGCAACTTTGTGATGACTTTGCAAATCTCATGAAAAGTAAGTTTGAGATGAACATGATGGGAGAATTGAACTATTTCCTAGGATTGCAAGTCAAGCAACCCAATGATGGAATATTCATTAGTTAGACAAAGTATGCAAAAGACATGCTCACAAAGTTCAAACTTAAGCCTTCTGAAAAGAATGCTAAGATACCTATAAGCATAGGAACCAAGATGACCTATACTGAATCAGATAAGAGTGTTGATGAACACAAGTATAGGAAATTGATAGGTTCACTACTTTACCTTCTTCGAGCGGACACGATATTCAATATGCAGTTGGAGTGTGTGCTAGATTTCAAACAAATCCAATGCAATCACACTACAACATTGCTATGAAAATATTAAGGTATGTGAAAGGTACAGTAGATGTAGGTTTGTGGTATCCTAAAGAAAGTGGATTGAGTTTGGCTGGTTACTCAGATGCTGATTATGCTGGATCAATGCTTGATAGGAAAAATACCTCAGGAACTTGTCAGTTTCTGGGAACTAGACTTATCTCATGGTTTAGCAAGAAACAAAACTCAATTGCAACTTCTACCACAGAGGCTGAATATATTGCTGCTGGTTGTTGTGCAACACAAATTCTGTGGATTCAACAACAACTCAGAGACTATGGACTCAATGAAGAGAAAACTCCCATTTTCTGTGATAACACAAGTGCTATTGCAATCACACACCCCAAATTCCATGCCAGAACAAAGCACATTGATGTTAGACACCACTTCATCAGAGACCATGTTGAGAAAGGCAATATAGAGATACTCAAGATTGGCACAGAAGACCAACTTGTAGATATCTTCACTAAGCCCTTACAAGAAAGCCGGTTCTTGAACTTAAGACATAATCTTGGATTAATGGAGTTGCCTAAGGACTGAAAAATTGTCCTGAATCTCTAAAAGACTGAATAAGTGAGTAGGCCTCTGAGAACAGGTTCTTAGAAAGCCAAGTTGATAAGAAGTGATGCAAAGGTTTCTGAGTAGCAATACTCAGAAAGGCAAAACATTTCTGGAACGGGTATCCAGAAAGGCAAAGGTCGGTACACACTTAATAAGTAAATAAAACTAGAACTTACTTACTGAGAGTGGGTCAAATACATTCAAACAACTGAAGCTTCTGACACTTGAATTCAGAAAGGTATGTAGTCATAAAGAGAAATGGACACACAAAGCCCAAAAGGTATAAGTTCTGAAAGTCAAACATGTGCAATGTCTTGTATTTTTACCATTTTCATGATAAACAATATATAGATAAGGACTTGACACTCAAAATGATAAGCTCAAACGATTAAGTGTTCCTACTCTTTACTAAGTGACACAATGAATGTAGCATATTAAAAATCCATCAAGTCGACACATTACCATTTGTTGATTGATATCATTACAAGATATTCAATATAAGCCCTTGATGAATAAACGTTTGATCTCAACGGTTGAGATTAAAACAAAGCAAGTAATGTCTGTTGAGAAATGCAGACATGGCCCACTACGCATTTAATGAAGTACAAAGGACGTACCACGCCTATGCAGATGCAAAGAAATGCATTCATATTCAGCTATATGTATGTTGTATCTATGTACATTTTGTCTGCTATATATATATGATTTGGGCAAAAGACAAACACTTTTACCAATTCCGAAATTTCAAACTTGCATTTGGGAAATCAGGGAATAACTCCAAGGTTATCTGAGTAGAGGAAGTACATAGCTCTAGGAGATGGGGAATAACTCAGGGGGAACATTTGGTTGGGAACCATTTGTTTAGGAATCTTAGAATAAGGATTATTGTAAGGTGAACTCAATTATCTGTTCTAGTGAATTCTAGGTCTAAGAAAGACCGAAGTGGATTAGTTGGAGGATTACGCCACCTCCAGATACCACTATACTTGCTGTGTTATTTACCTTTCTGTATTTATCTTTCAGTAAAGCACAAACACACTTACTTATTGTTTCTGCACTTACCTATCTTAAAGTCTTCTGCGCTCTGAATTTAAGTATCAGAAACCCCCAGGTTTCTGAGACACTGTGTTTATCGACAAAAGTTTTAAAAGACTATTCACCCCCCCCCCTCTAGTCTTTTACTTTGCCGTTATCTGGACCAACAGCTATATATATATATATAGGATTTTGGCAAAAGAATTCACTTTCGCCTAATCCAACATTCAGACTTGCACACGAATAGCAAATTTTTCTCTTCTATTTTTCTGCAAATCTCTGCTCCCAAATTAGTTTTTCTGCAAAGAATCACTAATCTTTCACCTTAATCTCTTTCAGACCTTCGAAAAACTCACGCTATATAAAGAGATGGCTCCAAAACATGCTTCTACCCAGAAATCCCAAAATACTACCACTGGTACTGCTGAAAAGCAAGCACCAGAATTGGTAGTTGTAAACAATCGATTGGTAGGAGACTTCAATCCCGATCATTGGACTTCAAGTCACAGAATGATTTGGGGTGGTGCCATGATTGAGGAATACCTCACGGTTGCTGTTGAAAATCAAGCCGATAGAAAGTTGATACTTGACATGCTTGAAAAGGCAAAAATCAAGGGTTTTCTATCAGCTCTTCCCAGTAGAATTTCTTCACTAGATGTGTTAGAATTCTACAGTAACTCTAGGATTATATCCTGTGTTTCTGAAGGCACTGCAATAATGTCTATAAAAACTAAGGTCCAAGGAAAGGAAATCCTTTTGGACTTAACAACTTTCTGTAAGTTGTTTGATCTTCAAAATATTGGAAAGAATTTTGAAATAGACACCAAGGATGATGATCTCCTTGAAGGTGTAAAAGCAATTGTCTGATGATGTGTGTGATCTTGAAAAACCAGATACACCCACTGATTTCAAGCTTGCTGACAGCAGAACCAGACATCTGTTGGTTCACTGGGATGTGTTAGCATGCATTCTTCACAGATGCTTTGATGGTTTACAAGGAGGTGCTGAACAGATAAGCCAAGAACGCTGGATGATGATGTTCTTGTTGCAACAACAAGACAAAAGGCTGGAAAACCCTTTCAATTGGGGAAAGTACGCCTTTATGAAGTTTGTGAAGAAGATTCAAGGCTTTGAGCCTAAAATCGCTAAGGGACTTGCTGAGCCAAAGACCACAGTAAGCTATGGTCTAAAGATATGCTACTTGCTGGAAAAACTTGGCATTGAGCTCAGAGAGAAGGCTGACATAGCCAACAGTAACCTACTCTACAAATATGAGTATACAAACATGATGAAAAAGGTTACTGGATCTCAGAAAGGTTCCAAGAAGCGAAAGACTGAAGAGGTATCTGAGGGAAAGGTTGCGACCAAGAAGCCCAGAACTTCACGAAAGAAGTCTGCTGGCAAATCAGAAGGCACACCCATTGAGGTTTTCGATTCCCGGATACTTGCTGCCACTGCCGATGAACTCATAAATGCAGATGGACTCATCAATGCTGCAAAAGAGGTATCGGCTACTGAACAAGTAGACTCAGCAAGAGAAAGTGCTTTCAGAAATGTTGAGACTATTGTCGAAAGCATTGCTGATGAACTCATCAATGCTGCTAAAGAAAGTAGTGATAGATACCAAGCCCTATCTACAGAAACCGCAGGGATTATGGACCAATCAGTTCCTAATGCTGATGAGAGCTCTGACGATGAAGATGACGAATTAGTCATCTATCAAGTCCTAGAAAAATAAAAAAGGGCTAAGGTTACCGAAAAAGTAACTGGTGTAGAGGTATCTGAAGAAGAACCTACACCATAGGTTGCTGAACAAGCACCTATTTCAAAGGTTGCTGAAGAAGCAACTGTGTCCAAGGTCACTGGACAAATTACACCATCAGAGCAAGAAAGACTGAAAGATATTGAAGATGCTCTGATGAGTGATAGCTTAGTGTTGGAGGATACTGCCATTGCCTCAACACTCAACAGTCTGTCTCAAGCACAACAACCATAACAAACAGATAAGGATACTGCTGAAATGGTACTTGAGCTGCAGATACTAGCATCTTTCATTGCTGAAGAAAATCCTGCAAAAGAGCAGGTTCCCCAACTCAATGAGAGGGATCAAACTGAGACATCTACTCAGAATGATCAACCAGGGGAGGCAACTGAGTTGCATACTCAGGAAAGGTCTGAAGTACCTGAAACTTCAAACAAAGAAGCTGAAATGGAACAACAAGACCAAAACATTGAAGGGTCACAAGTTCCAGAGACCAATCAGCCTGACACTGCTCAGGTAGCTGAATGGTTTAACTCTCTACTTGTGATAATTTGTGTTTATTAATCTTGTGAGTTAATAAAATTTCTTTGTTACAGGCTGATTTAGAAACACAAGAACAAGAGGAAGCTGGAAAGCTTGCCTCAGAGACTGAGAAAGAGGCCACCACAACCTCACCTCTGGGGAATCTGAGCCTGTGCCACAGGTGATAAAGAATTCCTTAAGATGTTACTTTTCAGTTATATGTTAAAATACTTAACTAATTAAGTGGATGTTTCTAATAGGCTCCAACTGAGAAAGAAGAAGATAAGGCAGAAATGCCAGAAAAGGACCCAGAGACCGTCAAGGTTTCTGAAGAAAATATCATTGAGCCTTCTAG
Source organism: Plantago major (assembly GCA_026545765.1). Lineage (NCBI taxonomy): Eukaryota > Viridiplantae > Streptophyta > Magnoliopsida > Lamiales > Plantaginaceae > Plantago > Plantago major. Next base: position 80,062,810 of record CM048839.1, on the reverse strand, counting down.
TGAGAAGGTATATAAAACTCAGTGACAAACATTCTTCATCATGGGTTAATGTAAATTCTTCTCTAATTACTCAATACTTTCTACTTACAGGCTCATTCAGAAGTAGAAGTGCAAAGGGAAAGAGTTGCGACATCCCCTGCACCCATGGAAATTGATGAAGCCCCCCAAGGCAACATCACCAGAAAGAACACCTGAAACTGAGAAAGTTTCAATGATTCTGAGCCTCCTGTTGGGGAAGATCAAGCAGAAAGAAAGGTTGATGAGGACCAGACTTCCAAGTCTCCACCTCACAACAAGATATCTGAGGCACCCCTGCCTCAATAGTACAAGTCTCTGATCCTGATTTACTCATTCAGGTAACTCAGAAACCTAACTACACTCGTACTCAGATATCTACACAAGTTTTGAATCTAACTCAAAACTCTTTCTTTCAGGCTCAAACAAGTGCCACTAAGGTCCCTTATGATGAGAAAAAGGACCTGCTTCCTTTCTTCAAGGAACACACTTTGCCAAAGCATCTGAAATGCTTTAAGAAATGGCAAAAGCTCTGATGCTCTGATCTTTCTGAGATCTTAAAGGTGACTGATCACCACACAAGGAGAGCACGAGCCCTTGATTTGGAAAACTACGTCCATGCAATGTTCCCCACTGAACAGTATTATTTCGGAACATTGATGGATAAGGAGTTTGTCAAGGAAGTGGCCAGAAAGTTGATCCAAGCTTTCAATCAAGCTGATGGTCAGACCAGACTACAGATGGCATTCAAGCCTACTTTGCCCCAGACTCTACAGTATATACCCTCTGAACAAGAGGAAGTTAATGGGCAAACGGTCACTATTCCAGAAGTGATCAACCTGGTCTCTGAAGATGAGGAAGAGAAGGAAACTGATGAAAACAATTATGAAGATCCTCTTCGACCATCACAAGGATGAAGATAAGAAGGATGATGATGATGCCCTGCACTGGGGACGGAGGATTTCACAGGACACATTGCCTCATTCTTTGAAAAGCACTGAGAGGACATCACAGCAATCCCCTCCTCCATCTCCTCGAAAATCTAATCATCCAACTCCCCAACACAAAGATACTACTGAACAAGTAGTTGAGCACTCTGAGGAAACAACTCAGAAATTATCAGATGCACAAGCCAGAGTTGCTCAACTCAAACAACTGTTGGAGTAAGAACAACAACTACATCTTCAACTGGAAGAAAAGATAGCTGAATCCAGAGCAAAGCTCCAAAAGATTGAAGATCAAACAATCAAGGAAATGGAAGCTTATGCTGAAATGAAAGAACTCGACTTCTTTGTTCAGCAATTCTCGAGGAATTAGATACTGAGCAAGTATCTAGTGACAAGCATGATGCTAAGGCTGCATTTCCAAAAGATGTACCATCCTCCTCACTGAAAGGAAAGAAGCCCATCTCTGAGATGGTTGCTGGACTAGAAAACATTGATGAAAATGTCCAAGAGGATGAAGATCACTGGGCTGATGACTCAGATGATGAAGCAGACAAGGCATTGGCAGAACACCGCAATGAACACTTAGCGGTTTCTCATTTGAAAAGGAAGCTGATTGCTCCTGAAATATTCAACAAGCTGCCAAATGTCAACTCCAATGAATACTTGAACAGATATCAAGTACTGGATAAATTGAAAAAGGAGTTATCTTCTCAAGATAAAGCCGCCATTGCATCAGTCCCTGCAGAAATGAAGTCATTCACTGAGCTCATCACTCAAAGAACAACCAGTCTGGTCGTTGCTCAGAAAGATCTAGCCATGGTTAGGGATGATGACCAAAACTTGGCTGCAAAAGCCTTTGAAGAGGCTAGCTATGCTGCTGGAAAAGAAGATGCTATTCAAGGCCCACTGGTAGAGCTCACTGATAAGGATACTGGTCTTATCAAACAAAACCAGGAGCTCAAGGCCACTCTGGAACAGTTGGTTGCTGCTTACAACTATCTGCAAGGTAACTTTAACTCTCTTTCAGAATCATTTGTGATTCTTAGTCAGTCAACAATGACTAAGGGGGAAGAATATCAAGATGCTCAGAGAGGAAGAGGAAGAGGAAGAGGAAACAAAAAAAAATCTGAACAACTACCTCTCAGAATAAATGAGCCCTCCTCCAGTCAGACTGCTCTACAGATAGTGGCCACCACTCAACTTCCTGAAAGAGGAATGACAACAAGGGCCAGAGCACAGAAACCTCCAACGAGTACCAAGGCTCCAAGGAGAAGACAAGTAAGAGGGATTGATGAATCTTCTGAAGAAGAAGAAGAAGAAGAAGGCCAAATTAAATCCCTGGGCAATGAAGAAGGCTGCAAAAGTCTCACAAGAATTAATATTGATGATGATGAAGAGACTGATGAAGATGAAGCTCCTCTTCAAGAAAAAGGAAAATTGATAGCCTTACTGAGCCCATAGCTGCAAAGCCTTTGGCAGCTAAAACACCCTCTGGAAATACCAAGTCTATCCAGGGTGGTTCTTCAAGAATTACCCCAAAGGAGAATTCAAGACAAAGGAGGAACAGACTGAGATCTGAACAAAGACAACTTCAACTACCACTCAGGCCTGAAGAAGCCAAGATTAAGTATGTGAAGACCAATAGTGACTCCTCTGTCTACAGGTGCATTAATCAGAAGAATGGCTACTGGATTCTGGAACTTAAGCATCTACTGGTAAATTCAAAATTTCCAGAACCAATCCACAAACAGCTCATGGCATGGAGAAAATACAAGCCAATCTTGATTAACACCAACCACATCAAAGCCTGGTTGGATTGTGAAGTAATCAAGAGAATAGAAGCCATGAAAAAGGACCTCTCTGATGAATGTCCTTATGGAAAGCCAGATGATGTGCACAGAATTCCCAACATCACTGGAACAGGCACAAGAGCAAGACTTGCTATGGAACCCTATGAGTCCTTCTACTTGACTGAAGATCAATACAAGGGTGACATCAGATATCTGAAGATCATTTATGAATACTTCAAGCTATCAGATATCAGAATTGAGCATGCTTGTAAATGGTGAAAGTATATGTGGGTCAAGCATTTTGCCAACAAAAATCCTACCAAAACCTACAAGGAAGTCTGTGGATTTGCCAGAGACACAGAGATGATTGTCAGAACACTTCTCTATGACTACTCTGATGATATCAAAAGGTTTGGTGATAGGAAATTTGCAGATTGATCCATGGAACTGCTTTTGAAGACTTGAAGTGTTGAAGACTTGAAGACTAGTTTATTAGGATGTCTACTTGGAGCTTGGCTACTCCTGTTGTCCTAGTTTACTAGGTATTTTTGTATCTTGTAGACTGAGCTGAATTGTATTATGTACTAAAGTTATCTGTAAACTTTCTTTGTAACATATCTGATGAACTTACTCTCAGATATCTTTTTCTATAAAAGATAACTTGTCAGCAAAGATCACACCTTGTGATTTGGTTGATGTTTACTTTCTGCACTTAATTATTTGATTTGAAAAATCATAAGAAATGATTAAGTAGTGGATTGTTTCCTCATCCAGATTTGTAATAGGATAGATAGTCATCGTTGACTGATCAAAATGGGGGAAATTTGTTAGGAATATCTGTTTAGATTTTGATCAGTAACCTAATGACTTATCTTAGCTCAGAAAGGTGATTAGTACTCTTGGTTCACTTGAACACTGTAAAAGAGGAAACTCACTAAGTATGATAGTCTAGCAAATCTTGTATAGGATGTTAGGTCTCGAAATGTAATTTTTATTTTATGAAGAAGACCAAGAAGAAAGACATCCGGCAGGAAAAGTTCAACAATTTTGAAGACTTGAAGATTGCACAAGATTGCTGAGGACAAAGGTTTTTCAGATACCTATGACCAGATACCTTGAAGACACAAGCGTTTTTAAATAAACAGTGTTACAAGAGATATCTGAGAACTAAAAGGTTTCTAAAACAAGGAAAGTGCCCACAGATATCTACAATCAGATACCTTGGACATAAACTATGTTTCTGAAAAGAAATATTTTATAACAAAGTTGTTTCAACAAGTGGTATCTGGAGTTGTGATAATCTATGGAAAAGAACATGCAAAGCTTCAGAGAACTCTGATAGAATAAGATCTCTGATATAATGCATAGTTCCGTTGGCACTACAGGAGAAAGTATAGTACAGTGCATTAAATGCGCAGACAGAAATGTCTGAACAAAAACGGTAGCTTCTGAAAAAGAAGACAAACCTGCTACAGTACTATACTCAGACATCAATAGTTTGAAATTGAGTTAAGCCTGATAACTAATAATTGAGTTAAGAGCTATCTGAATAACTGAACAAGTTATTAAAGAAGCTCACCTGACAATTTACCTTAACCAACACCTTAATCGGCGTGGAGTACAGGAAGTACTTAGTTTGGGAAACTAAGGAATAACTCCAAGGTTATTGAGCACATGAAGTACTTAGTTTGGGAAACTAAGGAATAGCTCAAAAAGGTTTCTGAGTACAGGAAGTACTTGGCTGTGAAAGCCGGGGAATAACTCAGGGGGAACACTCGGTTGGGAACCTAGTGTATTTAGGAATCAAGAGAAGATATTTGTAAGGTTACATCATTTATCTGTCTTAGTGGATTCTAGGTCTGAGAAAGGCCGAAGTAGATTAGTTGAAGGATTACGCCACCTTCAGATACCACTATAAAAAGACTTGTGTTATTTACTTTCTGCAGTCTATTACTTGCTTTACTTATCTTGGAAAGTACTTACACTTATCTTGCTGAGCACGTGCACTTATCACAGAAAAGTCTTCCGCTCTCTGAAATTAAGTATCAGATATCTTCACAGATATCTGAGAAACTGTGCTTATCGACAAAAGTTTTAAAAGAATATTCACCCCCCCTCTAGTCTTTTACTTTGCCGTTATCTGGACCAACAATGACTCAGTGAGCTATTAGCCAAATAGCATTAATTGGGCACAATTACATGTGTTGATTGATATCATTGCTAAGAAATCAATCTGAACCATTGAGAAATGGCGCTTGTAATTCTACGGTCAAGATGAGTCCACTTAGCCCACTCGCGCAGAAACCAAGTAATTGGCCCCACTAGCATTTAATGCAAAACCGCTTTTTCACCCACGCCTGTGCAGAATTGCGAGATAGATAGATACATAATTCATCTGTATCCGTGTACTTGTACTTCTATATAAAGGTGATTTTGGCAAAGAAAAAAACTTTTGCCTAATCCCACATTTCACTTAGCACAAAAACAGCAAAATCCCTTATTTTCTTTGCTAATTTTCTCTGAATCCGTCTGAATTTCTGCTAAGTGTTTCTGCAAAGAATCACTTAATCGATTCAGACCAAAACCCCTTGTTCTTACTTCTCTTTTCGACTATTTAAGATATGGCACCCAAGAGAGCTTCTTCATAGAAGTCCCAAATTTTCACATCTGGTACTGCTGCAATGCAACCACCAGCAATTGTGATTAAAAATCGCAAAGTGGTTGGAAAGTTCAATCCCACTATGTGGAACACCATATCAAAAGTACTTTGGGGAGGAGTACTTGTTGACGAATACCTGCTTGGTGCAGCGAATAACCAAGCAGATGTTAAAAGAGGGCTTTTTTTACTTGAAAAGGTAAATATCAAGCAGTTTTGCTCTGGAAAACCCTCTTTCACCTCCACTCTTGATGTGTTGGAATTCTGCAATAATTCCACCATCGCTGAGGAAGATGGCACTGAAGAAGTGCTCATCACATCGAAGGTACAAGCTGTTGATATAACCCTTGATGAAAAATCCTTCCGCTACTTATTTGGGTTACCCAGCAAAGGTGTTGATTATAACCCAGACACCTCAACAGAAACAGCAGGTCACGTCTACATCAACAATATGATTCCTAATGAAGAGACACCCCAGTTACCTTTGACAATGAACTTGTTAGAAGAAAACATATTATTGAACCCTAGAATATGTTAGCCCATGTATTGCATAGGTGCTTCGATTCAAATAGAGGAGGAGCTGACCAAATCAGCATGGAAATATGGGGAATGATGGCATTCCTCTACACTTTGGAAGAAAGAAAGACACCCTTCAACTGGGGAAGGTATATCTTTCTGAGGTTTGTTGCCAACCTCAGAGGCTTTGAGCCTATTATCCAAGGTGACCTTGCTGAGCCTCAAAAGACCATCAACTTTGGTCTAAAAATCTGCTACATTCTGGAACAGCTTGGAGTAAAGCTCAGAGGACAAGAAGAGATTGCATATAGTGATTTTGTATGCAAATACAATTATGAGCTCAAGCAGAACCAGAAAAGGCCAGTAGAAGACGTTTCTGAGGCAAATGTTGTACCAAAGAAGAAACGTAGAACTGGAGGAAAAAGAAGGCATGCCTCAGAGACCACTGCACAAGTGGATCTTACTACTAGGGTATCTGCACCTGTTGCTGAAGATACCAATGTCCCCACTCAAGCAGCACACCATAGTGTTGCAAATACTACTCTTGATGCCAAGAGGGTAGATGAGTCCCAAGAGATGCCTGCTGAAGAAGCAGATAATCTAGACTTTGACCCATTCCTAGAAAGGGATGAGGTTGCTGACGAAGTTCCTACATCACAGGTTGCTGAACAAGTAACCATGTCCAGAGGAAACACTTTACCAGGGCCATGCTCGCTGAAAGATTTGAATGATGCCCTGATGAGTGATGCAGATGTACATGATGACATTATCCTTGCATCTGTAATGAAAGTGGTTGATGATATGAAGAGGACTATATCTAATGTTCCTTCTAATTCAAGATCCAGATCCCCACAACCACAACAACCACAAAGCTCCTAGGCTTCTGAGCATCTTGAAGATGAATATCTAGTGGAAGCCTTTGAGATGCGTCAGGGAGCTGATGGTGTTGTGGAAATAAATTCTGTTATTGAACATATTCCCCAACTCCAATCTAGGAGGGATCAATCAAGGGATAGGATTGAAGTGCCTGAAACTTCAAACAGAGATGTTGTCATGGGACAATAAGATTCAAACATGGAGCGGCCACATGTTCCAGAGACCAATCAACCTGACATTGATCAGGTTAATGAATGGTTTAACTCTTTACTTGTGACATTTTTTTCTATGTTATATCCTGTATCTTATACTTTTATCTTTGTTACAGGCTGAAAAAGAAACAAGAAATCAAGAGGAAGCTGCAAAGCTTACCTCAGAGACTGAAAAGGAGGTTCCCACAACCTCAGTCCCAAAGGAAACTGAGCATGTGTTACAGGTATACTTAGTTTTCTAAGGAACACACTTTTAAGATATATGATTTAACATAGTTACTAATTCTATGTATGTTTCTTATAGGCTCCAACTAAGAACAGAGATGGTGAGGCTGAAAAGCCTAAGTCACCAGAGAATCATCCAGAGACCTCCCATGTCTCTAAAGAACATCCATCTGAGCCTTCTATTGAGAAGGTAGTCAACTAAAAAATCTACAAATGTTCTATATATTCTCGGACACATCTCTTAAAGTACTTAACATTTTCTACTTACAGGTTCAACCAGAAGTAGTAATTGCTGAGGAAGAGACATCCAAGTCCCCTCATGCAAAAAAAGTTGATGAGGCCAATAAGCCTACATCACCAGAAAGAGTGCCAGAAACTGAACAAGTTTCTAAGGAACATATGTCTGAGCAACCTGTCAAGGAGGTATCCACTCAGATACCTAATGTTCTTAAGCACACTTTTCTAAAACTTTCTAAGTGTTAACAACCTTTTTAATTCTCAGGTACAGAAAGAAAAGGAAGTAGCTGAGGACAAGACTCCCAAGTCTCCCTCACGCATAGAGATATCTAAGGACCCTTCCACCTCTAAAGTTCAACAATCTGAGCCTGCTGTTGTGACACGGGTAACTCATAGACTTGACACTTCTTTCACTCATATATCTAATCAAGTTTTGATACTTAATCAAAACTCCCTTTTTCTTGCAGGGTCTAAAACCAGGTACTTCCCAGTTCATTCCAAGGGAAGTTACCTTTCATGATGAACTGCTACAGTTGTTCAAAGACAGAGCTCTTCCAGAACATCTTGCTGCCTTTCTTAGATGGCAAAAGATAAGAAAGATGGATATAATGGATCTTGCCAGACTCTTGGATGATACTATCAAAAGGAAGAAAGCTGAACAACTTGAGAGCTATGTTCATGCATTGATTCCTACCGAAAGGTATGAACATTCGAACTTGTTGAACCGCTACTTCAAGGATTTAGTAGCAGACATCTTAGTCAAAGACTTCCAGGAAGCAGATCGAAGCACAAGGATAAGGTTGGTTTCTAACCCCACTCTGTCAATTAGAATACCTTCAGCACCTGCTGAACAAGGGGATGTGGGTAGCAAGCCTTTGGCCATAAAAGACGTCATAGATCTGGTATCTGATGAGGAGACGGATGAAAACGATGTAGAAATCCCCAAGTCTCCAAAGTCTTCTGACAAGAAGGATGATCCCAAGAATGATGAGGATGATAATGCACCACCTGGTGCAGGAGGGGTTGCTGGACAAAACAATGCCTCAGTTGCTGAAAAGCTTCCTGAGAAGAATAACCCTCCTCCACAATCTCCTCATAAATCATCTCACCCTTCTCCATCTAAACCACAGGATGAAGAAGTTGGGCAACTTGCTGATGCCACAGCTCAGAAACTCCAAGAACTTGAGCAAATAGTGGCCCAACTTAAACAAATGATGGAAGAAGCAGAGTCACTGCACCTTGTGTTGGAAACCAAGGTTGCTGAGAAAGAAGCTAATCTGAAAAAGATTGAATAGTTGACTCGGAAGGAGGCTGAAGCCCTTGCTGAGCAGAAACAACTAAGACTTGAGGCTCAGAAACTAATGGAAGAAATAGCTGCTGAAGAAGCTGCTAAGCTCAAGAACAAGCATGTGGACCCTCTTCTTCTGGGAATCCACAGAAGCCCTTGTCTGAAATGGTTGCTAGTCTTGGCCATGAAGACACATGGGAAGATGATGAAGATGAAGAAGCGGGTGATGAAGACAAAAGAGAGCCTGAGGGTGATGACTTGATCACATATCCTTCTATGGATAATCAAACAGTGGTGTCACACCTCAAGAGAAACATTCTGGCTCCCACCATCTTTCCAAGAGTTCCTAAGCTTAACACTGACTTTGAGAATAGATCTACAATCTTATTCAAACTAAAGCAGGAACTGGAACATCAAAACCAGGAGGTAACTGAATCTGTACCATCTGAGTTCACCAAGTTTGCTGAGCTCATTGCCCAAAGAACCAGCTCATTTGATTCTCAAACATAAAGATCTAGGAATAATACAGGATCCAGACAGCAAGTCCATTTAGGTGGCTTTTGATATTGCTGATATGGCCACATCTAAGATTCAAAAAGTGGTTGCTGAAGTTTCCAAGTTAACCAACAAGGAAACTGGAATTGAAAAGCAGAATGAAGATCTCAGAAATGAGATGAAGCAACTCACTGACAACTACACTAGACTTCAAAGAAATTTTGAAGATCTTTCACAATCTTATGTCAGACTCCTGAGCATTTTTTATCAGTCTCCAATGACTAAGGGGGAAGGAAGTAAAAGGAGAGCACAAGGAAAGGGCAAGGAAAAGATGTATCCTGAAGAAGCCCAAACCCAAACCCCAAGTCAGGAGATGCAGATGGTGATAACAAGATCAAGGGCAAAGACCCAGATACCTCCAACAGCTGCCAAGAGCCCAAGGAGAGGAAGAAAAGACAGAGACTCTGAAGAAGAAGAAGAAGAAGAAGGAGGAGGAGGAGGAGGAGGAGAAGAAGAAGAAGAAGAAGAAGAAGAAGAAGAAGAAGAAGAAGGAGAGTTCTCTGAAAAGAGAACGAAAACAAGCTAAGGAAGCTGCAAAGATCTTATGATCTTAAATCAAGAAGAAGAAGAAGATGATGATTAAGAAGACACTCATCACAGAAGAAGGAATCTGAGCAGCATGTCTGGTCCCATTGCTGCAATACCAATAGCAGCAAGGACACCTTCTGGAAACACCAAGTTCATCCAGCAAGGTACCCCATCAGAAGATCCCTCACTGAAAGTTCTAAACTCCAAGCAGAAAAGGAAAAGGGAAAGAGACATCAAATTTGGTAGGATTCCACCACCAAAGTCTGAAGATGCTCTGATTGAGTATGTAAAGACTGATGATCACACTACCTGGCAATGCATACATCAGAAGAATGGATATTGGATATTAAAAATAGAACATCTTCTAGTCAATGATGGAGGAATACCAGTACCAATCTTTAATCAAATGATGGAATGGAGAAAGGGCAGGCCAGAGATGTTGCCTGAAGGAAAAATTCAGAAATGGCTAGACTTTGAAATACAAGTTAGACAACAAGCCAGGAAGAAGAACTTATCTGAAGATTGCCCTTATCACAGACCTAAGGATGTTCACAACTTTGAAGATAAAACTGGAAAAAGGACCAAGCTACAAGTTGAGCCTTATGCCATTCTACCTGACTAAGGATCAATACCTGGGAGACCTAAATTATCTGAGAGTGATATATGGTCTTTTCAAGCCCACTGAAGTGCAGCTGGTACATGCATGGAAATGGGGTAAGTACCTCTAGATCAAAAGAATGACCAAGAACCTATCCACCAAGATCTACAAGGAGATTGCTCTTACTACAAGGAGAACAGAAATGAAAGTAAGAACCTTACTCCTTGAGTATTCTGAAGATTGCATGAGGTATGGTGATAGAGTTTTTCAAAGCTAAGGATGAAGACTTGAAGACCAACTAGATAGGATGTTCACTTAGAACTTGGACCTTCCTGTTATCCTATTAGTTGTGTATTTTTTGATTTCTGTTGACTGTAATTTAGTGCTTTATTCTTGTAAAAGTTATTTGTACTTTCCCTTGTAATCTATCTGATGAACTTACTCTCAGATATTTATCTAATGAAAAGATAACTTGTCAGCAAAGATTACACCTTGTGATTTGGTTGATGTTTACTTTCTGCACTTAAATAAAAAGAATGAAAAATCATAAGAAATGTTTTAGTGTTGGATTGTTTCCTCATCCAGATTGTAATAGGTTTAAAGATAGTCATAGGTGACTGATGGGGGAAATTTGTTAGGAATATTTGTTTAGATCTTGATCAGTAAACCATAATGACTTATCTTAGCTCAGAAAGGTAACTAGTACTCTTAGTTCATTTAAACATTGTAAAAGAGGAAGCTTACTGAGTATGTTAGTCTAGCAAATCTTGTATAGGATGTTAGGTCTCTGAATGTAATTTGTATATCTTTAAAGTAGACCAAGAAGGAAGCATCTGGTAGAAGAGCTCAATTAATTAAAGATAAGAAGACTGCACAAGATTGTTGAAGACTAACGAAAAGTGTCCTCAGATACCATGGCTCAGATATCTTGAAGAAACTAAGTTTTTGGGAAACAATGCTTCAATAGGTTTCTAGAGCACTAAAGGTTTCTGGGATAGGACTTGCAAAGTCTCAGATAGCTTGCATTGTTCCGTTGGCACTACAGGACAAAAGTTGGTACAGTGCATTAATTACGCAGACAGAGTTTTCTGAGCAAAAAGAAAAAATCTCTGAAAAGAGACAAAGCTCACTGCCGTACCAACTTCAGATATCGTTAGTTTGAATTTCATTGAGCCTAACGGATAGTAATTCAAACGGCCTGATTTTCAACTATAATCACAACTTAGAATGCTTGAAAATACACCTTTAGACAGAACATCAATTGCGATATACTTTCAAGCATACAAGCCTTCTACCTACTTACTCTCAAGCTTACTGTTGCGACTAAAGCTCTTGATTACTAAGTAGCACGAAAGTTCTAAGTGTCCTGATCCTTAACAAGAATTGCATATTGTGAAGGAGTTGAATCCAGAGATCATAGTTGCGACTTATATCTGTGATTCATTCTCTTAAACAACATCAAGACTTGGGTCAGTAAAGAACAAGTTACCATACATTGAAAAGTGCATTAAGTAACCTTGCTTCTACAGAGCACTCATACATAACTGTAAAAGTTATTAATAGCCTGCTCACCTGACAAACTACCATAACCAAAACACCACGCGGCGTTGAGCATAGGAAGTACTTAGTTTGGGAAACTAAGGAATAGCTCAAAGGTTAATGAGTAGAGGAAGTACTTGGCTAAGAAAGCCGGGGAATAACTCAGGGGGAACACTTGGTTGAGAACCTAGTTAAAGGGATTAAGAGATAGGATTTTGTAAGGAGAACTCAATATCTTATCTTAGTGAATTCAAGTCCTGAGAAAGGGCTTGTGGATTAGTTGAGGGATTACGCCATCCTCAGATACCACTATAAAAGCTTTGTGTTATTTACTTTATGAACTTACTTTCTGTATTGTCTTTACCTTGCTGAGTATTTACACACTTATAGCTTGCTGAGCACGTGCACTTATCAGAAAGACTTCCGCTCTCTGAATACAAGTATCAGATACCTTCACAGATATCTGAGAAACTGTTTTATCGTCAAAAGTTTGAAAAGACAATTCACCCCCCCCCCCCCTAGTCTTTTACTTTGTCGTTATCTGGACCAACAGCTCCCAACCCCAACATGACCCAAGTGCTAGGAGCAATGCAGCAGGCACAGTTGACCGCAACAATAACCGCACCAATCCTCCAATCTAATGAGGTATGCGGAGTGTGCTATAACATTGGGCACGATGCTAACATGTGCAGGTTACAACAAGCCAAGGAGATGAACCCAAACCTCGCGGAGGAGGTGAACTGGGTCGATAGGCAAGGGGTAAGGCGACAAGGGTTCGTGCAATTCAGGAAGACAACGGAATATGGAGACCGTAGGTTGTTGAGCTATGGCAACAACAACTATGAAAACTATGTGCCTCCTGCACAACCCAACGGAGCACCCCAGGAGATGGTTGTCCAGGGCGGAGCACCAAAAGAAGATCTTTCTGCTAAGATCAAGATGATCCTGGAGAATTCGGATTGTTTTTACCAACGCCAAACAAGATGCAAGCACGGAATGACAAGAGGTTTGAAGTGCTAGAAAATACCTCGAGAAGAATCGAGGACTTGGTCGGAGAACTAGTGGGAAGATCACACAAACGGGAGCAGGGAAGGTTCCTGAGTACCACAGAGAAGGCCCGAGCAGTCGATGTTGCGAAGGAATGAAGAGGAAGAAAAGTCGACGCTAACGAATAAATAAAGCATGATTTACCGCTTTGCACTTAGATTATAGGATGCACGTAGGAAAAGTAGTTCTTTCAATTCATTGCATTACATTCCAAACAATTTACTGCTTTCATAATTTAGTTTTTGATTTGAGTAGTTATATTGTATCATTTATAAAAAATTTCAAAAAAAAAATATTTTGCTGGAGAAAGGGCCACCGTGGTGAGCGGGAGGAAAAAGTGAGCTCACCGTGGTCTGGAAATACCGAACATAATTCAGTGTTTCTGGACCGCGGCGAGTAAACACAATCCCTTGCCTCACCGCGGCAAGTCCTGCCGAGTACAGAGTTTTGAGATCTCTTTTCAGACTCGGACACAAGGGCGACTGAGCGCCTCGCGCGAATGGAGGAGATGCGCAAAGCTCAGATGGATAATTGGCAGCATCGTTTTGGAGGAGGATCATCATCCGGACCCCACGGTCCGCCCTCCTTTGATTGATCATGCCGACCGAGGCATACTAGGGGCGGTAACTCTACAACTTGTCCTTTTATTTATTCTTTATGCTAGGGTCTAGCTATTGAATAGGTTTGGGGAGGGAAGTTGTATGCTTTAGATTAAATGCCTCGGCATGTTTTACGCCGCTTTGTATATATTGTATATATGTGTTTCGTTTTTTCTTTTTTAGTTTGGTGGTGTTGAGTGGTATGTTAACCACTCTTGTGATTATGTGGGGTGGTATGTTAGCCACTTTTACTTGATCGTTGTGAGTCGTCTTTTGGCCTAATTTTTTTGGCCTATTTCGAAATTTTTTGTGTGTCGAGTTTGAGTTCTTTTGACAAGTCGGTTATCTATTGCTTTTGTTAAGCCTTTATTGATGTGATCTTTGATGGCCTTTAACTAGTATTAAGGAATTTTCGAAAATCACTTTAGTCCGTTTCACTTGTAAATAGAGAGTCTTCCTATTCTAGCAGTCAAAAAGCCGATGAGAAGCCTATTTGAGCCGATGAAAAAATATTGTACCTGCAAATGTGTGATTCTAGTAGGATGAGCAAGGAAAATTCTTGTGCCACTTCATATACATGTGCACTCTTTTTAAAACGAGTATGATGAACGGCATCTTGACTTGTTGTCTTGATTCCCAAACCCGTTCAAGGAACAGGTTTGGGGAGAAGGGTACTAGGTACTCCATACTCAAGCTCACTCCTTTCTATATTTGAGCTTTTGGTCGATTTTAAAAACCTGTTTTCTATTGCTTGCTGCCGTTCTTAAAAAAAAAAAGAAAAATCTCGAGGCGTTTCCCAGGATCCTTGTGATCGTTCGAGATCATGTTGGGCAGTTTCAAATACAACCTATAAACCAATGCGGGGCTGATTGTGCGTATGCTGTGAGGGTTGATAGTTTTGTTCTCAAATTGCATGTTAAATACTACCTATAAACCAACGCGTGGGCGGTTCTGGTATGTTGTGAGGGTTGATGGGGTGTACACCAAACTGACACGCACAAAAGTGCGGATCTTGAGAAACCTATTGGGGAACACTTGCAAAATTGAGATCAAAAAAGAAAAAAGAAAATCTGTGCAAAAAGAGCAAAGCACAAGAAAAAAAAAAGAAATAAAACGTGCAAAAAGAGCAAAGCACGAGAACGGGCAGCTATTCTATTCCCTTGTATTGATTTCGACCCTTTTTCATAAAAAGTCCTTTCTGATTCGTTTGAATTGAGTGCAAAAAGCATGTAATATTAGTGGCAGCTTTGTGACGTTTGTTGTCACCTTCCTAAGTTATGTCTTGAGTGAATACCCCTATTTATTGGACACTTCCAGCAGTGAGACTTGAGTTGAACTTTATATTATTCTTTTGTGAGGGACACCTAGGGTAAGTCTGTTAGGAATATCTGTTAGTATTTTGATCACTCATCACATGTTCTTATCTTAGCCAGAAAGGTGATTAAATACTCTTGGTTCACTTGAACATTGTAAAAGAGGAAATCACTGAGTATGATTAGTCTAGTAAATATTGTATTAGGATCATAGGTCTATGAGTGTAATTTTTATTTCCAGAAGACCATGAAGATCAATCCTAGCAATGGAGCTTTTCTGAAGATTAGAAGACTGAAGATTGCAGAAGATTTATGAAGACATCAAGGTTTAGTCTAACTCAGAAAGACTATGTCATTAATCCTTTCTTAAGTATATTTACTTATTTTTGAAATATGATTCTGGACATATGACATCATGAGTATGGATCGTGCAAGCCATCAGAAAGGCTCATGTATCCGTTGAAGACTACAGGACAAGAAATAGTACAAGTGCATTAATTGCATCGGCAGAAAAGCCGCTGAAGCACAGTCCTCTCTGAGACATGAGACAAGGACTTCTGAGTACTCATTTCAAGATAAGTATGGACTGAATTTGAATTGTGTATAACGGATATCATTCCAATAACTCTCAAATTCATCTATATATTTCACACTCTTAGATGCTGAGAAATACACCTTAGAACGCTCTATCTTGCAAACTTACCATCAAGCAAAGTATTCTCTCAAGCACTCTACTACCCTTTCTGAAAGCTTTCTGTTGCTCGAAGAATCACTAGTAATTCTAGTCCTGAACCTTAACAAGAGATTGTTATTCGTGAAAGAGTTGAACTATCAGATACCCTTTCTGAAGCTCATTCTCTAGAACGGACATCAATTACTTGGGTTAGTAAAGAACAGACTGCCATCCACTGAACAAGTGTATTAAGTAGTCTTGTTCTATTAGGCTCTCTGAAAACATAACTAAAAAGTTATACGAGAAGCCTCTCTGACAAACCTTATAACCAACACCATCAAGGCGTGGAGTAGAGGAAGTATTTGATTTGGGAAATCAAGGAATAACTCTAAGGTTATCTGAGTAGAGGAAGTAATTAGCTCTAGGAGCTGGGGAATAACTCAGGGGGAACATTTGGTTGGGAACCATTTGTTTAGGAATCTTAGAATAGGATTATTGTAAGGTGAACTCAATTATCTGTTCTAGTGAATTTTAGGTCTCAAAAAGACCGAAGTGGATTAGTTGGAGGATTACGCCAACTCCAGATACCACTATACTTGCTGTGTCATTTACCTTTCTGTATTTAAATTTCAGCAAAGCACACACACACATACTTATTGTTTCAGCACTTACCTATCTTAAAGTCTTCCGCGCTCTGAATTTAAGTATCAGAAACCCCCAGGTTTCCGAGAAACTGTGTTTATCGACAAAAGTTTTAAAAGACTATTCCCCCCCCCCCTCTAGTCTTTTACTTTGCCGTTATCTGGACCAACAAGTGGTATCAGGCGGGGAGGTTCACAATATACCTGAACCTAAATCCCCAGATAGGTGAAGAACTTTGTCCCTTTCTAAGGACTATATAATTTGTGTGTTAAGTGTGCAGGTATGTCTCTGAGTGATGCACCCGTTCTGAAGCCAGAAAACTACGAGAAATGGAAGAACAACATGATGCTCCATCTGGAGGCCATTAGTGACGAGATGATCTATGTCATCAATGAAGGGCCTATCAAAATCAGTCAACTCAAACAAATTACTGAGGTGTCTTATGGAAGAAAAGCCTCAGACAAGGAAGATGGAAGCGAGGATGTGGCTGCTAGTGATAGTGGTCGTGTTGCTCATGGAAGCATTATGTATGAAGACAAGCCAAGAGAGCTCTGGACATCTGAAGATGCCATGAGACACAGATTGGATGGTCAAACTCGTAATATCAACATCAGATCGACACCCGAGCACATACAGTGTAAACTGTAGGGTGCTAAAACGGCGAAAGTTGCCTGGCAATTGATTGAAGAAATCTGTGCCGGAACTGAGAAACCCAAGGAAAACAAGTTCGAAGTTCTTAAATTGAAGTTCCAAAACTTCAAACAAGGACCCACTGAAACTCTGGAAGAACTTGATTTCAGGTTTACTACACTTATGAGTGATATGGCTGCACTTGGTGAAAGCAACAGATACTCTCAGCCAGAAAAGATTAAGACTATTGTCAGAAGTCTCAATCACAACTGGGAGCACACTAAGTTCTTTTATTTCAACCAAGGGATGCCAAATATTACTTCAGTAGAGCTCTTCTCTCATCTTGTTACTGTAGACTATGAGACAACTCAGAAAGAACAAACAGCTGAAAAGTTGCAAAGTGTTGCTCTAGTTTCTCAAGGTACTTCTGAAAAGAAGGATACCAAAGATGCATCTGAAGAAAATGCTCTTGTAGTAAGACACATGAAGAAATTTGTGAGTCAAGAGATTGAGAGAAGAAAAGCTAAAGAAAAGCTGAAAAAGCATCTTGGCCCAAACTATCATCAGTACAAGAACATACAAATGAACAACTCTCTGAACACCCCCATTCAGAAAGGTGTTAGTAATGAAGCTGTAGAAATAGGAAATGATATCTACTAATATTGTCAAAAGTCTGGTCACTTCAAAAGAGATTGTCCTGCTTTAAACAAGCTCAAGACAGGTGACAAGAAGGACAGAAGAAATTTCAAGAGAAATCAAAGGGCCTTACTGACTGAAGAAAGGAAGAAGATTCAAATTCAACTTGATGCTCTAGACATTGAGACAGATTCTGAAGATGAAGATTCAGATGACTCAAACCTACCATCACCAGAATTGTGTGGAATCACCCACGATGTAATCAACTTTGGCCTTAAGAAGAATGAAATGTGTGGAGTTGTTGAGATTGCTGGTCAGACATCTCCAACATTGAAATATGTCTTATGGCTGATGAGAACGCCTCTTGGACTAAGGCTCAATGGCTATTTGATAGTGGATGCGGAAAGCACATGACAGGAGACAAAGCAAATCTGGTCAACTACAAAGCTTGCAACCTTTGGACCGACAGTTCTTTGGAGGAGAATTAAATCCCTCTACGGGATCCGCAACGTCAAATTAGGATCATTAACAATCACTGACGTATTACATGTTAAAGGTTTGAAATATAATCTATTTAGCATGAGCCAATTTGCAGACAAGGGATTCACAGTGAAATTCAAAGCAAAGTATTGCAAACTAATTGACAATGAGTCAAAGCAGACAGTCTTGGTTGCTCGGCGGAAAGGCAGTCTTTATGTTGCCGATTGGGCATCTGCCACAACTGAAGAATGTCTCATGGTGAGTCAATCAGTCCTACGAGAGCACCTTGGTTATGGCACAAAAGAATGAGTCACTTGAATTTCAAAACTCTGAACAAACTTGCCAAGAAAGAGTTAGTGGTTGGTCTTCCCAAAACATCTTTCAGAAAGGATGGTATATGTTCTTCCTGTCAGATGGGGAAACTATCCAAGATCTCTTTCACGACCAAAACCAGACACTCTAGTGTTAGACCATTGCAACTATTACACATGGATCTTTTTGAATCATCTGTAACTAGTTATGCAGGAAAGAAGTATGGTCTGGTTGTTGTAGATGACTTCTCAAGATTCACTTGGGTTGTCTTTCTGAAGCACAAATCTGATGCTAGGGTGGAGATACCAAACTTGCTGAATAAGCTTAAAGTCATGAAAAATGACAAAGTATCTGCAATCAGAACAGACCATGGTACTGAGTTTGTCAACCAGTACATAAAGGAGTTTTGTACCAGCAAAGGTATACAACACCAACTTTCCTCTGTGAGAACACCACAACAAAATGGTGTTGCAGAAAGGAAAAATAGAACCCTTAAAGAAGCAGCAAGGACAATGCTAGCTGACACTGAAATAAGTGAAGTTTATTGGGTTGAAGCTATAAACACCGTGTTGGTCCAGATAACGGCAAAGTAAAAGACTAGAGGGGGGGGGGGGTGAATAGTCTTTTAAAACTTTTGTCGATAAACATAGTTTCTCAGAAACCTGGGGGTTTCTGATACTTAAATTCAGAGCGCGGAAGACTTTAAGATAGGTAAGTGCAGAAACAATAAGTATGTGTGTGTGCGCTTTGCTGAAATGTAAATACAGAAAGGTAAATGACACATCAAGTATAGTGGTATCTGGAGGTGGCGTAATCCTCCAACTAATCCACTTCGGTCTTTCTGAGACCTATAATTCACTAGAACAGATGATTGAGTTCACCTTACAATAATCCTATTCTAAGATTCCTAAACAAATGGTTCCCAACCAAATGTTCCCCATGAGTTATTCCCCAGCTCCTAGAGCTAAGTACTTCCTCTACTCAGATAACCTTGGAGTTGTTCCCTGATTTCCCAAATCAAGTACTTCCTCTACTCCACGCCTTGATGGTGTTGGTTATAAGGTTTTGTCAGAAAGGCTTCTCGTATAAATTTTCAGTTATGTTTACAAAGAGCCAAACAGAACGAGACTACTTAATACACTTGTTCAGTGGATGGCAGTCTGCTCTTTACTGACCCAAGTAATTGGTGTCCGTTCTGGAGAATGAGCTTCAGAAAGGGTATCCGATAGTTCAACTCTTTCACGAATAACAATCTCTTGTTAAGGTTCATGACAACTTAGAACTACTAGTGATTCTTCAAGCAACAGAAAGCTTTCAGAAAGGATAGTAGAGTGCTTGAGAGAATACTTTGATTGATGGTAAGTTTGCAAGATAGAGCGTTCTAAGGTATGTACTTCAAGCATCTAAGTGTGTGATATATATAGATAAATTTGAGAGGCGTTTGAATTGTATCCGTTGTGCTCTCTATCAAATTATATCCGTTTATATCTTGAACTATGTACTCAGAAGTCACTATCTCTTGTTTCAGAGAAGACTTGCTTTTTGCAGCATTTCTGCCGATGCATTTAATGCATAGTACTGTTCATTGTCCTTTAGTCTCAACGGATACATGAGCCTTTCTGATGGCTTGCATACTCCATACTCATGATGTCATATGTCTAGAATCATATTTCGAAAGTAAGTTAATATACTTAAGAAAGGATTAAGGACATAGTCTTTCTGAGTTAGACTAAACCTTTGTGTCTTCATAAACCTTGTGCAATCTTTAGTCTTCTAATCTTCAGAAAGTCTCCATTGCTAGGATTGATCTTCATGGTCTTCTTGAAATAAAAATTACACTTAGAGACCTATAATCCTATTATAAGATTTACTAGACTAATCATACTCAGTGATTTCCTCTTTTACAATGTTCAAGTGAACCAAGAGTACTTAATCACCTTTCTGCTAAGATAAGAACATGTGATGAGTGATCAAAATACTAACAGATATTCCTAACAAATTTCCCCCTTTTTGATCAGTCATCCATGACTATCTTTTAAGTCCTATTACAAAATTGTAATCCTGGAAGAGAAAACAATCGACCACTTAATCATTTCAAATCATATTCAATTTTAGTTGAATTAAGTGCAGAAAGTAAACATCAACCAAATCACAAGAAGTGATCTTTGCTGTAAGTTATCATCTATTAAAAAGTATCTGAGAGTATGATCTTCAGATAGGTACAGTTTACAGAAAGAGATGCAACTTTTACATATAGAGAATTTTAGAAACAATCAGCAAGATTACAAAAAGTAACAAAACATACTAAGTAAATTAGAACAAAGGAGAGTCCAAGCTCCAAGAGAGTATTCTAATGTTACTAGTCTTCAAGTCTTCAGAAATGCAACTTGGGTTCAAATACCTCAAGTTCTTCAGCACCCTTTCTGGATCAGTTGACATGATCATCCACTTTTCTGCATTCTTGGACATAGTCATAAAGAATCCTTCTGACAGAGAGCTCTGTCTTTCTGGATAAGTCACATATTTCATGGTAACTCTTGCCAAGCTTGTGATTCTTCCGCAGAAAATGTTTGACCCAGAAGTACTTTCCTGGACCTGTGCATGGTCCACTTGCAGCTGAGACAGGTTGAAATACTTGTATATTTCTTCCAGATAGTGTATATCATCTAGGTATTCATCCAATGTCATATAGAATGACTCAGAGGTTGAAACACCTAGTTTGTTCTTCCTGTTGTAGCTACCATCCAGTTTTCTTACCTTGTGTACATCATCAGGTTTTGGGTAAGGACAGGCAAAAGAAAGGTCCATCTTTCTGGCTTCATTCCTCTTTTCTACTTCAAAGTTTAGCCAGGCATGAAGATGCTCAGGTTTTAGCAATTCTGGCTTGCCTTCTCTCCATTTCAGGATCTGGTTGAGGATGGGAGTTGGAAACTTATCATTGACAAATAGATGTTGTAGTTCCAAAATCCAATACCCTCTCTTGTTCAGAATGCACCTATATGAAGATTCTTCATTACTGGTCTTCATATACTCAATGTGGGCATCAGTTGGCCTTTCTTGATGTGTTTCATTGTTTACTCTGCCAAACTGGAAATCACTTCTTGGTTTTCTGTTTGGTGGCCTTCTGTCAGGAGATCCTCTAACCCTTTCTTCCTGCCTTGGGGCTATGCTGGTGGATGTTCCTTGTATAGACTTGGTATTTCCAGAAGGAATTCTGGCTGCTAAGGGCTTTGCTGCCAGAGGAGGTTGTGAAGTAGTTGCTTGTCTCCTTTTCTTGTGAAGTGGATGTTCATCAGAATCATCCTCATCATCATTGAAGTCCAAAATTGGAGACTTGCAGCTTTCTTGACCTCTTACTTCTCCTTCTTCCTTTTCTTCTTCTTCAGAAGTCTTTTTCTCTTCTGAGATTCTAAGGGACTTGGCTCCCCTAGTTATCATACTTCTCAGCCTTCTGGCTGGTTGATCTGGAACAACTTCTTCAGCAAGGGTGTCTCCAGTGGTGTCCTTAATGCCAAGTTGACTTGAGGATGGAGGATTTGATTGTTTTCTTTTTCTTCCTCTGCCTTTCTGAGGCATCTCTTCTCCCCCCTTAGTCATGAATGACTGACTCATGATAGAATAAGCTTCAGAGAGAGTTTCAAAGTTTTTCTGGAGATTTTTGTGCACCCTGACCAATTCTTGAAGTTCCTTCTTCACCTCTTTGTTCTGTCTAACCAGTTCCTGCACCTTTGTGTTGAGCTCTTCAAGCGGCCTTAGGATGGCGTTGGCTTGCAGGACAGCATGGCTGGCTTCATTCAATGCTGCATTAGCATTGTTACAATCCTCATCCTTGACCAACCCTAGGTCTTTCTGAGAGAGAGCTATGCTGGTTGCTTTGTTGAGTAAAGCAACAGCCAATGGCTTCATCTCTTCTGGGACGGATTTTAGCACTTCTGTGTCTTGGGCAACTAGTGTCTTTCTGAGCTCTAAAAAGACACTGTTTCTTGCACGGTGCTCTTCACTTCTTGAACTACTTGGTGCAGAGAATGTATGAGGAGCAAGTAGGGCTCTTTTGTGCTGAGTGACAAGTCTCTCATCTTCTGCTTCAGTAATCAAGTTGTGGGTTTCAGCATCACTATCATAATCCTTTTCTTGGATTGTTTGCAGATTGACAATCTTCTTCTGCTTTCCATCAAGTGTGCTGGCCTTCTAAGAAGATGTAGAAGGTCTTTCTGATGCAGTCTCAGCATCATGCTCTTCATCATCATTGTCATCCATGGCATCTATCTCAGCAGCTGTGACAACAATGGCATTTTTCAAATTTCTTTGCTCATCTAGGAGTGCCAATTCCTTGGCATTAGCTTCTTCGAGCTTCTTGATTTTGGCTTCCTTTTCATCAACAAGAGCTTGAGTCTCAATGTTGATTCTCTTCTCTTCTTCCAATACCTTTCTGAGTTGTTAAATTCTAAACTCAGCGGCTGAAATTTCTTCTAAGGCATCATTGTGTTCAGCCTGTTGGGTATCTTGATGAGACTTGGGAGGTGATGATGATGGAGCTTTCTGAGCATTTGAGGGAGTAGCCTTTTCTCCACTTCCTTTGCTAGCTTTTTGAATCCCACCTTGTCCAGGTTGGGGATCATCATTTTGATCATCATCATCATCCTTTTTCTTTGCTTCTTGGTTTGGATGCTCAGAAGGAGGTTCTTGATAATCATATTCGTCCATCTCCTCGTCATCTTTTGAAACCAGGTTGATCACATTTGGGAATGTAATCATCCTCCCATTAACTTCTTCTTGTTCAGTTGGGTAGGTTGTGAGCTTGCTGGGCAAGGCAGGATGGGTAACCATCTGCTCTTGGGTTTGAGCATCCGCAGACTTGAAATCTGCCAAAAGTCTTTGTGCTACTTCATGAATGAAGTCTTCATGCATCAGAATGGCAAATGTGTAGGACTCTGTTGGGAACAATGCATGGATATAATCTTCCAGATTGAAGGCGATTGCTCTCTTCTCTGGGACGTCGATTACTCTGGCTAATTCAGAAAGGTCAGCCTTTCTGAGTTTCTGCCATTGTCTGAAGCACTTGAGATGTTTCTTTAAGGTGTTCTTCTGGAAGGCCTTGAGTAAATCAATTGGCACTAGACTTTGAGCCTGAAAGAAAGTTTTCAAGTTAGTTTTGCTCAAACTACTTGAGTTAGTATCTGTAAGCGAAAATAGGCTTTCTGAGCATACCTGTGTAGAAACACTCGGCTCATTATCCTGTACTTCTTCTTGATTGGGCACAGAGGCCTCAGATACCTTGTTGTGAGGAGAAGTCTAATCCTCATCAACCTTTCTTTCTGCTAGAACCTGAGAATTAAAATCAAATATGTTTAGAAACTGTTAATAGAAAAGAGAAGTGGAAAAATGCTTTATGAGACTTCACTTACTTCCAAGTGAGGAAGCTCAGCGGCATCTTTCTCAGAAACTTTGGGGGTTTCTGGAACCTTTTCAACAGATACTGCTTGTACAGCAGTTTTAGTTTCCTTTGGAGGAGATAACACAACTGTTTCTCCATCCAATTGTTCTTCTGAATGAGCCTGTAAGAACAAACATAAATGATTTAGTAGTGGTTTTCCTGAGCATTCTTGAAGGAGACTATTACTGATTACTTACCTTCTCAGCAGAAGGCTCAGTAAATACTTCCTCAGAAAGTTTTTCAGCCTCTGGAATCTCTAGGTTTTGGGGTGTTGGTTCCACCACCACTACTTCCTCAGTTGGAGCCTAAAAAGAGACATTAAGAATATTAGAACATAAGAGCAATCTTAGTTAGTTATTTCTTGTTCAGAGATAACTTTTACTACCTGTGGGACAGGCTCTTCTTGATGTTCTGAGGTTGGAGGAACCTCTTCTTGATTCAAGGTGGATGTTTTTCCCCGAAAGTGTGTCTCCAAGTTGGCAGTAATAAATCGACATTTTATGAGTAACAAGTTAACATGCATTTATGTTGACATGTTAGATACAAACTATCTTTGTTACTGAATAGTCACTGATCATTAATCTCTTGGACTTGTGGTGATTCCACAGTCTCTCTGTGCTCATTGTTGTTCTCCTTTGCAGTAGCATTCTGAGTTTCCATCTCAGTTTGATCCCTTTCTGAGAGTTGAGCTTTCTCAGAAGGTTGAGGAACCAGTTCAAGAACAGGGTTTTCTTCAGCAATATTAAGTGGTGGCATAGTGAATGTGGAAGCAATGTCAGGATCTTCCAGTATTCTATCTTCCTCACCCAGGCCTTCTTCTTCCTGATGGGCAGAGGGGCTCTTGTCTTTCTGAAGAGCTGAGCTTGATGCTCCTCCATGGGTCTCATACTTGAATCTTTTGAGTACTTTTGCAAGTATTTCATCATCCTCAGAATCACTATTCGGTGTTGGTGCAGACCCATCTATGATATTTCTATCATCTCTAGAGAGTTCTGGAGCATTCTGGTTTAGGACTCTTGGGCATTCTGAGTTGCCTTCGAAGGCCCAACATCTTCTCGAGACCTTGTCTCCGGAAGGTTGCGCCTCTGTATGCTTAGGGCTTGGAGGCTCTTTTGCTATGAGTCCTCTTTCTCTTGGCAATCGGAGGTTTAGCTTGAGCTTGCTCAGAGACCTCCTCACCTTGCTGCGCTTTCTTCTTCTTACGCCTTCTCGAAAAGCGTTCTCAAGAAGAAAGTTTCTCCTTTTCTTCAAAAGCGGTCTCAAAAGGTTGGATCGGATTTTCGCTTCCCTATGAGAGTAATTCCATTGTTTCCGTAATGTACAGATTACGAGACCAAAGTGCATATTGGCCTTTGGCTCAGCAAGGCCATTGATAATTTTGGGCTCAAATTCCTCAATATGTCCAAGGAATTTGTTGAAGGCGTACTTCCCCCAATTGAAGTGGGTTTCCTGCCCTTCATGCTTCTTGTTCAGAAGATGCATAATCATCCATCTCTCCATGCTTATCTGGTCTACTCCACCTTTGTTGCCATCAAAGCAACGGACTAGAATAAGAGCTAAAGTACTCCAGTGTTCGAGATGACTAGTTCGATGGCCTTGTAACAAAGTCTCTGGCAACCTTTTGCATTTTCTAACTGGATTACTTCAAATAGCTCTTTGACGCCTTAAATCATGGAAGCGTCCTTGATGTTGATGTCTTCAAATGTTCCTCTATTTTTCAATCGGGAAATCCTGCAGAAAGTCTTGCAGTCTAGAACAATTTCTTGTCCTTGGACTTCAGTCTGCATGTATTTTTCTTCTTCATTATTCACAACTTTTGTGAAGATTTTGGAGTTGTTATAGAACTCCAAAGACATCCAGGTGGATAGTCCACTGGGTGCAGATAGAAGCTTGTAGATATGGGAATTCTTCAAAGATCCCCAATATCGCTTCTTTCGGTCTTGAAGGTATAACTGGTACATACCTCTTACTAGAAAAGCTCCCAATTCATTTTGTGGTTAGGGTTCCAAATCGATGGGGTAAACTTTCCTGTATATGCTTATTCAACACCTTAAGTTCCTTTCCTCCTTGCTTTTCAACAGAGCGTATGATAATCTGACCTTAGGGTTCTTGGTGGTCATCTTCGGTGCCATCTCTTATATAGAGTTTTGAATGAGTGTTTTTCAGATGAATTTTGCTAATTAATCGAGATTAGTCTGTCTTTCGTAAGACTAAGCACAAGAAGTTGAGTTTTGCAGAGGGTTTTGCGTAAATCTTGAGAGATTTTGCTGTTTTGATGCAAGTTTGAAATTTCGGAATTGGTAAAAGTGTTTGTCTTTTGCCCAAATCCTATATATATATATATATAGCAGACAAAATGTACATAGATACAACATACATACAACTGAATATGAATGCGTGTCTTTGTATCTGCATAGGCGTGGTACGTCCTTTGTACTTCATTAAATGCGTAGTGGGCCATGTCTGGATTTATCAACAGACATTACTTGCTTTGTTTTAATCTCAATCGTTGAGATCAAACGTTTATTCATCAAGGGCTTATATTGAATATCTTGTAATGATATCAATCAACAAATGGTAATGTGCCGACTTGATGGATTTTTAATATGCTACATTCATTGTGTCACTTAGTAAAGAGTAGGAACACTTAATCGTTTGGCTTATCATTTTGAGTGTCAAGTCCTTATCTATATATTGTTTATCATCAAAATGGTAAAAATACAAGACATTGCACATATTTGACTTTCAGAACTTATACCTTTTGGGCTTTGTGTGTCCATTTCTCTTTATGACTAAATAGCTTTCTGAATTCAAGTGTCAGAAGCTTCAGTTGTTTGAATGTATTTGACCCACTCTCAGTAAGTAAGTTCTAGTTTTATTTACTTATTAATTGTGTACCAACCTCTGCCTTTCTGGATACCCGTTCCAGAAATGTTTTGCCTTTCTAAGTGTTGCTACTCAGAAACCTTTGCATCACTTCTTATAAACTTGGCTTTCTGAGAACCTGTTCTCAGAGGCCTACTTCTTTTCTACCTCACTTACTCAGACTTTAGAGATTCAGGACAATTTTTCAGTCCTTAGGAAACTCCATTAATCCAAGATTATGTCTCAAAGTTAAGAACCGGCTTTCTTGTAAGGGCTTAGTGAAGATATCTGCAAGTTGGTCTTCTGTGCCAATCTTATATTGCCTTTCTCAACATGGTCTCTGATGAAGTGGTGTCTAACATCAATGTGCTTTGTTCTGGCATGGAACTTGGGGTTCTGTGTGATTGCAATAGCACTTGTGTTGTCACAGAAAATGGGAGTTTTCTCTTCATTGAGTCCATAGTCTCTGAGTTGTTGTTGAATCCACAGAATTTGTGTTGCACAACAACCAGCAGCAATATATTCATCCTCTGTGGTAGAAGTTGCAATTGAGTTTTGTTTCCTGCTAAACCATGAGATAAGTCTAGTTCCCAGAAACTGACAAGTTCCTGAGGTACTTTTCCTATCAAGCATTGATCCAGCATAATCAGCATCTGAGTAACTAGCCAAACTCAATCCACTTTCTTTAGGATACCAAAACCCTACATCTACTGTACCTTTCACATACTTAAATACTTTCATAGCAATTTTGTAGTGTGATTACATTGGATTTGTTTGAAATCTAGCACACACTCCAACTGCATATTGAATATCAGGCCTGCTTGCAGTAAGGTAAAGTAGTGAACCTATCAATTTCCTATACTTGTGTTCATCAACACTGTTATCTGATTCAGTATAGGTCATCTTGGTTCCTATGCTCATAGGTATCTTAGCATTCTTTTCAGAAGGCTTAAGATTGAACTTTGTGAGCATGTCTTTTGCATACTTTGCCTAACTAATGAATATTCCATCATTGAGTTGCTTGACTTGCAATCCTACGAAATAGTTCAATTCTCCCATCATGCTCATCTCGAATTTACTTTTCATGAGATTTGCAAAGTCATCACAAAGTTGCTTGTCCTCAGATCCAAATATGATGTCATCAACATATACTTGAACTAAGAGTAGTTTCCCATCATGATTTAAAGTAAACAAAGTTTTATCAACTTCACCTTTCTTGAAACCACTTTCTAGAAGGTATTTGGACAAAGTGTCATACCATACTCTTGGAGCTTGTTTCAGTCCGTAAAGAGCTTTCTTTAGCTTATAGACCATTCTACTTTCTGAGGAAACTTCAAAGCCAGGTGGTCGCTCAACATAGACTTCCTCAGCAAGTTCACCATTCAAGAATGCACTTTTGACATCCATCTGATAAACTTTAAAATCTTTATGAGTCAGAAGGCCGAAGAGTCTTATTGCATCCAATCTGGCAACTGGTGCATATGACTCATCAAAATCTAAACCTTCAGTCTGGGTGAATCCCTTGGCAACCAACCTTGCTTTGTTTCTGGTTATTTCACCAGATTCATTCATCTTGTTTCTGAAAACCCACTTAGTTCCAATCACAGATATTCCTTCTACAAATGGAACTAGTTTCCAGACTTTGTTTCTTTCAAACTGATCCAACTCTTCTTGCATTGCAGAGATCCAGTCTTGGTCTCTTAATGCTTCTTCTATAGTTTTTGGTTCAATGTTTGAGATAAAACATCCAAAGAGAGAATTAGCATTTTCAGCTATTGCTCCCTAGTCCTAACACCTTGATTGATTGGTCCAATCACATCTTTTGCAGGATGATCTTTGATCCATCTCATCATGGGTTTAGGGCTAGTAGGGTCAACATCTATGTGATCTGAATGTGAATCACTATGATTATGACTTGATACTTCTTCAGTATCTGTGACATTTTGCACCTCAGAAGGGCGGTGAATGTCTGACACTTGCTCAGTGTGAGAGATTTCTGGGACATGCCTGTCAGAGAGGTCATTTCCAGAGTTAGCTCTCTGATGAACATCTTCAGTTTCTATTTCTGGAATTCTCATAAGAAATTCTTCATCATGCCTGAGAATCATCTGGTTGTTACTAGGCATTTCATGCTTTTCTTCGTCAGAGTCATCCTCTCTTTCCACAATGATGTTTTTCCTTTCTGAGAGTTCCTCTTCAGAATCCTTTATCATTAGTTCCTTGAACCTTTCTGAGAGTTCATCGCCAAGGGTGTTTTCTTGCTTCCTTCATAGAATACAACATGAACTGATTCTTCAATCTTCTTTGTTCTTTTATTGTAAACTCTGTATGCTTTGCTATTCATAGAATAACCAAGAAACACACCTTCATCTGCCTTTGGTTGAAATGTCCTTAGATACTCTTTTCCATTGTTAAGAACAAAACATCTACAACCAAATATTTTTAGATGTTTGATATTAGGGGGTCTACCAACCAAGAGTTCATAAGGGGTCTTGTCATGGTGTTTGTTTATCAAACATCTATTCTGAGTGTAGCATCTGTGTTTACAGCTTCAACCCAATAAACTTCACTTATCTCAAAGGTCGCCTAGCATTGTCCTTGCTGCTTCTTTAAGTGTTCTATTTTTCCTTTCTGCAACACCATTTTGTTGTGGTGTTCTTACAGAGGAAAGTTGGTGTTGTATACCTTTGCTGGTACAAAACTCCTTAATGTACTGGTTGACAAACTCAGTACCATGGTCTGTTCTGATTGCAGATACCTTGTCATTTTTCAAGACTTCAAGCTTATTCAGCAAGTTTGGTATCTCCACCCTTGCATCAAATTTGTGCTTCAGGAAGACAACCCAAGTGAATCTTGAGAAGTCATCTACAACAACAAGACCATACTTCTTTCCTGCATAACTAGTTACAGATGATACAAAAAGATCCATGTGTAATAGTTGCAGTGGTCTAACACTAGAGTGTCTGATTTTGGACTTAAAATAGATCTTAGATTGTTTCCCATCTGACAGGCAGAACAGATACCATCCTTTCTGAAAGATGTTTTGGGAAGGCCAAACACTAACTCTTTCTTGGCAAGTTTGTTCAGAGTTTTGAAATTCAAGTGACTCATTCTTTTGTGCCATAACCAGTGCTCTTCTGTGTGACCTGATTGACTCACCATGAGACATTTTCTGCTTTTCAAAAGCGATGGCAGGTTGATGCCTAATTCCCGCTTTACCATTACGCTAAACCATACTAATACTAAATAGTAATAAATTCGTTTCAAATAAATCTTTTCATTTTAACTTTAACCGATTAACAGTCTTTAACTTTGACCGCGAATTAATCTTAAACTATAATAGTAATTTAAATTTAATTATTAAATTTTTATTATATGATTTTATTAAGTTGTGGCAGATGCCCAGTCGGCAACATAAAGATCGCTTTTCCACGAAAGCAACCAAGACCGCTGCGCTTTCACTCATTGTCTACATAAGTTTGCAATACTTTGCTTTGAATTTCACAAGAATCCTCTTATCGCAAACTGGCTCATGCTAAATAGATTATATTTCAAACCCTTAACATGTAATACGTCAGTGATAGTTAATGATCCTAATTTGACGTTGCCAAATCCCAGAGAGGGATTTAATTCTCCTCCAGCAAATTTGATGTCTAATCCATTGTTGCAAGTTTTGTAGTTGACCAGATTTACTTTGTCTCCTGTCATGTGCTTTCCGCATCCACTATCAAATAGCCATTGAGCCTTAGTCCAAGAGGCATTCTGCACAAAACAAGAGTTAGGTTCTTGCTTCAGAGATAGAACCATTCAGACTAAACATTCTTCCAGTAGGAATCCACATTGTAGTGAATTTCTTGGGAGTTTGTTTTTGTCTAACTTGATCAGAAGGAGATGCAATAAAATCAGTAATTTTGATCTCAATCTTCCTTCTTGGGGTGTTTCTAGGTGTTCATTTTGGTGCTTTCTGGACCCTGGGTTTCTGGGGTTGCTTTTCAGCAAACTTAGCCTTTCTGGCCAGATTCCTTCTAGCTCTGGCATTAATTTTTTCAGTGGCTTGAGATTTCTTCCACTTCTGTCTATTGCTACGTGCAATATCAGCCTTGCGCCATTGTTCTTGTCCTTCCTTATATTGTTGTAGAAGAACTTTTCCAATAGCACGATAGCAAATGCCATTTCGAACACCTTTGGCTTTCTGAATGCGCTCTTCAGAAGCCTTACTAGTTTCTGCACCATCTTTATTTTCATAAAATGTTACAGTTGAGAATTTGCCTATTCCATCAATTCTTCCCTTCCTAGTAATATAGCAAAGTGGATGGTTACATGTCTGAGGGTTGTGTTTCTTTTCAGAAACCTTATCCACATGTTTCTTGTGAACTTGTTGTTCTTTCAAAGGCTGAGTTGCTACTCCTTTTCGTTTGTCAACTACCCTAGCTTTCTAACCAATGCGGTGGTTGAAGAACCATTCTGTTGACTTTTTACAAAGGTTAACCTTTCATCACTCTTCTTCAGAGGAGATGAATTACTCGATTGTTCATCAAGTCCAAGTCCACCTTTCTCAGAGGGATCTCTCAGATAGGATTGAACCTCAGTGAGAGTGTTACTAGATTTTGTATAATATTGGAAGGATAGCTCTTTCTTTCTGAGTTCTTCATTCTCAGAAAGCAGCTTCATCATTTTCTTATTAAGTTCATCCAAGGCTAGTTTGTGAGAATTTTCATTCTCAGATATCTGAGCTTTCAGAAAGGCTATTTCAGCGTTCTTGTTCTCAGATACTTTGGTTAGCTCAGAAACCTCTTTTTTAAGAATTTCTTTGCTTTCCTCTAGAATTCTGGTTTTGGATTGTGCTTCCAGAAATTCTTTCTCATAACGATCCAATTCACTCTTGACCAACTCCAGATCCTCAATTCCATCATCACTCTCATAGTACAAAAATTGTGAATTGTTAGTTACCTCATCAGCCATAAGACACATTTCAATGTTGGAGATGTCTGGACCAGCAATCTCAGCAACTCCACACATTTCATTCTTCTTAAGACCGAAGTCGATTACATCGTGGGTGATTCCACACAATTCTGGTGATGGTAGGTTTGAGTCATCTGAATCTCCATCTTCAGAATTTGTCTCAATGTCTAGAGCATCAAGTTGAATTTGAATCTTCTTCCTTTCTTCAGTCAGTAAGGCCCTTTGATTTCTTTTGAAATTTCTTCTGTCCTTCTTGTCACCTGTCTTGCGCTTGTTTAAAGTAGGATAATCTCTCTTGAAGTGACCAGGCTTTTGACAATAGAAACAGATGTCATTTCCTATTTCTGCAGCTTCAGTACTAACACCTTTCTGAATGGGCGTGTTCAGAGAGTTGTTCATTTGTATGTTCTCAGATCGATGATAGTTTGGGCCAAGATGCTTTTTCAGCTTTTCTTTAGCTTTTCTTCTCTCAATCTCTTGACTCACAAATTTCTTCATGTGTCTTACTGCAAGTGCATTTTCTTCAGATGCATCTTTGGTATCCTTCTTTTCAGAAGAACCTTGAGAAACTAGAGCAACACTTTGCAACTTTTCAGCTGTTTGTTCTCTCTTAGTTGTCTCATAGTCTACAGTAGCAAGATGAGAAAAGAGCTCTACTGGAGTAATATTTGGCATCCCTTGATTGAAATAAAAGAACTTAGTGTGTTCCCCAGTGATTGAGACTTGACAATAATAGTCTTAATCTTTTCTGGCTGGGAGTATCTATTGCTTTCACCAAGTGCAGCCATATCACTCATAAGAGTAGTAAATCTGAAATCAAGTTCTTCCAGAGTTTCAGTGGGACCTTGTTTGAAGTTTTGGAACTTCAATTTAAGAACTTCGAACTTGTTTTCTTTGATTTTCTCAGTTCCGGCACAGATTTCTTCAATCAGTTGCCAGGCAACTTTCGCTGTTTTAGCACCCCACGCTTAATCGTATGTGCTCAGTGTCGATCCGATGATGATATTACGAGCTTGACCATCCAATCTATGTCTCTTGGCATCTTCGATGTCCGTAGCTTGTCTTCATACATAATGCTTCCACGAGCAACATGACCACTATCACTAGCGCCCATATCCTCGCTTCCATCTTCCTTGTCGAGGTTTTTCTTCCATCGACACCTCAAGAACTTGTTTGAGTTGTTCGATTTTGATAGGCCCTTCATTGATGACATAGATCATCTCATCACTAATGGCCTCCGGATGTAGCATCATGTTGTTCTTCCATTTCGTAGTTTTGGGTTTGAATGGGCATCACTCGAGACATACCGCACACTTAACACACAAATTATATAGTCCTCGAGAGGGACAAAGTTTCTTCACCTATCTGGGATCTAGGTTCTCTGAAGGCTTGTGAACCTCCCCGCTCGATACCACTTGTTGGTCCAGATAACGGCAAAGTAAAAGACTAGAGGGGGGGGGGGTGAATAGTCTTTTAAAACTTTTGTCGATAAACACAGTTTCTCTGAAACCTGGGGGTTTCTGATACTTAAATTCAGAGCGCGGAAGACTTTATGATAGGTAAGTGCAGAAACAATAAGTATGTGTGTGTGTGCTTTCTTTGAAATGTAAATACAAAAGGTAAATGACACAGAAGTATAGTGGTATCTGGAGGTATGAATCCTCCAACTAATCCACTTCGGTCTTTCCGAGACCTAGAATTCACTAGAAGTATAATTGAGTTCACCTTACAATAATCCTATTCTAAGATTCCTAAACAAATTGTTCCCAACAAAATGTTCCCCGAGTTATTCTCACTCCCAGAGCTAAGTACTTCCTCTACTCAGATAACCTTGGAGTTGTTCCCTGATTTCCCAAATCAAGTACTTCCTCTACTCCACGCCTTGATGGTGTTGGTTATAAGGTTTTGTCAGAAAGGCTTCTCGTATAACTTTTCAGTTATGCTTACAGAGAGCCAAACAGAACGAGACTACTTAATACACTTGTTCAGTGGATGGCAGTCTGCTCTTTACTGACCCAAGTAATTGGTGTCCGTTCTGGAGAATGAGCTTTAGAAAGGGTATCTAATAGTTCAACTCTTTCACGAATAACAATCTCTTGTTAAGGTTCAGGACAACTTAGAACTACTAGTGATTCTTCAAGCAACAGAAAGCTTTCAGAAAGGATAGTAGAGTGCTTGAGAGAATACTTTGCTTGATGGTAAGTTTGCAAGATAGAGCGTTCTAAGGTATGTACTTCAAGCATCTAAGTGTGTGATATATATAGATAAATTTGAGAGGCGTTTGAATTGTATCCGTTGTGCTCTCTATCAAATTATATCCGTTTATATCTTGAACTATGTACTCAGAAGTCACTATCTCTTGTACAAGAGGAGGATGGACGAGAGGATGATCGACGGTCATGAGCTGTCAATTGAAGAGCAAGACCAGATCTTCTTCGAGGTCAACCCAATAGACAGCAAGGGTCGAATGTATGGATTGGGAAGTTTGGGCCCTTCCATGAGTTCTGGTAGCTTCTTTGTCCTGTGGATCAGATCAATCTAACCTCTACACGCAAAAGAGTTAACGATGATGACTCCTCTCCAACAGAAATAGTCATGACCAAGGCAGCTTACGAGCAAGTGCTTGAGGAACAGGCTCGTATGGCCCACCGGATGGACGCTTTGACCCAGATGTTCAGTAGCTCTTCCCAGTCTCACCCACCGCCTCCTCCCGATTATTCTTAGTTACATCAGACTTATTATGGATAATTTGACACTATTTCACTTCCTAATTCTTGTTTCGGATTATTTGTAGATAATTTATATTGTTTCGGATATATTAATGCAATTTAATTGTTTCGGGTATATTATCTATGATTATATTATGTGAAAAAACAGGTGAAACAGAAATATAAAAAAAAAAAATTTAAAACAGTGAATTTAGCGACGGAAAAAATCCGTCGCTAAATTCACGAACTAAGGGCGAATTAGCCCGTTGACATTTAGCGACGGATTTTCCGTCGCTAAATGTCAACCGAACTAAGCCGGCTTAGTGGTGGGATTTAGCGACGGAATAAATCCGTCGCTAAATCCCGTCTCTAATTAGCGACGGATACGAAATCCGTCGCCACTGCGGACGGACTGGTCAACGGATTAATCCGTCGCCAGTTCGTCGTTATTTAGCGAAGGAATATCTATTTGTCGCCAATAAAAATTGTGACGACTGTTTTGGAGATGGAGGGTTATCCGTCGCTAAGGATTTAGCGACGGATCGGCCCAGTTTTAGCGACTGATAATTCCGTCGCTAAAATTCATTTTTTTTGTAGTGTGTTTCAGAGAAGACTTGCTTTTTGCAGCATTTCTGCCGATGCATTTAATGCATAGTACTGTTCATTGTCCTTTAGTCTCAACGGATACATGAGCCTTTCTGATTGCTTGCATGCTCCATACTCATGATGTCATATGTCCAGAATCATATTTCGAAAGTAAGTTAATATACTTAAGAAAGGATTAAGGACATAGTCTTTCTGAGTTAGACTAAACCTTTGTGTCTTCATAAACCTTGTGCAATCTTCAGTCTTCTAATCTTCAGAAAGGCTCCATTGCTAGGATTGATCATCATGGTCTTCTTGAAATAAAAATTACACTCAGAGACCTATAATCCTATTACAAGATTTACTAGACTAATCATATTCAGTGATTTCCTCTTTTACAATGTTCAAGTGAACCAAGAGTACTTAATCACCTTTCTGGCTAAGATAAGAACATGTGATGAGTGATCAAAATACTAATAGATATTCCTAACACACAGCATGCTACACTCAGAACAGATGTTTAATAAACAAACACCATGACAAGACCCCATATGAACTCTTGGTTGGTAGACCCCCTAATATCAAACATCTGAAAGTGTTTGGTTGTAGATGTTTTGTTCTTAACAATGGAAAAGAGTATCTAAGAACATTTCAACCAAAGGCAGATGAAGGTGTGTTTCTTGGTTAATCTATGAATAGCAAAGCATACAGAGTTTACAACAAAAGAACAAAGAAGATTGAAGAATCGCCATGTCAGATTCTATGAAGGAAGCAAGAAAACACCCCTTGTTGATGAACTCTCAGAAAGGTTCAAGGAACTAATGACAAAGGATTCTGAAGAAGAACCCTCAGAAAGGAAAAACATCATTGTGGAAAGGGAGGATGACTCTGACGAAGAAAAGTATGAAATGCCTAGTAACAACCAGATGATTCTCAGACATGATGAAGAATTTCCTATGAGAATTCCAGAAATGGAAACTGAAGATGTTCATCGAAGAGCTAACTCTGGAAATGACCTCTCTGACAGGCATGTCCCAGAAAGCTCTCACACTGAGCAAGTGTCAGACATTCACCGCCGCTCTGAGGTGCAAGATGTCACAGATACTGAAGAAGTATCAAGTCATAATCATAGTGATTCACATTCAGAACACATAGATGTTGACCCTACTAGCCCTAAACCCATGATGAGATGGATCAAGGATCATCCTGCAAAAGATGTGATTGGACCAATCAATCAAGGTGTTAGGACTAGGAGAGCAATAGCTGAAAATGCTAAGTCTCTCTTTGGATGTTTCATCTCAAACATTGAACCTAAAACTATAGAAGAAGCATTAAGAGACCAAGACTGGATCTCTGCAATGCAAGAAGAGTTGGATCAGTTTGAGAGAAACAAAGTCTGGAAACTAGTTCCATTTGTAGAAGGAATATCTGTGATTGGAACTAAGTGGGTTTTCAGAAACAAGATGAATGAATATGGTGAAATAACCAGAAACAAAGCAAGGTTGGTTGCCTGTGATTCACCTGCATCAAGGTTTAGATTTTGATGAGTCATATGCACCAGTTGCCAGATTGGATGCAATAAGACTCTTTCTGGCCTTTGCAGCTCATAAAGACTTTAAAGTTTATCAGATAGATGTCAAAAGTGCATTCTTGAATGGTGAACTTGCTGAGGAAGTCTTTGTTGAACAACCACCTGGCTTTGAAGTTTCCTCAGAAAGTAGAATGATCTATAAGCTACAGAAAGCTCTATATGAACTGAAACAGGCTCCAAGAGCATGGTATGACACTTTGGCCAAATACCTTCTGGAAAGTGGTTTCAAGAAAGGTGGAGTTGATAAAACTTTATTTACTTTAAATCATGATGCGAAACTACTCTTAGTTCAAGTATATGTTGATGACATCATATTTGGATCTAAGGACAAGCAACTTTGTGATGACTTTGCAAATCTCATGAAAAGTAAGTTTGAGATGAGCATGATGGGAGAATTGAACTATTTCCTAGGATTGCAAGTCAAGCAACTCAATGATGGAATATTCATTAATCAGACAAAGTATGCAACATACATGCTCACAAAGTTCAATCTTAAGCCTTCTGAAAAGAATGCTAAGATACCTATGAGCATGGGAACCAAGATGACCTATACTGAATCAGATAAGAGTGTTGGTGAACACAAGTATAGGAAATTGATAGGTTCACTACTTTACCTTACTGCAAGCAGACATGATATTCAATATGCAGTTCGTGTGTGTGCAAGATTTCAAACAAATCCAATGCAATCACACTACAATATTGCTATGAAAATATTAAGGTATGTGAAAGGTACAGTAAATGTAGGTTTGTGGTATCCTAAAGAAAGTGGATTGAGTTTGGCTGGTTACTCAGATGCTGATTATGCTGGATCAATGCTTGATAGGAAAAGTACCTCAGGAACTTGTCGGTTCAGGAACTAGACTTATCTCATGGTTTAGCAAAAGCAAAACTCAATTGCAACTTCTACCACGTAGGTTGAATATATTGTCACCGTTGTTGTGCAACACAAATTCTGTGGATTCAACAACAACTCAGAGACTATGGACTCAATGAAGAGAAAACTCCCATTTTCTGTGATAACACATGTGCTATTGCAATCACACAGAACCCCAAGTTCCATGCCAAAACAAAGCACATTGATGTTAGACACCACTTCATCAGAGACCATGTTGAGAAAGGCAATATAGAGATACTCAATATTGGCACAGAAGACCAACTTGCAGATATCTTCACCAAGCCCCTACAAGAAAGCCGGTTCTTGACTTTAAGACATAATCTTGGATTAATGGAGTTGCCTAAGGACTGAAAAATGTCCTGAATCTCTAAAGTCTGAGTAAGTGAGGTAGAAAAGAAGTAGGCCTCTGAGAACATGTTCTCAGAAAGCCAAGTTGATAAGAAGTGATGCAAAGGTTTCTGAGTAGCAACACTCAGAAAGGCAAAACATTTCTGGAACGGGTATCCAGAAAGACAAAGGTTGGTACACACTCAATAAGTAAATAAGACTTGAACTTACTTACTGAGAGTGGTTCAAATATATTCAAACAACTGAATCTTCTGACACTTGAATTCAGAAAGCAATTTAGTCATAAAGAGAAAAGACACACAAATCCCGAAAAGTATAAGTTCTGGAAGTCAAACATGTCCAATGTCTTGTATTTTTGCCATTTTTATGATAAACAATATAAAGATAAGGACTTGAAACTCAGAATGATAAGTTCAAACGATTGAGTGCTCTGACTCTTTACTAAGTGACATAATGGATGTAACTTGTCAAAAATCCATCAAGTCGGCACAATATCATTTGTTGATTGATATCATTACAAGATATTCAATATAAGCCCTTGATGAATAAACGTTTGATCTCAACGGTTGAGAATAAAACAAAGCAAGTAATGTCTGTTGAGAAGTATAGACATGGCCCACTACGCATTTAATGGAGTATGTTGTGATACCACGCCTATGCAGATACAAAGACACGTATTCATATTCAGTTGTATGTATGTTGTATCTATGTACATTTTGTCTGCTATATATATAGGACTTGGGCAAAAGACAAACACTTTTACCAAATCCGAAATTTCATACTTGCATCAAAACAGCAAAATCTCTCAAGATTTCTGCAAAACCCCTTATGCAAACTCAACTTCTTGTGTTTAGTCTTCTGAAAAGATAGACTAATCCCAATTAATCTTGAAAAACCCCTCTGAAAACACTCACTGAAGAGTCTATATAAGAGATGGCACCCAAGAAGATGACCACCAATAACACTAAGGCCGTATCATCTGCTCCTGCTGAAAAGCAAGGAGGAAAGGAAATTAAGGTGTTGAATAAACGCCTTCTGGGAAAGTTCACCCCATCTGACTGGAATCCAAACCACAAAATGAATTGGGGAGCTTTTCTAGTGAAGAAGTATGTACCAGCAGTCATATTTTCAAGACCAGATAGGAAACTGATATTGGGGATGCTGAAAAGTTCCCATATCTTCAAGTTTCTGTCTGTTGCACCCAGTGTACTATCCACATTGGATGTGCTGGAGTTCTATAACAATTTCAAAATCTTCACAAAGGTTGTGAATGATGAAGAAGAGAAATACATGCAGACTGAAGTTCAAGGACAAGAAATTGTATTCCGATTGAAAAATCGAGGAACAATTGAAGACATCAACATCAGGGATGCTTCCATGATTCAAGGTGTTAAAGAGCTATTTGAAGCAATCCGATTAGAGAATGCAAAGGGTTCCCCAGGAGATTTTGTTCTGAAAGCCATCAGAACTAGTCATCTCCAGAAACACTGGAGTACTTTAGCTCTCATTCTGGTTCATTGCTTTGATGGATGATGATGCATCTTCTGAACAAGAAGCATGAAGGGCAGGAAACCCACTTCAATTGGGGGAAGTACGCCTTCAACAAATTCCTTGGGCATATTGAAGAATTTGAGCCCAAGATCATCAATGGCCTTGCTGAGCCAAAGGTCAATATGCACTTTGGCCTCAGAATTTGTCACATTCTGGAAACAATGGGAATCACTCTCAGAGAGAGGCAGAAAATCCCAGTCACCAACTCCCTTTTTAGACACGCCTTTGAAGAAAAGGAGAGACTTGTTGCTGAGAAAGCACTCAGAGAGGCAGAAGAAAAGCGCTTGACAAGGTGATAAGGTTTCTGAGCCAGCTTCAGCTCAACCTCAAACTGCCAAGAGAAAAAGGACTCAACACAAAAGACTACCTAAGCCCCAACAAAAAGAAATAGAGGCACAACCTTCTAGAGACAAGGTCTCAGAAAATGTTGTTCGCCCAGAAAGGCAGTTCCAGAAAGCACCAAAGATTCTGAGCCAGGCAGCTCCAGAACTATCAAGGGATGACCGCAACATTATAGATGGGTCAGCTCCCAATCTGGACAGTGACTCTGAAGAGGATGAACAAATCCGAGAGGCACTCAAGAGGTCCAAGATAGAAACACATGGAGGAGCATCAAGCTCAGCTCCTCAGAGAGATAGAAGCCCCTCTGCCCAGCAGGAAGAAGAAGGCCTGGGTGAGGAAGATGAAATGCTGGAGGATCCTGACATTGCTTCCACATTCACTATGCCAGCACAAAATACTACTGAAGAAAACCCTGTTCTTGAACAGGTTCCTCAACCTTCTGAGAAAGCTCAACTCTCAGAAAGGGATCAAACTGAGATGGAGAGTCAGAATGATACTGCAGAGGAGACCAACAATGAGCACAGAGAGACCGTGGAATCACCACAAGTCCAAAAGACCAATGATCAGCTTGACTCTATTCAGGCCAACATGGAGACACACTTTCAGGGGGAAGTTAATTTGTCCACCCCTCTGAATGAAGAAGAGGTTCCTCCAACCTCAGAACAACAAGAAGAGCCTGTCCAACAGGCTCTAACTGAGGAAGTAGTGGTGGTGGAACCAACACCCCAAAACTAAGAGATTCCAGAAGCTGAAAAGCTTTCTGAGGAAGCATTTACTGAGCCTTCTGCTGAGAAGGCTCAGTTAGAAGAACAATTGGAAGGAAAGATTGTGGTCTTATCTCCTCCAAAAGAAACTGGCAATGCTGAAGAAGCAGAGTTAGCAGAAAAGGTTCCAGAAACCCCCAAGATTTCTGAGAAAGATGCCACTGAGCTTCCTCACTTGGAAGTTCAAGCAGAAAGAAAGGATGCTGAGGATCAGACTTCTCCTCACACCAAAGTATCTGAGGTCTCTGAGACCAAGCAAGTAGAAGTTCAAGCTGATGAGCTTAGTGTTTCTACACAGGCTCAAAGTCTAGTGCCAGTTGATTTACTCAAGGCCTTCCAGAAGCACACTTTAAAGAAACATCTCAAGTGCTTCAGCATAATGGCGTAAACTTCGTAAAGGCTGACCTTTCTTAATTAGCCAGAGTAATCGACGTCCCATAGAAGAGAGCAATCGCCTTCAATCTGGAGGATCACATCCATGCATTGTTCCCAACAGAGTCCTACTCATTTGCCACTCTGATACATGAAGACTTCATTCATGAAGTAGCACAAAGACTTATAGCAGATTTCAAGTCTGTGGATGCTTAAACCCAAGAGCATATGGTTACCCATCCTGCCTTGCCCAGCAAGCTCACAACCTATCCAACTGAGCAAGAAGAAGTTAATGGGAGGATGATTACACTTCCTAATGTGATCAACCTGGTTTCTGAAGATGAGGAAGAGATGGACGAAAATGATTATCAAGAACCTCCCTCTGAGCATCCAAACCAAGAAGCAAAGAACAAGAGTGATGATGATGATGATCAGAATGATGATCCCCAACCTGGACAAGGCGGGATTCAGAAAGCTAGCAAAGGAAGTGGAGAAAAGGCTACTACTTCAAATGCTCAGAGAGCCCCATCATCATCACCTCCCAAGTCTCATCAAGACACCCAACAGGCTGAGAACAATGATGCCATAGAAGAAATTTCAGCCGCTGAGTTTAGGATTGAACAACTCAGAAAGGTGTTGGAAGAAGAAAAGAGAATCAGCATTGAGTGTTAAGCTCTTGTTGATGAAAAGGAGGCCAAAATCAAGAAGCTCAAAGAAGCTAATGCCAAGGAATTGGCACTCCTAGATGAGCAAAGAAATCTGAAGGATGCCATTGTTGTCACAGCTGCTGAGATAGATGCCATGGATGACAAAGATGATGAAGAGCATGATGCTGAGGCTGCATCAGAAAGACCTTCTACATCCTCTCAGAAGGCCAGCATACTCCAAGGCAAACAAAAGATGTTAGCCAGCTTGCAAACAATCCCAGAGAAGGATTATGAGAGTGATGCTGAAGAAGACCGCAACTTGATTACTGCAGAAGAAGATGAGAGACTTATCACTCAGCAAAAGAGAGCCCTACTTGCTCCTCATATCTTCTCTGCACCAGGTAGTTCAAGAAGTGAAGAACACCATGCAATGAACAGTGTCTTTTTCGAACTCAGAGAGACACTAGTTGCCCAAGACACAGAAGTGCTAAAATCCGTCCCAGAAGAGATAAAGCCATTGGCTGCTACTTTACTCAATAGAGCAACCAGCATAGCTCTCTTTCAGAAAGACCTAGGGTTGGTCAGGGATGAGGATTGTAACAATTCTAATGCAGCATTGAATGAAGCCAACCATGTTGTCCTACAAGCCAATGCCATCCTAAGGCCGCTTGAAGAGCTCAACAAAAAGGAGCAGGAACTGGTTAGGCTGAACAAAGAACTGAAGAAGGAACTTCAAGAATTAGTCAGGGTGCACAACAATCTCCAGAAAAACATTGAATCACTCTCTGTAGCTTATGCTATCATGAGTCAGTCATTCATGACTAAGGGGGAAGAGATGCCTCAGAAAGGCAGAGGAAGAAAAAGAAAACAATCAAATCCTCCCTCCTCAAGTCAACTAGTCATCAAGGACACTATAGATACCCCTACTGAAGAAGTTGTTCCAGATCAACCAGCCAGAAGGCTGGGGAGTATGATAACTAGGGGAGCCAAGTCCCTTAGAATCTCAGAAGAGAAGAAGACTTCTGAAGAAGAAGAAAAGGAAGAAGGAGAAGTGAGAGGCCAAGAAAGCTGCAAGTCTCCAATTTTGGACTTCAATGATGATGAGGATGAATCTGATACAGATGAACATCCACTTCACAAGAAAAGGAGACAAGCAACTACTTCACAACCTCCTCTAGCAGCATGGCCTTTGGCAGCCAGAACTCCTTCTGGAAATACCAAGTCAATACAAGGAACATCCACCAGCACATGCCCAAGGCAGGAAGAAAGGGTTAGAGGATCTCCTGACAGAAGGCCACCTAACAGAAAGGCAAGAAGGGATTCCCAATTTGGCAGAGTAAACAGAGAAACTCATCAAGAAAGGCCAACTGATGCCCACATTGAGTATGTGAAGACTAGTAATGAAGAGTCTTCATATAGGTGTATTCTGAACAAGAGAGGGTATTGGATTCTGGAACTACAACATCTACTTGTCAATGATAAGTTTCTAACTCCCATCCTCAACCAGATCCTGAAATGGAGAGAAGGTAAGCCAAATTTGCTAAAACCTGAGCACCTTCATGCGTGGCTAAACTTTGAAGTAGAAAAGAGGAATGAAGCCAGAAAGATGGATCTTTCTTTTGCCTGTCCTTACCCAAAGCCTGATGATGTACACAAGGTAAGAAAACTGGATGGTAGCTACAGCAGGAAGAACAAACTAGGTTTTTCAACCTATGAGTCATTCTATATGACATTGGATGAATACCTAGATGATATACACTATCTGGAAGAAATATACAAGTATTTCAACCTATCTCAGTTGCAAGTAGACCATGCCCGGTGCAGGAAAGTACTTCTGGGTCAAACATTTTCTGCGGAAGAATCATAAGCTTGGCAAGAGTTACCATGAAATATGTGACTTATCCAGAAAGACAGAGCTCTCTATCAGAAGGATTCTTTATGACTATGTCCAAGAATGCAGAAAAGTGGATGATTATGTCAACTGATCCAGAAAGGATGCTAAAGAACTTGAGGTATCTGAACCCAAGTTGCATTTCTGAAGACTTGAAGACTAGTAACATTAGAATACTCTCTTGGAGCTTGGATTCTCCTTTGTTCTAATTTACTTAGTATGTTTTGTTATCTTTTTGTAATCTTGCTGAATTTCTCTATCTGTAAAAGTTGCATCTTATTCTGTAAACTGTACCTATCTGAAGATCATACTCTCAGATACATTCTAATAGATGACAGCTTATCAGCAAAGATCACTTCTTGTGATTTGGTTGATGTTTACTTTCTGCACTTAATTCAACTAAAATTGAATATCATTTGAAATGATTAAGTGGTGGATTGTTTTCTCTTCCAGGGTTACAAA
This sequence comes from Plantago major, assembly GCA_026545765.1. NCBI lineage: Eukaryota > Viridiplantae > Streptophyta > Magnoliopsida > Lamiales > Plantaginaceae > Plantago > Plantago major. The sequence goes on along the minus strand of CM048839.1, from coordinate 80,019,079 downwards.
TTTGTAATAGGACTTAAAAGATAGTCATGGATGACTGATCAAAAAGGGGGAAATTTGTTAGGAATATCTGTTAGTATTTTGATCACTCATCAAATGTTCTTATCTTAGCCAGAAAGGTGATTAAGTACTCTTGGTTCACTTGAACATTGTAAAAGAGGAAATCACTGAGTATGATTAGTCTAGTAAATCTTGTATTAGGATTATAGGTCTATGAGTGTAATTTTTATTTCCAGAAGACCATGAAGATCAATCCTAGCAATGGATCTTTTCTGAAGATTAGAAGACTGAAGAATGCACAAGATTTATGAAGACATCAAGGTTTAGTCTAACTCAGAAAGACTATATCATTAATCCTTTCTTAAGTATATTTACTTACTTTTGAAATATGATTCTGGACATATGACATCATGAGTATGGAGCATGCAAGCCATCAAAAAGGCTCATGTATCCGTTGAAGACTACAGGACAAGAAATAGTACAAGTGCATTAATTGCATCGGCAGAAAAGTCATTGCACGCCTCTCTCGAGACATGAGACAAGGACTTCTGAGTACTCATTTCAAGATAAGTATGGACTGAATTTGAATTGTGTCTAACGGATATCATTCCAACAACTCTCAAATTCATCTATATATATCACACACTTAGATGCTGAGAAATACACCTTAGAACGCTCTATCTTGCAAACTTACCATCAAGCAAAGTATTCTCTCAAGCACTCTACTACCCTTTCTGAAAGCTTTCTGTTGCTCGAAGAATCACTAGTAGTTCTAAGTTGTCCTGAACCTTAACAAGAGATTGTTATTCGTGAAAGAGTTGAACTATCAGATACCCTTTCTAAAGCTCATTCTCCAGAACGGACATCAATTACTTGGGTCAGTAAAGAACAGACTGCCATCCACTGAACAAGTGTATTAAGTAGTCTTGTTCTATTAGGCTCTCTGAAAACATAACTGAAAAGTTATACGAGAAGCCTCTCTGACAAACCTTATAACCAATACCATCAAGGCGTGGAGTAGAGGAAGTACTTGATTTGGGAAATCAAGGAATAACTCCAAGGTTATCTGAGTAGAGGAAGTACTTAGCTCTAGGAGCTGGGGAATAACTCAGGGGGAACATTTGGTTGGGAACCATTTGTTTAGGAATCTTAGAATAGGATTATTGTAAGGTGAACTCAATTATTTGTTCTAGTGAATTCTAGGTCTCAGAAAGACCGAAGTGGATTAGTTGGAGAATTACACCACCTCCAGATACCACTATACTTGCTGTGTCATTTACCTTTCTGTATTTACATTTCAGCAAATCACACACACACATACTTATTGTTTCTGCACTTACCTATCTTAAAGTCTTCCGCGCTCTAAATTTAAGTATACAGAAACGCCCAGGTTTCTGTATTTACATTTCAGCAAAGCACACACACACACACATACTTATCGACAAAAGTTTTAAAAGACTATTCACATCCCCCCCTCCTAGTCTTTTACTTTGCCGTTATCTGGACCAACAAAGTCAAAATTCTATTTACTTGTGAATCAGAAGATTGTGATCTTTGCTAATTAAGCTACTTGACAACGTTAAGGGGGATTAAAGTTTACATCAGTATTTGGCTTAACTCTTGCAATAGTTGTTCCGATAGCTTGTTGATTGAACTCTTCTGTGTTTTGTCGTGTCTTTGTATTTTTTTTCTTTTCTGGGACGTTTTAGAGTCTTGTTTGCTCGAGGACAAGCAAAGGTTCGGTTTGGGGAGTTTGATGAGTCGATATTCAAACGACTCATTTAGGCTTTTTTAGTCGTATGTTATGTCCTTTAGCACTTTTGATAGTAATTTAGTTCATTTTGTGTTTTTGTACTTTTTAGGTGTTTTTTAGGTAAAGGCAAGAAGATGGAGGACCATTGTGCAATTTCAAGCTCATCCAAGCTTCTAGAACCACACAAGGCCAAGTAGTTGGCCATTACTCCAAAGGTGGTGACTTGGAGGTTGAGAAAAGGGAGTGAAAATAGGAAGAAGTGGGAAAAATGGTGAATTCTCCGGAAGGGTACCTCACCGCGGTGAGCTCCCCTAACACGGTGCCTCACCGCGGTCCATAAAACTTACAAGCAGTTTTGCATAGTTGAAGACCACGATGAGCCAGGCACCTTCCAAGGGCTCACCGCGGTGAGCACTGCTAAAGACAAAGTCAAGCCACGATTTCTGGCAGTTTTTCTCCACTATTTCGAATTTGAGCTTACTTGGTCTTATAAATATACCTCTTATATCAGTAGTTTAGTCATATCTTCATACTCCAAACATATTTCATTTTCAATTCAAGCATTGTAAAAGATTCTTGATATTCTATCTCTCATTCAATAGAAGTTGCATTTCCTTTCAGGCGATCATCGTGACTTAGAAATATCCAGGTATTAATCGTGCATTTCTTGGTGAATTCCTTTATGATTTGTACGTGACAGGTTTTTACTTTCGATAATAGACTGCATGATTGATCGGTGTGAACTTTCATCTGTCGCTACCTCTAATTAGTATATATCTGGATGAATGCATAGCTCGTGACATGCTCATTTGTAGTTCATACGCACTTATAATCTGTATCTGGTTGAATTTGCAATAGCAATTTGTGAACTGCGGGACCGGTAACCTTAATTGGTCCACCTGTATAAGCAAATTATCTTGAAAGGATTTACTATCTTCTATTTGTCTGTAGAATTGGATGATCTAGGCATTACATTGTCTTGCAATTGTTTGATTTTATGCTACTATCTGTTTACAGCGAATGCAAAATGAGACTATCTCTATTTGAACTAGCTTAATCAATTCCTCACGAGAACGATCTTGTGGTTAAGAGCATTGTCTACAACAATCGCTTTTTCTACTTGATATTATATAAGTAGTAATTTCTGAGCACATCACTCAACTTGCCAATTAGGGAAACAATCCAAAACATCTTTCAAGTCTAAAACTAAACATTCTAGTGTGAGGCCACTGCAACTATTACACATGGATCTCTTTGAGTCCTCAGTAACTAGTTATGCAGGAAAGAAGTATGGTCCGGTTGTTGTAGATGACTACTCAAGATTTACTTGGGTTGTTTTTCTCAAACAGAAATCTGCCGCAAGGGTTGAGATACCAAGCTTGCTGATTAAGCTTGAAGTCATGAAAAATAACAAGGTATTTGTGATCAGAACAGACCATGGTACTGAGTTTGTAAACCAGTACATTAAAGAGTTCTGAACCTGCAAAGGTATACAACATCAACTATCTTCAGTAAGGACACCACAATAAAATGGCGTTGCTGAAAGGAAGAATAGGACCTTAAAAGAGGCAGCAAGAACAATGCTTGCTGACAATGAAATAAGTGAAATCTATTGGGTTGAAGCCGTAAATACAGTATGCTACACTCAAAATAGATGTTTGATCAACAAACACCATGACAAGACTCCCTATGAGTTATTGATTGGTAGACCCCCTAGTATCAAACATTTAAGGGTGTTTGGTTGCAGATGTTTTGTTCTTAACAATGGTAAAGAATATCTAAGAACATTTCAACCAAAGGCAGATGAAGGAGTATTTCTTGGTTAATCAATGGATAGAAAAGCTTACAAAATCTACAACAAAAGGACACAAAAGATTGAACAATCTGTCCATGTAGTATTCTATGAAGGAAACAAGAAAATACACTTGAATGAAGAACTCTACGATAGGTTCAAAGAACTCATGATCAAGGATTCTGAACAAGAATCTCAGAGAGGAAATAATTCTGTCATACACTTAGAGGATGAGTCTGACGATGAAAGGCAACCTTTGCCTAGTAACAACAAAGATGACTCTTAGGCATGATGAAGAGTTTCCTATGAGAAATCCAGAAATGGATCAAGTCACTGAGAATCTTCATTATGAAGAGGTTTCTGAGAACAGGAACACTGAGAATCCTACCTCAGATACCTTTGACACTGAACAAGTGTTAGATATCCCAAGCACATCTCAAGTGCCAGATATCTCAGATACTGAACAAGTATCTTATCATGATCATAGTGATTTTGAAATGGATCAACATGATAGTGATCCTACTAGTTCAAAACCCATTATAAAATGGATAAGAGATCATCCTGGAAATGATGTGATAGGTCCTTTAGACCAAGGGGTAAGAACTAGGAGAGAAATTCTGAAAATGCAAATTCTCTTTATGGATGTTTCATCCCAAGTATTGAACCAAAGACCACTGAAGAAGCATTAAGAGACCAAGATTGGATCTCAGCAATGCAAAAGGAATTGGATCAATTTGAGAGAAACAATGTCTGGAAACTAGTTCTATTTGTTGATGGAATATCTGTCATTGGAACTAAGTGGGTTTTCAGAAACAAGATGAATGAATTTGGTGAAATAACCAGAAACAAAGCAAGGATGGTTGCCAAGGGATTCACCCAGACTGAAGGACTAGATTTTGATGATTCCTATGCTCCAGTTGCAAGATTGGATGCAATCAGACTATTTCTAGCCTTTGCAGCTCATAATGACTTTAAAGTTTACCAAATGGATGTCAAAAGTGCATTCCTAAATGGTGAGCTTGCTGAGGAAGTCTATGTTGAGCAACCACCTGGTTTTGAAGTTCCCTCAGAAAGAAAAATGGTTTATAAGCTTCAGAAAGCTCTATATGGACTTAAACAAGCTCCGAGAGCATGGTATTATACTTTAGCCAAATACTTGCTGGGAAGTGGATTCAAGAAAGAAGAAGTTGACAAAACTCTCTTTACATTGAACCATGATGGGAATTTACTCTTAGTACAAGTTTATGTTGATGACATAATCTTTGGACCTAAGGACAAGCAACTTTGTGAAGACTTTGTTGAGCTCATGAAAAGTAAATTTGAGATGAGCATGATGGGAGAATTGAATTACTTCCTAGGGCTGCCAGTCAAGCAACTTTATGATGGAATATTCATTAGTCAAACAAAGTATGCAAAAGATATGCTCAATAAGTTTAATCTAAAGCCTTCTGAAAAGAATGCTAAGATACCTATGAAAATTGGAACCAAGATGACCTATACTAAATCTGACAAGAGTGTTGAAGAACACACGTATAGGAAATTAATTGGGTCTCTACTATACCTTACTGCAAGCAGACCAAATATTCAATATGCAGTTGGTGTGTGCAGGATTTCAAACAAATCATATGCAATCACATTACAACATTGCTATGAAAATTCTAAGGTATGTTAAAGGTACTGTAGAAGTTGGATTGTGGTATCCAAAAGACAGTGGCTTGAGTTTAGTTGGCTTTTCAGATGCTGACTATGTTGGATCAATGCTTGATAGAAAAAGTACCTTAGGAACTTATCAATTCCTTGGTGCTAGACTAATATCATGGTTCAGCAAGAAACAAAACTCAATTGCCACATCAAATACTGAGGCTGAATATATTGCTGCTGGGTGTTGTGCTTCACAAATATTGTGGATACAATAACAACTCAGAGACTATGTGATCAATGAAGAGAAAACTCATATTTTCTGTGACAACACAAGTGCTATTGCAATTACTCAGAATCCTAAGTTTCATGCCAAAACAAAGCACATTGATGTTAGACACCACTTCATTAGAGATCATGATGAAAAAGGCAATATTTAGATACTCAAGATTGGTACAGAAGACCAACTTGCAGATATCTTCACAAAACCTCTACAAGAAAGCAGGTTCCTAACCTTAAGACATAGTCTTGGGTTAATGGAATTGACAAGGTGCTAAAACTCTTGGTCACTGAGACAGGAATTCAGTAAGCCAAGGTGAAAGACTTTCTGAAAAGGAAGGGACTAAAAGAAGGAGAGAGATATCTGAAACGGGTATTCAGGTATCAAGGCTAAAGGTGAAAAACTTGGCAAGGAAATATCTTTGACGGGTACTCAGATATCCAAATTTAAGGGTAAAATGACTATCAAAACACTACAAGAATTTCAACAGAACGGAAAGGCGTGGATTTTATCCGTCGCCTCAGCGACGGATCGCTGAACGGGACGGATTCTATCCGTCGCCCGTTTTTGACAGACGATAAAACTTATCCGTCACAGCTGACGGATAAGTTTATCCGTCGCCACAGAGTGACCCAGATCTAAAAAAAAAAATTTAGCGACGGATAGATCTATCCGTCGCTATAGCCTGTGGGAACGTTAGCGACGGATAGATCTAGATCTATCCGTCGCTAAAAGCCTAAAAAAAAAACCATATATCTCCTCCACCACCTCCTTTCCTCCACCACTTCTCCTCTCCTCCTCCTCCCACCACCACCTTTCTCCTTCCACCACCTTTCTCCTCCACCACCACCACCACCACCTCCTCCCCCACCATCTCCACCACCACCACCTCTCTCCTCCCACCATCCACCACCTTTCCTCCACCACCTTTCTCCTCCACCACCACCATCCACCACCATCCTCCACCACCACCACCTCCTCCACCACCACCTCTCTCCTCCCACCACCACCGCACCACCACCATCTCCACCACCACCACCACCACCACCTCTCTCCTCCCACCACCACCATCTCCACCACCACCACCTCTCTCCTCCCACCACCACCGCACCACCACCATCTCCACCACCACGTCTCTCCTCCCACCACCACCGCACCACCACCCTGCCACCACCACCATCTCCACCACCACCCTGCCACCACCACCACCTTTCCTCCTCCCACCACCACCGCACCACCACCACCCTGCCACCACCACTGCCACCACCGCACCACCTTTCTCCTCCCACCACCACCACACCGTACGAATACAAATTGGATACGAATATAAAAATTCGAATACAAATTAATCCGTATACGAATACAAATCAATATCTCGTATACGAATACAAATTGGATACGAATTAATCCGTATACGAATATAAAAATTCGAATACGGATTTTAATTTTTTTTTAAAAAAATAGAAATGGGGCGACGGATAGATCTATCCGTCGCCCCATTATCAATTTAAAAAAAAAAATTGGTCAATCCGTCGTCTAATCCGTCCCCACAGCTCCAGGGGGGGCGACGGATTTTCTATCCGTCGCCCGATCCGTCGCCAGAACTGGGGCGACGGATAGATGGCCTGTAGCGACGGATCTATCCGTCGCTACAGGCCAGATTTTTTGTAGTGAAAGAAATCTGAGACGGGAACTCAGATATCAATGACATCACTTAGTAAGGGGGGACACAAAAGAGAAATGTAGTACAACTGTCAGTAGTCAACTACTCTCTTGTGTTTTGTATTTTTCTACTTTGGTGAAATATAAAAACAGATATATTGCTTAACACAATAAGCTCAGAAACCAATATGTCCCTTAGTTACACAAAAGAGACGCGATTCAGATAGCTACTCACCAAAATTCACTAATGGGTACAATTACATTTGTTGATTGTGATCACTGCTGTAAAAGCAATCTAAGCCCTTGAGAAAAATGGCGTTCCAAATTTAACAGCCAAGATGAATTCTCGGTAAGTTAGTGGACCGTAAAAACAGATCAAGGCCCACTAGCATTTAATGCAAAGCCTATTTTCACCCACGCCTCAATGCAAGTACACAGATACATATACACAAAATCAATTTGTGTGTATATGTCTGTTGAGATTACACTGCTACATAAAGAGGATTTTGGCAAAAGAAAATACTTTCGCCTAATCCAACATTCGATCTTACATCAAAATAGCAAAAACTCTCTAAGTTTTCTGCAATTTTCTCTGCAAATCAACTGTTTCTCACTTAGTTCTTCTGCAAAGAATTACTAATCTCTCTTTCTAATCCCTTCTCATTTTTCAAAAACCTTCTACTATATAAAAATGGCTAAAAAGCGCGCATATGCTCAGAAATCAAGTCTCAACTTCTGGTACTGCTGCAAAGCAAGCACCAGTGTTAGTCATAGTTGACAATAGACTTGTTGGGGATTTCAATCCTGAGCAGTGGACTTCAAATCACATGATGATTTGGGGAGGTGCTATGATTGAACAATACTTGGTTGTTGATGTAGGCAACCAAACTGATTTGAAGATAATTCTTGACATGCTTGGAAAGGCAAACATCAAGGGTTTCCTATCGGCTCTTCCCACTGGAGTTTCTCCACTGGATGTCTTGGAGTTCTACAACAACTCCAGGATTGTCACTTGTATTGTTGATGGCAGTGAAATAGTGTCAATCAAAACAAAAGTTCAAGGAAAGTAAATCCTTCTGAACTTAACAACCTTCTGTGAAATCTTTGGGTTGAAAAATCATGGAAATGATTTTGAGATAAATACCAAGGATGCAATTCTCCTTGAAGGTGTCAACAAACTATACAGTGATGTATGTGATCTTGATAAGTCATATGCACCCACTGAGTTTAAGCTCGCATATATAAGGACAAGCATCTGGTAGGTCACTGGGATATGTTGTCTTACATACTCCACAAATGTTTTGATGGCTTACAAGGGGGTGCTAACCAGATAAGCCAAGATCGTTGGATGATGATGTTCTTGCTCAATCAACACAATAAATGGCTGGAAAACCCATTCAACTAGGGAAAGTACGCCTTAATGAAGTTTTTGAAGAAAATTCAAGGCTTTGAGCCCAAGATTGTCAAAGGCCTTGCTGAGCCAAAAGCCACAGTGAGCTATGGACTCAAGATTTGCTTCTTGCTGGAGAAGCTTGGCTTTAAACTCAGAGAGACGGCTGAAATAGCCAACATGAACCTACTCTTTAAATATGTGTATACAAACATGATGAAAAAGTTTGCTGAGCCACATAAAGGTTCCAAGAAAAGAAAGACTGAGGAGGCATCTGAGGGTACAGTTGCGACCAAAAAGACTGGAACTTCCAGAAAGAAGTCCACTGGCAAATCAGAAGAAACTCCCATTGTGGATGTCGACTCTCAGATATATGTCCCCATTGCTGATGAACTCATCAATGTCAATGCATCCTTAGCACACATTGAAGAAAGTGATGAGAGACAACAAACACTCTCTGCTAAAGCCGCAGGGATTGTTGATAATTCAGTCCCAACTTTTGATGAGGAATTTGAAGTTGAGGGGGAAACTACAAACCCTAAGGTTGCTGAGAGAGCAACTAGTCCTAAGGTTGCTGAGAGAGCAACTAGTTCCAAGGTTGCTGAATAAGCAACTAGTTCAAAGGATGCTGAGGAAGCAACTGTTACCAAGGTTGCTGGACAAGCAACACCATCAGAGCAAGAAACTCTCAAACATATTGAAGATGATCTGATGAGTGATGACTTAGTGCTAGAGGATACTGCCATTGCCTCAGCACTTAAAAATTTGTCTCAAGAAGATCTGGATAGGCCTCATACAGCATCACCTTCACCATCCAGATCAAGATCAGCACAACAACCATTAATGGATGCTGTTGAAATGATACTTGAGTTACAGTATGAAATACCAGCATCTTTTACTACTAAAGAAATTCCTGCAAGAGAGCAGGTTCCCCAACTCAATGAGAGGGATCAAGCTGAGAACTCCACTCAGAATGATCAAACAGGGGCGGCAACTGAGTCCCACACTCAGGATAGGTCTGAAGTACCTGAAACTTCAAACAAAGAAGTGGTCAAGGAACAACAAGACCAACACATGGAATCTCCATGAGTTCTAGAGACCAATCAGCCTGATATTGATCAGGTTACTTACTGGTTTAACTCTCTACTTGTGATATATTAAATCTTGTTACTTGTGAAATTTCTTTGTTACAGGCTGAAATAGAAACAAAAGAACAAGAGGAAGCTGCAAGGCTTACCTCAGAGACTGAGAAGGAGGTTCCCACAACCTTAACACCTAAGGAAACTGAGCTAGTATTGCAGGTGAAAATAGTTCCTTATGGCATAACCTTTCAGATATCTGTTATATACACTTGTCTAACTAAGTGTTTGTTTCTAATAGGCTCCAACTGAGAAGAAAAATGATGAGGCTGAGAAGCCTAGCTCATCATAGAATAAACCAAAGACTCACAAAGTCTCTGGAGAACATATATCTGAGCCTTCTATTGAGAAGGTATATAACTCAGATATCTATATTCTTCATAAAGTTTACTCTGTTCATTTTTCTAAATACTTAACACTTTCTACTCACAGGCTCAAGGAGAAGTAGAAGTTGCTGGGGATATGCCACCTCAATCCCCTCAACCAATGGAAATCGATGAGGCTGCAAAGCCTACATCACCAGAGAGAATACCAGAAACTGCACCAGCATCTGAGAGACATGAATCTGAGCCTCCAAGAGTGGAGGTAATTGACATTTCAGATATCAAATGTCTATGTGTTTCTCTCTTAATAAGTTTCTAAGCGTTATGTTTGATTCTCAGGTTCAGGAAGAAAGAGAAGTTGCTGAGGATCAGACTTCCAAGTCTCCTCCTCACATAAAGATATCTGAGGAACCTTCCACCTCAGTAGTTCAACCAACTGAGCCTGTTGTTGCGACACAGGTAATTCAGATACTTGACTACTCTAAGACTCAAATATCTACTAAAGTTTTGAAACTAATTCAAAACTCTTTCTTTAAGGCTAAAGCTAGTGCTATAATGGTCCCTGAAGATTTGAACAAGGACCTACTTCCATTCTTCAAGGCTCATACTCTGCCAAAGCATCTTAAGTGCTTCGAGAGATGGCAGAGACTCAGATGCTTTGATCTTTATGAGATCACAAGGGTCACTGATCACCCTACCAGAAGAGCAAGAGCATTTGACTTGGAGAATTATGTGCATGCCATGTTTCCAACTGAGAAATACTCCTTTGCCACGTTGATGAATAAAAACTTCATAAAGGAAGTAGCACACAAGCTTATACAAGTCTTTGAAAAGGCAGATGGTCAAACCTGAATGAATATGGCATTCAAGCCTATCTTGCCAAAGACACTTCAGATTATTCCCTCGGAGCAAGAGGAAGTGAATGGGCATATGATCACTATACCAGAAGTGATCAATCTGGTCTCTGAAGATGAAGAAGAGAAGGAGACAGATGAGAATGACTTTGAAGAACCTCCTTCTGACCATCACAAGGATGAGGATGATAAAAAGTATGATGATGATGGCCCTGCACCAGGGACAGGAGGAATTGCACAAGGCAATAATTCCTCAGTTGTTGAGAAGCACAATGAGAGGACATCACACAATTCCCCTCCTCCATCTCCTCAGAGATCTACCCATTCCTCTCCCCAACAAAAAGAGACCACTGAACAAGTATTTGAGCACTCTTAGGATAACACTCAGAAGATATTGGATGCACAAGCCAGAGTTGCTCAACTCAGACAACTGTTGGAGGAAGAAACACAGCTGAATCTTGAAATGGAAGTCAAGATAGCTGAAACTCAAGCCAATCTGAAAAAGATTGAGGAACTTACTCGCAAAGAGGAAGAAGCCCTTGCTGAGAAAAAGGAACTCCATCTTGCCATTCAGGTAATTGCTGAGGAAATAGATGTTGTGCAAGTATCTGAAGAAAGCATAATGTTGAGGCTGCATTACAAAAAGACTTACCTTCCTCTTGCTCACTAAAAGGAAAGAAACCCATCTCTGAGATGGTTGCTGGGCTAGAACATTTTGATGAAGAAGCCCTTGAGGATGAAGATCACTGGAGTGGCAACTCAGATGACGAAGAAGACAAGACTTTGGCAGACCACCCAAATGAGCATTTGGTGGTTTCACACATGAAGAGAAAGATGATTTCTCCTCAAAGCTTCAGTAAAGTTCCAAATGTCAACACCAATGATTATATGGACAGATACAAGGTCCTTGCTAAACTCAGAAAGGAGTTGAAACATCAAAATCAAGAAGTGATTGCATCATTCCCTACAGATTTGAAGAAGTTCACTAAGTTATTCACTCAGAGAACAACAAGCATGGTCATTACTCAGAGAGACCTAGGCATGGTCAGGGATGATGACAACAATCTTGCTGTAAAATCCCTCAATGAGGCTAGCTATGCTGCTGGAAAAGCAGATGCTACTCAAGGCCCACTTGCAGAGCTCACTGATAAAGACAATGGTCTAATCAAGCAAAATCAGGAGCTTAAGGCAAAAGTACAGGAGTTGGTTATTGCATACAATGCACTCCAAAGGAACTTTGAGTCTCTCTCAGAGTCCCTTGTGATTCTTGGTCAGTCAACAATGACTAAGGGGGGAGGATATCAACGTGCTCAGAAAGGAAGAGGAAACAAAAGGAAATCTGAGCAGCCACCACTTAGAATTAATGAGCCCTCCTCCAGTCAAGCTGTTTTACAGATAGTGACCACCACTCAGCAACCTCCTGCACAAGGAGTAGTAACAAGGGACAGGGCACAGAAACCTCCAAGGGGTACCAAGGCCCCAAGAAGAAGACAATATAAAGGGATTGATGATGATGATGAAGAGGAAGAAGAAGAAGGACAAATCATCAAGTCCCAGGGCAATGAAGAGGGATGCAAATCTCCCTAGATAATTTTTGATGATGATGAGGAGGAGACAGATCATGATGAAGCTCCTCTTCACAAAAAGAGAAGAAGGGATGATAGCCCATCTAAGCCCATAGATGCAGTACCATTGGCACCCAAAACACCATCTGGAAATACCAAGTCTATCTAGGGTGGTTCTTCAAGCAGCAATCCCCCAAGGGAAATTCAAGACAAAGGAGGAACAGACTGAAAGCTAAAAATAGAAGGAAAAGTCAACTTCCACTCAAGCCAGAAGATGCCATGATTGAGTATGTGAAGACTGACAATCTTTCCTCCTCCTACAGATGCATTCATCAAAGCAATGGATACTGGATAATGGAACTCAAGCACTTATTGGTAAATGAAGGAGGGTTTCCAGTTTCCATCCATCAGCAACTTATGGCATGGAGAAAAGATAAGCCTATCCTAATCAACACCAGTCATGTCAAGAACTGGCTAGACTTTGAGGTTATCTTAAGACTAGGAGCCATGAGAAAAGAGCTTGCTGAGGAATGTCCATATGGGAAACCTGATGATGTACACAGGGTCCCCAATCTAACTAGAACAGGCACAAGGGCAAGACTTGTTGTGGAACCCTATGAATCTTTCTACATGACTTAAGATCAATACAATGGTGACATCAAATATCTGAGGATCATATATGAATACTTCAAGTTATCAGATATCAGAATTGAGCATGCTTGGAAATGGGGAAAGTATCTGTGGGTCAAGCACTTTGTCAATAAGAATCCCACCAAATCATACAGAGAAGTCTGTGGATATGCAAGAGACACTGAGATGTTAGTCAGGACTTTGCTCTATCACTACTCAGATGACATCAAAAGATTTGGAGATAGGGAGTTTGCAAATTAACTCATGGACTTGCTGAAGACTTGTTATTTAGAATGTCTACTTGGAGCTTGGATACTCCTATAATTCAAATTTAACCAAGTATTTTTGTATCTTGCTGACTGCACTTTTAAGTGTCTTATCCTTGTAAAAGTTATCTTTGTTCTGTACTTGTAATTTTATCTGATGAACCTACTCTCAGATATCATTCTATAAAAGATAACTTGCCTTCAAAGATTACACCGTGTGATTTGGTTGATGTTTACTTTCTGCACTTAATTAAATGAATTGAAAAGATCATAAGAAATGATTAAGTGGTGGATTGTTTCCTCATTCAGATTGTAATAGATCTTTCAAATAGTCATGGTTGACTGATCAAAAGGGGGGAAATTTGTTAGGAATATCTGTTTAGATTTTGATCAGTAACCTCAATGACTTATCTTAGCTCAGAAAGGTAACTAGTACTCTTAGTTCTCTTGAACATTGTAAAAGAGGAAGCTAATTGAGTATATTAATCTAGTATATCTTGTATAGGATGTTAGGTCTCTGAATGTAATTTTTTATATCTTTGAAGAAGACCAAGAAGGAAGCATTCAGCAGAAAAACTCAATTTTTGAAGATCAAGAAATTGCACATGATTTCTAAAGACTAAGGAGATATGTCTACTCAGGTACCTATTCCCAGATACCTTAAAGAAACAAGTGTTTTTCAAAGAACAAGTTTCCTAAGAGATATTTGAGAGGATAAGGTCACTGAGAAAGGAGAGTGCCAACGCTCAAACACCTTGCACTTATCTGTTGAGACTACAGGACAAAAATAGTACATTGCATTAATTACGCAAACATAGATGTCTGAACAAAAGAGGAAATCTTTGAAAAGAGGTGTTTGTCTAAGTAGAGATGCGCCAGGTGGTGAAGCAGCGCCGGTGTGAAGTTGCGTCGATCAAATTTCTTGCCAACATTTGATGGCAGTGATTGTGCAGTAGAGAAAAGAGAAAAGCGATTCATAAAAGTGTTTACGCTTTCAAGGGACAATATTGGCTCTTATTATATTGTACTTCCTCCGTCCCGCCCGATGTTTCCCACTTTGACTTTTTACAGTCAAACTTTTTCAACTTTAACTATGAATTAATCTTAAACTGCAAATGTAAAATGTTCAATTAAATTATATAATGAAAATTTAGTCCCTAAAGTTTCATTATATAAAAAAATTGAACATTTTACAATATGATTTAAGATTAATCAGTCAATGAAAAGTTTATCGCAAAAATCAAAGTGGGAAACATGTAAACAGACGGAGAAGTAATTAGTACCCTTGTTGGGTTAGAGAAGTTAAGTTCTTTTGTCATGTCCCTTTAATGGGTTGGATGTTTAACTTTTGTTGTGTCCCTTTCTAAGGGGTTTTCTGACTTGTATTAAGGCGTATGCGAACCTCTTCTAGTATAATGCATTGATCATGGCTTGCATCATTTTGTGGAATTCCTTGAGTTTGCCTAGTTTGTTCTCTTACTGATTAGATAATATTGGAACGCATTACTGCAATCATAAAGTGGTTGTGTTGGAATTGAATAAACTTGCGTACCGACTAGGTTCCAGTTTTGCGGACTAACTAGGTCCCAGTCTATAGTTGCACTCCATTACTTGCGGACTGCCTGTATCTCGGCCCATAGTTAAACTTTATTAATTGCGGACTGCATGAGTCGCATTGTGGTTATATGGAGTAGCATGAATGAATGGCGATGTAGCGATGTGGCAGGCAGTAAGTCCTACTGTCACAGCTTATGTTGTATTAGCCGTGGCTAAGTAGTTGAGTGATCATGTGGGGGCATGTGTGCCTTATACTTGAAGTATTGTAAGGACTCGGTAGTATGTATTGGTGGAACATATTGGTAGACTGGTTGCGCGTATGCAGTCGACATTGTTTTATTGTTAAGCAGTAGCTATGTTGTAGTCACTTAATTAAAAGAGTGTGCATATATATATATATATATATATATATATATATATATATATATATATATATATATATATATATATATATATATATATATATATATATATATATGCACACTCTTTTACAATGCACAAAACATTATACATATATATATATATATGCACACTCTTTTACAATGCACAAAACATTATACATATCATTAGCTTCGCATGACTACTCTATACTCTATTATATATATAAACATATTCTGCTAGTGGGAAGATACTCAAGGTGCAAGTAGTACATATTATGAATCAACATATGTCAATACGAACTAAGCAAGTAGTACATACTGTTTTGAGCTAGTCATACTCATTATTCATGCAATTTTGGTGATGGTATGTCAAAACGAATAATACACTAACCGGGATGCTGAGGAACGTTAGACTTTGAAGTGTTCGTTCTACCCACTAGTGAATCTCCCACTGGCCAGTTGTGAGGAAGTGTGCTTGGCACCTTGGAAGGTAAACCCTTTCCTTCAATGCAAGTCCCTGGATCAACTTTATCCTATAATGGTTGTCCTCCAATACAAGCAGGGGGTTGAGAAGTGTCCTGCTTGTATTACAGGAGTGAATGCTATAAATTGGTTTTCTACTTTCAGCTTGATGTAGCAGCCTTCCGCGACGCATTCAATAGATGTATATGTGCAGCTTAAGCCATCAGATGAAATGTGAATCACCTATTGCGAAAGACTTCAACCTGTTTAACCACAGAGTCGCTTGTCGTCACAACATACGGGTTAAACAAGTTGAAGCCGATCAGAATGGGTGAATCCTATTTGTTCGTGCTTTCCAATGTGATGGATTGTTGACAATATTGTGCGTGTATGTCTTGAACGAGTGATCATCTAGAAAGTAAGGAGGTGCCTGGCGGGTTGCACTTTGGTCGTACTCCTGGGATAGGAGGCCTGCGACATGAGATGGAATGGACCCCTTGGGGAGGGGGGTGTTTAACCGACCTGCCTAGCTGGGTTAGGTGACCAGCTAGCCCCTGGTTAGGTCGGCTTATTTTTGTGAGAAATCAATCTCATGGATGCAAGCAATGGTATCTTGGACGAGGATCTGCTTGCTCATGTCGCTGTGTGATTTGGGAGCATCAAGGAATGGAGACTGGTTGTATGTCTGGCCCTCATGCTCCTGTAAATTATTTTTTCTGGTGGTGGGGCATTAACCCGAACTACCAGCCGGGTTAGATAACTGACTTACCCCTGGTCAGCTCGGGGTATTTTTAATGAGAGATCAACCTCGAAAGAACAAGTGTATTAAAAGAAATACCTCTTTAGGTGGATGGCGTTCCAGCTGTTATGGATGGGGCGGCCATCTATTGCTTGTAGTTTGTATGCACCATTACCAACTACTTTTGTGATTTTGTAAGGGCCTTCCCAGTTTGCTCCAAGCTTTCCTGCACCTGCTTCCATAGTGTTCTGGAATACTCTACGTAGAACTCAGCCATCTAGCTTGAAGGTTCGTACACGTATGTTCCTGTTGAAGTTTTGTGCAGCCCTCTGTTGGTAGGCCACACTCCGAATCATGGCTCTTTCTCTGAGTTCGTCAATCAAGTCGAGCTCATGTGATAATTTTGTGTCATTGGTCTGCTCGTTAGCCATTTTACATCTCGCAGTGGGTAGTCCCACTTCTATGGGTATGACTGATTCAGTCCCATAGACCATGTTGAATGGTGTTTCTCCAGTCGGAGTACGTGGTGTTGTTCTATAGGACCACAAGACACCTGGGAGTTCGTCTGCCCAAGCACCTTTTGCCTGTTTCAACCGTTTTTTCAAAGTGTTCATGATTGTTTTATTAGTAGACTCTGCCTGTCCATTGGCTTGAGGGTAGCGCGGAGTTGAGAATGTGAGCTTGACCCCCCACTACTTGCCAAAATCTTGGAAGTCATGGCTTACAAATTGGGAGCCATTATCCGTCACGATTTCGTAAGGGACTCCATACCTGCAAATCACATTTTTCCAAATAAACTTTTTTACCTCCCTGTCGCGGACTTGCTTGAAGGCTTCTGCTTCCACCCACTTGGTGAAGTAGTCCGTGACTGCTAGCATGTATACTCGCTGACCTGGTGCAGTTGGGCAACTTTCCTACTATATCCATCCCCCCACTTCATAAAAGGCCATGGGGCAGTCGAAGGATGCAACCTCTCCGGTGGAAGATGGATGATCTGAGAGTGTCTTTGGCACGAGTCGCACCTTTTCACGAAATCTATGGAGTCAGCCCTCATAGTTTGCCAATAGTACCCTGCTGTGAGTGCTCGGTGTGCAAGACTCCTTGCTCCATAATGGTTACCGCATTCCCCCTTCATGTAATTCAGTTAGAATGTATTTGACTTCATTAGGGGTTACGCACCTTAGTAGAGGGCCTGAGTAGGATCTCTTATAGAGTTGGCCATTTAGAAGAGTGTAACGAGCTGCCTTCACCTTCAACCTCCTTGATTCGTTCTTTTCTTGTGGGAGTTATCGGTTTGTCAAGTACAGAATTATTGGAGTCATCCAATTTGGCTCCGTTGAAATTTCAACCACAGTCTAATCAACTGACTCACTCTTCCATGTTGCAGGCCATTGGACATGTACTACTGGAATAGACATTGGAACTGTGGTTTGTATGGCTGCACCTAGGTTGGCCAGGGCATCTGCGTGACTGTTCTCCATCCTCGGTACCTGAGAAATTGAAAACTTTTCGAAGGAAACTTGCAACTCCTTGGCCAGCTTGAGGTAGGCAGCCATCTTCCCGTCTCTGGTTTGGTATGAACCCAACAATTGGTTAACAACTAGTTGCGAGTCAGATTGTACCTGTATGTTTGTAACACCCATGTCACGAGCTAAGGTGAGCCCTACGATGAGTGCTTCATACTCAGATTCATTGTTGGTTGCTTTGAATCCACATCGGATGGCTCGCTGGATGACATCTCCATCTGGTGAAATGAGGACCATACCAAGTCCGCTTCCTTTGGCATTGATGGAACCATCTACCCAGAGTTTCCATTACATGTCACTTTTTTCCTGCAAGCAATATAATTCTTTCTCTGTACAAACTAACTCAGTTCGCATGAAGTCCGCAAGTGCCTGTGACTTGATGGCTGTGCGAGGTTGAAAAGAAACGTCGTACTCACTGAGTTCCACTGGAAATCTTTACTCTTCTGTAAAGTGTCGAAAAATGGTCGACACTTCTCAGAAGATTTTGGGATGAACCTACTGAGGGCGGCTAGCCTCCCAGTTAACTTCTACACATCTTTAACATATTTCGGGGAGGGGATGTTAGAAATAGAACGAATATATCAGTCAGATATGGCTCCAAAGTATGATTTATTACTAAAGGATAAGATCGAATTCCTCCTTTCACTCCTCAGCAGCAAGAACGAGAATGTTAGTGGTCTTGGTGCAGGTATTATTGCTCATTCGTGCAAAATGTCCAAGAGCAAGATGCCTCGATCAAGTCGGAGTTATTGAAAAGCTTGTTGATCTCCTTGGAGGCTCTTTGATTCAAAGGGATGCTAGTTTGGAATCTCTTGCTACTATGGTTAAAGACAGTATGGAAGTTGCATCAAAATTCATGGGTAATGGAAGGGCATTCAATATAGTGGTCGAGCTGACGAAGGATAAGTATCCTCGAACGAGACTCTTGGCCTGTAATTCTTTGATCATCATAAGGAACACTTGTGCAACTTATCTCCAAGATTCAGGGATCAAGAATAAGTTGGTAACAATATTATATGACCTTCTTCGCTTCAATACCTCGTTGTGTGACCAAGTATCCAAGGAATTTCCTGAAAGAAACTCCAAATGAGCACTTAGTTGGATTCAACTTCATGTTATACCTGCAGAGCACCTCAAATGCTTGGCGGAGATGGTCGAGATTTTGTTCAGCGATATGTACACCTCCATGGTGTCCCCCAGCATGATGTATTCATGCCCATAGTTGGCAACAACACCTTCTAAAACTTCGTAGCCGATAAAACATGCGATTGACCAGGCGTTGGTATGTTGCTCCTGCATTTTTTGGACCGAAGGGCATTACCTTGTAGCAGAAAGTCCCCCTCTCTGTGACAAATGCCATTTTTTCTTGGTCCCTTGGGTGCATGCGAATTTGATTGTAACCTGAAAATGCATCCATAAAACTTAGTAGCTCATGTCCTGCAGTGGCGTCAACCAACATATCTATGTGAGGTAGTGGGAATGAATCCTTCGAGCACGCTTTGTTGAGGTCCGTAAAATCTATGCACACTCGCCATTTTCCATTCTACTTCTTCACTACCACAACATTGGCTAACCAATCTGGATATTGGACTTCACGAACCGAACCATTTTTGAGCAACTTTTGAATTTCTTTGTTGATGATCCTATTACGTTCTGGAGCGAACTTCGTTCTTTTTTGCCTTACTGGTGTGTAGTCGGGGTCTACCTTCAACCTGTGCGTTATGACTTCTGGGTTGATTCCGGTCATGTCGGTGTGAGACCAAGCAAAGCAATCATGATTTTCTTCGAAGAACGATATAAGCTTGCTTCTTAGCTCTGTACTCAACCTTGTCCCAATATGGTCCTTGTGATCTAGATGGTCTGGATGTATTTGAACTTCGTCGAGCTCTTCCATTTGCGGACTGTCTGGCTCGATTGGGGGGTTGAGGTGATGTAATTGCTATAATTCAGCTGACTTCGATTTTAGGGACTCCATGTAGCATGTTCTTGCGTCACGTTGCTGGCAAAAAATCTCCTTGATTTCCCACATGGTAGGGAAGCGAATCACTTGGTGGTAGGTTGAAGGGACTGCTTTCATTTCATGAATCCAATGTCTACCAAGTATTGCGTTGTAGCTCGACGGACTGTCTAGAATCAGGAACTTCGTTGGTAGGTTGACGCCTTCTACGTATACAGGAAGGGTAACACTTCCAACCGTGTACTTTATTTCTCCACTAAATACATATAGGGTTGTTGGTTGGCGTAAGATAGTAGTCTCGTCTAAACCCATTTCTGTCAAAGCATCTAGGAAAATAATATTAGCAGAGCTCCCATTGTCAATGAGAACTCTCTTCGTAAGGCAGTTTGCAATTGGAATGGAAATTACTAATGCATTGTCATGGGGACTAATTAGTTGCTTCGACTTGTGGTTGAGAAGCCAATAGTCCAGTCAGACGAAGAGGTGTCAGGTACTCTGGGAACATTGAGCTCAGGCCTTACCGCTTGCCTACTATGGCGCTTTGCCACAGAGTATGAGACACCACTAATATCTGACCCCCCCCCCCCCCCAGAGATTACATTGATCACCTTGTTGGTCTGAGGGGGCTCAGGCGAATCAGTGCCCTGCCAACTGGCTAGGGTCTTTTTACCTTTGTCAGAGAGGAACTCCGTCAGGTGTCCTCTCTTCAAGAGCTCAGCTACCTCCAGTCTTAGTGTGATGCACTCCGCAGTTATGTGTCCGTGATCACCATGGAACTCGCACCACTTGTTCGAATCCCTTTGCTCAGGAGGTGTTCTAAGCTTTCCAGACCACCTAACTCTATCGCCCATGCTTTTCATGACTGCCACACACTCATCTGGTTCAATGTTCAGAGAGTAGCTCAGAGGTGGTGCTCGAGCTTTTGTCTTTCTTTGTTGGACTGGAGGGTGAGTTGAATTCCCAATAGGTCCATGGCTTCTTTCAGTCGGGTATGGCCTAGCATGGTAGTCAGGGGCTGTCCTTTCAACTCTTCTTTCAGCTCTGGGCTCCCTGCGTTCAACCTGACTTTGCACATATGGTCTGTTTGCGTCATCTTCCTCCCACTTGATTTGTGCCCTTGCTTTGGCAAGCACGTCCTCCATGGTTCGGTAAAGGTACATGGTGAGCTCTTTGTATAGCCCTGAGTTTGGAGGTAGTCCCTTGCGGAAGGCGTTGACGGCATTGTCTTTGTTGCAGTTCAGAATGGACACCTTCTCGTTGTTAAATCTTGCCACGTACTCCCAGAGAGTTTCGTTAGGCCTTTTTCAGACGCCATATAGGTCGTCCGATAGTTTTAAAAATTTGCGATTGCTTGTGAATTGCTCCACAAAACAGTCAACTAACTGAGCAAATGATGAAATAAAATTATTAGAGAGGTTAGTGTACCATTGCAGTGCTGGACCGATCAGACTTGAGCCAAAACCTTTGCACATACAAGCTTCACGGAGATCCCTCGGAATAGCTATGGTGAACATCCTCTATTTATATTGCGAGACATGGTCGTCAGGATCCGTTGTCCCATTGTAAAGTTTCATGCTTGGGAAGCTGAACTTAGCGGGCATTTCCACCAAAGCTATGTCATCCACAAAGGATGAGTCAGCGAAGCTGTTTGGCAAGCTCTTCTTGATCGGTGCTGGTACTCTGGAGATCCTCTGAATCATCTCTTCCAAGCTTACCAACTTGGAGGCAAACTCATCATTGTTGTTTCTTATACCTGCGGAAAGTGTTAGTGAACGATCCGATTGACTTACATTTAAGGGAGTTTGTTGTGGTTTTTTGCTAAGTGCTCTTGGATTGACTCCCTCGAAGGATACCCTTCTGCTAGTCACTATTGGAGTCGTATCCAGAGTAGGTCGAGGCGGTTCATTCGGTACTTGAGGATTTGGAGTTACGGGAATCACCCATTCCATCTCCTCGAAGGACAGACGTTGAGCCTCTATAGTGTTGTGCGATGGATTTTCCACGCTAGAGTCCAGAGCGTGTTGGTGTGACGAGCCCACCTCTGGAGTTGTCTTCTGGGGCGTGTTAAGGGCAAACTTTGTTGGACCAAAGCATTTACCTTTTCCTTCAAGGCGGATTTTTCTTGCCTAATAGTACGGTTCTCCTCTTCAAGTTGCTGGAGCTTCTTTGCATTCTCATGCATTTGGGCAGTTAGAGCCTTGATCTAAGTAGTGACATCAATTTCTTCCACCTCTTCGAGGACATACTCATCTGAGTGCGTCATGATGGATTGCTTAGCGTGTCGCGGTTGTTGCTACTGGGTTGGCTTTTTTGATAGCCGGGGCCCCACGGTGGGCGCCAAATTGTAGACGCTCAGAAATCTACATCAAAATCGATCCAAATTGGGGGGCACCGACGACCTGCAAGGCAACAGAAACAAACCTAGAGACGTGAGGTTCCAAGGTGACACCGGGGTGGTGTTGACCGAAGGGACTCCGACGCTCAAGCCTGTAAGGTGATAAGAGATAAAGTAAGTGAAGGAGAGATGGAGAGGATAGATGAGTGTCGAGTTATCCTGTTGCTTAATTCAGTTCGACGGTGTTTAGACACATTCCGGTGACTAGTGAGTAACTTGCTTCCAGGGAGTAAGCAAGTCGTTCGTAGGTGGAAGGTGAGGAAGGAACTCAGGTAATCTGGTGGTGAATAAGTGAGCTTGCACGAATTGATGGCGTTAATCAGATAGCTAGGGTTTCTCAGTAAGTAGGTAGTATTAGGTTATCTCAGCGAGTATTCGATGATCCCCCTCACATATCACCTTCCTCCCTATATAGATTCGTCAAAGTGTCCCTTGGAGTCAGTCCTCCTCTAACTCCAAGATTGGGGTGTTAGTTGTTATCGTCAAAGTGCCCGTTGGAGTCAGTCCTCCTCTCATTCCGAGATTGGGGTGTTAGTTGTTATCCCCCTGGGTAGTGAGTTAGACCACTCCATTGATAGCAAACTGACTAGGTTCAAGTAGCTATGCACACTAACTAAGTGCGTGTAAGTTGGCGCAATGACCATGAGGTTGGATCGTTGACTAGTGCGCGTAAGTCGTATGTAAGTTTGTATCCATATTCTCATAGTGGTAGACCTTTGGGCTTGTGTTGGACTTACTAGCCCACCAAGTAGTCTACATATTCCATGGAGTTGGTATTTGGACCAAGTAAGCCCACTTGCATTTGTTTAACCTTTCGTGGACTGCCTACCACGCAGTCCGCAATTGGACATATGTGCGGACTGCTTATAACCCAGTCAGTAATTAGATATGATTTGGACTAGGCCACAATGCCGCTTCGGCTAGTTTTCATTAGTCGATTGAAATACCAATTTTTACCATTACAGATGTCTTCGTGCTGCTTCTAGGGTTCCCTCCTTCTAGGTGCCTGACAGCCAGCGGTTTTGGGGTTTCACTTCCCCGAGGATCTCAAGGAGAGCTGCTTTGGGAGCGGTGAATGATTATGAGACCCCAAGGGTCTTATTTATACTATTTGACAACTTCCCTAGGCCGCTCTTTATCATTAAGGAGGGTTAGAAAGGCGGTCTTTAGCCTGACAGGCCAAAGAAAAGCATGTTTCTAGAAAAATCCCCTTCATTGCGGTGCAGGAGGATTCCTCCAGGTTTCTGTCTGTTTTCTCCGTTCTTCAATTTCGGGCTTCGTAACTTCGTTTACTCGGAAAGTGGTCTTCTACAATGTTGTAGCATCTTCAATTCTCTACACAGTGGTTGGTCACATGGCATGTTTTGACACCTTGAACTACGTGCAACATTCAAATTAGTGTATTTCCTTATTTTCCCCGATTTTGCCTAAATATAACATTTTGGCACCGGAAATCGTGCAATTCCTAAAAAACGTGATCATGACCTATAAAATATGCAATAAGTTGGTAATTGGCCATAATATGATGCAAATATTGAATCTTGGGCAAAAAACGAGGGTCTAAAAGCATGCAAAATTGCACATTTCATTGTCACATCGGTACCTTTAGTTGTGACCATCCAATTTTGGTACCTATGTTTCGTATTTTTCCAATTTTGGTACTCCGTTAGTCAAAATTAACTACCGTTATTTTTTACCGAATTATAAAATATTAGCATGAATTAGTCGATTTTTTGTCCTTTACTCTATCTCGACCTATGTCATGAGCTGTTTCAAGCTACCAGAATACCTTTTACATGAGCTAGAGTCTATGATTTCAAATTTCTGGTGGGGAGATGGGGGTTGTTAGGAATATCTGTTTAGATTTTGATCAGCAACCTCTATGACTTATCTTAGCTCAGAAAGGTAAATAGTACTCTTAGTTCACTTGAACATTGTAAAAGAGGAAGTTTACTGAGTATGTTAGTCTAGCAAATCTTGTATAGGATGTTAGGTCTCAAAATGTAATTTTTATATCTTTGAAGAAGACCAGGAGGCAAGCATCCAGCAGAAGAACTCAATTTTTTAAGATCAAGAAATTGCACAAGATTGCTTAAGACAAAGGAGAAATGTTTCCTCAGAAACCTCTTGCCAGTTACCTTGAAGAAATATGTGTTTTTCTATAACAACAAGTTTCTTAAAAGGTATATATCTAAGGAGTAAAGGTCACTGAGAAAGGAGTGTGTCAAGTACAGTGCATTTGATGTGTCAATATCAAAGTTTTAATATTTGTTTACTTAGCCAAGAGCTAACTCTCGACACTACGAAAACCTGTAGTGTAGTGAAGTTAGCCCCGAGGTCGGTCTCTAGGGACTTAACTAGGTTGAGCTTCAGTTTACGAATAAAAGTAACAATATGAAAAGCATGTAAAGGTTTGTTTGCTTCGGCAGCGAGATGATAAACTAAAGTAAACAACTACTTGTAACTATTAGAAACCGATTTGACACTAACGAGATTGAAATATGAATGGGAAAATTATGGAGTGGTAACGGCAACAAGCTAGCTAGCAGGATACATGTGATTCACGGGATTGACTGCGCAAGTTGTCACAGTCTTGAGCTCAAAAACAAATAGCACAAATGAAGGTGTCAGTTTAACTAGGCTACAATCAATTCGACTAACCTACTGTCACCGTTTGCAACTAACTATTAGATCAAGCAAGCCGAAAGACATTTTGGTTTGCAAGGCTTAAATGCCTAATCTAACAGTGATTTTGTCTAGAAGATCATCAAACGTGATAGCAAGAATAGTAATTAATCTAAAATGCACAAGTAGTCGAATCTTGATGCAGTTCAAATCACATAAATCCTAGCTAGCATGCATTGAATCAGTCACCACCCCATAATAGGGGTGTCTACAAAAAAAACAGTTGTTTAGCGACGGATCTAAATCCGTAGCGACGGATTTAGCGACAAATAAAAGCCCCGTCGCTAAACCCTTCGTCTCTAACAAAATTGTCACGAATAATCTATATGTCGCTATTTAGCGACGGATTAGCGACGTATAGATTATTGACCGTCTGAGACAAAAAGCTGCACTATTTAGCGACGGATAACTATCCGTCGCCAAATAGTATTTTTTTGTTTTTTTATTTTAATTTTTACGAATATTCCGATAATTTTATATGAATATTCAATACGGATAAACCGATAATTTTATTCAATTTGGATAAACCAACAATTATATACGAATATTCAATACAGATAAACCGACAATTGTATACGATTATTCAATATGCATAAACCGACAATTTTATTCAATAAGGATAAATCGATAATTTCATACAATATTCAATAATACAATATACGACATTTAATAATAATTAATACAAAGAATAAATTACAAAATTAATAAGAAGAAATGAAAAAAAAACTATGGTTGAGGCAGAGGAAGTCGAATCTGGTCGGAGGAAGAGGAAGGACTGCACGATAGTGGTGGTTGAGGCAGTGGTGGTGGCGGCGTGGTGGTGGCGTGGTGAGCAGAGGCAGTGGTGGCGTCGTGGTCGATGAGCAAAGGCGTGGTGGAAGGGTGGAGGTGCGAGGTGGTGGCGTGGTGGTGGGTGGTGGCGGTTGTGGTGGTGGTGGAAGGGTGGAGGCAGTGGTGGTGGTTTGGTGTAAGGGAGGTGTGTGGTGGTGGGTGGTGGCGGTTGTGGTGGTGGTGGAAGGGTGGAGGCAGGGGTGGTGGTGGTGGAGGAAGAAGGGTGGTGGTGGAAGATGGAGGAAGAAGAGTGGTGGTGGAAGATGGAAGAAGAAATGGTGGTGGTGGAGGCAGATCTAGATCTGGATCATTATATTAGCGTTTCTAGGGTTTTAGCGACGGATAAATCTATCTGTCGCTAATTAGTGACGGATAGATTTATCCGTCGCTAAATTTTCATTTTTTTTTCATTTTTTTGGGTCGATGATTTAGAGACGGATAGATTTATCCGTCTCTAAATTTAGAGACAGAAATTTATCCGTCTGTATGCTTGCCGATTCGTCGCTAAATAGCGACGGATATTATTCGTCGCTAAATTGCTAATATCAGTCGCTATTTAGCGATATTCTTGTAGTTAGCTACACATGACAAGCGAAAGCATAATCATACTAGCAATAAACATAATCTCAAGCACAAAATAAAGATTCGAGAGGATTGATACAATTTTACCCTTCGTTGTCACAAACCCTATGTAGAAATTGAAGAATGAGAACGAATCGATGCTAAAGCTGTGTAGATAATCTCCCAATCAACGTCAATCTTCGGATTACAAGAGAAACGATTCAATTACCTCAAATCGGGTAATTGCCTTTGAAACTAGGTCTAGCTCTAGAGCAAGATGTGTGTTCTTGACAATAGAATGATTATTGAAAAAATTATGTCTTGTTCTAACTAATAGAAAGGAGAAAAACTAAGTCTGGGCGAATTAGGAATCAAATTGCAGGAAAACGGCGAAAAGATGAAACTGGCGTCGCCAGTTTTGTCCGCAAACAAAATAGAGAGTTACTGGCGTACGCCAGTTTGATAACTGGCGTCGCCAGTTCTTCCAAAATGACTGTTTTGCTCTTTTCGCTCCTTTTCGATCCTTCTGCTCCTTTTAACTTCGATTCTTGGTATTTTGGCCTTCCCGCTCCACTTCTAGCATCCATACGAAGAATTGGAACTCCACATCTTGTAGATGCATGTAAAATACGCCATTTTGCCTTCAATTAGCGCGGTTTAGCCAAATACCTTCAAAACACACAAAGAACAAAACAAGTAAAAATACTCTAGGAAAAACTTATAAAACTGTACTCAGGGATGTCAAAAAGACGGTAAAAAAGACCAAATGAGACGGTATAAAACCGACTCATCAAACTCCCAAACCGAACTCTTGCTTGTCCTCAAGCAACAGACTCTCTAAAAAACCTAGATAATGGAAAAAACACAGACACAAAATAAAGTCTAGCTCCCATGCTACCGAGTATACGATTGCACATAATAAGCCCAAGAAATGCAGAAGCTTTGACATCACACCGACATTCACAGAATAACATGCACAAGTTCAAAAAGTTCATTTCCAAAGTAAATAGAACTTAAGTCTAACACGGTAGTCCCTCACAAGTGGATCCTATGCATCTATTCTCTCACACTCCTGGAAGTGTCCAGTAGGGGTAATCACTCAAGAATATAAAGAGATAATGAAGGTGACTTGCGTCACAAAGATGCCTCAAATACCTCATGCAATGTACTCAATCAGTTAAGTCGTAAGGGACTTTTTCATAGCTCTATAACAATCAACATTAGACTCATAAAAAGGCAGTCATTCTCTCTTTTTTCAATATTTTTTTTTTTCATTCTTTGCATACTCTTTTTTGCAGTCTTATATATGACCCATATGCTTATATTTTTTTTTCTGTCTCAATTTTTTGGTAGTGTCTATTTTACCGAAAGTCCGCACTTTTGTGCGTGCTGGTTTGGTGTACACGCCATCAACCCTCACGGACATATAGCTTTTAACGGCCACGCCGGCATATAGGTAGTATCTGAAATGTGCCCAACACGACTAACGGTGGTAACTAGTACCATAGATCCACTCCGAGACTTATTTTATTTTTTTGAGAGAACGAAAAATCTGAACACAGCCTTTATCAATACAAGTAGGGCACATAAACCTCCTCCCCAAACCTATTCTTGGAACGGGTTTGGCATAAGCAAATAAGAATGTAAAACATGTCGTTCGACATACTTAACTTACACAGAGTACACATGAGAATGATGAGGCGCAAACAAGGAAGTTTGCACTTCCCGAATTAAATCAAACAGGCGCCGGTACAATATTTTTTCATCGGCTACGGTTTACTCACAGGCTTTCTGGACTACAGAATCAGAACAGACTTTCTATTTACAACAGAAACGAACTTAGCAAACTTAAACATGCAAAACTGCTAATAGTCAAGGATCAGTCAAAGCAAAAGCATTAAACAGGTTTAGTACATGCAATAGACGCTCGACTTGGGGGACAGACTTAGACTCAACAGACTCGAATAAGAAATACAAAAAGAAACACATCCAAAAACATGCAAGCAAGAAGCCTAAAGTAGATCAAAACTCAAAACACCCCTCCCCAAACCTGAACTCGTGCTCGCCCTCGAGCAAACGAGTGAAAATAGAAAAGTAGAGAGTTGATAGGAGAGGGCTTCCCTGATTGAAGGTTTCCAAGATGTGTAGAAGACTGGTGGTGTTCATTTTCCATGGTGGGTACTAGACTTCCCCATACTCGAATTCCTTTGCCCTTGCACCTGCGAATAGATATAAAGGGTCCAACATACCCCGTAGAATAATCCTTGCAGATAAAATCCTTAGGCAAATAATCCAATGCCTTCACCATGCCGACCTTACCGTTCACCTCGTATGTTGCAGTGCGTCTAAATACACTAATATCCATTCTAGAGGCGAATCAAAATGGCCAGCCAAGGAGGATTGTATCAGGTCCTGTCTTCTGATCTTCCCGGACATCCTTCAGAACAACAAAATTGGTGATAAAAGTTTCACCATTCAGTTTAACCGCGACACCCTTTGCCAATCCAACTGGTCTTCTATGTGACCCATCCGCCATTAGGAGTCGAGCTTTCATCTCTTCCAAGCCTGTGAAGGCACTGTTGAGAAATTTGTTGGGAAATTTCTTGGGAAATTTGTTAGGAAATTTGTTAGATATTTTGTTAGAAATATCTGTTTAGATTTTGATCAGCAACATGATGACTTATCTTAGTCTCAGAAAGGTGATTAGTACTCTTGGTTCACTTGAACATTGTAAAAGAGGAAACCCACTAAGTATGATAGTCTAGCTAATCTTGTATAGGATGTTAGGTCTCAAAATGTAATCTTTATTTTATGAAGAGAAGACCAAGAAGAAGACATCCAAGCAAAACAAGCTCAACGACATTGAAGACTTGAAGAAACTGCACAAGATTATCAAAGCTTTTTTGATACCTTAGCCAGATATCTTGAAGACACGAATAGTTTTAAACAAACTGTGTCACAAGAGATATCTGAAAAATAAGAGGCCTATCTGAAAACAAGGAAAGTGTCCACAGATATCTATTCTCAGATACCTTGAGCATTAACCACATTTCTGAAAAAGAAATATATATATTGCAAACAAAGTTGTTTCAATAAATAGTGGTATCTGAAGATTGAAGATAAGGACGTGCAAAGAATCAGATAACACTAGTCTACGACATAAAGCATAGTTCCGATTGGCACTACAGACAAAAGTATAGTACAATGCATTTAATGCACGGACAGAGATGTCCGAATAAAAGCAACGGCGACTCAAGAAGAAGACAAAACAAGCATAAGATTATACACAGATATCAATAGTTTGAATTTGAGCCTAACGGATACTATTCAAACGGCACTCAAATTCATCTATAAATATCAACACTTAGACTGCTTGAAGAGACACACCTTGAACGACACACGACATATCTTGTAAACGCTGAACATCTTACTCTCTCAAAGCAACTTACTTATCCTCAAAGCTTTATGTTGCGACCAAAGCTTTTGATCTTGAGTAACACTAAAGTTCTAAGTGTCCTGATCCTAAACAAGCACTGCTATCTGTGAAAGAGTTGAATTGAAAGATCAAGTATCTGAGATTCATTCTCTTGAATATTTATCTAAGACTTAGGTCAGTAAAAAGAACAAGCTACCATACATTGAAAAGTGTATTAAGTATACTTGATTCACAGAGCTATCTGAATAACTGAACAAGTTATTAAGGAAACTCATCTGACAACTCAAACCAAAACCAACACCATAATCAAGTGGAGTATGAAGTACTTAGTTTGAAAAATCAGGGAATAACTCCAAGGTTACCGGAGTATAGGAAGTACTTGATTTGGGAAACTAAGGAATAACTCCAAGGTTATTGAGTATAGGAAGTACTTAGCTTGGGAAGCTAGGGAATAACTCAAAAGGTTTCTGAGTACAGGAAGTACTTGGCTGTGAAAGCCGGGGAACAACTCAGGGGGAACATTTGGTTGGGAACCAATTGTTTAAGAATCTTAGAATAGGATTATTGTAAGGTGAACTCAATTATCTGTTCTAGTGAATTCTAGGTCTCTGGTAGACCGAAGTGGATTAGTTGGAGGATTACGCCACCTCCAGATACCACTATACTTGCTGTGTTATTTACCTTCTCAGATTTACATTTCAAAGAACACACACACACACTTTAACTGTTTCTGCACTTATCTTTATTAAGTCTTCCGCGCTCTGATTCTAAGTATCAGATATCTGAGAAATAGTTTTTATCGACAAAAGTTTTAAAAGACTATTCACCCCCCCCCCCCCTCTAGTCTTTTACTTTGCCGTTATCTGGACCAACAGGCACATCCCTTAAACAGACTGTATGGGATTGTATTACATGTAGCTCATGTGTCTAAAGTCGCAATGACTTGTGAATTTCCCATCCCAACTACAATGTTAAAGCTCTTTTTACTGAGAGGATGCTCCTTCACATTTTCTACTAACTCTTCTTCCTTGGCAGGAACTTCAACTACTCCAGTTTCCGGGGTGCTCACTATAACTGTAGAATCTTCCTCTTTTGTAGAACCCAATTCTTCAACGGAAACGACTGGATCTTCCTCTTGTTCCGGGGTCAACTCCTCAACAGAATTACCGGGGGTTATCACCTCTTCTACTGTTTCTTCTCCAGTAATCGGAATCAACGATGCACACCCACAAGCTGCGCAAATCTGTTTTGAAACCTCAACACGTATCTCATTTTCCGAAACAGTCACCTCAACCGGTGTTTCTGTGATCACCTTAATAGCCACAGCTCTCTCAGAAGTATTAAGAAATTTACCCCTTTCCCTTTCTTGGTTTTTCTCTACCAGCTGCTGGAGGGTATCTTTGATCTAGTCGCTGTCCCTTTCCAATCTTTGAACTGTGGCTTCTAATGCATCCAACCTCTCAGCGGTAGCTGCATGTATCATCGCTATGTGTTGCATGGTGGCATGATAACTTTTCACAAACCCTCTCAGATCCTCCGAAAAACCTTCTGGAAGTTGTGATTCGGGAAGGCGGCGTTCCGAGCAATTAGAGCCGCTAACTTAGCACGCTTACTCCTATGCTCTGAGCTTTTTGCTATCCTCTCGAACACAACACTTAATCCGACAGGGGTGCTCTCCCCCATCCATCCTCCACATGCCATATCAACCAGCACTTGTGAAGACTCTTCAAGCCCATCAAAGAAGAACTGGTTTAAATCTGTTATACCAAAATGGTGATGGGGGCACTGACACTGTAAATCACGGAATCTCTCCCATGCTTCGAAGAAGGGTTCTCCTTGCCGCTGCTTAAACTCACTAATCTACGCTCTGAAGCTCGTAGTCATAGATACAGGGTAGTATTTGCCCATAAAGGTTTGGAAAACTTTGTCCCAAGTAGTGATGCTTCCTTCTTCCAGATCGTTCATCCAAGTTCGTGCCTTGCCAAAGAGACACATAGGGAAGATCCTGAGCCTCAAATCATCATCCTTAACCCCTTTGGGTTTCTCCAATCCAGGGATGAAATGCTCAATTTTTCTGAAGAAACCTATGACGTCCTCATTCTCGACTCCATATAACCTCGAAAGTTGTTGGAGGAGATGCTTCTTAACCTCAAGACCCCGCACATTAGATGGTGTGACTATGGTTGGGCGACAGGCACCTTGCACAGGTAAAAGGAGTGTGTACATTGAAGGTTGCTCCACGGTAGCCATATCTACGACCCTGTGCTATAAGACAGACACAACACCAGAACTACGCAAACGTAAGCACCCGTTAGTTAAAACATGCACTCAAGATGAAGAACACGGGGGTAACAAAGGAAAAAGACTAACAAAAACAAAAACTAGAAAAAGAAAAAAAAAACAAAAATACTGTAACTAAAATTCATAAACTTAACAAAGGAGTTAAGTCCCCGGCAGCGGCGCCAAAAACTTGATGTGTCAATATCAAAGTTTTAATATTTTTTTACTTAGCCAAGAGCTAACTCTCGACACTATGAAAACCTGTAGTGTAGTGAAGTTAACCCCGAGGTCGGTCTCTAGGGACTTAACTAGGCTGAGCTTCAGTTTACGAATAAAAGTAACAATATGAAAAGCAGGTAAAGGTTTGTTTGCTTCGGCAGCAAGATGATAAAGTAAAGTAAACAACTAATTGCAACTACTAGAAACAGATTTGACACTAACGAGATTGAAATATGAATGGGGGAAATTATGGAGTGGTAATGTCAACAAGCTAGCTATCAGGATACATGTGATTCACGGGATTGACTACGCAAGTTGTCACAGCCTTGAGTTCAAAAACAAATAGCACTAATGAAGGTGTCAGTTTCACTAGGCTACAATCAATTCGACTAACCTATTATCACCGTTTGCAACTAACTGTTAGATCAAGCAAGACGAAAGACATTTTGGTTTGCAAGGCTTAAATGCATAATCTAGCAGTGATTTTGTCTAGAAGATCATCAAACGTGATAGCAAGAATAGTAATTAATCTAAAAGGCACAAGTAGTCGAATCCCGATGCATTTCGAATCGCATAAACCCTAGCTAGCATGCATTGAATCAATCACCACCCCATAATAGGGGTGTTTAGCTACTCATGACAAGCGAAAGCATAATCATACAAGCAATAAACATAATCTCAAGCACAAAATAAAGATTCGAGAGGATTGATACAATTTTACGCTTCGTTGTCACAAACCCTAGGTAGAAATTGAAGAACGAGAACGAATCGATGCTAAAGCTGTGTAGATAATCTCCCAATCAACGTCAATCTTAGGATTACAAGAGAAACGGTTCAATTACCTCAAATCGGGTAATTGCCTTTGAAACTAGGTCTAGCTCTAGAGCAATATGTGTGTTCTTGACAATATAATGATTATTGAAAAAATTATGTCTTGTTCTAACTAATAAAAAGGAGAAAAACTAAGTCTGGGCGAATTAGGAATCAAATCGCAGGAAAACAGCGAAAAGAAGAAACTGGCATCGCCAATTCGAAAACTGGCGTCGCCAGTTTTGTCCGCAAACAAAACAGAGAGTTACTGGCGTCGCCAGTTCTTCCAAAATGACTGTTTTGCCCTTTTCGCTCCTTTTTGCTCCTCCTGCTCCTTTTAACTTCGATTCTTGGTATTTTGGCCTTCCCGCTCCACTTCTAGCATCCAACGAAGCATTGGAACTCCATATCTTGTAGATGCATGTAAAATACGCCATTTTGCCTTCAATTAGCGCAGTTTAGCCAAATACCTTCAAAACACACAAAGAACAAAACAAGTAAAAATACTCTAGGAAAAACTTATAAAACTATACTCAGGGATGACAAAAAGACCAAATGAGACCGACTCATCAGCATTTATTACGCAGAGAGAGATATCTGAACAAAAGAGGAAATCACTGAAAAGAGACTGTAGTACTATTTCAGATATCAGTAGTTTGAATTTCAAAAAGCCTAACGGACACTTCTCAAACGGTTTGAAATTCAACTATAAATATCACCACTTAGAATGCTTGAAACACACCTTGAACTTCACTGAACACAACTTACATTCTAGCATACAAGCCTTCAACCTACTTACTCTCTAGCTTATTGTTGCGACTAAAGCTCTTGAATTCTAAGTAGCACGAAAGTTCTAAGTGTCCTGATCTTTAACCTATAGATCAACTGCCGAATGGTCTTATGTCTATGATGAAAAGTATAGACTAACCATATGACATGTTGTGCCTTAACATATGCTCATGTGATTGTGTACATCAATCCACATTTTACTTCCACCTATGCTTCACTAACAATCTATGGTTTCTCCATGCATGCCTGAGACAACTCATATGTTAAGACAACGATAAGGAAGTATTTCTTTGAGCCATCATGCTCATGCACTCAACATGTACCTTGTGCATAAGGATATGCATCTCCAAGCCTTAAAACCTCACGTTTCATAAGTCAATAATTTCTTTATTGTCTCCAACTATAGAGAATTCTTTTCAACTAGGTTTCACCTTCAGTAAACCATAAAGAATTCAGTTTAGACACAAGAAATTCACTTGATTCCATGCCACCACAATGGTCTTAATTGAAATCGCATTCTTTGAACTCGTAGTTCAATCGATTAATTCCATGCCGGTAACACGGTCTATTTGGAATAATCGCAGTTTGGACCTACAATCCAACCAATGTTCTTCAAGAAAATTTTCCAACTATTTTCTCCACCTCGAAACAACCACGAGGGAACATTCACAAGTATTCATACTTGCACAACTATGTATTGGATACACCATGCTCTTGCGCTATTATGTGCCAAATGTTAGAAGTATTCCTTAAGAATTTTCGTCCTTCCCACATTTATAGAACTTCAAGCCATTATAAATTTAACGTGGTCTGAGCTTTCATGTCGAGAAACTAAATTTCCGCATTATGAGATCCACATAAATAACACTTAAATTCTAACAAGATTCAAAGATCACCAGTCTCATGTGCATTCAAAACCGCCCCCACACGAGAGATGATTCTTTTGAATCTCAGCTAGAGAGCGCAAAACTCCCCTCAGCACATGAACGGGGATTCAATACTTTACACATTTAATGTGGTCCTTTTCATATGCCTAGAAATAGAATTTCTGCATAACAAGACTCACTTAAACAGCATTGTTCATTGTGAAAGAGTTGAATCCAAATATAAAGTTGCGACTGATATCTGAGATTCATTCTCTTGAACAAACAACAAAGACTTGGGTCATTAAAGAACAACTTCCCATACACTGTAAAGAGTATTAAGGAAGATTGATTCTAAGAGCTCTATGAAAGATAACTGAACAAGTTATAAAGAAAGCTCACCTGACAAACTACCTTAACCAACACCAACAGTCGTTGAGCATAGGAAGTACTAAGTTTGGGAAACTAAGGAACAACTAAAAGGTTACTGAGTAGAGGAAGTACTTCCCTTAGATACTAGTATAAAGCTTTGTGTTATTTACTTATTGCACTTTACTTATTGCTTTATTTACTTGCTGAGTACTTACACACTTTATAGCTTGCTGAAACATGCACTTATCACAAAAGTCTTCCGCTCTCTGAATTTAAGCATCAGAAATCTGTGAAGATATCTAAGAAACTGTTTTATCGACAAAAGTTTGAAAAGACTATTAACCCCCCCCCCCCTCTAGTCTTTTACTTTGCCGTTATCTGGACCAACATGGATAGTAAGAAAATCCATTGGACTAAGTGAGATACACTTTGTGAAAGTAAAAGAGATATGGTGGTATGGGGTTTACGAACTTGAGCTCTTTTAATGTGGCTATATTGGGTAAGCAAGTTTGGCAAATTATCCAAAATGCTGAATCCCTTCTTAGTAAAGTTTTAAAAGCTATATACTTTCTGAAGTGTGATATTTTGAATGCTCCTCCTAAACCATGCTTCTTTCACTTGGAGGAGTATTTTTTAACTCCATTGAGGTGGTAAAAGTCGGATTAGTGTGGAGAATCGGAGATGGATCTGTTGTTAGTGTGTGGGCGGACGATTGGATTCCGCGTGAGGCTTGTCGAAAACCTTTCACTCTTGACCTATATACGCTGGGGGATATTCTTTTAGCCAATTTTCTTAAACCAAATGACCAGGGCTGGAACTTAGAACTGTTACGTTGTGTCTTTTGGGATGAGGATGTCGATGATATTTTAAAAATTCATGTAGGTTGTCTAGGAGCAACAGATGTGCGTCGCTGGTTTTACAACTCACATGTTCATTATTCTATTAGCATGGCTTATCGGTTAGCTTGTGACCTTAAACACAAAAAGAGTGGTAATTCGGTGGCTGGGCATACCTCCAATCCTTTCATAGAAGACTGGTCCCTTGTTTGGATAGTTCAAGTACCAAACAAAATTCCGGTCTTTCTTTCGAGTCTTCTTTCTAATGGCTTACCAGTACTCTAAAACTTTGTGAAGCATTGAATGAAAATCAATCTTGTTTGTCCAGTTTGCTTGGAGTGCCCTGAATCGATTATGCATATTTCAAAAGCTGCTACTTTGCAAGACTTAATGGGTTATTTCGGGGTTATCTACCAATGTTCTTAATGGTGATAATGTTGATGTTTGGGAATGGATTTCTTTTATTCGGCAGGTACTTGCGAAGGATCAATTTGCCTATTTCATTTGTGTTTGTTGGTGCATTTGGCATCACAGGTACCGCATCGTGCACGATGGGAAACATGAACGGTCGCATGATCTAGTAGCTTTCGCAGCTAACTATTTAGTCAGATTCAAGAAGGCACATCACCATTCTGAGACTCCAAGGCCTCCCGAATATGCAACACAGTGGGAATCACCACCGGGTAATGTCATTAAGATTAATGTCGACGCATCGATGCTTCGGCCCAAAAAAGCAACCGATTTAGGAGTAATTCCGATAAATGCCGCTGGTCAAGTTGTAGTATGGCGTCAACGGAAACTGGACCATATCACCCACCCGAAAACTGTAGAGATCTTTACTGTGTTTTTATTGTTTTGAGCTGGCAGTGGAACAGGGTTGGTAGTATGTCATTATAGAAAGTGATTGTTTAGCGGTCGTGGAAGCTATCAATTCATCTCTCCTTGCCTTTTTGCTGGTGGTATCAAGCCAAGTTTTTTTTTTTTAACCATTTATGTTAAGCATGCATTTCGTTCTGCTAATAATCTTGCTCATGAACTTTCTAAGCACGTAGTTGGAGATCGTGATGGTTTCAAATATACCTATTTGATGTAAAAGTAATCCTTGTACAGTTGATCCAGTTGAATGAATTCCATATTTCTTCTAAAAAAACTTAAAAATCTGAATTTTATACTAAAACCGCATTTAGCCAGATCCAATTCTTAAAAAATCCACGCGCAATCTATATCCATAAAAAAATGTTGTAGAAAGTACAACTTTATGACTTTTTATTGATTGTGGACTACCCAAACAAATTTTATTGATTCTAGTATAAACTCATAATTGATTTTCCATCTATGCCCTTGAGCCTAAATTTTACAAATCAAACTTACCAAAGTCATCTTAATTAAAACATCAATTAATATATTCAACATTTCATACAACATTGCTCATTGTCCAGAATGTTTTGTTGATACAAAACTTCATACTTCATGTTTAATCTGTTGATAAACAAGTCTACAAGTGGAGATTTTGAACATGTCCACATACCACGGACATATGTCAGTATCGTCACTGACATATATATGAAATGGTACTGATATGTGTCTACAAGTCTCAGATTCTGAAAATGTCCGTTAATGCTATAGACATATGTATGTATTGACACTGGCATATGTATGAAAGAATATTGATATGTGTCTACATTTACATTTTACATTTACTCCATCTTAATTAATGCATTCATAATGAATTTCGTAACTGATATTGGATAAGGGTATAATTGTCTCTTCATAATTGTCAATAATCAATCCTAACTACATATTTAACAATGTTGTACCAGGATCAACAACAAAAAAGTGTGTTATCTCTTAATCAATTATTTTCCCCAAGGTTGTACTACTTTCTAATTTGGCAAAAAATATTTAAATGGGCAAATATAAAACATAGACAATTTTTATGTGAAACTATATGGACTTTCTGGAGTCACACAAATGAGTAGGACTTTTATGATACTTTGTAATACTAGAAACTCCCATATATATACTCCTTATGTCGCTTAGAACTCGTACAGTTTTGATTTTTTGCAGTCAACAAAGTCTGACCATGAATTAATCTCAAACCATAATAATAAAATCTCCAATCTATATAATACATTAAGCAAAAAAGGTTTGGAGCCATTTAAGGCTATCCACATCATTTAATTATTTGGCAAAATAAAGGGTTCTGATTGGTCCGTTTCATTG
This sequence comes from Plantago major, assembly GCA_026545765.1. Classification (NCBI taxonomy): domain Eukaryota; kingdom Viridiplantae; phylum Streptophyta; class Magnoliopsida; order Lamiales; family Plantaginaceae; genus Plantago; species Plantago major. The sequence goes on along the minus strand of CM048839.1, from coordinate 79,980,869 downwards.
ATTAGTTGGCCAGTCCTTTTATTCTAATTGGTCCAGAGATTTAACTCCAATGATGTGTTATTAGCTTGAGAAACAAAAACAATTTTGCATTTATATTGTGTCAGATCAATTATTTTTGCTAAGTTGTTAGTTTCTTCTTTTGCAATTCTTCTATCAGCCATGTAAAAGCTATCTATGGTAAATTGTGTCCACTGATTTCATGTAAATGATTCTACGGGGAGCTTTCCATGGGTGGGAATTAGATGTATTTATTTTAACTATGAAGTGAGGCTATTTTATAAACCACATTTCAATGCATAAAAAATATGATTTATTATCAAGTTGATGCCTATATAATTTTTATTGCTATAGGTAAGTTTAAAATGTGTTGTTCAAAATTACTTAATAAAATTACAATAAACTTAAAGTGAAATTAGTATTAAAAACATTATCATACCCTTGACAACGATTTTATGCATTTTAGAATTTTAGTTTGTTATACTATAGTCCTGATATATTTTTAATTCATAAAACTAACCACAAATAATTACAAATATATATTCAATTTCAAAAACTTTCATGTAACTAATCGACAAACATTATTATTTTAGAAATTTAGTTTGTTATATACTATAGTTCTGATATATTTTTAATTCATAAAACTAACCAAAAATAATTACAAATATATTCAATTTCAAAAACCTTTATGTAACTGATCGACAAACATTATTATTATAGTCAGAAACTAAGAATGAAGTTTTGTCAAAAAATTAGTTAATGTTTTCTTTAAAATATTGATGTTCAATGTAAAATATTTGTTAATGTAAAATAATATTTAATTAGAAGACATAAAATATTCACTCATAAAATATTATTTATAATATTTAACACGTTAATATTTAAGAATATAGGTCTGTTGAGGGATAAAACCTCTAAGACTAACTAACTAAACTATTACAAATAACCTAGTCTAAGGCCCGCCTCCGACTTGAGGTCCGACGTAGTACTGGTCCGAGCTTGTGTACCTAAAAGGACTAAGTGGGGGGGGGGGGGGTTAGAATGGGTTACCCGGATTGCCTATGTCAATCCGGTAAGAGACTTTACTCAAGAGAGAGTTGGAAGCTCTCAATGTAATAGTTATGAGGGATTATGATAATACTTGGGGATTCTTCCCTTGATCTTGCTTATCTTAAGGTCTTGGACCTTGTACTATATTTATAGTTATCATATGCTTATGAGGTGGCTCACAAGATGATGCCAAGTGTACGTTTCAGATTTGGACACCAATGCTACCTTTGGCTCATGGCCCATTAGTGAACAGTAATCCAATACTAATCAATGGGCCTGGGAGGGTAGTTTGGATCTTTTCCCTACCTGAGTACTGTTCCGCCTGTTGGGTCCGTGTTAGTCCCTCGGACAGATCTGTCTGCTTGGTTGATCAGCCCTTGGGTAACTTTGGATGTCCGAGCCAAGAGTCTCACGGAAGTATCTTAGTGGTTCTGTTATACGTTTGGTCTTGATGTGATGGTGGCGTCCGAGATTCTCTCGTCCGGTCCGTTTGGCATCTCTGTACTGACGTAGCCAGGTTTAGAAGTCCTTTTCCCAGCTAGCTCGGACTAGCTATGAGGGTGTAGTGACTTTAGCGTACTGGTTGATTCACTTTGGCCGGACCATGTGAGGTCGGACCAATACTGAATTGGCTAATTAATCCGTGATGCGCTTTAGGACACGCCCTATGGTGCCCTTAACAGATTGGACACATGTCCGTAACAACAAGGTCCATCCCTCAATTCCCTTACTAATACAGGTCCATCGAAAATTTGTGATTCATATTTTATCTAAATTCTTAAGATAAGTTCCCGACTTAAAATGAATTAAAATTAAAAGGAAAAGGGTCAAGTTGTTAAAATAAATTTTATTAAATTTTCACTTTTATTTTTTCAATTTTTTATTTTTTTAATTATTATTTTTAGTAGGGAGTAGGTGGAAATAAAAGAAGCGGGAAAACAAAGAAAACTATGAAGGAGAAGAAAGGGGATGAAAAGGTTGAAGGGAAGAAGGATGAGGATGAAATTGTCACAATATATGAAAAAGAATGAAAAATTAAATGAAAGGTTGACGTGTGTTGATAATTATAGACCTTCCTACCATCTAAATATTATTGTTCGATATATATACGTGTGCTATTTTGCAAGAATATTATCCAGCCATTCCGAAGAAACTTCGTACAATAGAATTGTCGTATAGTTTTATGCTAAAAGTTAAAGTAATGAAAGATTAAAAATAAGGTGGGAAAATGTATTTATTAATTAGTGACAAAATGTGTAATTTGTGTGTAAAATTAAAATTGATTATTATTCGTTGAGTGTGTGCTGGTAATTTCATTTTATTTTTTTTTGTAATTTACGAAGTTATGTGAAAAGGCTAAAAATTTAAAATGTATGAAGTTTCGCGTGATGTAGGGAGTAATTTGTAATTTTCCATATTTTATGATATTTTTCATTTAATGTAAATTTAGAATGCATCACTAAAAGAGAAGAAATAAAATTACACCAACGGTGTGAGGGTTATTTTGGATAAATCAAATGTAACTCATGAAGTCTATTATATATAGATTAGGATGGTGAAATATTTAAATAAATGATAATCTATGACAAAGTTGTAAAAATGTATACTTTTGGTGGGAATGTATGAAAAATTGGTAAAAAGATGTAAGAATATGGTTTTTTAATTATTTGGTTGTGGTACCTTCCTACCTCAGGGTTTTTTAATTTTAGTGGCAAAATGTTTAATTTGTGTTTAAAATTGAAATAGTTTATTATTTTTGTTGGGTGTAGGGTAGCTTCCTTTTTTAATTAATGTATGAAGTTCTGTGGACGATTAAAAATGTATGCAGGGGACGAAGGTAGTAATGTATGAAGTTCTATGATACGATTAAAAATGACAAATGTATGAAATTATACAGAACGCATGGAGTATGATATTAGTCGTGTTCGAGAATCGTAAATAAATAGAGAGGCTCATACCCTTGCCAATCAACAACTCCAATTCCTGGTCCAAATAGGTCCTTATAGGTGGGTCTAAATATTGGTCCACCTAAGGATCCTTAAAAAGTTACAACTCTAAATTGATCATGATTGGGTGAAACTTCCATGTTTTTAGTTGTATATTTCTATCTAAACTTGGTGACATGTGTTGTATGTCATTCATTTTTTCAGTTATATACACCATCAAGTTTCAAAAGCGAGGTCTCTTACATGCCTACATATTAGTCTTTCTTAAAGTTGAGGATGATGATATAATTAAATGCCACATTAATGACTATATATGTGATGAGCAGCCCGACAAAGACACCAAACCTGTGTTATACGAGGTTATTGCAAACAATGGTGCATGGTCCTAGCGGTCCGACAAAAGCTACTACTCCGTGCATGGAAAATAATGTATTCACAATGTTTTCCTAAAAATTTCATCATGCATTTATTTTCAAGAAATAAATTTGAAAAGATTCAACGGAATTCTTTCGTGTGGTTTGGAATAATGATTGAGTTAAAAAGGACTATTTGATGATAATTTGGGTAGATATGAAGAAAGAAAAAATGTGGTTAGAAAGAAGAAAAAGAAGTTCTCTAAACATTGCCAGTTTAGGTGAGTGGGATTGGTATTGTTCGATCAAATTCATACTTGACTAATCAACGTACAGTTATTGGAATTCACATTGTTGAGCTCATGTCGGCCTATATCTTACTAAATTGATATTCGTCATTTTACTTTAAAATCGGTTGGGTTCTATCCAACCCGCATCGAAACCCGTTCATAATAATGATGTTCACGTCCGAGTTAGGCATACAATCGAACCCGTTCCATACATCTGTAACAAGACTCAAAGCGCAACATTTTATAGTTAAGTAAGTAAAAAATACATTTATCCCTGGAGGTGCAAAAAAACCATTGTAACATGCATGTAAAATTATGTTTGTAATTTAAAATGGGGGGGGGGGGGGTGTCTGGGGTTGTTGGAAACCCACCCATTTAATTGCGTTATATACTTTTGTATTTTTATTTTGGTTCGGATTCGAGGATTAAAAAAAATATATGTACATGTTACTAACTAACAGGTCAGGTATGGGTAGAGTACCATATATAGAATATACTGTACTATGTTATCAACCCGTCGGGTCCTGAGTGGGCTCGGGTTGGGTTGGATCCTAAGTTCCTTACCCATTAAAGGCATATCCGCCATTTGTAATTCGTATTTTACATTTTCTACTACCATGAAAAAAAGACTTAGTGATATGGTACTGAATGAAGAAGGATTATCACTGACACCACGACCAACGCTAACGTTGTTTACAAGGAGGTTAATTAGACAATCTTATTTTCTCGATTAATTTATTTTGTCATCCCTTTTATATTTATTATTAGAAGTAAAGTATACAGTGGCATTGTTGAATTCTATAGATCTATAGAATTCGAACAAGGATCACACGAGTAAGCTATCTCTGATGCATCAAAGCTTCTATTGATTTACATAACTCGAACAAGAATGATTAGCCGAATTGTACCAAATATGACAAACATTGTCCTTCACTTTGTATTGTCACCAGACTTTTATCATTGTGGCATGCCTCATAATTAGAATAAAATGAAAAACAAAAATAAATTAAGAGACTATAGAAAAGGTAAACAACAAACAAATGGGTATAAACAAATTTGAAGATTTATAAACCTTAACATACTAATCCCCTGTAAGTGACCAAGGAACCAAAATTGACAAGTAATTCCAGCATCGACATCGATCTGACGATGAGTTTCATCATCTAACAGTGAAAAGTTTTGAATTACATTCCACCTCCAACACACAATAAGTTTTTTTTTTTTATAGTTAGGGCATTTCTTAATCTTTCAGACAAATCTCTCCGCCTTGGACTAAAGGGTTAGGTTTAGTTTGACTTTTTTTTTTGTAAGAGCATATGTAATTCATAGTACTAATCACATGTTCAACATGTTCAGATGGGGTTGAAAAAGAAAAGATTAGTGAGTTTTCATGTTTAGTAGTATATTGGAAAAACAATTATTTATGTTTATTTAAGAGAACATTCTTTTTTTTATCAAGAGAACATTTTAGTTTCATTAATTAACATGTTACGCTGAAATTTCTTTTTGGTGGGTGAGTGTGCACCCTACCGCAAAAATTAAATATTATTTCACTACATCATTTTTTTACACTATCCCTGTGATTTTTGTTTGGGGGGGGGGGGGGGGTTTGGTTTGGCGAATTAGATGGGTGGCCTAAAAGATATTATTATATCACAAATCAACATATGTTTTCAAATGTTTCAGTGACATGTTTTTCGAGGAGATGGGGTAGGGGTAGGTCTTCCGATTCCCAAGAAATATCAATAGTTCCCTAACTTAACTTTTCACGTGTTTTGATAAAAGTTACTTCGTTTTGGAGTCGGGACACACTCCTATCCACACGGCCTCACCCACCGCTACAAATATTCATTATTTCACTAAAATAATCATAATCTTTTTTACGAGTTAGGTCGGGTTTGGATCCCATTTCACTGGTATGGAATGGGTGGGGCATATACCCAACCCCGACGCCATTACTTTGAACGGGTATTGTGCGGGTTCGCAACGAGCTGGTTATAACACGACACGTTCAAAAGACTTTTATCGAGTCACATGTATGTGTTGTTTTCGTATGAGCTTTTGTTGATGCTAATGGTGTTGGTCCAGATAACGGCAAAGTAAAAGACTGGGGGGGGGGGGTGAATAGTCTTTTAAAAACTTTTGTCGATAAGCACAGTTTCTCAGATATCTGTAAAGATATCTGATACTTAATTTCAGAGAGCGGAAGACTTCTGAGATAAGTGCACGTGTTCAGCAAGATAAGTGTAAGTACTTTGCAATATAAGTAAAACAAGTAATAAACTGCAGAAAGTAAATAACACGTCTTTTTATAGTGGTATCTGAAGGTGGCGTAATCCTTCAACTAATCCACTTCGGTCTTTCTCAGACCTAGAATCCACTAAGATAAATGAGGTAACCTTACAGATAACTTTTTCAAGATTCCTAAAAGCACTAGGTTCCCAACCAAGTGTTCCCCCTGAGTTATTCCCCGGCTTCCACAGCCAAGTACTTCATGTACTCAGAAACCTTTTTGAGCTATTCCTTAGCTTTCCAATCTAAGTACTTCCTGTGCTCAGCAACCTTGGAGTTATTCCTTAGTTTCTCAAACTAAGTACTTCATGTACTCCACGCCGTAAATGGTGTTGGTTTTAGGTTTGTTTGTCAGGTGAGCTTCTTTAATAACTTGTTCAGTTATTCAGATAGCTCTGTGAATCAAGTATACTTAATACACTTTGCAATGTATGGTATCTTGTTCTCTACTGACCCAAGTCTATGGTAAGTGTTCAAGAGAATGAAACTTAGATATGAAATCTTAGTTCAACTCTTTCACAGATAACAATGCTCGTTAAGGATCAGGACACTTAGAACTTTTGTGCTACTTAGAATCAAGAGCTTTGGTTGCAACAGAAAGCTTGAAGGTAAGTAGTTTGCTTGAGAGAGCTTGTGAGAGTATTCAATGTAAGTTCAGTGTTCTAAGTTCTGTGTGTATTCAAGCAGTCTAAGTGTTGATATTTATAGATGAATTTGAGTGCCGTTTGAATAGTATCCGTTAGGCTTAAATCAAATTCAAACTATTGATATCTGAATATAGTACTGTAGCAGGTTTGTCTTCTTTTTCAGAAGCTACCATTTTTGTTCAGACATTTATGTCTATGCATTTAATGCACTGTACTATATTTTGTCCTGTAGTGCCAACGGAACTATGCATGGTATCAGAGGTCTTTTATACAATCAGAGTTTTCTGAAACTTTGCATGTTCTTTTCCAGAGATCATCATAGCTCCAGATACCATTTGTTTAAACAACTTGTTATAATATGTTTCTTTTTCAGAAGCATATTTTATATCCAAGGTATCTGAGTGTAGATATCTGTGGGCACTTTCCTTATCTCAGAAACCTTTTATTCTCAGATATCTTTTGCAACTCGTGTGTTTCAAAACACTTGTTTCTTCAAGATATCTGGTCATAGGTTTCTGGAAAACCCTTGTCTTCAGCAATCTTGTGCAGTCATCAAATCTTCAAAACTGTTGATCTTTTCCTGCTGGATGCCTTCTTCTTGGTCTTCTTCAGAAAATAAAAATTACATTTTGAGACCTAACACCCTATACAAGATTTGCTAGACTATCATACTTAGTGAGTTTCCTCTTTTACAGTGTTCAAGTGAACTAAGAGTACAATTCACCTTTCTGAGCTAAGATAAGTCATTAGGTTGCTGATCAAAATCTAAACAGATATTCCTAACAAATTTCCCCCATTTTGATCAGTCAACGATGACTATCTGACCTATTACAAATCTGGATGAGGAAACAATCCACCACTTAATCATTTCTTATGATCTTTTAATTCATATAATTAAGTGCAGAAAGTAAACATCAACCAAATCACAAGGTATGATCTTTGCTGAGAAGTTATCTTTTATTTAAAATGATATCTGAGAGTAAGTTCATCAGATATGATTCAGAGAAAGCTTACAGATAACTTTTTCAAGATTTAACAGAAAAGATCAATCAGCAAGATCACAGAAACTACTTAGTCAAATAGAACAACAGGAGTTACCAAGCTCCAAGTGAACATTCTAAATGACAAGTCTTCAAAAATTCTTCAAGTCTTCAAAACAGTTCCATGGATCAGTCTGCAAATTTCCTATCACCAAACCTTTTTATGTCACCAGAGTAGTCATAGAGAAGAGTTCTGATAATCATCTTTGTGTCTCTGGCAAATCCACAGACTTCCTTGTAGGTTTTGGTGGGATTTCTCTTGACAAAATGCTTGACCCACAGATACTTTCCCCACTTCCAAGCATGCTTGATTCTGATATCTGATAGGTTGAAGTATTCATAAATGATCTTCAGATATCTGATGTCACCCTTGTATTGATCTTTAGTTAAGTAGAAGGACTCATAAGGTTCCACCGCAAGTCTTGCTCTTGTGCCTGTTCCAGTAAGGTTGGGAATTCTGTGCACATCATCTGGCTTTCCATAAGGACATTCATCAGAGAGGTCCTTCTTCATGGCTTCAGTTCTCTTGATTACTTCAAAATCCAACCATGCTTTGATGTGGTTGGTGTTAATCAAGATTGGCTTATCTTTTCTCCATGCCATGAGCTGTTTATGGATTGGTTCTGGAAACCTTGAATTTACCAGTAAGTGCTTGAGTTCCAGAATCCAGTAGCCATTCTTCTGATTAATGCACCTGTAGACAGAGGAATTGTTGTCATTCTTCACATATTCAATTTTGGCTTCTTCTGGCCTGAGTGGAAGTAGACTTTTTCTTTGTTCAGCTCTCAGCATGTTCCTTCTTTGTCTAGAATTCTCCTGTGGGGGATTGCTTGAAGAACCACCCTGATTTGACTTGGAATTTCCAGAGGGTGTTTTAGCTGCTAAAGGCTTTGCAGCTGTGGGCTCAGTTAGGCTATCAATTTTCCTTTTTCTGTGAAGAGGAGCTTCATCTTCATCAGTTTCTTCATCATCATCAAGATTAAATCTTGTGAGACTTTTACAGCCTTCTTCATTGCCCTGGGATTTGATTTGACCTTCTTCTTCTTCAAAAGAAGATTCATCAATCCCTCTTACTTGTCTTCTCCTTGGAGCCTTGGTACTCCTTGGAGGTCTTTTTGCCATGGCCCTTGTTACCATTGTAGTTTCTTCAGTTGGCTACTGGGAAGTAGCTACTATTTGCAAAGCAGCTTGACTTGGTGAGGGCTCATTTATTCTGAGTGGTGGTTGGAAAGTTTTCTTATTTCCTCTTCCTTTCTGAGCGGCACCAACTCTAGATTTCTTCTTTCCTCTCCCTTGATCAGATCCAAATTCTTCCCCCTTAGTCATTGTTGACTGACTAAGTACCACAAAAGAATCTGAGAGGGACTCAAAATTCTTTTGCAAGTAGTTGTAGGCACTAACCAACTTCTGAATTTCAGCCTTGAGCTCCTGATTTTGTTTGATAAGTCCCTTTTCCTTATCAATGAGCTCTGCCAATGGGCCTAGTATGGCATCTGCTTTTCCAGCAGTGTAACTTGCCTCGTGAAAAGCTTTTTCAGCCAATGACACATCATCGTCCCTTACCATTCCCAGATCCTTCTGAGCAATGATCATACTGGTTGTTCTCTGAGTGATAAGCTCAGTAAATTTCTTCATATCTGAGGGGACGGAGGCAATTACTTCTTTGTTTTGTGAAGACATCTCCCGTTTAAGATGAGCCAGAACTTGATATCTATTCATATATTCATGGGAGTGGACATTTGGCAGTTTGTTGAAAACTTCAGGAGCAATTAGCTTCCTTTTCAGATGAGAAACCGCCAAGTGTTCATTGCGGTGTTCTGCCAACGTCTTGTCTTCTTCATCATCTGAGTCCTCAGCCCAGTGATCTTCATCCTCTTGGACATTTTCAAGATTCTCCAGTCCAGCAACCATCTCAGAGATGGGCTTCTTTCCATTCTGAGAGGAGGATGGTATGTCTTTTGCTGATGATGCAACCTTAGCATCATGCTTTTCTTTAGATACTTCTTCAGTATCTAGCTCCTTAGCAATAGCATTTACAGCATCCTGGAGCTCTTTAACCTCAGAGTAAGCTACTGTCTCTTGTAAGTATTGATCTTGTAGTTGATTAAGCTTATCTCTGGATTTAACTAGCTCTTCTTCAAGTTGAAGATGGAGCTGTTGCTCTTCTTCCAACAGTTGTTTGAGTTGGCGATTGGCTTGAGTATTTAATATCTTACGAGTTGTTTCCTCGAGTGCTCAACTACTTGTTCAAGAGTGTCTTTTTGTTGTTGGGAAGATGGATGGGTAGATTTACGAGGTGATGGAGGAGGGATTCTTGATGTCCTCTCGGTGTGCTTTTCGGAATTGAGGCATTGTTTCCTTGTGGAATTCCTCCGTCCACAGTGCGAGGCATCATCATCATCCTTTTTATCATCCTCATCCTTGTGATGGTCAGAAGGAAAATCTTCATAGTCATTTTCGTCAGTTTCCTTCTCTTCTTCATCTTCAGAGACCGGATTGATCACTTCTGGAATAGTGATCATTTGCCCATTTACTTCTTCTTGTTTAGAAGGAATAAATTGTAGTGTCTGGGGCAGGACTGGCTTGAATGCCATCTGCAATCTGGTCTGACCATCTGCCTGTTTGAAGGCTTGCACCAATTTGTGTGCCACTTCCTTGGAAAAATCCTTACGCATTAAGGTCGCAACTTGATATTGTTCAGTAGGGAACATTGCGTGGATATAGTTTTCCAGATCAAGAGCTCGTGCTCGTCTTGTTGGTTGATCTTTGATTCTCAGTATTTCAGAGAGATCAGAGCACCTTAACCTTTGCCATTTCTTGAAGCATTGAATATGCTTTGGCAATGTATGAGTCTTGAAGAAGGGAAGAAGGTTTGCATAGTCATCATTTGACTCCTTGGCACTACTTTGAACCTGAAAGAGAGAGTTTTGAATTAGTTTCAAAACTTGTGTAGATATCTGAGTTTTAGAGTAGTCATGTATCTGTGTTACCTGTGCAACAACAACAGGCTCAGAGGGTTGGACTACTGAGGTTCTAGGTGCCTCAGATATCTGGATATGAGGAGGAGACTTGGAAGTCTAATCCTCAGCATCCTCTCTTTCTTTTGAACCTGAGAATAGGATACAACAAAACACTTAGAAATTTATCAGGAGAAAAATTCTTAGACAGTTTGATATCTAAGATGTCAATTACCTCCACAGTAGGAGGCTCAGATACTTGTCTCTCAGAAACTTGTACAGTTTCTGGTATTTTCTCGGGTGATGAAGGTTTGGTGGCCTCATCAATTTCCATTGGTTGAGGGGATTGAGTGGGCAACTCCCTAGCAACTTCTACTTCTGTTTGAGCCTATGAGTAGAAAGTGTTGTATTTAGAAAAGTGATCAGAGTAATATCGTAGAGAATATAGATACTGAAATAAATAAATACCTTCTCAATAGAAGGCTCAGATACTTGTTCCTCAGAGACTTTGCGAGTCTCTGGTTGATTCTCTGATGAGTTAGGCTTCTCAGCCTTATCATTTTCCTTCTTAGTTGGAGCCTATTAGAAACATCCACTTGATTAGTTAAGTGAATTAACAAATATCTGAAAAGTAATGTCTTAGGGAATTCTCTATCACCTGTAGCACAGGCTCAAATTCCTTAAGAAGTGAGGCAGTAGCCTCCTTCTCAGTCTCTGAGGCAAGCTTTTCAGCTTCCTCTTGTTCTTTTGTTTCTAATTCAGCCTGTAACAAAGAAATTTTTTATAAATAACAAGATTGATGAACATAAATTTTTTATAATTCAGCTACCTGAGCATTGTCAGGCTGATTGGTCTCTGGAACTTGTGACCCTTCTATGCTTTGGTCTTGCTGTTCCATTATGGCTTATTTGTTTGAAGTTTCTGGTACTTCAGACCTTTCCTGAGTGACTAACTCAGTTGCCTTCCCTGGTTGATCATTCTGAGTAGGTGTCTCAGTTTGATCCCTCTCTTGGAGTTGGGGAACCTGCTCATTTGCAGGATTTTCTTCAGCATGTTGCATTGCTGGCATGTCGAAATGGAGTTCATTTACCATTTCATCAACCACTTGTGGCTGTTGTGGTTGTGGTTGTTGTGGTTGTCTGGAAGCAGAAGTTTGAGCAGTTGAGAGTTCTTCCAGATTTTTAAGTGTGGTGTTGACATCAGCGTCTACTAACACTAGGTCACCACTCATCAGGGCTTCTTGAAGTTGTTTATATGTGACTTTCCCTGATGGTGTGTTGGCACTAACAACCTTTGCTATAGGTGCTTGTTCAGCAACCTGTGAGCTGGTTGCTTTCTCAGCAACCTTGAATCTTTTGTTCTTCCCCTTTGCCTTGGTTACTTTTTCAACAACCTTGGGGGATGGGATCTTCTCCTCGTCCGATTCGTCATCGAAATCTGGAACAGAGTTATCAACAATCCCTGCTTCTTCTGCAGAAAGAGTTAGAAGTTTTTCAGCATTTATGAGTTCATCATCAAGGCTTTCGGCAATAGTCTTGACATTTCTGAAAGCACTTTCTCTTGCTGGGTCTACTTGTTCAGTAGCTGATGCCTCTTTTGCAGCATTGATGAGTTCATCTGCAGCGATGTCAGGTATCTGGGAATCGACAACCTCAATGGGTGTGCCTTCTGATTTGCCAGCAGACTTCTTCCGTGAAGTTCTGGGCTTCTTGGTCGCAACTTTTCCCTCAGATACCTCTTCAGTCTTTCGCTTCTTGGAACCTTTCTGAGATCCAGTAACCTTTTTCATCAAGTTTGTATACTCATATTTGTAGTAGGTTCTTGTAGCAATATCTGCCGTCTCTCTGAGCTCAATGCCAAGACATTCCAGTAAGTAGCAAATTTTCAGTCCATAGCTTACTGTGGCTTTTGGCTTAGCAAGGCCCTTAACGATTTTAGGCTCAAAGCTTTGTATCTTCTTCACAAATTTCATGAAGGCGTACTTCCCCCAATTAAAAGGGTTTTCCAGCCTTTTGTCTTGTTGGCTCAACAAGAACATCATTATCCAGCGTTCTTGGCTTATCTGGTCAGCACCTCCTTGTAGACCATCAAAGCATCTGTGAAGGATACATGCCAACACATCCCAGTGGACCAAAAGATGTCTGGTCCTTATGTCAGCAAGCTTGAAGTCGATGGGTGTGTCTTGTTTGTCAAGATCACACACATCACTGTATAGTTGCTTCACACCTTCAAGGAGATCTTCATCCTTGGTGTCAATTTCAAAATCCTTTCCAAGATTTTGAAGTTCAAACAGCTCACAGAAAGCTGTTTCGTCCAACAGGATTTCTTGTCCTTGGACTTTGGTCTTGATAGACACTATCTCAGTGCCTTCAGAGACCTTGGAAATAATTGTGGAGTTGTTGTAAAACTCTAGAACATCCAGTGAAGAAATTCCACTGGGAAGAGCAGATAGAAAACCCTTGATTTTTGCCTTTTCAAGCATATCAAGTACTAACTTCCTGTCAGTTTGGTTTTCTATTGCGGCTACCAGGTATTCCTTAATCATGGCACCACCCCAAATCATCCTGTGATTTGAAGTCCAATGATCAGGGTCGAATTATCCGATCAACCGATTGTTAGTAATAACTAGCACTGGTGCTTGCTTTTCATGATACCGATAGTAGTAACAGGATTTACGTAGAAGCACGTTTGGGAGCCATCTCTTTAAATAGTGAGGTTTTTGAAAAACGAGAAAGAGATTTGGGTGAGAGATTAGTGATTCTTTGCAGAAAAACTAACAGGGTTTTGCAGAGGTTGAAGAAGAGTTTTTGCTATTCTTGTGCAAGTCTGTATGTTGGATTAGGCGAAAGTAATTTCTTTTGCCAAAATCCCATATATATAGCAATGTAATTCTCCACAAACATATACATACAAATTAATTTTGTGTGTAAGTATCTGTGAATTGCAGGCAGGCGTGAGTAAAAGCTTGTTCGGCATTAAATGCATAGTGGGCCCTGTCGGAATTTTAACAGTCCACTATTTACTGAGAGTTAATCTCTGCCGTAAAGATCAATCGCCCAATTCATCAAGGGTCACCATTGCTTCTTCAGCAATGATCACAATCAACAAATGTAATTGTGCCCATTTAATGAATTTTGGCTATTAGCCTTCTGAATCACATTTCTGTATGACCAAGAACACTGTTTGCATCTGAATTTATCTCACACTTAGTATTTGTCCAAGTTTTACACAAAGATAGAAATAATGCAAATTTCAAGAGAGTAGTTGACTGCAGATAGTTGTACTATTCTCTTTTGTGTTCCCCCTCACTGAGTGATCCAGATATCTGAGTACCCGTCTCAGAAATCTTTGAACAGCCGTTTTACCCTTTAGCCTTTAGTTTCTGGATACCCATTCCAGATTCCTCTTCTCTGAATACCCGTTCCAGATACTTCTTCTCTGGTTACCCGTTCCAGATACTTCTTCTCTGGTTACCCGTTCCAGATACCTCTTCTCTGGATACCCGTTCCAGATACCTTTTCTCTTCTTCTTTGATATCTTCTACTGATATCTCTTTTTTGAACTTTTTCAGTTCTTTGGTAGCTCCATTAGTCCAAGACTGTGTCTTAAGGCTAAGAATCTACTTTCTTGTAGTGGCTTAGTGAAGATATCTGGAAGTTGGTCTTCAGTGCCAATCTTGAGTATCTCTATATTGCCTTTTTCAACATGGTCTCTGATGAAGTGGTGTCTAACATCAATGTGCTTTGTTCTTGCATGAAACTTAGGATTCTGAGTTATGGCAATAGAACTTGTGTTGTCACAGAAAATGGGAGTTTTCTCTTCATTGAGTCCATAGTCTTTAAGTTGTTGTTGTATCCACAATAACTGTGAAGCACAACACCCAGCTGCAATATATTCAGCCTCTGTGGTAGATGTGGCAATTGAATTTTATTTCTTGCTGAACCATGATATTAATCTGGCACCAAGAAATTGACAAGTTCCTGAGGTGCTTTTTCTATCAAGCAATGATCCAGCATAGTCGGCATCTGAATAGCCAACCAAACTCAATCCACTCTCTTTTGGATACCACAATGCAACTTCTACAGTACCTTTTACATACCTTAATATTTTCATAGCAATGTTGTAGTGTGACTGCATTGGATTTGTCTTAAATCTAGCACACACTCCAACTGCATATTGAATATCAGGTCTACTTGCAGTGAGGTATAGTAGAGACCCAATCAATTTCCTATACTTGTGTTCTTCAATACTCTTGTCAGATTCAGTATAGGTCATTTTGGTTCCAATGCTCATTGGTATCTTAGCATTCTTTTCAGAAGGTTTTAGATAGAACTTATTGAGCATATCCTTTGCATACTTTGTTTGACTAATGAATATTCCATCATTGAGTTGCTTGACTTGCAGCCCTAGGAAGTAATTCAATTCTCCCATCATGCTCATCTCAAATTTACATTTCATGAGTTCAGCAAAATCTTCACAAAGTTGCTTGTCTTTAGATCCAAATATAATGTCATCAACATATACTTGAACTAAAAGCAGTTTCCCGTCATGGTTCAGTGTGAAGAGTGTTTTGTCAACATCTCCTTTCTTGAAGCCACTTTCTAGTAGGTATCTGGCCAATGTATCATACCATGCTCTTGGAGCTTGTTTCACCATCTGAGCTTTACGAAGCTTATAGACCATCCTACTTTCGAGGAAACTTCAAAACCTAGTGGTTGCTCAACATAGACTTCCTCGGCCTTCACCATTTAGAAATGCACTCTTGACATCCATCGATAAAGCGTAAAGTCATTATGAGCTGCAAAGGCTAGAAAGAGTCTTATTGCATCCAATCTTGCAACTGGTGCATAAGATTCATCAAAATCTAGTCCTTCAGTCTGGGTAAATCACTTGGCACCCAACCTAGCTTTGTTTCTGGTTATTTCACCAGACTCATTCATTTTATTTACGAAACCCACTTGGTTCCTATTACGATATTCCAAAGAAATGGAACCAGTTTTCAGACTTTGTTTCTCTCAAATTGATTCAACTCTTCTTGCATTGTAGAGATCCAGTCTTGATCTTTTAATGCTTCTTCTATAGTCTTTGGTTCAATTTTTGAGATGAAACATCCATAGAGACAACTTGCATTTTCAGCGATTGCTCTTCTAGTTCTAACTCCTTGGTCTATGGGACCAATCACATCTTTTGAAGGATGATTCCTTATCCATTTCATAATGGGTTTTGAACTAGTAGGATCAATATCAATTTGATTTGAATGTGAATCAATATGATCTTGATGAAATACTTGTGCAGTATCTGGGATATCTGACACATGGGTAATGTCATGGATATCTGACACTTTTTCAGTGTTAGAGATATCTGGATTTTTCATTTCAGCAATCTCATTCTCAGATACCTTTTCATGATGAAGGTTCTCAGTAGCCTGTTCCATTTCTGGAATTCTCATTGTAAATTCTTCATCATGTCTTAGAGTCATCTGGTTGTTACTAAGCATAGGTTGCTTTTCATCGCCAGACTCATCCTCTATTTGAATGATAGAATTGTTTCCTTCTGAGGATCCCTTTTCAGAATCGTTAATCATTAGTTCTTTGAACCTATCTGAGAGATCATCATTTAAGAGTACTTTCTTGTTTCCTTCATAGAATACTACATGAATAGATTCTTCAATCTTTTGCGTTCTTTTGTTGTAGATTCTGTAGGCTTTGCTATTCAGAGAATAACCAAGAAATACTCCTTCATCTGCCTTTGTTTGAAATGTTCTCAAGTATTCTTTTCCATTGTTAAGAACGAAACATCTACAACCAAACACACTTAGATGTTTGATACTCGGGGGGTCTACCAATGAAAAGTTCATACGGAGTTTTGTCATGGTGTTTGTTAATCAGAAATCTATTTTGAGTGTAGCATGCTGTGTTTACAGCTTCAACCCAATAGATTTCACTTATTTCAGTGTCAGCAAGCATTGTTCTTGCTGCTTCTTTCAGGGTCCTATTCTTTCTTTCAGCAACACCATTTTGTTGTGGTGTCCTTACAATAGATAGTTGATGTTGTATACCTTTGCAAGTACAAAACTCTTTGATGTACTGGTTTACAAACTCAGTACCATGGTCTGTTCTGATTACAGATACCTTGTCATTTTTCATGACTTCGAGCTTATTCAGCAAGTTAGGTATCTCCATCCTTGCATCAGATTTGTGTTTGAGAAAGACAACCCAAGTGAATCTTGAGTAATCATCAACAACAACCAGACCATACTTCTTTCCTGCATAACTAGTTACTGAGGATTCAAACAGATCCATATGTAACATTTGCAGTGGCCTTTCACTGGATTGTCTAGTTTTAGACTTGAAAGATGTTTTGGATTGTTTTCCCATTTGGCAAGCTGAGCATACACCTTCTTTTCTATATGCCATTTTGGGTAAACCAACCACCAACTCTTTCTTGGCTAGTTTATTCAGAGTTTTGAAATTCAAGTGACTCATTCTTTTATGCCATAGCCAATTTTCTTCAGTGTGGCCAGATTGACTCACCATGAGACATTCTTCGGTTGTGGCAGATGCCCAATCAGTAACATAAAGATTTCCTTTACGCCTTGCAACCAAGACTGTCTGCTTTGTCTCATTGTCAATCACTTTACATAGTTTTGACTTGATCTTGACAGTGTACCCTTTGTCTACTAGTTGACTCATGCTTAGGAGATTATATTTCAATCCCTTTACATGAAGTACTTCAGAGATTGTGAGGGCGCCGAACTTCAAATTGCCAAAACCTATGGTTGGATTTTCATCTCCTCCAGCAAACCTGATAATTGGTCCATCATTGCAATTTTTGTAGTTAATCAGATTTGCTTTGTCTCCTGTCATGTGCTTCCCACATCCACTATCAAAATGCCACTTTGAGTTAGTCTTTAGAGTGTTCTGCACAAAACAGGAAACAGGAGATTAGGTTCTCATACCAACAATGGAACCATCTGGATTAAAGAATCTTCCAGTAGGAATCCATTTTTGAATGAATTTCCTAGGAACATTCTTTTGTCTAACAGGAACATAAGGAGGAATCTTAGTTAAATGATTAGTATCATTGTTGTTAAGAACTATTTTCTTCCTTGGTATGTTCCTAGGTGCTCCATTTGGTGCTTTCAGATACCTGTCAGTTTTCTGAGTCTGCTTTTCAGCAAACTTAGCTTTCCTCGCCAGATTTCTTCTAGCCCTGGCATTCAGATTTTCAGTGGCTTGATTTATCTTCCACTTCTGATAATTGCTGTGAGCAATTCTAGCTTTTAACCATCGTTCTTGCTCTTGTTTGTATTCGTGAGCAAGTTGTTTCCCGATGGGTTTATAGCCAATACCATTCCGAGCACCTGATGCTGTCTGAGATCTCTTCTCAGCAGCTTTGCTAGTCTCTGGATGATCAATTTTCTTTCCAGAAAATGTGACATAAGAAAATTTGCCAGCTCCTGCAATTTTTCCCTTTTGAGAGACATAGCACTGTGGGTGATTGCACTTCTCAGTGTTATGTTTCTTTTCAGAGACATTTCCCACATTTTTCTTTTGGACTTGTTTTTCCCACAAAGGCTTGGTCGCAACTGCCTTTCCTTTGTCAACAATCTTAGCTTTCTGACCGATACTGTAGATTGTTTGGGAATCACCTTGCTGAGCACTGACGAATGTTAGTCCTTCATTACTCTTATTCAGAGTAGTGGAACTATCTGTGTGTCCATTAAGTCCTCTCTTTTCTGAAGGATCTCTTAAATAAGATTGTACTTCAGTAAGAGTGTCACTAGCTTTGGCATAAGATTGAAAGGATAGTTCTTTCTTTTTGAGTTCCTTATTTTCAGAAAGAAGACCTTCACATTTCTTTTGAAGATTTGCCATTGCTTCTTTATGTGACTTTTCGGTCTCAGATATCTGAGCCTTGAGAAATGCATTTTCAGCATCCTTTTTCTCAGATATCTTGATTAATTTAGAATTTTCCTTTGCAAGAGAGTTCTTTTCTTCTTCGAAATTTTCGGCTCTAGCTCGGAACGTTAGAAATTCTCTTTTGTAAAGATCAATTTCTTTTCTGAGATTTTCCAGTTCTTTGATTCCTTCGTCATCACTTTCATAAGTATAACAGGAAGTATGTGTTACCTCATCAGCCATTAGACAAGGTTCAATGTTGGAGATATCTGGGAAGATTTCTTCAGCCATTCCACACACTTCTTTCTTCTTTTGACCAAAGTCAATTACTTCATGAGAAACACCGCATATTTCTGGAGAAGGCAGTGTGGAATCATCTGAATCCTCATCCTCAGAATCGGACACAATATCTAGAGCATCCAGTTGGAGTTGAATCTTTTTTCTTTCTTCAGTGAGCATAGCTCTTTGACTTCTTTTGAAGATTCTTTTATCTTTCTTGTCACCTGTCTTAAATTTGTTGTAGGCAGGACAATCCTTCTTGAAATGACCAGGTTTCTGACAATAGAAACAGATATCATTTCCAATTTCTGCTTCCTCAGTACTTGATGCTTTACGGCGAGCTTGTTCAGCGAGCTTTGCATATTTTTGTACTGGTGATAGTTTGAGCCTAGATGCTTTTTCAGCTTCTCTTTGGCTTTTCTTCTCTCAATTTCTCGACTGACATATTTTCCAATTTGCTTTACAGCAAGGGCATCCTCAGTCACATCCTTCCCTTTCTTCTTTTCAGAAGTTCCTTGAGCAATTATAGCAACACTCTGCAACTTCTCAGTTGTTTGTTCCCTTTGAGTTGTCTCATAGTCAACGGTGGCAAGGTGAGAGAAAAGTTCCACAGGAGTGATATCTGGCATTCCTTGGTTAAAGTAGAAAAACTTTCTGTGTTCCCAATTGTGATTTAGACTTCTCATAATGGTTTTAATCTTTTATGACTGGGTATATCTATTACTTTCACCAAGTGCAGCCATGTCACTTATGAGTGTTGTAAACCGGAAATCTAGTTCTTCAACAATCTCTGTGGGACATTGTTTGAAATTTTGGAATTTTAGCTTCAAAACTTCGAACTTATTTTCCTTTATTTTTTCAGTGCCAACACAGATTTCTTCAATCAGTTGCCAGGCCACTTTCGCCGTTTTTGCACCCCACAGTTTACATTGTATGTGCCCTGGAGTAAAACGTATGATGATATTACGAGCCTGCCCATCCAATCTATTTCTCTTGGCATCTTCCGATGTCTAGAGTTCTCTGGGCTTTGGTTCGTAAACAACTTGACTGGCAGGTCTCCCACTGGTTGAAGCATCTGTCTGTGAAGACCTATCACTTTGTTCTGTGTCTCTACCATTAGAAACCTCTATGACTTGCTTGAGTTGTTGAATGACTATTGGGCCATTCTTTATTACTTCAATCATTTCTTCACTGATGGCTTCTAGGTGGAGCATCATGTTGTTCTTCCATTTCTCATAATTCTCTGGCTTGAGAATTGGGGCGTCACTTAAAGACATCCTGCAGCAAACACACTAAAGAAACGAATCAAGTTTAGGTGAAAAGCAGTTAGTGGGCACTTATCTAGGATCTAGGTTCAGTGCAGAAGGCTTGGGAACCTCCTGCTCTGATACCACTTATTGGTCCAGATAACGACAAAGTAAAAGACTAGAGGGGGGGGGGGGGGGTGAATAGTCTTTTAAAAACTTTTGTCGATAAGCACAGTTTCTCAGATATCTGTAAAGATATCTGATAGATATCTGATACTTAATTTCAGAGAGCGGAAGACTTCTGAGATAAGTGTAAGTACTTTGCAATATAAGTAAAACAAGTAATAAACTGCAGAAAGTAAATAACACGTCTTTTTATAGTGGTATCTGAAGGTGGCGTAATCCTTCAACTAATCCACTTCGGTCTTTCTCAGACCTAGAATCCACTAAGATAAATGAGGTAACCTTACAGATAACTTTTTCAAGATTCCTAAAAGCACTAGGTTCCCAACCAAGTGTTCCCCCTGAGTTATTCCCCGGCTTCCACAGCCAAGTACTTCATGTACTCAGAAACCTTTTTGAGCTATTCCTTAGCTTTCCAAGCTAAGTACTTCCTGTGCTCAGCAACCTTGGAGTTATTCCTTAGTTTCTCAAACTAAGTACTTCATGTACTCCACGCCGTAAATGGTGTTGGTTTTAGGTTTGTTTGTCAGGTGAGCTTCTTTAATAACTTGTTCAGTTATTCAGATAGCTCTGTGAATCAAGTATACTTAATACACTTTGCAATGTATGGTATCTTGTTCTCTACTGACCCAAGTCTGTGGTAAGTGTTCAAGAGAATGAAACTTAGATATGAAATCTTAGTTCAACTCTTTCACAGATAACAATGCTTGTTAAGGATCAGGACACTTAGAACTTTTGTGCTACTTAGAATCAAGAGCTTTGGTCGCAATAGAAAGCTTGAAGGTAAGTAGTTTGCTTGAGAGAGCTTGTGAGAGTATTCAATGTAAGTTCAGTGTTCTAAGTTCTGTGTGTATTCAAGCAGTCTAAGTGTTGATATTTATAGATGAATTTGAGTGCCGTTTGAATAGTATCCGTTAGGCTTAAATCAAATTCAAACTATTGATATCTGAATATAATCTTTATGTGAGTTTGTCTTCTTTTTCAGAAGCTACCATTTTTGTTCAAACATTTCTGTCTGTGCATTTAATGCACTGTACTATATTTTGTCCTGTAGTGCCAACGGAACTATGCATGGTATCAGAGGTCTTTATACAATCAGAGTTTTATGAAACTTTGCATGTTCTTTTCCAGAGATCATCATAGCTCCAGATACCATTTGTTTAAACAACTTGTTATAATATGTTTATTTTTCAGAAACATATTTTATATCCAAGGTATCTGAGTGTAGATATCTGTGGGCACTTTCCTTGTCTCAGAAACCTTTTATTCTCAGATATATTTTGCAACTCGTGTGTTTCAAAACACTTGTTTCTTCAAGATATCTGGTCATAGGTTTCTGAAAAACCCTTGTCTTCAGCAATCTTGTGCAGTCATCAAATCTTCAAAACTGTTGATCTTTTCCTGCTGGATGCCTTCTTCTTGGTCTTCTTCAGAAAATAAAAATTACATTTTGAGACCTAACACCCTTTACAAGATTTGCTAGACTATCATACTTAGTGAGTTTCCTCTTTTATAGTGTTTAAGTGAACTAAGAGTACAATTCACCTTTCTGAGCTAAGATAAGTCATTAGGTTGCTGATCAAAATCTAAACAGATATTCCTAACAAATGGCTTATACAATTTTCACGGAACTGTAAAATGTGAATATGTTTGTAAACATTTTGGCGTACAACTTTAACATACCATTAACAAATGAATAGTAACTCAACTTTAATTGAGTTGTGAATAATTGTGATTGAGATAGTATTAAAATTTTATAAGTTTTATAGGGTTATTATATAAAGTGTGTAAGAGACTAAGAGTGAAGAGATGTGTGTAAGAGTTTTTTAAAATTATTTGATTGGTTTTAAGGTTATTTGATTTATTTAAGGTTGGTATAATAAACGAAAAAGTAAAGTGGGAGGAAAAAAAGGTGGAGAGAGAAAATTTAATTGAGTTGTGAATAGTATGTTGATTAAAAACGGATACTGTTCCGATTCAATTAAAGTCGAGTGACAAACATGATTGATTGTATGGATAAACTAAAATTGAGTTTAGTTGTATAACAAATGCTCTATTGCAAACTGAAAATGCTATTGTAGTAATTGTAGAGTTCCATATGCTTATTATCTTTTCACTATACTCGTCGAGTATCGACGGGCCATAAACTAGTTGAACTATATAATAAAATTTTATGATCTAAATTTTCATCATATAATTCAATTAAAGATATTACTGCGGTTGAGATTAATTTGTGATCAAAGTTGAATTTTGTTGATTATAAAAAGTCAAAACTGGACATATGAATTTATCTCAAATTATAATAATAAAATATTCAATCTCAAAGTCAAACCATAATAAAAGTTTAGGATCTAATTTTTATTATATAATTTAGTTAAACGGTTTGAGATTAACTTGTGTTTAAAGTGTATTTTATTGACCGTAAAAATTCAAAATTGCACACCTTGGAAATGAATAATGAATAGTATACTGTAATAAGTATTGGTGGTGAATACACAAGTACACGACGATACCCTACAATAAAAGTATATATATCAACATCACATTTTTCAACTCTTTAAAGCTTCTCTAGATTTCATACAATAGGTTTTATCTGATTTCACATTTATCACACACAGAACAGAAGAAGAAGAAGAAGACTAGAGAAAAGAAGAATGGCATTGGATGGAAATGAATCTACACACGATTCGCCCTTATCTGAGGTTCAGCACAATAATTCTTCGCCTTCCAAATCACCGCCTCCTCCAGGTTAATTATGGAAACATTCCTCAGGATCTGTGCTTCTAGCTAGTACTAGTATTTTTAGATTAAATTACTTTAAACTTGTTCTAGATTTGGACTTTTCTTACTTCAAAATTCTCAAATTACACACTTTACTATCTATACTCAAATGGATTGATTATTCACCTTGTACACATTCATTTTGTTGTTGTTTCTTCATGTTTAATTACGGTGTTATTTACAGCCATCGATTAGCGTTTGTTTTTCTGCATCTGCCAAAATTGGACTCAACATTCAGATTCAGACTGAAATTCTGTATCGTGGATGCTCCAAATTGAATCTATTGGTATTTCAGATTCAGAATTCATTTGGAAAATGGTGGTCATGTGGGTTTTTCTAATGTTAATGAAAAATGGTGCCTTTATTTGTTTATTTATGAAATTTGTTATGATTCGGAACCTACTGAGACATAGAAACTGGCACAGAATGTTATAGATCCCGAAAGGGTGTTTTTATCGAGTTCTAATCTTTCTTTGGAATTGCTTTTTGCTGTTGTTATTGCACAGACAATGAAGAGAAATCCATTCACCTTAGGTTCCTCTTGTCAAATGCTGAGGCTGGTTCCATAATAGGAAAAGGTGGGTCAACAATCAATGACATCCAGGCCCAATCTGGAGCAAGGATCCAGTTGTCACGTAATTATGAGTATTTTCCTGGAACTTCTGATAGAATTATCGTGGTCTCTGGATCGGTTGATGAAGTACTAAAGGCAGTTGATCTCATTCTTTCTAAATTACTGGATGAGGTTTGCAACAACACTTTCCTTATTCTGTGCATGAGTATTTCCATTTACTGAAATAGGTGCTCTCTGTTTCCGATAGTTCTATGTTGATGATGGTGCTGAAAGTGAACCACAATCGAAAATTAGACTGGTAGTTCCCAATAGCTCTTGTGGTGGAATAATTGGGAAAGCTGGAGCCATTATTAGGTAAGTTGGATTTTTCACCTCCATTTGTTCAACATCTGCCTTTCATTGGTGTTATAGAAATATAATAGTATAATTTGACATGATATGTAACTGAATAATTATGGCTTAGTTGAAGGTAGTTCGTGACTGTTTGGACATACTATAATGTTATTGCTAGAATTCTTTCGTCACATTATTAAGTTTAATGAAGATGTGATATTCTTAACTGTATTGCACATCTAATGGTTGTTAAATGTGCTTGCATTTTTCAAAAACTCCCGACTCTCACTTCTGTTATAAGTCACAATCTATCTTGCTCCGTCAGCCATTATGACTTCAAAATTCTGGAACTAGATGGTGCCTTTACTTCTTAGTTTGCATTCTATCATCTATCGAAAACGTTTCAAAATCTAAATGAGTTTCAGCATGTCCTGGGAAGCTTAATTGTTTAGTTTATCTGATTGAGTTATTATAGTTTACCTGTGAATACATTTATTACGACTTCATGGTGTGATGTGGTTTAATTGTTTAGTTTATCTGATTCAGCTTATATAATTGATATGTGAATGCATATTATAACTTTATGGTGTGATGTGGCTATTTTTCGGCACCGAGGTCTAGTAGACCTGGCCCAGTAAGAATTTCCCTGATTAGCTTGGACATATCAACAGAATGCATAACTATTTTATATCTCATTTTCATTTTCCATCACAGCAATACAAAAGTATACTTGATGTTAATTTGCTTCTTTGGGGCTATCTTAGCATGGCCTATGTGAATGCCATAGCAAATCTTCTGGCTCGAGAAAATTAAAATGCTCGCTTATAGTTTTGACTTTCTACTCGATATCTGAAAATGTGTTCACATTTACGTTTGACATGCTTAACCACGTGTTAAATTTTAACTTCCACTCACTAAGTGTCTGTAGGTTTTTTTTTACATATAAATTCTTGGAGTTTTATGTAAACCACCTATGGACAGGGTCAATGATTAACAATTCATAGCTATATGTGTATGAAAGTCCGTAGATAATGTTTAAACCCCGAAAGGTCCATGGGAAATTCAATAGTTTTAATCATAAATTTTGGGAAATGGTATAATATAAAAAGATTGACGCCCTCTGCTTATTGATCTCAGCTTATTAAACTTTATAGCTTTGTCATTGTCATTTGAGCTGAGCGTACTCGCTACTTCTACACCATGCAACTGAAATAAGTGCAAGCTGTATATTGTGACTGATCTTGGATGACTGAGGTTCATCCAAAAAGGAATTGTGAAGAACTTCTTTGGGAATCTGTTAACCCCTTGTCCGATAGTCTTTATCTTGTTTCTTGTTTGTCTGAAGTCTGAACTACTTTACTCCCCGTGTATTATCAGTCTTTCTAATAATACATCCTTGACTTTAACCTTTCAGAAAAAGAAGAAAATTTGTGTGCTGAAGATTCTTTTTTTTACTCTTAACTTCCATTGTTTGTTTTAAAGGAACATGTTCTCTATGCATTTCTACCCTGATAAAAGGAGAATTCATGACATTATCTTTAGATAAATTGTAAGAGATGATTCATGTATCTTGTTTCTGTTTACCCAAGCATGTTTCATCCTTTATGTGCTGTAATCTGGAGTTCACATCTTGTGAACTGATGATTCACATTTGTTACTCTCGCTTTCTACTTGGTCCTATGCTTTGACTTCCGTCTCATTTTATGCTAGCATCCACAAACATACATGTGAAGTTGGTGCTTTGTACTTGCAGGTAGAGTGGGTTATTGTAGCTGAGTTGCTAATGCCACCTTAGTTACTTTTTCCGGATCTTAATGTGTTAATTACCTACCTTAAAATGCCAAGTGCGGAACTCGTCGTTATACAAGTTGTAAATATGCATGGATGTTCCATTGATACATGAAATTTGACTGTCGCTTTGATTTTATTTAATTGTTTAAGCAGGTCATTGATTGAAGACTCTCAAGCTGGAATTAAGATATCTTCTCAGGATAATTATTATCCTGGCTTGCATGATAGATTAGTCATTGTGAGTGGTACTTTAGTAGAACAAATGCGTGCGATTGAGCTGATACTTCTGAAACTGGTGGAGGATCCATATTATCACCAGTCTGCAAATGTTCCATTCCCCTATGCTGGTAAGTTTTCTAATTGTATCTTATATCTTTCTTTCTTGGTCTCTTTGCTACTGTAAACAATTTCTTCCCTTTGTAAGAACAAATTACCTCAACTTCTACTCACTTTAGTTTTGTATCAATCTTTCCATCTGTCATTTTTTGTACCTTAACTTTTCAAACGTTTCATTTCTGTACTCCGTCATGTTATCCCGGTAAAATAAGGATTTGTGGGGTAGTTTGCCTCAAAATTTCAATATTTTTTGTGTTTGCCTTTGCTGAAAAATGCTTCATTTTATTCTCTTCTTTTTAATATGATCTTTAATTTATCTCTTTTCCTTCTCAATGGTGATCTTGACAAGAAGCATATATTATTTTTTCTAATATCTAAATGTTTTCTCACTGGGAAACATTTCTTCATTTGGGTAAGTTTTTATTTTCTCAGTGTTAATCTTTGCTGGATGTATTTTCTTGGCAAATACAATTATATTAATTTCAAACATTTTCTATGCTGAAAACGATCTTTTTGCATTTTTTTTCCAGATCTTCTTTGCTGGAAAGGTTTTTTTTCCATTATACAAAAAAGGGCTTTATTTTTCCTTGATGCTCTCTTTGCTAAAATGTTCGAAAATTTATTTAATATTTTAAAATATTGTTTAAAACGACTATGTTTTTTATTTACCCCCAGAGGAATTATGCTGACTTTCCAAGGAGCATGAGCTAGGATCTGGTCAATTCTAATTTTCCGAAATGTTAGCAAATTAGACCCGAATACCATACTTTTGCTGGAAAACATGATTTTGAGTACAGTACTTAGCGCTTTGGAAAATACATGGTATAATATTTGATTATCGTACAAAAACTAAAATGAGTGAAAGTTATGATAGTAAACATAATTTTTTCCCTCCTTTTGCCACTCAATAACCCTCAGTTTTTTGCATTTATTTTGTTAAAGTTATATTGAATTTGCTTAGGCAGAAGCCATCTAATAGTGTCTTTCACAGTCAAAGAAATGTTATTCTTCATTGTTGATTTAAGTTATTCAAATTACATACATCATGTGTTTATATTCAATAAAAGCATGCTAAATAGATACAAACTGAATGAGTGAGTTGACAATCATGTAAGACCGTCCACTGTGGGAGAGGTCGTGGGGGAGCTCAAGCCCACTGTGAGTTACATTTGGGGTCCAGCCCTATTTCTGATTTCTTTTTTTTTTTTTTTTTGAATTTAAAAATATATAAAAAATTATACCAATGGCCATATTTTTCCGAGGTTATAAATAGAGACCAGTGAAGACATTTTCTCACACCTCACAATTCGCCTTTTTTATTGGTGATTTATGTTGTTTGATTTTGCTGCTAGATTTAAATAAAAAACACCATTTTCAACTCCAAATCTTCTATAAATTTGAATATTCTTACTAATATAAATTTAAAAAATATAAAAAAATAAAAAAAAAATTCCCGCGACCAACCCACGACCACTACCACCACAGTGGGCAGTTTTTGGTCGTGGGAGAAGCAGCGGCATGACCAAGCCAATATTTGGTCATGCACAGTGAGTAGTCTAAATGCCGTGTGATAAACTTATGAGTCCGTAATAAATATATTAGGAAAGAATCAGACTAATAAAATATACTCCCTCTGTCGTGGAACAAGGATACTTTTGATTTTTATCACGGTTATTATGAAGCTATTAGAATACTAGTATATATTGTAAAGGATATGAGAGAATGTTTTGGAATGGTATCTTTCCACTGACGATAGGTTTATAATGGAAGGGAGGAAGTTATTTCTATTTCTCACTACATGAATTACAAATGGCAGTTTCGATGTATGCACAGTAGAACAGATATTCTAGTTCTTCTGTTATATGAAACAAAATGGAATTTGAAGGCTCTTGAATAAGGTCTACAACAAGGGTATCCATGAGCTTAGACTAGAAGTTCATTTCCTTCACAAGGACTTGTATCAGGTGTACACTGAGAACTAATATAAAATACCCCCGTCCCCACTTTTTATCTCTTTAACTTGAAAGATTATATTCGAACCCGAGAATACAATCAAGCACCAAAGGAGAGGGTTTACAAAGATTCCTACCCATTTTCTGGAAAAAATGATTTCAAGAAGTAGAAGGGGATCAGAAGTGGCTTCCAATCTCTTCATTTGAGCCTTTTTTCAGTTAGCTTCTTAGCGTACTCCGCTGCTCAAACCAAAGAAAAAAAGAGACAAGATCCTCAAAATAGTTCCAACATAAGTGATGCAAGAAGCCTAATTCCGTACTAGACATCAAGTCATTTCTCCCGAGAAAGTACCTAGATTTGAGAATTACTGGATAACAGCCGCACTAACAGCAGTTTCTCACAAATCTAGTCAATCTTTGCAAGCACATATGAGATTTTCATCAGTCACTTTTCATCATTTCCTCCAAGCCCAAGTATACCATTTTTTAAGCTCTTATTGTAACAGGTATTCCAACCCTTTCCGTGAGTTATGTAGCAAAAAGTGTCAAAATAAAGCAAAGCCAAGATTTTTAAAATCAAATCATGAACCGATGGTCCATTTTGTTCGACTCCTTAGTTAAACAAGTGAGATAAAGAATTCCCAAGAAGTTTAAGGTACAACCAAGCTAGACAAGGTGTTTTAAGACACTCCTGCAAATTAGAGCATTGTAGCCTCTCTGTATTCTTTTTCATCCATTCGATTTGATTTTATACATTTCCTTTTTGGCAAATTCGTTATTATTATTATTTTTTAATCTCCACCAGTTATCTTATAAACAAATATACCCCTCGAGTTAAACTTTAGCGTTAAATTATTCTCGGTCCACCACTTATCTAAATTACCCAATGCATCTAAATTACTGCACTAATAAATGCAAGTGTGTCACTCCATATAAAGTTGAAATTTGCTACCCTATGTTGGATTCTTATTTTTGTTGTAAAAAGAGAAAAGAATCCAGTGGCTAAAAGGATACCCACAAACCCAGTATGTTCCTCTGTATCTATACTGGAGGCATTGTAAAGGGCTGAAGCATATTAAATGATTGATATCAAATAATCACTTCTCTAACTTTTCACTAAAATTTTGCTGTATTGATTAATGGACCACATGAATATACCTTGGAAACTTACATGCAGTAAAAGTTGATAAAGTTCTGTCATGTCAACCATACATCAATCATCATACTCCCTTTATTTCGCTAGAAGCTTTAGAGTGCCATTTACGCGTTTCTTTAAAAGTTTTACATTTCCTTAAATTGAAACCCACTATCTCTTATTAATGTTTTAATCAATCTATATCATACTTTATCTATTCTCTTTCTTACTTACCACTACTTGCTACTTTATCAATATAAACTACTTTTTTACTCATTTTACCTTAATAATTGTGCCAATATCAATTGTAATGCTTTTACTGAAACGGAAGAAGTAGTTACTCAGAGAGAGCATGTGTTTGGTTACTTCAGTTTGATTGTTTTGCATTTAACAATTTACTGGGTGAAATTTTGAATAAATTTTGTTTTCAGCTCTTGTGTACAATGGGATGAACTATGGTCCAAATGGTGCCGGAGGGAATTATCCGAACAGACACCCGAATAACCCAAATAAGGTCTGTCATCATCATTCATTGCTTCCATAAACTGTGTTCTTTCACTGTGTTGAAGGTTATTTGCTTGTCATTTGTCATTGTAGGTCGAACTTCTGGATTTATTACATGTATATTTAAAAGGGGCGTTTTGAACCTGGTCTGTCAGTTGGTGTAAAATTTGCTAAACCAGTTTTTTGTTTTTTTGGTGGAAAACTACTGGTGATAATTTCAAAATAATCTATGTAGAAGAATCAGTTTATCTCCTCAACAGATCTGAGAGGTGCAATAGGTTGCAATTATACGAAACAAAAAAAGTATTATTGTGCTTTATTGTCAAGTGTTAGCTGCTCCTCTAGTAAGGAGGATTTGTTACTTTTGAAAATTCCTGGAATTATGATGTGGGTGCCGATCCTGACATTTGGTTTTCTTTCAAAGTTTCTTAGAACTATATGAGCTATTTATTCTAAGTAAAGTGCAACATACTATTACAGGAAGACAAAAGCAGTTCGGTGACTATTGGTATTGCAGACGAGCATATAGGAATAGTTGTTGGTCGTGGTGGAAGGAGTATTATGGAGATCAGTCAGGTCCGTAAAATTATGTTTATGTTGAGACTCAATACCTTTAGGTCTGTTGCCAACCTTTTGTTTCTTAACTTTGCAGCTTAGTGGAGCTAAGATAAAGATATCTGATAGGGGTGATTTCATGCCTGGGACATCAGATAGGTACACGTGTCGGCATATAAAATTTTTTGTATATAAAGTGAAATCGAGACCTTAGTAATAGTTTCTTTGTATTGCAGGAAAGTTACAATAACAGGATCTCAAAGAGCAGTTGGTGCAGCTGAGTCGATGATTTCAAGGAAAGTTGCTTCAGTTGCGGCTGAGAGGTGATTTAGTAGTGTTCAACTTCTTCTGGATATTGATTTTCCTGTGACCTGGAAATTCATTAGCGATGCTTTGGAATTTCAAGTATTTTTGTATGGTGGAATTAGGAAAATTTGATACAAGGGAGCGGATAAAATATAAACTCTTGAGAGATTTTTGCATTAGTAACTTAAGTTCATGTACTATGTTTTACTTGGTAGGCGGGAAGAATAGAAGTTAATCCATACTAGTTCAAAACATAAGCCAAGCATCCTGCTTCAATACATTGTAATTTGTTGTGCCCAACACTATTCATTCATTTAAGGCTTCTACTACTTTTTTGTGCCACTGCAGATATTGTCATGCAAACTCAACTTGAGTCGAGTGTTGAAGTTGATGAATAATAACTAAACTAAAGTTGAGTTTTGAAGTTGTGTTTAGTATTAAATTTAGATATTGAAAGGGTTTAGTACTCCCACTTGGAGAACTTATAGCATAGGGTTGATGTGTAATTTTAGGTGAGTTAAAATTAATGATCAAAGAATAAAATGCGGCAAAAAAATATATTTGTAGTGGCAAAATGTTTAATTTGTGTGTAAAAGTGTAAGATTGTTTACTTCTCCATCTGTTTTCAACTCAACTTCCTATTTTCCGTTTTGGATGGTTCCAAACTCAGATTCGTTCTTCCTTAAACCAAAATATCTCTATTCCTCAGTTCCGGATTCAACTTTCCGCATTCCATTCTGAAACATTCCAATTCCAATTTCAACTTCATATCCATTTAATGGAAAATTTCTCACCTATTTTATTCTTACATCTTATACTTTATTCAAAATCTTTCTTACTATATTACCACATCTCTACTTTATTCACTTTTTTGTTAAAACTTGAGTCTGGGTCCGTTGGTAATTGCATCCTGGACGGGGAAGTATATCTATACTACTTTATTCACTATATATTATACTTTATTCACTATCTTTTCATACTTTATTCACCATATTTCTACTTTTTTTTTAAGATAAAAAGATTTTATATCATCATCAAAACTCATAATACATCAGGATTGTCACAAGGGAGAATAGAGAAGCCAGCGCTATCAACATCTACTCTACTAGCTAAAAATGAGCTAATTTGTTTCCACATCGTTTGGTAAATGAAAAAACAACGGAACGAAAAACACTAGAAAGAAATTTGGCTTCTTCTATAATATGACCTGCATTGGATAGAGATAAAGATTGCGCTCTTAAATGGTTGATGACGTTGAGGCAATCGCCTTCAATAATCACTTTCTGCATAGCAAGTTCAGAACCCAACTGGACCGCAAATTTGGCTGCTAAGTTCTGGGAATTGGACAGCGGCTTCTGTCACGAGGCTAAGGGGTTAGCTAAACCAGAGGTAACTGCAGAACTCAACCTTGTTTCACCTGCCAGCTGAGTCCAGAAAGCCCGAATCATTTAGTAAATGTGTTAATTTACCCACATGTATTCGTTGATTGAGATAACAGTATCTCCACTGAGACATTCTAAACCTGGTGTTTATCACTCAGGATGCTAATATTTTACGGAGATGTATATTTACTACAGATTCTAATAAAGAGCCAACTTTCACTGTGAAACTTTCAACAGGAATTAGAGCCTATAATTTATTAGTGAAGCCGTCACATAAGTGAGGCTTTTACAAAGGTTTTGCAGTATATAAATCTAAGTTGCGGTAAGTGGAAGCTAGTTCTCAAAAGCAATTAACAAACCCATTACATTATATGTCAGATTGTTCATTTTTGTCCGTCAACTGTTAGCAAAACAAATAAAATGGCAAAATTACAAGATAAAACACTACACCAAGTAGGGTGGCACATTGAAAAAGAGGGGTTCTGTACAATTTATTAAGCAACCTGGGTAATGCTGATCAGAGTTCACTGGAATAGAGGCACTCTTCTACAAGCTGACGTAGATTCGGGTTCTCTAAAGCTGCAGCAACTCTCTCTTTATCATTAACTGCTTGTTTACTGAAAGGGAAATGAATTGAGTCAATACGCTTTCAGTCACAAAGGGAAGTTGGGGTATAGCATGATTTGTCGTTCTAATAAAATGAACATTGACCAGCATAATCCTAAGACATTATAAAGTTCTTAACAAGATTTCATTTATGGTTCTTTCTCCAATCCCCACTAAAGTTTCCTTCTGTTTCAATGGTTTCGAGACCTTATAGCAAGTTTAAGAAATGGTTACTGATTCAACGGATAACATTCATTTTAGATGAAAAATCTGTCCAGTCTATAATGATGAATTAGTTTAGAACATCACGCCAAGTAAACTGTAATTTTCACCTGATTCTTCATCTGCATGGGATCCTGGAGCCACTTTTATATCTACCTGTAGAATTTTAGTAGTCGACCAAGAAAATTATTTAGATAGGCTCGCTAAATGCAAATTGTAGAGCCTACTAACAAGTGGACTCTATACGGAAATAGCAAGGCAAATTCATAACTAAAAGATCATACTTGCTCAAACAACCCAAAAAACCACTTCTTAAACTCTGCAGACATATAATACAATTTTTGCCAAAGATGCAAAAAGCATAGGTTGTAATAAGCCAGCAGTCTTTTCTTTATGCAAATTTTAGGAAGAGGAACTTATTTGGAAACTCTGGCATAGCTTTTTAGGAAGAGGAACTTATTTGGAAACTCTGGCATAGCTTTTTGGGAAGAGGAACTTATTCGGAAACTCTGGCATAGCTGCTTGTGCTTGATGTCTTACTAACAAGGGCAATATAATAGACCAGAACTTGTTACATCTGGTAAGTGGTAAGACCGCAGGATCAGTTTTAGCGTTAGCAAATCAAAAGAGTGTAAAACCACCAGCCATCAAACTTACCTAAGGTGTAGGACTAACAGAGAAAGGAAGAATTGATGTGAGGTTGAATTCTCCAAGAGATCCTAAGTATAGAAATTTGCTGCATTAACTAATTCTCCCAAGATTGGTGCATGTTTTGCACCCACAAAAGTAAAAAGGAGAAAGGAAAAAAAGAAAAAAAGGGGCAAACTGTGTAACAAAACATCTCTTTATCATCTATTTATAACAAGAAGAATACACCAAAAACGTTGAATAGGTGAATTGAGTCAATACAGAAACCAGAAAAACAGATGACAGTATTTCGAAACTCAACATATTATGAACTAACTTTCACGTTGAGATGCACAAAGGGAGCTGTACTAGGTAAACACATTACGCTTCTGTGTTAAGATGCACAAAGGCAGCTGTACTAGCATTTGAGAAATAGTTCATTACATTTCCGCCTCATTAATTACTTATCACAACCCGACGAGAAGTAGAGTTTAATCTATCCATAATAAACAAGCTAGACAACGAAGGTGGGCACCTTGACAGGAAATCCTAAACACAAATTAGATAAAATGATTTCATCTGCAAAAGAAGGAGAGCTAACAAATTTTGCAATTTTATCAGCTACAGTATAGAATTTTGCTCTCTTTACACGAAAGAGACCTTAATGTCTTGAAAACTTCGTGCCAACTCATGAATGTCCATAACTAGAGGTTAGTGTCGCCATTGTGCTGTTTTCTCCCTGAACTGGAGAAGAAGGTTGGTTTGCCTAGAAACTTGGAACCTATGAATCAAGACTACAGGGCAATAGAGGAATAAGTGGTCACAAATTGGACGGTGGTCAATATTTAGTATTTTTTTATACACGGTACAACTTAAAGTACACAAATTATATTTCGTACCTTTTTATACACGGTACAACTTAAAGTACACAAATTGAACGGTGTCAATATTTAGTATCCATTATGCACATAAAATATATATTTTAGATTTTACCCGTAAAACATACTAAGTTCATGTGTTCCTATTCCTCATGTCTGACTCAAGTTGTTGGGGATCCATGGACTGAAAGAAGGTTTGGACTGGCCGGCTTGATAGATTCTTGAGATCTCTAATTGCAAATTTGTACACTGCGGTTGCTCTACATTCATTTCTTGAAGTAAGTTGATGTTCGACATTGCTATGAATAACTTATTTTTTGTTGTGGTTAACAAGATACTTGGACATTCTGGTGTGCAGATGGCTGGATTTGCACTCTATCACAAATACAATACTAGTAAATTGGAGAAACTACTGAAAACAATTGCTCGAGATTTTATCAAGGCATTAAGATATGACAGTTGTGGAGTGCGAGGATGAAGAAGATCACTGTGGCGATTCAAAGTTATATAGAGTCGTCGAAGCAATTCCAGAAAGAACCAAGGACTACGTAGAACATCATTTGATGTTCCATGACATATATTGATCAGACACATACATCTGTTGTATACTTGTACGATACTACAATGTATCTGATCAGTTTTGTTCAGAAATACAGGACTTAAATCGGGCTCAACTCTTGAAAACTTTACCTTCGACTTTACTTACTGGTGTCTCTATTGTTATCTGTAGCTCCGGACTGCGCTGCAATGAGTCTCTGAGTCTCTCTCACCTAGCAAATAGTAATTGAAGTCTTTTCAAAGCAAAGTACCAAGATATTGCAGGTTCATTTTCAGGAGAACGGATTGTTAGTTCAAGCAGTGTAGTAGAGGCACAGAACAATGAGTTGGATTCTTGAGGAAAGTGAATAAGTGATCCTATACTTGGCAAAAATGGTACAGTTAATTTGCTCTTCAGCCAAGAACATGACTGGTGTCACTAGAACAATACATGGAGATAGACTTATATATACGACAACAAAATGACAATTAAATTATTCTAGCTTGCTACAGTGTCTAAAACCCACAGATCATGCGATTACAAATCCTAAACACAGAAGATCTGCTGAGGGTCTATATCATAACAGGAAATAATAACAATTAGAGTGAAACTGCAGTCAGGAGTCAGGACCATTTCCTAAGCAGGTTACGAGCCAGCTTGCGGTTCTCCGAACGATGACTCTAGAGTCCAGACCATACTAAACTAGTTGAGAGACCAGGGACCAACTCGTGTTCAACAGTATACACTTGAAAATAAATTCTTCCGACTTCTGTCATTCATCAAGTTCAGCATCTACAAAAGGTGACACTAAACTTTCGACATAGACAGTCAATTTATGATCGTAGTCCCAAATTTCATCTTCAGGTGGATAGTTGGTTAAACGCGCAGACCTAAAAGACTGGTTTTTGGGGTTGTAGATGATGAACTTTGATCCATAGACAAACAAAAACTCACCCTCCACTGTGATGCACAAGGGCCTAATTCTGATGGATCTTTTCCAAGGATAGCGGGCATTAGGAAAGCCCAACACCTTTACCCAGGAGTTATTTATTATCCCATACTCCTTCAGTACCCATACGTCTTTGCTAATTTCAGAGTGCACAATCAGACATAGACTTCCTCCAAGCTCTCCCAACGACCATGTTTCACAACATACATTATCCGGTGGATAAACCAAGCCCTCTGTCTCAGTCCCCAAATCAAAAGAAACAATACTACGACCACCATGCCCGAGCCAGTGAATCTTCCCATTCATAAACAATCCATGTCCAAATGTTTGGGATCGAAAATATTTCCAGTTCCGGACCATTCTCCAAGAATTGGTCTTTACTAGATTACCCAAGCCCAAGCAGATTCCTGTTCTCTTGAAATTGAATGCAGATATCCAACACACACAAGCTTGTAATCACCATCATCAGACATGCCAAACCCGTAGCTATCAGGTTTGAAGTAAATTACTAAATTCTATGTTTATTTCATTTCGATGGGCTAAAAACCAAGCCGTTTCAATATTTTCCATAGAATCATGCAATTCAACCAGTTCAAAAATTTTATGGAACTCTGCAATTCTGCATTGTATCAGTCTCATCCCAAGAGAAATTGAATCTAAGCAAATCTCTTGTTTTGTCTAAAATATTAAATGGAAATCTAAGTTGGAGTACAGGTTGCCAATTATAGGACAAAAGTAGTTTGGAAATAGAATGTTCCTCTATTTCGACCTTTTTCCTTCCTTTCTCTTTATAACTTCGTCAGTGTACATTATTCCTTTGCCTTTGTAAGGCTCAGGAGGCTTCAAACTGCGAACAGCAGCAGCAAATTGATGGACTCTATACTTATCGAGGCCAGTGCAGCACACAACGTTGTTTTTGAAGCAAAACACACGCACAGCTGGAGGAACAGCCATTTCAACTTCATGGCTGTAACCGAGCTTAAGGTACAGAAGACGGCCTTCTGATTCTGCTCTTGCTTTGAAACCAACACCTACTATCTTCAAAAACCGAAAGAACTTGGCTTCCATTTCAAAGAATTCCAGTCACCTGAAATCAGGAAGTCAAGAGACTGAAGAAAAAGGGAAATGTCCGTTTACAGTCATAATTAAGACAGGAGTGTACCAGTGATATGGTAGTCAGGTTACAATTCTAGTTTCTAAAAGCACATGCAGATGTCTAATGATTCCGAAACCATCTACTTTATCTAAATGAAGCACCTCAGGCGGATTAAGCAGGATACATCGATTACATTCATTTCACATGGTCCAGCTAACAAGTAGTAGTAGCAAACAGAATATGTTGATTACAGTCAAAAGCAGCGTAATATTATAAAACTTCCATCTGCAAAATGCTTGTGGTTTAGGACACTCCAAAAACTTATCAAGAAACAAGAAGCAGATGAATGGCAGGTTTCAATTTGCTTATTGATGTGATATGGACCTCTCCAACACCCTGTATTCCACACCATGCCCTCTCAACAATTCCTCTCATTTCAAGCTCACAGAATAACATGACACGGTAACCTAATAAATAATGCACGTCTTCATGAAATTAAAACATTAAACTACAAACCGCAGAGCATCTTCTAACCTAATATTATAATCAATCAAGATCCCAAACAAACTGCAAGAGGCATCAAGGTGCAGAGGTATATTTTGGCTTGGGCGTAGGGAGGATGCAGAAAAATCTATTATGATATGTCAGCAATATCGCAAATTTACACAATTATACAGACTAAATAAAAAATTCTGGAACTACAAAAATTTTAGTACTCCAAAAACAAGTCAGTACAAAAGTCCAGACTATGCCTATCACCAACACAAAAAACATAGCCTATACAAGACTAACCCCACAGACACACAGTAACTTACCCATAGGATACAAAGAGCTCCTTCGAACCAAACACAATAACCTGTTCCTTTAATTCACCCATATCTATCAGCCTATTCTGGAAATTTGTAAATTGCAACCAGACCAAATACTATATACAAACTCAGCCATCCCAGCCTTAAACAACCGTGCACTCCAACCTTTTCCTTTGGCTTTCCGGCTCATCAGGCAGAATAAATAATTCAAAATAGCAAATGAGAAGATTTAGATGAAGAATGAGTTCAACATCACCGCAGGGACACTCTTACTAAGATCGTCAAGCGGGTACACTCAACCATTAAAACTCGACCCACCTAAAAAATTGGAAGTTCACTAGAGAAACCCATATCAGAAAAAGTTGATAGCTAAGAGAGACAATCCCTAATGATCCAAAGATTGCATTTTTTCAGGGTGTTAGAATATGTATATATTTAAAGTAGATTCCTAATTAGATTAGAATACTTTGGATTCCTAATTAGATTAGAATACTTCTATCAAGCAATCACATTGTATAAATACATGTACTCATTATTGAATCAATGCACAAGATTATTATCTTACATGGTATCAAGACCTAAATTCGGTCCCCTCCGCTGCTAGCTGTTCCCGTTCGGCACCCCTCTTCTTCTACGCTTCCCTTCCTGTTTCACTCACGCTTGAAACAGCCCTCCCCTACCTCTATTCTTCCGGCCTCACGCCACCTTCTTTCCCGAACAGCTCCTCGTCTCCACCATATGTCTGAATCATCCAAGTTTCATCCGGCTCTCTCTATCACCAACGTTCGATCACTAATCCCTATCACGTTGGATACTGAGACAGGCCTCTATCATTCTTGGGTGACGTTATTCCAGGTTCAAGCACGGGTGCATAATCTTATGCATCACATCCTACCACTGACGGAAGAGGCCGACATCGCCAAAATCAAGGCTCTCAAGGAAGCCGATGTCGATCTCTACAATCGACTTGATGCCGCTGCTTTACAGGATCTATGCGACCGTCTCTTCCGACCTCCTTCATGCCATTCTTGTCAAGAATGACACGGCCGCCGCTTGGTCCCGCCGAACAAATCTTCATGGATAACAAAGGTTCTCGAGCTACTCATCTAGAGGAAGAGCTCAGACGTCCGCCTTGACAACTTCTCTTCGCCGAGGCCTATTGCAATCACGCAAGTCCTCGCCGATCGACTTGCCGACGTTGGTATTGAGGTTTCAAAGCCGTAGTTCTACATCTTCTCGGTTTAATCGAACCTTATTCCGAATCGCTGACTATGTTCAAAATCGGGATCCTCTACCTTCTTTTGAGAGTGTTCGCTCAGTATAAAGCTCATGCGGTTTAACACTCAAGCATCGTGCACAAAGAGGCGGTGGTTCGCCCTCTTAGCTTCTTCAGTGGCCATAACTCGGAGATACCTCGACTGTCATCCCATCCTCTTCTTCCGCAGTACAACAACACCAACACCAATAACAAGAAGAAGAACAACAATGAGGCGGTCCAAACCGAAAGGCAACACCACATACGGCAACCTCTGGAGCTCCTCCTCACGATGGCGACCACGGCAAGACTCCTCAACGGTAAGACGGGCCGTCTGGCAACAATGGGCCCCGCCATGCCCCTTCCCCACGGCCCCACGTAGCGCCGCGCCCACCAACTCGCCAGGTCTCCTTGCCCTCGTCCGCCTCATCAAGAGCATTCTATTCCGTGCTTCACCCAGCGATGTCGAGGCACTATGCATACCTTGGGACTCACTCCTCCGGATGGTAATCGGTACACGGACACGGGTGCTTCCTCATATGACACCCGACAAAGGTACTCTCTCCCTTATTTCAATTCGTACTTATAATCATCGAGTTATTGTTGCAATGGTCATGCTTCCGATTCGCGTTATGGTAACACTTACCTATCTCCTCCCCATCCTCCTCTTCTCCGAAAACGTGTTACATGCTCCTGCCTTGTTAAAAATCTTGTCTCTGTCATAAGTTTACCACAGATAACTCTGTTTCCATTGAATTTGATCCTTTTGGTTTTTCTTAAGGATTTCCATCGGAAAGCGAATCATGAGATGTGATAGCATCGGAGACCTATATCCAATCCACTCAACAAAATCGCCACCCCCTTCAAATGACTTTTTCGTTTTTCCTTCTACTTTATGGCATAGTCGTTAGGCAACCGGAGAAGCTATACTTAGCTCTCTCTCGCAAGAATTTTATTCGTTGTAATGCTCTAAAACATTCTTTTTGTCCTCTTGTACTTTAGGGAAACAAATAAAATTGCTTTTCATAATTCATTATCCACTACTACTTCTCCTTTGATATTGTGCATAGTGATCTCCGGACTTCCCTATAGCTAGCTCTAGCGGTCACCGCTATTATGTGCTATTTCTTGTGATTTTCCAAGTTCTTATGGACCTTCCCTATCTCTAAGAAATCTCAAGTATTTGCTATATTCGTTATGTTTCATGCATTTGTTCGCACAATTCAATACGCCTATTAAAACATCCAATGCATAATGGCAAGGAATTGACAATAGTCTATTTCACTCTTTGCACAAACCAACGGTATTCACTTCCGCTTTTCTTGCCTCACACTTCTTCCCAAACGGCAAAGCCGAAAGGCATATTCGTTCCCTAAATAATATTGTTCGGACTCTTCTTGCTCACGCATCGATCCCGCCATCCTTTTGGCATCATGCACTAGCCAATGACTTATCTACTCAACATCCTTCCCTCAAAGGTACTTGAGTTTTCCTCCCCACTCAATATCTATACCATCGACTTCCACGATATGACCATCTTCGTGTTTTTGGTTGTCTTTGTTTTCCCTCTTCCTTCTTCTACTATAAACAAACTCCAAGCTCGTTCCACCCTCAGGTTTTTTCTTGGGTATCCGTCGATCATCGGGGTACAAATGCTATGAAATCTCTAGTCGCAAAATCATCAGATCTAGACATGGTTTTCGACGAATCGAGTTTTCCTTTCTCCAAGCACCACACACCGACCCCACCACCTATGAGTACTTGGATTCGGATATTGATCCATCTTTTCTTCATCACTTGCTCACTCGGCCCAACTCCATCTCCGCCCATCCGAGCAATTTCACACTTCTGCCTCAACTGAGCCAACCGATATCCCGCATGGTTCTGCCCCCACTGGGCAAACCGCTTCACAACCCGGTTCCGCCCCCACTGGGCCAACCGCTAATCGGCCCACACTCCCTCCCGGTTTTGCTCCAACCGCACCTCTCACCCGGTCGCGTACGCGGAACCCTAAATACTATGGTCCGGATTATGTCAATCTTGCTACATCCGTTGCCATCTCTCCTCTTCCTCGAAATCCAGTACATGCTTTAGCCGACCCCAATTGGAAATCCGCCATGCTCGATGAATATAATGCTCTTATTGATAATAAGACTTGGGAGTTAGTTCCTAAGCCATCCAATGCAAATATTATTTGATCTATGTGGATTTTTCGTCACAAAAAGAAATCTGACGGTTCTTTTGAGCGACACAAGGCTCGTCTTGTAGGTGATGGTCGATCCCAGCAAAAAGGTGTTGATTGTGATGAAACATTCAGTCCTGTTGTCAAACCGACTACTATTCACACTGTGCTCAGTATTGCAGTCTCTCGTTCCTGGCCAATTCACCAATTTGATGTCAAGAATGCATTCCTTCACGGTAACCTTACTGAAACCGTATACATGCATCAGCCATTAGGGTTCAGAGACTCTCAACATCCTGACCATGTTCACATCTGAAGAAATCCCTCTACGATCAAACAGCACCGAGGGCTGGTATCGCCGATTCTTGATCATCTTGCGACATTGGTTTCTCTCACAACACGCTTGATCACTCGCTTTATCTACCGTGGTTCGACATTGCTTATATTCTTCTATGTTGACGATATTATTCTCACTGATTCTCTGACACTCTTCGTGAATCCATTATGGCCTTCTTAAGTGCGAATTTGCTATGAAAGATCTTGGTCCTCTCGGCTACTTGGGCATCGCATGACAGAACAAAGACGGTTTATTTCTCACAGAGACAATATGTCGAGGAGATTATCGAACGAGCCAACATGTCCTCCTGCTTCCTTCCCAAACGCCGGTCGATACCAAACCGAAATTGGGAGCCTCGCTACGCTTCTTTTGCGGATCCCACCTTTATCGTCGACTTTGTCGGTGCTCTTCAATATCTCACATTCACTCGTCCGGACATCTCTTATGCGGTTCAACAGTATGTCTTCACATGCACGATCCTCGTTGATCATATGAATGCTCTCAAGCGTATTATACGCTACATTCAAGGAACTAAGGACCTTGCTTCAGAATCG
The DNA here is from genome assembly GCA_026545765.1 of Plantago major. Lineage (NCBI taxonomy): Eukaryota > Viridiplantae > Streptophyta > Magnoliopsida > Lamiales > Plantaginaceae > Plantago > Plantago major. Next base: position 79,938,985 of record CM048839.1, on the reverse strand, counting down.
TATAACTTCAGCGTGGACACATTGACTTCCTACACCGATGTTGACGGGTGGTTGTCCGATACACGACGGTCCACATCCGTTATTGTGTTTTTCTCGGTGATAATCTCATCTTCGTCGTCTGGCGACAACCCACTCTTTCTCGCCCAATCTTTTTTGAATATCGCGGTGTTGCTAATGTTGTTTCCGAATCTTGTTGCTTCGCAATTTGCTACTCGAATCGCACTTTCCGGTTCATAAAGCAACGCTTAGTTTATCGTGACAATGTTAGTGCCATTTACTTGTCCGGTAATCCATCCAAAGATCAACGCATCAGCACACGTAGAGATGGATACACACTTCGTCATGAAAAGGTTGCAAGGGTGAAGTTCGAGTCTTACATGTACCCACTCGTTATCGATTAACGACATTTTCACTAAAGGCCTTCCAAGATTCTCTTTGATGATTTTCGATACTAAACATATTCGCCACCTCCCGTTTGGCTGATCATGTTAGAATATGTATATATTTAAAGTAGATTCCTAATTAGATTAGAATACTTTGGATTCCTAATTAGATTAGAATACTTGGCTATCAAGCAATCACATTGTATAAATACATGTACTCATTATTGAATCAATGCACAAGATTATTATCTTACACAGGGGAATAATGACATGAACAGCAAAACCTAATGCATAACTGAATGAGTGTAAACAAACTTGTTAGAACAAACTTGTTAGATTCCCGTGACCAGTTTATAAAGTTGACTGAGGCATTTTACCAAACACCTGGTAAGCAATGAATATAAACCCAAACATTACAATTGCAATAATCTTTCTCTTCAATCAACTACAAAAACGAAAAGGAACTGAAGAATAGTTGAAGAGAAAAACTAACCTTCTCCAATTCTGAAATCGGCGGCGATGGTGGCTTTTCCGGCGAGGTTTACCTGGGCTTCTGTTTTTCAGTAATCAAGTCAGTGTATTTTTGGACTTTCGAGTATTGGGCTGTAAAAATTGGGCCTAACCTGACCCATAAATTGGGCCTAATCAAGTCAGTAATTAGTCCAAATTGTCGATTGATGTTGAATTGAAACAGCTGAGGGATGTAGGGGGTGTGGATCGGATTGACCCGATCCGATTTTTCGACTAATCCATAAATCTGGGAGGATGTTCTGTTCAATCCGAATGGTACTCAAGTAGTGACACTTTTACTTTTTGTATATTTAGTTGTTAGGGTTCGATTTTAATACATTCGAATACACTCTTGTCCACCCAGTAACATTTGACTGCTTAATTAATCGACACGTGTTATTTTGTAAAATACATGTAAATACAATATATTTTGATTAATTACAAATAACCCAATTTTAACAAACTCTTCAAAACTTACCAATTCAAAATTTAATAAACACATCATCCATCCATATATTATGTAAAGCACAAGGGTTAAACCGCGCCAGATTCATTCAGTCCTACGTGGAATTTTGTAGAATTAGTTGTATTTTAGCCAGAATATATTTCATTGTTATTTTTTATATGTTGTTTACATATATAGTTTTTATTAAATCTCATATAACTTTATCTAAAAAATCCGAAAAATATTTTGAACATATATTTGAATTCGTTGTGACAAGACGAATCCATAGACACCAATCTTGAATAGTATTATTTCAAGAAATTATTTTATTCATTAAAATAAAATATAAATTTATTAAATAAGATAAAATGAATTAATGGAAATTTAAAAATAGAGTATCTAAATATATATATAATAAAGGTGGTGACATATCTCAACAAAGAGGCATGCCACATGTGCAAAATCCTACGTGGCATGTCTCTTTGAATTTCATTGAGTTTCATTCACAAAAATAAAGCAAAAAGAAAATAGTACTTTAGGAAGTTTACAATTTATTTTTGGTATATTAACTCCATATATAGTTTTTATTAAATCACATATAACTTTGTCATCAAAACTCTGAAAAATATTCTGAACATATATTTAGATTCATCGCGACAAGGCGAATCCATAGACACCAATCTTATATATCATATGCAAAATATGATGTGGCATGTCTCTTTGAATTTCATGGAGTTTAATTCACAAAATTAAAGCAAAAAGAAAATAGTAATTTAGAAGTGTACAATTTATTTTTGGTATGTTAACTCCCTATATAGTTATTATTTAATCACATATAACTTTATCAGCAAAACTCTGGAAAATATTATGAACATATATTCAGATTCATCGCGACAAGACGAATGCATAGACATATATATTATGTAAAGCACAATGGTCTAAACCCCACCAGATTCTCAGTCCTGTGTGGAATTTTGTGGAATTAGGCTCTGTTCTCTTCGCCTGCAATTTCATTCAGTTCAGATCAATTCAGTTCTGCTTAGTTCATTTTTATACTACAACTCGGCCTGATTCCATTCGATTTAGTTCGATTTTTGAAGAGAACATGAATTTAGTCAGATTTATATTTTTATTAGATCTCATATATATATTTATCTACAAAACTTCGAAAAATATTTTCAGCATATATTTGAATTCACCATGACAAGACGAACCGATAAGCCCCAAATCTAGATTATTACTCCCTCCATTTCTATAAAAGTGATACAATTTTTGGTTTTGAGCGTTTCACTAAAAGTGATACAATTTTCATTTATGGAAACTACTTACATAATACAATTCATTTTTAACCATACATTTTTGGGCCCACGTGTAATTTTTCACTCAATTAATATCTCAAACTCATTCTTAACCACATACTTTTGAGGGACCACACATTTTTCATACAAATCGTGAAAAACAAAATTGTATCACATTTATAGAAATAGAGGGAGTATTATTTATTAAATAAATTATTTTATTCACTAAAATAAAATATAAATTTATTAAATAAGATAAAATGAAATAATGGAATTTAAAAAATACATTTGTTCGAGATTTTGAGTGGCAACATATAGTAATTGAAAGAGATTGTTATTTGGTGATTTGATGGAGAATTTTATTTCATGAAGTTTTGTCAGGTTTAACGTGAAGCTAATATTTTAGCACATAGATTATCAGTTGGGTGTTCTTATGATGATGTTAGTTTGGTAGATTTGTATTATCCACCTATGGATTGTTTCGATCAATTTATTTGATCTCCCTATTTATATTTATTATTAAACGTAAACTATATCATAGCATCATCACAAAAAAATTATGGAATTAGTTGCATTTTCAGCCAATATATCTTTCATTGTTTATTTTTGTATATATTGGTTGCATTATATAGTTTTTATTAAATCTCATATAAATTAATATACAAAACTCCAAAAAATATTTTGCACATATATTTAAATTTGTCGTGCCATGACGAATTCATCTAAAAAATTCGGCTTTATGGCTCACATGTTTTCATAAAGTCGACTAACAACAATATTATCTACTATAATTGTGTACTTAAATGCAACAATATGCATATTCTCCTTGTGTTGTTATTTTTTTATTTGATATGGATGAAGATAAATTTGATGTTTCTATTTTTGACAATAAGCTCCATCAGATGGGGTTGGTGTGGTTGTAAAATATTATTCGGGACATGTTTGACTTGGATACGAGGAACATCATTTATTTGTGATTCTTAATAGGCAGAGGTTGATGCGGAAAAATGAGGAGTCAAATTTTACACTGCACGACTGGGATAAGGAAGAATAACCCTGAGCACGTGTTCGTTCTTAACCATCACGTAAATTAGCTGAGTTGGTGTTATCATTGACGAAATGTGGCTAAAGTACCTTGCGACTTAGTAGTAAATAAAATACATGTGAGTATACGAGCTTTGATTATACTTGAAATGTTTATAGAGATCTCTAAGGTTTAACTTTTATTCCGGTTTTATGCTTTTATTTTCACTTCATTTATGAATATAGAAGAATTGTATATGGCCAATTTTAGCAATTTGGCATGCCAAGTTCAACATAGACGTTACTTTAGTTAGATGCAATATGTGAGAATTTATGTAATTATATTACTAGGAAGGTAGGTGTACTTTTCTTTTCATAAATCATCCATAAGAATTTCAAAGTTAAGTGTGCTTTTTTAAGAGCAATCTTAGATGGATGACCATGGAAAGTCTTTATGTTCACGTACGAACGATGACAAAGTGTGCGGGCAAGGACACGTGTTGGTATAGTAGGGCCAGACTATCACCCGGAGAGCTTTCCATGAGTAACTGCGCCGGCCTAAAGAATTGGGACTCAATCGATTAGTAGTTGGGTCGTTACATTTCATTACAAAGTGAAAGCAAAACTAAAATTCATTTATATACTAATGATGCCCCTAGTTTTGAAATTCAAAAAATTCATTTCCAGTATTTAAAAAATTAAAAGCGACTCATTAAAACACATTATAAATAATTAACGTAGAATCAAGCTTTCAAATGAGACTCATTTTAAATAGTTTAGCATCGAACATTCTGGACAGACTAAAATATACTATTATTTTGATTAGCCTCATATATATCCATACGACCATACCATTTGTGCACTTTCAGTTATCCTGGGCATTTCATATATTTTTCTACTATAATTTAAAGTTGATGGTTTACTTTGAAGCACGCATGATCCGCATATGCATAAATGATACTTGGAGCGCTATCTGATTACTAGGACATTTTCTAATACAAAATTAATGTAAAAAGAACTCTATTTTAAATGGCAATGTAGAATTTAAGTTTTGTTAACTCTCTACGTTTCTTTATTTGATCGGACTCAAGTTATCAATAACATTGTTCAAAGAAGCTTAATATATTTTATACCTTTAGATTTCTATGATTTACTGTTGAATATGAATTTTCTTAATAGGCATAAATCCAGATAGGAACCCGAATTCAACCCCTTCAAAATAATGATGTTCAGGTCCGGTCTGGCATATACTCGAACCCGTTCCATACATTTGTTACAAGACCCGACCGCAACATTGTATGATTAAGTTAGTAAGAACTACATTTTTTCCATCGGGGGGTTGGAGGGGGAGTCAGCATATACTCTCTTCGATTTTCTCTCTACTTTCTTGATCCATAACGGACCTGGGGGCTCTGATACTCCCTAGGTAGGGAAACTCTCTTTGGTCTTCTCTCTACTTTCTTGATCCCCATAACGAGCCGGGGGGGGGGGGTCGGGTCTGGCAAATACTCTCTAGGCGGGAACTCTCTTCTATCTTCTTTTCTACTTTCTTCATCTATAATGGGCCCGGAGGGGGGTTGTGGAAAAAAACACCGTACCATGTCAAATTATGTTTGTAGAATAATAATTTTTGTGTCTTTTTGGTAGAGTGACGCATAACACCGCGGGGTTGTTAGGAACCTGTGGGTTGAAATTAACTACCGTAACATGTGAAATTATGTTTGTAATTTTTTTTTTTTGTGTAGTGGGGTGACCACATACCACCGCGGGGGTTGTTGGGAACAACCATATTGATTGTGTTGTATATTTTTGTATTTTATTTTGCTTCCATTTGAGGGTTACAATTTTTTAAAAAGCATATACCTGTTACTAATTATTAACAGGCCGGGTACAATAGGACGCTATTTTTATAGTTTCTATATTTAACATAAATAAACACACAATGATATAATATTGGATAAAGAAGAACTACCGTCCGACACCACGATCAATGTTCTTCACATAAATTTGACTAACTTATTTTATCGATCATTTTATTTTATTATTCCCTTTCTATTTATTAAAAAAAAGTAAACAATACCGTGGCATCGCCACGGGTTAGTACTAGGAACTCTTTTAAAACAAGAAAAGAAAATAAACGAACCTTTCTTACAGTTTTAACAAAAAATGTTTAGAGTGAGAAACTTTGAGAGCAACCGTAGAACCTTCCATAGGGCACCGGCCGCTCACCGGCCACAAAACTTTCAGCTCCATAGCCAAAAAGCCTACCCTTCTTCTTTTCGTACCTTTCCCATAGAACCCCATAGGTTTCCCGGTAGCACTGGTTCAGGTAGGTCCTTGGCGGCAACTGGCGGCAGGAGGAATTCTACTATTAAAGAAAGGTGGGTTCGTGAGGTTACAAGAAATTCTTCGTCTCTATATGTGTCGAACTTTCCGGAGAATTGGAACAGTAGTCATTTGAAGGAGAGTCTAAAGAAAGTAGGGGAGGTCCGAGATGTGTGTTAGGAATATCTGTTAATATTTTGATCACTCACCACATGTTCTTATCTTAGCCAGAAAGGTGATTAAGTACTCTTGGTTCACTTGAACATTGTAAAAGAGGAAATCACTGAGTATGATTAGTCTAGTAAATCTTGTAATAGGATTATAGGTCTCTGAGTGTAATTTTTATTTCAAGAAGACCATGAAGATCAATCCTAGCAATGGAGTTTTTCTGAAGATTAGAAGACTGAAGATTGCACAAGGTTTATGAAGACACAAAGGTTTAGTCTAACTCAGAAAGACTATGTCCTTAATCCTTTCTTAAGTATATTAACTTACTTTCGAAATATGATTCTGGACATATGACATCATGAGTATGGAGCATGCAAGCCATCAGAAAGGCTCATGTATCCGTTGAGACTAAAGGACAATGAACAGTACTATGCATTAAATGCATCGGCAGAAATGCTGCAAAAAGCAAGTTTTCTCTGAAACAAGAGATAGTGACTTCTGAGTACATAGTTCAAGATATAAAGGGATATAATTTGATAGAGAGCACAACGGATACAATTCAAACGCCTCTCAAATTTATCTATATATATCACACACTTAGATGCTTGAAGAACATACCTTAGAACGCTCTATCTTGCAAACTTACCATCAAGCAAAGTATTCTCTCAAGCACTCCACTATCCTTTCTGAAAGCTTTCTGTTGCTTGAAGAATCACTAGTAGTTCTAAGTTGTCCTGAACCTTAACAAGAGATTGTTATTCGTGAAAGAGTTGAACTATCAGATACCCTTTCTGAAGCTCATTCTGCAGAACGGACACCAATTACTTGGGTCAGTAAAGAGCAGACTGTCATCCACTGAACAAGTGTATTAAGTAGTCTCATTCTGTTTGGCTCTCTGTAAACATAACTGAAAAGTTATACGAGAATCCTTTCTGACAAAACCTTATAACCAACACCATCAAGGCGTGGAGTAGAGGAAGTACTTGATTTGGGAAATCAGGGAACAACTCTAAGGTTATCTGAGTAGAGGAAGTACTTAGCTCTAGGAGCTGGGGAATAACTCAGGGGGAACATTTGGTTGGGAACCATTTGTTTAGGAATCTTAGAATAGGTTTATTGTAAGGTGAACTCAATTATCTGTTCTAGTGAATTCTAGGTCTCAGAAAGACCGAAGTGGATTAGTTGGAGGATTATGCCACCTCCAGATACCACTATACTTGCTGTGTCATTTACCTTTCTGTATTTACATTTCAGCAAAGCACACACACACATATTTATTGTTTCTGCACTTACCTATCTTAAAGTCTTCCGCACTCTGAATTTAAGTATCAGAAACCCCCAGGTTTCTGAGAAACTGTGTTTATCGACAAAAGTTTTAAAAGACTATTCACCCCCCCCCCCCCCTCTAGTCTTTTACTTTGCCGTTATCTGGACCAACAATGTGTTTATACCAAACAAAAGAAATAAGGAGGGGAAAAAGTTTGCTTTTGTTCGTTTCAGCAGTGAGGAAAACATAGAGGCAATTCTGAAAGTTGTACAAGGATTGTGGATTGGAAATGTGCAGTTTTTGGCTATTATTGCAAGGTTTGATAGAACAGTTGGGGTTAAGATTGGAAGTGCTGGACCCAGTGGTCATATAATTAAGAACAATCAAAGGCGAGTGGAAAGTTGGAGTTATTTGCACATTGCAAAAAAACAAGCAGATAGTACAGGATCAGGTGGAACCAAATGCTGAGGAGAAAGCTGGAGCCACAACTTCTGCAATTGATGAGCGTATGGTGAAGGTACAGAATCTTCAACAGAGGCCGGATGGGAGGGTGTCCATGTTTATTCCGGATAAAGAAAACATTGCTTGGGCAAAAAAAATGCTTGATTGGCATTTCAATCAAGGAGTTTACACAAGAGGAGATCAAAGAGTTTCTAGTGGCACGAGGTTATATTCACACAAAGGTAAAATAATTGGCGAAAGATACATGGGTTCTAGACTCTGAATCAACAGAAGAACGGGGAAAAATTCTGGAGGAAGATCGTGGGTGGTTAAAGTTATGTTTCTGCAGTATACGGAGGTGGAATGAAGCTGATATCAATGGTAGAAGAAGTACGTGGATATCTATCTACGGTGTGCCATTGCATGCATGGAGTGATCAATTCTTTCGGAGAATTAGCAACCAGTTTCGGAAGGCTGTGAAGATTGATAAGGATACGACCACAAGGACAAATCTCCAGTTCGGACGAGTTCTTTTGGAGACGCCTATTATGGAAAATCTAAGAAGATCAGTCTCAATTAAAATCTGGGAAAAGATATATACCTTGAGAGTCATTGAAGAATGTTCATGTAAGAAAATAGAGAGTTTTGGGTGTTGTGGAGATTCTGATTCGTCGTCGGAGACGGAAGAGTCAATGTCGGAGGATGATGTTTTCGATGAGGAAATCGACGAGGAAGTCGAAGAGTCTTTATCCGGTGAAGAGACAGAGTTTAGTGAGAAACATAATCTTAATGACGTATTGAATATCCCGTGTTGGGACTCGACGCGAATTGCTGTGGAAAATGATGAGCCATCAATGGAGAAATTAGGTTTACAAGGAAATATTAATGAGGTGGGTAATTCCCGAGTTGATCAGGATATAAGGTTGGAAGATGGACCAAAAATAAGTAATGAAAAGTGTTTGACAAAGTGTTTTGGAGAGGAATTTCCAAATGGACAACTTGATGTTGATTTGGCCCACAACAATGGGGATTTGGACAAAGAGCCACTTGTTGATTTGATAATTTCATTGGGCCCAATCCAAGTACTGAGAGAAGCGAAATGGGTAAGGAAAGCGAGGGTGAGCGTGTTTATGAGGAGAGTAGCAGGAAATCCATTTCGCAAAATGACCCAATTGAGCAAACATATATTATCACTACTGTAGACTCAGAGGACCCATTTAATTTATACCCACTCATAATCAATAATTATCCTTCAGCTATATATCAAAACTAGGAAAGTCAAAAACAAAAAGATTTGTGATATTCTTCTCACAGCTGAAAGCAAAGCTGCGGCTCCAATGTTAACAGCAGCAGAATAGGGTGATCACGAGTGAGGGTGTGAAGGATGGTGTTGCTGGTATAAGTCGTACTCTGACACGAGGAAGAAAACCGAAACGTCGGATTCGATGGCGAAATTGTCAAGGGAGATGCGATGCAAGGAAGGTCCAACTGATAGTGAAATAGGTGCGTGTAACAGGTTGATACTAAAGAGAAAACCTGAAGAGGAAGCACAAGCGCTATGGGAGTTGGGGAATAACATGGGTTTGTTGGGTACTCTGGATAAAGAGGCGACTTTGGAGCACTTTGTAACTTGGGAGCTACGAGATCAGGGTGGGAAGATTAGTTCAGGTTCGTGTGTGGATAAGGAGATGACATCGGTTGTCAATGAGGATAATCAGTTTTAATGTGAGGGGATTGGGTGCAAGGGTAAAAAGGAGTACTGTTCGTGATTTGGTGTCAAAGGAGAAAGCGTATTTGATTTGGTTGAAGGAGACAAAACTTGATCATGTGGATGCGCGACTTGCGTCGATTTTGTGGGGGAGTGATGAGTGTGATTGGGTGTTTAGTAGGGCGGAAGGTAGGTCCGGGGGTTTGTGTTGTGTTTGGGATAAGGCAGTATTCCATAAGACGGAATTATGGGGAGAAAAAGGCCTACTGGGTATTACGGACTTTTGGAATGGTACGTTGATAAACATTGTAAATGTTTACGCCCCTTGTAGTGGTGGAGGAAAACGAGAAATGTGGAAAGTTTTGGAGGAAAAGATGAGAGGGAAGGGAGAAGAGTGTTGGTGTATTTGTGGTGATTTCAACGTGGTTCGTAGTATGGATGAAAGAAGAGGCATTGGAAAGGTGAATAGGGAGGTGGAGATGAGGGAATTTAATGGTTTCCTTGAGAGTATGGGCTTAATCGACTTACCTTTGGAGCGTTGGAAATTTACATGGTACAGGAGTAATGGAAGTTGTGTTAGTCGACTGGATAGATTTCTGTTATCCGAACAATGGATAGAGAAGTGGCCAAACTTAGTGCAATATGGGTTAAAAAGGAAAATCTCGGATCATAAGGCGATTTTATTGAAGGAAGACAGTCAAGAATGGGGACCTAAACCGTTTAAATTCTTGAATTTTTGGATTAAAGAGAAAGACTTTCGGGAGATTGTGGAAAAGAAATGGCAGGATAGTCAAATAAAAGGGTGGAGTGGGTTTGTGCTCAAAGAAAAGTTGAAATCAGTAAAGGAGAAAATAAAAGTGTGGCATAGTGACAATTTTGGCAGGCTGGAAAAACAGATTGAAGAGAAGGCTGGAAAAATATGTGAACTAGATAGGAAAGTTGAGTCGTCGCAGCTGTTGGAAGAAGAAATTGAGGAGCAGAAATTGGTTTGGGGAGACATGAATAAATTATTGGAAATCAAAGACAACATTCGATTTCAACAGGCTAGAAATAAATGGTTGAAAGAAGGAGATACAAACTCCAAGTTCTTTCATATGAGTGTGGCAAAGAAAGGCCGTCAAAAATTGATGCGTGGGTTGAGAATCAAAGGACGGTGGAGGGAAGGTGCGACAGAGTTGAAGGATGGAATCAGAGAGTATTTTCAGGAGTTGTTTAAAAAGGGTACTGTACAGAAGAAGGGCTGGCCGACTGGTATAAATGGAAGTAAACTGAGTTCTGAAAGTTGTGAATTTCTGGAAAAAAGGTTTGAAGAAGACGAGATTAGGAAGGCTGTTTGGGACTGTGGTGTAGACAAATGTCCAGGTCTAGATGGATACAATTTTCATTTCTTCCGAGAGTTTTGGGAGCTATTGAAGTCTGATTTTGTGAAGTAGTTTCAAGATTTTCATAAAAATTAGAAGTTGGTAAGGGGACTGAACACTTCATTTATAACTTTGATTCCGAAGACTAGGAACCCTACTACCATCGAGGAATTTCGTCTGATTTCGTTGATTGGAAGTATATACAAAGTGGTGTCGAAGGTTCTTGCAAACAGGATGTCTAAGGTTTTGGAAGAGGTCATTTCTTGGTATCAATCTGCATTTATTGGAGACAGAAACATTCTTGATGGAGTGGTCGTGGCAAACGAGGTAATTGATGAGGCGAGAAAGAAAAAGAAGAGCCTATTTCTACTCAAAGAAGACTTTGAGAAAGCATATGACTCCGTCAGCTGGGATTTTCTTCTGGGAATGCTTGAGAGCATGGGTTTCGGTCGCAAATGACGTCAGTGGATTAATGAGTGTATTTCGACTGCTGAGGCATCAATTCTGGTCAATGGTAGCCCGACGAATAATTTTCATCTGGAAAGAGGTATTCGTCAAGGGGACCCGTTATCCCCTTTTATGTTCCTTGTTGTGGCGGAGGGATTAAGTCGGATGATGGTGAAGGCTTGTAGTAGTGAGCTGTTTCGGCCTTGTGAGGTGGGAAAGGATAAGGTGGAGATATCTCATTTACAGTTTGCGGATGACTCTCTATTTTTTGGAGAAGCTGTGGAAGAAAATCTTACTACATTGAAGAGTGTATTGCGGTGCTTTGAATGGCATTCTGGACTCAAGGTGAACTTTAGAAAAAGTTGTATGTATACTATTGGGGTGGATCAGGAGTGTGTGATTGGCTGGGCTGAGACACTTAATTGCCGCCTTGAGGAGATGCCTTTTTCGTACTTAGGTTTGCCTATTGGTGCAAAGGCCTGTGATAAACATACCTGGAAAAGAGTGGTGGACAGTATGAGGAGTAGGTTATCTGCTTGGGAGAATAAATATCTGTCGTTCGGTGGTCGACTTGTACTCTTGAATTCAGTGCTATCATCTCTTCCTACTTATTTTCTTTCTTTCTTCAAATTGCCAGCCAAAGTTCTTAAACTGTTAATTAGCCTTCAAAGAAATTTTCTGTGGGGAAGTAATCTGGAGGATAGGAGAAAAATTGCTTGGGTTAGGTGGGAGGTTGTCTGTCGGGCGAAAAAAGAGGGGGGTTTAGGTGTTAAAGATTTGAAAGTGTTCAATGTGTCATTATTGGGCAAGTGGGCGTGGAAGCTGTTGTCAGGGGAGGGGAAGTCTCTGTGGGAAAAAGTGTTAATATTAAATTTCAAGCCCTAAATCAACCCCAACAGAATCAATTCATCATTAAAAAATCTCAATATGTCATCTCCAATAAATTCAAAACCCTAACCGAACTCCAACAAAATCAATTCATCATTAAAGAAAAAAAAAACAACGATAACCAATATTTCTTCTCCATCTTCTTTAATCAAATTGGAACAGATCAATTCTAAAACATTAGCCTCACGTTTAACCTGGAAAAACATCATGGAACAAAATTCTCGCCCCCCTATTCGGACTTTGCTCAACCGTAGAATCAAAATTTATAATTGAAAATCTAAATTTCTATTAATTTCTTGTTAAATAAATTGGTGGAGTATTAAATATTTAAAAAATTCTCTATTTTTTAAATTCCATTATTTCATTTTATCTTCTTTAATAAATATATATTTTATTTTAGTGAATAAAATAATTTATTTAATTAATAATAATAATCTAGATTGGTGTCTATAGATTCGTCTTGTCACGGTGAATTCAAATATATGTTCACAATATTTTTCGGAGTTTTGTAGAATAAATTTATATTAGATTTAATAAAAACTATATATGCAGCCAACATACAAAAAATAAACAGTGGAAGATATACTGGTTGAAAATGCAACTAATTCCAGAAAATTTCACGTGGATTGAATTTATTTAATAAATACTCTATTTTTAAATTTTTATTAATTCATTTTATCTTATTTAATAAATTTATATTTTATTTTAATGAATAAGATGATTTCTTGAAATAATACTATTCAAGATTGGTGTCTATGGATTCGTCTTGTCATGACAAATTCAAATATATGTTCAAAATATTTTTTGGATTTTTGTAGATAAAGTTATATGAGATTTAGTAAAAGCTATATATGTAGACAACATACCAAAAATAACAATGAAAAAAAATACTGGCTAAAATACAACTAATTCCACAAAATACCACGTAGGAATGAATTAATCTGGTAGGGTTTAGCCCCTTATGCTTTACATAATATATGGATGGGTGGATGGATTGTAATGATGGTTTTGATAATATTTCTTCTTAAAATGGTATTACTTCTCAAAATAATGTTGTTCAATAAAATTTACCTAAAATTATTTTATTTACAATTTTACCAAATAAATTTATAGAATTGCAAAGTGACACGTGTCTCAACGATACCGTATTTTAACAAAACGTCAACTTGATTTATAAAAATCGGACGGTCATTACCAAATTCGAATCACATAGGCACATTCGTAGCTTACATTCAACAAGAATCACACAAGTAGAGAATATAATAACATTCAACAAGAATCACACAAGTACAAATCATCACATTCGTAGCTAACAAGATCACAAGTTAAAACATAAACATAAAACTCTTACCGAAGTGGAGAGGTGCCTGGCCAGTGATCAATACCCAACATAACTCTTTGATGCTAAAAATATATGCATGCTTTTAGAAACTGTAGTTTGAACGAACCGGTTTTAAAACCTTGGGCTCTGATACCAAGTTGTAGCGCCCTGATTTTTATAAAGACGAACTAAGGAAAATATAACTCGCGCTAGTTCGTGAGCTTGAAAAATCGACGAACTTGAACTATAAAAATTTAAACTTTACCATACGCCTTGCGTGTCAAAAGATTTGACATGAAATTCTTGATACTAAACCGTGAACTAGTCAAATAATGCAGCGGAACTTTAAATCGTAAAAGCTTGATTACAAAGTTTATAAATCATGAAACTAAAAATGGTGAAGACGCCTCTGGTACATATCACTGCTTCGGCACGCTGCACTACAATAGCTCGGCCTCATACCTAAAATTGATATTTTAGAAAGGGGTCAGCCGTGACCACTGGCTGAGCAAACTCCATGCACGTGCCATTACCTAAAGTTCTATCTTCATGTCTTTTAAATATTTTAGTCTTGGTTAATCCAATGCAACCTTAAGACCTGACTTGACCTTAAATACTTGAACTTGTTCTTTTTGAAAACTCTTTAACTTGAACTTGAACTTGAAACTTAACTTGAAGCTTTATCTTTAAATGTCTTAAAACATAACATGATCACGAGCTCACTTGGCATCGTAGGTTCCTATCCTGGCCATGGTGGCTATCTGCCGGCCTCAGGACACTTTCGTGGCCCTATCCGTTGAATAAATAAAAAACTGACGGCCTCAAGACCTTGGTCCCTATCCGCTGAACATGAACTAATAACTGCGCCACAAATACCATGATATTCACCTACGAGCCCCTTTACTTAACTTACAAGCCTTTCTTAACTTGAAACCTTAAACATCTTGTTAAAGTGAATGTATGCTTCTAACTCTATACTCGAACATGAATGCATAATCAAACATATCAACCAAACCAATAACTGTCAAATATATTACTATACATTACAGCACCATACCCAAAGATCACATCAATATTAGAAACAACTAACTCACTGGCTGGACTTTATCAAGAAAGGTACTACTACATGGGGGACTCACATCCCAGTACCTTATGAGGCCTAAATTTTGTAGTAGAAGCCGCTTTTTTTTTCCGACTGCCTTGTGCATACAAATTAAAGGCTACTACATAAGCCTTTTATAGCCCTGCAAAAAGCTTTCAGGCTACCGACTTCTCTTCACGTGGTGCTGCAGTGAGCATTTATTTCTTGTACTGTACTAACCCCCACTCCGGCACTGTTCATAGAGAAATGTGCATCGCTATTACTTCCGTTTCCCCTTTCTTCTAGCAGTATTCCGTTCAACACAAATTCGAAAAGATACTGACCTGGTGAAATTCGGCGATAAAAATACATGGATCATGAAATTTGACGTCGCACTGGTGACCGGCGCAGCCGCGCGCGCCACACAGTCCCTGTGGAATCCATTACACAAACCAATAAGTCTCGCAAAAACCTAAGAAATCCCTCTCCCTTTTCTTTGTTCGTGAACCTAAGAAATTCCCCTCCCCCCGCCACCCCCCCCGGTTTCTTCAGGTGATGATGTTGCATCGTTCGACCAAGCGGTCGACGGGTCAGAATTGTCCGACCAGTCGGGCTCAGGTGGCAGCGGCACTGAAGGTACCCCTTTATTTGTATTATAATTTTTCTTTCTTTTTTTTGAAGATGAAGGGGGTTTGCAGAATATTACTTTTGTGACCCTGTCCTAATTTTTTTTCTTTCCTTTTGCTGTTTGTTTGGGCAGTAGACATTGGAGTATGCAAAGATGCTGGTGGGAGTGCCCATGTAGCCAAGCGGGGCATTACCGAAATTAATGGTATCGTGCTTAAGTTTTTCATATGTGCTCGATTACCTTAATCCACATTTTTTTTGAGGTTTTTTTGTGCAAACTAGGTGATAAGGGCCAAGGAAAAAGGATCGTTTTTTTTGTGCAGAAAGAGAGATTGTTTTTGCATGTCATGTGGTTTAGAAGAATTGTTGGGGTTATGTGTTTTTATTGCCATGTGGTTTGTGGAGTGTAGTTTTTCTGGATTTTTTCATCTAGCTTGTCGTTAAGAAGATTGTGCGAACTAGTTGGTTAGGAGTGCACTTGTTGCCATTTTTTTAGTTCGTTGTTCCATTTACGCTCTAGCCGATTGATATCATTAGTTCGTTATTTTATCACTCACTAAGATGTAGTTCGTTATTCAATTTTCACCCTCGGAAAGCCATAGGGCCATGTGGGAGTTCAGTGTGTTTTTTGCCATGTATTCGTTATTGTTTGTTCGTTACCGAGCGTAACGGTATCGTGCCTAACTTTCTGCCATGTAGTTTGCGTTGCCGTTTTGTTCGTAATCCAATTTACGCTCAAAAGCCATGCCTTTTTTTTTAGTTTTGCTATTGTATATGCTCGCAAGATCTCATTTTAGTTTGTTGTTTTTCATTCACTAAAAATGCCTTTGTTGCCACCTTGGTCATTACCCGGATTTTAAATTTTTTATTCCTAATATGACCCAACAGATGATACACCCGTAACTAGGATCAAGAGGAAAACCAACATGGGTAGATCTGTCAACGTTATAGAATCAGGTATGGGGTTTTTTATTTTTTTTCCATATGGATACCTCTTTTCCGGCAAAATTGTACACTATCTAACTTACCGCTCACCTCTGTACCAGACGATGACCATAGTGCATCTCATGCTACTAGTTAGAGTCCTTTTATGTTCCTTTATTACCAGAGTTTCATCTTTTTTTGTGTGTGTAAAAGAGGCAAGACCTCTAAACTCTAATTTGTGAAAAATTTAATGACGCAGGCCACGACAACCAGATGGTTTTGACCGATCCTTCATCCCAGGCAGCACTGCCGGCGGATCTCCACGGTATCCACACAGGCATCCCTTTTTTTTTTAGTTTGTGAGACGTATTATCACTCGACACAATCACTTTTTTTATTCTCTTGTCTCAATGTATTATGTCTACTGCAGGTGCGCATCTAGCTCTGTCGAGGAAAACTTCGAAGAGTAAGTTGTCTATCCCTTTTCATGGTTGAGCTTGTTTCACGCAACACGACATTTTTCATTTTTTTTTTTTTTTTGGGTTTTTGTTAACTTGCATTCTCCATCTAACGCCTCCCCACTTTGTGGACCGATAAAAATATTGCAGAAAGATCCCACCCGCATTACAGAAGTATTGTGCAATCAGCTATTACGGAGCTTAGGGCTATTGGGTTACGGGCAGTCACATCGATGCTATTCGTCGAACACCATTTTACCTCTTCGTTGAATCTGCACTTGAAATGACCATGAACGAGTTCAACCGGTACAAGAAACCTGATCCAGTTATTGCATCACTGATGGAACGGTCAGTTGCTCGTAGCGGTACAAACTACGATGGATTTCATATAGGAGGCCGAATCGCCTGTCCTAGGAGGGGAGACATATCGTTAGTTTTTGGTATCCGTGGTGGTAACATCCACTAAAACATTGCTGGTTTAATCTTTCTAGACAAACATTGCTGGAAAAAACGCATTGAAAAAGCTCTCTAATAAGCAAATAAAAGCTGTGTTTCCCCTATATTAACAACAGAATAGAAAAGCTCTCTAATCAGCAACAAGAAGACACTAGAGCTTAAAAGACATAATATGAGCCTCGAAAAGGAATTCAAACTCAAAAAAAATAAAAAAAAATTCATACATTGAAACAGGACTTGTGAATATGATTTTTACATACTAGAAAACATAAATACAAACCCCCAAAAAGGAAATCAAACTCAAAAAACAAAAGAAAATTCATATATTGGACAGTACATATAAATATGATGTTTGCATTTTAGAAAACCTATAAAAAAAACGCAAAAAAAATAAGGTTCTACAGTTCTATTAACCTCTATATCTTGCTGCAAATGCCATGAAATTGGGCACATCCGCACCGGCGAAGTTTGCCCATGAATCACCAGCGATACATACCAGTGTCAAGTCGTCTGATGTGCTACTAGATTCATAAACACCATTTGTTGACATGATTCTCTGATTTTTCAAAAAAAAAAAATATATATCAAGAAAAAGCCCTCAGTTGCCTAGTATAAATTTGAAATTTGAATCTGCATCGAGATGATGTGAGATGATGTGAAATGGAACCAACTTCACCTTTTAGGTATACAAGCTGCAATCCCCTCCGATGAACAGTATGTGGAATCACTAAATGCACACTGCATGCTACCTTGTAGCTTACAGAGTAGACCAGTGTATCTATAAGGGGTGTATTACCTGAAACCATGACTTAAAATTGAGTTTGGTGTATTGGGCCAGCATGGGCAAAAAAAAAATGATGGGCCATTACAAAGAAAGGCCCACGTTTAGGACTGGACCACAATTAACCCAGACCGGTATGAACAAAGTACACATACTACAAAACATTTTATATTATCCAAGCCACACTCAAATCTGATTGCTATGAATTCACAAGTCATCAATACATACTCATGCTCATCATATATATATATATATATATATATATATAAGACTTCTATTACTTACTAAAAATAAGATAGATAAGGTTTGGTATTGGAATCCGGCGCGGCGTATTAATATATTCCGATAGACATATGAAGGTACTGTTTGCCCCTCTAAGCCGAAAGAAATGGCGTCTCTGGGCTGTTTTGTACTGATAATTATGTCTTGACAAATATCTTAATATTGACATATTCTATCCCAGTAATATATCCTGATGTCTTCTTATTCTTAGTCCGTAATTTGAAGGCCGATTAATCTAATGGTTCTTGCTTGAATCTTGTAATGTATGGATCAAGTGGTTTTGTGATCCATGAACGGAATTAAGTGGTATCAGAGCCATGTTATCAGTAAGCACATAGTTTAGATAAGTCTTAACACAAACACTATTTTTAATCATGAATATGATTAGAAGAAAAGATACTGTTAAAAATAGTAGACGAGAGGAATATGATATCCCTCAAAATTTAGACTTATTAAATAGATGGAGAATTCCTAGAATTGAGCCTAAGGTTATTTACCAATTAGGAACTTTTGAGAAATTAGGTTTAAAACAGGTAGTAAAAACTACTGAGGAATCTGTCTCGCTAGATAATGATGATTTAGTAATAAAGTTACTTAGTGAGAAAGATATAGCAATTTACAAAAACCTTTACAAATTTCTCCATATAGGTTTAGTGCAAATTGCTTTTAAACTTTTAACCTTAGAAGGATTACCTGAGAGTTTTATAGCTGCTCTTAGAGATGGTAGAAACTTAGACTGGAAAAAATCTTTAATAGGAATTATACAGTCTAGTTTGGCCCATGGTCCAGTTTATTTTGATGTTTATCCGAATTTACAATTATCTTTATCGGATATTAATATTTTAGATTCCTTAACATTAAATGTTAAGACTAATGGTTATAATTATATTGCGGACACATAAACTATATGTATCTGTTATAGGATTTATTATAACCCTTTGTTTACTTTAAATCCACATTGTCGAAGGGTTGATAAACCTTTAAATGAAACTATTTTAATTGAAACAAATTTTAGCAAATCTAAAATTACTACTTGAAGATCCATTAAATGGGAAGAAATAGAATTTCCAGAAAATTGGACAGAAAAATTAAAATGATTGAAAATCAGCTCTCTTTAGAAATTTGTAATGATCATCCCAATGCATTCTGGGATAGAAAGAAACATGTAGTTAGTCTTCCTTATGAAGAAGACTTTGATGAAAAAAGAATTCCGACAAAGGCAAGACCTTGTCAAATGAATTCAGAATATTTAGAACTTTGTAAAAAAGAAATAGAATCTTTATTACGGAAAGGCTTGATAAGTCCCTCTCAATCTCCTTGGTCTTTTACAGCTTTTTATGTTAATAAACATAGTGAACAAGAAAGAGGAGCTCCTAGACTTGTAATAAATTACAAACCCCTTAATAAGGTTTTAAAATGGATTAGGCATCCTATTCCAAATAAAAAAAGATCTTTTAGAAAGATTATATGATTCAATACTTTTTTCAAAATTCGATTTAAAATCAGGTTATTGGCATGTACAAATCGACCAAAATGATAGGTATAAAACAACCTTCAATGTTCCAATAGGACATTATGAATGGAATGTCATGCCTTTTGGACTAAAAAATGCTCCTTCTGAATTTCAGAAAATTATGAATAATATTTTTACCCCTTATAGTGAGTTTATATTAGTTTATATTGATGATATTTTAGTCTTCTCAAAAGATATTGAAACCCATTTTAAACACTTAGACATTCTAAAGAAAATTGTTATACAAAATGGTTTAGTTATTTCAAAACCAAAAATGTCTTTATTTCAAACAAAAATAAGATTTTTGGGACATTATATAGAAAAAAGTAATATTGTCCCAATAAACAGAAGCATTGATTTTGCAGACAAATTTCCTGATGAGATAACTAATAAAATGCAGTTACAAAGATTTTTAGGAAGCTTAAATTATATTTCCTCTTATTATAGAAATATAGCCCAGGATACTGCTATTTTATATGATAGACTTAAAAAGAATCCGAAGCCTTGGTCTGAAGACCACACTCAGGCTGTAAGAAAATTAAAAGAAAAAGTTAAAACTTTGCCTTGCCTTATGCTAAGTAATCCTGCATGGGATAAAATTGTTGAAACCGATGCTTCAGATATAGGATATGGAGGTATCTTAAAACAGATAGACCCCCAAAATAAACAAGAATATCTTGTCCAATTCTATTCCGGAAAATGGAATAATAGCCAGAAAAATTATGCTACTATTGCTAAAGAAATTCTTGCGATTGTCAAGTGTATCTTAAAATTTCAGGATGATTTATACAATCAAAAATTTATAATTAAAACAGATTGTAATTCTGCTAAGTTTATGTTCAACAAGGATTTCAAGCATGATGTTTCTAAACAAATGTTTGCAAGATGGCAAGCTCATTTAGCTCCTTTTGATTTTGAAATCATCTATAAAAAAGGAGAAGAAAATAGTCTTCCAGATTTTCTGACTCGAGAATATATTTCTTAATTCTTAAGGAATGTACCCACGAGGTAGAGGCTCCCCCTCTTATAGAGGAAGAGGAGGAAGGGGATCAGAAAGAGTTCTGGCCCAATTTGGCAAACAAAAGCTCATAGCTATGGATTCGTCACAGAGTTTTGGGGCTCAAAGCTCGGCAGAATACCAAGAATTTCTTGAGTATAAAAGAAAGAAGGAAGAGAAAATTCCATCTTTTGCTAAAGTAGTAGCAGAAGAATCTGAAGAAAGTCAGATTAACTATATCGAAAATCGATACCAAGAAGTAATACTTCTATTGGAAAACAGGGATATGCGATGGGCAGACAACCCCTGTACCTTGATGACAAGGTATTTGGATAGGGCATCATATGCCTTAGGATCTTATAAAACAAGATCTTTTTATGAAAATATTTTATCAAACACAGGTTCTTGTGAGATAACACATTTTTCAGGAGTACAAAAGGAGGTTTATAACTTCAGTAAAATTTATATCAAAAAGATTATATCTTTTGAAGAATGGGGAATAGCACCCCTAAGAGAAAGGGAATTCTATTATCCCAACAATAGAAATCATATTAAATACAATTACTGGGATTACATTGAAGCATTTAATAAAGTGCTGCTTTATGAAAATGATAGGAAAAAAACACTCCTGGTTTATAAAAATCAGTAGTGAAGCTTATGAGCAGGAGATACCAAACTGGTTTCTAAACTGGTGGAAATATTTTGGAACTACCGGGCTAATATTGCCTGAAAACTTTGCACCCTTATTTACTGATTGGGTGAAAATTTCTCCCAAAAAGGCAGAGATTCCTAAAGGGAATTACTCCTTATATTTCTTTATGGAATTTTCTATACCCTGAATTTGGAAATGGGTACCTGTTATCGGTAATACCGAAGATGAAATACCATGTATTAATAGATCTTCTTATACGAAGTTCTGGGAAAAGATGAACAAAAAAGACCCAGAAACAAATCAGTTATACTGTACTGATACAATTAGTCTTATAGAAAGAAGGATAAAATTATATCAGGAGAAGAGAAATCTAGCTACCCAAAAAGAGGATTCGCCCATTGATCAAATCAGGTAAAAACTCAGCATGCAAGCAAAGGATAGAAACAGAGAAATGCTAATAGAAGCATACATAGAAGAAATGAAAAAAGATCTCCTACATAAATTAGATGGGGAATCTCAGTCTGTGAAATCAGATACATCCATGGCTTCTGCAAGCCAGGTACAGGAAGACTGTCAGGATGCTCAGAATCCGGATGAAACCCAAGAAGACGTCTCCATAGAAGATGTATTTGAGATACTCAAGAGTACTCTAAAAAATAAGCACAAAGAAAAGGAAGAATCTTCCTCAGCAATAATTCTGGCAGACAAGGCCACCTGATAATGGGCCAGAGCACTAATAAAAGAAGGATGATTGAAATTGCTCCACAACAAAAAGAGAAGCTGAAAGTGACGGCCATAATGTAAAGAATGGTCAGAAACTTACCGGGTGATAAACGGAAGGAAATTAAAGAGAAAAAGCTAAAAATGACAACATAAGGATAAATTCTATCCTATATAAAGAGGGAATGGCTGGATGGTGTTGAGGAAATAAGGTTTGGGGTGAAACAACATTTTGAAAAATTATTTGCGCAAAATCAGAAACCCAACAGTGGGTTGCCTGACGGTCTGAGTGGTGCGGTTCTAAATGATCTGGATAATAAGTTACTCGAAGAAAGATTTACTCTAGATGAAATTAAGAAAGCGATGGGATCCAGATGCATAAGTGCCTGTGTCCCGATGGATTTAATTTCCATTTTTTCAGGAATTACTGGAGCGTAGTTGAAGCTGACTTCTTGGCTTTCTTTGAGGAATTTTATGAGAACTCTAGGCTCGTCAAAGGTCTCAACTCTTCTTATATTACTCTCATCCCGAAAAGAACCAACCCCCAGGCGATCGGGGACTATCGCCCCATTTCTCTTATCGGCAGCGTGTATAAAGTGTTAGCTAAGGTGTTAGCTAATAGATTGGGGCTGATGATCCACAAAGTAATTGCGCCAAATCAGTCCGCCTTCTTGAAGGGGAGGAATATCCTAGATGGATTGGTAGTAGCAAACGAGATTGTGGACGAGGTGAAAAAAAGAAAAAAGAAGGCTTTGGTGTTTAAAATCGATTTTGAGAAAGCTTTCGACTCAGTGAGTTGGGATTTTCTTGGGGAAATGATGAAGTTGCTTAGTTTCGGGCCTAAGTGGTGTAAATGGATTCGGGAATGCGTTTCTTCGGCGGAGACATCTATTCTCATAAATAGCAGCCCCACGATGCCGTTTAAACTAGGAAGAGGTCTCCGGCAAGGCGACCCTTTATCGCCTCTTCTCTTCCTCATTATAGCGGAAGGTCTGGGTATGATGATGTCTAGAGCATGTATTTCCGGTTTTTTCTCGCCGGTGAAGGTGGGGAAAAAGGAAGTTTTGGTTTCCCACCTCCAATATGCGGACGACTCAATCTTCTTTGGTGAACCAACATCGGATAATATTGTGGCTATGAAATGCGTTCTGAGGTGTTTTGAGTGGTACTCGGGCTTAAAGATAAATTTCCGGAAAAGCAGCCTCTTGTGTATTGGCGTGGAAGATAGCGTGGTGTCGAATTGGGCTGCGTATCTTAATTGCGGGGTGGATTCGCTACCTTTTTTGTACTTGGGGCTGCCCATTGGAGCTCGTCCTAGCGACAAGAAAATCTGGAATAAAGTGCTTGAAAAAATTTCTCGTCGGCTGGAATGTTGGGAAAATAAATACCTATCCTTTGGCGGTAGAATTACTTTGATCAATTCAGTACTCACATCCCTGCCCCTATATTTTTTCTCCTTCTTCAAAGCACCTCCCTTTGTCATTAACCAAATATCTAAAGTGTTGCGCCACTTTCTCTGGGTGGGTCGGTTGGGGGTAATAGAAAAGTCGCTTGGGTTAAATGGGAGTCCGTTTACTTGCCAACAGAGTGTGGGGGACTAGGTGTTAAGAATCTAGAGTTGTTTAATGTTTCTCTTTTGGGGAAGTGGGTTTGGAGGTTTTTAGGAGGTGGCGAGGCGATTTGGCTTAAAATTCTAGAGTCGAAGTATGGGGGCTGGTCTCTTGTATTGGAGTGTGTGTCGAAGGGTAAGACTCGGAACAAAGAGTGGTCGTCTTGGTGGTGGGATTTAGTTAATTTTGTTGGGTCAAATGAGTGGTTCCGGGAAGGTGTGTCTAGGTGTTTAGGAGACGGGAAGGATACCTCCTTTTGGTCAGAGAATTGGATTGAAGGTGGAGGGATTCTGGTGGTTAAATTTCCTAGGCTTTACAATTTGGAAGTTGATAAAAATTGTACTTTAGCCGAGAGAGTTCAGGATTCTGAGAGTGGGCTGGTGGGTGTCTGGAATTGGCGGAGAAACCTGTTCTCCTGGGAGTCTGATTTAGTCCAGAATGTTGCTTGCTTGATTAACAGGTTGAAACTCAAAGAAGGTGTAGTTGATAGCTGGTGTTGGAACTTTGGTGCGGAAAATACGTACTCGGTTAAATCTGGGTACGAACAATTGGTGCTGCTCAAACAAGGAGGATCGAGTTCAAAGCCGGCTTGGGCTAAGGTGATATGGATCATATGGGTGCCGGTTAAAATTAGCGCATTCATTTGGAAAGCGGTGCAAAATAGAATTCCTGTTTACCCGAATCTGCAGGTTCGTGGGCTGTGGCATAAGGATCTTCCAATTTTTTGCAAGTTATGTGATGCTGGATGTGATGAAACTATAATCCACCTTTTCTTCGAGTGTAATTTAGCTGTTCGAGTATGGCATAACTTATGTAGCTGGCTAGATATTCCGGCATTTCAATGGAATGATGCCACTCCGAATTTCCCTGGGTTGTCTTCGTGTTTTGCTAAGTACTTCAAGGAGGTGGGTTTAATTTTCTGGCAGTCTGCGGTTTGGTTCATCTGGAAGTCCAGGAATGAGTGCGTGTTTCGTGGGACTAAGAAGACTTGCTCAGACATTATGGAGCTGATCAAATTCAACACTTGGACTTGGATTAAAAACAAGATGGCAATTAATTCAGCATATTCTATGGTCGATTGGATGGTCTGCCCCAAAGGAGTAGTACTCGATTCATGTTTGTTTTAGAAGAGGGGCTGCATGCGTGTCCCGCTCTCGAGTTTTGATTGTCGCTACATTAGTGTAGCTCACTGTTCCTATTTTGGTTGGTAAATTTGGATGTAAATTGTTTTGGCTGTATGGTTCACTCTGTTTTTGTATGCTGTGATTGTGTGGCATTTCTTATGCCCTCATGAATCATTAATAAATTTTAAACTCTTCCAAAAAAAGAGGGGAAAGTTGAAGAAGAACTCACCGGCGAAAAACACTTCCTCTCAGTTTTATATTTTGAAATTTGTAATATATCCGAAGTTTGTAAAATACGCGTGCAGTCCTTATTGTATTGTAAGTTGTTTCTTCTTTACTCTTCAGTTTGTAATCTTTTCAAATATCAATAACATCGGCCTAATGATAGGCTAAGTGTGGTTTGTGTTAAGAAAAGTTTAAATTATGTATTTACTATAATTATGGCAAAAAACTTTTACTGTTCATCGGTCACTATTTATAGTTACTATTCACGGCAGAATCATAGATCAAAAAGACTTCTATTACTTACTAAAAATAAGATAGATAAGGTTTGGTATTGGAATCCGGCGTATTAATATATTCCGATAGACATATGAAGGTACTGTTTGCCCCTCTAAGCCGAAAGAAATGGCGTCTCTGGGCTGTTTTGTACTGATAATTATGTCTTGAGAAATATCTTAATATTGACAGATTTTATCCCAGTAATATATCTGATGTCTTCTTATTCTTAGTCTGTAATTTGAAGGCCGATTAATCTAATGGTTCTTGCTTGAATCTTGTAATGTATGGATCAAGTGGTTTTGTGATCCATGAACGGAATTAAGTGGTATCATATATATATATATATATATATATACATATATATATATATATATATATATATATATATATATATATATTTATATATATATATATATATATATATATATATATATATATATATATATATATATATATATATAAAAAAAAGTACCACAAATCAGAATACCAAATTAACAGAATGAAACCAAGACTACCATCATGTTTGTTGCTCAGGCTAGCATGAGTTGACAATTTGTAATATGAGGCAATTCTACCATAATCAGTACTGCCGAGCTTAAATATACACAAACCGTAAAACAACATTTGCATCGGCGGCAATTAGAAAACCATTAGCACTAATATATATCAAAACTAAATTGACCATCAACCATGTAATTAAAACATTAGTAAAACTTGCATACAACCTAACTTATAATTCTAACAATTAATCAACATATAAATGTCAATGTAAGTCCTAAGGGAACTTGCCTGAAAGAGAGATTTCTGAAAGTTTTCTGATCAAGAAAAACGTCTCACACAAAGAGCTGGAAGAAGAAAGGCGATGTCTGAAGAGGAAGAAAAAAACCGTTTGATGTTTGGAACTGCTGGAAGAATTAAATATAGGGTTAAATGAGGTTAATGACACAATTAAGGATGGGCTTAGAGAGGGATTAGAAGATGGGCTGGCAAGAGAAATTGGACCGGCAAAGGAATTGGGCTAACTTAGCTTGGTAATAAACTGGGCCAAGAATAAGTTTTACGAATCTGAACCCGCTCCGTAGTTCGGTTCGCTCTAAAACGCCTAAATCCGAAATACGAATTTTTGGACTGTTACAATTTGATTTAATTTTTAAGTACACCATCTATCTAAAATCAAATTTCACATATTTTATTTTTTATATATATTTGTCTCAATATGAATATCATATTTTCATACTCGATAAAATTTACACACATGCACATCCTCACTATTTATCCTTACACTTTATTCTAATCTCAATGTCTAAAAGTAAATGTGATGGTTTGGATATTTTAATTTTATTATGTTAATCTTAAAAAAAAAAAAATTCAATAGTATAGTAGCATTACATTATTATTGAGCGAAATATGATGTCGTTATACTAATCTCAAAAGTCTTATTAATTTCATGTTAAGTCTTACAAATTTAAATTCTAACTATAGTGAAATAGGATGTCGTTTTACTTAAAATCCAATAGTTTTAGTGTAACATTGCAACATCATTGAATATTAGTAATAGATTTGATGATCATGATTCTGTTTTAAAAGTTCCATTTCCCATTAACAATGACATTTTTGTACATGTATGGCAAGATAAATAACTACAATGACTTGAAGTGTAAAAAATGATGTTATGAAATTTCGCACAGAGCCCCAAAAATGTTGAGCCGGCCCTGAAAATAACCAAACTTAAATCTCCCAAGATCAATACTAATGTTTATAGAGCTTTTTGTATAGTCTAAAGTAAAGTATGTCCAGAAAAAATAGAAGAAAAAACACATAGATTGTAATCTGATTGAAACAGCGGAGACGCGTCACCATGGAATCTCCAAATCCCATTAAGCTTCGTAATGTGGAGACGCTACCTGGCTAAAATTGAGTCGCATCTCCATGAAATTAAAGATGCCAAAATTGCAAGTTTTTCATGGGAGTCGATCATGGGGCCTTCTAGTTGGAGTTTTGAGCCTTCTATGCTCAAATACGACCGTTCAAAAGCGTCGTTTTTCCTCCGGTTCACTTTAAACATAGAAAATCTACAAAACACAATTAAAACAAAAAAGTGTAAACGAACAATAAACACAATAAAATATTAACAAAGACTTACAAAAGTACGTTAAAAAAAAAAGACATGATGAACCTCTAAATTACGGTCTTATCAGATCGTAAAAAGTATGCAAGATGATCAATAAAGTAAGAAGAGAGACATTAAAAAATTAATAAGTGGGTTAGTTGATTTCCATAAAAGTAATAGTAAATCATTTAGTTAAATGCCTAAAATGATAAATTGAAAATCATTTATTGAAAAGGGAGTAATAAACTAGTTGAATACTCCATGCCCGTAATAAATGACACATAGGACTTTGAGTAATTTTCAAAGTCGACTTGCTCACAAATTGCTCTCCAAAATTGTGCTATGAAAATGAACTTATGATTTTTCTAAATTTAATTGTACTAAATAGTTTTCTGTTATACTTCATATAAGAGTCAACTTTGACTTTATATTATAATAGTTGTTATTTACACCTTAAAATTTATGTCATCGAGTACTCCTTCTGTTTCACTAAAAGTGTTACAATTGTGTTGAAGCGCCAAACTTGTGTGGTAAAAAATAAATATAAGATATTAATTGAGTAGCAAAGTGCATGTGGTCTCAAAAGTGTGTGGTTATAAATGAGTGACAAAGTACATGTGACCCTAAAAGTAGTTTTCATAAAAGTAATTGTAACAATTTTAGTGAAACGCAAAAACGGAAAATTTTAACACTTTTAGTGAAACGAGGGAGTAATTTAGAAGTAATATGTGGTCAACGTCGACTTAAAAATTATAGAAAAGTCAAATGTGTCTAGGGCTGTTACACGACTCGAACTGGTAAGGGCTCAGCTCAGCAAGGTTTGAACCTGTTTAGTAAGGTGTTGAAGCCGAGCTCGACCCTAACTTGAGACTCGAGTCTTTAAACAAAACGAAAGGCTCTGTTTAACACAAGCTTATCAGCTCGATAAGCTTGATGTTGTAATAACCTATTACGTGAATGCATGTAGCTGATAAGTTAGCTGATTAGATAAGCTTGTTCAAAAGACTTATTAAAAAAATAAGATATTTAACAAAACAGATAGTTTATCAACTAATTAATTTACTAAACATTTTTAGAAAAACGAACTAACTTATCGGCTACCAGCTAGTCTTGTTAAACATACTCTAAATGTTTTCGGAGACGAGAAAGTACAAGTCTATGTGTAGTACTCACTCCGGTCCATTAAAAGCTTCCTAAGGGGTTGCTTTCTCCTTGTTTAAGAAGAATTAGTTAAAGACTCCCTCCATTTCAAAAAAAACATTATATTTTACTATATGATTAATCGTTCATGGTTGATTAATTTACTCTTAAACGATATTAATAAAGAAATTATTAAAATTATATAATGAAAATTTAGTAATTAAATTATTTACTATTATCGTTTATGAGTAAATTAACAAACTCAAGACAAATGACCAATAAAATCAAAATGAATAATTCTCTGAAATGGATAGAGTATTAGTTTGTGAGTGGTAGTATATTGATAAAGTTGTAATTGGGGTGATAAAATAAGTGAGATGGTGAATAAAATGATGATAAAGTAAGAAATAGAAATAATAAATAAATTAGTTAGTGGGGTAAAAAATTTCATTTTTTTGGTTAGGAATTTCTAACGTAAATGAAAGTTAGGAAGTTTTGTATTTAATTAACGAATAACGAGGGAGGTTTGTGTAAAAAACATGTATTATAGTTAGAATTACAATGAGGTCCTTTTCTTGTTGATCAAACAAAGTCTGGCTTGTAGAAAACCCTTAGTTTCGTTGAAAAAAATTCATCCTAATCTATGGAAACTATGAAATCTACAGTAGAGAAAATCTCATCATCATCATCATCGTCAGCAACATCGCCGACTATGCTCGGGCCAGGTTTCCGATTCCATCCGACCGATGAGGAATTGGTGCGCTATTATTTGAAGCGAAAAATCTGTGGAAAGCCTCTCAGATTCGATGCTATCTCTCAGATTGATATTTACAAGTCTGAGCCTTGGGATCTTCCTTGTACGCTTGCTTTCCTTCTAACCCTCCCTTTTTTCTACCTTTATATGAATCAAAATTCCTTCATTATTAGGTTACATGAATCAATCAATCAATTTTAGTGTTTGTCTGTCTGTCTGTCTATTTTTTTTTTTTTTTTAATATCCGGAGAGGATTGGGTAATTCTGTTGAGGAAGAAGAGTGATGGATTGATTTAAGAGGAATTTTCATTCCTATATTATCATTGATTATTGATCAACTTGTCTAAATTTGAATCGCTGAGACAAGCCTATATACCCAGATTTTGTAAGGAATACCTGTTCCTCGTTCGCATTTCGAAAACCTCCGCGGTGTAATTTGTGCAAACAATCGAGGTGGTGGTGTGTGGTTTCATGTAATTCACATCCACTTTAGTTGTCTGTTTCGAGTTCAATCATGTTGCTGGATTGCCTTCTTTCAGTGAGTTTCCAAATCAGTTTACTGACACAGCGTTGTTCCAGATTCTAAGTTAATCGTAAGATATACGACCTCCTATGTCCCTGTATGTTGATTTCATTCTGATGCCTCCTCTCCTTAATTCTCCAGAGTCTGGTTTGTATGATAATATTGTATACCGAATCAGCATGTTCCCGTAAGAGTATTTGTTCTGTAATAAATCTTGGTGTTGCTGCCACTTCACCTGCTGTTTTGCTGTGCATTGCTTACAAGATCTCCATTTACTTTAAGTTCCCAGATATTGAGTCTCTCTGGCCTTAACAAACATCCTGTAAGTACCTCAAGTTTCAACCACCCTCTGTATTCAGTGTCTTCTAGCCTACCTTACAGAGATGTATATGATCCAATCCTGCTCCTGCAGAGTAAAACCTCACTTTCCATGTATGTTCCATTACTGTGTTGCTATCAAGGCAATGCTAATCTTCCCAAGCACTAAACTCTACCAGACCAATTCTGCACACTGCCTTACCTTTACAATATTTACAGCAAAAAAAAAAAAAGATACTCCCTTTGTTGCACACCAAATCTCACATATTTCATTCGTATCTGCCCCAATACAAATATAGCATTTCCATTTTTTCAAATTGTGCACCCATGTGCACTTACATATTTGGGCCACATACTACAAATCTACTCTAATCCCACTCCTTTTACTTTATATCTTTATCTCCATGCCCAAAGCCAAATATGACATTTGGTCTGGGACGGAGCGAGTAGGTTACATTGGGTTTTGGTAAGATTCAGTGTAATTGGTTTTGCCGCATTGAAAAAATGATACAGGTACTATATTGGTTGAAGATGAGATTTCTATCACCAGTACAACTCTTCCAGCAAGTGAAAGATTTTTGTTCTTCCTCCAAACCTATTCTCCTCTTCATGCGCCAACAGCTGCTGCCAAGGAGCTCCCTTTCTTGGATTTGTGGCTGCTGGTAAGTTTAAACATGTGAAGGGTACAGCCCCAACATTACAATTTATCACCTCCACCATATGATGAACACATCTGTCGTTGAAATTAGTCTCAGTAATCTGGCCTTTTGTTTTGTGTATGTATCTCTTAATCTTGTTTATTTATGCTGGTACATTTTTACTGCACTTGTGACTTCATTTGTTTTTTCCCTTCCCTTTCCCTCCCTTTTTTTCTTTCTTTTCTTGACTCCATTTGTGTTCTGATAGGCATGTCAAAATTGAAGACTAGAGATCTGGAGTGGTACTTCTTTAGTGTGCTGGACAAAAAGTTCGGCAATAAAGCAAGGACCAATCGCGCAACTGAGAAGGGGTATTGGAAGACAACTGGAAAGGATAGGGCTATCTATCATAACAAACAGATTGTTGGGATGAAGAAAACACTTGTCTATCATAATGGTAGAGCACCAAGTGGTCAGAGGAGTAACTGGGTCATGCACGAGTATAGGCTGGTGGATGTTGAGTTAGAGAGATTTGGAGTTGCTCAGGTGAGTTGCTTGCATGTGTTCACATTTCTTTTGTACTATTGACAGTCCCAGCTGGACTGTCGACGGCCAGAGTAGCATAGGGATAATATTTAACTTCTGTATTTTTTTAAAGTTAACTGAAAGCCCGAGCATGTGAGCGCAAAAGCAATAATTTGGATCCTTTTTAACCTCATTGCTCTATTCTCATGTCACTGGACTAATACTATAACTATAATCCCTCTATTCTCCCAAAAGCTTCTCCATAATAGTGTGCCCTCACGAGCAATGGGAAACACTTGAGGGGATGGAGTTAGTATCATTTATATTGTCATCAACATGTAGAGTATATCAATGAATTAGCAGATTTGAAGTTAATATATCATAAGTTTTAACTTTCTAATTAATGTTAAAAAATTTGTGGAGAAGGATGCACTTGTTCTTTGTCGAGTCTTCCAGAAGAGTGGATCAGGGCCAAAGAACGGTGAACAGTATGGTGCGCCATTTGTGGAAGAGGAATGGGAGGATGATGATGCTCCAAAGGAGACTGCTGAGGTTCTCGACTTTGGTGATGATGACTTTTTAAACGGTCATGATCTTGAGCAGGTTGGTACTCTCGATGTTTCTATCTTGCTATCCTGTGCATAAAGTGTAGGAATACGGCCTTTTTCTTCATCTATTTCCCACTGCTTATTGTTTTTGCTACTCTCAGTAACATGTATTTTAATTCAAAGTTTCACCAGTTAGTGCATTTTCATCTCGTACTTTTAAAGCATGAAAGTTTTGGTAAGTTCTTATACAAGCCATTTTCAGTTGCTGCAATTTAACAGTTCGCAATAATCTTTTGTCAATGATTACTCTACCAGATTATCCAAACAAATGTTTCATCAGATGCCGCTCTTCTCTCTGGCTTCCATTCTTCTGATGGGAGCACCATTGAAGAAACGACTGAGCTTGGGAATGGCAACCAGAACCTAACGGTGCCAGCCGGAAAACAGTATTTACAACTGGAGCAACCTCATGATAACATGATTACTCCATATAATATGGAAGACAAACCATCCAAGCTTGAAAGTGGTGAATCCAGCAATTCTGGGAGTTTTGAGGATTTGAACTTCTTACTTGATGAACCATTCCTAGATGCTTTTGCTAACCTTGAAGAATTTATTGAAACTAATGATATCTTAAATCCCGTTCAAACAAATGCTTCTGCTTCTGACATGCTGGACGAGTACCTCTCTTTTGTTGATGCCAATGACAATTCACCATACTTAACATATGATTCGGCTGTTATAGCAGGAAGTAATGGCTTCACTTCCGATCAAGTGCTGCTTTCGCAGAAGGTATTGTTAACACCTTCACATGCTTTTTATTGTTCAACACTTCAAGTCAACTGCTATGCAATTCGCAACTTACTATGGAGACTACTTATTCTCGCATTTTAATGGATTCTTGTTACAGTCTCTTTGGAACCTTAGCTCGTGGGCTACTTCTCTCACTTTGACTGCTGCTTCTTTTTTCTCTTTTTCTTTTTTTTCTTCCTTATTTTGTTACTTGCATGTCAGGAATCCTTTCCGGGAACTGAGGAAGCTTTTCTGCCCAGTGGAGAGCTCATCTATGGTAATACTAATGATGCTTTCAATAAGCAAGAGTTTGCTAGAGGTCAATCAGGTACTGAATGTCTTAGTTTTCGCTTTTAGTACCTAGATACTGGTTTAATTAATGAATCAAATTAGCCCGATTTTACCCCTCTAGCAGTACATTCATGTGGATTGTGGCATTAGTTTCGGGGATATGTTTTCTTGGTGCTTATATGGTTAGTTTTATGGGTGCAGATACGTTTGTCAAGAAGGCAAGTAAAATGTTGGGCACTATTCCTGCACCCCCAGCATTTGCGGCAGAGTTCCCTCCGAAAGATGCAGTTTATCGACTCAGTTCTGTGGCTAGATCATCTAGTTCGGTACATGTGAATGCTGGCAGTAGGAAGCATGGAAATTTCCGCCTTATACTCTCTTTTGGGTTCGCACATGGTGATGATGGATCTGCCTGTTTGGAATCGAGAGTTAGCTTGTTTCCAGGGAAGAATGAATCATGCATGTTGAGGGGTTGGTTCTTCTTCATGTTTATGTGGGTCCTAATTCTAACCATGAGCTTCAAGCTTGGGGCATACATATGTGCTAATTAAGTCCAAAGGTAGTTATGGTATTTAGGTTGAAAACTTAATCTGTGTTTCAATATGGGATATAGGCAGTCCTGCTAATTTTTATGTTCCAGAAAGAAACTCAGTTGGACTTGCGTAAAGCTACATTATAGGACCTAGCTATTTTTGTTGTCCTGTGCTGGAATAAATCTTCATCCATACTGGTTGTGTTTTTCGTTTGTAGTTGTATAATTCTTTCTTTCACCAATAGGGAAACCGGAAACAGTATCCAAGTCTCATTCTTTCTTTCACCAATAGGGAATAGGTATCCAAGTCTCAAGTAGGGTTATGTGAGTTGTTTATGTAGCTTCAGTTAGCTGTGTTGAAGCCTTGTCCATTGGCGTAGCGCTGCTATATATGTCACCTGGAAGAGACGGCGGATTTTGTTTTAATGTAGACTTGTTTTCGATTTTTTATTCTATAGAATTGTATTATACAGGTAGAAGCAAATGTCTTCTTATTGAGTTGATGCTCGCTTAACAACTAAAGTATACGAAACAGTAGCAAATTCACTCAAAACCATGTGCCAATATGGAAATAGCCCATGCTTAGGTGATCTAGTCCTACAGTTCTTGAACACAACACCTCCTATCACCAAGTATGTTACTTTTACATTAATATTACATATTTTGCACTAAAGCGAACATTTTTCATGTTCGTGTTTTTATCATTAGTTTAAATTTTCTCCTAAACTGCAAGGCAACTCTATTATGTGAAGTTATGATGCGGGACGAAAGGCGTTAACTTATATGCAAAAACTTGATCATTTGAAGCATTTTGACATGTTATGACAGTTTTAAAGTTTCAACAAAAAGTATTTGATTTTGACGTTTGCTCAGTGTTTTCGGGTTGAAACGTTATTGCGTGCAAGACTCATCACTTTGCCATGACGCAGCAGCTCGTACACCCAAATTTCACCAAATGCAGGGTCAATATTGTGTTTTACTTTAATATTGCGAGAAGAACTTATAATTAAGGTACTGGGTGCTAGTGCTTGCTATATAAACGTTGCGCCATGGATCCAATCACTGTTTTTTAGTACTTTTTCGATATTTTCTTTAAGTCCGATGACCTTTTCTTCATTTCCTTATCTTGGTAACAATTAGGACTTTCTATTTAGTATTTAAACACTTGTTGTCGTTTTTGTCATACAATTTATGGTATTGAACAAAAAAATAAAGACATTCACCTTCATATCTGTGAATTCTTGATATTTATGTTGAACAAACGAGTTTTAAGTCAATTCTCGAGATTTTGTAAAAATCAACGAACTTTCAGGTTAGTGTTTTTATGTTTATCCACCCAAGCTGGGTTAGGTTGTCCAGGATGACTTCACATTCCTCTACTGTTGCATGGTATATAAATTTATGCAAAGTAAGCTTTCTGGTGATGTGGATAGCCTTTTTGATGAAGTAATTAATGTACTAGTAGGTAGCTATCTCAAATTTCCAATTTCTTTTTTATCTACTAATTTATTCACTTTATCTTATTCCATATATTGACTAGTTCTCATCATCTTAGGCTCTGTTCTGTTCAACTAAAATTTACTAAACTGAATTGTAGTATAAAATATAACTAAGCAGAACTGAACTGAACTGAATGAGTTTTCAGTTGAAGAGAACAGAGCCTTACTCCATCAGTCCGGATAAACTACACATGTTAGAGTTGACACGTAGTTTTAT
Source organism: Plantago major (assembly GCA_026545765.1). Classification (NCBI taxonomy): domain Eukaryota; kingdom Viridiplantae; phylum Streptophyta; class Magnoliopsida; order Lamiales; family Plantaginaceae; genus Plantago; species Plantago major. The sequence goes on along the minus strand of CM048839.1, from coordinate 79,903,787 downwards.
ATGAAAAACAAAACATGAAAATGTAGTAAAATGATGTATTTAGGTTGGAAATGTTGTAAAAAGGGTGTGCATGAAAGATTGATTATTATTATTATTATTATTATTATTATTATTATTATTAATTCGTTGAAATGAAGTACCTTCCTTTCTTAATAATATATGGAGTTTTGTGAGACGGCTATACGTGATAAATAATTTTAGAAGTAACTCTTGTAAAAGGTGAACCCCTAGAAAGTTGTATGGGGGCGGAGTAATAAATAGAATTGTCAGGAGACGAGAAAGATCCAGATTCCAGATGTCTGTTTTAATAATTTATTTATTCCCATAACATAGGATAAGAGAATATTTAGGTTGGAAGGTAGGAATGAGATGAGTCCCGCGGAGACTGCAAACAAAGTATATGTAGTGACAAATCTTAGAAGATACCAGCATTAACAAAATGAATGAAAGACGGAATGATGTTTTTAAATATATATATAATGTTTCAAACAATATCAATAATGTTGTATGAATGTACATTTTATATCATTTTTATAATTATGTATATAACCCATGTTATTATAAAAATCTCTAATGTAACTGAATATATTTGTAATATATTTGTAATGTTTGTCAGTCTCTTATAGTCTCTCCATAAATACGTCCCTTAGGAGACTTTGTGTGATTTGTCCCTTAATCTTTGATAGGTTGTAATATGATCTGTTAACATTTAAATGTGTTGAGATGACTAGCCAGAGCGTGTGATACATCGGTTCGTGTTAACTATACCAAAGTATATACCATCTCCCGTACCATCATTGCGATTGCGACACATGGCAATACCTAAATTTGATTGGTTAACATATCTTTCCCAATATCCATACTATTTCAATTCATCCTAAAATTTAGAAAACAGTTATGGAAAGTGCAATCAACCAATAATTTCTTACTTACGATATTATCATCTTTGAGCATCCAGACTAATTATTGTTGTGAAATCACATTTGAGCAGCTCGTGTCATCTAATCTCATTATCGATCTAATTGCTCTGTAGTTGTTCTTACTCCTATTTAATATGACTAGTATTAGAAAATTTAAAATTTATCATATGTAAGAGCGGCTGGTAATAATTACTATCTTTCTTTGAGCAGTAAGGTTTATAACATTTCAATGTTTGTAAACGGGCATTCTCTTTTATGTCGTTACAACTTATCATTATAAAATTTTGTTGGGTAAAAATGTGTTCAAAATTTCTGGAAATATATCTCGCAAGTCCAGAAATAAAATTTCAATCATCTCTTATACTAGATTACTAGATTATTTTTGTAATCATATTTTACTCTTTGATAAAATAATACATATTTTTGTAATCATCCTAGATAGTAACAACTCTTTGATTCTGTTCAAGATGAGCAAAATATATTGGATATCAATTAAACACTACTGTTTGGTATATAACTAAAGTTTACAAAATCGGGTTAAAAACACATAAATTTTTACATAACTCAAGGTTTTAGTTCTATATCAATCAGTCCCTAGATGCACAAAAACATATATGACAGTTCCAGTTTCAACAAGCCTCATAAGATATGTTCTTGCAGTCTTTGAATTTAATCTGCACATTATTTATATTTGCAGCTTAATCTTGCAATCAAAGCAATGAATTAGGCTAATGAACAGTGATAATGCCTAAGGGTTATTTGAGGGAAAATGGGGGAAAATAAAAAAAAAATAGGAAAAATAAGATTTTTCTGGAAAATGTGAGTAAAAACAATTTTCCTTATTTTGTGGAGATTGATGTATTTTGTATAGATTTTGATGAATTTTCCAGAATTTCCTTAGAACTATCAAATGGTTGAAAAATAATATTCTCCCCTATTTTTATTTTTTTTCATTATTCTTCAAACCAAATGAACCCTAAATGTAATGTTAACTAAAATAAATTATACGGGAGGTGCACTTTCAAAATCTGTTTCCTAAATTTAGTATGAATGAAATAAGAGTAAATTTTGGAGAGATATGTTCTCAAATCAAAATATTGCCATGTGTCGTGATTGCAACGGTGGTACGAGAGATGGTATACACTTTGGTATAGTAAACGAATGAATTGTCAAAATAGCCTTCTCCCAAAAACTATATCCCAAACTAACATTCTATAAAACTTATTTTCTTTTATAGCCTTCTTTGACACATGAGATACTATTTAGATAATAAAATGTCATAAAATTCAATTTAAAGTGTCATAAAATCATTGAACAGAATGTATTAAAAAATATAAATATCTCATTAGTTTAAATCTTTATCATCTAGTCTTCAAAATATTTAAACTGTATAATTAATTTTATTTTTTTTTGAGTATATCACTATTATAATCATATTACATCAATTGAACTAATATATCATTCGTATCATTCATTATGAATAATCATCACTCAATCTATCATAACTAGCATACACTAAATAATAAGTCCGCTCTCGGCGGGAATCGAACCCATAACTATATAATTAATTATAAATCTTACAAAATTAATACAGAACGATAGTCATTACTAATTAATGTAAATTATACTAATAAGAATCGTCCGTATTAATTGAGGTTTCAAGAAAAATAATAAATATGAATTATACATGGTTAAATGCAAATAACCCCAGGGATTATCAAAAGGATTTAAAAAAAAATTAAGAGTGATAGAGCACGCCAAATCTCTTAGTTAAAAAAATAGCACTAAACCCTCTAAGTTCCTATAAAATTTTGCATGAAACCCGCTCACCTGTACTTCCTCGGTACCATCGGAAGTGTCGCATTTTGACTTTTTTCGGTCAACCGTCTCCAACTTTGACTACAAATTAATTTTAAACCATAAATGTAAAAAGTTCGATTAAATTATATAATGAAACTTTAAAGACTATAATTTCATTATATAATTTACTGAATATTTTACATTTGTGGCTTAAAATTATTGCGTAGTCAAAGTTGAAAACCGTTGACCCGAAAAAATCAAAATGGAACACTTCGGGCGGGACGGAGGAAGTATAAGTTAATCACTAAATAACAATTTAGTTTTTTTACGGTATTTTATGTATTATTTTATTATTAAAATAAAATTAATAATAAAATTAATTTTATTATTATTATTATTATTATTATATATAAATTTTTCGGAGTTAAGAAATTTATCAAATCACACCATCTCTGTAATAGGTAAATGCCTCGACGAAATTGTTCGAATTGTGTAATCGCCCGTTATGGACACCGGACTCAGATGAAGTTCGGACCATCTAGCAGAGAAAATCCTTATGCACCCATTTCACATGTTAGGGCGATCTTAGATGTGTCGATATCAATGGTGACGTGAGCTGGGTTCAGAACGTCGTGAGACAGTTCGAAGCTTACCTATATATATATATACTAGTACTAACCCGTGGCGATGCCACGGTATTGTTTACTTTAATAATAAATAGAAAGAGGAGGATAAAATAAATTAATTGAGAAAATAAGTTAGTCCAATCTATGTAAACAACGTTGATCGTGGAATTGGTCGGTAGTCCTTCTTCATCCAATATTATATCATTGAGTCTTTATTCATGCTAACTATAGAAAATGTAAAAATGACTCATGATGACGGGTATGCTCTGAAAGGGGTAAGATCCAACCTTAACCCGTTCGGGACCCGACGGTGGATAACATTATTATTTTGTATCGGCTCCTACCGTACCCAACTTGTTAATTAGTAACAGGTTACGTCTTTTTATAAAAAATTGTATCCCTAAAACCGAACCAAAATAAAATACAAAAGTATACAACACAATCAATAGGGTTGTTCCCAACAACCCCCGCAATGGTATGTGGTCACCCCACCACACATAGAAAAAAAAATTATACAAACATAATTTCGCATGTTACGGTTGTTTTTTTTCCAACAACCCCTCGGTGGTATCTGTCACCCCACAAAAGACACAAATATAATTTCACATGTTATGGATGTTCTTTTTCCACAACACCCCCCCCCCCCCCCCCCCTATGGATGTAGAGAGAAGATCGAAGAGAGTATCTGCCCCCCCACCCCCCGCCGCGGCCGGCCTGTTATGGATGAAGAAAGTAGAGAGAAGATCGAAGAGAGTTTCCCGCCTAAAGAGTATCTGCAGACCCCGACCTAATAAAATGTTGCGGTCGGGTCTTGTTACAAAGGTATGGAACGGGTTCGAATGTCTGCCAAATCGTACCTGAACATCATTATTTAGAACGGGGTTGAATTTGAGTTTGATAGAACTCGGCCCGTTTAAAAGTAAAATAACGGAATACCAGTGTAGTAATATATAGGTCGAGGTGATCTCAACAGTGTCCCTGAGTCTTGTTAGTAAACATTCATAGAAAAATGTATGCTTTTGAATCTATAATAAGAAATTGTTTATCATTTATACACATATGATGTGGAATTTAATATCTTATTGTATATGATTTTTTCCTAACTAAGTTTGATGGTACACGAAGATGTATCAAAGTGCAAATCGTCTGTATAAAGGAGATGTAGAGAAACGCTAAATGATTTGTACATAGGTAGGTTTAATATTGTAAATATATAGTTGTTGTTATATTTATTAGGATCGAAATTTTACTTTTCTAGGTCGTAAACTTGTGATTGTTTTTAGAAGACTTGTTCCAATAAATTTTACAATTCTTTCGCCAATGTTTGGGTCGGAGTTCCTAATTTATTTGTACGGTTGATAAATCAAGTATAAACTGATCGGACAATACCAATCTTGCTCACTTAAATTGGAAGTGTCTGGACCTAAGGTACCTTTTCTCTTTCTTTATGGGCACTTTTTTTTCTTTTATAATTTTTACCGATTATTATTTAACACTTTTTTTCTTTTATAATTTTTACCGATTATTATTTAACACTTTTTTTCTTTTATAATTTTTACCCATTATTATTAAATAGTCTTCTTAAACTTAATCATTATTAAAAAATACACTAAATAATCCCATTAAATCTTTTCAATTTTGTTTCTAATTAATATATGCATTATGAAATGTTTTTGTTTTCCATCTTTTTAAATATATAAATAAATTATTGGGGAATAATCTAAAGAGTATATAAAACTCATAAATGTCATCAACTTACAGACCTGTATATTATTTACTAAGTCGCAAGTAACTTGAGGCACATTTCGTCAATTACAACAATAACCTATCTAATTTACGTGCCGATAGAGAACGAACACGTTACTCTAGGTTATTCTTCCTTATACCAGCCGTGCAATGTAAACTTCAACTCCACAATTTTTCCGCAACCTCCGTCATTTATGAATCATAAAAAAAAGGGTATTCCTCTCGTATTCAAGTGAAATATGCCTCAAGTAGTGATATATAGCAACCACTCTAGTAATGAATCATAAATAAAGGGTATTCCTCCGGCCCAAATATGTCCCAAGTAGTGATATTCTTCTCATGCTTTATTTCTTCCAACTTTGATAAGAATAAATGGGTTCCATGCCTAAGATTAATTTATTATGTTAACTTACAAAGAGTAAGCAATACTCCATTCGCCCCGCATAACTTCATACACTTGTACATTTTTAGCCATTACAACAGCAAGAAGCTACACGTGTGGGAAGCTGGATCATTTTAAATTTGAGACGCTTAACGATCAGTTATTTTAAACACATGGATTGGAAACTTGCAAAAAAAAAAGAGGAGAAAGACATTCAAATATATATGAATGGAAAATAAAGGGAAGCGTTATCGCTAGAATGGAAGGACGGGCGGTACTTTTCTCGATCGAAAAAAAGAGTGGAAGTGCTGGCGATGAGGCACAAAAAAGAGTTGGAGAAAGATTGTTGAATGAGAGAAATCTATCACGAAGGATCGAGTATGGAAAGAGGGGGATTCAACTTCTTCTAGATGAGTAATGGAACTGCAGTCCGTGGAATCAGGGGAGTCGGGAGTATATTTTTTCTTCCCGGGGGAGTAATAGACTTACCCTGATCATAATTGTTTTGTAATTTTTTAATTTTAAAATATGAAAGAAATTCTCACATTGATTTGAGGTCAAATTCCTATAGCTAAAATTGAGAATAAAAACTGGTCTTTATAATATTATAGATGTCCCATTAATATTGCCTAATAGCAAAAAAGTAAACCACTAACCATGATCATTTTTACTTTATTATCTAATTTTCAAACTATTGACTTTCCTAAAAAAAAGTCCGGAGAAGAAGTGTGACATGTTTAGCGGGACGGAGTAGTATAATAAATTTGGACTTCGATGTAATTGTTCAAATTGTGGGGACTCAGATGTAATTAGAAGATATAGTTGGGTATCAAATGAAATTTTAAATTTTTTCATAATTTTTTAATAATTCTTTATTCCATAATCCATATGATTCTTTTATGAGTAAGTCTATTGAGAGACGATATATAAATAACTTATCTTGAGACGGACCTATATTGTCAAGATATTAATCGATGTTGTTAATCAAAACATATACGTTGTCAACATCGATGTATTTTCATATGCAAAAAAAAAATACATATTGTTATTAATAACATATATATTTTGATTAATAACATGTATGATTTTCGTGACAACCTAGATAAGTTGATACTGTCTCTCTGTAGACTTTGTGTTCTTTTATAATTTTTTGAAACTATTATAAATTATAAATGTTAAGCCACACAAAGAAAGCATCGAGTTATATGATATTTTTGAACAAACGTGCTACATAGACCATCTTCATAGAACTTTTCTAGAGACCGACCTAAATTATTAAACAAATGATTGATGGTTTTAATTAAAATGTATGTCTAAGTTGTTAATATTGATATTTTTATATAAAAAAATGCATTTTGTTAGCAACATATACGTTTCGATTAATGGTATCAATGATTTTTTTGATAATATATATGATCGTCTTTAAATAAGTTATCTCGAGATGGTATCTCATAATACTTACTTTGTTTAGAATGATTTCCGATGTTTATATGCTACTCTATTTTGAGACTAAATTTAAATGATATTTTATTGGTATGCTAATTTGTTATTTTGTATCTGCAAATGATGAATGCGAAAATCTTAATGGAGTATTTTGAACAATTTTACATTTTTACTTTATTACGAAATCCATGTGGCCAGACTTAACTTAAAATATCTTCCTATGGCAAGAAAACAATACCATATGCATGGTATGTTAATCTGTATTAATTGTGTATTTGAAAATACTTTTAAAAAAATACTTTTGTGCTTTTGAGATAGAAAGTAATTTGTTATGTTTTATATTACAACTTGTCAAAGAAAAGCAGGTAATCATTAGAAGCATAGAAGCAACACAATAACTACTTCTAAGTACTTTAAGCATGCAGTATCATTTTTTCAATTAAAACCAATTAACTAAAACTTATGTTTTACAACTTTAAACTGTTTTTTTAAATAATATATTAAATTCTATTGACTTTTACTTGAAATAAACTTTAAGAAAAATCAAGCAAAAAATCACCGGTAAAAGTATTTGCAAACACACATTAACTTTTATTGGAGTATTATTAGTGCAGCGATATATTTTGAGACTAATGATCTGTTATCTTCATCTGAAAACTCACTAATTTCAGTTCAGTCCTGATAAGTTCAGCTTTGATTTGCTTAGTTGTTTTTTATACTACGAACATATCATAAATTTTGGTATTATATATTATGCTTTGTGTTTGTTCCATATTGAACTAATCTCTCTCAAATATCTAATGATATGTAAATGGACTACATAATTGAACAAACGATAAAACATAGTACTACTAAACCCTATCGCATCACAATTTAAAATTAAACACAAAAAATTAGAACTCAACTCATTACTATTCACAACATTGAGTCTTTGTCCTAACTCAACTTAAATTGAATTTTGAATGTAATTGAAAACACTCGTGTGACTCACCAAAAGGATTTGAATTGATGTTTTTAGTGGCATAATTGTCTTATTTCAAATACAACAATAAAAAATTCAAATAACACATCCCACAACAAACTATAATAAAAATACATATATGTCAGATTACTAATTACACGCAGCTCATTGATTGGACTTTGAAACTTTTGGGCATCAAATATGAATTTCCAAAGCTTTTGCACTTCTTAGAGATTACTCTTCCGCCTAAGATGCTTCCCGAGTTCCTGGTGCAGAAAATCAAGGCAACTTCCTGTATCGCTATGAAAGTCTAGTCTCATGATATATTGCCATGTAAAGATTAAAAGTTAAAAAGTCTCAGGTTAATAATGTAGAGATGGACTTTTTTGAAGAAGCTACTAATACAGAGACCGCCTGAAAAATTGATAGACTTCTATGTATTTAGATAACCATGTTTATATTATATGATACAATTATCATGACATGTTGATTTACAAATTGACTAATTAGAACTGCACAAACAAACAACAACAATAAGAAACAGCCTGAGCGTTAAACACGTTTCTGAAAGAGAAACATATATTGCAAACAAAGTTGTTTCAATCAATACAAGTGGTATCTGAAGAATGAAGATAAGGACGTGCAAAGAATCAGAAAACAAGTCTAGTCTCTGATACAAAGCATAGTTCCGTTGACACTACAGGACAAAAAGTATAGCACAATGCATTTAATGCACGGACAGAGATGTCTGAGTAAAAGCAACGGCAACTTCTGAGAAGAAGACAAACACACTCTGATTACTATACACAGATATCGATAGTTTGAATTTGAGCCTAACGGATACTATTCAAACGGCACTCAAAGTCATCTATAAATATCAACACTTAGACAGCTTGAGGGAGGACACACATTGCATACGCTGAAACATAGAACTCTGAACATCCTACTCTCTCAAAGCAACTTACTTATTATCAAAGCTTTCTGTTGCGACTAAAGCTTGTGATCTTGAGTAAACACTGAAGTTCTAAGTGTCCTGATCCTAAACAAGCAAAGCTATCTGTGAAGGAGTTGAATCAAAAGATCAACTATCTGAGATTCATTCTCTTGAACAGATATCATAAGACTTGGGTCAGTAAAATCGAACAAGATACCATACGCTGTAAAGTGTATTAAGTAACTTAGTTCACAGAGCTATCTGAATAACTGAAAAGTTATTAAGACGCTCATCTGACAACTCAAACCGAAACCAACACCAAAACCGGCGTGGAGTACAGGAAGTACTTAGTTTGAAAAATCAGGGAATAACTCCAAGGTTACCGGAGTATAGGAAGTACTTGATTTGGGAAACTAAGGAATAACTCCAAGGTTTTTGAGTATAGGAAGTACTTAGCTTGGGAAGCTAGGGAACAACTCAAAGGTTTCTGAGTATAGGAAGTACTTGGCTGAAGAAGCTAGGGAACAACTCAGGGGGAACATTTGGTTGGGAACCAATTGTTCAGAATCTTAGAATAGGATTTTTGTAAGGTTATCTCAATTATCTGTTCTAGTGAATTCTAGGTCTCTGATAGACCGAAGTGGATTAGTTGGAGGATTACGCCACCTCCAGATACCACTATACTTGCTGTGTCATTTACATTTCTGTATTTATACTTCAGCAACACACACACACTTATTAACTGTTTCTACACTTATCTTTATTAAGTCTTCCGCACTCTGATTCTAAGTATCAGATATCCATTCAGATATCTGAGAAACATTTGTTATCGACAAAAGTTTTAAAAGACTATTCACCCCCCCCCCCCTCTAGTCTTTTACTTTGCCGTTATCTGGACCAACAAGTGGTATCAGAGCAGGAGGTTCACCAGCCTTCTGCACTGAACCTAGATCCCCAGATAGGTGAAGGAACTTTGTCCATTTTTGAGGACTATTTAATTTGTGTTAAGTGTGCGGTATGTCTCGAGTGATGCACCGTTCTCAAACCGTAGAACTACGAGAAATGAAAAATAACATGATGCTCCACCTTGAAGCCATAAGTGTAGATGATCAAGTAATGAAGAATGGCCCAATAGTCATTCAACAACTTAAGCAAGTCATGGAGGTTTCAAGTGGAAGAGACAGATCAAAGCGAAGGATCTTCACAAACAGATCGTCAACTAGTGGAAGATCTATCGTCACGTTATTTACGAACCAAAGCTCAGAGAACTCGACATCGAAGATGCCAAGAGGAATCGTCTGGATGGTCAAGCTCAGAACATCATCATCGATCGACACTGAGCACATGTAAAGCGTGGGGTGCTAAAATGGCGAAAGTTCGCAACCGTGATTGAAGAAATCTGCGGAACCGAGAAAACCAAGGAAAACAAGTTCGAAGTTCTAAAGTTGAAATTTCAAAATTTCAAACAAGGTCCCATGAAACTCGAAGAACTTGATTTCAGATTTACCACTCTCTCGAGTGATATGGCAAAGACTTGGGAAAGCAATAGATACTCTCGAGAGAAGATTAAGACTATTGTCAAGTCTTAACCACAACCGGGAGCATACTAAATTCTTTTATTTTAACCAAGGTATGCCAAATATCACTCAAAGGAACTTTTCTCTCATCTTGCTATCGTTGACTATGAGACAACTCGAGAGAACAAACAACCTGAAAAGTTGCGTAATGTTGCTCTAGTTAATCAAGGAACTTCAAAAGAAGAAAAGCAAGGAGGAGATCGAGGATGCTCTTTGCCGCAAAGCAAATGAGTAAATTTGTCGGTCGAGAAATTGAGAGAAGAAAAGCCAAAGAGAAGTAAAAAGCATCTAGTTCAAACTATCACCAAGACAAAATATGCAGAGCTCATTTGAACAAGCCAATTTCGTAAAGCATCATGTCTTGAGGAAGCGTAAATTGAAACGATATCTGTTTCTATTGTCGTAAACCCGCCACTTCAAGAAGGATTGTCCCCTCAACAAACTAAGGACGGTGACAAGAAAGATGAAGAATCTTCGAAGAAGCCGTAAAGCTTTGTTAATCAAGAAAGAAAGAAAATCCAGATTCAACTGGATGCTCTAGACGTTGAGACAGATTCTGAAGATGACAATTCAGATGACTCAACCCTACCATCACCAGAATTATGTGGAGTTACTCATGACATAATCAACTTTGGCCTCAAGAAGAATGAAATGTGGAGTTCTTTGAAATTGACGGACCGACATCTCCAACATAGAAAAGCATCTTATGGCTGATGAGGTAACACATACTTCTTGCTACACTTATGAAAGTGATGAAGAGGAAATAAAAATCTAGAAAATCTCAGAAAGAACTTGACATCTATGAAAGAGAATTTCTAATGATTCGAGCTAGAGCCGAAAAACCTGAAGAAGAAAAGAATTCTCTTGAAAAGGAAAATTCTCAATTAGTTAAAGATTACGAGAGAAAGGATGTCAAAACGCATTTCTCAAAGCTCGATATATCCGAGGCTAAAAAGTCACATGAAGAAGCAATGGTTGAAGTTACGAAAGAATTATGAAAATCTTCTTCGAAAACAAGGAACTCAAGAAGAAAGAACTATCTTTTCAATCTTATGCCAAAGCTAGTGACACTCTTCTTCAAGTACAATCTTACTTAAGAGATCCTTGAAAAAGAAAGGACTCATTTGAATACACGACATATTGTTCTATTACTCGAATAAGAGTAAGGAGAAGAGAACATTTGTAAGTACTCAAGAAGACGGTTCCCATGCAATCTATAGTATTGGTGAAAAGACAAAGATTGTTGACAAAGGAAAGGCGATATGACTAGACCTTTGGGAAAACAAGTCAAAACAAAAGCGATGGTATGCGTCTCGAAAAGAAACACAACACCGAAAAGTGTAAACACCCACAAGGTTATGTCTCAAAAGGTAGAATTGCAGGTGAGCAAATTCTCCCATGTCACTTTTTCTCGAAAGAAATTGATCAACCAGAGACTAGCAAAGTCGCCGAGAAAAGATCTCGATAGCTTCAAGTGCTCAAAACGGCATTGGCTACAAAGGCATCGGAAAACAACTTGCTCATGAGTACAAGCAGGAGCAAGAACGATGGCTGAAAGCTAGAATTGCTCAAAGCAATTATCAGAAGTGGAAGTTAAATCAAGCCACTGAAAATCTGAATGCCAGGGCTAGAAGAAATCTGGCAAGGAAGGCTAGGTCTGCTGAAAAGCAAACTCAGAAACCTGACAGGTATCTGAAAGCATCATATGGAGCACCTAGGAACACACCAAGGAAGAAAATAATTCTTACTAATGATAACTTTCATTCAAAAAGAATTCCTCCTTACGTTCCTGTCAAACAAAAGCATATTTCAAAGAAATTCATTCAAAAATGGATTCCTACTGGAAGAACTTTTGATTCTGACGGTTCCATCAAAAATAAGAGAACCTAATCTCCTGTTTCCTGTTATGTGCAGAATGCCTCCTGGACTAAAGCACAATGGCTATTTGATAGTGGATGCGGAAAGCACATGACAGGAGACAAAGCAAATCTGGTTGACTACAAAGCTTGCAACACAGGACCAGATATCAGATTTGCTGGAGGAAAATTAAATCCCTCTCTGGGATTTGGCAACGTCAAATTGGGAACTCTAACAATCACTGACGTATTACATGTTAAGGATTTGAAATACAATCTATTTAGCATGAGCCAGTTTGCAGACAAGGGTTTTACTATAAAATTCAAAGCTAAATACTGCAAACTAATTGACAATGAGTCAAAGCAGACAGTCTTAGTTGGTCGGCGGAAAGGCAGTCTTTATGTTGCCGACTGGGCATCTGCCACAACTGAAGAATGTCTCATGGTGAGTCAATCTGGTCACACAGAAGAGCACTGGTTATGGCACAAAAGAATGAGTCACTTGAATTTCAAAACTCTGAATAGACTTGCCAAGAAAGAGTTAGTGGTTGGTCTTCCCAAAACATCTTTCAGAAAGGATGGTATCATTACGCTTCAGATGGGGAAACAATCTAAGATCTCTTTCAAGTCCAAAATCAGACACTCTAGTGTTAGACCACTGCAACTTTTACACATGGATCTTTTTGAATCATCTGTAACTAGTTATGTAGGAAAGAAATATGGTCTGGTTGTTGTAGATGACTTCTCAAGATTCACTTGGGTTGTCTTTCTGAAACACAAATCTGATGCCAGGGTGGAGATACCAAACTTGCTGAAAAAGCTTGAAGTCATGAAAAATGAAAAGGTATCTGCAATCAGAACAGATCATGGTACTGAGTTTGTCAATCAGTACATAAAGGAGTTTTGTACCTGCAAAGGTATACAACACCAACTTTCCTCTGTAAGAACACCTCAACAAAATGGTGTTGCAGAAAGGAAAAACAGAACTCTTAAAGAAGCTGCAAGGACAATGCTAGCTGACACTGAGATAAGTGAAATATATTGGGTTGAAGCTGTAAACACACCGCTACACTCGTAATGTATGCTTGATAAACAAACACCATAACATGACCCCCTATGAAATCTTGGTTGGAAGACCTCCCAATATCAAACATCTGAGAGTATTTGGTTGTAGATGTTTTGTTCTAAACAATGGGAAAGAGTATCTGAGAACATTTCAACCAAAGGCAGATGAAGGTTTTTTCTTGGCTATTCCACAAACAACAAAGCTTACAGAGTTTACAACAAAGAACAAAGAAAATTGAAGAATCAGTTCATGTTGTATTCTATGAAAGAAGTAAGAAAACACCTCCTATTGATGAACTCTCAGAAAAGTTCAAAGAACTATTACTGAGGGATACTAAAGAAGAATCCTCAGAAAGGAAAAACATCGGTATGGAAAGTGAGGATGACTCTGACGTAGAAAAGCTTGAAAAGCCTAGTAACAACAAGATGACTCACAAACATGATGAGGAATTTCCTATGAGTTTTCCAGAAATGGAACAGGTTACTGAGAACCTTCATCATGAAGAGGCATCTGAAAATAAGAATGCTGAAATGCATGTCTCAGATATCTCTAACACTGAAAAAGTGTCAGATATCCATGAAATTTCCCATATGTCAGATATCTCAGATACTGAAAAAGTATCAAATCAAAATCTTAGTGATTCACATTCAGATCACCTGGATATTGATCCTACTAGCACTAAACCTTTGATGAAATGGATCAAAGATCATCCTACAAAGGATATAATTGGACCAATTAATCAGGGTGTTAGGACTAGGAGAGCAATAGCTGAAAATGCTGATTCTCTCTTTGGATGTTTCATCTCGAATATTGAACCTAAAAATATAGAAGAAGCATTAGGACCAAGACTGGATCTCTGCAATGCAAGAAGAGTTGGATCAATTTGAGAGAAACAGAGTCTGGAAACTAGTTCCATTTATAGAAGGAATATCTGTGACTGGAACTAAGTGGGTTTTCAGAAACAAAATGAATGAAACTGGTGAAATAACCAGAAACAAAGCAAGATTGGTTGCCAAGGGATTCACCTGCATCAAGGCTTAGATTTTGATGAGTCATATGCACCATTGCAGATTGGATGCAATAAGACTCTTTCTAGCCTTTGCACTCATAAAGATTTCAAAGTTTATCGATGGATGTCAAAAGCGCATTCCTAAGCGGTGAACTTGCGTAAGTTTATGTTGAGCAACCACCGCTTTGAAGTTTCCTCGTAAAGTAGAATGGTCTATAAATTACGTAAAGCTCAGATGGATCAAACAGCTCCAAGAGCATGGTATGACACTTTGGCCAAATACCTTACGGAAAGTGGTTTCAAGAAAGGTGAAGTTGATAAAACTTTATTTACCTTAAACCATGATGGGAAACTACTCTTAGTTCAAGTATATGTTGATGACATTATATTTGGATCTAAGGACAAGCAACTTTGTAATGACTTTGCAAATCTCATGAAAAGCAAGTTTGAGATGAGCATGATGGGAGAAATGAATTATTTCCTAGGATTGCAAGTCAAGCAACTCAATGATGGAATATTCATTAGTCAAACAAAGTATGCAAAAGACATGCTCACAAAATTCAATCTTAAGCCTTCTGAAAAGAATGCTAAGATACCTATGAGCATTGGAACCAAAATGACCTATACTGAATCAGATAAGAGTATTGAAGAACATAAGTATAGGAAATTGATAGGTTCACTACTTTACCTCACCGCAAGTAGACACGATATTCAATATCTTTGTGGAGTATGTGCTAGATTTCAGACAAATCCAATGCAAACACAATACAACATTGCTATGAAAATATTAAGGTATGTGAAGGGTACAGTAGATGTAGGACCGTGGTATCCTAAAGAAAGTGGATTGAGTTTAATGGTACTCGATGTCGATTATCTTTGGATCATTGCTTGATAGGAAAAGCACCTCGAACTTGTCGGTTCGGGCACTAGACTTATCTCATGGTTTAGCAAGAAGCAAAACTCAATTGCAACTTCTACCACAGAGGCTGAATATATTGTTGCTGGTTGTTGTGCAACACAAATTCTGTGGATACAACAACAACTTAAAGACTATGGACTCGATGAGAAGAAAACTCCCATTTTCTGTGACAACACAAGTGCAATTGCGATTACACAGAATCCTAAATTTCATGCCAGAACAAAGCACATTGATGTTAGACATCACTTCATCAGAGACCATGTTGAAAAAGGCAATATAGAAATACTCAAGATTGGGACTGAAGACCAACTTGCAGATATCTTCACTAAGCCACTACAAGAAAGTAGATTCTTAGCCTTAAGACATAGTCTTGGACTAATGGAACTGCCAATGAACTGAAAAAGTTCAGGTATCTGGAACGGGCATCCAGAGAAAAGGTATCTGGAACGGGCATCCAGAGAAGAGGTATCCGAACGGTATCCGTAAAAGAGAGAAGAGGTATCTGGAACGGGAACCTAGAAGTCAAAAAGGCTAAAGAGCAAAAAGATAGCTTAAGATCTCTGAGACGAGAACTCAGATATCTGAATCATTCTATAAACGGGGAACACAAAAGAGAATAGTATAACTATCTGCAGTCAACTACTCTCTTGAATCTCGCACTATTTCTATCTTGATGAAAAACTTGGGAAAATCCTAAGTATAAGACAAATTCAGATGCGAACAGTGTCCTTGCTCCAACAGAATTGTGATTCAGATAGCTATTAGCCAAAATTCATTAAATGGGCACAATTACATTTGTTGATTGTGATCATTGCTGAAAAAGCAATGGTGACCCTTGATGAATTCAAGCGCTTGATCTGAATGGCAGAAATTAATTCACAGTAAATAGTGGACTGTAAAAATTCCGACAAAGACCACTTTGCATTTCATGCCGAAGTTACTTTTGATCATGCCGGCTTGCAAATCACAGATACGTACACACAAAATCAATTTGTATGTATTTGTCTGTTGAGATTCACTTGCTATATATATATAGGATTTTGGCAAATGAAATCACTTTTGCCTAATCCGAAATTTCAACTTGCATCAAAACAGCAAAAACCTTCTTCTGAGCCTCTGCAACTTCTCTAAATTATCTGCAAATCTCGATTAAGTTTTTCTGAAAAGAATCACTCAATCGAATCTCTTTCAAACACAAGCTTCAAATCCCTACTATATAAAGAGATGGCCTCCAAGAACACTTCTACACGAAATCCAATCCTCCACTGCATCACTGAAAAGCAAGCACCAGAGTTGGTTATTGTTAACAATCGACTGGTAGGAGCTTTCAATCCTGACCATTGGACTTCAAGTCACAGAATGATTTGGGGTGGTGCCATGGTTGAGGAATACCTCACTGCTGGAATAGAGAACCAAGCCGACAGAAAGCTAATTCTTGACATGCTTGAAAAGGCACAAATCAAGGGCTTTCTATCTGCTCGCCCTAGTGGAATATCATCACTTGATGTGTTGGAATTTTACAACAACTCCAGGATTATTTCCTGTGTATCTGAAGGCACTGAAATAGTGTCTATCAAAACCTCAGTCCAAGGAAAGGAAATCCTTCTGGACTTAACAACTTTCTGTAAGTTGTTTGAGGTTCAAAATCTTGGAAAGGATTTTGAAATAAACACCAAGGATGAGGAACTCCTTGAAGGTGTCAAAGAACTTTACAGTGATGTGTGTGATCTTGAGAAATCAGATACACCCACTGAGTTCAAACTTGCTGACATCCGAACCAGACATCTGTTGGTTCACTAGGATGTACTGGCTTGCATTCTTCACAAATGCTTTGATGGTCTACAAGGAAGTGCTGACCAGATAAGCCAAGAACGATGGATCATGATGTTCTTGCTGAATCAACAAGACAAAAGGCTGGAAAACCCTTTCAACTGGGGAAAGTACACCTTCATGAAATTCGTGAAGAAGATTCAAGGCTTCGAGCCTAAGATTGTTAAAGGACTAGCGAAGGCCACGATGGGATATGTGCGAAAATATGCTACTTGCTGGAAAAGCTTGGCATTGAGCTCAGAGAGACGGATGAAATAGCCAATAGTAACTTACTCTACAAGTATGAGTATACAAATCTGATGAAAAAGGTTACTGGGTCTCAGAAAGGTCCTAAGAAGAGAAAATCTGAAAAGATATCTGAAGAAAAGGTTGCGACCAAGAAGCCCAGAACTTCAAGAAAGAAGTCTGCTGGCAAATCAGAAGACACACCCAAAGAGGTTGTCAATTCTCAGATATCTGCAGGCATTGCCGATGAACCGATAATGGCAGATGAACTCATCAATGCTGCAAAAGAGTTATCAACTACTGAACAAGTAGACTCAGCAAGAGAAAGTGCTTTCAGAAATGTTGCGACTAATGCAGAAAGCCTTGCTGATGAACTCATAAATGCTGCCAAGAGTGGTGAAAAACACCAAGCCCCATCTGCAGAAACCGCAGGAATAATGGACCAATCAGTTCCCGATGCTGATGAGAGCTCTGACGATGAAGATGATGAACTAGTCATCTCTCAAGTCCTAGAAAAATCAAAAAGGGCTAAGGTTGCTGAACAAGTAACTGGTGAGAAGGTATCTGAAGAAGAACCTACACCACAGGTTGCTGAACCTATAGCAAAGGTTGTTGGTACAAACACATCATCAGGGAATGACTCTCTTGCACAACTTCACAAAGCCCTGATGAGTGGTATCTTAGTATTGGCAGATGCTGATGGAAATGCCACATCTAAGAATCTGGAAGAACACACTACTGATCAGTCTTCTGCTTTCAGACAACCACAACAACCACAGACACAACAACCACAACAGCCACAAGTGGTTGATGAAATGGTAAATGAACTCCATTTTGAATTACCGAATACTTATCTTTGAAGAAAATCCGTAATTGAGCGGTGTTCCCAACTCAATGAGAGGGATCAAACTGAGACATCTACTCAGAATGATCAACCAGGGGAGGCAACTGAGTTGCATACTCAGGGAAGGTGTGAAGTACCAGAAACTTCAAACAAAGAAACTGAACTGGGACAAGACGACCAATGTATAGAAAGGTCACAAGTTCCAGAGACCAATCAGCCTGAAACTGCTCGGGTAAATGACTGGTTTAACTCTTACCTTGTGAAAAATTTTATACTTATAAATCTTGTTACCTTATAAGAATCTCTTTGTTCTGAAATTTGAGTTAAAGCGGAAAAACAAGAGGAAGCTGAAAAGCTTACCTCAGATACTGAAAAAGAGGTTCCTTCAACCTCAACTCTTGAGAAATCTGAGCCTGTGCCACAGGTAAATAATTCTTAAAGAGAACTTTTTTTTTCAGTAAAAATGTTTGTATGCTCATTCATGATAAATGTTTCTAACAGGCTCCAACTGAGATGGAAGAAGATAAGGCAGAAATGCCAGAGACAAACCCAGAAACCAACAAGGTTTCTGAAGAACACATCACTGAGCCTTCAAACTTGAAGGTATATGAAAATCAGTGATAAGTACTCTTCATCCTGGGTTATCTTAAAACTTCTTCTAAATTATTCAATACTATCTACTTACAGGCTCAATCAGAAGTAGAAGTGCAAGGGGACAGAGTTGCGACATTCCCTGCACCTATGGAAATTGATGAGGCATCAAGGCCTTCATCACAAGAAAAGATTCCAAAGTCTCTGAGAGACAGCACAAGTCTCTGAGAGACAAGTATCCGAGCCTCCCATGGAGGTAATTGACCTCTCAGATATCTGACTTGTCACTTAAAGTTTTTCTTGATAAAATTTCCTAAGTATTGTGATAATGTTAATTCTCAGGTTCAAGAAAGAAAGGTTGATGAGGACCAGACTTCCAAGTCTCCACCTCACAACAAGATATCTGAGACACCAATCGTCTCAGTAGAACAAGTATCTGAGCCTGATGTTCATACTCAGGTAACTCAGAAATTAAACTACACTTCTACTCAGATATCTACCAAAGTTTTGAAACTCACTCAAAACTCTTTCTTTCAGGCTCAAACAGATGCAAAGCAGGTTCCCATTGAAGAAACAAGGGACCTACTTCACTTCTTCAAAGCTCACACTTTGCCAAAGCATATTCAATGCTTCAAGAAATGGCAGAAGTTAAGGTGCTCTGATCTCTCTGAAATATTGAGAATAACTGATCAACCAACCAGACGGGCACGAGCTCTTGACCTGGAAACATATGTCCAAGCAATGTTCGCTACAGAACAACATACAGTTGCGACTCTACTACACAAGGACTTTTCCAGAGAAGTGGCGCATAGTTTGATACATGCCTTTGAACAGGCAGATGGTCAGACAAGATTACAGATGGCATTCAAGCCAGTTCTGCCCCAGACTCTACAATTCATACCTTCTGAACAAGAAGAAGTTAATGGGCAGAAGATCACTATCCCGGAAGTGATCAATCTTGTATCTGAAGATGATGAGGAGGAAGAAATGAATGAAAATTTCTTTGATGAACCTCCCACTGATCATCACCAAAAGGATGATAATGACAAAAAGGATGATGATGATGCTCCTGCACCAGGGACCGGAGGAATTTCACAGAGAAACAATGCCTCAGTCGCTTAAAAGAAAACTGAGAAGACTTCCCAGAAATCTCCATCTCCATCTCCTCAGAAATCTACTCATCCATCTTCTAATCAACACGCAGTTACTACTGAACAAGTAGTTGAGCTCTCTGAGGAAACCAATCAGAAAATATTAAACACTCAGACCAGAAGTGCTCAACTCAGACAACTGTTGGCAGAAGAACAACAGCTCCATCTTCAACTGGAAGATCAAATAGCTAAATCCAGAGATAAGATTGATCAACTACAAGATCTATACTTAGAAGAAATGATTGCTTACTCTGAGGTTAAAGAGCTACGGGACGCTGTACAAGAGATCGCCAAAGAACTCGATACTGAATAAGTATCTGAAGTCAAGCATGATGCTAAGGCTGCATCATCTTCGAAAGAAGTACCATCCTCCTCCCAGAAAGGAAAGAAACCATTCTCTGAGATGGTTGCTGGACTTGATACGATTGATGAACATGTCCAAGAGGATGAAGATCACTGGGCTAATCACTCAGATGGTGAAGAAGACAAGACTTTGGCAGAGCACCGCCATGAACATTTAGCGGTTTCTCACTTAAAAAGAAAGTTGATTGCTCCTACAATCTTCAACAAACTGCCAAACGTCCACTCCCATGAGTACATGAGCAGTGCAATCTGGCTACTCACGAATAAGGAGATGTCTTCACAAAACAAGGAAGTAATTGCCTCAGTCCCCTCTGAAATGAGAAAGTTCATTGAGCTCATCACTCAGAGAACAACTAGCATGGTCATTGCTCAGAAAGATCTGGGAATGACAAGGGACGATGATATGTCTTTAGCTGAAAAAGCTTTTCAAGAGGCAAGTTACACTGCTGGAAAAGCAGATGCCATCCTAGGCCCATTGGCAGAACTCACTGATAAGGACAATGGACTTATCAAGCAAAATCAGGAGCTCAAAGCCGAACTTCAGAAGTTGGTCACTGCCTACAACTATCTACAAGGGCACTTTGACTCTCTCTCAGATTCCTTTATGAGACTGAGTCAGCCAACAATGACTAAGGGGGAAAGAAAGTACAAATCTGGACCTCAAAGTCAGGGGGAATGGGAAGAAGGAGATGAAAACAAGAAGAAATCTGGAGCTGGTGCTGCTCAGAAAGGAAGAAGAAAAACTTCCCAGCCACCACTCAGAATCTATGAATCCTCCTCAAGCCAAGCTGCTTCCCAGAGACCTACTGAAGGAACCAAAATGGTAACAAGGGCCATGGCACAGAAACCTCCAAGGAGTACCAAGGCTCCAAGGAGAAGACAAGTTAGAGGGATTGATGAATCTTCTGAAGAAGAAGAAGAAGAAGGTCAAATCAAGTCCCAGGGCAATGAAGAAGGCTGCAAAGATCTCACAAGAATTGATCTTGATGAAGATGATGAAGAGACTGATGAAGATGAAGCTCCTCTTCACAGAAAAAGGAAACTTGAAAGCCTAACTGAGCCCATAGCTGCAAAGCCCCTAGCAGCTAAAACACCCTCTGGAAATACCAAGTCTATCCAGGGTGGTGGTTCTTCAAGCAACAACCCCAAAGAGAATTCAAGATAGAAAAGGAACATACTGAGAGCTAAGCAAAGACAAAGTCAACTTCCACTCAGGCCAGAAGAAGCCAAAATTGAGTATGTGAAGTATGACAATGATTCCTCTGTCTACAAGTGCATCAATCAGAAAAATGGCTATTGGATTCTGGAACTTAAGCATCTATTGGTAAATTCAAGATTTCCAGAATCAATCCTCAAACAACTTATGGCATGGAGAAAGAATAAACCTACCTTGATCAACACCAATCACATCAAAGCATGGTTGGATTTTGAAGTTGTCAAGAGAACTGAAGCCATGAAAAAGGACCTCTCTGATGATTGTCCATATGGAAAGCCAGATGATGTGCACAAAATTGAATATCACGAGGCAGCACAAGACCAAGACTTCTGTGGAACCACATGAGTCGTTCTATCGGCGTAAGATCAATACAAGGGTGACATCAGATATCTGAAGATTATCTACGAATACTTCAAGCTTTCAGATATCAGAATAGAGCATGCCTGGAAGTGGGGAAAGTACCTATGGGTCAAGCATTTTGTCAAGAAAAATCCTACCAAAACCTACAAAGAAATCTGTGGATTTGCGGAGAAAGCAGAGATGCTTGTCAGAACTCTTCTTTATGATTATTCTGATGACATCAAAAGGTTTGGAGATAGGAAATTTGCAGACTGATCCATAGAAACACTGTTGAAGACTTGAAGATTGAAGACTTGAAGACTAGTTCTTTAGGATGTTTACTTGGAGCTTGGTTACTCCTGTTGTCCTAAATTACTAAGTTTTTTTTTTTATTTTTGCTGACTGAGCTTAACTGTATCATGTATTTAAAGTTATCTGTAATCTTTAGTTGCGACTTATCTGAAGAACTTACTCTCAGATAGTATTTTATAAAAGATAACTTGTCAGCAAAGATCACACCTTGTGATTTGGTTGATGTCTACTTTCTGCACTTAGTTATGTGATTTGAAAGATCTTGAGAAATGATTAAGTGGTGGATTGTTTCCTCATCCAGATTTGTAATAGGGAAGATAGTCATCGTTGACTGATCAAAATGGGGGAAATTTGTTAGAATATCTGTTTAGATTTTGTTCAGCAACATGATGACTTATCTTAGTCTCAGAAAGGTGACTAGTACTCTTGGTTCACTTGAACATTGTAAAAGAGGAAACCCACTAAGTATGACAGTCTAGCTAATCTTGTATAGGATGATAGGTCTCAAAATGTAATTTTTATTTTATGAAGAAAAGACCAAGAAGAAGACATCCAAGCAGAAAGCTCAACAAGAATTGAAGACTTGAAGAAAACTGCACAAGATTACTGAATCTGTTGTTCAGATATCTTAGCCAGATATCTTGTAGACACGAACAGTTTCAAACAAACTGTGTCACAAGAGATATCTGAGAAATGAGATACATATCTGAAGACAAGGAAAGTGTCCACAGATATCTATTCTCAGATACCTTGAGCGTTAAACACGTTTCTGAAAGAGAAACATATATTGCAAACAAAGTTGTTTCAATCAATACAAGTGGTATCTGAAGAATGAAGATAAGGACGTGCAAAGAATCAGAAAACAAGTCTAGTCTCTGATACAAAGCATAGTTCCGTTGACACTGAGACAAAAAGTATAGTACAATGCATTTAATGCACGGACAGAGATGTACGAGTAAAGGCGGCAACTTCGAGAAGAAGACAAAACTCTGATAAAGATTATACACACAGATATCGATAGTTTGAATTTGAGCCTAACGGATACTATTCAAACGGCACTCAAAGTCATCTATAAATATCAACACTTAGACAGCTTGAGGGATGACACACATTGCATACGCTGAAACATAGAACTCTGAACATCCTACTCTCTCAAAGCAACTTACTTATTATCAAAGCTTTCTGTTGCGACTAAAGCTTGTGATCTTGAGTAAACACTGAAGTTCTAAGTGTCCTGATCCTAAACAAGCAAAGCTATCTGTGAAGGAGTTGAATCAAAAGATCAACTATATGAGATTCATTCTCTTGAACAGATATCATAAGACTTGGATCAGTAAAATCGAACAAGATACCATACATTTGTAAAGTGTATTAAGTAACTTAGTTCACGAGCTATCTGAATAAGCGAAAAGTTATTAAGACGCTCATCGACAACTCAAACCAAACCAACACCAAAACCAAGTGGAGTGCAGTGGGAAGTACTTAGTTTGAAAAATCGGGGAATAACTCCAAGGTTACGGTATAGGAAGTACTTGATTTGGGAAACTAAGGAATAACTCCAAGGTTTTTGAGTATAGGAAGTACTTAGCTTGGGAAGCTAGGGAACAACTCAAAGGTTTCTGAGTATAGGAAGTACTTGGCTGAAGAAGCTAGGGAACAACTCAGGGGGAACATTTGGTTGGGAACCAATTGTTAAGAATCTTAGAATAGGATTTTGTAAGGTTATCTCAATTATCTGTTCTAGTGAATTCTAGGTCTCTGATAGACCGAAGTGGATTAGTTGGAGGATTACGCCACCTCCAGATACCACTATACTTGCTGTGTCATTTACATTTCTGTATTTATACTTAAAGAACACACACACTTATTAACTGTTTCTACACTTATCTTTATTAAGTCTTCCGCACTCTGATTCTAAGTATCAGATATCCATTCAGATATCTAAGAAACATTTGTTATCGACAAAAGTTTAAAAGACTATTCACCCCCCCCCCCCCTCTAGTCTTTTACTTTGCCGTTATCTGGACCAACAGATACAACCATGGTTTACAAACTCTAAGATCATTTCAGAACATTGTTCGATGTGCAAAGGCTACAAAAGAGAAACGACAGATAAAATTAAATAATTTAATCACATATAATCATACCATACTAATGAATAATGATGAATTGATGAATTTGCAAAACATAATAGATAGGATGAAAATGAAATTTGAAAGAAAACATCGACGTGTACCTTCCTTTCCACTTCCTTTAGCATCTTGAGTATTTCGAAATCAGATCCATTATTATGATATCTGAAGAACAATATGTGTGCATTACAAAAAAATGTTGAATCTTTAATTTTGGATTACAAACGCATATCATTCAATCACAGTGAAAAAAATGTACAGTAATTATTCTATTTTGAATTTTCACAATTTTATGAAAAGGGCAAGTTTCATATATACGAATATAAAAAAATCACCTAATTCGGCCGAAACTTGGTGGGCCTCTTCTTGAAATATGGTTTTAGCAATCCAGAACATCATCGTGGAGGCAAAGGCAGTTTCCGTGGTATAAGACTGATCAACAGTGGTCGACACATGATTAAATGGATTTACGGGAATAGTGCTTCGAAGGAGGAAGTTATAATCAGTATAATGAAAAATATAGGCTATGAACTCATGAAAAGAGAAGCGAAACACATGAATTTGGATAATTAGTATTAGCTAGTACCTCAAATATGATAGCTAGCGTGGCAAACAGATTAAGGTTAAACAAAATCCCCTGGTCCAGAATCCGAGATTGCAAGCTTATGATCTGCCGAGATGAAAGGTAACAGAAACTCAACGGTTGATTCTTTTTCTCAATGAAATGGAAGTAGTGGATGTTGACCACCGTCAATTGAGTGATGGAATCCATCGAGATGAGCGATAAAGATTCGAAATTGATGACTACAAATTTGGACAGATTAGATTGGTTTGAGGCCGATTCCGTCGTAGATAGTGGGTTGATCGGTGCACGGAAGAAATTCATTGATAGATTAATGAATCGAATCAAATCAAATCTTTCCATTTTATTAACTCCAAATGTAACTCATTTTCTTTGATAGATTTATGTTAAACAATTAATGAATGGGCTGTCAAAATCCAGAAATGGAGCAGAAGGAATTTGAAAGGATTTCTTACCATCTTTGTAATTTTCTTTGATTTATTTGGTGAAGTAAATACAAAAAATTGAAAGAAATTCTCTCATTCAATCTTGGCTTGAGTTCTATACAAAATGGATGGAATAAAAACTGATCTTTTATATATATATAGATTATAATTTTTTTTAGTTTAACGGGTATATATGTCACGTAAAATATATGAGTTTAACGAAAAATCTAACATCATTAGTAACAAGTGAATGAACTAAGGTGAGAGAATTTCATGCGGGATCTCTCTTTTCATTGTTTTTAATTTTAAAAATCTTTTTGATAATTTCTGAGTTATTTGCATCTAACCCTATATAATTCATATTTATTGTTTGCTTAGTTAAAGCCTCAAGTCGATTAATGCGGATGGTTCTTTATTAGTAGGATTTAGAATAATTAGTAATGACTACATGTCTGTCTTAATTTCGTAAGATTAATAGTTAACTAAATAGTTTAAATATTTTGAAAACTAAATGATAAGATTTAAACTGATGATATTTTTTCTTTAATACATTTTGTTCAATGATTTTTGACACGTTAATTTGTCTTTTGTGACATTATATTATCTACATGGCATTTCATGTGGCAAAGAAGGCTATAAAGGAAAATAAATTTTGTAGAATACTAGTTTAAAATATATTTTTTGGAAGAAAGCTATTTTGGCAATTCATTGAACCGGTAATACACATCAGATGAGGACATACCATAACACGTTTTATATTTCAGATGACAATTTACAATCTAACAAAGATCTAACAAAGATTTGGCCACATAGCATAAACATATAAACTTCATACAACAGAACACTTTTGTACCTTTTTCTTTAAGGCTTCATTTGGTTTGAGGGAAAATGAAGGAAAAGAAAAAAAATAGAGGAAAATATTATTTTTCACTATTTGATAGTTCTCAGGAAATCCTGAAAAATTTATCAAAATCTATACAAAATACATCTATTTTTACAAAATAAGGAAAGTTGTTTTTCCCTCACATTTTACAGGAAAATCTTATTTTCCCCTATTTTTTTTCTTTTCCCTCATTTTTCCTCGAACCAAATAAATCGTAATAGTATGAAACAAATCCACTAACCCACTAATCCCTAACAATCATATGTGAACACAAACGCATTAACAAGATCACACTTTATCCT
This sequence comes from Plantago major, assembly GCA_026545765.1. Taxonomy (NCBI): domain Eukaryota; kingdom Viridiplantae; phylum Streptophyta; class Magnoliopsida; order Lamiales; family Plantaginaceae; genus Plantago; species Plantago major. The sequence continues at coordinate 79,877,352 of CM048839.1, read as the reverse complement.
ATATATATATATTCCTTAATCAAGAATCAAGATCCCACTTTATGACCTACACCTTTTGAAACAATGCCATCTCATTTAATATTCAAATTTATATAGATTTTTATATTTAATTATGTATAAATTAATTCATAAATATAAGTTCGGATTGAATTTGAATTGCCTTACCATCCGATCAAAATAGCGAATAGTACTTTTAGGTGTATTTTAGACAATATATAGGACTGTATTAAGTAGGAAAGGCAAATACTTGTAAGATAACGACTACTTTAGAGGCCGTTTGGTTGGGAAAGGGTATCTGTTATTCACAAATATATGGTATTTGGGCCCGGTGTAAAAATCATGGTAATTGAAGTGGTATTTGAGTATAAATACCATGTTTGGTAGTATTTTAAGGATATGGTATTTGGAATCTAAATACCATGTTTGGTGCACAAGAGTCCGTCTTGCGAAAGACCCCTATATATAGGAAAGTCCCGAAAGTCCCCTTCAAATGTTAAAACTAAGGGTGTGCAAAAAATCCGCCCGCCCGACCCACCCGCGCAAACCGCCCACCATTTACCCTCACCCGCCAACTAATTTTTTTATAAAAATTTTGGTCGGTTAAATTTTTTTTAACCCGCCATTGGTGGGTGGGTTGTGGGTTGGATGTGTGTAACCTGCGATCCACCCGCCTTATTATGTATGTATGTATGTATGTATGTATGTATGTATGTATGTATGTGTGTGTGTTTGTAAATTTAAGTCTAAGTCGATCCACCCAGCTATAACTCCTCTTTAAGCACTCTTTCGTCTTCATTTTTGTACTCATCATTCGTCCTTTGCTTATGTCATGTATTAAAGTAAAATAACACAAGTTGACAACTAATTGGGTCAACATTTCATTCTTTAATGCGTGAAAATCTTTAAAATAAAGTAAAGAAGAATAATTACTTCAAAAGAATCACTACTCTCATTGTTCAAAACATGCTCCTTGTTGCTGATTTTTTTGACCTGCACATCTACTTCTACGCAAGTTGCAAATTTTTACATTTTTATCTATATTCACCCGCCAATCCGTCCGCCACCCACCCGCCATTTCTATCACCCGAACCACTACGGGTTGGAAAAATATTATACCCGCCTCAGTTTATAATTATAATCACCCGCCATAGGTGGGTCGGTTTGATTTTTCGTTAATACCCACCTACACCCGCCCACGCTCACCCCTAGTTAAAACTAGACAATTATACATTTTTTCTCGACTTGATTTTTTTATGGTTTTTCGCGGATCTTTTGACCCGGATTCATTAAAAACGGGTCAAGTATAATGTAAAAACTAGACAATATAGACAATTATGTTTCACTGAGTAAATTTCTGGATAAGTAATAAAACTAGACAATTCATTTACAAAACTAGATAATTCAGTTACAAAACTAGACAATATCATCATCAGTTCAAAACACTATTTTTTTTCGATTGCTTTAGTTTCTTCGGAGCATTCTTCTTCAAATTATCCAATACACCCTCTTCAAAATCATCATCAGCATAAGGTCTCTTATATCAAGGAAAAGGAGTTCCTTGGAACAGCTCCATATGCTTCATCAGAAAAACACCACAGTCAAAAGTTCCAAATTTACCAAGTCCAATCAAGCTTCACAATTTATACAAATATATATATATATATATATATATATATATATATATATATATATATATATATATTGAACATTTATACAAAAACTAGAAAATTCCTCTCATAAACTAGACAATATAATGTAAAAACTAGAAAATTCATCTCTTAAACTAAACAATATAGTGTAAAAACTAGACAATATAGACAATTATGTTCATGTCTTATCATAAAACTAGACAATATACACTAAAAACTAGACAATATCTAGTAAAAACTAGACAAATATGTTGAGCTCAGTTAGTAAATTTGATTTGAAGGTGAAGGTGAAAATGTAAAAACTAGAGAATTCCTAGATATAATGTAAAAACTAGAAAATTTCTCGCATAAACTAGACAATATAATGTAAAAACTAAACAATATAATATAAATTTAATATCATGTAAAAACTAGATAATTTCTTTCATAAACTAAACAATATAGTGTAAAAACTAGACAATATAGACAGTTATATATGTTCATGTTTGATAATAAAACTAGACAATATATACTAAACACTAGACAAATATGTTGAGATCAGTTAGTAAATATCTTGAATAAACTTATTGCCACTCGATATAAGAAAAAAATAAATTTAACATCATGTAAAAACTAGATAATTCCTTTCTTAAACTAAACAATATAGTGTAAAAACTAGACAATATAGGCAATTATGTTCATGTTTGATACTAAAACTAGACAATATTTCATAAAAACTTGACAATATCCTCTAAAAACTAGACAAATATGTTGAGATCAGTTAGTAAATTTGATAGTTGGTGAAAATGTAAAAACTAGAGAATTCCTAGACAATATAATGTAAAAACTAAAGAACTCCTCGCATAAACTAGACAATATGATGTAAAAACTAGACAATATAATGTAACAACTAGACATACAACATGAAACTATCCTAATATACCAAATAACTGTTAGGAATATCTGTTAGTATTTTGATCATTCATCACATGTTCTTATCTTAGCCAGAAAGGTGATTAAGTACTCTTAGTTCACTTGAACATTGTAAAAGAGGAAATCACTGAGTATGATTAATCTAGTAAATCTTGTTTTAGGATTATAGGTCTCTGAATGTAATTTTTATTTCCAAGAAGACCATGAAGATCAATCCTAGCAATGGAGCTTTTCTGAAGATTACAAGACCGGAGATTGCACAAGATTTATGAAGACACCAAGGTTTAGTCTCACTTGGAAAGACTATGTCCTTAATCCTTTCTTAAGTGCATTTAGTTACTTTTGAAACATGATTCTGGAACATATGACATCATGAGTATGGAGCATGCAAGCCATCAGAAAGGCTAATGTATCCGTTGAAGACTACAGGACAAGAAATAGTACATATGCATTAATTGCATCGGCAGAAAAGCCGCTAAAGCACAGTCCTCTTTGAGATATGAGACAAGGACTTCTGAGTACTCATTTCAAGATAAGTATAGACTGAATTTGAATTGTGTCTAACGAATAACATCCTAACGAATCTCTAATTCATCTATAAATATCACACACTTAGATGCTGAGAAATACAACGACCGAAGAACGATCTAACTTGCAAACTTACAATCTAGCAAAGTATTCTCTGAAGCACTCTACTACCCTTTCTGAAAGCTTTATGTTGCTTGAAGAATTACTAGTAGTTCTAAGTTGTCCTGAACCTTAACAAGAGATTGTTATTCGTGAAAGAGTTGAACTATCAGATAACCTTTCTGAAGCTCATTCTCCAGAACGGACATCAATTACTTGGGTCAGTAAAGAGCAGATTGTCATACACTGAACAAGTGTATTAAGTAGTCTTGTTCTATTAGGCTCTCTGGAAACATAATTGAAAAGTTATACAAGAAGCCTCTCTGACAAACCTTATAACCAACACCATTAAGGCGTGGAGTAGAGGAAGTACTTGATTTGGGAAATCAGGGAATAACTCCAAGGTTATCTGAGTAGAGGAAGTACTTAGCTCTAGGAGCTAGGGAATAACTCAGGGGGAACATTTGGTTGGGAACCATTTGTTTAGGAATCTTAGAATAGGATTATTGTAAGGTGAACTCAATTATCTGTTCTAGTGAATTCTAGGTCTCAGAAAGACCGAAGTGGATTAGTTGGAGGATTACGCCACCTCCAGATACCACTATACTTGCTGTGTAATTTATCTTTCTGCATTTATCTTTCAGCAAAGCACACACACATACCTTTTGTTTCTGCACTTACCTATCTTAAAGTCTTCCGCGCTCTGAATTTAAGTATCAGAAACCCCCAGGTTTCTGAGAAACTGTGTTTATCGACAAAAGTTTTAAAAGACTATTCACCCTCCCCCCTCTAGTCTTTTACTTTGCCGTTATCTGGACCAACAAGTGGTATCAGAGCAGGAGGTTCCCAAGCCTTCTGCACTGAACCTAGATCCCCAGATAGGTGAAGAAACTTTGTCCCTTTCTGAGGACTATATAATTTGTGTGTTAAGTGCGCAGGAATGTCTCTGAGTGATGCACCCGTTTTGAAGCTAGAAAACTACGAGAAATGGAAGAACAACATGATGCTCCATCTGGAGGCCATTAGTGATGAGATGATCTATGTCATCAATGGAGGGCCTATTAAAATCAGACAACTCAAACAAGTTACTGAGGTGTCTGATGGAAGAAAAGCCTCATACAAGGAAGATGAAAGCGAGGATGCGACTGCTAGTGATAGTGGTCGTGTTGCTCGTGGAAGCATTATGTATGAAGACAAGCCAAGAGAGCTCTGGACATCCGAAGATGCCAAGAGACACAAATTGGATGGTCAAGCTCGTAATATAATCATCAGATCGACACCTGAGCACATACGATTATGGTAAAAAGCAGCTAAAGAAGTTGCACGCAATTGATTGAAGAAATCTGTGCCGGAACTGAGAAAATCAAAGAAAACAAGTTCGAAGTTCTTAAATTGAAGTTCCAAAACTTCAAGCAAGGTCCCACTGAAACTCTGGAAGAACTTGATTTCAGGTTTACTACTCTTATGAGTGATATGGCTGCTGTTGAAAGCAACAGATACTCCCAGCCAGAAAAGATTAAGACTATTGTCAGAAGTCTCAATCACAACTGGGAACACACTAAATTCTTTTATTTCAACCAAGGAATGCCAAATATTACTCCAGTAGAGCTCTTCTCTCATCTTGCTACTGTAGATTATGAGACAACTCAGAGAGAACAAACAGCTGAGAAGTTGCAAAGTGTTGCTATAGTCTCTCAAGATACTTCTGAAAAGAAAGATACCAAGGACGCATCTGAAGAAAATGCTCTTGCAGTAAGACACATGAATAAATTTGTGAGTCAAGAGATTGAGAGAAGAAAAGCTAAAGAAAAGCAGAAAAAGCATCTTGGCCCAAACTATCATCAGTACAAGAACATTCAACTAAACAACTCTCTGAAGACCCCCATTCAGAAAGGTGTTAATCTTGAATCGTGAGAGATAGGAAATGATATCTGCTTCTATTGTCAAAAGCCTGGTCACTTCAAGAGAGATTGCCCTGCTTTAAACAAGCTCAAGACATGTGACAAGAAGGACAGAAGAAATTACAAAGAAATCAAAGGGCCTTACTGACTGAAGAAAGGAAGAAGATTCAAATCCAACTTGATGCTCTAGATATTGAGACAGATTCTGAAGATGGAGATTCAGATAACTCAAACCTACCATCACCGTAATTGTGGAATCACCCACGTAATCGACTTGACCTTAAGAAGAATGAAATGTGTGGAGTTCTTGAGATTCGGTCCAGACATCTCCAATATTGAAATGTGTCTTATGGCTGATGAGGTAACAAACATTTCACAATTTCTGTACTATGAGAGTGATGATGGAATTGAGGATCTGGAGTTAATCAGGAGTGAATTGGATCGTTATGAGAAAGAATTTCTGGAAGCACAATCCAAAACCAGAATTCTAGAGGAAAGCAAAGAAACTCTTGAAAAAGAGGTTTCTGAGCTAAAAACCAGGGTATCTGAGAACAAGAGCGCTGAAATAGCCCTTCTGAAAAATCAGATATCTGAAAATGAAAATTTTCACAAACTAGCCTTGGATGAACTTAATAAGAAAATGATAAAGCTGCTTTCTGAGAATGATGAACTTCGAAAGAAAGAGCTATCCTTCAAATCTTATGCAAAGGCTAGTGACACTCTCACTGAGGTTCAATCATATCTGAGAGATCCCTCTGAGAAAGGTGGACTTGGACTTGATGAACAATCGAGTAATTCATCTCCTCTGAAGAAGAGTGATGAAAGGTTGACCTTTGTAAAAAGTCAACAGAATGGTTCTTCAACCACCTATAGCATTGGTCAGAAAGCTAAGGTAGTTGACAAAGGAAAAGGAGTAGCAATCCAACCTTTGAAAGAACAACAAGTTCACAAGAAACTTGTGGGTGAAGCTTACGAAGAAATACCCTCGGACATGTAGCCATCCACATTGCCATATTACTAGGAAAGGAAGAATTCTGGAATAGGCAAATTCTCTCTTATTACCATTTTATGAAAATAAAGACGGTGCAAAAACTAGTAAGGCTTCTGAAGACCGCATTCAGAAAGCCAAAGGTGTTCGAAATGGCATTGGCTATCGTGCTATTGGAAAAGTCCTTTTACAACAATATAAGGAAGGACAAGAACAATGGCGCAAAGGCGATATTACGTAGTAATAAGCGAAGTGGAAGAAATCTCAAACCATTGAAAAACTGAATGCCAAAGCTAGAAGGAACACGGCGAAGGCTAAGTTCTTTGAAAAGCAATCCCAGAAACCCAGGGTCCAGAAAGCACCAAAAGGAACACCTAGAAACACCTCAAGAAGGAAGATTGAGATCAAAATTACTGATTCTATTGTTTCTCCTTCTGATAAAGTTAGACAAAAACGAACTCCCAAGAAATTCACTAAAATGTGGATTCCTACTGGAAGAATGTTTAGTCTAAGTGGTTCTATCTCTGAGGCAAGAACATAACTCCTGTGTCCTGTTTTGTGCAGAATGCCTCTTGGACTAAGGCTCAATGGATATTTGATAGTGGATGCGGAAAGCACATGACAGGAGACAAAGCAAATCTGGTCAACTACAAAGCTTGCAACAATGGACCAGACATCAGATTTGCTGGAGGAGAATTAAATCCCTCTCTGGGATTTGGCAACGTCAAATTGGGATCCTTAACAATTACTGACGTATTACATGTTAAGGGTTTGAAATACAATCTATTTAGCATGAGCCAGTTTGCAGACAAGGGATTTACTGTGAAATTTAAAGCAAAGTATTGCAAACTTATTGACAATGAGTCAAAGCAGACAGTCTTGGTTGCTAGGCGGAAAGGCAGTCTTTATATTGCCGATTGGGCATCTGCCACAACTGAAGAATGTCTCATGGTGAATCAATCAGGTCACACAGAAGAGCACTGGTTATGGCACAAAAGAATGAGTCACTTGAATTTCAAAACTCTGAACAAACTTGCCAAGAAAGAGTTAGTGGTTGGCCTTCCCAAAACATCTTTCAGAAAGGATGGTATACATTACGCTGTCGGATGGGGAAACAATCTAAGATCTCTTTCAAGTCCAAAATCAGACACTCTAGTGTTAGACCACTGCAACTATTACACATGGATCTTTTTGAATCATTTGTAACTAGTTATGCAGGAAAGAAGTATGGTCTTGTTGTTGTAGAAGACTTCTCAAGATTCACTTGGGTTGTCTTTACGGCATAAATCGATGCTAGGGGAGATACCAAACTTGCTAAATAAGCTTGAAGTCATGAAAAATGACAAGGTATCTGCAATCGAGCAGACCATGGTAATCGAATTTGTCAACCAATTACATAAAGGAGTTTTGTACCGGCAAAAAGGTATACAACATCAACTTTCCTCTGTAAGAACACCACAACAAAATGGTGTTGCGAGAAAGGAAAAATAGAACCATAGAGAAGCGGCAAGGACAATCTTTGGTGACCTTTGAAATAAGTGAAGTTTATTGGGTTGAAGGCGTAAACACGACATGCTACACTCGAGCAGATGTTTGATAAACAAACACCATGACAAGACCCTTATGAGCTCTTGGTTGGTAGACCCCTAATATTAAACATCCGAAAGTGTTTGGTTGTAGATGTTTTGTTCTTAACAATGGAAAAGAGTATCTAAGAACATTTCAACCAAAGGCGGATGAAGGAGTGTTTCTTGGTTATTCTATGAATAGCAAAGCTACGAGTTTACAACAAAGAACAAAGAAGATTGAAGAATCGGTTCATGTTGTATTCTATGAAGAAAGCAAGAAATCACCCTTGATGATGAACTCTCGGAAAGGTTCAAGGAACTAATGTTAAAGGATTACGAAGAAGAACCCTCGAAAGGAAAAACATCATTATGGAAAGAGAGGATGACTACGTGAAGAAAAGCATGAAATGCCTAGTAACAACCGGATGATTCTCGGACATGATGAAGAATTTCCTTTGAGAATTCGAAATGGGCGAAGATGTTCATCGAGAGAGCTAATTCGAAATGACCTCTCCGGCATGTCCCGGAAAGCCCTCACCTTGAGCAAGTGTCGGACATTCAACACCTACGTGGTACAAAATGTCATGAATCTTGAAGAAGTATCAAGTCATAATCATAGTGATTCACATTCGGATCACATAGATGTTGACCTACTAGCCCCAAACATGATGAGATGGATCAAGGATCATCACGCAAGGATGTGATTGGACCAATCAATCAAGGTGTTAGGACTAGGAGAGCAATAGCGAAAATGCTAATTCTCTCTTTGGATGTTTCATCTCAAACATTGAACCTAAAACTATTGAAGAAGCATTAAGAGACCAAGACCGGATCTACGCAATGCAAGAAGAGTTGGATCGGTTTGAAAGAAACAAAGTGGAAACTAGTTCCATTTGTAGAAGGAATATACGTGATTGGAACCAAGTGGGTTTTCGAAACAAGATGAATGAATCTGGTGAAATAACCAAAACAAAGCAAGGTTGGTTGCGAGGATTCACCCAGTGAAGGTTTAGATTTTGATGAGTCATATGCACGGTTGCGATTGGATGCAATAAGACTCTTTCGGCCTTTGACTCATAAAGACATTAAAGTTTATCAGATGGATGTCAAAAGTGCATTCTTGAATGGTGAACTTGCTGAGGAAGTCTATGTTGAACAACCACCTGGTTTTGAAGTTTCCTCAGAAAGTAGAATGGTCTATAAACTACAGAACGCTCTATATGGACTGAAACAGGCTCCAAGAGCATGGTATGATACTTTGGCCAAATACCTTCTGGAAAGTGGTTTCAAGAAAGGTGAAGTTGATAAAACTTTATTTACCTTAAATCATGATGGAAGCGCTCTTAGTTCAAGTTTATGTTGATGACATTATTTTTGGATCTAATGACAATCAACTTTGTTATGACTTTGCAAATCTCATGAAAAATAAGTTTGAGTTGAGCATTATGGGATAATTGAAATATTTCCTAGGAGTGCAAGTCAAGCAACTCAATGATGGAATATTCATTAGTCGGACAAAGTATGCAAAAGACATGCTCACAAAGTTCAATCTTAAGCCCTCGAAAAGAATGCTAAGATACCTATGAGCATAGGAACCAAAATGACCTATCTTGAATCGATAAGAGTGTTGAAGAACACAAGTATAGGAAATTAATAGGTTCACTACTTTACCTTCGCAAGCGGATCAGATATTCAATATGCGGTTGGAGTGTGCTAGATTTCAAACAAATTCAATGCAATCACACTACAACATTGCTATGAAAGTATTAAGGTATGTGAAAGGTACAAGAAATGTAGGTTTGTGGTATCCTAAAGAAGGTGGATTGAGTTTGGTGGTTACTCGGATGCGAGACTATCTTTGGATCAATGCTTGATAGGAAAAGTACCTCAGGAACTTGTCAGTTTCTGGGAACAAGACTTATCTCATGGTTTAGCAAGAAGCAAAACTCAATTGCAACTTCTACCACAGAGGCTGAATATATTGTTGCTTGGTTGTGCAACAAATTCGTGGATTCAACAACAACTCAGAGACTATGGACTCAATGAAGAGAAAACTCCTATTTTCTGTGACAACACAAGTGCTATTGCAATCATACAGAATCCCAAGTTCCATGCCAGAACAAAGCACATTGATGTTAGACACCACTTCATCAGAGACCATGTTGAAAAAGGCAATATAGAGATACTCAAGATTGGCACAGAAGACCAACTTGCAGATATCTTCACCAAGCCCCTACAAGAAAGCCGGTTCTTGACCTTAAGACATAATCTTGGATTGATGGAGTTACTGAAAAATGTCACGAATCTCTAAAGTCGAAATTAGTAAGGAGAAAAGAAGTAGGCCTCGAGAACATGCTCTCGAAAGCGAGTTGTTAAGAAGTATTGCAAAGGTTTACGTAGCAACACTCCAAAGGCAAAACATTTACGAAGGTATCCGGAAGGCAAAGGTTGGTACACACTCTGTACGTAAATAAGACTAGAACTTACTTACAGAAAGTGGGTCAAATACATTCAAACAACTGAAGCTTCTGACACTTGAACTCAGAAAGCTATTTAGTCATAAAGAGAAAAGACACACAAAGCCCGAAAAAGTATAAGTTCTGAAAGTCAAACTAGTCCAACGTCCTGTATCTTTACCATTTTCATGATAAAATATATAGATAAGGACTTGACATTCAGAATGATAAGCTCAAACGATCAAAGTGTTCTCACTCTTTACTTAGTGACACAATGAATGTAGCATATTAAAAATCCATCAAGTCGGCACATTACCATTTGTTGATTGATATCATTACAAGATATTCAATATAAGCCCTTGATGTATAAACGTTTGATCTCAACGGATGAGATAAAAACAAAGCAAGTAATGTCTGTTTAGAAATTCAGACGTGGCCCACTAAGCATTTAATGAAGTACAAAGGACGTACCACGCCTATGCAGATGCAAAGACACGCATTCATATTCAGCTATATGTATGTTGTATCTATGTATGTTTTGTCTGCTATATATATAGGAATTGGGCAAAAGACAAACACTTTTACCAAATCCGAAATTTCATACTTGCATCAAAATAGCAAAATCTCTCAAGATTTCTGCAAACCTCCTTCTGCAAACTCAACTTTTTGTGCTTAGTCTTCTGAAAAGATAAACTAATCTCAATTACTTGTGCAAAATCATACGCAAAAACCACTTATTCAAAACTTTATATAAAGAGATGGCACCCAAGAAGATGACCACCAAGAACCCTAAGGCGGATCATCTACTCCTTTGAAAAGCAAGGAGGAAAAGAACTTAAGGTGTTGAATAAGCATATACGAAGAATTCACCCTTGATGGAACCCTAGTCATAAAATGAATTGGGGAGCATTCTTAGTGAAGAAATATGTACCGCAGTTATACCTTCAAAACGGAAAGGAAGCGATATTGGGGATGTTGAAGAATTTCCATATCTGCGGGTTTTATCTGCACGCAGTGGCCTATCCACCTTTGGATGTCTTGAGTTCTACAACAACTCCAAAATCTTCACAAAGGTTGTGAATGATAAAGAAGAAAAGTACATGCAGACTGAAGTCCAAGGACAAGAAATTGTTCTTGACTGCAAGGCTTTCTGCAAATTGTTCGATTGAAAAATCGAGGAACTATTGAAGATATCAACATCAAGGACGCCTCAATGATTCAAGGCGTCAAAGAACTTTGAGGCAATCCGGTTGGAAAATGCAAAGGTTGCCCAGAGACTTTATTCGAAAGCTATCGTAACAAGTCATCTTGAAACACTTGGAGTACTTTGGCTCTCATCACAGTCCGTTGCTTTGATGGCAACAAAGGTGGAGTAGACAGATAAGTATGGAGAGATGGATGATGATGCATCTTGAACGAGAAGAATGAAGGCGAAACCCACTTCAATTGGGGAAATGCGCCTTCAACAAATTCCTTGGACATATTGAGGAATTTGAGCCAAAATCATCAATGGCCTTGCCGAGCCAAAAGCCATATGCACTTTGGTCTCGGATGATATATGTACACGAAACCATGGGGATTACTCTTAGAGAAACAAGAAATCCTACCACTCCTTTTCAGACACGCCTTTGAAGAAAAGGAGAGAATTGTGCTGAGCAAGTACTGAAGAAAGGTGAAAAAACTACACAAGGTGAGGAGGTTTAAAAAAAAGCCAAAAAAAAAAAAAAAAAAAAAAAAAAAAAAAAAAAAAAAAAAAACCTCCAAGTCCATAATTCAAGAAGCACAACAAGAAGAGACACAGGTCTCGTAAAAGATGTGTTTTTAAAGAAGGCGCCAAAAAAAGCCCCAAGAATCAAAGATGCACTGGCTAACTCTCTCGAGATGATAGAATATATATAGATGGGAGCCGCGCCAAACCTGAGCAGTGATTTCGAGGACGATGAAGTAATCGCAGATGCTCAAAAGATATAAGCTTGAGACCCAAGGAGGAGCATCAAACTTAACTCTTCAGAAGATAAGAGCCCTACGCTTGCAGAAGAAGAAGGCATGGGTGAGGAAGATAGAATGATGGAAGATACACATTCACAATACCAAAGACTCAATATTATTGTCAAGAAAACCACGTTCTTGACAGGTTCCTCAACCTTCCGAGAGAGCTCAACTCTCGAAGGGATCAAACCGAGATGGAGACTCGTATGATATGATACTCAGAGAAGAACAACAATGAGCACGGAGAGGCGTGGATTCACCACAAGTCAAAAGATCAATGATCACTGACTCTTTTTCGTAGCAAAAGTAGTTTATATCTAACTTGTCGACATTTCAATGTTAACTTGTTACTCATAAGCTTCATTTTGTTACTGAGCCATATTGGAGACAAACTTTCGGGGAAGTTAATTTGTCCACCCTACGAATGAAGAAGATGTTTCTCAACCTCGAACAACAAGAAGAGCATGTTCTCTGGTAGCTAAGTTATCTCTGAATAAGAAATAGCTTGCTTGAAAATTAATATCTTGTGTTCTAAATTTCTTTTGTCTTACTTTAGGCTCTGGCGAGGTAGTGGTGGAGGGACCAACACTCCAAAACCAAGAAAATCCAAGCTGAAAGGCATGCGAAGAAGCATTCTTGAGCCTTCTGATGAGAAGGTAAGCACTCAGTAATAATCTTCTTCAAGAATGATCTGGAAATCCCACTACTAAATCTCTTATGTTTGTTCTTACAGGCTCAGTCAGAAGAACAATTGGAAGGAGAAAAATTCTTGAAAACTCCTCCAATAGAAACTGAAACTGCTGAACAAGCAGTATCTGCAGAAAAGGTGTCAGAAACCCCCAAGGTTTCTGAGAAAGATGCAACTGAGCTTCCTCACTTGGAAGTAAGTGAAGTCTCAGAAAGCATCTCTCTATTTATCTTTTCTGATAACAGTTTCTAAACATACTTGATTTTGTTTCTCAGGCTCAAGCAGAAAGAAAGGTTGTTGAGGATCAGACTTCTCCTCACAACAAGGTATCTGAGGCCTCTATGCCAAAAGCAGTCGAGCAAATGAGCCTGGTGTTTCTACACAGGTATGCTCAGAAAGCTTACTTTTGCACACAGATACCAACTCAAGTGGTTTGAACAAAACTAACTTGATCCCTTTCTTTCAGGCTCAAAGTTTTGTGCCAGTTGATTTACTCAAGGCTTTCCAGAAGCACACTCTCAAGAAACATCTAAAGTGCTTCAGACAATGGCAGAAACTCAGAAAGGCTGACCTTTCTGAAATAGCACGAGTAATCGACGTCCCAGAAAAGAGAGCAATAGCCCTAAATCTGGAAGACTACATCCATGCATTGTTCCCAACAGAGTCTTATTCTTTTGCCAATCTGATGCATGAAGACTTCACTCATGAAGTAGCACAAAAACTTCTAGCAGATTTGCGGATGCTCAAACCCAAGAGCAGATGGTAACCCATCCTGCATTGCCTGGTAAGCTCACTACTTACCCAGCTGAGCAAGAAGAAGTGAATGGGAGAATGATTACATTCCCAAATGTCAGGAATTTTGGATGGATTGGGTCAGGAATCCAAATTCAACTTGATTTCAGAAGATGAAGAAGAAATGGACGAGAATGATTATCAAGAACCCCATTCTGAGCATCCAAGTCAAGAAAACAAGAAGGATGATGATGATAATGATCAGAATGATGATCTAACCCGACAAGGCGGGATTCAGAAGGCTAGCAAAGGAAGTAAAGATAAGGCCACTCCTTCCAATGCTCAGAAAGCCCCATCATCATCACCTTCAAAGTCTCATCGAAAACCAATGACGAGCGAGCGATATACTTGAAGAGATATCTGCCGCTGAGTTCAAGATTGAACAACTCAGAAAGGTGTTGGAAGAAGAGAAGAGAATCAACTTAGAGTGCCAAGCTCTTGTTGATGAAAAGGAAGCCAAAATTCAAAAGCTCAAAGAAGCTAACACCCAGGACTTGGCGCTCTTAGATGAGCAAAGAAATCTGAAAGATGCCATTGTTGTCACAGCTGCTGAAATAGATGCCATGGATGACAATGATGATGAAGAAGATGATGCTGAGACTGCATCAAAAAGACCTTCTACATCTTCTCAGAAGGCCAGCACACTTGATGGAAAGCAGAAAAAGGTTGTCAATCTGCAAACTATTCAAGAAAAATATAATAAGAGTGATGCTGAAAACAACCAAAACTTGATTACTGACGCAGAAGATGAGAGACTTGTCACTCAACACAAGAGAGCTCTACTTGCTCCTCATATATTCTCTGCACCAAGTAGTTCAAGAAGTGAAGAGCACCGTGCCAAAAATAGTATCTTTTTGGAAATCAGAAAGACACTAATTGCTCAAGACACAGAAGTGCTAAAATCCGTCCCAGGAGAGATTAAGCCATTGGCTGCTGCGTTACTCAACAGAGCAACCAGCATAGCTCTCTCTCAGAAAGACCTAGGGTTGGTCAGGGATGAGGATTGTAACAATGCTAATGCAGCACTCAATGAAGCCAGCCATGCTGTTCTGCAAGCCAACGCCATTCTTAGGCCACTTGAAGAGCTCAACAGAAAGGAGCAGGAACTGGTTAAGTAGAACCACGAGCTGAAGAAAGAAATCCAAGAATTGGTCAGGGTGCACAATAATCTCCAGAAAAACTTTGACTCACTCTCTGAAGCTTATGACATTATGAGTCAGTCATTCATGACTAAGGGGGAAGAAGAGATGCCTCGAGAAAGCGAGGAAGAAAGAGAAAACAATTTATGCCTCCCTCGTCAAGTCAACTAGTCATCAAGAACACCGGAGATGCCCCTGTTGAAGAAGTTGTTCCAGATCAACCAGCCAGAAGGCTGAGAAGTATGGTCACTAGGGGAACCAAGTCCCTTAGGATCTCGAAGGAACAACGAATAATCTGAAAAGGAGAAGACCAAGAAGAAGGAGAAGTGAGAGACCAAGAAAGCTGCAAGCCTCCATTGTTGAACTTCAATGATGATGATGAGGATGAATCTGATACAGATGAACATCCACTTCACAAGAGAAGAAGGCAAGCAAGCACCTCACAACCTCCTCTGGCAGCAATGCCTTTGGCAGCCAGAACTCCTTCTGGAAATACCAAGTCAATACAAGGAACTTCCACCAGACATTTCAAGGCGGAAGAAAGGGTTAGAGGATCTCTGACGAAGGCCACCCAATGAAAAAAGAAGGATTCCCGGTTTGGCGAACAACAGAGAAATTGTTCAAAAAAAGCCAACTGATGCCTACATTGAATATGTGAAGACGAGTAATGAAGAGTCTTCATATAGGTGCATTCTGAACAAGAGAGGGTATTGGATTCTGGAACTACAACATTTACTTATCAATGATAAGTTTCCAACTCCCATCCTCAACCAGATACTGAAATGGAGAGAAGGCAAGCCAGAATTGCTAAAATCTGAGCACCTTCATGCCTTGCTAAACTTTGAAGTAGAGAAGAGAAACGATGCCAGAAAGATGGACCTCTCCTTTGCCTGTCCTTACCCAAAGCCCGATGATGTACACAAGGTACGAAAAATGGATGGTAGCTACAGCAAGAAGAACAAACTAGGAGTTTCAACCTATGAGTCATTCTATATGACATTGGATGAATACCTAGATGATATACACTATCTGGAAGAAATATACAAATATTTCAACCTATCTCAAATTGAAGTAGACCATGCACGGTGCAGGGAAAATATACAGGTCAAACATTTTCCGAGAAAAAATCATAAACTTGGCAAGAGTTACCAAGAAATATGTGATTTGTCCAGAAAGACAGAACTCTCTGTCAGAAGGACTCTTTATGACTATGTCCAAGAATGCAGAAAAGTGGATGATTATGTCAACTGATCCAGAAAGGATGCTGAAGAACTTGAGGTACCTAAACCCAAGTTACATTTCTGAAGACTTGAAGACTAGTAATTTTAGAATATTCTCTTGGAGCTTGGATCCTCCTTATTCTAATTTACTTAGTGTGTTTTGTTACTTTTTGTAATCTTGCTGATTGTTTCTGAATTTCTCTATCCGTAAAAGTTGCATCTCGTTCTGTAAACTGTACCTTTCTGAAGATCATACTCTCAGAAACATTATAATAGATGACAACTTATCAGCAAAGATCACTTCTTGTGATTTGGTTGATGCTTACTTTCTGCACTTAATTCAACTAAAATTGAATATCATTTGAAATGATTAAGTGGTGGATTGTTTTCTCTTCCAGGATTACAAATTTGTAATAGGACCTAAAAGATAGTCATGGATGACAGATCAAAAAGGGGAAAATTTGTTAGGAATATCTGTTAGTATATTGATCATTCATCACATGTTCTTATCTTAGCCAGAAAGGTGATTAAGTACTCTTAGTTCACTTGAACATTGTAAAAGAGGAAATCACTGAGTATGATTAGTCTAGTAAATCTTGTTTTAGGATTATAGGTCTCTGAATGTAATTTTTATTTCCAAGAAGACCGTGAAGATCAATCCTAGCAATGGAGCTTTTCTGAAGATTACAAGACCGGAGATTGCACAAGATTTATGAAGAGACCAAGGTTTAGTCTCACTCGGAAAGACTATGTCCTTAATCCTTTCTTAAGTGCATTTAGTTACTTTTGAAACATGATTCTGGAACATATGACATCATGAGTATGGAGCATGCAAGCCATCAGAAAGGCTAATGTATCCGTTGAAGACTACAGGACAAGAAATAGTACATATGCATTAATTGCATCGGCAGAAAAGCCGCTAAAGCACAGTCCTCTCTGAGATATGAGACAAGGACTTCTGAGTACTCATTTCAAGATAAGTATAGACTGAATTTGAATTGTGTCTAACGTATAACATCCCAACGACTCTCTAATTCATCTATAAATATCACACACTTAGATGCTGAGAAATACAACGACCGAAGAACGATCTAACTTGCAAACTTACAATCTAGCAAAGTATTCTCTGAAGCACTCTACTACCCTTTCTGAAAGCTTTCTGTTGCTTGAAGAATCACTAGTAGTTCTAAGTTGTCCTGAACCTTAACAAGAGATTGTTATTCGTGAAAGAGTTGAACTATCAGATAACCTTTCTGAAGCTCATTCTCCAGAACGGACATCAATTACTTGGGTCAGTAAAGAGCAGATTGCCATACACTGAACAAGTGTATTAAGTAGTCTTGTTCTATTAGGCTCTCTGGAAACATAACTGAAAAGTTATACAAGAAGCCTCTCTGACAAACCTTATAACCAACACCATCAAGGCGTGGAGTAGAGGAAGTACTTGATTTGGGAAATCAGGGAATAACTCCAAGGTTATCTGAGTAGAGGAAGTACTTAGCTCTAGGAGCTGGGGAATAACTCAGGGGGAACATTTGGTTGGGAACCATTTGTTTAGGAATCTTAGAATAGGATTATTGTAAGGTGAACTCAATTATCTGTTCTAGTGAATTCTAGGTCTCAGAAAGACCGAAGTGGATTAGTTGGAGGATTACGCCACCTCCAGATACCACTATACTTGTTGTGTAATTTATCTTTCTGCATTTATCTTTCAGCAAAGCACACACACATACCTTTTGTTTCTGCACTTACCTATCTTAAAGTCTTCCGCGCTCTGAATTTAAGTATCAGAAACCCCAGTTTCGAGAAATCGTTTATCGACAAAAGTATTAAAAGACTATTCCCCCCCCCCCCCCTAGTCTTTTACTTTGTCGTTATCTGGACCAATAATAACATACAACGAAAATCGAACAACAACAACCGCGATGAAACTGAATAGATGTAGGTGGATTCCTATTTTGTATGCTCAACTGCTGCCTTATTACGCTCTATTTCCACCTTCACGATCGAACAAAAACAAGCAAAAATACCTGAATAATTACGAGTTGAATACTCCTTGAACAGATCAGAACTCGCATAACCATCACAAATCACAATTGCAAACATCACGGAGTCGATTCCGGCGAACAATGGCGGCACGTGGTGTTCGGCAAGCTAGAAGCTCTCGAAGAAATCAGCAATCTCACCGATGTCAGATCAATATCCAATGCTCCGATCTGAAATTTGCAATCTCACGTCTCCTCCACGAATGCTCCGATCTCGATCGCCGGCTCACAGATCTCACCGATCTGATGTCTTCTCACGGTCAGCAAAAACCAGAGAAACTACACTAAAATCGCTCGAGAAACTGAAACATACATCACCGATTCAGCAAAAACAAAGCAACAAAAAGCGAAAATGAACTCAAAAACACTAAATCGAGTTTCAACATACATTACCTGAGGATCGCATAATGAAACCAGAGAAAACCGCTCCAGAAACTAGGGTTTTGGAAAAAAAACGGAGGAGAAACAGAGAAATCGGATGAGAAAAAGTCTGAAAATGGCAAAAATCACCCGAAAAAACCTATTTATACTATACCCATATATAAAATGGTATGACCCGAATAAATTTCGACCTGCAAAACCCGGGTATTTGACCCGCGAAATAAAAAACGGGCCAATGTAAAAACTAGATAATTTATATAGAAATCTAGTGGACTTTTTGGACTTTCCAAATGTGATAGGACTTTTATAAGACTAAGTAGGTGCACAATATCATTTTTTTGGATTTCCAATATTACAATATTGCCCTCATGATTTAATTTTTTTGTGCAAGAGTTGTTTGTTTAACCAAATCTAATATGCATAAACCCAACTCAAGTTTAATTATAATTTATGATAAAAACAACTTAAACTCACTCATATTTCACAAAATCACATCAAATCGCAGCAACTTAAAAATAACATATATGAAATGATTAAACAGATCAATACCAGCAAAAGATATATGCCCAGTCACCAAATTTCCTTGAAAAATAAAATCTCAACAAAATAAAACTTCAAATCATTAAGTTGGCATAACCACAATACCGTCTAAGTGAAAACCAGGTCTTAGCCATTGTACTTGGCAGTTTCCAATTATTACATCTGAATAATGTGTCCAGATATCTCAATAACATTATATTTGATCATTCAATCCTCATCCTCCCATGGATCAATGTTCAAGTCCTTCATAAGTTTAAGTTTGAGGCACTCGTCACGATCTTTATGGTTGAGTGAATAGAAATACCTGAGTGTTCCAGGCTTCTCTACAAGATTTTCTCCAATGACTAGACGCTCCCTAGGATGCAACTTAACATGCTTTTTTAGCTCATTGTTGATGTTGTCACGCATTTCTTCAATAGGGTCACTCTGTTTTTGAACTATGACAGGCTTGTCATTTGATCCATTCATGATGTTTTGTACCGTAGCTAGGAAATTCTCATCACTTTGATTAGCCGACCTTGTCCGCTGTCTTTTGCTCTTTCTAGTAAAGTCACTAGCTTCGGGCACTTGACCACCATCATCCGCAACTTCACCTTCTCCGGTGCAATCACAATCTAGAATTGATCGGTAACGATCATCCGCATGTATCTTCTTTACAGCAGATTCAAAATCATTAGCACTTTTTCCCACAGCTCTGCCTGTACCATATATATCAACCCATTGATCGTAGTACACCCAAGCAGTGTTTTTCTTCCCCTTGAGGATTGAATGTTTCTGCGGCAAAAATGTAATCAATAATAACACACATAACTTTATCGCAGGAATCTGAATAAACACTCCCAACAAATTAACAGCAATTCTTTAACTTACCAAAACTTCTATGGAGCAGGTAATGGAACAATGTAGTCAATTAAATATTGTTATGGTTAAAAAAAGTTATAAGTTAAAAAAAAAAACTTCTACAACTGTCTATAAGTTGAAAAAAAACTTCTACATCACAAGGAATCCTGAAAAAAGACTTCTATAAGTTAGAAAAACTTCTATAACATATTCCCTATACCTACAAATCAGTTTTGTTCATCAACACAAAGGCATAACATATATGCACTTTATATTAATATACTCTGAAACTATGAAAACACCATGACCAAGAATTTTTAAATGGAATACCTTGGTGAAATACTTCCATTCCTCATATGTGCAGTTAAACATTTTGGTTTCTTCATCCCAACCTGTTCCGCTTAAAGCTTTCAAACCCAGTATAGCACTAAATTGACGGCGCCAAGTCTTCAAGTGATTGCGGATAGGAACAAGCTTCAACTTGGTGTCGGGACACACCTTTTTTTATCTGTTCAAGCATGAAAGGCGCACCTCTCGTTCTGAATCCTTGTGGGGACTTGTGACCAGCAGCCTTGGCTAATACCATTGCATTCAACAACTCCTTCTCTTCTTCCACTGTCCACTTGTGATAATCTTTCTCACTTTCATTGCCTCCATCAGTTTGTTCCATCTATGAGAACAACAATAATAACATATGCATTAGGTTCACCTTCATGTCGAGTAATTAAATATTAATAAGCATTAAATAATCAATTATAGTAGTTCAAACAAGAATAAGATGAAATTGTACCAATTAATAAAATAAGTAGATAGCAAGATAGCAAATATACGTTACGTAATCCTAAAATGAAACAGAAAATCTAATACGATCCCAAGCAAACGTAAGTCCCCAATAACTGGGTTGTTACATTAACTTATTAATTATAGTAAAACACATAAGATTTAATGGCGGTTTCTATTAGGCAATGCATTTCTCCAACGGTTAAAATCAATCGAACATGTAATGGACTCAGAGAAACATCTAATAAACGCACATGAACAATAGTTTCAACAGGGACAGAAAGATCAATGAAGCAGACTAACAGAAAAAAAAAAACTAATAGACTGAGCCAGACGCAGATGAACACAAAAAAAACTAATATGTTGAGCCAGACGAACATAAACAGACGCAGACAAACATCTGATCAGAATTAGCGAAGTAAACGAACAGAATATTGCTAAATTCGAATCTAAAAGTAATGATCAGGACCTATAATTCGAATCAACATGATAATTCGAAAAAGAAAAAGAACATAGTCACGACATGAGGCTCTCCTGTTTATCGAAGGGATAAAGGGATAAGAAGAAGAGAAGAGAAGATTACCTTTCCAAATAGCATCGTGAAGAAGAAGAAGCAGGAAGACGGTGAAGAAAAAGAAGAGACGTTAGAGCAGACGGCGAAGAAGAAGAAGACAAACGCGCAGAAGAAGAGAAGCCGTGACTGATACTGATTCTGAGCTCAGAAAGAAGAAGAAGAAGAAGAAGAAGAAGAAGAAGAAGAAGAAGAAGAAGAAGAAGAAGAAGAAGAAGAAGAAGTGACTGACTTTGATTCTGTCGATTTTGGGGTTAAAGAATTAATTGCATAAAAGAAGAGTTTTGGGATCAAATACCATATCTCAATAATCCACTCCAGGTGGGTATTTCTAAATGGTATTTCGAAGAACAAATTTTGCGGACTGGAAATTCCGGTATTTGGTGAGTTTGGATTTTCAGCGGGCTTTGGTATTTCATATTTGTGCAACCAAACATGGTATTTCAAGGGGTGTTTTCCAAATACCATTAGAAAACACCCCAAACCAAACGGTCTGTTAAGTTAAAAGAGAGAAGATTTGATGTTGTTAATTGGGGTAAATCATGATTTTTCCTTAAATACAAAACTACTCATGCTTGAGCAGTGCCAATTTATGTGTAGATATAGAAAGCACACTACCTTGCATTGCTTCTTCAAACTTAAAATTAACCAGATTCTTTTTCTTTTTTTCACTAACTTTTCTGAGAGATCGTTTCCGGAGAGACCAATTAAACATTTTATGTTTAATTTCAAACATCATATACATAATAAACATGCAATATATTTGTTTTTTTTAAATGACTAAAAACTTTTATTAATAACTCCACAAAATGAGCATAAGGAATGCTCCATTTACAACAAAGTCTTCTTCACAAAACAAAACTTATTACATCAACTAAACCTGCATTCTTTCCTTTCCCCCTCTAAAATCACAACTAAACCTTCATTTTCCATGTCAATGTGCCTCCGTCCATTTTCAACACCACTTGTGTACAAAGAAATGATACCCCTTCACCTTCGCCTTTGTGATAACATGCAATATATTTGTATTACGGCCATTTCTAAACATTTGATGTCCTTAGCTAAATATGCGATATATATTTGTAATAAAATATGTAATGTCTGATTTGGGATCTAAAAGAAACGATTTTCGCGAAAGTGTTTTTTGTTTTTTTCTTACTTTCTAAACCCTTGTTAGAACTTGGAGCCTTCTGGTGGAATGCATCTCCAATGCTTGTGGAACTTCATAAATCTCATACACGCTGAAACTACACCATGAAAGACTCCATTTCCAGATACATTATAGGATGTCGTTGAGCATGTGAGGCAATATGGAGAATTTTTGAATTCCAGATACATTATAGGATACCTGCCGTTGAGCGTTTGGCATTTCATCTAGAGGATGAGCAGGGGGGCGAGTACCGTTCAGAGATGGAGATTTTATGCCGGATCTGTTTGATAAGCCTTCAGTGAAGCAGTCGAAGTTTCTTGAATGGTTTGAGCTAAACAAGGTTGACCCGGATCTGCCGTTGAGCGTTTGGCATTACGATGCTTCTTCTTTCTCGAAGCATGGCGAGACCAGAGGAGGTATGGAGGAAGACATGTAATTTCTTATCTGACGACATTCTATACATCCAGCAAAAAACTTCTCATAATCCAGGTAATTTGTTTGTAAATTTAATATCGTGTTGAAATACTAAAATGCTATACATTTACTTATTACTTATTTCGATTCATTTCGCAATTCAGGTTTGAGGCTTACAGATGAACAAATCCATAACCTAGCGTTGCTTGAAATTGAGAAGATATTGAAAGCAAACTGCATCAGTCTTGCTTTTTTTTAGTCTATGCCAATCCCATATGAGTGTATAACTGACAACGCCACGAATCAGTTTATAGTTGATGGGATGTCATACGACAGAGATGCCATGAGATCGAAATTCGACGGACTGTACCCACGTTTGACTGACAAGCAGCGTACAATTTACGATAAGATTATGGATGCAGTTGACGGGGGCAGAGGTGGTGTGTTCTTTTTATACAGCTACGGTGGTACATGCAAGACTTTCATTTGGAGGACGTTGTGTTCCGGCTTGCGTGCTAGAGGAGATATAGTGCTTCCCGTAGAATCAAGTGGTATTGCATCACTATTGCTACCTAGAGGTAGGACTGCTCATTCTAGGTTTGGTATTCCTATTAAGTATCACGAGGAATCAACATGCAGCAAGTTGAAGTCGGACTCTGATGTCACCGGGTTACTCAAGCAAACCAAACTTATAATTTGGGATGAGGCACCGATGACCAACAAACATTGCTTTGAGGCACTCGATAGGAGTCTAAGAGATGTTATGAAACGTCCAGATGATCCTTTCGGTAGCTTAGTAGTAGTATTCGGTGGAGATTTCAGGCAAATTTTGCCAGTTGTTCCTGGTGGTAGCATATTTGATATTGTAAATGCTTCTCTATGCTCTTCGAGACTGTGGGATTCATGTGAGGTTTTAAAGCTCACAAAAAATATGCAATTGCAGGTAAACTGGAAAAATTCCCGGTTGCTATCATATGAATTGTTCTGTTATGTTGTTCTTTTTAATTAACACCTTTTTTTCTATTCAGTCCGGATCATCAGTTGCTAAGGTTAGTGAAACTAAAGATTTTACCGAGTGGATACTACAAGTCGGTGATGGGGTCGCGGGCGAACCCAATGATGGTGAGGTAGACATCAAGTTACCTTATGACATACTTATTCATGAAGTAAGTCATCCTATTTCCACCATTGTAGACTGCACATATCCTTCCCTTTTGGATCACTTAGCCGATCCAACTTTAGATCCGGAATACTTCCATCACTGTGTTGTTCTTGCACCGACTAATGAAATGGTCAATGAGATTAATGACTATGTCATGTCCAAAATGCCTGATTCTGTGGAGTACTTAAGTGCTGATAGCATAAGCAATACCGAGTCGGTAGACAGTGAAATGGCAGAATTATTCTCAGTAGAATTCTTGAACACTATTAATTGCTCGGGACTACCTAATCATAGAATAATGCTTAAGGTTGGATGCATGATCATGCTTTTGAGAAATATTGACCAAGCTTCTGAGTTGTGCAATGGGACAAGGCTTATAGTAACTAATCTGGGGAAACATATCATAGAAGCAAGAATGATATCTGGAATGAATGCCGGTCAAAAGGTTTTCATCCCTAGGATGACGATGAGCCCATCTGATGAGACTAAATTTCCTCTAAGTTTTGATAGGAGACAGTTTCCTATATCCGTCTGATTTGCAATGACGATAAATAAAAGTCAGGGACAGTCTCTCTCTCATGTCGGTCTCTACCTACCTTCTCCTGTATTCAGCCACGGACAACTGTATGTTGCTCTCTCTAGAGTTACAAGTAGAAAGGGACTGAAAGTACTCATATGTGATAATAAGGTAAGACGTACAACACGATAACCAACGTGGTTTACAAAGAAGTTTTCGATAAATTATGAGGTAAATTTATTTTTTCATATACATTAGTTAACGTGCATATTTTCACTTATGTTTTATGTTTCTCAATTTATAATACAACTAAGCGTTTATCCTTATACTTTTACAGGTACGGATGCCTCCATATGAAGTCAAGACTTATCAGTAATTTACTAGATTTTACTCAATGCAAAACTATTATTCTTGTACTTCAAAAATTTGTTATTCTTAAAAACTATGCCTCATATTATACATTGTTTTTTACCCACCTTAAATATACTAATTTTCACTATAGGATTCTTCAAAAAAAAAAAAAAATCTATGGATTCCCTAAGCATAAGATCATCATCCAGTTTAAGTGTATGCATGATAATGCTTATGAGATATATAGATCAAACTACCGATTTGTGAAATGGAACGAGTCTTATAGTTCCTAATGTTAGAAAGCATATCATTGAGGCAAATATAATATCGGTAATCTACCCAGCCCAAAAGGTTTTTCATTCAAATTGTGATGGTTAGCCCATTTGACAAGACGAAGTTCCCTATCAATTTTGATAGAATATAGTTCCCCATATTGTCTATTTTGCAATGACCATAAACAAAAGTCCTTGGCAATCTTTCTCACACGTCGGCCTCTACCGCCTCACCCGTATTCAAACGTGATCAATTACATGTTCTCTCTCTAAGATTACCCGGAAGAAGAGATTCAATGTATTTATTCAAGACACACTAACTAAAGAATTTAAAATGACTTAAAAAAACGACTCCTCCATCCCGTCCCATATTTTTCATTTTGACCTTTTTATCAACCGTCTTCAATTTTATATATAAATTATAAAATTAAACGACAAATGTGAAATGTTCAATTAAATTATTATAATACTTTAAGGAAAATATCATAATATAATTTAATTGAACATTTTACATTTGCGGTTTAGAATTAATTCGTAGTTAAAGTTGGAGACGGTTGACCGATGAAGTTAAAATGGAAAAAAAATCAATTCATCAATATCAACAAACATCATATGTTTAAACAGTACATGTTTAATAATTCATAAATATCAAAATCACGATGTTTGAATTTAAGCATGTGATGTTTTATTGCAATGTAAAAGATAAATCACTCAGTCCGGTTCAACCGATACTTATATAAAAAATGGTCTATATACGTCACTTATTAGAACCACCACGATTAAAAAAAAAAAAAAAACATTAAATGTACTTTTTTTTTTTTTTAAGTAACTGGTTCGATCGATGCCCAACCATTACTTCACTCTTTATGGTAAAACTTTAATGATTACATATTTTAGCGTAGAAATTGGTTAATTCTACCCATCTCATTACAACATATAATTCGTACGATACAACCTTTAAAGGCCTATCATGACGCATGGTATATAGCAACCCGTATAAATATATTGTACGTGATTAAAAGTATATACCTAGTTGGTAAGATGGTTTGATATTGAGATTGTATGAACGGAATACAGAAGTATGTAATTACGTAGAAAACATGAAGAGAGGCGATACCAAATCCAGTAATGAAGAAAGAAAGAAACATAGATGTAGATATATAGTATCTTGGTTGGATTGATCTTATTACTTAAGTTAAGGAGAAACAAACATACAAATCCAAATTAATTAAGGATATGATGCTTCATAAATCATCATGTACATACTATATTCTTTTTCTTCTTGTTCGAACAATAATCATCATCGTTCTTTCTTCTTCCTCCATAGTTTCAGCTTCAACCTTATTCAACCTCACCATCCTTTCACATCAACACCCTAATCCTGAATCTGTTGTTCAACATTTGCATAGGTACGTACGTTTGTATGTTTTGGCTACAAACTCGAACTAAGTTTTCTCAATTCGAGTTGAATTTTCGTACACATGTTTAGAATGTTTGTCTTGGTAATATTATCAATTAACTTCAATATCTTGCTTGCTACTATTTTTATGCATCTGCCCATATTTCTGTCTACAAACTTTCAGAATCCACGTCGCATATTTGAATGTTTAAAATCGATCACATGTTTAACTTAAAACATTATGAATCTATATCTCTGCATTACTAAACATGATTAGAATGTTTATAGAGTCATTAAAGAAAATGTTTCTAGTTAAATATGAGATTTTAGATAAAAGTTTCTTTTTCTGAAAGAACAAAAATATTATGGACATATTTTGACAAATATAGAACGAGCATAAGAGTCCAAGCATGTAATGTTAATTCCGTCTCTCTTTGCAAAAACTGCTGATTAATTTTTGTGTGTTACCCACCTTGTTAATATATCCAATTTTTTTACAAATGGTATCTAAACCTTTTTTCTTATTTTCACCTTCTAGATAAATATATAGACAAATATCCTATATTTGTACTAAAATATAAGCAAGGTAATCACAATTTCCACAAAAATTTATATAGTCCCTAGCTTTCAATTTTTTATTTTTTTATTTTTGTTCCCATACTCACAAAGTCTTGAAAAAAAAACGTATATTAGTGAGAGAATTCAAACGGATTGATGTTTTTAAGTATATGCATAGTGTTCTAACAATATCAGTAATGTTTTATGATTTGAAATTTTACATCATTTTTAAATATATGTATATCACCGATTTTCTAAGTAAACCTTTAATGTTTTTGAATAACTGTAATGTTTGTCGTTTTCTATGAAAAGCCATCTTTCAGAAGACTTACTATTCCACACTAGCTTTATTTATTGAATTAGTAAATTAAGGATACAAAGTTAGAAGAAATTAAATTTACTAGGAGAAATCGGAAATCCCAAAATAAGAGCATCACTTATTTGCAGGAGTGTAAACATTTCAATATCTAAAAGGCTCGGCAGCATATCAAAAGTCGACGGTCTGGCCCAATGCCTGACTGGCAACCCAATTGACGACTGCTGGCGTTGTGACCCGAATTGGGCTGCAAACCGTCAGCACCTGGCTGATTGTTCCATTGGGTTTGGGCGTGGGGCACTGGGTGGAAAAGGAGGACGTTATTACGTGGTATCTGACTCTTCTGATGAAGACACGGTCAACCCTGTTCCCGGTACACTACGTCATGCAGTTATCCAAGATGAGCCACTATGGATCATATTCGGGCAGCCGAACATGGTGATCAGGCTAAAGCACGAGTTGATTTTCAATAGCTACAAGACGGTAGATGGGCGCGGGGCAAACGTTCATATAACCGGAAACGGATGCATTACGTTGCAATATGTGAGCAATGTGATAATTCATAACATTCACGTGTCAAATTGCTTACCTTCCGGGAATACTAACATAAGGTCGAGCCCGAGACATTTCGGGTTTAGAGGGAGATCCGATGGGGATGGTATATCAATATATTCGTCCAGGAATATATGGATAGATCATTGTGCACTTTCACATTGTGCGGATGGCCTTATTGATGCCATTATGGCTTCCACTGCTATCACTATCTCTAATTCCTACTTTTCTCACCATGATGAGGTTATGTTATTGGGCCATAATGACAACTACTTGCTTGATTCGGGGATGCAGGTATATATAATATGGTTGGTACATGCTTAATTCATTGTCATTAGCCATTACGTACATTTAGGCTTCGTTCACCACTAAATTATCATCTCGATAAATTGTGAATAATTTATCAGGTGACAATAGCTTTTAATCACTTTGGTGAAGGGCTGGTTCAACGAATGCCTAGATGCAGGAGGGGTTACATTCACGTGGTGAACAATGATTTTAGTCAATGGCAAATGTATGCAATTGGTGGAAGTGCCAATCCAACCATCAATAGTCAAGGAAATCGTTACACCGCTCCAATGGATTCCAATGCAAAAGAGGTTAGTTGGTTCTTCTAGAATCCATATTACTACTACATTTTTCAAAGGGTTTCTTATAACTCTTCGATATCACTCACAAATTATGTAGGATTCAAATAGGATTAACTCACATGTGAATTCTAATAGTTTGTGAGTTATAGATGCATTGAATGCGAGACCGACCAATTATAACTTTATAAGCTTTTACAACCATACTATAGAGATCGTAGACCTGCCCCCTTCTCTTATCCTTTCCTTTCCGATCGAGGACCTATCAAATGTTTGTACTGTATTTATTTATCACTCCGTCCACTTATTTTTTTAGAATTCAACACTACACCGGATATTTTAATATACAATCAGTAAATATTACATTCAGAGAAATATAAGACATCATCGGAGAAATAACACTCGATTTTTTAAAAAAAAAATCACGCTGATTATAAATCATCTAATTAGATACTTGAAGCACCTCATACTTTTGACCATTTGACACAAACTTCGAACACCTCATAGTTAGAAAACGCCAACTTCTATACCACTCAAAACTTAAAAGTCTCCTAGCTATTCCATCCATTTTATTTATCATAAAACTCTTAAAAAATTGTTTTTACACCTATATATAAAAACTTGTTATATTTTGATCAGATAAGCAAACAATTGGATACCTTAAACACAACAGTGTCAGGTTTCATCTGTGATATTTTGGAAAAGAAAAGAGTACATTTTATTAGTACTACATCCTTTTAAAACATATGAGGTTTTAACTACTAGTATTAATTAATATACAATTTTCTCTTCTTACCCTTGCCTATTCCATTTGTATTGAGTTATTTTTTTTTGAAAAAATTGTTAGAAGTTCGCTATAATAAACATATTACAAACTTTTGCAAGGGACAATTTCTAAAAAAAATCAGGTCAACATCACATATTTAACTACAAACATAATATGTAAAACATCGAACATCTTGTGTATAATAAATCTAAATTATACTTACAATACCTGTATTTTTAAATATGTGATGTGTGTACTTAAACATGCGATGTTTGTAATTAAAAATGTGGGTATGCTAAATGCAAGACACTTTTTAACTTATTGCAAAGGCCCTCCAAGTAATAATAAAATATAGAAATAATCCCATTTTCTTATTTTCTCTATAAAACATTTCAAACCACGCATTTACGAAAGTATATAAACGTATACGCACTACAATGCCATGACACAACAAAAAACCATGGTGCATGGCAACGTCATGAATCTGAATATATATGTATTATTTTAATATATTATCGTAGTCGTTAATAATTATTATATTGCATTAGTATGTTTAAATTAGCTAACATTCCGTTAACAAATTTAAAAATTCTATTAAAAACGCTAAAAAAATGATTTGGTAGTGTCACAATTGGCAAATAGTTGTTGTGGCCAGCCACGAGGCTCCACGGTTGGCTATTGAGCTTGCAGCCGGGAGGCTGCTAGAAGCTGGTTCTCACAGTACAGGATATGGAGTTGTTCGAACTCCAGATCGGAGCTCTCCAGCGGGATTAGTACCGGAGCTCCTGTCAGCTCCGATCAAGGGTAGGGATTGTGAAAAATAAGTTTATTTGGGTAAAAATCATTATACTTTGAAGTTAATGGACTATTCATGAATTACTATAATTGTGTTAAAAAGTGTCCTATGTTTGGTAAAAATTGTCATGTGTTTAACATTCTTGTTAAAAATGTGATGTTTGATCTGGTCTCTCTGAGAGACGAAGTTGCTCTTAATATATAGGGTAATGGTGGAAAATATAGAACTTCAAAATAAATGTGCAATTACTTAAAACGTCATAAACTTTCAAACGGGTATAATGGATAAAATCAGAAAAATATACTCCAGTTTGAGATACAATAACACTTTTAGTACGCGAAAATGGTAAGTTTTGATTGTCGTACAATATACAAAGTCCACATGAATATATCAACTCGACTTTAGATACCCTGTCCCAAAGTTCCATCATCAGCAATATTCTTAACTTGCATTTATTAATTTATTTTACACAAAGCCCCTTGTTTAAAATTCGATGACTTGCACAAAATATTGGAAAAAAGAATCTTCTTAAAATAAACTAGAAACAACACAAAAAATTATTATATAATCCAGCCCCAATATTTTTAACAAACATGAAATTTGCCCAGGTTAACAAAAAAAAAATTCACTTATGCCAACTTCCTAATCATTTTTTTAAAATTTTCCTTTTTGTTTCCAAAAATAAAACGAGATTGAATCACTTCCGTAGAAGAGGTGCTTCACTCATGTGCTCCGTCTAGATATATAGGCGGAGTTGATCAGGGTGGAATTCCCCTGTAGATAGCGGAGAATCAAGCTCAGCCCTTCTTGTAGAGCATTTAGCTTTATCAAGGCGGATCTTCGAGCTAGACTGGTTATTCTTTTTATGCCAAAACATTAAATTGTTTAAAATTGAGTTTTATATTTGTCAATATAAAAAGACACAATAATTGGTTGCATTAGATACTTGTATTGTTTGGAACTGAATATAGCTAGAGTGTATTAGCTAAATATGAAATGTTTGTAACTAAATATGTAATGTCAATACCCGTTCTCCGAGAGAAGATCTATTGCAAAAGTTACTCATTTGGCAAGTTTGAACCACGCACAGGTGACGAAGCGTGTGGATACTGACGAAAGAGAGTGGTCGCAGTGGAACTGGAGGACAGAAGGTGACCTGCTGGTGAATGGAGCGTACTTTGTGCCATCAGGTCAAGAGTTAAGCATGCAATACGCCAAGGCCTCAAGCATTCAACCAAATTCTGCCCTCTTAATAGACCAACTCACCATGAATGCCGGTGTTCTTGGTGGTCCAAGGTACACAAACATATGATATTACTTGGTTTTAGATTAATTGCATTTAGGGTATTATATTAATCGACCCCTACGAATGATGTCATAACGTCGTACAATCAAATGAATGAATTTGCACATAAACAAAACAAAGTTCACTTGCCTAAGTTATAAAGAAATATATATAAAATAAAGAGAAAGTGGATCCCCTTGATAAATACTTCATACAAAGTACAAAAAGATAAAGAGAAAGTGAATCCCCTTGACGAAGCCCTTGCTTTCCTTGCATATTTAACCAAAATGGAGAACTTGGCAGTTGTTACACACTTCATAATAAGATGGACAGTCCAAGCATCAAAACCAATACCAAGTAATAATACATAGAAAGACGAATTGATAGAATCACAAGCTTTTTGCAAGTTAATGTTCAACAAAAACACATGTTTCCTATTATAACCTCAAACCAAATCTTGATCTAGAAAATATTTTGAGACATGTCTCTACGAGTTATAAAGGCTCTTTGACAATAATCAACCACTCTAGGCAACATTAATCTAATCATATTTGCTAAAACTTTAGTAAGAATCTTGTAGTTCACATTGTAACATGAAGTAGGTCTAAAATCATTCACACGAGAAGCATTCACACATACGCCAATCTATCCTTCTTTGACATGACTTTGACTGTATAACAAGGTTTCCCTACCATACTAGCAATTTTACCAAGCATAATATGTGACCAAATATGAAGATCTCCCCAAAATCCTCCAGCACCGAATCACCCATTGGTTGAGATACCAATTACGTAGTATCATCTCCAAAATCCTCTTCATCCTGCAAAAGATCTGCTTCAAAATTAGCCTCATACAATGCGACGTCATCCTCAATCACCCTAGACTCCTTCAAAACATTCTCACAAACCATTTATCTCACAATATTTTGTTGATTCAATCGACTGATTCACACTTAGTTATTACTAATTCGGTCAAAATTAATAGTTCCATGAATTTTGACTAACATAGCACCTAAATAAGACACGAAGTAAAAAAAAAAAAAAAGTACCTAAATCAGACTATAACAACTAAAGTTACCTAAAACGAAAGTGTTACGTCTTAAGGCATCCTTTTTGAATTTTTCCCTAATTGCAACAACACAAGATTGAATCATAAAATTAAAAATAATATTATAATTCATAACTCTCATATCATCACCATAAATACAAGCTAAAGGTTACTTTCCTACAAATCATACGAATTATTTAAAAGTGGTGAATATTTGCTACAATACGATCATCCATGCAACACACTAACTCAATATTTGTACTATGATGCAGAGATAATAGTGTGAGCATACAATATGGTGGGGGAGCGACCACCAATGGAAGACGTGGGTCAAACGGCGATTGGAATAACTTTGGGATGATATTTAGAAGTGGGGCAACACCAACAAAATCCACTCCAACCACAATCTTGTTTTTCTCCATTTTATTATGTATAGAATGATTTATTATCAATTATAGCGTTAGATTGCCATTATTATTATTGTAAGTGCAAATTAGAAAAATGTTACGTAAGTTTAAAGAGAAACTAACATGGATAAAGAATTAGACTGGGTTATGTGACGTTCTTAGAATTATAATGACCATGCCACACGTGTTATTGCGAATGATAACTTGAGATGACTAAGACAACTGAAAACATTTGTAGTGTGTTTTATATAAGAGCCAAACTATGAGTGAATTATAGAATAGCAATGCATACTTTCGAGTATTAATCTTTTATGATAATTCAAGCTGATGTAAATAATTTTATTTTTGTCTAATTAATATATATATTTTGCCGTTTCAGAAGAAAAAAGATCATTGATTGAAGCTAGTTTTAGGCCGGTGATAGGTTTAATCTAATTGGGGAAGAATATAACATCCATTTCCCTTGTTCACGCCTATATTTTTACTTGCATTAACTTAATTCTAATCCGCCAACCTAGACTAAATTTTTGCAGAAACACCAAAATTGATTTTTCTCAAGTCACGGACCAGATGGACAAAGTGGAAAACATATGTCACTAATAGAGTAATTCTCCCTAAATGTTTGTGTTTGTGTAGCAATAGGATAACCAGTTTGTAATTTATTGATTATCCCGGGGTTAGTGTAGAACATTCATAAACTAAAAGGACCTAGAAACAAGAATGCAAGAATAGATGGACCAACAAAGCTTAAATGGTTTCAAATCCTATTAAATAGTAAGCCAGACCGAAATCTTAAAGATGCACAGTTAAACGGAGTTCAGCTAAACCAACAAAGCTTGAACAGTTTCACCAAGGAGAATTTAAAGTCTGTAAATAAATCTCCATGAAAATACAAAGCCAGCCCACATTCTTAAAGGCAAATAGTTTAACAAAGCTTGAGAAAGCGAATAATAGATACTCCAGCTTCTTAAGTTTAACATCCACACAACCACACCTGCAGTTAAATGCAGAAAAACTTCATCATTTACGACATAATCACAAGTGTGAAACTTCATGAAACCAAATGGTCCCGACTCACTAAGGGGGAGGGAGGGGGGAATGATCGATCATTCAGAATTTACACAAATTTTCTAGAATAGAAAACTGCAAGAAGAAAACATTTGAAGAGATACCTCAAGGAAATATAAATATAACCAAATGATCCAACCGTGAATAAACAAATATAAAATTTTTGTCATTAATTCATGGATGACAGTCTGTTATACTGACTCGGATATCTCATGGGTAACAGTCGGTAATGCCTGGCAAGTATCAGATACCTCAAGGAAATACAATAACATCTCAAACCACATATAATATTCTTCAGATGTTAGTATATATATGCATTTGGAGTTCATATATGATTTGACGGTGTATCACAAAGTTATAGGAGTTGGGATTGCAGAAGCGATGTGGAAAAAATATTTCACACCAGAAGTCCAGAACTGGTTTTTCTACTTTGAGCAGGTAAATTAGAAGCTAACAAAGATAGAATAAATTCAGATCTTGGTGAGCGGTAGCACTCGTGTGAAATTACACCAAGTTTGTATATATTTGTTTCGAAGAAACTAAAACAGCCAGAAGGCAGATGCACGATAGTGACATTTCTAGTAGAAAAATACAAGCTCAATTTGCATGAGGTATCGAGTAAATTTACTTCTAACAGTTTATACTAGAAAAACAAACTAACCAACAATGAAAAATTCAGGTCAAACAGAAGCACTACTTGTAAAATTAACAAACAAAGATAGCAAACAGCATGTTTGCGCAGTATAAAAGCATCTAAAACCATTGAATGCACCGGAACCCAATATCAATAAACTGATTTGCGAACCCCAGAAACTTTTTTATTTTCCTTTAGATGTGAGCCAAACTAATACTCTCACTCACCAATGACCATGATCAATAAAAATGCACCTATAGGAAAAAAAGAAATCATCAGCAAACCCTTCTTTTTTGCACATATACCTAATTGAAACAGTGACTGGCCAAACTCACGGACAAACCAAAGCAAGATGACACCATATCCAAGATAAAATCAAACTATTTGGGGTTTTTTAACCATAACCAAAGGAAAGTAAAACAAGGCCCCATTCAACAAGAGATCCAATAGACTTACCAGAGATAACGCTTTCAAAAGCCAAAAACAACAAACAGAAGCTCAGTGGCTGGCAGTGGGGCATTCACGAGCAAAATGACCCTCCTCACCACACTTGTAGCAGCTGCCGCCTCCTCCAGACCTCCCGCCGGCACCACTTCCATACCCTCCACCGCCTCCGCCACCTTGGGTACAGTCACGCGCCATATGGCCCTCCTCACCACACTTGAAGCAGCCAGAACCGCTCCTTCCACCACCTCCTCGGCCCTGCGGACATTCTCGTGACATATGACCTTCCTCACCACACTTGAAGCAGCCAGAACTGCCCCTTCCGCCACCTCCACCGCCCTGGGGACATTCTCTTGACATATGTCCCTGCTCACCACACTTGAAACAGCCAGAACCACCCCTTCCACCGCCTTGCGGACATTCTCGTGACATGTGACCCTCCTCGCCACACTTGAAGCAGCCAGAGCCACCCCTTCCACCACCTCCACCGCCCTGGGGACATTCTCGTGACATGTGACCCTCCTCGCCACATTTGAAGCAGCCAGAGCCCCTTCCACCACCCTGGGGACATTCTCGTGACATGTGACCCTCCTCGCCACACTTGAAGCAGCCAGACCCACCCCTTCCACCACCTCCACCGCCATGGGGACATTCTCGTGACATGTGACCCTCCTCGCCACACTTGAAGCAGCCAGATCCCCCTCTGCCACCGTGGAACCCACCACGATCGATTCTTCCCCCACGGTCCCCACCCCCTGCAGTCCAATTACTTTTGTTGCTCCATGCAGATTCTCGGTTCCCACCAGCATCACTTGGTCCACTCCCACCCCAGTTGGTCTGCCCCCATCCAGTTGATGTTCCACCATCCTTCCAGGAACCACTGTCCGCCTTTGCGCCAGAGTTCCAATCAGATGTTTTCCCCTCAGAAGCTGATTTCCAGTTACCTCCAGTGCCCCAATTACCTCCATCATTACCAGACTCTCCATTTCCACTGGAGGCTTCACCCCAACCAGATGACTTGATATTTTCAGAACCTTTTGAAACATTCCAGCCACTCACTGAATTATCCCTGTCAGATTTTGTGGAACCCCACCCATCACTTTTTCCAGTTCCTTTCTCTACATCAGATTTCTCAGCCGGTTTACCCCATGAGGAGCCAGAATCTTGCTTGCCCCAAGCGGGTTTATCACTTTCTGTATTCCATTGAGATCCACTAACAGCACCTTCAGTGGTTGTTTTAGTGTTCCAGCTTTTCAATGCATTGTCTGCATTGCCTTCAGATTGGGTCTCCATCTGTTTGCCCCAACTTGCCTCGGCCGTGCGGCTCTCTGATTTGCTTCCAGAAGTATCACCACTACTGCCCCACTTATTTGCTGCTGCTCCCCAGGAATTATCTTTAGTTGTATCACCAGAACTAGCAACATTGGTCACAGCAACTTTTCCCCAGTCACCAGCTTTAGATGAAGCATCTTGGTTCCATCCATTACTGTTTCCCCAAGCAGGTTCAGGAACATTGTCTTGTTTAGCTTCAGCTATAGCTGCACCCCATGATGAACTTTCCTCTGAAGCTTTAATCTGCCAACCGGTGCCTATATAATAGTCACACAATCAGAGTGCGCATTCAATGTGCGTAATTTACATGGTCACATAGGCAAGAACAGAATACTATGACGTGGATGTAACTACAAGAGCTATATTAAGCTGAAACCAAATTTTCCAAGAAGAAAAAACCAAAACTCCAACTTATTGATAAGTAACTTATGTCACAAGAGTGCATCAGTTCAACAGAACACCACAGCCACGGTAGGGTGATCAATTATTTTCCATTTCAAAAAAAAAGGGTGATCAATTATTTCATTTCAATATCTTTATTATAGATATATATACCATGCTGTGGAGGTAACTGGGAGGCCCTCTTAAGTTCAAACCAGATTTTCAAGCAGAGAATAAGATATGGTAGCTTAAGCATGACCAAGTAATTGATGGCAACTTATGGTACACCATCTCATCCGCTGAAGCAGAACACATCATGCAAACACTGCGCAAGCTATAAATGGGGCACAGATAAGGGTAGTGCAATAAATAATAAACAGCATTAGATGTCCAATCTAATTAACTCCGTCACAAATAATGTAACTTCATCTGGCTCCTGGAAAGAAAAGAGAAGGTAAAATTTGTGTATATACTGTTTGTGTTATTGCAATCCTTCTTGGCTTAGCAAATTGGGACTTCCAGAAGGCCTCCGAAAAGCATCGAAAGTTCCGAGTTAGTTCCTTCTTTCTTTCGTTTTTTGCCACATTGGCCAATTCAAATTACCCAGACCCAGTATTTGATGAAATGCCTCCATCGAAGTGAGTTGATTAATAATCGGGGACTCACGCACTCAGGTAACTACTGGAACTAAACTTGATTGTAAAACGCAAGCATCAGATTTACCTTCCGTGGCACTATTATCAACAAGGTCAGCAGAACCAGGTGGCTTTGAAAGCTGTGGAATCAAACAAACAAAAAATAAAATATAATTACACAGAAAAGTACTAAATTCTTTTTAAACAATCAATTAAACTAAATTACATGGAATTGCTGCCATATAAAAAGTTGAATGCACACTACAACTAACCAATGAGTTTGATGAATCAAAAGCAGACCAAGAAGTCCTGCAAATAAAGGAAACTTTAGTAGACTCAGCGCATAGATATAATGCATAATTATAACAGCAAATAAAATAGGATTCTGGAGAACTCAGAGTAAACATAATTAGGGATCAAATTAATCAACATATTACATTCACTTCATGATTCAAATGAACTTATTTCTTGCGGTGCCAGCATATTTAACCAACAAAGATCTTAACAATTTGATAACTGTCATAATTATACAATCAAGAACATTTCTGCAAGTTGAGTAGGACAGAAATCGTATCGACTCAACCAGTTATATTTTTTCAGCAATTGGACATTGTGGTAACCTAATTAGGTAACTGTACCAATGTTTCAAGAACACAACATAAATTGGCAAGCACTGAGAGTCTAACCTTTGAGCAGAACCAACTGCATTCCAATTAGAGGCCTCGTTAGGCAATGCTGCCTCACCTGTCCAGTCTATAGAAAAAGTAAGTGTTTCAATACAGTGTAAAAAACAGAACAGGATGGGGAACAAGCAAGAAGAGATACACAAAGATGCCAGGAAAATTGATTCCACTTACCACTTGCACCCTCTTCCGTTGCAAGGAAACCAAACGGTTTCATAGATCCACTTTCCTCCCTGTGGAACACCCAGAGAAAAGGAAAAAGAAACAATCAAAATGGTTATTGAAGCCATGTTAACTCGACGACAACAACAACGATGACAACTGGAAATACAAATAAAGCCACAAACATCATGATTACTACCGAGGACACGAGGGATTTACTTAAAAGTATATATTGTTAATATCGGTATTTTAGTCAACATACTAAGAGAATGTTTGGTTTACAACTAAAACAAAGAAAACCTGGTAAGAAACGCCTAAATTTTTCCTTAACTCAAGGTTTTAACTCTATACTAAACACTCCGAAAGTGTTTTTCTTAACAAAATAAGACGGTCTATATTAAACATAGACTGTGTGCCGCAATAGTTTGTGCAACAACAACGACAGCAACAAACAACAACAATAACAACAACAGCAGCAGCAGCAACAACAACAACAACAACAACAATGAACTGAACAATAATAGTTTAGAAACAAGAACAACAATAATTTGTTACCCCTGAGAAAAAGCAGAATTCCTTCCACGAACTTCGGATAGATGCTCCGATTTCACTACAATAAAGAAGAGATACTTTTAGAACAAACGTTCTTGTATAGCAAGCATGAACCAAGATTCTAAAGAATAAACCTGTAAGAATCTTTTGCTGAGAATCCAGCTTCACAGTAACATCAGACCGGCGAATAGCCAATACCCGACAACGATAACCCTTCAAGGGGCCCACTCGGATTCTTAATGACTGACCGACTGAGAACATCCCATCTTCCTCACGTTGAACTGAAATGACATTTGATGAGTACTAATAATTTCAAATCCATTTATGTTAATAATGAACTGAACTGAATTAGAGACATACAGCCACTCTCATTATCCCTCTCCGGATATGATTTTTCAGGAGATAAAGGAGATTTTGGGGATAACATATCTGCAAAACCTGATGGTCCTGGCTCACCACCCTGATACAATGTTAAGAATGCCAGAGTAAGTGGAATGCGCTGGATAGTGAAAATAGTTTAACTACGAGCTGCTTTGTCAACTATTAACATGCAAACCTTCTCATGCGACTCCTTGCCAGAAAGATTTACTTTCTCACACAACTGTGCTTTAACGGAGATATAACCATTATTCTCCTGTACACTGCCATCACATAAAAATAGTATCCCTTTATAGATTTTTTTGACAGCCCCCTCCCTGTCCTGCAAAACCAACACGATTTAAATGTTCTCAATCCAACAATATAAGTATCTGAAGATTCATATTATAAATTTGAGACAGACCTTCAATGGTCCATCTAAAATCCGAACAATGTCATTGATTGATATTATATTGGAATGCTGATCTGACACCGAGAATAACTTTTTATCAAATGACGCACGTTTCAAGTCACTCTGTTTGACAGTTACAACTGATGATCCATCTGAGCCTTCTTTAACTATCTGAAAAAAACGAAGAGCCAAATGAAGGGGAAACCACCAGCAGACACATTCATTCATGCATAGAACATAAATGGAGGGAGGGAAGTAGAGGGAAAGAGGTAGTTGATATATACAAAATTAGTCATTCAGGAATTTACATACCTTCACACTGTCATCCTTCTCTGATCCAATGACAACGCCAAAATCCTTCCGGCTGCAACAGAAATTAAGGATGTTAGCATGTAATTAAATTAAAATCATGATAGTATAGTAATCAGAGGTGTACCCAAAAAAAACTAGATCATGCACTTCAAAGTTATTTCCCATGCTACCACTAGTAGAGCCCTCTGATTTCCCACTTCCTTTGTCCGGCTTAAATTTTTCAATTTGTCCTTTCTTCTTTTCACCAAAAAGTTGGGAAAGCCACTGTACATCAGTCGCATCATCCTTCTTCGCAGGCTCGAACTTCAGGAGCTCATCTTCAGTAGGTACCACACCCCAAAAGCTCAACGAATCAATAGATACTTTTTTGTACACATAACCATCTTTCAACATGATACCATCGAGGATCTCAAACATTTCGTTAGTATCCCGGTCTCTCCGACAATGGATAAGAGGGCGGAACTCACTGCAGAGAGGGTACAAAGCAAGTCTCATATAAGGCGAGAAGATGTATTTAAATTATAAAAAGATGAGTAGATGTAATTACTCGAGCTCGCTAGGGCTGATTAATCTCTGCGGTGGAATGATCCTTTTAGAAGCAACTCCTCCACCCTACAAATTATTAATCAGTAAATAAATAAACAAATAAAGTGAAATGAATTGACTAACATAAGCACTCAACAATTGTGCACGACTCTGGATTTACAATCAAATTTGCCTTAAGTAGCATGCATGACAAACCAGAACGTGAGTTGAACTACATTCCACTGCCCCAAGAGGGGATGAAGCATCATGAGAGAACCACAAATGTGTGTGTGCGTGGGGGGGGGGGGGGGGGTGTTGCATTAAGTGCAAACAACCAAAAACAGAGGAAAATAATCAGTAACAGTGAAGGTAACATCATTTGTTCTGCCAAATAGATGTAATATGTAACATTGATGCACTATCACTTATTCCATGATGAAGTCCATGTCATAGAAAATATACTAAAAATAAAAGTAGATACAAGATTCAGGAGGAATTCTGTCAAACACAATCGAGTAGATTGCAAACGTTCTTTCTAAATTCTATAACTATGGACATAGGCATAATGGGTGACCCACTTCAATCATGCTTCAAATAGCTTCTTATTGGCACTTCAACTTAGCTTCTCACATAAATATTAACCTAAGCTCCAATGTGATACATTTCGAACATAGTAAATCAAAAATACTGCATGAAAGTTTTGATGGATCATATAGTTTTATGTTAATTACATGTGATTGAACATCGTCTCAAATTGTTTGGTCAGGTTTGTTGGGAATTTGAACTTATTTAACATAGATAAACACACTGGTTCATATAAAAGTAATAGTTGGCTTCTACTAGTTGAAGAAAACTATAAAGTGCACTTTGAATTATTCGATCTATAATTTACAGTACATGTTGATGTCCATGATTCTTGGATACTAACACAGGCAAATTAAACGTCAAGCTTAGACACAAAGTACACGACATGTAGGAGGTAAGGCCTTACAAATTTTTGGGCCATTGCTTTTAGATCTATCCTTGGAATCAGTTTTACAGTGACTTTTTTCCGTTCATCATTGACTGCTACAACCTGTTAGTAGCATTGAAACACTTAACAAGATTAGCAATTGTAAGATTTATTCAAAGATAACTGTACACATACCTAAGATAGAAAAACCATACGCCTCAACCTCGAGGGTAATTAAGATGAAGTTCAGGATAGGAATAAGATCATACCAGCGCAAGATCACCCTTGTATGTTCCATTCTTTACACGCGCCCACATATCCTTCGAAATTCCAGAGCACTTGCTTCTAACAGACAGTAAACGGGAAAAATCTTTGCTCGGAATAAGTGTGACTTTACTTGGATAAATGGTATTAATCCCTTTGCATGCCTGAAATTCCATAGTTCAAAACGGTATCAGACAAAGAAGCAACGGAGTAACTAAACGCACACCTAGGTAGATAAAGTGATAGATCGTAAATATACATGCAGACATTCTTGTGGTAAATGTTTTTCTAAACCCCCAACAAAACAAAATTATAAAGCACGGATATGGCAAGAATATTACATCATATACATCATTCTGCTTATCAGCTTCAATGAAGATAAAGCCCTTCACGTAATCAGGTGAAAATGCAGATATTATTGGCAGCTTCGTCCTCAACAACTCCATTTCTACATATTTTTGCATAAGACAGAAGGCTGAATACCTCTCACGTCCAACCTACAGTTGAAATTGGTGCATTAAACAAACAGAGCAATTAAGAAAAAAAAAACACATAAACAAAAAAAGAAGGTACTAGAAAATTTATTGAGTTTAGAAATCTACCGTGCATTTGACCTTCCAGATTGCTGGATCCTTGGCAGATGGAGCATACGTGTTACCTCCAATGGATCTTTTGTTCTCATAACCATCTTCTGCATAAGTAACAAAACCAGCTCCGGGCTTGTATCTCTGTTCCAGAATTCTTTCGATTTCTTCCTCGCTCATCTCCTCCTCTTTCGGAACAAAAGGAAGATCTGGAACTTTACTGGGTTCATCTTTGGATTTGAGCTCAGAAGCATATTCATCTTCAGCATAGTCTGTTTCAAGTAGGAAATGTAATTAAGTTATTATGATCATATATAAAGTAGATATATGAGCAGAAAACAAGTTAAATATATAAAAATAAGAAGAAACAACTTATTCAGGTTATAACATACACACTAATCTCTCGACTAGATCTGGTAATCCATCCACGTACATCATAAAACAAAACTGGAAAATAAAAGAGAAAGAACCTCAAGGCAATGTGAGATATACTTCTCCTTTAGTAGAAGTGCTTGTTCATTTCGGAAAACACACATTAATTTTTATTATAATATTTGCATATGCAGGCATCTGATAACATGATAGTACAAAACCCCCAATGAAAAAACCCTAGAAATGCTATAAAAACACAAGTATTAGAGAAAATTTCACTGCGTCAAGCTATCATCATCTATGCAATTGCGCTACACATCCCCAAAAACACATGCAATCAAACAAATTTCACAGCAAAAGGATTAAAAGTGAAAAATGCTAATGGAAACCCTAAAAACCCTCAAAGAAGACTTGGAAAAGCCTAATAGTAATTCTCAATTCGTCCAATTCTTCAAAAGAAAAAAAATAGTGTAATAATAAGAACCCTAAGGTATTATAGAAAATGCAGCAGTAAAATAGGTGTGAATCTGCCATTACCTTGTACGTCAAACATGGAATCGTCGCTAGAAAGGTTATCGTCGTCAACCTGGTAAGCTTCGCCATCGAAAAACTGAAGCACAGCTCGATTTTTCCGCTTTCCACCGGTCTTGTCATCATCCTCAGTCCATTTCCGCTTTCCCTTATCGGTGGTGACCTTATCTTTTCCCTTACCGGACATTGTAAACAAAAATGAAAATGATGATTCCCCTACTCTACTGTTTGTTTTGCTCTGTAAATTTCTACGGAATCATGCCAATTGCATTTTGGCAGAAGAGAGAGAGAGAGAGAGAGAGAGAGTGGTGTATGGATCGAATGTGGACAAATTAATTCTTCACACAAGTAGTGAGCTCTCGAAGAAGAAGACCAAAAGTCAGGGGCGATATTGTCTTTGCACCTCTCGTGCTATATCATGCCGTTGCCTTGTTCAGAGTCTTTAGACCATCTGACCATGTTTTGAAACCCGAAGCCGATGATCGATCCGGCCTACCTAATGAGGGAGATTAGTAATAGTATAATTCTTGCATCTTCACAGCTTTTTCACCTTCTGAGCGTGAATTCACGCACTGAACTTGGGAGCTTCACTAATTCTCGACTTATGATTTCTTAGTTATCGAATTAAGTTTTCTAAGTTTATCGTACAAGAATGTTAGGAATAAAATTTAAGTTCTCGAAAGTTTACGCCCAAAAGTTTTATCATATAATTTAATTGAACATTTTACGTTTGCAGTTCAAAATTAATTCATAGTCAAAGT
The DNA here is from genome assembly GCA_026545765.1 of Plantago major. Taxonomy (NCBI): domain Eukaryota; kingdom Viridiplantae; phylum Streptophyta; class Magnoliopsida; order Lamiales; family Plantaginaceae; genus Plantago; species Plantago major. The sequence continues at coordinate 79,833,726 of CM048839.1, read as the reverse complement.
TTGAAAATTTTGATTGGGAAAAATCAAAATGGGAAGTAGGGGTGTACATTAAAAAAAAACTGCCCGTTACATAACCGCCGGTTAATTTTTTTACCAAAACTCGCCATGGTTTGAAAAGATGTTAACCCGCCACTAGCGGGTGGGTGGCGGTTTTAAGGATGTACACCCGCCACCCACCCGCCCCGCCCGCTAATAATATATTTATTATTGGTATTATTAATATAATGCAAATAAGTAATAACATTAAGTTTATGTTACATATAGTTACTAATTTTTACTATCACATCCTCAAATCTCAATGTGCCTAGTAGCATAACTAAAGTTTCTTCATGTCTAGATGTTAGTTAGTTTACTAACAAACATGTCTTTTCATAGTTTTTGTCTTGCATCTTACGTGAAATGCATAAATGGCTTATTGTCTCCTATATACATGAACCATTGAGAATGATTATATTGTTAATTTCACCTCTTCTTGCAATTTTGTTTCCCCTTGTGCGTGTAAGTGTGAGAACCACCAAACCGCCCACCACCCATCCACCTTAAGTGTCACCCGACCCACCACGGTTTGACAAAATACAGACCCGCCATGGTTTAGTATTAGTGCCACCCGCATATGGCGGGTCGGTTAGACTTTTGGTAAAAAACCGCACGTACCCGCCCGCGTACACCCCTAATGGGAAGTTTGTGTCGGGACGGATGAAGTACTAAGTAGTTGGGAGTAGCACGGTAAGAGGGAAGGTTGGGGAACCTTACACCTTTTTAATATTGATTACAAAACTAGTTTATTTACGGTTCCCTATTATATACGACCTTGCATGCTAAATTAGATTCACATGAAAAAACAACCGATTGATAAGACTGTTTACTTTTACATACTCTAGAATAATCTGTGTCGTTAATTGTTTGTTCATATGCTAAGTGTTCGTGGAGAACGACATATTGAGTCAACTATCCACTATATTAATCATATTTGTGTGTAGAATAGTAGACTTCCAACTTAATATAAATTTAAATCTTTGCGTGTGATTGGAAACAGCTGAGTACAACGATATTTGGTTTCCCAAGCACCGGTCAGCGAACCGCCAAACTCTTTGTATTGCTCGTTATGTTTATTATAATAGATGAATTAGTTTTAGACATAACATCGTGATTATTCTTTCTTGTCATCTTCTTTAAACTTAAGGGAGGAATTGAGATGTGATGGACATACCTCAGTGACAAGGTCACCGTTGGTGAACGTGGGCGGGGTATCTTGACTAACTACGACGTGGTATATGATATGTATCCTGACGGCCCATTAGACGATAATCGCGTAGTTTGAAACTAAGTAGTCGTGAGTAATACAATAGGGGGAGGTTAGGGATCATTTACACCGTCAAACAATTGACAAAACATTTCATTCTTTACACTTTTATTATTGCTTTCAATCTGTTTACGAATTTGCATGTTTTCACAACTCTTAATAGATTTGTCTCAAAACAGCCTAAAAGAAACCTCATTTACGTATATGTCTTTTGCAATTAGCTTTACCAACTATGTGTCATGATTTGCTAGTGCCTATGCCAGGTATCCGGGGAGAACGACACTCCGAGTCATCTTTCCTCTATACTAACTTGTTTGTTTGTGGATTGTAGGCTTTCGACCTTATAAATTACGAATCTTTACGAGTGATTTAGTAACACGTTTCACTTCAACGACATTCGCCTAACCAAGCACCCGCCAAGAAGGTTTCAAAGAGAATTTCATTTGCAATGAGAATGTTGGAGATTAGAATGGTAAAAGTAATTCCCAATTTTTTACTCCCATTATATGGCAGGTAATTAATCAGTATAGATACAATTAGTTTGTATCTCACTGGATTGAACTGTGTGAAGTTACTTGGTAGTTTGGCGTGCCTTGTGCATTTAATGCATCGTGGCCCAATAATAGTACCACGTCTTGGTGAGAATTAATCCACTACGTTGGATTTCACACACCATTTATTCAACGACTTAGATCAAATTCTCATCAATGAGTACAATCTACAAGAGCATCAACATTTGATGACCAGTTGGATTTGATATCAACATTCTTTGAGGACAATTTGTTCAGTAGGTCAGACTAAGTTGAGTTACACAGAGGTAAAACGACATAGCAGATTTCGAAAAGAGTAAAATTTTAAACTAGGATAAGGTCTCCTCTTGTTTGTTTGTTTGTTTACATGCCAACATATTTTACCCTTTGTGTTGGAATCAAATACAACGACTCTTCCCTCTTAAGTGTGGTGCCAAATTTATCCTTGGTATCAAGTGTAGTCAAATCTCTATGGTTTGGCAAACTCCAATCGAAGTAATGCACCAAGTACGCGACCATCATCTGAATATTTCTGAAACCCATATTGAATCCTGGGCACATTCGATGCCCTGCACTGAAAGGTATATATTCAAAATGTGTTCCCCTGTAGTCGACTTTTGAGTCCAGAAACCTTCTAGGACTAAAGACCGAAGCGTCTCTCCAATTATTCGAGTCCATTTGTATAGCCCATGCATTAATCAGGATCAAACTATCTTTTGGGATCACATAGTCGTCAACTTTACATTTCTCAACTGCACGATGTGGTACCAGAAAAGGTCCTGGAATGTGAAGTCTTAATGTTTCCTTAATGCAGGCTTGTAAGTACTCACAGCCGGATAGATCAGACTCGTTCATTGGGTTGTCGTTCATGGCAGGGGCAATTTCAGCTCGAACTCTAACCAAGGTTTCTGGATTTCTTATCAATTCCACCATCAACCATATCACTGTTATGAATGTTGAATCTGTTCCAGCAATTAATAATTCCTGCAGGGGAATGTACTTCTTTAATTAGTAAAGGATCATGTTCTGTTTAATGCATGAAGATGGAATCAGATAATCTCAGTTGAACCATCTTCCATCTAACATAACATTTACTTGAAATCACAATTTATGATTGAGAGAGTGGATTTTCTAGTATTTGTATTTTGACATTTAAGGTGGTGAGAATTTTGTATTACTCTGTGTATTAATGATTGATCATTACTACATGTTTTGCAATTTCCCAAAAAACAAAATCAATTGAAATAAAACCCAATTGATTTGATGTAGCTAATCTCCCAAACTCAACTTCCTATCGAACTGGTTACAAATTTCAAGATTAAATTACATAAGTGCTAGAATAATTTCGAAAGTATTATGTTGTTTGGCACGTAACTTTGATTGAACAAATTTTAACTGATGTATAGTAACATGATTTTAATTAAATTAAAATTGTATTTGGGATACAACTAAAAGTTTATAGGGAAAGCTTGTGTAAATTGTGTCCGGAAGAGAAAGTGGAGAGTTTAATTGAGTTCAAACCGTAAAGAGCATGCTGATTTGATCGTCCAAAAATGCATTGTCCAACAACACATCCAAGAAATCTCCAGTTGATTGATTAACACATCTAATTTCACGTGTCAACCTGCGAACCTATATTATTCAGAGCAACACTTATGTCCATTGTAACATTAGATGTATTTTAATAAATAAAGAAAAAGGAAAGAAAGAACAAAACACGTGCAATTGAAGGAACCTGTATGATATCTTTCCAAACGGATACAACTTTGGCATGCAAAACCATAGCATCTCGTTTACTCCAAAAATCCACATTTTTCAATTGTGGGTATAGATCACTTAAACCAGGACGTGCAACAGTCTCCACAATTTCATTCACCAAAGCCTTCACTTTCCTAACGCTCTCATTTTCCTCTCCTTTGATGTCGAATAAATCTTTCGACGCTAAAACATTTGTCACGATATTTGTCACCGTTGCACTTACAATGTCATCAAGCTTCACTACTTGACCTTGTCTCTCGACCAAATACGTCATCATTTCTGCAACCTTGTCCTTCCTTATTCCAGCTTTCAAATCCACGGCTTTTGTTGAGAATATGTAATTTTGACTAATACCGCGGAGAAATTTCCATGTGTCATTGCATTCTCTTGACATGGTCATGGAGGATTTTGTAACACTTGGAATAGCGTAGTATACAGACGGCATGTACCTTCATTGAAAATTAGAGGGGAAACAATTGACATTGGTGAAGGCGTAAAAAGATACAAGTAGTGAAGCTGGATCATTCTGCATATTTGTGATGACGTTGGTTCTGATCATTTGCTATCTGTTCTAGAATTAATTTGGAGCTTGTCTAGGGACTGCTGGCTTACGTTTCTTTGTCATTTTTGGCTTGGTTGGTTTCTGTTTTCTTAGATTTGATATATGGACCGTTAGATTAAAGATTTAATGGTGTATAATCAATTGTCTGTTCCTGCCTTACCGTATATAAGTTCATGTTAGTTTGGTTTTGGACCAGTTCTTATACTATGGTGGTGGATTAGGGAGTTGTTTGGTGGTATGGACGTTCTGAAGTGTAACTATAACTAAGGAGCATGTCTTGTGTTTATGCTAATTTTCCAGTGGAATAAAATCTTTAAATTCTTCCAACAAGAAAGTTATGTGCTTTGACATAAGTAATGCTTAGATCCTCTGTGAAAGAATTCAATATTACATAGAGGTTAAACTTGTAAAGAGTCATATAACTATAACAATTTATGTAAGACGGCGTGGAAGATTTTGACTGTAACATTCCATATTCTCTACAGATGATATACTATGATCTTTTTATTTGTCCAAAGCATTTCTTAAGACTCTTTATACGTTTAGATTAATTATCAATAAAAAAAATTTGCCCTATAAAAAAATACAAAGTCTCATGAGAGACGGTCTCTAGATAACTTATCTAGAGATGGACAATGTTATCAAGAAAACCATCCATGTCATCGATGATTTTTTTGATAATATAGGTACGTCTCTAGATAAATTATCTAGAGGCCGGCTCTTAGGAGACTTACTCATAAAAAAAATGATATACTGATCGCTCAAACAACACATATTTCCAAATGCATTTGATTATTGTTCCCCTGCATATCGGAAAACTCTCCAATATATTTTCCATCCATTCTAAAGCAGTTCTCCAATTTTGACTTTTCTTGGTCAAATTAAAACCAATGTGAAGTTTGACTATGGTCAATATTAATCTATAATGGTAAAATATTTAACATCGGTCATGCATACCTCCCGGAACAAATTTGGTCATTGGTTTTGAGAATTTCCTTGGCTGAAGCCGGTGACGATGCGACCACCAAAAGCTGGCCGCCTAGTCGTATGGACATCAAGGGACCATAAGATTTAGCCAGCTTCTTGAACGCAATGTGAGGTTCTCTACCAAATTGGTTAATGTTGTACAAAAATTGGAAACAATTAGGCCCTGGAGGAAGAAGCTTCGAACGTTTGGCTATGGAAGTATGCAAGTAAACTAGGAAAATTGTCAGCAAAAAGAGCAATGAGAGGAGCAACATTGTTGATGATCAAGAAAAATATGTCAATTGTAGTGTAGTGGTTAATTAATTTATGGAGCATGCATTATTTGCGACATATATATAGGCAATAACGATACAATCAATTTATTTATTTGTCTTAATATGGATGTCATCTGCTGTTAAAGCATATTCATATGTACACCATAAACTGTTAAAACAGTTTCTTTTAACCGTAAAAATATACAGTTCAACTTACCACATTCCATTTCGATATACGTCCCAATTTCAACTTCCCCTTCTTCAAATGAAAAATATTTCTCCTACTTTATTAACTTTCTTATACGTTTTTCACTTTTCACCTACTTAATTCACTTTATTTCCTACTCTTTTTACCATCTCTCCTACTTTATTTAATTTTCTCTTAAAATTTGTGTCCGAACCCGCGAAAGTTGAGTATTAAAAATCACGTCCACACCAATTATTCACCATTAATTACAAGTACAAAGACAATTTAAAGTAACTTCACAGACAAGTTTATCATTAGTTTATAATTAATATGGTAAATTTCACGCCATATGTGAATACCGAGTCACAATATTTTATGATTAAATTAGTAAAAAATACATGTTTTTTTTTTTGCATATGCTGGATATGTGTGAATGTGAGTTTAATAAAACCACCATAACATGTGAAATTATGTTTGTAAAATAATAATTTTTGTTAGGGAACCACATATCACCCCAGAGTTGTTGGGAAACTACCCTATTAATTGTGTTATACATTTTTGTATTTTATTTTGATCTGGGTTTGCAGGATACATTTATTTTTAAACATGTATCGATTACTAATTAATCGGTCATTTACAGATAAAGGACTCGAAAGAAAATACATACGTTATTGGATCATAGTACTACTTTAAGGCTTCATTTGGTTTGAGAGAAAATGGTGGAAAAGAAAAAAATAGGGGAAAATAAGATTTTCCTGGAAAATGTGAGGGAAAAACAACTTTCTTTATTTTGTGGAGATAGATGTATTTTGTATAGATTTTGATGAATTTTCCAGGATTTCCCGAGAACTATCAAATGGTGGAAAATAATATTTTCCCCTAATTTTTATTCTCTTCCCCCATTTCCCTCAAACCAAATGAAGCCTAAAAGTATATCAGTCATTGTGAATCGTATTTTACATTTTTTTATAGTTACCATAAAAAAGATTTAATGACTTAGTATTGATGAAGAAGAACTGACCACCAAAATTACGACCAATATTATTTACACAGTATTTTAAGTGTTTAACTATCATATTTTTTCTCGATTAACGTATTATATCTTTCCCTTTCTAATTAAATGTGAAATATTAAAATTAAATTGATCATCATTTTAAATAATACTACAACAATAATGATTAATGTTTTCACGGGTACTCCATACTGTTTAGTAATTACATACCCAGACATAGTACTTATTTTAAACAGCAAACATCTGGCTCAACCTCACATGTGCCTTATCATGTCCACATCTTTTAATTTCAAAATTCACGAATTTTCATTCTGAACAATCATATTGATACAAATCATATTGATACAACGTGAAACTATTAAACCATGTGCTGAGAGAATTACAATCATAGAGATCCTGCTGCACACAAACAAAGAAGAAAAGAGAACACCCAAGCACCAGGCTAAGGATAGGTTTAGATGGGAAAATTCGATCCCGATCTTATCCTGTTGGTCTCACCCCACTGTTACAGTGAGAGGGTGAGACCACCGGGGTCTAACAAACCATTTAAAAGTCTAAAAAGAGAAAGTTGATCACTGGAATGGTAATTTAGAATTTTACGTTTTTAAAAGCAATTTTGAAAGCAAAGTTATCGAATAAAAGTGATATACAAATCGGGAACACTGACCCTTCCAAGCGTACTCTCAAAATGATCTGTTTGTGGCCTCTAAAAAACACTCAGGAAATTTGGAATGTGAACTCCCTAGGTTTAAGGGAAAGAAAGAAAGATTGAGACTCCAAAGAAGTGAGAATTCAATCTCCATCCTAGATGGAGGAGCTTTCAGAGAGAGACTTAGACAAATTAATTTTTGCATGAGTTTGTAGAAACACAAAAATTGGGGGGGGGGGGGGGGGGGCTGGTTACACTTAATCGATCGGGCGAATTACATAAGGTATCTCTTAAATTAGGGCTAATTACATATTCAACCCCAGATTGGCAACAATTACATTCAAGTCCAAAACCTATTTTCTGAGTTGACCAACTCAAAATTAAATGGAAAAGAATATTAATTGGACTTAAATACAATTTACAAGTTTCATTTTACTACACATTGGACACAAATATTTTATAACTTACAAAAATAACCTAAAATATTTTTAAATAACCCCCATAATTTCATAATTCATATAATTAACCCACAAAATATTTTTTATTTAAAAAAAATTCCTTCCATAACCACCTCGTCGGAGCTCCGGCAAAGTTCACAAAAAGCTCCGATCCGGACTTCCCGCTCCATGGCGGAGAGCTTCCGCCATGGAAGCTCTGTCAAAGAACTTCCATGGAAGAAACAGAGCTTCCATGGCGATGGAAGCTCTGTCATAGAGCTTCATTAAAGCTCAATTAGAGCTTCCGCCATGGAAGCTCAAAGCTTCCATGGCGGAAGCTTCGGCTGAGCTTCCGCTCCAGATCTGGCGGAAGCTCCATCGGAATTCCATGGAATTCTCCGGTTCAGATGTCTTTGTCACAGTGGTGGTGGTGGTGACGAAGGTTGGAGGTGGTGGGGAAGAAGGTGGTGGTGTGGTGGGGAAGAAGGAGGATGAAGGAGGGTAAGGAGTTTAATAAGTAAAACATTTGGGGATGTAGTTATAAGAAATTTAAACTGTTGGGCTTACTTTGCAATTAAATAAAATTAATATGATTATGAAATTATAAAGAAAAGATAAAATAGGAGAGAAAGTTGACTTTTGGAGGTAGATGTAATTCTCAAATTAGGCCTTTGTTAATTTTGGACTAATCTGTAATAGTCGTCAATCTAGGAATGAATGTGAAAAGGGGGCATATTTAAGGGGTGGTTTTTGTAATTTTTCCTAATCGTAAATGTCGATGGACCGATTTGCAATTATCACACATTACATGATACAGGGTTGCTGGGAAAAAATTCATGAATCCGAACAGAGTCACTCACTAGCCAGTCGAATTGGATTAGTATAAATATATTTTCACTTAGATATTTACATACTCTTTTTAGTTTACCAATAACATGGGTATTAATTTCTTTGCAAGAACATAAAGGTTTCGGGGGAAAACATATTTCATTGATATTGGAAAAAAATCGAGGATCCCGGTCCAGTGAATTGGGCAATTGAACAAGATTAATTGGTATAAATTCGCTTTACATTATATATCGAGTGCAAAAAATCTTATTCACTAACATTCTGCCACCTCTTTACCGTTCCAGGAAATTTTCTAAAATATATCAATAATTCAAGATTGTATTGTTGAATAGCTAACTAAAGATGAAGATATACTAGAAGTCTAGAACAGTAATGTAGTCGTCTATCTCTTACGGTGACAAATCTTTTTACGTAAGTGCATTTGGCAAGAACATCTATATTGTATATGGAGGTGGAGTTGTTTATTTGATGTTCGACAGACGGAGGTTCGCACAAGGCCGTCCGAAATTCATGAAAACAATGCTGTGGGATACCAAAGTGAAAACATCAATGGGATCATATTGCTCATACGTACAGCACTATCAATAGTGTTAATGTTGTCAAACATTAAACGACACAATTATAGACATCATAATTCTTTAGATGCATGTGTTAATCATATCTCTTGTGGTGGTTGCAAACAAGGAAGATGATTCTCATCCAAAGACGTACTAAAATTAAACCTCTTGATCTTGTCTACATCTATGTCCTCCATAACTTAGCTTGCAATTTGTATATAACTTCCAACTTGCTCAATTCAAGAACATGTTGGAGAAGTTGACATCCAACTCTTTAAACAGCTTTTCAAAATAAAATTGATATTTACTCCGTCCCGGAACAAGTTTCTCACTTTGAATTTTTGCGGTCAAACTTTTCGAACTTTGAAAAAATTGAACATTTTACATTTGCGGTTTAAGATTAATTCGTAGTCAAAGTTGAAAAAATTTGACCGTAAAAACTCAAAGTGGGAAACTTATTTTGAGACGGAGGAAGTAAAAAAGATTGATTGAGATTGAAAACACTTTAGCAGTTTAGCTGAACATTCTTTAAAATTTAAACACAAACTCTTGAAAAGTAACTGCATTAATAAGATGATGTTTATATATGGAGAAAGTATTTTCAGATATGGTTTCTAAATAATTTATTTAGAGACGTACGTATGTTCTCAAGAAAATCATCTATATTATTAATCAAAACGTAATATTCTCAGCATAACAACATTGTTGTTTTTTCTTTTGTTTTATCTTCTACCTTTCACAAGTCTCATGAGAGATCTAAATAACTTATCTAGAGACGACCTATGTTATCAATAAAAACATTCATGTTATTAATCAAAATATCTATGTTGTTAACGAAATGAGTTTTGATGTAATATGGAAAAACACCAATGTTGAAAAGATAAAATATATTGATTAATAAACATCGATGATTTTCTTGAAAATATAGGTCTGTCTATAAATAAATTATCTAGAGATCGTCTCTCAGGAGACTTGTTCATTTATCTTTTCGTTGTTTTTTCTTTTAATTTTTTAGGAAGATTTTAAATATTACACTGATTTTAAAAATAATAATACTATGGTGACACTTTTTAACCCCTCCCCGCGTTGAATAAATTTGTTTTGGCCACCATAAATCTTACACAAAGTCTCATAGAAGATGGTCTCTAAATAACTTATGTAGAGATGGACTTATGTTATCAATAAATTTATTCATGTTATTAATTAAAATATTGTATAGGTTAATGAATGAGTTATTGTGTAATGTGAAAAAAAACACCAATGTTGATAACATTGACATTTTGATTAATAATATCGAATTATCGATGATTTACTAGATAACATAGGTTTGTCTATAGAAAAATTATCTAGAGTCCGTCTCCATGGAGACTTCAATCTTGACAAGAAAAATATTCGATGACCTCATTTTGCCCCTTTCCCGTTTTACTCTGGCAGTCTCATGCTACTATAGATCTGATATGGCCTCGTCACACGTTCCTCCTCTTACTCCTCCACAGCCTAATCATACTACTCTACCTTGGGTGACTCTTAACTGAAATCGAACCCATTCAGACCTTCCCCTTTGCTAACTCCATTTTTTTAATCCTAGTGTAAAAAGTTGCTTGCCTAACAACTTCGTTCCCCACTTAACCCGTTGCGTTTGAAGAAAATGGACTTACTCGACCAGCTAATCCCTCTATAGCCATCGCCCATCGGGTTGAGAATGGAAAAGCGACAGGAATGAAATGATGTGAGTTTCTTATGTTTACAAGTTGTTAATAAAACGACGTGTGTTCCTTATACTCTACATAGAAGATACTAGTTTAATTGTCAATTACTTACCCCCTTTATATTTTAAACTTAACAAAGTAATCTAAAATCAACCCTACACAAATAAAAAATTACAAAATATCCATTTTTTTAAGAACAATTTTAATTGAAAGAAATTCACCGGATTGGAGCTCCGGTGTGCCATGGAAGGAAGCGACAAAGCTTCCACCATGGAAGAAGCTCTGTTCGAGCTTTGAAGCCTGGCCCAACCCTAGACACTCTAAGAGCTTCAGTGGCGACAGTGTGGTGGAGTTTTGGAGAAGATAGACTTTTTTCTGGAAAATATAAATTAACTATTTAGGGGGGTGGGTTTTGTAAATTTACATAATTTGTATTTTAAAATTATTCAAATTATTAAAATTGATAACAAATTAATTTTTAAATATTAGATTGTGCCATTTGTCCAATTTTAAAAGGTGTACTAATGTTAGTACACTGCAATTTAACCTAGCCCATGTAACATGTTAACAACTTCTTGGACTCGATTTGGGACTCCGTGAGTCCCAAATCGAGGCCAATTTGGACTCAGGACTTCCCCAAATTTTATTTTTTTTTGTTTTTCATTTCTTTTCTTGTTTTCTTTCTTTTCTTTCCTGTTTCCTGTTTCCTTTCCTCTTTTCTTGTTTTCTTTCATCTTTTCTAATTTTATCTTTTTTATTATTTTTCATTTTTCTTGAATATTTCCATATGATAATAATTATATGTAGCAATAGAAATATACTTATACATTACTTCTCAAATTTAAAATACATATTACTTGAATTTAAAATTACACTTGTAGAATGTAGTATTTTAATTGTTGTAAATTTCATTTTCAATTATTGTAATTTTCAATTTCAAGTATTGTAATTTTCAATTTTAAGTATTATAGTTTTTTTAAGTAATGTAATTTTTATTTTCAAGTAATGTATTTTAAAAAAATTAATGTGATTTTGCAACTCTCTGCAACCCACTATCTCTGCCACGTCAAGATTCCACCACCATTCGACTCACTTTCTTCACAATTCTCTACTCCAAATGGTAAAACCTATTTTCTTTTAACATTTATTTCAAACTTAATTATTCATTTCATTTTCTTTTCTCATTTCCTTTTAAACTTTATTCTTGGCTTTATTTTAAATTTAGTTAATTAATTATAACAAAATCACATTAATTTTTTTTAAAATACATTACTTGAAAATAAAAATTACATTACTTAAAAAAAACTACAATACTTAAAATTGAAAATTAAAATACTTGAAATTGAAAATTAAAATAATTGAAAATGAAAATTACAACAATTAAAATACTACATTTTACAAGTGTGATTTTAATATGTATTTTAAATTTTAGAAGTAATGTATAAGTATATTTCTATTGCTACATATAATTATTATCATATATAAATATTCAAGAAAAATGAGAAATAATAAAAAGATAAAGTAGAAAAGGAATAGAAATAAAAAAAAACAAAAATAGAAAATAAAAACAAATCTAAATAAAGAAACAAGAAAAAGAAAAGAAAAAACAAAAAAAATAAAAAAAAGGGGTTGGTTGCGCCCAAAATTTAGCATGACCAGCGCTAATGGGACTCGTGTTGGGACTCTACCGAGTCCCAACGATGTTGCAACTCAAGTTGCAACAACTTTGGAAAATCTAACAAAGGAACATTTCTATTCGAAAAGACTCAGCTTTTCTAAATCCCAGGCCCTCAAACTGAGGAGATATTGAAAGGATGAATAACCTACTAATAACATACTTACTCCGCCCCGCAGGACTTCATAAATTATAAATTTTAGTCGTTTCATAGAACTTCATACATTACTTGAAAAGAAAGGTACTCCACACCCAACAAACAATAAAAAATGTTACTACTATTACACTTTACTAGTACATCTTTCCCTACAAAAAATACACTTTTCCCTCACATTTTTTATATTTCATCATTAATTTAACTTTTCACCTAAAACTACGCATCAACCCTAACGTATAAAGTTATCCGACACGGAGTAACACATAACATCACCTCCATCTATCTACCAGACAAATGCATTATGGAAGGTAGATGTTAGCCTACCCATTACAGGCATTAACCTATTGAACATAAGTTTGGAAATTATTTTGTAGTAATTTATAACAGAGGCTAATTGGCCTAAAAGTAATTGGTTCCTTTGTATTTCTAAACTGATCATTGATCTTAATTCCTATTACAACATTTGAGCAACTAAATACTACACTATTTTAGGGCAGAAAGATGCGTAGATGTATTACTATTACATGCAGGCCAGACAACAGCTTCACCAGCATGGTGATTTGGTGTGGACTGGTTACTGGGTCAGGACGGGTAGAGGACCCGATAAAAAAAATATCGGCTCTCTACCCATCGGGTACCGAACAGGTTCGGGTCAGGTAGAACCCAACCCATTTAAAAGCTTACTGACAAGTATTGTACATATTCTGTAAAATGCTGCCCGATGTATATACAACAAAGTACAATCAATCTAAACGGATTTTTGCTTTCCAAGCTGATAACGATTCATGTCTTCAGAGAAGAGTATCCCGTCTGACAATGTGAGCCGTCTCATTGCAATGGAAAACCGGGACTGGACAAAGGAAGCATGGTATGATCACATTTCAGATTTTTACAACTATATAACGGCAGCTGAATTGCGTTTTAAGTACACTCACCCATTGAAACGCTACGAGGGTAAACCAGCACCCAATCAAACCGTAACCGTTGTTGCTCAGAAGCTATAATAAGGTAGATTACAGATTGTTTAATGGACATAATGATTCAGATTAATAGACAATAATTGAAACCACAACCAAAGCACAGCAAGCAAAAATAAATAAAATAATAATAAGCCATGAGGATTTGTAACATGAGTCTTAGAATGGAAATGTATAAAGTTGGAATAATAACATACCAGGAGGATAAGAGAACCCAAACAAAATATCCCAGTCATTGTCGAACTGATAAATTTCAAATCCCGCCCAGCCTGCATTTTCGACAATTCAAATCGCATTATAAAAGTGATTGAATCAACATAACCTCATGAAATCATGAATATATGGTTAACTGGTTAAGATCACCCTAAAAAATCAAATACACTGGAAGCAAAAGATCGATCCAACATACCAATAATGTGCCCTCACAGCTATGTGTACTGGGTGTAACGCACAGCGCAAGGAAGTAAGGAATCAACAACTTGTGCATCTGCATCATGCAGAGATAAGCGCAGCAGTGAATATAATTTTACAAACAACTAATTTACACATTACTCCATTTCTTTTACAACAATTCACGTAGTACAAATATGGGGATTTTTTTCTACCATTCACTTTCCTGTACGGAAACCCACTATCTCCACTTAATAATTATGTACACACTATCATATTTTATATATATTATAGCTCCTACATTTTATCATCCCCGAAGAACTTTATCAGTATAAATTCTCCACAGATCATTTTTTATTCTTCCTTATTAAAATGTGTGCCATATTTAATGTGAATTGTTCCTTAAATATGGAGGGGGTACAAAAAATATAGATTGATGATTATTTAGCCACTGCAATCTGGTATAGGTTTCATTTAGTTTCAAAAGAACCCTCGTGTATAAAGTAACCTGATGTTCAGCCCCACATTCAGCCATTCCTCTCCATTTGACATTGAATTAGATGAGTTGTTAAATTTTACTACTACTCAGGATACTGATAATTAATATTCTTCCCACATCTATTACCGAGTGAGATGTCGGTATTGACAGCAAAGTAATCCGTAGAAAGCATTTCCTTTCCCAAAACATTAGTTAAAAATGACTGACAGTAGTCCCAGAGAACAAGGTAAGCTCAAGGATTTAATGTAAGACATAGCTCCTCTGTATCTGAATTTCTGGATAATCCTGTGTTTAAATTTCTGGATAGCCTCCTAAGTTTGGACTTTGACCAACAATTATAAGTTTATAACAAGCTTCTGGAAGTTCTCAATGCTGACAAACCTTTTGGAGTGACATTACAGCATATCAATGAATTTTCTGTAGCATAACATATATCGGTGCTTATCTACGTGAACTTTCAGCAATAAAGATCCTTGATCACCGAATACATAAATAAGTTACTTCACACTCATGTGCGTGTTGGTCTATAATCAGTATGCATAAGTCGATCCACAAAATTGGGAAAGAAAGAAGGCAAGCAAGAGAGAAACTTAAACTGTGCTTGTGGGTCAATAATCAACATACCCCCCTCCCCATTATAGCGGTATGCGATTTTTTAATGTCGCTGCTATTAGAGCTAACAGAGTGATATTTCGTAAGTTGTACAGGTTAGTGTAGTAAATAATGAGTAAAGAATTAAGAAATTGTGAGAGACAGACCTCTTTTATGACCTCTGGATCACGGGAAAAGACTTTTGGGATTAGCCACGGAACTGAGGTTCCAATAACCCCCAAAGTCAGTCCAGTGAGTGCACCAATAATAACCAGAGATTTTAACAGGGTTCGAGCCTGTAATTCAGTTTAATTGGTCAGAGAATGTGTAACAAATAGTTTCATTAACACTATTTTGAAAATAATGAGGACAAAACAAAACGTTCTGGGTTTATTATCAAATCAACAATTAAGGAGGTACAACCTTGCCAAGATTACGATTAGCTCCATATATCAACTCAGGCATAAAAGATTGGGCTGTTTGTGAAAGAGGCTCACCCCATACAGTACACATGCAGTATAGTTGTATCATGACCTACATAACAGCCAACTAGAAAAGCTCACAAATATGATATAAAGAAGAATATGGAACTAAGAAATTGGAGTTGTCTGCATGAAAGTACCGAACCTGATGAGCTGCTGCAGTTTGTGTGCCCATTGCTGTAGCAAAATACACAAGTAGAGAATAAAATGCCACCTGGATTGTATGATGCAAGGCAATTGGTGTACGTAGTTAAACAGTAAAGAATAAAAAAGAAAGAAAAGCATTACACACCTTAGACGTCATTGTCACAAACACTGGAGCTGCAAGCATGAATACTTGAAGGAGTTCATCCGGTGATGGAATAGAGATCGCAAAACCGTTATATCCTTTCTTATTTAGAGTCTCAATCATCATGTAAGCTGCAACAACCTAATAAATATAAAGGGGGGAAAGTGAGACCGGAAGGAATATATCTCAAGGGAATCATGACCATAGAGTTTATTTTGGCAAATGATTCAACAAAGATATATCAGTGTTATGCATTCAATTACTTCTTTATGGAAGGCGTTTTTGAAGTATTCGTTAGTTTCAGAGTTTATTGAATTCCAGGTATAGTGTATCTGTTCTTACCCATTTCAGGTTTCCAAAGTTTCATTTCCTAGTCAAACTCTTTTTAGCATACGAGGAAGCACATAATTAAAATTTCTTGTGACTCTGTATAGAAAGGGATTTGCCAATTTCCAACGCACCTGTGACACCATGGTTGCCCATGCTGCTCCAGCAATACCATATCCTAGGAATCTACAGAGCACTATGTCACCAGCGCCATTAATAGCACTTGCAACTGCCAAAGCCTTTAAAGGGCCCCATGAGTCTTTCATTCCTAAGCTGTGGAAACAAGACAACAGAACAAACCCAACTTACTATGGTAGGAAACCTATTTAAGGCAGTAAGCTCAATTCACGCCATGTATGAATTAAACTTCTTTTAGACTAACAGCCAGTGAGCATAAGTATAGCAGTGGTATTAAACAAAAAATTTCATCATGGTGGAAGGGATTCCCAGCACCCATGATCATAATTTTCAAGGAGACTATTGTGGGAAGCCATTTACTAATAAAGAAATAATATGAAAATTTTAGACAATAAGGCAGTGTATTAAAAAGGCTGTAAACAGAGGTTGAGGCTTCATGCCTATTGCTTCAAGGAACAGAATAAGAGCGAGAAGAATCAGGAACAAAAGGTCATATAATACGCATTCAGCAAACAAAAATCTTATGAACTGGTATAGTAGGACCTTGCGCTCTGAGCAACCCATCCAATCAACACTGCAGGCCAGGCTAAGCCTCGGATCTGGAAAAAAAGGCACTTCTTATTAAACAAAAGAAGACGAAATAAGCAACTTGAATCATGGATGAAGAAAAATTGAAGCAATTAGCCAACTTTCGAGACGATGGGTTTTGCATAAAGAATACAAATACAAGATTCAATGATGTTCTTTATATTCAATTCAATAAAGAAGCATGAATGTCATCTTATTTAGATTTAAAGTTGCTCAAGCAACCACTCACTCTACTTCCGTGACCAAAATTCTACATTAATGGACATCAAAAGCCTCGGCCTGACATTTTTATTACTTGAAAAAAAAAATAGCTTGAGTTGGTCTCACATTTTACGGGCCCATTGTGGTGAGATCTCATGAAAGGAAGTTCTTCAGCCGTTAATTAATAGATTGGGGGCTAATTTAACTAAAGAGCTCAAGAATATTTCACAGTGATGGTTATTGTCAAGCGACAGAAATATAGATGCAAATAAATAGTCGAGACAAATAGTCTACTATCTTGTCTAGAGGACTTGTCATGAACAATCGTCCCTCACCCACTAGAGACATGGTTAATTTAGGTATTGGAACTCATCAGTAAGTCCATTTAGTATAACCATATGATAGTAGTTAGCGATCGGTCAACAAGAGTCAGAAAACATTAGAACCGAAGCTAACATATTAGATAAAGCCGCTCATTAGATGGCAATCTTATACCAAGGCATGAAAAGAAGTTTAACGGGATCAATACTTCATTTATGACAGCCAAACTCATAGAGCTCAAACAAAGGAAATGATAGCAACAATCAGACCAAGCTAGGACATATAGCAAAAGGTGGCCAACAAACCTGAACATATGTGTTTGCTGCAGTTATAATTTCTGTATTCTTGGCCCCTGTAAAAGCTGCAGTAGACACACAAGAATTGTATCAGCTCAATATAAGATGGGATGACCTGAACAGAATAAGAAACACAAAAAAAGTGTACTTTACCAGTCAGCGCCCATGGGCCATAAAATCTTGTAAAGAAAAGCATCAAGAAACCACAAGCCAGTCCAATAAATAGCAGTATAGATATCTGATGCTGCACCTCTTTTTTATCCTGCGGGAATTTAAAATACATCATCCACGCAAGTACAAATACTAGAGTATCCATTAAAGCAGCTGGAGTTCACAAACATACGTACCCCTCTAGCAAGAGCTGTAGCAACAAAATTCGAAGTGGCAATGGAAAGAAACATAAAGACGTAGCTGGCATTGTCACAAAACACAGTCCCTGGCCCTGGCATATTTACATTCAAAACAGATAATATTGAATGAAAAGCATAAAAAGAAAGCAATTCCAAACTGAGATTACTGAAAGCAGATAAAAATAAAATAGACAAACAGAAAGCAAAAGTGTAATGGTATCAGATGGGTGCATAATTCCGGCTTGTCCAAAGATGACTATAATGATTCCATGTGTAGAGCCGACTAACAGTCGTGAGGGGTGTGTTAGAATATCCCAGATCACTTATTCATCCAAATAACATATAAGCTGGATAACGATGATGTCCCGATTTAATAAAAAGCATAAGGAATTTTGTGATCAACAAACATTACCTAAAGCAGCAAGCTCAATCGAGCTTCCCTGGCCAATAACAGCAGTGTCAATCAAACTCATCAATGGTCCACAAATCCAAAGGCCGACAGCGGGGCCGGAAAACTTGACAATTTCGACCATTTGAGCAATCAAGCTCTCATTCTCGGAAAAGTCTTCACCTTTTATCCCAGAAACGTCATCTTCCACCACTGCCTCTTGTTTGGGTTCTTCAAAGACTGCAATTTCAGCAACGCCATCGGCATTTGGTGAAAAACAGCTAGGAATGAAAATTCTGATTGTCCTAGTTTGGTAATTAAGAGCCCGAGCATTTTTTATGTTAGTAGTAGTAGGTAAAAAGCAGCATCTTGTGGAATTGAAGCATTGGTTTGGAAGTGTGCGGGAGTAGCAGATGGAGTTGGAAGCTAGGGTTTTTAGATTCATGGCTGGAAATCGATTTGGGGAAAGAAAGATAAAAAATCTAAGAAAGCAAAGGGGCGCCAACTGAGGATTGAATGGATGGATCTGCTGTTAACTACCTGTTGGAGGTTGGTGTCCAGGATCTGTATAACCATTAACATCCA
The DNA here is from genome assembly GCA_026545765.1 of Plantago major. NCBI lineage: Eukaryota > Viridiplantae > Streptophyta > Magnoliopsida > Lamiales > Plantaginaceae > Plantago > Plantago major. The sequence continues at coordinate 79,814,678 of CM048839.1, read as the reverse complement.
CTTCTTTTTCTCTCTTGACTATTTGACTATTTGGCTAAGGATTAACCGGGTTTGGTTTTTTTTATATCCCAGTACGAGATTTGTCCAAATAATTGTCTTAGATACATGGTTTTTTCGCACTTGCATCTCCATACGAGATAGTCATTATGCCATACGAAAATAAACAGCCAACCAAATACAAATCACAAAGTCTCATGAGAGACGGTCTCTAAATAACTTATCTAGAGACGACCTATGTTATCAATAAAACCATCCATGTTATTAATCAAAACACCTATATCTAGAGAGACAGGAACGAGGCCTCCCTCTCCAACTCAGAAAGGATGGCAGAACAAGCCCCACCCCCGCCACTAAATCCACCTCAGGCACCAATCATACCAATCCTAGCAAATGAGAACCCAACCACCCAATCCTATGGGCATACCCATAGAGGAGGCCCCGGTATACCCCATCCAGAATCAACCACAAAGGCAGGCATTGGCAGAACATGTGGTTGAATCTAGAGGACCTCCATATTCACAAAATACTGATCGATCTGAGAACATCAGAGCACCGAGCAGGAGAGCTCCGGAGGATCTGAGGAATCTTTTAAACAACTGAGCCCGCATTACTCAGGGGAGTAGGGGGAGAACAGGGGAGTCAGGGGTGGGAACCCTCGTGACCCCACTCCTTCACGGGTCTCTACAAGAGGCCGACGCCCACGGGACTACGAAATGAGAGATCAATATCATGATCAGTACACTGACCAGGAAACCCTCAGCGGATACCGAGGAGACACACCTCCACGCACCTATAGGCGAAACCACAGGGATAACAGATCACTTACTCCAGATGAAAGAAGGGAGGATGAAGAACACTATAGGAGAAGAAGGAGGAGTCAGGAAATGCGAAGAGAAAGAACCAAGTCTAGGTCTGAGAGAGCTCATCGATGGGATTCACCCATGAACGAAACAGAAAGAATTAAAGAACAAGTCCGAATTTATGAGGCAGCTCTGGACCTGGAACGATCAAAGTTAGAGTCACTCACTCAAGCCAGGTGTTAGGAAATTTGTTAGATATTTTGTTAGAAATATCTGTTTAGATTTTGATCAGCAACATGATGACTTATCTTAGTCTCAGAAAGGTGATTAGTACTCTTGGTTCACTTGAACATTGTAAAAGAGGAAACCCACTAAGTATGATAGTCTAGCTAATCTTGTATAGGATGATAGGTCTCAAAATGTAATTTTTATTTTATGAAGAGAAGACCAAGAAGAAGACATCCAAGCAGAACAAGTTCAACGACATTGAAGATTTGAAGACTGCACAAGATTACTGAAACAGTTTTACAGATACCTTGACCAGATATCTTGAAGACACGAATAGTTTTAAACAAACTGTGTCACAAGAGATATCTGAGAAATAAAAAGTCTATCTGAAAACAAGGAAAGTGTCCACAGATATCTATTCTCAGATACCTTGAGCTTTAACCACATTTCTGAAAAAGAAATATATATATTGCAAACAAAGTTGTTTCAATAAAAGTGGTATATGAAGTTAAAGATAAGAACGTGCAAAGAATCAGAGAAATCTGATCAAGGTTGTCTCTGATACAAAGCATAGTTCCGTTGGCACTATAGGACAAAAGTATAGTACAATGCATTAAATGCATGAACAAAGATGTCTGAACAGAAGCAACGGTAGCTTCTGAAGAAGAAGACAAACCTGCTACAGTACTATACACAGATATCAATAGTTTGAATTTGATTTAAGCCTAACGGATACTATTCAAACGGCACTCAAATTCATCTATAAATATCAACACTTAGACTGCTTGAGAAGACACACTACACAACCTGAAGAACTTACACTGAACACATATCTTAATCTCTCAAGCAAACTACTTACTCTCATAGCTTTTTGTTGCGACCAAAGCTCCTGATTTTAAGTAGTACTAAAGTTCTAAGTGTCCTGATCCTAAACAAGCACAGCTATCTGTGAAAGAGTTGAATTGAAAGATCAAGTATCGGAGATTCATTCTCTAGAACATTTATCTAAGACTTGGGTCAGTAAAAAGAACAAGATACCATACATTGAAAAGTGTATTAAGTATACTTGATTCACAGAGCTATCTGATTAACTGAAAAGTTATTAAAGAAGCTCATCTGACAACTCAAACCAAAACCAACACCATCACTAGCGTGGAGTACAGGAAGTACTTAGTTTGAGAAACTAAGGAATAACTCCAAGGTTATTGAGCACAGGAAGTACTTAGCTTGGGAAGCTAGGGAATAGCTCAAAAAGGTTTCAAAGTCAGAAGTACTTGGTGAAAGCCGGGAACAACTCAGGGGGAACATTTGGTTGGGAACCATTTGTTTAAGGAATCTTAGAATAGGATTTTTGTAAGGTGACCTCAATTATCTATTCTAGTGAATTCTAGGTCTTTGGAAGACCGAAGTGGATTTGTTGGAGGATTACGCCACCTCCAGATACCACTATACTTGCTGTGTTATTTACTTTTCTGTACTTACATTTCAGCAACACACACACACACTTTAACTGTTTCTGCACTTATCTATCTTAAGTCTTCCGCGCTCTGAATCTAAGTATCAGATATCTGAGAATAGTTTTTATCGACAAAAGTTTTAAAAGACTATTCACCCCCCCCCCCCTCTAGTCTTTTACTTTGCCGTTATCTGGACCAACAAGTGGTATCAGGCGGGAGGTTCACAAGCCTACCTTCGAACCTAGATCCCCAGATAGGTGAAGGAACTTTGTCCATTTTCGAGGACTATTTAATTTGTGTGTTAAGTGTGCAGGAATGTCTCTGAGTGATGCACCCGTTCTCAAACCAGAGAACTACGAGAAATGGAAAAATAACATGATGCTCCACCTTGAAGCCATATGATCTTCTACATCCTAGGTCTTCCCGTTCCGTCATCTGGCTAAGTGACGAAATGATCGAAGTGATAAAGAATGGCCCAATAGTTATTCAACAACTTAAACAAGTCATGGAGGTTTCTAATGGTAGAGATAGAGATCAAAGCGAAGGATCTTCACAAACTGATGCGTCAACAAGTGGGAGATCTACTAGTCAAGTTATTTACGAACCAAAGCCCAGAGAACTCTGGACATCGGAAGATGCCAAGAGAAATCGTCTGGATGGTCAAGCTCGTAATATCATCATCAGATCAACACCTGAGCACATACAGTGTAAACTGTGGGGGTGCTAAAACAGCGAAAGTTGCCTGGCAACTGATTGAAGAAATCTGCGGGCCCGAAAACCAAAGAAAACAAGTTCGAAGTTCTCAAGTTGAAATTTCAAAATTTCAAACAAGGACCCATGAAACTCGAAGAACTTGATTTCAGATTACCACTCATGAGTGATATGGCGACTTGGGAAAGCAACAGATACTCCCAGTCAGAAAAGATTAAGACTATTGTCAGAAGTCTTAACCACAATGGGAGCGTACTAAATTCTTTTATTTTAACCAAGGAATGCCAAATATCACTCCAGTGGAACTCTTCTCACATCTTGCTACGGTTGATTATGAGACAACACAAAGAGAACAAACAACTGAAAAGTTGCAGAATATTGCTCTAGTTGCTCAAGGAACTTCTGAAAAAAAAGAAAAGCAAGGAAGAGACTGAGGATGCTCTTGCTGCAAAGCAAATGAGCAAATATGTCAGTCGAGAAATTGAGAGAAGAAAAGCCAAAGAGAAGCTGAAAAAGCATCTAGGCTCAAACTATCACCAAGACAAAATATGCAAAGCTCATTTGAACAAGCCATTTCGAGAAAGCATCATGTATCTTGAGACAAGTAGAAATTGGAAACGATATCTGCTTTCTATTGTCGAAACCGGTCACTTAAGAAGGATTGTCCCGCCTTCAACAAACTAAGGACGGTGACAAGAAAGATAGAAGAATCTTCGAAGAAGCGAGAAAGCTTTATTAATCAAGAAAGAAAGAAAATCAAACTCAATTGGATGCTCTAGACTTTGAGATGATTCAAGATGACAATTCAGATGACTCAACCTTACCATCACCGTAATTATGTGGAGTTACTCATGATATAATCGACTTGACCTCAAGAAGAATGAAATGTGTGGAGTTCTTTGAGATTGACGGTCCGACATCTCTAACATAGAAATCATCTTATGGCGATGAGGTAACACATACTTCTTGTTATACTTATGAAAGTGATGAAGAAGAAATAAAAGATCTAGAAAATCTCAGGAAAGATCTTGACATCTATGAAAGAGAATTTCTAATGATCCGAGCTAGAGCCGAAAATCTTGAAGAAGAAAAGAATTCTCTTGCAAAGGAAAATTCTCAATTAGTTAAGATATCTGAGAAAAAGGATGCAGAAAATGCATTTCTCAAAGCTCAGATATCTGAGAATGAAAAGTCACATAAAGAAGCAATGGCTGAATTACGAAAGAAACATGAAGATCTTCTTTCTGAGAACAAGGAACTCGAAAAGAAAGAATTATCTTTTCAATCATATGCCAAAGCTAGTGACACTCTTACTGAAGTACAATCTTACTTAAGAGATCCTTGAAGAAAGGACTTAATTTGAATACACAGACAGATTGTTCTATCACTCTGAATAAGAGTGAGGAAAGAAGAACATTTGTAAGTACTCAGCAAGATGGTTCACATGCAATCTATAGTATCGGTCAGAAGACGAAGATTGTTGACAAAGGAAAGGCAGTTGCGACTAAACCTTTGTGGGAAAAACAAGTTAAAAACAAAACTGTTGGGCACGTCTCTGAAAAGAAACACAACACTGAAAAGTGTAAACACCCACAGTGCTATGTCTCTCAAAAGGGTAGAATTGCAGGAGCTGGCAAATTCTCTCATGTCACTTTTTCTGGAAAGAAATTGGATCAACCAGAGACTAGCAAAGCTGCTGAGAAAAGATCTCAGATAGCTTCAAGTGCTCGAAACGGTATTGGCTATAAAGGCATCGGGAAACAACTTGCTCATGAATACAAACAGGAGCAAGAACGATGGCTAAAGGCTAGAATTGCTCAAAGCAATTATCAGAAGTGGAAGTTGAATCAAGCCACTGAAAATCTGAATGCTAGGGCTAGAAGAAATCTGGCAAGGAAAGCTAAGTTTGCTAAAAAGCAAACTCAGAGACCTGACAGGTATCTGAAAGCACCAAATGGAGCACCTAGGAACACACCAAGGAAGAAAATAATTCTTAATAATGATAATCATTCAATTAGAATTCCTCCTTATGTTCCTATCAGACAAAAGAATGTTCCAAGGAAATTCATTCAAAATGGATTCCCTCTTGGAAGATTGTTTAGTCTGATGGTTCCAATCAGAATTGAGAACCTAATCTCCTGTTATTGTGCGTAATGCTTCTGGACTAAAGCACAATGGCTATTTGATAGTGGATGCGAAAGCACATGACAGAGATAAAGCAAATCAGTCGATTACAAAGCTTGCAACACGTGACCGGATATTAGATTTCTTGAGGAGAATTAAATCCCTCTCGGGATTTGCAACGTCAATTGGGAACATTAACAATCACCGACGTATTACATGTTAAGGATTTGAAATATAATCTATTTAGCATGAGCCAGTTTGCATAAAGGTTTCTTGTAAAATTCAAAGCAAAATACTGCAAACTAATTGACAATGAGTCAAAGCAGACAGTCTTTGTTGCTCGGCGGAAAGGCAGTCTTTATGTTGCCGATTGGGCATCTTCCACAACTGAAGAATGTCTCATGGTGAGTCAATCTAGTCACCAGTAAGAAACCTTATGGCACAAAAGAATGAGTCACTTGAACTTCAAAACTCTGAACAGACTTGCCAAGAAAGAGTTAGTGGTTGGCCTTCCCAAAACATCTTTCAGAAAGGATGGTATCTGTTCTGCATGTCAGATGGGGAAACAATCCAAAATCTCTTTCAAGTCCAAAACTAGACACTCTAGTGTTAGACCACTGCAACTACTACATATGGATCTTTTTGAATCATCTGTAACTAGTTATGCAGGAAAGAAATATGGTCTGGCTGTTGTAGATGACTTCTCAAGATTCACTTGGGTTGTATTTCTGAAACACAAATCTGATGCCAGGGTGGAGATACCAAACTTGCTGAAAAAGCTTGAAGTCATGAAAAATGACAAGGTATCTGCAATCAGAACAGACCATGGTACTGAGTTTGTCAACCAGTACATAAAGGAGTTTTGTACCTGCAAAGGTATACAACACCAACTTTCCTCTGTAAGAACACCTCAACAAAATGGTGTTGCAGAAAGAAAAAACAGAACTCTTAAAGAAGTTGCAAGGACGATGCTAATGACCTTTGAAATAAGTGAAGTTTATTGGGTTGAAGTCGTAACAACCTGCTACACTCGAGCAGTATGTTTGATAAACAAACACCATGACAAGACCCTTATGAAATCTTGGTTGGTAGACCCCTAATATCAAACATCCGAGTATTTGGTTGTAGATGTTTTGTTCTAAACAATGGAAAAGATTATCGAAAACATTTCAACCAAAGGCGGATGAAGGTGTATTTCTTGGTTATTCCACGATTAGCAAAGCTTCTGAAATTTACAACAAAAGAACAAAGAAAATTGAAGAATCAGTTCATGTTGTATTCTATGAAGGAAGTAAGAAAACACCTCCTAATGATGAACTCTCAGAAAGGTTCAAAGAACTAATGTTGAGGGATTCTGAAGAAGAGTCCTCAGAAAGGAGAAACATCATTATGGAAAGTGAGGATGACTCTGACGTAGAAAAGCTTGATATGCCTAGTAACAACCAGATGACTCACAAACATGATGAAGAATTTCCTATGAAACTTCCAGAAATGGAAACTGAAGATATTCATCATGAAGCTATCTCTGGAAATAATCTCTCTGAAAGACATGTTCCAGATAGCTCAAACACTGAACAAGTGACAGACATTAATTGCCCCTCTGAGGAGCAAAATGTCTTAGATGCTGAAAAAGTATCAAATCAAAATCCCAATGATTCACATTCAAATCATTTGGATATTGATCCTACTAGCACTAAACCTATGATGAGATGGATCAAGGATCATCCTGTAAAAGATGTGATTGGACCAATTAATCAAAGTGTTAGGACTAGGAGAGTAATAGCTGAAAATGCTAATTCTCTCTTTGGATGTTTCATCTCAAAAATTGAACCTAAAAATATAGAAGAAGCATTAGGAGACCAAGACTGGATCTCTGCAATGCAAGAAGAGTTGGATCAATTTGAGAGAAACAAAGTCTGGAAACTAGTTCCATTTGTGGAAGGAATATCTGTGATTGGAACTAAATGGGTTTTCAGAAACAAAATGAATGAATCTGGTGAAATAACCAGAAACAAAGTAAGATTGGTTGCCAAGGGATTTACCCAGACTGAAGTCTTAGATTTTGATGAGTCATATGCACCAGTTGCCAGATTGGATGCAATAAGACTCTTTCTCGCCTTTGCAGCTCATAAAGATTTTAAAGTTTATCAGATGGATGTCAAAAGTGAATTCTTGAACGGTGAACTTGCAGATAAAGTTTATGTTGAGCAACCACCTGGCTTTGAAGTTTCCTCAGAAAGTAGAATGGTCTATAAACTACAGAAAGCTCTGTATGGACTGAAACAGGCTCCAAGAGTATGGTATGACACTTTGGCCAAATACCTTCTGGAAAGTGGTTTCAAGAAAGGTGAAGTTGATAAAACTTTATTTACCTTAAATCATGATGGGAAACTACTCTTAGTTCAAGTATATGTTGATGACATCATATTTGGATCTAAGGACAAGCAACTTTGTAATGACTTTGCAAATCTCATGAAAAGTAAGTTTGAGATGAGCATGATGGGAGAAATGAATTATTTTCTAGGATTGCAAGTCAAGCAACTCAATGATGGAATATTCATTAGTCAAACAAAGTATGCAAAAGATATGCTCACAAAATTCAATCTTAAGCCTTCTGAAAAGAATGCTAAGATACCTATGAGCATTGGAACCAAAATGACCTATACTGAATCAGATAAGAGTGTTGAAGAACATAAGTATAGGAAATTGATAGGTTCACTACTTTACCTCACTGCAAGTAGACCTGATATTCAATACGCCGTTGGAGTGTGTGCTAGATTTCAGACAAATCCGATGCAAACACACTACAACATTGCTATGAAAATATTAAGGTATGTAAAAGGTACAGTAGATGTAGGATTGTGGTATCCTAAAGAAAGCGGATTGAGTTTAGCTGGGTACTCAGACGCTGATTATGCTAGATCACTGCTTGATAGGAAAAGCACCTCAGGAACTTGTCAGTTTCTGGGTACTAGACTTATCTCGTGGTTTAGCAAGAAGCAAAACTCAATTGCAACTTCTACCACAGAGGCTGAATATATTGCTGCTGGTTGTTGTGCAACACAAATTCTGTGGATACAACAACTTAAAGACTATGGACTCGATGAAGAGAAAACTCCCATTTTCTGTGACAACACAAGTGCTATTGCGATTACACAGAATCCTAAATTTCATGCCAGAACAAAGCATATTGATGTTAGACATCACTTCATCAGAGACCATGTTGAAAAAGGCAATATAGAGATACTCAAGATTGGCACTGAAGACCAACTTGCAGATATCTTCACTAAGCCACTACAAGAAAGTAGATTCTTAGCCTTAAGACATAGTCTTGGACTAATGGAACTACCAATGAACTGAAAAAGTTCAGGAATCTGGAACGGGCATCCAGAGAAGAGGTAGCTGGAACGGGCATCCAGAGAAGAGGTAGCTGGAACGGGCATCCAGAGAAGAGGTAGCTGGAACGGGCATCCAGAGAAGAGAAAAGAGAAATCTGGAACGGGTATCCAGAAGTCAAAAAGTCTAAAGAGCAAAAAGACAGCTTAAGATCTCTGAGACGGGAACTCAGATATCTGAATCACTCTATAAACGGGAAACACAACGGAGAATAGTACAACTATCTGCAGTCAACTACTCTCTTGAAATTCGCATTATTTCTATCTTGATGAAAAACTTGGATAAATCCTAAGTATAAGACAGATTCAGATGCAAACAGTGTTCTTGGTCATACAAAAACGTGATTCAGATAGCTAATAGCCAAAATTCATTAAATGGGCACAATTACACTTGTTGATTGTGATCATTGCTGAAGAAGCAATGGAGACCCTTGATGAAATTAAGCGTTTGATCTATACGGTGGAAATTAATTCACAGTAAATAGTGGACTGTAAAAATTCTGACAAAACCCACTCTGCATTTAATGCCGAACTAGCTTTTGCTCACGCCTGCTTGCAAATCACAGATACGTACACACAAAATCAATTTGTATGTATTTGTCTGTTGAGATTCTATTGCTATATATATATAGGATTTTGGCAAAAGTAATCACTTTCGCTTAATCCAAAATTCCACTTACACAAAAATAGCAAAACCTTCTCTTGATTCTCTGCAAACCTTCTACAATCTCTGCAAATCAAGATTAAGTTTTTCTGCAAAGAATTACTGAATCAAATCTCTTTCAAACACCAATCCAAATTCCCTACACTATATAAAGAGATGGCCCCAAAGAATTCTTCCACACAGAAATCTCAATCCTCCACTGGTACTGCTGAAAAGCAAGCACCAGAGTTGGTTATTGTGAACAACCAACTGGTAGGAGATTTTAATCCTGACCATTGAACTTCAAATCAAAGAATGATTTGGGGTGGTGCCATGGTTGAGGAATACCTCACGGCTGCAATAGAGAACCAAGCCGGTAAAGTCGATTCTTGACATGCTTGAAAAGGCACAAATCAAGGGATTTCTATCTGCCGCCCAAGTGGAATTTCATCACCGATGTGTTGGAATTCTACAACAACTCGTGATAATTTCTGTGTTTCTAAAGGCACCGCAATAGTGTACATCAAAACCTCACCCAAGGAAAGGAAATCCTTGGACTTAACAACTTTCAGAAGTTGTTTGAGTTTCAAAATCTTGGAAAGGATTTTGAAATAAACACCAAGGATGATGATCTCCTTGAAGGTGTTAAACAATTATGCAGTGACGTGTGATCTTGAAAATCGATACACCCATCGAGTACAAGCTTGTCGACATCCGAACCGGACATTTGATGGTTCACTTGGGATGTATTGGCTTGCATTCTTCACAGATGCTTTGATGGTCTACAAGGAGGTCTTGACGGATAAGCCAAGAACGATGGATCATGATGTTCTTCTTTGAATCAACAAGATAAAAGGTGAAAAACCCTTTTAATCGGGAAAATGCCTTCATGAAGTTTGTGAAGAAGATTCAAGGCTTCGAGCCTAAGATCGCCAAAGGACTATGAGCCAAAGGCCACAATAGGCTATGGTCTAAAGATATGCTACTTCTTGGAAAAGCTTGGCATTGAGCTCGGAGAGGCAATTTGAAATCGCCAACAGTAACCTACTCTACAAATATGAGTATACGAACATAATGAAAAAGGTTGCTGGGTCTCAGAATGGTTCTAAGAAGCGAAAGTCTGAAAAGATATCTGAAGAAAAGGTTGCGACCAAGAAGCCCAGAACTTCAAGAAAGAAGTCTGCTGGCAAATCAGAAGACACACCCATTGATGTTGTCGATTCTCAGATATCTGCAGCCATTGCCGATGAACAAATTAATACAGATGAACTCATCAATGCTGCAAAAGAGTTATCGACTCTTGAACAAGTAGACTCAAGAGAGAAAGTGCTTTCGAAATGTGAAGACTATTACGTAAAGCCTTGGCGATGAACTCATAAATGCCGCCAAAAGTGGTGAAAACACCAAGCCCTATCTGCGAAACCGCAGGAATTATGGACCAATCGGCCCCAATGCCGATGAGAGCTCGACGATGAAGATGATGAACTAATCATCTCTCAAGTCCTAGAAAGAACAAAGAGGGCTAAGGTTATTTAATAAAGAATCGGTGATAAGGTTTCAAGAAGAACCTACACCTCGGTTCTTGAACAAGCACTGTAGCAAAGGTTGTTGGTGCAAACACATCATCGAGAACGTTTCTTACGCACAACTTCAAGAAGCCACGATGAGTGGTAATTTAGTCTTTGGCGATCTTGATGAAAATGCCATCTAAAAATCTGGAAGCACACTCTCTTGACCGATCTTACGCTTGCATAACCACAACAACCACAACAAATACAAGTGGTTAATGAAATGGTAAATGAACTCCATTTCAATTACCAAAGATTACAACACGTCAAGAAAATCCTGCAAAAGCAGTTCCCAACTCGACAAGAGGGATCAAACTGAGACATCCACTCAGAATGATCAACCAGGGGAGGCAACTGAGTTGCACACTCAGGAAAGGTGTAAAGTACCTAAAACTTCAAACAAAGAAGCTGTACTGGAACAAGAAGACCAAAGTATAAAAGGTCACAAGTTCCAGAGACCAATCAGCCTGGCAATGCTCAGGTAGCTGAATGGTTTAACTCCTACCTTGTGAAAAAATTTATGCTTGTATATCTTGTTACTTATATAAAAATTCTTTGTTACAGGCTGAGTTAGAAACACAGAAACAAGAGGAAGCTGGAAAGCTTACCTCAGAAACTGAGAAGGAGGTTACCCCAACCTCGCCTCTTAAGAAATCTGAGCCTGTACCACAGGTGATAATTGATTCTTAAGATAACACTTTTCAATCATTTGTCTATGTGCTTAATCATTTAAAGTAAATGTTTCTAACAGGCTCCAACTGAGAAAGAGGAAGATAAGGCAGAAATGCCAGAGACGAACCCAGAGACCGACAAGGTTTCTGAAGAACACATCATTGAGCCTTCTAGCATGAAGGTACATGAAAAATCAGTGATAAGTATTCTTTATCATGGGTTAAACTTCTTCTAAAATATTCAATACTTTCTACTTACAGGCTCATTCAGAAGTAGAAATGCAAAGGGAAAAAGTTGCGACATCCCATGCATCAATGGAAATTGATGAAGCTCCCAAGGCAACATCACATGAAAGAATACCAGAAACTGAGAAAGTTTCTGAGAAAAATGACTCTGAGCTTCCTATTGAGGAAGTAAGTCCAAAACTCAGAACTCATTAAAGCATTTTTGTACAAATTCTTTCAAAAAAAAAAAAATTTCCTAAGTATTGTATTAATCTTTATTCTCAGGTTCAAGAAAGAAAGGTTGATGAGGACCAGACTTCCAAGTCTCCACCTCACAACAAGATATCTGAGACACCAATTGTCTCAGTAGCACAAGTCTCTGAGCCTGAAGTACTTACTCAGGTAACTCAGAAACTAAACTACACTTCTACTCAGATATCTACAAAAGTTTTGAAGCTCACTCAAAATTCTTTCTTTCAGGCTCAAACAAGTGCAAAGCAGGCTCCCAATGATGAGAAAAGGGACCTACTTCCCTTCTTCAAAGCTCAAACCCTGCCAAAGCATATTCAATGCTTCAAGAAATGGCAAAGGTTAAGGTGCTCTGATCTCTCTGAAATATTGAGAATCACAGATCAACCAACAAGATGAGCACGAGCTCTTGACTTGGAGACGTATATCCATGCAATGTTCCCTACCGAGCATACGATTCGACTCTATTGCATAAGGATTTCTCCAGAAGTGGCGCCGCTTGATACAAGCCTTTGAACAGCGGATGGTCGACAAGATTACAGATGGCATTCAAGCCGCTTCTGCCTGCACTCGCAATTTATACCTTGAACAAGAAGAGGTTAATGGGCGTAAGATCACTATTCTGAAGTGATCAATCTTGTATCAAGATGATGAGGAGGAAGAGATAAACGACTTCGATGAACCTCCCACCGACCATCACCAAAAGGATGACATGCATAAAAGGATGATGATGATGCCCTGCACGAGGACGGAGGAATTTCACAAAGAAATCATGCCTCAAGCTTGAAAAGCAAACCGAGAGGAAAGCACGTAAATCTCCGCTCCATCTCCTCAAAAGTCAACTCATCCATCTTCCCAACAAAAGGTTATTCTTGAACAAGTAGTTGAGGATTCGAGGAAATCGCCGAAATTGTTGAATACTCAATCGAATCGCTCAACTCGATAACCGTTGGAAGAAGAACAACTCCATCTTCAATCGGAAGACAAGATAGCTAAATCCAGAGACAAGCTTGACCAACTACAAGATCAATATCTGCAAGAGATGATTGCTTACTCTGAGGTTAAAGAGCTACAGGATGCTGTAAATGCCATCACCAAAGAACTCAATACTGAAGAAGTATCTGAAATTAAGCATGATGCTAAGGCTGCATCATCTTCAAAAGAAGTACCATCCTCCTCCCAAAAAAGGGAAGAAACCAATCTCTGAGATGGTTGCTGGACTCGACACAATCGATGAGAATGTCCAAGAGGATGAAGATCACTGGGCTGATTACTCAGATGATGAAGAAGACAAGACTTTGGCAGAGCATCACAATGAACATCTAGCTGTTTCACACTTGAAAAGGAAACTGATTGCTCCTGAAACTTTCAAAGAAGCGCCAAATGTCCACTCCCATGAATACATGAGCAGATACCAAGTAATCGGCTCATCCGAAAAGGAGATGTCTTCACGTAACAAGGAAGTAATTGCCTCATCCCCTCGAATGAAAAAGTTCACCGAGCTCGTCACTCGAGAACAACTAGCATAGTCATTGCTCGAAAGATCTGGGAATGATAAGGGACGATGATGCGTCTTTAGTGAAAAAGCTTTCCAAGAGGCAAGTTACATCTTTGGAAGCAGATGCCATCCTAGGCCCATTGGCGAGCTCACGATAAGGACAATGGACTTATCAAGCAAAATCAGAGCTCAAAGCCGAACTTGAGTTGGTCACGCTACAATTATTTGCAAGGGCATTTTAACTCTCTCTCGATTCTTTTATGAGACCGAGTCACAACAATGACTAAGGGGAAAGAGTGTACAAATGGACCTCAAAGTCGGGGAATGGGAAGAAGGAGAAGAAAACAAGAAGAAATCTGAGTCAAAGTGCGGCTCAGAGAGGAAGAAGAAACATGAAAACTTCCCACCACTCGTAATCAATGAACCCTCCTCAAGCCAAGCTTTGCAAATAGTAGTCGCTTCGTAAACCTCTTGAAGGAACTACAATGATAACAAGGGCCGTACGTAAACCTCCAAGGAGTACCAAGGCTCCAAGGAGAAGACAGGTTAAAGGGATTGATGAATCTTCTGAAGAAAAAGAAGAAGGCCAAATCAAGTCCCTGGGCAATGAAGAAGGTTGTAAAACTCTCACAAGATTTAATCTTGATGATGATGAAGAGATGAAGATGAAGCTCCTCTTCACATAAAAAGGAAAATTGAAAGCCTAACTGAGCCCATAGCTGCAAAGCCCTAGCGCTAAAACACCCTCTGGAAATACCAAGTCTATCCAGGTGGTTCTTCAAGCAACCCCAAAGAGAATTCAAGACAGAGAAGGAACAGACTGAGAGCTGTGCAAAGAAAAAGTCAACTTCCACTCAGGCCAGAAGAAGCCAAAATAGAGTATGTGAAGAATGACAATGATTCCTCTGTCTACAGGTGCATCAATCAGAAAAATGGCTATTGGATTCTGGAACTTAAGCATCTACTGGTAAATTCAAGATTTCGTAACCAATCCATAAAAACTTATGGCATGGAGAAAAGATAAGCCAACCTTGATCAACACCAATCACATTAAAGCCCGTTGGATTTTGAAGTTGTCAAGAGAACTGAAGCCATGAGAAAGGACCTCTCTGATGAATGTCCATATGGAAAGCCAGATGATGTGCACAGAATTCTGAATATCACAGGAACAGGCACAAGAGCAAGACTCGCTGTGGAACCCTATGAGTCGTTCTATCTAACTGAAGATCAATACAAGGGTGACATCAGATATCTGAGGATTATCTACGAATACTTCAAGCTTTCAGATATCAGAATAGAGCATGCCTGGAAGTGGGGAAAGTATCTGTGGGTCAAACATTTTGTCAAGAAGAATCCTACCAAAACCTACAAAGAGGTCTGTGGATTTGCCAGAGACACTGAGATGCTCGTCAGAACACTTCTCTATGATTATTCTGATGACATCAAAAGGTTTGGAGATAGGAAATTTGCAGACTGATCCATAGAACTATTGTTGAAGAGTTGAAGAGTTGAAGACTTGAAGACTAGTCTATTAGGATGATTACTTGGAGCTTGGCTACTCCTGTTGTCCTAATTTATTATTTTTTTTGTTGTATTTTTGCTGACTGAGCTAAACTTGTTTTATGTATTGAAGTTATCTGTAATCTTTCTTTGTAACTTATCTGAAGAACTTACTCTCAGATAGTATTCTATAAAAGATAACTTGTCAGCAAAAATCACACCTTGTGATTTGGTTGATGTTTACTTTCTGCACTTAATTGAATGAATTGAAAAATCTTAAGAAATGATTAAGTGTTGGATTGTTCACTCATCCAGATTTGTAATAGGTCAGATAGTCATCGTTGGTGATCAAAAGGGGAAATTTGTTAGGAAATTTGTTAGATATTTTGTTAGAAATATCTGCTTAGATTTTGATCGAACATGATGACTTATCTTAGTCTCAGTAAGGTGATTATTACTCTTGGTTCTCTTGAAGATTGTATAAGAGGAAACCCACTAAGTTTGATTGTCTAGCTAATCTTGTATAGGATGATAGTTCTCAAAATGTATTTTTTATTTTATGAAGAGAAGACCAAGAAGAAGACATCCAAGCAGAACAAGTTCAACGACATTGAAGATTTGAAGACTGCACAAGATTATCAAAGCAGCTTTCTGAGATACATTGACCAGATATCTTGAAGACACGAATAGTTTTAAACAAACTGTGTCACAAGAGATATCTGAGAAATAAAAAGTCTATCTGAAAACAAGGAAAGTGTCCACAGATATCTATTCTCAGATACCTTGAGCTTTAACCACATTTCTGAAAAAGAAATATATATATTGCAAACAAAGTTGTTTCAATAACAGTGGTATCTGAAGTTAAAGATAAGAACGTGCAAAGAATCAGAGAAATCTGATCAAGGTTGTCTCTGATACAAAGCATAGTTCCGTTGGCACTACAGGACAAAAGTATAGTACAATGCATTAAATGCATGGACAGAGATGTCTGAATAGAAGCAACGGTAGTTTCTGAAGAAGAAGACAAACTTGCTACAGTACTATACACAGATATCAATAGTTTGAATTTGATTTAAGCCTAACGGATACTATTCAAACGGCACTCAAATTCATCTATAAATATCAACACTTAGACTGCTTGAGAAGACACACTACACAACCTGAAGAACTTACACTGAACACATATCTTAATCTCTCAAGCAAACTACTTACTCTCATAGCTTTATGTTGCGACCAAAGCTCCTGATCTTAAGTAGTACTAAAGTTCTAAGTGTCCTGATCCTAAACAAGCACAACTATCTGTGAAAGAGTTGAATTGAAAGATCAAGTATCTGAGATTCATTCTCTAGAACATTTATCTAAGACTTGGGTTAGTAAAAAGGACAAGATACCATACATTGAAAAGTGTATTAAGTATACTTGATTCACAGAGCTATCTGATTAACTGAAAAGTTATTAAAGAAGCTCATCTGGCAACTCAAACCAAAACCAACACCATCACTGGTGTGGAGTACAGGAAGTACTTAGTTTGAGAAACTAAGGAATAACTCCAAGGTTATTGAGCACAGGAAGTACTTAGCTTGGGAAGCTAGGGAATAGCTCAAAAAGGTTTCTGAGTATAGGAAGTACTTGGCTGTGAAAGCCGGGGAACAACTCAGGGGGAACATTTGGTTGGAAACCATTTGTTTAAGGAATCTTAGAATAGGATTTTTGTAAGGTGACCTCAATTATCTATTCTAGTGAATTATAGGTCTTTGGAAGACCGAAGTGGATTAGTTGGAGGATTACGCCACCTCCAGATACCACTATACTTGCTGTGTTATTTACTTTTCTGTACTTACATTTCAGCAACACACACACACACACTTTAACTGTTTCTGCACTTATCTATCTTAAGTCTTCCGCGCTCTGAATCTAAGTATCAGATATCTACACAGATATCTGAGAAATAGTTTTTATCGACAAAAGTTTTAAAAGACTATTCACCCCCCCTCTAGTCTTTTACTTTGCCGTTATCTGGACCAACACCAGGGACATTATCAAATATGGGCGGAACGTAAATCCTTTGTGTTTGGCAATAAGGAGAACAAAACTACCTTTGGGGCGGAACCCACTCGTATCCAAAGAAACGTTTGATGGAAATTCATGTCCCATCGATCACATAATTCGTTTTGAGGCATCTCTAGGAGGAATGGGCGTACCAAACAATGTGAAGGCCCAATTATTCCCTAATACCTTCTTTGGCCCGGCAATGACGTGGTGGAAACAACTCAGACCAGATTCCATCACGTCCTGGGATCACTTGCTGACAAAATTCACCCTAAGATTCGAAAATTTCCTGGAAACAGCACGACCTGTTAGCTATCTAGCAGAAATCGTGCAAAAAGAACACGAGAGTCTGAGATCCTTCGTGAAGAGATTTGAGCAAGCCACAACCATGGTACAACAACACCCCATTAAGGAACGAGTCATTCACATGGGTGAAAATACCAATAATGCTTCATTCTGTTATAAGCTTATTGATGCAGGCATAACCACCGAATGGGAACTTACCGACATGGTCAAAAAATTCTTGAGCACAAATGAGACTCTTGAAAAAATGGTGGTAAGGGCTTATTGGTCCAGATAACGGCAAAGTAAAAGACTAGAGGGGGGGGTGAATAGTCTTTTAAAACTTTTGTCGATAAACACAGTTTCTCAGAAACCCCCAGGTTTCTGATACTTAAATTCAGAGCGCGGAAGACTTTAAGATAGGTAAGTGCAGAAACACTAAGTATGTGTGTGTGTGCTTTCTTTGAAATGTAAATCTGAAGGTAAATGACACAACAAGTATAGTGGTATCTGGAGGTGGCGTAATCCTCCAACTAATCCACTTCGGTCTTTTTGAGACCTAGAATTCACTAGAACAGATAATTGAGTTCACCTTACAATAATCCTATTCTAAGATTCCTAAACAAATGGTTCCCAACCAAATGTTCCCCCTGAGTTATTCCCCAGCTCCTAGAGCTAAGTACTTCCTCTACTCAGATAACCTTGGAGTTGTTCCCTGATTTCCCAAATCAAGTACTTCCTCTACTCCACGCCTTGATGGTGTTGGTTATAAGGTTTTGTCAGAAAGGCTTCTCGTATAAATTTTCAGTTATGTTTACAGAGAGCCAAACAGAACGAGACTACTTAATACACTTGTTCAGTGGATGGCAGTCTGCTCTTTACTGACCCAAGTAATTGGTGTCCGTTCTGGAGAATGAGCTTTAGAAAGGGTATCTGATAGTTCAACTCTTTCACGAATAACAATCTCTTGTTAAGGTTCAGGATAACTTAGAACTACTAGTGATTCTTCATGCAACATAAAGCTTTCAGAAAGGATAGTAGAGTGCTTGAGAGAATACTTTGCTTGATGGTAAGTTTGCAAGATAGAGCGTTCTAAGGTATGTACTTCAAGCATCTAAGTGTGTGATATATATAGATAAATTTGAGAGGCGTTTCAATTGTATCCGTTGTGCTCTCTATCAAATTATATCCGTTTATATCTTTAACTATGTACTCAGAAGTCACTATCTCTTGTTTCAGAGAAGACTTGGTTTTTGCAGCATTTCTGCCGATGCATTTAATGCATAGTACTGTTCATTGTCCTTTAGTCTCAACGGATACATGAGCCTTTCTGATGGCTTGCATGCTCCATACTCATGATGTCATATGTCCAGAATCATATTTCGAAAGTAAGTTAATATACTTAAGAAAGGATTAAGGACATAGTCTTTCTGAGTTAGACTAAACCTTTGTGTCTTCATAAACCTTGTGCAATCTTCAGTCTTCTAATCTTCAAAAAGGCTCCATTGCTAGGATTGATCTTCATGGTCTTCTTGAAATAAAAATTACACTCAGAGACCTATAATCCTATTACAAGATTTACTAGACTAATCATACTTAGTGATTTCCTCTTTTACAATGTTCAAGTGAACCAAGAGTACTTAATCACATTTCTGGCTAAGATAAGAACATGTGATGAGTGATCAAAATACTAACAGATATTCCTAACAGGGCTGAGGTCAAGAAAGCCAAACCCGTACAGGATAATCCTAGATTGGGAAACCAGCACTTCGAACATAAAAGAAAGGGAGACAAGAGGGGACGTATCGAGGAAAGAAGAAGATCCCCGCGCAAGCTTTACATAAACTACACTGACTTGAAGGCTCCCAAGGAATAAATCCTCACCATCATGCAAAGTAAAGGAGTCCCATTCGAATGCCCGGCCAAACACAAAGAAACAAGGTTTACCAGAAGCTCGAATGAGTATTGCCACTTTCATAGACAAGTGGGACACTCAACTGGAAAATGCACACATCTCAGATAGGAGATCCAGCGATTGATTGAAATAGGCTACCTACAAGAATATGTCATAAAACGATCTGATGGGGGTGACCGATGGAATCAGGAGCAGGGAAACACATTTCAGGATCAGCGAAACACAAGGGAGCACAGGAATACCCCTTCTCGCAGATCTGACCTGCAACAGGAGAGAAATGACCAACGGCCCCCAGACAGAAGGCGATCACTAAGCCCGAGGAAGACCTCAGCCTTGCCTGAACCCCCAAGTCCAAGAGGGCGAAAAGAAGCTAGGAGATCTATTAGCCCCAGAAGACAGTAAGGAAATCAGAGATCTCCCAGTTCGACCCGGGAGACAAGAAGGATGGCCTACGTAGGAACACAACCATCCTACGTAGAAGAAAACCCTGTCATTTATGGAAGAATACTTAGCATGGCAGGAGGGCCAACATGAGGGGATAGCCGGAACGCCCGTGAAGCAACAACTCGATCACTTCAGAAATCAGATGAAAGGTCTGTGAACATAGTGAAACCTGGCACCAATGTCATTACCTTCGATGAATCTGAAGCGCCACCCCCATGCCGAGGTGAGGGATTAATCCACGATCCCGATGTCCCATTGGTGATAGAAGTGGACATTGCGGGATACGAGATTACCAAGGTACTCGTCGACATAGGAGCTTCCTCCAATATCCTCTTTATGAGCACAATCAGAAAAATGAAGATGAGCTTGAGAGGAATGATACCCGTAACGACAGACCTTGTAGGCTTTGGTGGATCGAGAATTAGACCAAGAGGAGTCCTCTATCTCTCACTTTCCATAGGAAAGGCGCCATTCCGAATCACCAAGCAGGTGCCATTCGTCATCACAGAAGCAGACTGTGACTACAACATCATCTTAGGAAGACTAGCACTGAATCAATTCAAAGTGGTGGTATCAACCTTCCATCTAAAAATGAAGTTCCCAGCCGAAGCAGGAATCAGAACCATTAGTGGAGACAGGAGACAAGGATGGGAATGTTACACCCTCTCCACCCGAAGAGCTTCCCGACCTTACCGAAAGGAACAAGATATTAGGGGAGAAGAAGCCTGCATAAGGGCAAAGAGACAATGTCTCTTCATACAGGAGAAGGTCTGTAATCAGAGAAAGGAGAGACCATTGGGGAAAGGGATAAATTGGCTAAAAATGGGTGTAGATAAGAAGAAAGGCGCCACGATCATAAAAGAAGGGGAGGACCGGATCGAGAAGTACAAAGTCATCCCACCAGAACCTCCAGTAGAAACCCCGACCAAAAGCTTTTTTCATGAAAACCGGATGGAACCTCACGAAGATGTCCTGGAAGTCCCTATCATAGAGGGAAGTCCAGAAAAGACCGCGAAAATCGGCTCGGAGATGGATGTTGAGACAACCATAAAAATGGTGGCATTTCTTAGAAAGAATGTCGATATCTTCGCATGGAGCACGGAGGACTTAACCGGAATTGATCCCCGTATCATGGTGCACGAACTTAACGTCGACCCCAATGTTAGGCCCATCCGTCAAAAGAAAAGAGACCATGGCCCCATCCACAACAAAATCACCGCAGAAGAAGTTGAACGACTTCTCAAAGCAG
The DNA here is from genome assembly GCA_026545765.1 of Plantago major. Classification (NCBI taxonomy): domain Eukaryota; kingdom Viridiplantae; phylum Streptophyta; class Magnoliopsida; order Lamiales; family Plantaginaceae; genus Plantago; species Plantago major. The sequence continues at coordinate 79,793,670 of CM048839.1, read as the reverse complement.
GACATATTCAGGAAGTTCACTACTCAAACTGGATATGCAATGTGGTCCTAGTTGAAAAAAGTCCGGGGAAGTGGAGAATGTGTAACGACTTTACCAGCCTCAACTGCTTCTGCCCAAAAGACCCATATCCTCTCCCAAGAATCGACCAGCTAGTAGACTCCACCGCAGGATGTGCCTTGCTAAGCTTTATGGATGCCTTCCAACGGTTCTACCAGATCAAGATGGCAGAACATGACATAGAGAAAACCGCCTTCATCACAGCAGGCGGAGTTTATTGTTTCAAAGTTATGCCGTTCAGACTACGCAACGCAGGAGCTACATACCAGCGACTAATGAATCACATGTTCAGAGAAGAGCTGGGCAAATCAGTGGAGGTTTACGTGGACGACATTTTGGTAAAAAAGCAAGGAATCAACCAACCACATTCAACACCTAGAAAGATGTTTCGCCATAGTAAGGAAATATGGCATGAAGCTCAATCCGGCCAAATGCACGTTCGGTGTTACAAGAGGAAAGTTCCTGGGATACATGGTCGCACAGAGAGGAATTGAGGCCAACCGAGAAAAGATAAACGCCATACTAGAACTCCCAGAAACTCAGAGACGTCCAAAGACTTATGTGATATCCCTTAGCCGCTTCATTTCTAGATCTGCTGAGAAGAATCTGCCATTTTTCAAAGTCCTAAGAAAATCCGACCCTTTTGAGTGGAACCCCGAATGCAGAAAGGCTTTTGAAAACCTGAAACACTATCTATCCTCCCCGCCCCTCCTTTCCAAACCTGAAGAGGGAGAACCGTTGTACATTCATCTCGCCATCACTCCAGAAGTGGTGAGTTCTGTCCTAGTACGTATACAAAAGAATGAGCACCTATCGGTATACTACTTAAGCAAAGTACAAGGAACAGTCGAAAAGAATTACAAGGAAATTGAGAAATACGCCTATTGCCTAAGGGAAGCCTCGAGAAAGCTCAAGAAATACTTCCGATCACACAAGATAGTGGTCCTCACCAATCAGCCACTAAAGCAGGTCTTGGGGGACGCATCCAAATCAGGAAGGTTAGCCAAGTGGACAATATAATTGGGGGATCATACGATCGAGTATCAGGCTCCATCCGCCAAGAAGGTACAAGTCCTGGCCGATTTCCTAGTCGAATACCCAAGAAGCACAAAACCACAAACACCAGGAGATAACCAAACTCCGACCTCCGCAAATGGCCCACCAACAAGTAAAGTTTTGACATTAGCTACAACCATAATAGATACAGGGACCGGAAAGAACCTCGAGACCGACCCTGTGGCAGAATGAATTCTAGTAGAAAGATAAAATCTCAACTTACCACCACCACCACCCAAGGGAGAGCCGCCCGTGACTGCCCAAAAACATAAACCGACCCAACAAGTTGCCTTCACCCCAAAAGAGCTTGGTCCGGATGAGAAGGACATCTGGGAACTTTATGTAGACGGATCATCGGCCGCTTATGCTGGAGGAATGGGACTTTTGCTCATCAGTCCAGAAAAAGCACAGATGGAATATGCCATACGCCTAACATTCCCAGACACGAATAATGAAGCCGAGTATGAAGCATTGATAGCAGGGATGAGAATGGCTAAATTGGTAATGGCCAGAAAACTCCACGCCTATTCAGACTCCCAACTGGTCACGGAACAATATTCGGGAAAATTCACGACCAAAAGTGCCTCAATTATACAATACCTAAAGGTGGTAAAGGACTTGGAAAAGACATTTGACTTGTTCTCTTTGACCAAAATCGGGCGAACCAACTACATTATAGCAGATGGTCTGTCAAAATGGGCCACAGCCTCTGGAGCAATTGATACCCGAACAGTAGTCCTGATAACAGCCAACGAATCAGCCATCACCACTATGAAAGAAATGGCTAACATAGATGTCACAAACAGGACCAACAACTGGATGAGCGATATCATCCGATATCTGCAGGATGGGGTCCTACCCCCAGGACCAAATGAATCAAGAAGGGTACAACGAAGAACACAACGCTACTTCCTTAACGGGACCGACCTCTATCGGAAATCTTACGATGGAACTCACTTACGATGCCTGGATCCGTCCGAGGCTAGCATGGTAATGAAAGAAATCCATTTGGGGAGTTGTGGGAATCATTCAGGAGGAAGAGCCCTGGCTCAGAAAATCCATAGAAATGGCTACTATTGGCCAGAAATGCTGAAGGAAGCCAGCAAATTTTCCAGGTCTTGTCCGGAATGCCAAAAATTTGCACGGATCCCGCATCAACCGACTATTCCTATGATCCCGTCCACAATTCCTTGCCCGTTTGATCAATGGGGCATCGACATCGTATGACCCTTTCCTTTGGGACCAGGTGGTAAGATGTTTTTGATCGTAGCGGTGGAATATTTTTCCAAATGGGTAGAAGCCGAGGCCACCGCCTCGATCTCAGAAAAGAAAATCATGGACTTCTTATGGCGACTATCTTGCCGATTCGGATTACCAAGGATCTTGATAGCCAACAATGGACGTCAATTTTTGGGCTACAAACTCAAAGATTGGTGCGAAGAAATGAAGATTGAGCAACGATTCACTTCTGTCGGATACCCACAAGCCAATGGTCAAACTGAAGTGACCAATCGAACCATAGTCGATAACCTCCAGAAAAGACTCGGAGAAGCGAAGGGAGATTGGGTAGATGAGTTAGAAGGAGTGCTTTAGGCGTACTGTACCACAGCCAGGACAGCGACACAAGAAACTCCTTTTTTTATGGTATATGGTTCTGAAGCCGTCATCCCAGCAGAAATAGCGGTTAATACTTTTCGCATTTAAGGATATAAGCCATCTGATAATCACACCAAGAGGGTCTACGATTTAAACATGTTAGAGACCAAGAGAAGCACGGATTTGGCAAGAACCTTCGGATATCAAGCTACAATGGCTAGAGCATACAACAAACATGTAAAGGGAAGAGACATCCAAGTAGGAGACCTCGTGTTACGAAAAGCCGAAATCCTAAAACCTATCGGGAAGCTTGAGCCAAACTGGGAAGGACCTTACAAAGTCACGAGTTCTAGCATCAATGGAAGTTACGGCTTGGAAGACATGAACGGAAAGCCACTCAAGCGCACGTGGAACGCGAGGAATCTCCAGAAATATTATCCTTGAAAAGGGACTGTAATAAGTTGCAAACATTGCGAATGTCTTTTGTAATATGCTCAAAATATATGAAGTTTGTGGTTGCAGGTCCAAATATAATTACAGATTATGTCAAGTAAAAGTGCGTCGGACCCAAAATGTCCGAGCCCACTTCCATTGAAGAAATTATTGAAAGCAGTGTCTCGGACCCATAGAGTCCGACCCACCAGCTATGTTCAAAGTGTCTTGGACTTACAAAGTCCGACACTCCATCACTCCAAGTATTATTGAAGAAATTATTGAAAGCAGTGTCTCGGACCCATAGAGTCCGACCCACAAGCTATGTTCAAAGTGTCTTGGACTTACAAAGTCCAACACTCTGTCACTCCAAGTATTATTAAAGAAATTATTGAAAGCAGTGCCGTGGACCAAAGAGTCCGGCCCGTTAATTAATTTAAAAGGCAGGAAAGTATGCAGTATGAAGATGAAGCCGTCAGATATATTAATAAGACGGTCAGCCAAGGATCTACAAAAATACATTTTCTATCCGCTAAGGGAATGATCTTGGGCTGACCGACAGAAAATTACAACCCTCACAAACCGAGGGGCAGTTAGTCCTACAAATATAGAAGTGCTGACAAAAATACACTTGCACTTTTTTACAACAAAATTTCTCAGGAACATACCCCCGGATTGGCCTATGCTGCCTGAGAGCTAGATCCCCCTTCACCCGTTGGTTCCCCACTCCGACTTGAGCCTTCAGGCTGAGAAGAAACCGGAGGAACATCGTTGGCCGGCTCCTTTTCCTTCTTCCTCTTCCAGACCAAGCGGACGATCTTCTTCCCATCCACTTCCTCCTCCACTCGTTCCGACTCGTAACCGTAAATAGGCCCCGGAAGATTCATCCAATCACTGTTTAATTGGGAATAATTCCGGCTCTCCAGGGTATCGACATTCATGACCCCGGGAAGCCAGGAAGGGAGGATATGGCGGACTTCCTGGAGCCTCCTCTCGGACGGAGCCACCAACGGCCATAACTCATCTTCGGCCAGCTCTTCGAAGGATTTAAGCTTCTCATCTTCGAGTGGATCGCCCTCATGATCGGCCGCAATATTGATCCGTGGATCGGATATGCTGAACGATTGGTCCAACAGTCCCAGGCCCTGTAACTGACCAATGCAAGCAAAGAACGCCTCCGTACTAATATCAACCTCCTCCATCTTCTTGAGATAGTAGAAGGAGTCGGACTTTAGGAAGTCGTGGACGGAGTCCAGTCTGCTAGTCCGGGCCGCATCAATGACGGCTTTTCCAAGACGAGCCCGGGCCGCGACCGCCAGCTTTAGTCCTCGGTCCGACCTGGCATGAGCCGCTTCCTTCTCCTCCAGCTTCTTGGTTATATCTTCCTTGAAGGCCCTCAGCTTGTCGAGTTTGGCCCGTTGCTCAGAAATTTTGCCATCCGCCAACTCTAGCTCTTTGGTCAGACGGACCTTTTCACCACCGGGCAGCTCACTAAACGCCTCGGCGTGAGCATTCACCTACAAAATAAGTACGACTAGTTAGAAACTATAAATAGGGAGACCGACAGATACAAAGATGGCAGGATTCCATAACTTACTGCATAAAGGTGAGTCCTCATTGTGTCGGACAACGCCCTCAGGCTATCAACAAGGTCCTCTGGAGAAAGGGCCCATAGGGTAGAGGAGTCCGCCACCCTGCTCACCTCGGCTCCTCTTAGCAGGAGGCCTATCCGCCAGACCCTTATCCTTCCTCTTGTTAACGTCCGGCCTCGCCACCCTTGAGGCATTGGCCAGTACCTCCCGACCCTGTTCCTGCACCTGACTCCTAGTTAGTTGAGTAGGGGAGGATAAATGAACCCTCGAACCATCAATGGTGGCCGAGTATCCATGCCTTGCAATTTTTATATGAGGGGGGAGGTTTGGACCAATTACCTGTTCCCGGGCAGAGCTACACTTTGAGGCCCCAGACTTATTGGCCGGCGGAGGTTGCAAAGTTGTGGCCACATTGGCCAGACCTTCAGTGCGGATTTTCGCGGCCCCCGGAGTAAATTTCTTGGCTTTACCCTTGCCATCCTTCAACTTTTGCATATCACGGATCTTGTCCGCGGCCCTCTGCTCCAGCATGCTCTTGGTGGCCTCCATTATCTAATATCCTGCACAATTAAAAAGAGTAGCTCAGACAAAGAAGACCGGCATAAGTAAGAAGACCGGCACACATAAACTTCAAAACTCACTCAAATCTTCTTTATTATTACAATACACAGGAGTATTTGTGAGACCGGCTAGCCAAAGTTGGGGTTGGACCGCTAGAGCACGTCCATTCTTTCCAACTCACCCATCACGGCCATTCTTTCCAACTCTAGCCTTGGATCGGGATTGTAATCCAGGGTAATAGTTGCCCTGGTTCCGATGGCATCAACCAGCACCTCCTCCTCTTCAGGTTCGTCCTCTTCAACATTGGACTTCGACATCATGACCGTCAGTGGCTTCAAAGATTCCAACCATTCCGGCGGATCCTTTACCTTTACACTTTGGAACTTCACGCCTAAAAAATTGGGGAAGTACCCAATCCCCGGACGGATGCTTGATGTAAAAATATTTCGGCCACCACTTGGAGGAATGGGACGTCTCAAACCCATCTAGAAATCTCAAGCCCCGGCGATGAGTGAAAAAATAGAACGCCGAGTTCGGACTTGAGGAAATGGTAAAGGCGGAAAGGATAAGAGAATTCCTCGCCCTTTAGTTTGAGGATGACCGCGAAACACATTATCGTCCCTAATGTGTTGGGGAGGACTTGCGACGGACATAGCATGGTATGTCGGAAAAAGTCCGCTATTTCAGGAAGCATGGGTATCCGCCACCCACACTTAAAGGCTTGTACATGGAAGGTGAGGCACCCTTCCGGCGGATTTTATAGTGTCTCTGACGGTCCAAGGATGATAATCTCGTACTCCCGTGGAATCTCGTACAAGTAATGCAAGTCCTCAATATCCGTGTCCTTCAGACTAGACGAACAAATGGGAATTATTCCGTCATCATTTTGCTCGGCATCCGGTCTTAGAACTCCGATAGGTGCGGTTCTGTCATTTTTATACTCTAGGGCAGTCTTGGTAGACTTCTTAGAGTCAGACTTCTCGGAAGACTTCTTCTTATGAGCCCCCGAACTTTGCCCAACCTCGGACACATGAATGAGCGCCCTCTCTGGATTATCCTCAGCAACAACATCTTGGCAAGATGGACGGTTATCCTCACCAGCAGACGGATTACTAGTTCTTACATCATCAGGAGTCCTCATGACATCCCTGTTGTCCTTCACGGACCTAATGTCCACATCTTCATCAGAAGACTCCTCAACCTCCTCCTCTTCTGACTATGATTCATCCGAGTTCGACTCCCCAGAACTTGAAGAAGAAGAGTCTGCATCGACGCTTCTGTCTACATGCATATCCGATTTCTCAGGTACCTCTGTGGTCTCCTCAGCAGCACCAGACTCAATGGTATCGTTGTTCCTGGTCCGCCTCGGTGGGGGGTTGTCATCAAAGGAAAGAGAAGATGACTCATACCCATCTCTACCAGTATCCATCTCCTCATTTTCAATCTCGGGAACTCCAGTAAAAGGGAGAGCTCCGGACGGACTAGCTTCATTAGTACTGGCCATGGGGAAGGAAGATATGAGTGAAGGCTCGAAAACGGGCACTCTACAATTATAACCTAAACTAGCAAATGAATTCGGAGGATAGGGGTTCCGAGGGTGAGAGGCGATATCAACCAAGTTATACCGGGCCGGGGGATTGGAAGGAGCGGCCTCAGTAGGTTGAGAAGTCCCTACAGACTGAATAGTGGAGTTGGGGAGGTTAACTATGTTGTAACGAGCGGTGTGTCTCTGACGGACACCAATGATCTCAAGGTCGGAAGGAGAGGCCAATACTTCGTCAAGATCCGAGCCCTGATCGAAGTCAGTAAGATTAATAACCTCGTTCGGCTGTTGCACTTCCTCACCCTCACTCTCATACAAATCTCCTAACTGTTCGTCTCCTACTGACATGCCTAGCCGTCCGAGCTGGGGAATCTATAAAGACAAAACATAAGACGGAAAAGCTTAAGCCCTGAGCTCGGACAGGCAAAACCTACCAAACTAGACCGCCGATAAAAACCTAGCAAAGAAATTCAAAATTGCGAAAAGAAAAAAGTCCAAGGGAAGCAAACTTACTTGTCAGAAAAGAAAGCCGGCTCTTCGAAACTTCTTGAAATTAGGAAAGTCCGCCTGAGGAAATCTTCTCTCTATCTTTACTCGGTCTCAACTTTCTCTCTCTAAAAACTTCGAAATTTTGTAAAGGTGTGAAAGTGACAGGGTAAAGGCCTATTTATAGGCATATTGGGCTGGTCCAACCAGGCCCATGGGCCAAGTCCGAACCATCGCATCGATTCACGTGCAAACCGTAATCATTACAAATCAGACTGGCCTGAACCGTCTTAAACCATCATAATTCGTCCGAACCAACGGACTTGCCTCCAACCACAAATCAGAAATACCCAAGGCTCCTACCGACGGACGACGTAACCACCGGACACCAACTTTAAAGTCCCGACCTTACTTTTATTTCATGACAAACCAAGCCCGGAACTTGGGGGGACTTATGATACCAATATGACGGACTATATTGACTGGCCGGACGGATTGTTGGCTAGGCGAAATGGGGATCCGGCCAACTGCCCTTCGTCTCAAAAGAGAGTCCGAAATAGAAAACTTCTTGAGAACGAAAGGCAGCGGATCAGATCCTCATCACAGTGAAGCCGTCAACCCAGATCCGACTGGAACCAAAGCACCTAATTGAAACCCCGGTATTCTGCAAGATCAAAACCTGGAAGACGGACAGCCACTAAATAGGGCTCTCCCCACCAGCTTACGATCTTGAGGACACCGGGGCCTCAAGAACAGCGATTGTTTGAAAGGTCACTCCCCTTTGGCATGCTTGCGTATCTTCCAGGATGCAGTGAAGCAATCGACCTTGAGCTTAGCTCACCCCGCCAGCTAACTATCTTGGAAGGACACAAACACCTCAAAGTAGACCTCGGTTGAAAAAAATCAAAAAACGACGCTCCACTCCCGAGAGAAGAGGACCGGCCCAACGACTACATCTTGAAACAAAATGCAATTGAGCTAAAAGATACATCGAGCTGAGGGAGTATATATAGATTTTCAGGTCCAATCAAAATCTGCCACGTATGCATGTGGGCGCCGGCACCATTGGGCCTGGGCTTGGGCCAAAATTTGGACTCCCTTAATGGATCGACTTTCAGGCCCAAAATACGTATGGGCGGACTTTACAAAGATTCTGGACGGACAACTACCTATAATTTCACAACCATCTCCTACTAAGATATTTGGAAACTGGAGGGACTTATGATATATACATATGAATCTGACCCTGCCTCTTGCTGAACCAAGGTGACTTAATACGTTCTATACATATGCGTTACACAGAATCAAAATTTTGGTTTCAAAAGAGAAACAAACGGGTCAAAATTGTCCCAGGAAGTCCATTGAAACTAAGTCCCACAATACAACCTATTCTATTCAAGAGAAACTTACCATATTGATTCGTCGGCGGAACTAATTGGACGGGACTCTTCATCTTCTTAATCAGTCGGATGTTTCCGTCATGAATCTTGGACTGGTTTCTGTTCTTCAACTAATTGGGAATAAAAAGGAAAAAAATTGGATGGGACTCTTTACAAGTTGAACGAATGAAAAGGAAAAAAAGGAAGGAGCTCAATTGCCTTCTTTTCAAGAGCAACATAATTGGGATTCAAATTGAAAAATAGGGTTCTTGGCATGTTTCACGTGAGGGAGGGCTTTGTTTTAACATTTTTTTTCTTTATTTTAGTTTTCACTTTATTAATTAGTTATGAAAAAAATAATTTATTAGGCGAGTGGGCTCCACGCACTCGGAATGACTGGGAAATCTCGGGACTAATGGCACGCTCCATGGTCTGTCCAGTTTGGCGTTAAATGTACTTAAATTGATTCATATATAAAGATAAGTACCCCAATTGGATGGTTGACACAATAAGATACCAAAAATGGATTTCCAGAACTAAGATAAGGTCAAAACTTCCCCCTTTTCTCCTCTCCTCTGTGTGACGGCAAATCTCAAATTTTATCTCAATTATGGCGGACTTCCTCATCGTCGCTACTGATGGAGCTCAAGTTTCAAGTTTCCATTTATCTGAAGCACCCAACTTCAATCAATTCGCCCGTATATGGTCTGGTATGATATTCATCCTCACCCACAATTTACTTGTTCATGATTAATGTAGTTATTTCATCTGATGTCTCTTATGGATCCTGCATTTATTGCTAGGATAGGCTCTTTAATGAATCCCATATTTCCCATAGTTATGGCGGACTTCCGCACCTTTTGCTACTGATGGGGCTCAAGTTTCTAGTTTCCAGTTATCTGAAGCACTCAAGTTTCTAGCTAACATGGATGATTGGAGCGATGAAGATGCAGGGAGATACCGCGAAGATGGTGCATTCTTTCCATGATGCAATTATTCGCCGTGTGGTTATAATTGAAGATTGTTACTCAAGTTTTTAACTGTGCTAGACTGCTAGGTTTGATTATTCACACTTTCACAGTGAAATGTGTGTTTTTGGCTGATTAAGGAACTCCATGCAAGGATGGTTATTTTGTGAAGGATCTTAATGGGTATTTCAAAGTACCTAGTTTATTCCATATTCTTATTTTGTGAAGCTTTAAGCTTGTGAAGTAAGCTTTTTGATTTTTTTAGTTTGTAGTTGGTAAATCTGTGTTATTTCCCAAACCTTGATTTTCTACTGTTAGGCTGAATTTAAAAAGTAGTTAATTTATTATTGAAGTATTTATATGACAAATTTGATTTTTATTCTGAAAATTTTAAGTTAATCTTAGAAAAGAATAGAAAGCTATTAATTAATTTAGTTGGCTGGAATTTTTTTTAAAAAATTATTTTTTATTATGAATTTATTTAGTTAATCTTAAAAAAGAATAGAAACCTACTATTAATTTTAATTTTCATTTGTATTAGTCGATTAAATAATTTAGTTGGCTGGAAATTTTATATAGAGTTATATAATATTAAATTGATTTTCGTAGTGCATTTTTAAAATTTAGATTAAATTGTTAGTATTTAGTGTAGTTGTCTGTTAATTGTTTTTGACAAAATGTTAATTGTTCTTGACAAAATGTCGATTTGGCCGATAATTGTGTTGCCAACTATCCAAATACAAGATGGGCTGGAAATTTTAGGTTACTGGGTCCATTCGTGGGTTTTCCCTTACTCAATAGCTGCAATAACTTTCAATTTCATTGGAAAGTTCAAAGGATTGTAAAAAAGTTAAAATTATAAAGTACATTATTTAACATTAAGAAGTAGTAAAAGTACGAATGATTTGACAATGCAATGTCTCTTGGTGGCAAAGTTTGGAGGATTCAGTAAGCAAGAGCACATGGTTTACTGACATTCTGACAATGACTATGACTATATTGGGGCTACTTTGTAATATCTGAAACTAGATTTGGGGTACAAAATGCCATTAAAGAACTTTATGTACGGGGATACAATGTGTTCCTATTTCTATGTACCCACTACAACTAACAAGCTCCCTTTCGTACTAGGAAACGAGAAACCCTTAAATCGACCGGGTTTTGATTGAGTTTTAACAGGTAAATAATAACTAGATTTTAACTAAATTGTGAAAAATTGTATTTTGGATAGTGTTTAAATTTAATAGGTTTTTATAATGTTGTTATATAAGGTGTGTAAGCGTGAAGAGATGTGTGCACAATTTTTTAGTTTATTTGATTTGTTTAAACTTGTTATAATAAATAAAAATGTAAAGTGACAAAATAAGAGTAGGTGGAGAAAAGAATTTTAATTTAATTGTGAATAAGATACGTTTAAAGTTAAGTTCTGATTAAATGACAAGGATGAGAAAGGCCAATGGATTAAAGTAGGGTTTTAATCCCTAGCCAAATAGCCTCTTCCATACCGTCTACTTTTCTGTTTTATTTTTAAAGGAAAAATAGACTGTTTTTCATTCATATTGCAAGTGATCAGTACAAGGGACTACCCGCACCAAGGTACATCCGAAAACCTATCCCTATCACCAACTACTTGCTTGGAAATGTCGTGAGCCAAAGTACAAAGGTTCTTTCTTTTTTTTTTTTTTTTTTTTTTTTTTTTTTTTTTTTTTTTATAGTAAAGGTGGAGTCTAGTTGCTATAATTGAAGGATAAACATGCTAGTTAAAACAAGATACCGTCTTAGTACACAAAAAGGCCTAACGTCTCAAGAGCATTAGTTAGAGTCCTAAAATCTCATTTAATACTATATTAGGCTAAAACTGAGTGATGAGTCGGTTTTACACCGTCTCATTTGGTTTTTTACAGTCTTATTGTCGTTCTCAAGTATAGTTTTTATTAGTTTTATTAAAGTATTTTTACTTGTTTTGTTATTTGTGTGTTTTGTAGGTATTTGAATAAACCGCATTATTTGGAGGCAAAAATATGCATTTACAGGATTACGGAGTTCCGATGCCTCAATGGACGTGAAAACGGAGCAGGAAGGCAAAAATACCAAGTTTGAAGTCAAAGCCGCGAGACCAAGTTCATCACGCCAAGTCCTACTTGGCGATGCCAAGTAGCGACTTGGCGTATGCCAAGTTGGTTTTCTGTGTTATGTATTAGTTCTGAACAACTTACGATTAATTCATTATCTTCTTTTGACATTTGCTCTCAACTTAGAACCTTTTTCCATGGCAATTATTCACTCTGTTCGAGGTAATTAAACCGTTTTTATTTGTAATTGATTCAAGATTACTGTTTGGGAGACAATATCATTACTTTCTACCGATTGGATTCAAGTATTCTCAGTTTCTTACCTAGGGTTTGTGACACAATTGGGTAAAATCTGTATCAATTACTGATTCTTCGTATTTAGTAATCGATCACGTTTATTCAGTGTTCATCTATGTTATTGATTATGTTTGCATATATCATGAGTAGCTAAACACCCTATTATGGGGTGGTGATGGATACAATGCATGCTAGTTAGGGTTTATGTAATTCAATAATGGATCGATGGGATTTACGTAATGCTTTTGATATGTTCTGTGTTTTACCCACAAAATCATCAAAGGTTATGCAAATGATTTACCAACAGTAAGTGGAGAGAAAATTTTTAATTTAGTTGTGAATAGTAGTTGGGTTAAAAGCGGTTACAGTTACGACTGATTAAAGTCGCTAGGCAAACAGGATGAGAAAGACCAATGGATTAAAGTCGGGTTTCCCTAGCTAAATAGCCTCTTCCATACCATCTACTTTTCTGTTTTAATTTTAAAGGAAAATAGACTGATTTTCATTCATATGGCAAGTGATCAGTACAAGGGACAGCCCGCATCATGGTACATCTGAAAACCTATCCCTATCGATAACTACTTGCTTGGAAATGTTGTGATCCAAAGTATTAGTTTTTTTTTTTTTTTTTAAATAAAGGTGGAGTTTAGTTGCTGATGAGGCATTTTTAGAACACCTCATCGGGTTCTTTTTACCTTGTTTTTTACTAAATTTTAGTTCAGTTTTTCCTTTATCTGTCTATATTTTGTCTTTTGTTTGTGTTTTTTTTGTGTTTTCGCCTTGATTCCAGGTTTTAGGTACTTTTCATGAAGAAAAGGAGTCAAGACGTTGCATTTCTATGCACTTTGTCGGAGATCACAAACTCCAAGACTCCAAATAGGTGCCCGGGATGCCAAACGGGTCAAGGATGGATAAAAAAAAGTCGAGAATCGAGCCCAAAGGCGGTGATCGCTCTGACGCCCTGAGCCATAGAAAGTCGCGCCAGAGTCCGGAGCGATCGCCCGAGCAGTAGGCGATCGCCTTGATGTATGAGGCGATCGCTTGCTCATTGTTCTCTGTTTCTGGCGTTACTTTTGTCGATTTTGGCATTGTAATGCCAGATTTTGTAATTCAAATTATCACTTTTTCATTTTCACACATTTTGGGAGAGACTTCTAGGGTTCCAAACATCATCCATCTGATCAAGATTGGAGTTTTGGTTAACCATTAGCTTCAAGATTTCTTCCTAGAACAATACTTTCACCATTGTAATCCATTGGAGCTAGGTAATTCATCATTATTCGGTAAAGTTGTATCGTTTCTGATTTCTTACTTCTTGTTGATGTTTATTGCTTGGTTTATCATATCTCTTGCCTGTGACAACATGAGTATGAGTGGCTAAACATCACCCATGGGTTGGTGGTGAATTCTTGAGCATGCTAGTATAGGATCTTTTGGATGAAAATACACAACTTCACTGTTTGTTAAATCTTGCGAATCGTTTATAGTTCAATGCTTTAGCAATCGTTTTCTAATACCCAAAATCTACAAGAGGGATTCGCACCTCAAGGTTACTTACGATTTAAGTCCAACACATTCAACTACAAACGCTGGACTAGTAGAATTGACGACTCTACTACGTTCATTAAAATATTTCACTTTCAAAAGTCATATCCTTCATTGCAGACCTTACTAGATAGCTCTTGATGAAACCACTGTTTCCTTTGATTGATTACAAAACCTGTGTTTGCTGATTACTATTCGTGTGATTTGTGAAAGAAAGAATTGGAGGTCGTAAGACGCAATTCTTAGATAAACTAATCTTTTAAAATGCCGACAAGCTTAGTTAAGTCTTTCGAGAATAACACTTATGCATTTATAGGATTACGAGTTCCGATGCCTCGACGTACGTTGGAAATGGAGCGGGAAGGCCACAAATACCAATTTTGGAGTCAAAGGCGCGAGACCAAGTCCTACTTGGTGTCACCAAGTTGGTCTTCTACGTTCTGCATTAGTTCTGAACAACTTACGATTAATTCATTATCTTCTTTTCACTTTTGCTCTCAACTTAGAACCTTTTTCCAAGGTAATTATCTCACTCCGTTCGAGATAATTGAACCGTTCTTACTTGTAATTGATTCAAGATTACTGTTTGAGACAATATCATTACTTTCTACCGATTTGATTCAAGTATTCTCAGTCCTTACCTAGGGTTTGTGACACAATTGGGTAAAATCTGTATCAACTATTGATTCTTCGTATTTAGTAATCGAGATCATGTTTATTCAGTGTTCATCTATGTTATTTATTATGTTTGCATATATCATGAGTAGCTAAACACCCTATTATGGGGTGGTAATGGATTCAATGCATGCTAGTTAGGGTTTATGCAATTCAATAACGGATTGATGGGATTTACTTAATGCTTTTGATCATATGCATATGTAGTTTCGTGTTCTGTGTTTTACCCACAAAATCATCAAAGGATTATGCAAATGATTTACCAACAAAACGTCTAGAGATTGCAAGTCCATATGTTCGTAGCAAACACATAAACTACATTAGCTGTAATTGTAGCTTGGTGGAATTGACGACTCCACCATTGCTAACTGTTTACTAGAACAGTTTCGGTTAGCTCATTGTCATAGTACCGACGTGTCTTTATATGGTGTAAGGTGACTACCTTGAGCAGTGTAATATCGCGTTGGGCGTGTCCCAGTGATAACTAGTGTTGATACTGACATGTGTCCAATCCGTTAAGGGGGCCATAGAGCGTGTCCTAGAGCGCATCAAGGTTGAGATAGCCAATCCAGTGCTAGTCCGACCTTCAAATGGTCTGACATAAGGGAAACCATCTCAGGTCAACTAGTATTTACAAGTCAACATACCACCTCAGCTAAGTCCGACCAAGCTAGGTGAATGACTTCCGAACCTGACAAAAGGTTACATGGTCCTTCCAAGTACCACAAACTGTCAGTCCTAGGATGCTAAACGGACCGGATGAGACAATCTCGGACGCCACCATCGCATTAAGACCAAACGTATATAACTGAACCACTGAGATACTTCCGTGGAACTCTACGCTCGGACGCCTTGAGTTACCTAAGGGCAGATCAACCAAGCAGAAGGATCTGTCCAAATCTGAATCATACACTTGGCATCATCTTATGAACCTCATCATAAGTATATGGTCTCTATAAATATAGCACAAGATCCAAGACCTTAAGGTAAGTAACAATCCCTAAGTTTTTCTGGGCATTATAACCTTCCTCATAACTATTACATTGAGAGCGACCAACTCTCTCTTGAGTAAAGTCTCTTACCGGATTGACATACGCAATCCGGGTAACCCTTTCTAACCCCCCCCCCCCCCCACTTAGTCCTTTCAGGTACTTCAGCTCGGACAGGCACTGATCCGGACTACAAGTTGGAGGTGGATCTTAGACTAGGTTATTTGTAATAGTTTAGTTAGTGTTCGAGGTGTCACCCCTCAACATTTTGGCGTCGTCTGTGGGAAACTTTACAAAAGGCTTCGCAACTGAGTTAGGCTGATGGCAAGAACAAGACGGACATCACGGACTAGTGTTGCGGGCATTGGGACTCCACCCCCACGTCCACCCACCCGGGGACGAAGGCCCACTGTGGCTGAAAGGAACGCTGGAAGGAGATATCCGAGCGACGGACGCACATCGAGCCTGTCCTCAGATGAGGGAGGAGACGTTCTGCACAGGGGAGTCCGAAGTGTTCCTGAGAACATTGTACCTGAGAACCAGGGAGAGGGGATCGTATGAGTTTCTCCGGCAGAAGCTCAAGGTCCTCCACCTGGCCAACACTTTACCATGCCAGATGGTCGTGTGGTCCGCACTAGTGACTTCGGATTGAGTGAGAACCAATTCGGTCGATTGCTCACGATAATCTAGGGTTGTCTGGGGTCTAACAATGTTCAACCCCAATAAGCCACTCCGCCAGTGGATAATCCGAGGCAAGCAGAGCCCGCTCTATCAAGGAACAAACACCGTCCGATCCAGCAAAGATTGGGGAATCAGCTACCACCAGAGGATTTGCAGAACCTCCTAGACAGGAGAACTTCCGCTTCCCAAGCTCGGCAAGAAGGAAAGCCCAATGGACGAAGAGCATATGAAGAAGAGGGAAATGGGCAGCTTAGGGTTCCGCAGCAAATAGCACAACGGGCTAGAGACCAAGAAGCGGAAACCATTCCAGTAGTCCGCCTAGACGAACTCCCCGCGGATGTAGCAATTTATCCTAGAACGGGAGAGATGATGACTGCAGAAGAAATCTATACTCAACAAAAAGCCTTGGAGGCCCAGATTCTAAATCTCGGACGTCAGGTAAAGGATCATGAGCAGATAGCTACTAGTGCGCCAAATCCTTTGTACGACGACATCATGAGAGAAAAGGAAAGAAATAGAAACTTGGATCAAGTGATTCCGAACTTGGAATACTATTACGGGGATACCTGTCCCGTTGGCCACCTGACAAGGTACAACAGTAAGATGGATTCCAAAGGGATGAGTGACAATACGAAAGCTCTCACGTTCTCATCTACTCTCTTCGGAACAGCCATGGATTGGTACACTGCTTTGCCGAACAAGTCGATAAGGTCATATGCGGACCTCTCCTCCAAGTTTCTAAGACGATTTGGAAAATCAAAAAGAAGAAAGCGCACTGTCGAGCATCTGGCAGAAGTTATCCAAAGGGAGCAAGAGGATCTAAGGACCTTCCTAGATCGCTTTAACGCGGAAGTTCTTCGAGTTGAGCCACACAGTATTAAAGAACGGGTCCGTCACCTGTATGCTAATACTTTCAATACAGAGCTTCGCAGAAAACTTTCTAGTCAGGAAGTGAGGAGTGAGAAGCATTTGGATGATATCTGTGAAGAAGTGATGTATGGAGAGGAATACCGAAGGAATGTTCCAGTGAGAGCTGGTTCCAAGAAAGGAAAGGAGTCGATGAAGCAAGAGCAACGCCAGGGGAAGTCTGACTCGAAGAAAGATTATAGGGATAGAGGTTTCAACAGAGAAAGGAGTCCGCCAAGGCGATTCGCGGACTACACTCGTCTCAACAAACCAAGATCCGACATCTTGGCGACCATTGTTGAGAGAAAGTTGGATATCCAATGGCCAAAGCCATCTCATAATAATCGGAAAAACAAGAATGCAAAGGGGTACTGCAAGTTCCACAAAAGTCGTGGTAATGAGACGAACGATTGCATTCAACTGAAAACGGAGGTTGAACATTTGATAAGAGAGGGAAAGTTGGAAGAGCATGTCTATATGGATGAGCCTTCCAGACATGATAAGACGGAACGAAAAAGGCATGACAGAGTTACAGAGCTACCACCCCACCCTCTATCCTTGCCACCTCCGCTAGCCCACCATCCGCCTCACGCGGACCGACGCCCATACAAGTATGATGATAACGTTGAAATGGAGAACCCTCCATACAGCGGAGTGATCAACACCATAGCAGGCGGACCTACTAGGGGCGATAGTAGGAACGCGAGAGAACGGTAGCTCAGAATCTCCGGAACAATGACAGATCGTACGCTGCTCCAGCAATTCGAGGGACAAATGCTATATACTTTGATGATAGTGAAATCCCTCCTCCTACGACAGGAGGCGAAGATATAGATGATCCGGATGTTCCGCTGGTGGTTTCTTTAACCATCGCAACTTATCGGGTAAACAAGATCCTGGTAGACACGGGGAGTTCCTCGAACATCATCTCCAAATCGGCAATAGATCAGATGAATCTGGGAGGAATCCGATATGAAAGAGTCAACACCTCCATATTAGGGTTCGGAGGAGGTACTGTCCATCCTCTAGGAAGTGTCATGCTTCATGTTTCACTTGGGACACATCCAGCAAAAGTGACACAACAAGTCCGTTTTGTAGTGGTGGACCGAACTTTCGACTACAATGCCATCTTTGGTCGACCGGGACTCAATCAATTCTGGGTTATACCTTCCACCCACCATAATAGGATGAAATTCCCGACCCCGTGCGGAGTTGGAGATGAAGTAGGGAACATCCGAGAAGCTTGGGAGTGCTATATTATGTCCACAAGGAGAGCATCTGCGCCTGCCTATATTGGCAGTCACTGTGACCCCTGATCCGCCAGTTGTTCTTCCATCGAAGAAAGAGAATCCACACATTGGAGTAGGGAGCCAGAAGGACAAGTTTCCTAAAACTGCACGGATCGAGCCTCATGAAACCCTCAAGGAAGTTGAGCTTGTTGTTGGAAGCCCGGATAAGAAGACTAGAATCGGAACAGAGATGAATGCGGAAGTAGAAATGAAGCTTATTGCTTGTCTCCGAGATAACATTGATGTATTTGCTTGGAGTACTGGAGACCTAAAGGTGATAGATCCGAGGATTGCTGTTCACCGTCTGAACATGGATCCCTCGATCAAGTATATCCGTCAAAAGAGAAAAGATTTTGGTCCGATCAAAGATGCCATCTTATCCGCCGAAGTTGATCGACTCCTGAAGGCAGGGCATATCGAAGAAGTCCGTTATTCTGATTGGGTTTGCAACGTGATTCTGGTAGAAAAATCTCCAGGTAAATGGCGGATGTGCAATGATTTCACCAGGCTAAACAAGTTCTGCCCAAAGGATCCGTACCCTTTGCCACAGATAGATCAATTGGTTGACTCAACGTCCGGATGTGCGTTACTGAGTTTCATGGATGCATATCAAGGCTTTTACCAAATTCGGATGGCCAAGGAGGACATCAGGAAAACAACTTTCTTCGCTGCAGGGGGAGTGTATTCCTTTAAAGTGATGCCCTTCGGATTGAAAAATGCGGGAGCAACTTACCAACGACTGGTAAATCAGATGTTCAAGGAGGAAATTGGCAAAACCATGGAAGTGTATGTGGATGACATGCTCGTTAAGAGCAAAACTGAAGAACGACATGTGGATCACTTGAACAAGTGCTTTGCTATCCTTAGGAAGTATGGTATGAAACTGAATCCAGAAAAGTGCACCTTCGGAGTGAAAGGAGGAAAATTCCTAGGATACATGGTCACAGAGAAAGGGATAAGCGCAAACCCTGAAAAGATCAAGGCAATCCTAGATCTGCCTCATCCGAAGAACCTCAATGAGGTACAACAACTTATTGGACGTCTCATGTCCCTAAGTCGTTTTATTTCGCGATCCGCAGAGAAGAACCTTCCGTTCTTCAAAATCCTCCGGAAAGGAGAGAGCTTTGAGTGGACCGCGAAATGTTCTGAGGCTTTTGGAAAATTTGAAAAAGTACCTCCACTCCCCTCCGCTGCTCTCCAAACCCGTGGAAGGAGAACCACTCTACCTCTACCTAGCAATTACGAAAGAGGCAATGAGTTCCGTATTAGTACGGATTCAAGCTAATGATCACTTGCCAATCTACTATCTTAGTAAAGCCCTTGCTGGGGCCGAGACAAGATATGTGAAGATTGAGAAATTTGCATATACTTTGGTTTACACCGCAAAGCGGTTAAAGCCTTATATCAAGTCTCATAAAGTAGTAGTACTAACTACGGAACCTTTGAAACAGGTCCTGGGAAAGCCCGACCAATCTGGACGATTCTCTAAATGGGCAATTGAGCTGAGCGAATACGACATTAGCTACCAGGCTCCGACAGCCAGGAATGCTCAAGTTGTTGTTGACTTGCTGGCGGAGTACCCTGAAGCGGATTCAGAGAAAGTCCCGGACAAACAGGCATTTGAATGCTTAATCACCAAGCAGGTCGCACGAAAACCAGTTCCGCCAATGATCAACCCGGAAAACCTTGAGGATGCTCAGTTCAATAATCAGTCTCTGACTGCATCATGGGAAGAAACTCGGGTCAACCAAATGTCCCTTCTTGATGATATCACAAGGGAATTCGGTACCAACAACCCTGGTCCGGATATCAAAGAGAGGGAGGAACAGAGGTTAGAATCTCAGGAGCTTACAGAAGACCTCCAAACCAAGGAACATCCCTCTGATGTTTGGACATTGGAAGTGAATGATTCCTCCACTGGAAGAGTAGGAGGAATTGGAATCTATCTTAAAAGCCCTGATGGCGCGGAACTCGACTATGCGATATCCCTGGAATTCAAAGTCACCAACAATGAGGCTGAGTATGAAGCACTGTTAGTCGGACTGCATCTAGCCAAGTCCTTGCAGATCCGGAAACTCAAAGCATACACGGACTCACAATTAGTTGAGGCCAAATTTTCTGGTGCTTTTGCCACAAAAGGCCCTTCAATGATCAAGTACCTTGAGCTACTTAAGCAAGAGGTGAATTTTATGCATCTGCGAAATAGAGTACATATAACAGTGTCCTTGCATTCTACAACTTCAGATCTTTATTCGGATCTACAGCTACAATATATAAACTGTAAAGGAGATATCCGTAGAAACGTCGTCCTCCGTCGAGTAGATTCCTCCGACTGGAAGGTGTTCCCCTTAGTCATCACTTCCGGGAAAACCGTGAATTTGATATACCTGCACAACACAAGATGTTTTAGCAAGTTGGAACTCTACAATATCACCATACCTTTGATTCCCTCTACGGATCTCGTGCACAGTGTGCACAGACACATTAAAATAGTAAGTGATTGGCACTTGGAATCTCATGCTCATGAGCAGATTGGACGAACACATCTTTTGTGTCCGACATCAAACCTTCTATCTCCAGACAGGGGGGGTCCTTTAAAGGTACCTGTTTGGTCGAATCCGAGCACGGATCTGACGCATTGATCATATGGCGACCCACCCGCTAGCAGCTCCCCGGAAAGGAAAAGCTCCTACCGGGTGGATCGCATATACGACCGATAAGGCCATCCGTTAGTCTACCCCCGAATCTGAACGTTTTTCACGATCTGTATTTTCTTCCAACTGATCTCGAGCAATCATCCCCTCCAGACTCACGCCACTCTCAAATTCAAGACAAGCGCCGATCTGAGAGTGGACGGGAGTCTCGAGGGGGAGACGAGTCAAGAAATCATCTTCTTACGGCCACTACCAGGCTCGAACTATGAAGACCTATCCGAGTTTGAGAAAAAAGTGGAAATTTTGAGTGAGGATGAAAGTGGAGTCGGATTTAGGTAATCATTGCAAAGGAGAGCTCGGGTATTTATAGACGGGACGAACCAATAAGCGTCCGACACGTAAGAACCTTGACGTCGACAATGGGCTTGAGCCAGCAGTAGGGCCGAACTGTGTCGGGTCGACTGAACTTACCCTATCTGATCTAGACAAGCCCACTAACCATGTCCGCGTTTGTACTTGCTGATCATCTTACAGGGAGATTCGTATAAACATGATCCGACAAAGTAAGAATATGAAAATGGTGACGATTTTACTAATAAGGACAGTCTGAATTTCATTGAAAAACCATCCGAGCATACAGAAAACGGAGAGTACAATTTTTCAAGGTCCGAAGACTATACATAGGTCAACGGGGCATACCCCGGCTTGTCCCTTCAGTGGATTCCCGAGGTTGAGCCTTGAGATTCTGGGCCACCACCTTGAGCCCGACGAGCTTGCTGCTGCATTCTGATCCTCCTACGGATCATCTTCAGCGTCCGCTCTCTCTCTTCTTCGGCTCGCCTCCTGGCCACCACCGGACACAGAGGGGGATCGCCTTCTGGATCGAGAACAATTGAGTCATTTGCCGTGCCTTTACCAGAGTAAAACGGAGGGTGCATGTTCCCGCAAGCATTGTTTACCCAGTGCTGACAACAATCGTACCCGGGATCGTCTGGTTCTCAAAAGTCGAAGTTCTCCAAGTCGGGTAGCACCGCGCTTGCATTAAGGTGAAGTTGTCTAGCTCGGACTGATTTTTCTCGAGCAAATTTCGACATCCTGAAGAAATCTGACTTTTTCGAAGAATAAAATTTCTAAAAAAGGAGAGATTGAAGAAGGGTAAAGCAGTGAGAAGGGAAGAATTACCATGCCCTTATTTATAGGAACGACAAATCTTTACGATCAAGCCACGTGTCCATCATCAGATGGCTCGGAAGATGAAAGGACGCCGTAATAATGATAATTCCACTGCTTCACCTTCCTCTTTCTAGAAGATTATGCATCCCCATAAAGTAAACCGGTATAATAAAGACGAACGGTTCGAGGATCAGAAAGAAGCGATCCGCGCTTGTAAGAGATGTATATTAATGATAACTTGGCATATGAACGACGGATCAAGGGAAATACAGGAGAACGCAAGTAATGATTCAAAGCATGGAAAGCATTGTACTGGAGATAATTACTACGGACAAAGGAAAGGATAAATATTGTACTTGGCAACATTCCGTGCCATCAAAAGATCATAATTCGAGGTGTTACAAATGTTCCACGGGGCATACCCCGGACTTCTCACTGAGGGGGAGGCTGGCTTGGTCCGACTTCATCAGCTGCAGGCGGATCGGTGGAAGATGGATTGGCAGCGGGGCGGGCTGCACGAGACGCAGCAACTTCATTAAAAGAAGCCTCGATACTCTCAAACAGATTGAAGTCCGCATCACGACCGACGATCCGAGCAGGCATGAAGTACCAGTCCTTTAGATACGCCCTGTAGTTCTCAAAATGCACGAAACAGACCTTCCCTATGGCTTCCGGGACACACTTCGGGAGGAAGGGTCCGCCGTTCCATATGTCGATCTCTCCTTCCTCAGTGACCAGCTCCGCAAATTCACACGCAGCCAACCGTTCATCCGGCACATTGTCCACTCGAACCTCCACTCCATTAGCATCCGCGGAAGGAATCAATCCTTCCGCCTTCCAATCGAAGTTCTGCGGAAGTAGTCCCTTGGCCTGCAACTGGCCGATGGCGGATGAAAACCCATCCAAGCGGGAAGCATCGGACTTGTCCGCCATGAAAAACTTGAAGGAGTCCGACTTCATAAAGTCTCGGACAGCCTCAAGGCGGGCATATTGGAGGTCCTCGAGGAGCACATCCTTCGAGTCCAGGAATGCCTTCATCGACTTATTGATAAAATTCTCCTGCCACTCCAAGTCCGATTTTATCTCCTGCCAGCTAGCCTTCAACTTATCAATCAGCGTATTATTTTCTTTTAGCTGGGCCTCTGCCTGCTTCACCTTCTCTGCCTCATCCGCGGATGTGGCCATAGCCTTATGCAGGTCCTCTTCAATGGTGGCCCGCTCACTAGCCTTCCACTGCATGGCCCTGACGAAGCATCCGAGCTGCAGGAAGTCCACATGAATACAAGCTTATTTTTAAGATACTAAGAACATGCGAGGAAAACGTGAACATGTTACTTACCCTCTGGTACAACTCATGGAGCCCTCCAACCCGCTCAACCTCGGGGAGTCCGCGAGCCCGCTCATATTCCGCGTCGAGAGCAGCTTGGTCAGATGGCAGAATAGCGGACAGATGTTGCCTCTTCGCTGCAAGAGAGGCATCCGAGGTTGCTCCCCTCTTCCTCCCTGAGGTAATGGCGTCTCGCATCAATACATCCCGCTGAGATGCGGATGCAGAAGAGGCCAGAGGCTTCGAGGCAGTAGTGCTGCGAGTTGCCGGGCCTTTGCCCTTGTCGGGAACCACCAAGACTTGCGGATCCTCACCCGCCTTCTCCCGCCTCTCCTCCTCCGCAGCAAACACCGCCGCATTTTTTGGGTCCGCCATAGGGAGACCCGCGGATGTGTTGATTATCATGGCCCTTTGGCCAGTAGCGAGCTCAAGGGCTTGCTGCTCCCTTTGCTGCCTCTTCTTTGCGCGGAGGGTAGACATGATATAATCAAACCAGTGAGCTACACAACAAAATAAAAGTGTCAGACACGGATATGTAAAGGGACAATAACAGGAATCTCAGAAATGAAAATTCATGACGAGGCATTCAAAAGAAAGGGAAGCACAAATCCTAAGTTAAGGATCCTTACTGAAGTCAGTCCTTCCCCCAACTTCCACGACGTCTGTCAATCCGCACAAGTAGGGTAGCGGTTGACAAATCAATCCGTGGAACGGATACGTAGGTGGATCGTTCTTCTTATGGATCTCCGCCACCCACGGAGCCACATTATTCGGAATGGGGCGCCAGTCCGGGATACTCTCCCTTAAGAACTTTTTTGGCAGCCCCCACTGCTCTCGCCTCCTTGCGGATGTCCCGGGCTTCAGGGCCACCCACACAAAAATATATTTATCCCACCACTTCGACCCCAGAGAAGAAATGGAGTCGGAAATGAAGTTGTAGGGTTTTCTATTTACAAAGGTATAAAAAAGGGGATTCCCCGGACTAAAAGCAACATGGAAGAGTTGCCTGAAGTTCTCAAAATTGACAGGCTGCCCCTTCTTTTTACAAAAGACAACGAAATAGATAAGGTTACCCAAAGACTTTGGGATAACCTGGCTCGGACCTATACCAATATGGTTTAAGATGTGCTTCAGCTCGGATGCAATAGGGATCTTCCACCCACAAACAAAGGCCGCTTCATGCACACACATGTATCCAGCGGGCGGATTGTAAAAGGCATGCCCGGGCTCTGGAACCATAATTTCAACAGATTCCGGAATCTCCCACTTCTGCCTCCACTTAGGAATGTCTTCAGGTTTTACTTTAGACGGACAAGTAGGGAGTAGCCCATCCGCATTCAACTCTCCGTATTCATCCGCTAGCATGACGGCGGACGCAGGACGAGGGAATTTGATTTGCGCCGCCTTGGCCCGACGACCCTCAATTAGTGGAAGACTGGATTGAGCGGACACCCCAGGATGCAATACAATTCGACGCCCTGCGCGTCTTCGTGGACGAGCAGCTTGAAAAGCTTCTTCCTCTTCCTCCTCATCATCCTCTTCTTCTTCACCATCTTCCTCCTCCTCTTCTCCACCATCGGGTCTCCCGGATGTGCTTGGGTTAGTCGGACCTTTCTCCAATACAACTCGATCCTCTACACCAGCCTCAAACATCTCTACATCATCCGCCTCCTCACCACTATCACCTCCCTGCTCAGTCCGGGGTTCATTCGGACCAACGGACGCCCCAACACCACCTATGGTCCGAGATTGGACTAGCGACCTAGTCCTAGCACCATCTCCCTGGCCTGCTGCCACGTCGGACTGAGTCTCTGCTGCATCACGGACCGCTTGTCCAGTGTCAAAATCCATAGAAGACATGAGATCCACGACCAGATAGTCTCCTACGGATTTGGTTAAGTCCACGGACTCAGTCCCCAAGTTTACTCCATCGTCGTAACCTTGGGCCTCGTGATTGTTCTGACTATCGCTCCCGGACATCCTAGGGCAGAACGAAACGGATCAGAAACGATGATTGTGATTGTCCGAGAGTTCACTTAGATATCTTATTAAGTCAAGCGATCCGAGGAAGTTCTATTTTACCAGATTTTCTGCATGAAGTACGGTCTCATAACACTATGGGTACTAAACTTGGCACACAAAGACGTGCCATTGGCGCTATTATCTACCCTACCCAACACGTTAACAGGGACAACTTACAAAAGACTGTGTGCCAATCGGCACCAACACATCACCAAACAGGCATGCATTATCGAATTTTAGTTATATCGGACATGATATAGAATCAACAAGTTACCAGTGAAGGAAGTTAGTACAATATCGCACACTGGGAGAGTATTCCAACTAAGTATACTACTGGAATCTACCACTAGCAGCATTTACAACCACTGAATCAACAGGCAGATAATCGACCAAGGGAGAAGCATACAAGCATGAAGCAAGCATATCATAACAAGGAAAAAACTTCAGGAAGAATCGAGGCATACTTACTTGATCAAGTTGACTTGGTGAGTTTGGTCGGACGACGAAGCCTTGCTAGCTCTCCGAGAGTGCAAATCTGAGGTGGAAAGTGCAAGATTTTGCGAATTTTAGTTGCTCGGATTGCTCTTTGATTGCTCGGATCACTTGAGAATCGCTCTGAGTATTCGACGTGGCTAAAGTGTGAAAGCGACAGATTAGGTAACTATTTATAGGGGGGCAATTGGGGAAGTTGAAACGTCGCATCACCTGGATTCTAATCCCAACCGTTGATCTTTTTAATCCAATTGCGCCGGATTCATAAAAGCGCAATGACAGTACTCCCCAATTAATTCTCCTCAGAAACGTCACATCACTTGAGTTTCTATCCCCACCGTTGATCTCCTCAAATCTAACGGTTGCATCGGTTCCTTCGGGATCCTTTCCAGTGAGCCGGATAGATGACATATTGGGCCTTTTGAACCACTGTTCATCAGCCCAAATGAACCATTCCACATGTTTGGCCCAACGGATGGCTTCCTTTACACTCTTCCACAGAGGGCTTCTTCAGATCCTAACCGTACTCGGATCTATATATCTCGGATACAAATACCTTTTCCATCTACAGTCCGAGCTATTACATAACTCGGACTGTAGAAGGAAAAGGGGGGGGGGGGAAGAAAGATATATTGAATTCCTAAGAACACGGACGACGGATCCCACAAAAAGGCTTTTTTTCCTTTTCAGTTAACGATTCGGACACGCTCCACAACACACTTGTTCTTTTCATAGTTACCAACTATCTTCTACTAAGATACTTGGAAACTAGGGGGACATATGTTGATACGGACGTGTGTCCAATCCGTTAAGGGCGCCATAGAGCGTGTCCTAGAGCGCATCAAGGCTGAGATAGCCAATCAGTGCTAGTCCGACCTTCAAATGGTCCGACATAAGGGAAACCATCTCAGGTCAACTAGTATTTACAAGTCAACATACCACCTCAGCTAAGTCCGACCAAGCTAGGTGAATGACTTCCGAACCTGACAAAAGGTCACATGGTCCTTCCAAGTACCACAAACTGTCAGTCCTAGGATGCTAAATGGACCGGACGAGACAATCTCGGACGCCACCATCGCATTAAGACCAAACGTATATAACAGAACCACTGAGATACTTCCGTGGAACTCTAGGCTCGGACGCCTTGAGTTACCTAAGGGCAGATCAACCAAGCAGAAGGATCTGTCCGAAGGAGTTACACGGACCCAACGTACGAAACAATACTCTCAGAGGGAAAGGTGCAAACTACCCTCCCTGGCCTATTAATTAGTACTGGATTACTGTTCACTATTGGGCCATGGGCCAAAGGTAGCATTGGTGTCCAAATCTGAATCATACACTTGGCATCATCTTATGAACCCCATCATAAGTATATGGTCTCTATAAATATAGCACAAGGTCCAAGACCTTAAGGTGAGTAACAATCCCTAAGTTTTTCTGGGCATTATAACCTTCCTCATAACTATATTGAGAGCGACCAACTCTCTCTTGAGTAAAGTCTCTTACCGGATTGACATACGCAATCCGGGTAACCCTTTCTAACCCCCCCCCCCCCCCCACTTAGTCCTTTCAGGTACTCCAGCTCGGACAGGTACTGATCTGGACTACAAGTTGGAGGCGGATCTTAGACTAGGTTATTTGTAATAGTTTAGTTAGTGTTCGAGGTGTCACCCCTCAACAATTAGAGTAAATCACCATTGTTATTATTGCATTTAATCCTGTTAGCTAGCTGGTTATCTGTCACCACACCATAATTCCCTCTCATATCTTAATCTCTACAATTAATCTGTTTCTAGTTGCTTGCATAATAGATAGATTATCAACTACTGCCGAAGCAAACCAACTTTATTGCTTTCTACTACTATTTATTATAATTCGTAAACATAGCTCAGCCTAGTTAATTAAGTCCTTAGAGAACGACACTCGGGGTTAACTTACTGCACTACAAATTTTTTGTAGTGTTGAGAATTAACTCTTGGCTTTAAACAAATTGAAAACTCTGATTTGACACATTACTGATAAAAGTGGAACTAAAACCAAATAACTTAGATCACCCAAACCTATTGGGGCACAAATGGTCCATCCAAAAAATGAGTCTGTGAAAATTTCTTCCTACATCTAGGCAGGAGACACATGCATTTTGTCCCTATTTCCAATGCAAACCTGTCTCTTTTCATAATAAAAATTCTATATAAACATATTTTAATAATATACTCCTTTAAAATAGGGTTGTTGGTTTTATAAAAAATAAATATAGGGAACAAAAAACCTTTTAGGGAGTCCATTGGGGGATGTTTTGGAGGAATTTTTTGAGACTCCAACAAATAGTGCTCTAAAGATAGCCATATCTAGGGTGGACTTAAAATCTACTTAGTTAAGCCTACATCTAAACTAGCTACTAGTACCATTATGAATTACACAAAAAATGAGAATTACGGAGGTTTACAGGAGTTCAGATGCAAGTACATATCAAAACAATACAATTTGAGGAGAAACAAATATTGAAATAAGCGCATAGTCAGCAGTTGAGAAGAGAATCCCACTTTTCTTTGCTATCTTCTCTTAGAATTCTTCTTTTTCTTCCTTCTCTTTTTTTCTTGTACTTCTTTTTTTCTTCTCCTTCTTGTGCTGATTCTTCTTGTATTGCTCCTATTTGTTTTTGCCTCCTTCTAAAAAGTCATTGTAACATGTACCAAAAAGATATTGTTTTCCTCTTCTTTGTCTATCCTAAAGCTGTGAAAACATGCAAGTACGTACACAAATTTAGAGAAGTAATAAAAGCGTAAAGATTGAAAAAAATTTGATAATGGTTTTAACGGTGTGAAGGATCCACAACCTCCTCTCTTGTATTGCTCACCACTACTTAGTTTCAAACTACGTGATTATCGCCTGTTGGGCCGTCATGATACGTATCATAGACCAAGAGGTAGTTAGTCAAGATACCCCGCGCTTTCACCAACGGTTACCTTGTTAGTGGGGTAGGTCCATCACATCTCAATTCCTCGCTTGAGTTTAAAGAAGACGACAACAAAGAACAATCACAAAATTATATCTAAAACTCATACATCTATTATAATATATATAACGAGCCATACAAATAGTTTGGCGGTTCGCCTTTACGAAAAGTAACCATAATTGATTTGCTCGTAAGTAAAAGTAACCATAATTGATTCGCCATTTACGCAGTTCACTCATAATGCTCTCTTTAGAGGTTTTGTGATATCCAACTGAACCCGAATACGCATATGCATCCCCCGCCAAAACTGTTGTTATTCGTATCGAGATCCACAAATTCACCAACCCCATTGCCAATGATTGTCGCCATAGCTCTATGAATCATGCTCAGAGGAAGATCGGCCACCAAAATATGAAATTCTGCCACGTTCAGATTCACTGTCCAGGGATCGTCCCCATCTCCAATTGGGGCAAGCAACATCAGATTTTTTTCAAAAGACTAAGGGCTATTTTTCAATACTCTTTGCTTATCCAGAAAATGATTAAATTGGAACAGGTTTCTTTCCACATTAATCTTCTTTATTTCCATGCCATGCATTAGACCCCAACTATTAGACATCAACTGTTGAAAAGAATCAAGATGTATAGTCCTTTTCGTAAGTGTCCGACCAACTAAAGCCATGCTGAAATTTTTATTTGACGTAGTCCAGGCCTCAACCGGCGCCTGGACCCCGTCTGCTTCTTCCTCAGTAAGTTATAGATGCTTAGTCATCTTCTCGATAAGATCATCCGCCATGGCACTGCAAGCTGGAACTATATGGTAGTGAAGATGTCGAGGAAGCAACCAGGACCTCCTGGGCAATAAACTCACATAAAACAAGAAAGAAAACCTTATTCAGAAAATGGTTTGAGTTAAAGTGCAGAATATGAGAAGGACTGATTACTGATGACATCCTTAAACAAGCAAAACGAGGGGAAAAAAGGAAGGTTACGACCACATGATCAATAACATCCGACCATAAGACTGCTCACTATGGTGACCAGAAATTGGTTGTGGGGCGATTGGTTGCTCGGCGACCGCACGTCACCCACTGTGGTTCGCCGCCATTTTTTTATTTTTGTTTATAGTTATATTAATACGAATATTGAAAATTTGGAGTGAAAAAAGATGTTTTTTTTATTGAATACGAGTAGAAAAGTGAAACAGTACAGAATACGAATACGAACGAGTACAACAGAAAACAGAAAAAGAAACAACTAGTACAATAAACATCATTCAAGTGGTCCTCCGATAGATGTGCTCCATCAAATCCCTCTGCAGTGCGAAGTGAGTGAGTTTGTTGTGCATATCATGCCTATTCGCCATGTATCCTTCGATGGAGTTGACTATCGAAGGCCGACGTGCGAACCGAATGCCCTCGAACATGTCCTCTTCCACTTCAAGTAAGGTATCTTTGTTGAATTTCTTGACATACTTCTCGTACGTCTTGAAGTTGAGATAAGTATGCCTTTCATCCTCAACGATCATGTTGTGCAGGCAGATACATGTATTCATGATCTTACCAAGAAGTGGTATGGTATGGGCCAAGGCTGGGTTGCGGATGATGGCGAATCGTGCCTGAAGACATCCGAATGCCCGCTTAACATCTTTTCTGATGGCCTCTTGCTTGGTTTCAAACTTGGACTCTTTGTGAGTAACCGGATTTTTTATGGACTTGACAAATGTCGCCCACGCAGGATATATCCCATCAGTAAGATAGTACCCCATGTCGTACCCATGACCGTTAACTTCGAAGTGAACTGGAGGTGCAACTCCGTTCAGCAGGTCATCGAACACTGGTGAACGTGAAATGACGGTAATATCATTAAACTTAACGGAAACTCCAAAGAAAGAGTGCCAGATCCATGTGTCGTGTGAAGCGACAACTTCTAGCACAAGTGTCGGTGCACCACTCTTGCCTTGGTACTGGCCTTTCCATGCCAAAGGGCAGTTCTTCCACTCCCAATACATACAATCGATCGAGCCAAGCATCCCCGGAAAACCTCTTTCACTATTGATGGCGAGAAGTTGCTTGATGTCGTCTTCGTTGGCCCCCCGCATGTATGTTGGGCCAAAAACCGCAAGAACAGAATCATAGAATTTATGTAATGCCGTCAAAGCAGAAGTCTCACTACACCTTGTATATTCGTCCACGGCATCAGCGGCTACACCATAGGCAAGCATCCTCATCGCGCCATGCACTTCGCAAGTTAGACGGATTTGAATGACAAAGATCCGCTCGCTATGAAGTATGTTAGATCATATTTGGTGATGGCCTCCACGATCCTCAAGAACAATGGCCTCATCATTCTGAACCTCTGGCGGAATTGCTTTGGCGTGAAAGTGCATTTCTCGAGGAAATAGTCCTCGACCATTGACTCATGCCACTTCTCACGTTTTCGGTTGATGTAAGTTCGAGTGTGCTTCTCCGGCGGCGGCGGGGTGGCTGAAGATACCCCGGAAATGCAATGTTCAGATAGTCCATTGCCATTTTGGAACTCGATGAACCAAAACCGTCGAAGGGAACCCTTTCGGATTCGGATTTGGCGCTGGACTCCGGGTAAAATGTTTCATCTTCGTGATCTGAAGAAGACATTTTTTTGGCAAATGATAGTTGGAAGGTTTATTAAGAGTGTTTTGAGTTAAAAAGAGAGAAAGAATGGTGAAATTTGAGGTGTGAGGAAACATATGAAGAGTGGTGTCTATTTATAGATCTCGAAAAAATATGGTCGTTGGTATAATTGTTATTTTTTTTAATATCAGATTTAAAAAAAAGAAAATTAAATAAACTTGTCCGGTCCAATAAGGACCGGACAAGTGTCCCCAGCCCCAAACGGCACCTCACCTAGTCGTTATACGACTGAGTGAGGCGTGGGGACGACCGCCCCATAGGGGCGATTTTACGCGGTTGCTCTGCAACCGCGTAACCTACGACCGCCCATAGTGGGCGGTCTAACAAAAGCAAATCTATGTAAATCTTGAAAAGGATTGGGAAAGACACTAATAGAATAATTACACACAGTATCATAAGTTAAAACACAAGAAAAAATGATATAAAATTTCCCAATCAAATGGGAGGGAAGATCTTCAAAAGAAGGAAATGAATCACTCATTCGAGCACGCAGAATCCTAAAATTCAGCGGAGAAAATTTGGTTTTTCATATCACCGTAGATCGATTCTTGAAAGGAGAAAATGAAGAAAATTCATCCTCCTTCTTTCCTCCACAAAATACTCTCTTTTTATCCACCAACTCTTACACATTTAATTCTCCATCTACTACTATTGTACATTTATCTCTAATAAATATATTTAATATTATAGTTGAAGTAAGAATTATTAAAAAATGGAAACAAAAAGATTTAACCGAATCTTAAAAATGTTAAAATAGGAAGAGTCATTCGGAATGGAGTAATTACAAAATACTCGGTAGACCACCGGTGTGCACCCTAAATGAAATATTGAGCAGTATTATTAATTTATTGTAAAGTCTCTGGAGAGACAGTCGACGTCCTATGCTATTAATAAAATCATCAATGTTATGAATCAAAACGTGTATGTTGTCAGTGAAATGAGTTCGTTTTACCAGTGTTCAGAACATAGAGATTTTGATTAAGAACATCGAAAATTTTATTGATAAAATAGGTCCGTTTCTAGATAAAGACTGTATCTCGGGGAATTAGACTCTGTTATTTTTATATGAATAGAACTGAATTTATTTGTAATATAAAATCAACTAAGTAAAACTGAACTGAAATTATGACATTTCAGATGAAAATAAGATATTCTTGCTCTTAATTTATTTTAGGTACTCCCTCCGTTTCGGAGAACTTCATACATTAGGGTTAGCGCGCAGTTTTATGCGAAAAGTTGAAGTAATGATAAAATATAGAAAATGTGGGAAAATGTGTACTTTTAGTAACAAAAGGTGTAATTTGAGTGTAAATTTAAGATTGTTTATCATTTGTTGGGTGTGGGGTAGCTTACTTTAATGGTAATGTATAAAATTTTATGGGACGGTTAAAAATGATAAATGTATGAAGTTGTGCGGGGATGGGGGAGTAGTATTTATAAGAAAACAGGATAGATGTTTGATTCTGTCTGACTTAGTAGAGCGAGTCTGAGCTTGGGTTTCCTAGTGAGAATGTTAGCCAGACGCCTAAACCCTCTTGCCCCGGAATACAACCCCATAACCTCCGGCATGATCGCCGTAGTCCACCACCACCCTCCGCCGCCGCTGCCGGTGTTCTTACTATATTCACCATCAATTTTCACTACTTACACAACCATACAGACACTTCATCAGTACCCTTTCCACCAAACTAGTACTAGTTGCTATTTACCCCAACCAAATTACCAACCATCTCTCAGTTCTGGACCACTAATTACTCAAACTAGTAGTAATGAGAAAAAAGTTTCTTCTTATTACATACAAGAACAAGAAGAGGACAAGAACAGGCATCAGATTATCCCTCTCAAATGGGACCTGGACAACACGACTGTCATGATCAAGAATATTCCATATGACTGCTCGTAAGTAATTCATTAACTCACTTCCACTTGGACATTTTTTGCTACGTACCATTAATTTTGTAATGACAGATGCATATTTGAAACTGTTTTGTAGAAGAAAAGAGGTGATTAAAATATTGGATGCTTTCTGCAAGATGGAAAATTGGAAGCAAAGAGATGATCATCAGGGTTCTAGAAGGACCCAACACAAATTGCCTATTTCATCTGCTGCTTATGACTTCCTCTATCTCCCTGTTGATTTTAGGTATTACATTCATTATTCTTAAATTTAATTTATTTTAATTGCCTTTTCCTTTTTTTTTCCTTGTTTTTTTGGAACCAAATTTTCTTCTTGTTTAATTATTTGGCTTTTCATATTCTCGGTAAAAGTAGGATTTTTTTTATACTGGTTAGAGCAAGTATATGTTTGGTTCATCAAGAAAATCTGGTTTAAAACACTTCTTAATTAATTCTAGGCTTATAGTTCTATACAAAAACACTATTTCAATACTTATCTATATACAAATCTATGTCAATTGTCGATAAAATCAATGCTATAAATAACAAGTGTTTTCCACAACAATGCCTTTTGTTTGTCATCAAAGTTTATATTACAATGATGAATTTTCTCATGATTTTCATACTATTATCATTCAGGACCAGAAAGAGTCGAGGATTTGCATTTGTTAACTTCACAAGTGCTAGTGCAGTAAAGAAATTTTACAATGCATTTCACTTGGCCAAATGGGATTTCATTTCTTGGTCCAAATGGCCCAAGACAATCCAAATTGTTGCTGCTAAGATCCAGGTAACTAATAGTACTATTACCTGTGTGTCATGTTTAATTTGAGTGCATTAATTAATTAGGGTTTAATTTCTGATAATAATAAAATATACATTGTGTCCCGTGATTAATTTAGGGCAAGGAGGATCTGATGAAGCACTTTTCTGAATCGGTGTTCGAATGCGAATCGGAAGAATATCTGCCGGTCGGTTTTAGCCCTGCCCGGGATGGTTCCGGGCAGCGAGTGAACATGAAAGTTGTTGGCAACAGACGAGTGCTAGCCCTAGTACGCAGCCCTAGGGAGAAGAAAAAGTTTATTTCATTCCGAACAAGACACTTCATATGATTACCACCTACTTCCACTTAAAAGGCTAACGGATGACGGTTTGGCTATCGATTAAAATCACGGAAACCTAGTTAAAAATGTCTATGTTAACCTGATTTCTTGATTTTAATTGATACCCAAACAACCTAATTAGTGGTATTTCTGAGTTTTACTCATTTTCCAATTCGGGTTTAAAACTCTTCAATACCACCTGTAGTTATATAAGTATTTTCCTGGTCTTGTCTGGTTAAAATATCGACTAATGATTGAAATTTTAATTAGACTAGTGCCCAAGGACATATAAGGTTTTTAGGGGTTTATCTTTAATGTACATGTATAATGTTCAAACTTCAAACATTGGTGATGTTAAAGGGTCTGTTTCAGCTTCTGGTGCCCTTTTCAATTCATTGACATTTGTACTTGATCGTTTTTACTACTTTTAAGTGGTTGTCATCTCTTGCAAAACGAATGTCAACAAGGAGATTTGACATAACCGGCCGGTTTCTGTGGGCGGAATTGTATTCTCCAACACACCGCCACTTCATTTTTTCCCGCACCAATTACAACTCAACCATAACGAGTTACAACCATCATTTTAACGTCTTTTCCCAAAAAAAACTTTAGTAATACAATTTCATTGATTAATTTTCCTACATTGGCTTAAAATTGTAGTGAAACCATGGTTAGAATAATCATTAAATTGAAACATGGAAAGTATTTAACAAAATCACCTTTTCTTGTAACACTCCATCCTTTCGAATTCAACTGTATGCATTTTGGACGTTCCAAATTTAACTTCTCACCGTGTTAATGAAAAAAAATTTACCAAAAAAAAAAAAAATCTTTTTCATACTTTATTCATTTTATCTTACTCCCTTCGTCTCGCAGAACTTAATACATTTGTCATTTTTAGCCGTTCCACAGAACTTCATACATTGCCAAAAAAGGAAGCTACCCCACACCCAATAAAATAAACAATCTCAACTTTACACTCAAATTACCACTTTTGCCACTAAAATTACACTTTTTCCCACATTTTCTATATTCTATCATTACTTTAACTTTTCGCATAAAACTGCGCGATAATCCTAATGTATGAAGTTCTTCGGGACGGAGGGAGTATTTTATTCGACTTCACTCCTACTTTATTCATTATATTTTCTATTTTATTAACTTTTCCGCGGGTAATTGAATCAGGTACGGAGGAAATGCATACTTAGACCATCTCCAACAGTTGTTGGAAAAGGAGTCCCAGCAGTTTGGGACTCTGCTGGAGTCCCAAATGAGTTCCAACGGCTGGGATCAGTCGCAAAATTTGGGACTCGTCCGAACTCCGATTTTACTTTTTTTTTTTGAGTTTTTTTTTTCTATTTTCTTTTGTCCCTTCTTTATTTTAATCTCCTTTAAATTAATTTATTTTTTTATTTTGTTTTATTTTTCATTTTTTTTGTTTTCTTTTCATTTTTTATATTATTTTCTTGGTTAGATTTTGTTTCATTTGTTTATTTTGAATTAATGTAATAATCGAAATACACTTATATATAATACATCACTTCTAGAATTTAAACTAAAAATACTAAAAAACGTAAAATTTGACTTTACTCCAATAATCTAATCAATCTAATCAAATGTGCATATAGCAAATTGATATGACCAAATGAGTTAATCTTCTGAAATATTAGTAAGAAAATATCGTGCTAATATTTTATACGGTATCGCAATTCATCATAATATTGGAAGGAAAATTATATTCTTTCATATGAGAGCAATCTTAACTTTTTCAATAATTTTGGGATTTAAGTTACTAGCAAAAATTTATACTATTAATCATGAAAATTTACTTTTTGTTTAAAGATCAACTATTAATCATGATTTTTTTTTAAAGATCTGTACTGCTTCACATCTGCAACAGTTGTAACTCTCTGCAACCCACTGCCTCTACCACGCCAGTTTCGACTCACTGCAATCCTCTTTGAAACTCTCTGTAATTTTCAACTCCAACAGTTGAAACCCAAATTTATTTTCTTTTCACATTTATTTCAAACTTAATTTTTCATTTCCTTTTCTTTTCTAATTTCCTTTTCTTTTCTAATTTCCTTTGAAATTTTGAATTTATTGTAAATGTCATTAATTAATATAACAAAATCACACTAATTGTTTTAAAATACATTACTTGAAAATAAAAAATACATTACTTAAAAAAATTACAATATTTTAAGTTGAAAATTACACAACACATGACAGAATTATTCCCTCCGTTCCATTAAAAGCTTCCTAACTTTCTTTTTTTGGTGTTTCGTTAGAAACTTCTTAACCCAAAAAAGGAAAGTTTTTATCCCACTATCTAATTCTTTATCATTTCTTTTTTCTACTTTATCATCATTTTATTTACCCTCTCACTTACTTTATCACCCACTTAACTTTACCAATATAATACCTATCACAAACCATTTTTTTATTACAACTTTCTTAATTGAAGAGAAAGTGAAAGTTTAGAAAGCTCTTAAAGGACCGGAGGGAGTATGTCGATATGAGCTAGTGATATAGCAATTAATAGTTGATACGAGTGATATAGCAATTAATACCTCTCATAAACCATTAATAGTTGATCTTTAAACAAAAAGTAAATTTTCATGATTAATAGAAATAATTTCCCTTCATCATAAATTTTTTATAAAATAACTGGACATATGTACTCATCACGGTTCTTAATCCTTCCCCTCCCTTTTGAGTTTTCTTATGAAAAGTTATGGAATTATTACTACGAGCATAAATTCCTCTAAGAGTCTATTTGTTTAATAGTCACTAGCAATTTTTTTAGGACGAGCTGAAGGCATAAGCATTATTCAGGCAGAAGGAGCATACGATGTCTAACCTGAGCATAAAAAATGCTTTGTATTTGATATATTTCTCATAAATAAAGCCTTAGTGGTATCATCATGGATTAATATGTGGATTAAGTTACATCCAAGCTTTTAGGCTGCAGAAGAGGATGAGATCTTTTGGTTAGCCCCATGAAACAAGCCTTAGTGGTAAGAGAGTTTAGGTTATGTAAATAATCACACATTTCAAAAGCTACAAAATCTATATTCTTCCCCTTTATGAGAAGGTAATTGCTACCATTATATTAATTTTACGGATTCCATTCCCTTCTTGATCTCCAACCATTTTTACTTATCTTTTTCATTGCATCAACTATAGTAATGTCATTATAAATGCAGGTCTTGACAATCAGAGAAAATTGCTGAGTTATATGGAACTGGACAAGAATTCAAGAGCTGCTCATATGCTCAGTGGCATTGATCTAGATTCTGGAGTGAGGGTCTTCTAAGATGCATTGTCAATTACTTTCGGGCATACATTGTAATTACTAATTATATTGAAGATATTGAATTCTTTTTACTTCTACATGGTAATCAATGACAAATTTTGGCTGTCAAAATATGTTCAGGTTGCTTTACTTTATGTCGAGGTACTTATTGACCTTGCTTTCCTCTATCATATTTTGGTACCTATATACTCCCTCCGTCCCAGTTTCATCTTCTCGCATTCCATTTTGGTCCGTCCCAACTTCATCTTCCCATCCTTAAATGGAAAATTTCTCTCTTACTTTATACATTATCTCTCCTACTTTATTTACTATTTGTCATACTTTATTTACTATATTTCCTACTTTATCACCATCTTTCATACTTTATTCACTTTTTTCTTAAATCTTGTGCCCGGGCCCGCGGGAAGATGGAACCGGGACGGAGGGAGTGCAATTTTGATGTCGTAAGTAAACATCCTTTATTTGTGATCTAGAAGTACCGAAGACAATTGCAACAAAATGTCCAAGGCTGGACTCAAAGGTTCGGACGACATCGTTGAGTTGTATGGGTACCTAATTGATACGGTCATACGGATCTCCATCAGATTATGAAGTGGTGTCATCTGGCCTGATGCTGGAATCTTGAAGTGATAAAATAGGTGGATTAAGATATGTTTACTAGAGGTGTGGAGTAACTAGGGCAGATTGGAGGTGATACTGTTTCTACTTTCTACTAATTGGAATTTCATTTAGGCTAGGAAGCTCTTGAGAAACTCAATATTTATACATGGAGAGCTGTTTTACCAGTAGCATCATTGTTGGTAAGGAAACATGTAGTAGTAATAGACAATACTTGTGCTAAGTGCTATGACTGAGGAAAAAATTCTCCATTGTTTATGTTACTTTGGGCCTGTTCAGGATTATCAGCTACGGTAGTTCTTCATATGTCTATCAGATATATCGATTATACTTCGATGTTGCACTACTCCACACAACAAACCCTTTTGATCACGGCTGGAATAGAGTGATTGTAGAGGGGGATTGCATCCAAATTATTATGGCGCTTCAGTTATCTGTTGGTTCAATATCAACAAGATTTGGTCTCGAGGGAATACTTTAGCTCATTATTTAAGCAATATACTTTGTCTTATCTACCGGTCTATATGCAATGTGTTTAGAAAAATTAACTCTAGAATTATGTAGTTGATAAGTTAACTTATTTTAATGTAGGTGTTTAGCAAATTAGCTGAAAAATTAGCTGATATTTTGTAAAATGTCATAAAAGTACTATGCTCTCTTTAAAAAAAAAAAATCTCATTGTATTATTAGTTTATATTTTCTAAATAATAATACATCACATTTTTCCTATTAGTTTATATTTTCTAAATAATAATACATCACATTTTTCCTCTAATTATTCACATATATACTCAATATATTTTTCACCACCACTTTAATAATGTCACTAAAAATTATCAGAAGTTAAAAAAGTATTCACGAGCATCCTAACTTGCTTTAAAAAAAATGGTAATGGTTCTATAGTATACATGTATACATTTCAAAGAGAGGTGAATGGATTAAAGAGAGAAATATAATAGCGATTGATTTTTCTATGTTATTTTTTATTTAGGCCAGGGACATTTGTGGAATAAAAAGATGAGAATGAGCTTTTCTTTTTAACAAGATAACTTGATTAGCTTGGCAATCAACTAGCTGATTTATGCACATTCAAAGTAACGAGCTTTTTATTAGTCAGTGATGGGCAAAGAAGATTAAGCTGAAAAAAGAAAGTGCTAAGAAATTTAGCATAGCCTATGAAGATCTTAGAGTGATATTATACTCCCTTCGATCACGAAAAACCTACAATAGCATCAACATGTAGTTTTAGATGATTAAAATATTGAATATGGTAAAATGTGTACTTTAGTATTAAAATGTGTAATTTTAGTGGAAACGTAACATTTTTAATTATTTATTATGTCTGGATAGTTTTCATTTTTTTATAATGTTTGAAGTTATATGGAAAATCAACAAATGAAAAACTTATGGAGTATGTATTTGTCGGGTTCAAGAAATAATATGGTAAGATAACCTAAAAGTTTGAGCTCCACCGTCCCAAAGAATTTCATACATTAGGGTTGGCGCGTAGATTTAGGTGAAAAGTTAAAGTAATAATAAAAGATTAAAAAAATATGGAAAAAGGTGTAATTTTAGTGGTAAGGTGTGTAATTTGTGTGTAAAGTTGAGATTGTTATTATATATTGGGTGTACGATAGCTTTTCTTTTTTTAGTAATGTATGCAGTTTTGCGACGGCTAAAAATGACAAATGCAGTAAGTACCACTTTTGATTGTGGTAAGGGCCCCACATGCTTTTTCAGGGTGATAGAACATTGAACAGTGTTGTGCATGTCTGTCACAAGGATACATGTGAGGCTAGAGGTCTCTTATTCAATGATGGAGAGTATATTAGTGGTTTGAATGAGGCCAGTTTGGTATCTGAGAGTTTTCTACGTCACCTTTTCACGATTTTGTTGTTATCACGCAGCATGTCGAGGCCTGAGGAAGTGTGGAATAAAACATAGTAACAGTTATTATCAGACGATATTCTATACAATCAATAAATGAATTCCCACAACCAAGGTACAATAATTGTAGAGAATTAATGATTCTTTCCTACATCTAAAAATGATAGGATTAAGTTTTGTATGCAATTTTTATGTAAAATCCGTGCATTCTCCATGTAGGTTTGAAGCTCACCGATGAGCAAATAATAAACATTGCTCTCATGAAAGTAGATAAGTTGCTGAAGAGAAACTGCAGTGGTCTAAGTTCATTTAATGATATACATGTGTGGGACGATTCTATTATACGCAATGCTACAAATCCATTCATTGTTGATGATGTGCTATGATAGATTATGTCTTCTGTTGATGGGTGAAATGGGGGAGTATTCTTCTTATACGACTATAGAGGGACCGAAAAGACCTTTATATGGAGAACGTAGTGCTCTGGTTTGAGGGCAAGAGGAGATATTGTACTTCCAGTTGCATCCAACATGATTGAATCATTCCTTCTTCCTAGGGTTAGGACGA
Source organism: Plantago major (assembly GCA_026545765.1). Lineage (NCBI taxonomy): Eukaryota > Viridiplantae > Streptophyta > Magnoliopsida > Lamiales > Plantaginaceae > Plantago > Plantago major. The sequence goes on along the minus strand of CM048839.1, from coordinate 79,752,861 downwards.
CACATTTGAGATTCGATATAACCTCAGACATGATTCATAGGTCACGAGACTACTTAAGGAGATCAGACTTATTATTTAGGACGAGGCTCCCATGACAAATCGACATTGTTTTGAAGCGCTCGATAGGAGTTTGAGAGATGTGATGGGACGACCAGATGAGCCATTTCGTGGGGGGTGGTGATTGTCTTCTGCAGGGACTTTTGAAAGATTTTTCCTGTTATTCGAGGAGGAAGTAGGTATGATATCGTAAATGCCAATATATACTCATCTAGGATATGCCTGGCAGGTGCTTCAACTGACAAAGAACATGAGACTGCAGGTAACTGATGTAGTATCTATATACCACTCATACTTATTTCATATCAAAAATATTTTTTCAACATCCAATTCATTCGCACACAGTCTGGTTCGCCATCTTTCGAGATTCAGGAGACGAAAGAATATGCTGAGTGGATACTACAAGTCAGTGACGACGTTGCCGCTGAACCTAATGACGACGAGGTAGATACCAAGATCCCTAAAGATATACGTATTCGATAAGTAAGCCACCCCTTTTCAGCCATTGTCGATAGTACATATCTTTCGTTGTTGGAGCACTTAGTCGATCTAGCACTTGACCTGGAATATTTTTGTCACGGGGTTGTTCTTGCACCTACAAATGAAATAGTTGATGAGATAAATCAGTTCGTCATGCCGAAGATGCCCGGAGATAGTGTTGAATATTTGAGTGCGAATAACATTGCTCGGGAAGATGATCGACGTTGAAAACAGTCTCGAGGAGGGTTTACACGGTAAAATTCCTCAACAACATTAATTGCTCTGGATTGCCTTGACATATAGGATCACCCCGAAGGTTGTTTGTATGATAATGCTTCTGAGGAATATTGGCCAGGCTTTCGAATTGTGCAATGGCACAAGGCTGATAGTTACTAATCCTGGAAGCACATCATCAAGGTAAAGACAATATCGAGAATCAACGCGGGAAATAAAAATATTCATTCCGAGGATGATGATGAGCCCATCGGATGAGACGAAGTTCCCTATCAATTTTGATAAGAGACAATTCCCATATTCGTCTGCTTTGCTATGACCATAAACAAGAATCAGGGAAATCTCTCGCACAACCAACCTCACCCATATCCAGCCGCGGACGGTTATATGTTGCTCTATCTAAAGTTACATGCAAGAAGGGATTGAAAGTGTTAATTTGCGACGAATAGGGTAAACCATATGACACGACAAAAAACCCGGTCTACAAAGAAGTGTTCGACAAAGTTTGAGGTAACTTTTATATGTGTAAAAATTACCAAGTTATTATAGTGCCAACTACGTTTGTTATATGCCAGCTCTGAATCTCACTAACTTTTACAAGTATCGATGAAGTTCGACGCAATGTTGAAGGCTTTAAGCGATTAGATCATGCATTTTCTCGCATTGTAGTTTTAATATAAGACTTATTCATTATTATATTGAGTTTTGTCTCCATGTCCCGTCGAGTATCAACGGGCCATTAACTAGTTCTTTATCATTTCTCTTTTATACTTTATCATCATTTTATTTACCCTCTCACTTACTTTATCATCCACTTACAACTTTACCAATATAATACCTCTCACAAACCATTTTTTTATTACAACTTTCTTAATTGAAGAGAAAGTGAAAGTTTAGAAAGCTCTTAAAGGACCGGAGGGAGTATGTCGATACGAGCTAGTGATATAGCAATTAATAGTTGATACGAGTGATATAGCAATTAATACCTCTCACAAACCATTAATAGTTGATCTTTAAACAAAAAGTAAATTTTCATGATTAATAGTATAAATTTTTGCCAGTAACTTAAATCCCAAAATTCTTGAAAAAGTTAAGATTGCTCTCATATGAAGAATATACGGAGTGTTTGGTTACACGTTTGAATTGAGTTTCCTCAATTTCAGTTGCATTTTTGTAAACAAAAATTATACAAAAACTCGATTTGAATTGAGAAAACTCAATTCAAATGTTTAACCAAATACTCCGATACTGATATTATAATGAATTGCGATACTGTATAAAATATTAGTACGGTATTTTCTTACTAATATTTCAGAAGATTAACTCATTTGGCCATATCAATTTGCTATATGCACATTTGATTAGATTATTGGAGTAAAGTTTGTACTGGAAAGGATGAGTGCAAAAGATATCTGTGTACGTAATGATTAGAGAAATCTAATTATAGCACCTATATTACTAGACTAGTAGACGCAAAGCAAACTCTACTTACTACTTACTACAGATAATGGTGCTGCATGCCTCCCAAATTCCGAGTTCCAACACTTCGATCAATAATGAAACTATCTACTCCAGGTTTTAGTCACTTCATGATTTAATTTTTATTTTTATTTTATACTCTCTGTAGCACCATAATTTCAATTGTGGTATTGCGAAAATTTTAATTCACATTAATTCATTCATCAAACTTGTAACAACGACGAACTAGACTTGAGGGAAACGTTACTAGACGACTTACTCGTCAAAAGACTTGATATGATTTTTTTTATACTAATTCTAAACTAATAAAATAATACAACAGGACTTTAAATCGTAAAAGTTTTGGTACAATGTTTAATATTCATGAAACTGAAAATGATAAAGACTCTTCTGGTAAAAATCATGGCTCTGGCAACGACCCGCTCGAATACTTAATTTACAACATGGAAAAACATTACAATATTTTTCGATAAACCATTTATATATCCAATACAAATAGGAATTCTTATGCTTGAATACAATTTTTAATAATATACTACCTCCGTCCCAGATCAAATGTTTCATTTTGACTTTTTGCAGTCAACAATTTTCAACTTTGACTATGATTTAATTTTAAACCGTAAATGTAATGAAATTATATAATTACATTTTTGGAAGTAAAGTTTCATTATATCATTTAATTGAACATTTTACATTTACAATTTAAGATTAAATCGTGGTCAAAGTTGAAAAATGTTGACTGCGAAAAGTCAAAATAGGACATTTGATTTGGGACGGAGGGAGTACTATTTTATCTCTTGACGTATGCTTCATTTTCATTGTTACCTTAAACATGTGATGGATTTCATATTGATGTGTATAAGTGTACGACGAAGGATATGTTGCCACATCAATAATGGTTGCATCGCACGGCAATTGATTACATTGTCCTGCTAATCTGTTGACGTGCGATGTAACCATGGTTGTTGCGGCAAAGTTATCAAAAATAACCAATCGTTAAAACATGCTATAGGTTGAATCAACAATGTAAATTGGGCTTGGATAGGCCCATAAAATGTAATACATGTTGTATTGGCTAAAATTCGTACTTGATTAGCCCACCAAGGCTACGACCCAATCCATGGTCCATTAAGGAGTCCATTTTGGCTTTATACGCGAATTGAATTCCAAAGGTCAATGAGCTAACCCACCAAGCTAAGTCACTCACCCAACCATGTAGTCCACATGCTACTTGACTCACTTGCCCTCGCCGACCTTCCAACTGGTAGACAAGCTAGCTAGCTTACCTGACTCAGTCGACTAACCAACTAACATGTTAGAAGGCTAGTCAACCAACCGACTAGATAGGAGGTTAGCTCAACGAACAAGTGGTATGGCAGACGACTCCCAACTGGCCAATACGTGGTCTAACCCACTAAGAGACTCCAGCTATCTCACCCGAAATATAGGAGAGGTGGGTAGGATGGACTATAACGGGTGGGAGAGTCTATATAGGAAGGCAGGTGGAAGGAGGAAGGCAGATCATTCACACTACGAGAAACCCTAGCTATCACTCTAATGCCTCCATCTCTCTCAAGCTACCTGATCAATGCTTTCGGCCATCTGCCATCATCCATCACCGTCTATCACCTTCCACCAACGTCCATCATCGTCTATCGCCTTCCACCATCATCCATTACTGTCTGACGACTGTCAGCTAGCTTCCTCCAACAAGGTCAGCTAGCCTCTCGTCGGTATCCATCCATACTCTGTCGAACCGTCAACAGGATAAGTCGACATTCACCATCTCTATCTCTATCTCTGCTACTATATTCACCTTCTACCGACATATTAACTTGAGCGTCGGAGTCTATACAGTCGGCACCACACCGATGTCACCTCGGAACCTTACGCCTCGCTTGCTCTTGTTTCCTTGCAGGTTGCTGGTGCCCCCAATCTCTAATCCTAATTTGATTGTAAATTTTTGAGCGTCTACAATTTGGCGCCCACCATGGGGCCCCGGCTATCAAAAAAGGCATTCCAATAGCAACAAGCGTGACACGCTAAGCAATCCGTCATGACACACTCAGACAAATACGTTCTCGAAGAGGTAGAGGAGATGGATGCCACTGCTCAGATCAGAGCCTTGATGGCCCAGATGTAGGAGAACGCCAAGAAGATCAGGCTCCTTGAGGATGAGAACCGTGCCGTCCGTCAGGAGAACTCGGTCTTGAAGGAAAAGGTGGAATCCTTTATCCACCAAGAAACTCCAACACCAGATGCGGCCTCATCACGCCGACTGACTCGTGTCACTGGGGTGGAGAACCCACCACTCAATACGATCGAGGCTCGCCAGCTAAGTTTCAAAGAGATGGAAGGGGTGATTCCCATAACTCCAGTCTCTCAAGTGTCGTATGCTCCACCAAGACCAGCCCTTGAGGTCACCCCGGGCATTAACAGCAGGAGGGTCTCGTTCAAGGGTGCTAACCCAAGGATGAGCGACAATTACCACAACAACGCAACCAAAGCGCAAGTCAGGTAGATCACTTGCTAACCCTCTCTGCAGGTCATGGAAACATCAATGATGAGTTGGCCTCCAAGTTGGTAAGCTTGGAAGAGATGATTCAGAGGATCCCCGGAGTACTAGCTACGATCAAGAAGAGCTTGCCCAACAACTTTGCCGACTCACCCTTTGTGGATGCCATATCTTTGGTGGAAATGCTCGCTAAGTTCAGCTAATTTCCGAGCATGAAGCTTTACGACGGGACAACGGATCCTGATGACCATGTCTCGCAATATAAACAGAGAATGTTCACCATAGCTATTCCGAGGGATCTCCGTGAGGCTTGTATGTGCAAAGGTTTTGGTTCAAGTCTGATCGGTCCAGCACTGCAATGGTACACTAACCTCTCTAGTGAATTACATTTGCCCCCCAATAAATTTCCTAATAACATCGCGATCCCTGACATTTAAAGAATAACATATTATTTCATACAATTGTCCATAAATTACAAACCAGTCCAAAACTCATATTAGAGCCGAACACATCCTTAATTTAAACATTTCATTTTCATTTGGTTTTATTCTTTTCCTTTTATTTATTTGTTTTAGATTTTTTTATTTTTCTAAGTTTAAATAAGAGTAAGACACGTGTCCACTATAAATTTAAAAAAATAAAAATATATTTATTTTTTCCAGATTAAGTCAAAATGTGGCGCATGTCCTTCCAAGCATTTTTGAATTTTTAAATAAATTTTATTATTATTTTTTAAATTAATTTATGAGATTAAAAGGGAAGCCAACACGCGTCCAATGCGTAAACTAACCTGGCGCATGAAAAATCAATTGCCAAATCCGAGGAAAAAAATCAACTAGAGTTTATGGTTTATATTGAAAGTCATAGATAAATATACATAAAATACTGAGCCATTCAGTGGTACATAAACTGGAGGTGTCTTACTATGTCATATACTTTTTTTAATAATTTCCAGCAATTTACATTTTTATTTTAATAAAATTCCATTTTCTTAAAAAATTGTCCTAAGAAATTACTATCACTGCCCATATTTTTTTTCTATTTACCTTAAGTTGGAGGAGCTGATGGTGGTGGATGATGGTTAAATAAAAAGAAAGGTAAGAAGAAGGGAACTAGAAAATCCAAAGGTTTAAAATAAGGCCATGTTTGGATGGTAAGCTTTGAAAATAGAAAATGGACCTATCTGTAATTGTTGAAATGTTAAGGACCTCGATGAGTGAGAGGTGTTTATTAGGGGGAGCAGATGTAAATTTTCCTATTTTTATTTCATCATTTGCTCAGTTAGTCGACTGTTTTCTGGAGCAATTCGCAAGGAGTCACAAATTGTTAAAACTATCGGACGACCTATATGGGGTTCGACAAAGGCCTAACGAATCTCTCAAGGTGCGTGTCAAGGTTTAAAAAGGAGAAGGTATTGATTCCAAACTGCAACAAAGACAATACTGTCAACGACTTCCGCAAAGGACTACCTCCAAATTCAGGGCTATACAAGGAGCTTACCATGTACCCTTGCCGAACCATGAAGGATGTGCTCGCCAAAGCATGGACACAAATCAAGTGGGAGGAAGATGATGCAAACAGACCTTACATGTCATACCAGGGTGGTCGTAGGGAACCCAAACCTGACAGACGAGTTGAACGAATTGCTCCAGACCACCGTGCTAGGGCATACCCAACTGAGAGAAGACATGGACCTATTGTGAATCCACCTCACCCTCCAATCCAACAAAGGAGGATAGAAACCCGAGCACCACCTCTGAGCTACTCCCTCAACATTAAACCAGAGGAGTGTGTAGCAGTTATGAAGAGCATGAGTGACAAAGTTAGAACTTAGAACACCCCCAGATCAAAGAAACTCCAACAAATGGTGTGAGTTCCAAGGAGAACATGGGCATACAACTGCAAAATGCATCACTCTGCGATTGGAAGTAGCCGAGCTTCTGAAGAGGGGACACTTGATGAAGTACCTCTCCGACAAAGGTAAAAAGACCCTAGCCAGTCGGCAGGGCACTGATCCATCTGTGCCCCCTCAGACCAACAAGGTAATCAACGTCATCTCTAGGGGGTCAGAGATCAATGGTGTCTCATACTCTGCGGCAAAGCACCACAGTAGGCAAACGGTAAGGCCTGAGCTCAATGCTCGCAGAGCATCAGACACCTCTTCGCCTGACTTGACTATTAGCTTCTCAGACCAAGAGTCTAAGCAACTAATAAGTCCTCACGACGATGCTTTAGTAATTTCCATTCTTATTGCTAACTGTCTTACAAAGAGAGTTCTCATTGACAATGGGAGCTCTGCTAATATCATTTTTCTAGATGCTTTGACATAAATGTGCATAGATGAGACTGCCATCCTCAGCCAGCCGACAACTCTATATGGTTTCAGCGGAGAAAGGAAGTACACAGTTTGGAGTGTTACCCTTCCTATCTATGCAGAAGGCGACAACCTACCGACGAAGTTCCTATTTGTGGACAGTCCATCAACCTACAATGCCATCCTTGGTAGGCCATGGATTCATGAGATGAAAAAGTGCCATCAACCTGCCATCAAGTGATTCACTTTCCTACCAAGTGGGGGGTGAAGGAGATCTTTGGATAACAACGTGATGCGAGGACATGTTACATGGAAGCCATGAAGCCAAATGCAGCCGAGTTATAGTAGTTACAACAACTCAACCCCCCAATCGACCCAGACCAGCCAGGGATGGAAGAGCTCGATGAATTTCAGATTCACCCAGACCATCCAGATCACAAAGTTCAAATTGGGGCAAGGTTGAGACCAGAGCTAAGGGAGCAACTAATCACATTTCTCAACGTTGACCATGACTGCTTTGCTTGGTCGCACGCAGACATGACAGGAGTCGACCCGGAAGTGATCACTCACAGGCATGAAGTGGACCCAAACTACCCACCAGTCAAACAGAAATGTAGGAAGTTCGCTCCAGAGCGAAACAAGGTTATCAATGAAGAAGTCCAGAAGTTGTTGGACATCGGGTCAGTCCGCGAAGTACACTACCTAGACTGGTTAGCCAACGATGTGGTAGTAAAGAAGAAGAATGGCAAGTGGCGAGTATGCATCGTGTTGATACGGAAATGTGTCCAATCCGTTAAGGGCGCCATAGAGCGTGTCCTAAAGCGCATCACGGCTTAACTAGCCAATTCAGTACTGGTCCGACCTCACATGGTCCGACCAAAGTGAATCGACCAGTACGCTGAAGTCACTATATCTCCACAGCTAGTCCGAGCTGGCTAAGGAAAGAACTTCCAAACCTGACCATGTCAGTACAGAAATGCCTAACGGACCGTACGAGAGAATCTCGGACGCCACCATTACTTTAAGACCAAACGTGTATAACAGAACCACTGAGATACTTCCGTGAGACTCTAGGCTCGGACATCCAGAGTTACCCAAGGGCAGATCAACCAAGCAGACAGATCTGTCCGAGGGACTAACACGGACCCAACATGCGGAACAGTACTCTCAGAGGGAAAGGACCAAACTACCCTCTCGGCCCATTAATTAGTATTGGATTACTATTCACTAAGGGGCCATGGGCCAAAGGTAGCATTGGTGTCCATATCTGAATCATACACTTGGCATCATCTTATGAACCTCTTTATAAGTACATGATAACCATAAATATAGCACAAGGTCCAAGACCTTAAGGTAAGTGACATTAAAAGGGAGATTCAAGTCATAGAGCGATATTTGAGGGATATCCATAATACCTTTCCCATTACTATTGCATTGAGAGCTATCATCTCTCCTTTGAGTAAAGCCTCCTTCCGGATTGACCTTGGCAACCCGGGTAACCCATTCTAACCCCCCCCCCCCCACTTAGTCCTTTCAGGTGCTCTTTCTCGGACAAGCCTTTTCTCGGACTTCAAGTTGGAGGTGGAGCTTAGGTTAGGTTACTTGCAGTAGTAGTGTTGGTGTTGAGAGGTTTACCCCCAAACATTTTGGCGCCGTCTGTGGGAATCTTTACAAAAAAGGATCTGTGTTTGTGTTGTGCTGATGGCTAGAACAAGACGAACAGTCCGAACTACTGCTGAGGGCGTGGGAACACCACCACCACGCCCACGAGGACGTCCGCCCACCCGGGGACGAAGGGCCGCTGGGGCTGGGAGCACTACAAGAAAACCAGGAAAAAATGACGTTATGGGGCGACGGATTTTATCCGTCGCCCCATCACGACGGATCGGTAAACTGGGCGACGGAATCTATCCGTCGCCCAGTTTGGCGACGGATAATAGTTATCCGTCGCTTATTAGCGACGGATAACTTATCCGTCGCTAACATGGGCGACGGATAAATATTTATCCGTCGCCCAGGTTTGACTTTTATTAAAAAAAAAAAAGAAATTATTTTTTTTTGAAAACTGGGCGACGGATAGATTATCCGTCGCCTTATAGCGACGGATACTATCCGCCGCCAAAAATGGCGACGGATCGACTCGGGCGACGGACACGTGTCCGTCGCCCGTAGTTTCCTAATTGACAGAGAGGCGACCGCCTCATTTCTTCATCTTCTTCCTTCTTCTTCCTCATTTTCTTCTTCTCCTCAATCCTGCTTTTCCGCCAATCATCCGTTATTCGCCAATCTTGGTGCCTAATCGAAGCTCGTGTGACAAGGAGTTTGGTTCTTCGATCAATTTCATATTTCTACCGATTAATCAAGGTATTTTTGCTAAAACCCTAGTTTTTAAAAATTTGGGGATTTTGTTTATTTTTGATTAATTTGAGCAATTATATGTATATATGATAAGTATGTAGTAGTTAGTTTAGTTAATTTGATCAATTATATGTAATTTGTTCAATTTGAATGATATGAATGTCTGTAGTATGTTAAGTTTGGTATGTATGAATGTATGTAGTTAGTTTGATTTGTGTGTTAAGTATATATAGTTAGTTTAGTTAATTTGATATGTTTGTTAAGTATAGAAGTATGTAGTTTTGATTTGATAAATTTGTATGTTAAGTATGTAATTTGATATGAATATATGTAGTAATTCGATATGTATAGAGTAATTAGTTAATTTGATATGTATGTTAAGTATATAATATATGTACTAAGAGGTTGAAATGGTTATTATATATGTCCAATTTTATAACACATCGAACATTTAATTAATAATTAATTTATAAGGAACATATAATAATTAACAATTAACCTCTACAATCTTCTTATCCGAATTGGAATCGATCTAATAAATTAAATACGATCTAATCAATTGGAACGTCTCAGGTTAAAAATAAAGTAAACAATGAATTCGACTGCTCATGGATGTACGATCGATGCGGTAAATGATGAGTTTCTAGGAGTTTCAGAGAAGGGTTAAAGGTTTCATCTCGCTTTGCCATGGGATATCCGGTTTGTGCAATTGGGGTTGATAAAGTGTCCTTGCACATTGAAACCTCAAGGAAACAAGCAATTTATGACGCCTCTGCAGATTCGAGCACTTATGACGTTATGGATTCATGCCCGAGTATCATGTATGGATTCATCACGGTGAGGAAGCACCGCCCATGGCATACCTCCAGGGAGGGAGAGGCGGGGCCGCCTATTGAGTGCCTTTCTGCTTGTCGGAACATGTGCATGGTGTATTGGGAGGAGGATGTAGATCTGTTAGAATGCAAATTCTGTGGTAGGGAGCGTCACAAGTGATGAGGAGGGGGGTGCATGAGAATGAGGAGTTTCATCCGTTTTGTCTCTAGGCTTGTATAACTAGTAATCATTAGTTGATATATATATATATGAAACTATATGTGAGTGGTATGTTAGCCACTGTATGTGAGTGGTATGTTAGCCACTTTATGTGAGTGGTATGTTAGCCACTTTATTTGGGTGATATGTTAGTCACCATTGTGTTAGTAAATTTTAGGACAATGTGAGTGGTATGTTAGCCACTGTATGTGAGTGGTATGTTAGCCACTATATGTGAGTGGTATGTTAGCCACTTTATTTGGGTGATATGTTAGTCACCATATCTGTTATGTTGTTAGGACATGTATTGACTTTGGATGTTGTATGAAATTGGGAATGTAGAAGGAGTACTTCATTCAAGAGTTGATCCCAGATCCGGCGCGTATTTAGACTGTGGGATCCAAACTGCTGAGGATATGGTCTGACGTGGAAGGCCATTCGGGATCGGGTGGCCCAATCCTCCACAGTTGATGCAACGGAGTGGGCCTTTGGGATGCTTCATGGCCCGAATCGATGTCCGTGACGTTGCTTGACCAACAGTAACCGGCATCCCACCGACACGGCAGAAGGGCCGTTCACCACCTTGGGAGGCGATCTCATATCGATTATTATCAATCGGTGCGATATATGTGTTTTTGCAATCTAGCATTACGTGTATGTATGAAGTCTCTCCGCTCTATTACTTGTAGATGATAAATTGTTGACTAGATCTGGTTTGATTCAGTGGCACGGGGAGGTGACATCCAAGTATGCCATCTTCAAGAAGGCCAAGGCATGGGTATGGACCGACCGCCGGCCTCGTCTATTGCGGTATGTTTATGTTGCTTAAAGTTCATATTTGTACACTATTACAAGTTACTTTTTAAAACGAAGAATCGATCATTATATCTGCTATTTACGATTTCAGTGAGGTTGATGCTCGGTGGCGAGGCAGAGGACGAGACGGTGATGTGTTGTCAATCGAACAAGTTGACAACATCTTCCTAGAGGTCAACAAACCGGACAAGAAAGGACGAATATATGGACTCGGGAGCCTCGGTTTGCATCTCGCTAGTCCGGCGTGCTCCTCATCATCATCCCAAGTGATCCAGACGTCCGGTTTACACAGGACTGTGTCTCGAAATGGTGCGAAGTCCGGGAACATGTTGCTCGCTAACTCAAGAGATGGAGCAACAAAGGACGAGATGGAGCGCCATGAGAACGAAGGAGGAGAACGAGCGCCTTCTTGCCATGATGGAGCGATTCATGTCCCAGCCCGCCATCACCCACCCCCACCCCGTCGATAGCTAGTTATGTATCGTATGTTCGGATTTTTTTCATATTTACACTTGTTTGGATAATTTCTCCAAATTCAATATTACTTTTTTATTCATTGAAACATTTTCCGTATTATTGATTTATTATCGAACATTATATTGATTAAATAGGTGAACTACGAAAAATAGGGATTAATATGAAATAAATAGTGACGGAAGTAGTGACGGAATTCACAGTGACGGAATTAGTGACGGAATTCACAGTGACGGAATTAGTGACGGAATTTCAAATTCCGTCACTAGTCCAATTAAAATATTTAGCGACGGATAGGATCTATCCGTCGCTAATATAGCGACGGATAGAATATAGCGACGGATAATCTATCCGTCGCTATATTTAGCGACGGATAGAATCTATCCGTCGCTAAATTTCGAATTAAAAAAAATAATTGGTCAATCCGTCGTCAACTGTCATGAATTGGACGACGGATTGTTATCCGTCGCCACAGCTTCAGGGGCGGATTTTCTATCCGTCGCCCGATCCGTCGCCAGAGCTGGGGCGACGGATAGCTGGCCTGTAGAGACGGATCTATCCGTCACTACAGGCCAGATTTTTTGTAGTGGAGGAACGCTGGAAGGAGATATCCGAGCGACGGGCAGACTGCCAGCCTATCCTCGGATGAGGAAGGATACGCCCCGCTTAGAGGAGGCCAAAGCGTCCCTGTGAATATCGTGCCTACGGACCATGGAAAAGGGGTAGCACGAGCTTCTCCGGCAGAAGCTCAAGGCCCATCCACAGGTCAACAGTTTACGATGCCCGATGGTCGCGCTGTCCGCACAAGCGACCTCGGACTAAGCGAAACTCAGTTTGATAGGTTGCTCACGATTATCCAAGGATGCCTAGGGTCTAACAATGCCCACCCTCAGCAAGCCGCTCCGCCAGTGGTTACTGCGGTTCAAGCAGAGCCAGCCTTGTCAAGAAACAGACAACATCCGATCCAACAGAGATTAGGAGACCAGCTGCCCCAGGAGGATTTGCGAAACCTTCTAGACCGACGGGCCTCTGCTTCGCAAGTCCGGGGTGAGGGAAGAGAATACCAAGAAGGAGGTAACAGGCAGCCAGGAGTTCCGCGACAAGCTCCCATGAGGGACAGAGATCATGTAGCAGAAACCATTCCAGTCGTTCGGCTAGACGAACTCCCTGCGGATGTCGCAGTCCATCCACGGACAGGAGAGGTCATGACAGCGGATGAAATATACGCCCAGCAAAAGGCTTTAGAAACCCAAATCCTGAACCTCGGACGCCTGGTAAAGGACCATGAGCAGATCACTACAAGTGCGCCGAATCCTCTGTGATGATATCATGAGGGAGAAGGAAAGAAATAGGAACTCGGATCAAGTGATTCCGAACTTGGAATACTACTACGGGGATACTTGTCCCGTGGGTCACCTGACAAGGTACAACAGCAAGATGGATTCCAAGGGACTGAGTGACAATACTAAAGCCCTTACGTTCTCCTCCACCCTCTTAGACACAGCTATGTATTGGTACACCGCTTTGCCAAACAAGTCAATAAGGTCGTATGCAGATCTGTCTTCAAAGTTCTTGGCACGATTCGGAAAATCAAAAAGAAGAAAACGATCGCCGAGCACTGGCCGACGCCATCCAAAGGGAGCAGGAAGATCTTGAACTTTCCTAGATCGCCTAATACTAAGTACTCGGGTTGAGCCCCACAAGATAAGGAACGGGTCCACACCAGATGCTAATACTTACAACTCCGAGTCATGGAGGAAGCTCTCCAGTCAGGAAGTGAGGAGCGAAAAGCACTTGGATGACATCTGTGAGGAGGTGATGTATGGAGAAGAATACCGAAGGAATGTACCAGTCCGAGCAGGATCAAGGAAAGGAAAGGAACCGCAGAAACAAGAGCAACGCCAGGGGAAGTTTGATCCGAAGAAAGATCCCAGAGACAAAGGCATTTACAGGGAGAGGAGTCCGCCCAGGCGATTCGCGGACTACACGCGCCTCAATAAGCCGAGATCCGACATCTTGGCCACTATTGTTGAGAAGAAGTTGGACGTCCAATGGCCAAAGCCATCCCATAATCGGAGAAATAGAAACGCGAAGGGATATTGCAAATTTCACAAGAGCAGAGGCCATGAGATCGACGTATCGATTAAAAACAGAGGTCGAACACCTGGTGAGAGAAGGCAAGTTGAAGGAGCACATATATGCGGACGAGCCCTCCAGGCATGATAGGACGGAACGAAGAAGGGAGGATAACGCTGTTGACCCACCACCTCGCCCACTATCTTTGCCACCTCCGCCAGTAGGCTATCCGCCGCGCAGGGGAGGACATCCGTACGGATATGACGACGAGGCGGAAATGGAGAACCTTCCGTACAGCGGAGTGATCAACACTATCGCAGGTGGACCCTCTGGAGGTGATAGCAGGAATGCAAGGGAGCGGACCGCCCAAATCCTCCGGAACAATGACAGGGCGTACGGTGCCCCCACAATTCGAGGAACAAATGCAATATCTTTCGATGATAGCGAAATCCCCCCTCCTACGGCAGGAGGCGAGGAGATTGACGACCCGGACGTTCCTCTTGTGGTTTCATTGACCATCGCGACTTATCGAGTGAACAAAATTCTGGTGGATACCGGGAGTTCTTCGAATATCATCTCTAAAAGGACGCTAGATCAGATGGAGTTGGGAAGAATCCGCTACGACAGAGTTCACACCTCAATACTGGGGTTTGGAGGGGGAACTGTGCGACCACTAGGAAGTGTTAGATTACACGTTTCACTCGGAACCTTCCCGGCCAGGGTAACGCAATCGGTCCGATTTGTCGTGGTTGATCGGACCTTCGACTATAACGCCATCTTTGGACGCCCAGGACTCAATCAATTCCGGGCTATTTCATCCACCTTACACAACAGAATGAAATTTCCAACTCCCTTCGGAGTAGGAGAAGAGGTAGGAAATATCCGAGAAGCTTGGGAGTGTTACATTATGTCCACGAGAAGGGCATCTGCCCCCATTTTGGCAACGACGATGACCTCCGATCCGAGAGTTGTTCTCCCGCCCAAACAGGAGAATCCGCAGATAGGGGTAGGAAGCCCGAAGGAGAAATTCCCCAGGACTGCACGGATCGAGCCTCACGAAACTCTTAAAGAAATCGAGATTGTTGTTGGATGCCCGGATAAGAGGACAAGAATCGGAACAGAGATGAGCACAGAAGTGGAGATGAAACTTATTGCTTGTCTCCGAGACAACAGGGATGTATTTGCTTGGAGTACTGATGATTTGAAGGGAATAGATCCGAGAATCACTGTTCACCGTCTGAACATGGATCCCTCGATCAGGTATATCCGACAGAAGAGGAAAGACTTTGGCCCGGTCAAGGATGCAATTATATCTGCGGAAGTTGACCGACTCTTGAAAGCCGGGCACATTGAAGAAGTTAGATACTCGGACGGTCTCAGAATGTGGTACTCGTCGAGAAGGCCCCAGGAAAGTGGAGGATGTGCAATGACTTCACAAGGCTCAACAAGTTTTGCCCTAAGGATCCTTATCCCCTACCTCGCATAGACCAGTTGGTAGATTCTACCGCGGGATGTGCGCTCCTAAGCTTCATGGACGCATACCAGGGCTTCTATCAAATCCGGATGGCCAAGGAAGACATCAAGAAAACAGCCTTCTTCGCGGCAGGAGGAGTATACTGTTTCAAGGTGATGCCATTCGGATTGAAGAACGCGGGAGCTACATACCAGCGATTGGTGAATAAAATGTTCAAGGAGGAGTTGGGCAAGACTATGGAAGTCTACGTAGACGACATGCTTGTTAAAAGTAAGACTGAAGAAGAGCATATTGAGCATCTCAACAATTGCTTTTCCATTTTGTGGAAGTATGGGATGAAGTTGAATCCCGAAAAGTGTACGTTCGGGGTGAAGGGAGGAAAGTTTCTGGGATACATGGTCACAGAAAGAGGGATAAGTGCAAACCCCGAGAAGATCAAAGCAATCCTGGATCTGCCCCATCCGAAGAATCTCAACGAGGTCCTAGGAAAGCCCGAGCAATCAGGACGACTCTCTAAGTGGGCGATCGAGCTAAGCGAATACGACATTTGCTACCAGGCTCCGTCAGCCAAAAAGGCTCAGGTCCTCGCCGACTTTTTAGCGGACTATCCAGAGAAGGATTCGGAGAAAGTCCCTGACAAGCAAGTGTTCGAGTGCTTAATCACCAAGCATATAATCCGAAATCCAGTCCCGCCAATGTTCAACCCAGAAAACCTCGAGGAAGCCCAGTTCATCAATCGTCCCCTCCCTTTGTCAGAGGGGGAAACTCGGGTCAACCAAATGTTTCTACTTGGTGATGTTCCCAGAAACCCCAGTTCGGACAACATCAGAACGAAAATCACTGGAGGGGATGAACCAAGAGCGGAACCTCAGCAGCTCGCAGGAGATCTCCAAATCAAAAAACATCCTTCCGATATCTGGACATTGGAAGTCGATGGTTCTTCCACTGGAAGAGTGGGAGGAATTGGAATCTACCTTAAGAGCCCAGATGGCGCGGAACTCGACTATGCGATTTCCTTGGATTTCAAAGTTACCAATAATGAGGCAGAGTATGAGGCGCTTTTAGTGGGGCTGCGGCTAGCCAAGTCACTCCAAGTCCGGAAGGTCAAAGCTTACACGGACTCACAGCTCGTCGAGGCCCAATTTTCAGGAAGTTTTGCCACAAAAGGTCCTTCGATGATCAAGTATCTTGAGCTACTCAAGAATGAGGCCACCACTTGAGGAATTCACCTTGGAAAAGTTTGTGAGCTTGAACGAAAGAGTCGATGCCTTGGCAAAATACGACCGCTCATAAGACTTTGGACACAAGGAGAGTAATTCTACTCACCATTCTCGACTCATCCGTCATGGGTCCCGTCATGGTCATGATACTTGACACAGGAAGAAACTGGATGACTTGCATTTTTAACTACCTCAAGGACGGATCTTTGCCAGCCGATCCGAAAGAATCAAGGAGTGTGCAATGCCGAGCGAATAGATATTTTATAATGGGTGATGATTTGTACAAAAGATCTTTTTCCGGGACCCACCTGAGATGCTTGAACCCACAAGAAGCCTGCATCGGCCGGAAGAGATACACAACGGAAGCTGTGGGAGTCATTCCGGGGGGAGGACCCTCGCCCAGAAAATCATACGACAAGGCTATTATTGGCCCACCATCGGTAAAGATTCTGCCGACCAAGCCCGGAGATGTCAGGATTGCCAATATTACGCAAACATCCCACATCGTCCGACGAACCCTATGATTCCGTCAATCATAGCGTGTCCGTTCGATCAGTGGGGTATCGACATTGTCGGACCATTTCCGAGGGGTACCAAGAAGAAGTTTCTCATTGTGGCATGGAGTACTTTAACAAATGGGTAGAAGCCGAAATTGCAACCATTACGTAGAGTCGAAAAGGACCTTTATCCGGAAAAATATCATCTGCCGCTTTGGCGCCTGTGATTCTCGTCTCGGACAATGGTGCCCGCCTCGTGACATAGGCTCAAGGAATGGCTGGCGTCCTTCAAAATCGAACAACGATTTACATCTGTTGGATACCCGCAAGCCAATGGACAGGCTGAGTCCACAAACAAAACAATAGTCAAGATCCTCGAGAAGCGGTTGAGAACTTCGCAAGAAAGCTGGGCGGACGACCTGGAAGGCGTGCTATGGGCGCATCGCACCACTGCACGGACTGCGACCAAAGAAACCCCTTTCTCCTTGGTGTATGGTTCAGAGGCAGTCATACCATCCGAGATTGCTATAGAGACTTTGAGAATCCAAGAGTTCGAAGACAAGGCAAACCGAGAAGCTCGGATATTCGAGCTGGACATGCTTGAACAGAAAAGGTCTGATGCACTGGCGAATATCCTTAGGTATCAGGCAACCGCTGCCCGAGCCTACAACAGGAACGTCCATGCGGCGAACTTGCAAGTCGGGGACCTAGTGCTCCGACGAGCCGACATTTTGAGCAATATTGGAAAACTCAAGCCCAAGTGGGAAGGTCCCTACAAGATTGTTGGGGGCAAAAGTGAATGGGAGTTATGAATTAGAAGATGAGAACGGACATCCCCTCAAGCGTCCGTGGAATGCTAGAAACCTTCAGAAGTTCTATGCTTAAAGATAATTGCGCGGAGCTCCATCGTGTCGATTGATCGTCTCAATTTCAACCATTTGTTACACGGAACTCCGTCAGTTCTGTTTCTTTTTTATCCTTTTGTCATTGGCCATAGAGCCCGCAAGTTGTAATTGAATTTCCGTCAAATCAATACAACCTCGATCTTTCGATTTGTGATTTTCCGATTTATGCATCTGAGATTTAATGTTCGATTGATGACAAGGAAAGCAAGAAGATTTCATTCATACAAAGACGAATTATGCAGAATCTTGTCTGTATAATTTACGATCCCGGATCGATTATCCGAACTTACGGACGCAACACGAAAAATGCAGAAAAACGCCTCTGGAGATACGTCATCTCCCGGCAAAGATCGTTCCCCCGCCGAGAAAAACTTCTTCCGTGTCGAGCGGCAAGTTTGATTTCCGCGGAGACCAGGAACTCGATCTACCTGCACACGAGAAAATGGTTAAACATGCCGGAATCCTTCGGGATACCACCAAAACATGGCAATGCAAGTCCTGTGTGCGGGGAAAACAAAGTGCAGACGAGAAGAGATTTCCGCCTCACCGGCTTTAGAGACTCAATCTCTCTTGAAATTCGGGAACCATTTCCAATATAAGAGAGATTTGAACCACTAAAGTGGGGTTGGGAGAAAGCAAAGGAGACGGACATACATTTAAAACCGAGATCTATGCCTTTCGGCGTCTGATCTTCAACAATTTTCCCCTCAAGACCCACGCCACTCTCAAATTCAGGATGAACGCCGACTTGAGAGTGGACGGGAGTCAAGAGGGGGAAACTATTCAAGAGATCGTCCTTTTGCTATTGAGTAGATTTGGAAAGTGGAAGTTGGATCTGCACGACTAAGGCTAAGAGGGATCCGCAGTATTTATAGAAGTGACGAACCAATAGGCGTCCGACACGTCAGAACTTCGACGTCGACAATGGGCCTAAACTATTCATTTGGGCCGAACAGTATTGGGCAAGACAAGTTTATCCAATCAAGCCTAAACAAGCCCATCAACTACGTTCGAGTTTCTTATCCATTTTACAAAAATATATGTGTCAATATCATCCGACGAAGTCTGCACAAGAAAAAGATGGCAATCCCATCCGAGGAAAAATAGTTCGAATTTTATAAACAAAATTATCCGAACATTTACATAACAGAAGTACAACCTTGAAAGATCCAAGAATAGGTACATGCATTCACGGGGCATACCCCGCCTGGTTCCTTCACCAGACTCCGGAAGTCGAGCCTTGGGACTCCGAGCGTCCACCTCGGCCCTGACGAGCTTGCTGTTGCGCACGGATCCTCATACGGATCAACCTCAGCGTCTGCTCTCTCTCCTCCTCAGCCAATCTCCTAGCTATTCCTGGACATTGAGGGGGATCGCCTTCAAAATCCAGGATAATCGGGTCACCCTCGGTGCCTCTACCCGGATAAATAGGCGGATGCATGTTCCCGCAGGCGCAGTTCACCCAGTGACTATACTCTTCGTCACCCGATTCTGACATTCTAAAGAACACTGACTTCCACGGGATAATAAAGTGGATAAAACACAAGAAAGAGTGGGGGAAAGTACAACAGTGAAAAAGGGAGAATTACCACACCCTTATTTATAGTGGCAACGAGTCTTTCAAATCTCGCCATCTGTCGATCATCCGACGACTAAGAAGATGAAAAGACGTAGTCATAATGACTATTTCACTGTTTCACCTTCCTCCTTCTAGAAGGATTAGACATCCCAAAGGGCGAATGGCTCGAGTATCGAAAAGATGATGGTCTGATTTCTACATCAGATGCCATCTACAGAGGTCCGAGCTCTTAAGAGATGGACAATTTATAAAAACTCAGCTTATGAGCAACAGATAAAAAGGGAACGAAGAAGAGAGCAAGTAATAGTTCGGAAGCATAGGAGGTTCAACTCCTCGGATAAAATACGAAACATTGTTATAGTATGTAAGGACATTCCGAGTTATCAAAAGATACAAATACAACAGAAAAAGTTAGCAAATACAGAATTTCAATGGGGCATACCCCGGACTTCTCACCGAGGCCCAGCTTGGCTCAGACCAGCTTCACCAGTTTGAGGCGGATCGACAGGGGGCACGTTGGAGGTAGCTTGTGCAGCAATGGACTCGACAACATTGAACAAGTTGAAATCCGCGGGATAGCCAACAACCCGGCAAGGCAGGGCGAACAACTTCTTCAGGAAAGCACGGTAATTGTCGAAGGGTACAAAGCATACCTTCCGGAGAGCATCCGGGACCCATCTTGGGAGGAACGGCCCGCCATTTCGGATCTCGATCTCACCTTCCTCAGTGACGAGTTCTGCAAACTCGCACGCGGCCAACTGTTCATCCGAGACACTCTCAACGGGGACTTCCACGCCATTAGCATCCGCAGAAGGGATTAACCCTTCCATTTTCCAGTTATAGTCCGGAGGAAGTAGTCCCTTGGACTGCAGTTGTCCGATAGCGGACACGAACCCATCCAGGCGAGAAGCATCGGATTTGTCCGCCATCAAGAACTTGAAGGAGTCGGACTCCATGAAGTCACGAACAGCATGAAGACGGGCAATTTGGAGGCCTCCGAGCAGTATATCCTTGGAATCCAAAAAAGCCTGCATCGACTTGTGAACAAAGTTCTCCTGCCATTCGAAGTCCGCCTTGATTCCTTCCCAGCTGGTCTTCAGCTTGTGGAACTTCACTTCTTGTTCCTTCAGCCGCATCTCCAATTGTTTCGCCTTCTCAGCCTCATCCGCGGAAGTGGCCACAGCCTTGTGGAGATCCTCCTCAATGGTAGCGCGTTCAGCGGCCTTCCATTGCATGGCCCTGACGAAACAGCCGAGCTGCGAGAAGTCCGTGAACATAAGTTGCACTTTTATCATACTAAGAACAAACCAAGGAGAGCATCCAAAGATTACTTACCCGTTGGTATAGCTCATCCAGCCCTCCGACCCGCTCAACCTCAGGGAGCCCGCAAGCCAGCTCGTACTCCTTGTCCAGAGCAGCTTGGTCAACAGGAAGGACAGCGGACAATTGCTGCCTCTTTGCTGCGGGAGGAGCCTCCGAAGTTGCTCTTCTCTTTCGCCCCGAGGTAATGGCGTCCCGCATCAACACCTCCCGTTGTGGTGCAGCAGCAGCGGAGGCCTGGGACTTCGAAGCAGTGGCGCTCCGAGTGAGGGGGCTTTACCCTTGTCGGGCACCGCCAAGGCCTCCGGCCTTGTTCCGCCTTTCTTCCTCTGCGGCAAAGACCGCGGCATTCTTCGGATCTGGCATGGGGAGACCCGTGGAGGTGTTAATGATCTTGGTCCTTTGACCAGCGGCTACCTCCAAGGCTTGCTGCTCTCTCTGCAACTTCTTCTTCTCGCGGAGTGTCGACATGATGTATTCAAACCAATAAGCTACACAATAAACCAGAGGCGTTAGATACAGAAGGGTTAAAGAAGAATTATCACAATTACGGAAATACGTAATCAAAATGGAATATATTGAAGAAGAATGAACGCCAAGCCTCAAGTCAACGAGTCCTTACTAAAGTTCGTCTTCCCTCGTACGTCTACTTCATCCGTTAGTCCGCAAAGGTAGGGAAGCGGCTGGCAGATTAATCCGTGAAACGGATAAGTAGGTGGGTCATACTTTTTGTGGATTGCCGCCACCCACGGAGCCACGTTCTTCGGAAGGGGACACCAATCCGGGATAGTCTCTCTAAGGAATTTTGTGGGTAGCCCCCATTGTTCCCTCTGTCTCTCGGACATCCCTGGATTTAAAGCCATCCGAACAAAAACGTACCTATCCCACCACTTCGATCCCAGCAACGAGATGGAGTCCGAGATAAAGTTGTAAGGTTTCCTATTCATGAAAGTATAGAATAGTGGATTCCCCGGACTGAACGAGACGTGGAAGAGCTGCCTAAAGTTCTCAAAATTTATGGGTTGCCCTTTCTTCTTACAAAAAACTACAAAGCAAATAAGGTTACCCAGGGACTTGGGGATAACCTGACTCAGACCTATACCAATATGGTTCAGAATGTTTTTCAGCTCTGTGGCAATGGGGATCTTCCATCCGCAGGAGAAGGCCACCTCATGCACGCACATATATCTAGCGGGAGGGTTACAAAATGCATGCCCGGGCTCGGGAACCATGATTTTTACGGAGTCGGGGATCTCCCATTTTCGCCTCCATCCCGGAATCTCCTCAGGTTTGACCCGCGACGGACAGGTAGGAAGAATCCCGTCCGCGTTTAGCTCTCCGAACTCGTCTGCTATCACAACTGCGGATGCGGGACGAGGAAATTTGATCCTTGCCGCCTTGGCACCACAACCCTCAATTAATGGAAGACCGGACTGAACGGGCGCAGCAGGGTGTAATGCAATCCTCTGACTGGATCGTCTAGAGGGACGAGTGACAGGAGATCCTTCTTCTTCTTCCACCTCGCCCTCATCTTCCTCTTCCTCACCATCTTCTTCATCCTCGAGGACACCTTCGGGTCTCCCGGATGTGCTTGGCTTGGACGGACCTGACTCTACCAGAACACGGTCCTCCACTCCAGCCTCGAACATCTCCACATCATCAGCCTCATGCTCGCTGTCGCCTGCCCGTTCAAGTTGAAGCTCATTCGGATCTATAGGCCCTACCGCACCACCTATAGTCCGAGATTGGACCAACGTTCTCGCCTCATCGACACCTTCTTCGACCACTGGCCCGTCCGTCGGAGGATTAACTGTTTCATGGGCTCCATGCCTAGCGTCGGAATCTCTGGAAGAAAGGACATCCACGAGATAGTCTTCTACGGACACGTTCACGTCCACGGATTCATCGCCTGAACCTACTCCATCCTGGTAATCCCGTACCTCGTGAACGTTTTGACTATCGCTCCCGGACATCCTAGGGCAGAAGGAAACGGATCAGGAACGATGATTGTTATTGTCTGAGAGTTCATTTATATGTCTTATTAAGTCCAGAGGTCCACGAAAAAGTTTAAACCCTAAGATTCTCTATACACAGAAGGACAGGAACCCCAAGACCCTGGCACACGAAGCTGTGCCACTGGCACCACGATCTACCCCTTATGGCATGACAACAAAAGAAACAATTTATGGGTGAACACCACAACCGATACTGATTTACAAGTAAGCATGCATTGTCGAGACGGGTTGTGTCGGACGGGACTTACCAAATGAGAGTACAAGACATCAATGAGGAAAATTGGCATATTATAAGCATGCAGCAGAAACACATCAACTACCTTCTAAACCAAAGGTATTGCAAGAGCTAATTACTAAAGACAAGTACAAGTTCGGAAGCAGCAAGGGAAGCTACACTAGACATGCAATGGGCGTATAGCGAATCTGAGCAACTTTAACAAAGCCAAAGAATGAGGGTACTTACTTGCTAATATTCAAGGTGGAAGTTTGTCGCAGACGATCGAACTTGGATAATGTCCCGAGGTTACGGATCTCGACTTGATGGCCCAAAGTCTTACAAGTCCCGCTTTCGGATCGATCTTGCGTTGTTTGAATTGCTTAAAGATTGCTCATCGTTTCAATTTGGCTAAAGTATGAAAGTGACCAATCGCCTAACTATTTATAGGGGCAAAGTGGGAAGGCCAAGCGTCACATCACTTAGGATTAAATCATGACCGTTGATCTCTTCAAATCCAACGGTCATGACGATTCACAAATAGATGGCCAACATGACACGTCGTGCCTAACCGAGGAGTCGCATCGCTTGGATTTGAATCGACCGTTGGTCCTCTCCAATCGAGGTTGGGCTCATGAGTGGATGGTCTGTCAAGACGTTGCATTTAATGCTCGATGACGCCACATCAATCGGACTTGACACCCAACCGTTGATGTCGCCCCGATCCAACGGTCACATCCCTTGACTCGGGATCTTTCCCCCGTGGGCCGAACGGACAACCTATTGGGCCTCTTGGGCTTACGGGAGGACCAATTCAACAATCGGTCCAACGGACAGCTTCCGGAGGGCTACGTCAGATCCTAACCGTACTCGGACACTTATATCTCGGATACAAATACCTTTTCCCTCTACAGTCCCAGTTATGTAATAACTTCGGATCAGAGAAAAGGGGGGAAAGAGATATATTGAATCCTTGAGAACACGGACGACGGATCCCGACAGAAAGGATTTTTTCCTGTTTCTTTTAACTAACGATTCGGACACGCTCCACAGACACGACTGATCCCTCATAGTTACCAACTATCTTTTACTAAGATACTTGGAAACTGGGGGGACATATGTTGATCGAAAATGTGTCCAATCCGTTAAGGGCGCCATAGAGCGTGTCCTATAGCGCATCACGGCTTAACTAGCATTCAAGATCGGTCCGACCTCACATGGTCCGACCAAAGTGAATCGACCAAGACGTCAAGTCACTATATCTCCACAGCTAGTCCGAGCTGGCTAAGGAAAGAACTTCCAAACCTGACCATGTCAGTACAGAAATGCCTAACGGACCATACGAGAGAATCTCGGACGCCACCATTACTTTAAGACCAAACGTATATAACAGAACCACTGAGATACTTCCATGAGACTCTAGGCTCGGACATCCAGAGTTACCCAAGGGCAGATCAACCAAGCGAGATCGTCATGCGAGGGACTAACACGGACCCAACATGCGGAACAGTACTCTCAGAGGGAAAGGACCAAACTACCCTCTCGGCCCATTAATTAGTATTGGATTACTATTCACTAAGGGGCCATGGGCCAAAGGTAGCATTGGTGTCCATATCTGAATCATACACTTGGCATCATCTTATGAACCTCTTCATAAGTACATGATAACTATAAATATAGCACAAGGTCCAAGACCTTAAGGTAAGTGACATTAAAAGGGAGATTCAAGTCATAGAGCGATATTTGAGGGATATCCATAATACCTTTCCCATTACTATTGCATTGAGAGCTATCATCTCTCCTTTGAGTAAAGCCTCCTTCCGGATTGACCTTGGCAATCCGGGTAACCCATTCTAACCCCCCCCCCCCCCACTTAGTCCTTTCAGGTGCTCTTTCTCGGACAAGCCTTTTCTCGGACTTCAAGTTGGAGGTGGAGCTTAGGTTAGGTTACTTGCAGTAGTAGTGTTGGTGTTGAGAGGTTTACCCCCCAACACATCGACTTCACTGATCCTCAACAAAGCATGCCCAAAGGATTCTTTTCCACTTCGACACATAGACATGCTAGTGGATGCTGCAGCAGGACATAAGCTTCTAAGCTTTATGGATGCCTTCTCAGGTTACTACCAGATACTAATGCACCCAGAAGATCAAGATAAGACATCTTCGTGACAGAAAGGGGGACCTTTTGTTATAAGGTCATGCCCTTTGGACTCAAGAATGCAGGAGCCACTTACCAGCGCTTAGTCAACGGCATGTTCGCCAGCATGATGGGGGACACCATGGAGGTGTACATTGACGACATGCTGGTCAAGTCACTGGTCGCCGACCAGCACCTAGACCACCTCCGCCAAGCCTTCTCAGTTCTCCGCAGGTACAACATGAAGTTGAATCCAGCTAAGTGCTCATTTAGAGTCTCCTCTAGGATATTCCTTGGGTACTTGGTCACACAAAGAGGTATTCAGGATAATGCTGATCAAATTCATTCTATTGCTAACATCCCTTCCCCCAAGCGTGTTAAAGATGTGCAGAAACTGACTGGGAGGCTAGCAGCCCACAGTAGATTCATACCCAAGTCTTCCAAATAGTGTCGACCATTCTCTGACACTCTACGGAAGAGCAAAGATTTCCAGTGGACAGACGAGTGTGAGGATGCCTTGCAATAAATCAAGCGCTACCTTACTACATCTCCAGTACTCTCGAAGCCCAAGGTGGGAGAGGCTTTGTTCATGTATCTAGTAGTTCTGACACAATACTGAGCGACGTCCTAGTCAGAGAAGAAGATGGAAGCCAACTCCCAGTCTACTATGTGAGTAAGTCCCCACTAGACGCAGAAACTCGGTACAGCTAGCTGGAGAAGCTAGCCTTTGCACTGGTCACTGTAGCAAGGAAGCTACGCCCTTACTTCCAATGCCACTCAATCATAGTTCTCACCAGCTTTTCACTCCCAATGTCTTACACAAGCCCGAGGTCTCTGGCAGACTTTCAAAATGGGCGGTTGAGCTCACCGAGTATGACGTCTCCTTCCAACCCCGCACAGTCATCAAGTCACAGGAACTTGCGGACTTCATTGCGGACTTCACTCCGACTGAATTAGGTCAAGCGGAAAAGGAATTGTTTTGTTTGCAGGAGAAAGACAACTTGCAGTGGAAGCTTTCAGTCGATGGCTCCAGTAGTACTAAAGGAAGTGGACTTGGCATAGTCCTTACCTCACCAGACGGAGACACAATCCAAAGAGCCATCCGATGTGGATTCAAAGTAACCAACAACGAGTCTGAATATGAGGCGCTTATAGCTGGCCTCAACCTAGCTCATGACATGGGCATAAAAATATCTCCAGGTGCAATCGGACTCACAATCAGTAGTTAACCAATTGCAGGGCTCTTACCAAACCAGAGACACCAAGATGGCGGCCTATCTTCAGTTAGCCAAGGAGTTGTAGTCCTCCTTCGAGGGGTTTTCTATTTCGCAGGTACCAAGGATGGACAACAGCCACGCAGACGCCCTTCCTAACCTAGGAACAGCCATCCATACCACAATGCCAATGAATATCTCTGTGGTGTATGTACAATGGCCTACAACATATGGAAGGGTGAACCCGCTGACCAAACGGTGGCCGAAATCACAACTGAACCAGATTGGATGACTCCAATAGCATTATACTTGTCAGACGGAGAACTTCCAGAAGACAAAAGCGAGGCTAGGAGCGTGAAGTTAAAGGTAGCCTGCTTCAAGCTCCTCGACGGACAACTCTATAGGAGATCCTATTCAGGACCACTACTCAGGTGCATAGCTGATGATGAAGCCAGACATGTTCTGACTGAGTTGCATGCAGGAGAATGTGGCAACCACTCTGGAGCCAGAAGCCTTGCCCGCCGAGCACTCACAACAGGGTACTACTGGCCATCTATGAGGGCTGACGCTATAGACTTTGTGAGAAGACATGTCAAAGATACTCGCAAATCAGCCATCTCCCACGAGAGAAGCTACATCCATCCATTGCTCCCTGGTCTTTTATGAAATGGGGGATGGACATAGTAGGGAAACTACCTACTGCACCAGACCAACGAGTATACATGAAGTAAAGTTTCATTATATCATTTAATTGAACAATTTACATTTATGGTTTAAGATTAAATCGTGGTCAAAGTTGAAAAATGTTGACTGCGAAAAGTCAAAATGGGACATTTGGTTTGGGACGGAGGGAGTACTATTTTGTCTATTGACGTATGCTTCATTTTCATTGTTACCTTAAACATGTGATGGATTTCATATTGATGTGTATAAGTGTACGACGAAGGATATGTTGCCACATCAATAATGGTTGCACCGCGCGGCAATTGATTACATTGTCCTGCTAATCTGTTACCGTGCGATGTAACCATGGTTGTTGCGGCAAAGTTATAAAAAATAACCAATCGTTAAAACATGCTATAGGTTGAATCAACAATGTAAATTGGGCTTGGATAGGCCCATAAAATGTAATACATGTTGTATTGCTAAAATTCGTACTTGATTAGCCCACCAAGGCTACGACCCAATCCATGGTCCATTAAGGAGTCATTTTGGCTTTATACGCGAATTGGATTCCAAAGGTCAATGAGTTAACCCACCAAATAAGTCACTCACCCAACCATGTAGTCCACAGGCTACTTGACTCACTTGTCCTCGCCGACCTTCCAACTGGTAGACGAGCTAGCTAGCTTACCTGGCTCAGTCGACTAAACAGCTAACGTGTTAGAAGGCTAGTCAACCAACCGATTAGATAGGAGGCTCGCTCAACGGACAAGTGGTATGGCAGACGACTCTCCCAACTAGCCAAGACGTGGTCCGACCCACTAAGAGACTCCAGCTACCTCACCCGAAATATAGGAGAGGTGGGTAGGATGGACTCTAACGGGTGGGAGAGTCTATATAGGAAGGCATGTGGAAGGAGGAAGGCAGATCATTCACACTACGAGAAACCCTAGCTATCATTCTAACGCCTCCATCTCTCTCAAGTTATCTGATCAACGCCTCCAGCCATCTGCCATAATCCATCACCGTCTATCACCTTCCATCAACGTCCATGACCGTCTATCACCTTCCACCAACGTCCATCATCGTCTATCGCCTTCCACTATCATCCATTACTATCCGACGACTGCCAGTTAGCTTCCTTCAACAAGGTCAGCTAGCCTCTCGCCGGTATCCATCCATACTCTATCGAACCGTCAACAGGATAAGTCGACATTCACCATTTCTATCTCTGCTACTATATTCACTTTCTACCGACATACTAACTTGAGCATCGGAGTCCATAAGGTCGGCACCACACCGGTGTCACCTTGGAATCTTACGTCTCGCTTGCTCTTGTTGCCTTGTAGGTTGCTGGTGCCCCCTAAATTCTAACCCTAATTTGATTGTAGATTTCTGAGCGTCTACACATGTGAATGAGTAGCCCAATGGTTTGCTAATTTTGAAAATGAACATGACCAAAATAAAAAGTTAAATTCAACTTTATAATACTACAAAGCACGCTTAGAGATTTACGCGACATTTCGTTTTTTTCAGACTTAGCATTACTATAATGACGGGTCATACTTCTGATTAGGGATGGCAATGGGCCGGGACTGTCCAGGCTTTCGGTGACCTCAACCAGGTCCCACCATTTTTTGAAAATCCAGGCCCGACCCAGTGCCAAGACTAGAATTTAGCCCGTGCACGGGCTGGGCCAAAAGTAATAAAATGATGTGATAATTACATACACCACCCCTGTTAGATAGCCTCTACTCATCCAAGTACCAGTTAGTTCAACAATAACGAACAAATAACAATTAGAATATTTCTATTACAAGTAAGTCCAAAAGTCAAACAAATTTAAATTTAGCCAAACACATCCCTTCACAAGTTTTTACTGAAAATTACAAATTTAACCCTAACTTATAACAAATTATATATTTACTTTAAAATCAAATTAATTTACAACTTATAATATTCAACAAACTAATAAACAAAATATTTAAAATAAAAAGGTTTTATTTAAAGAAAAAATAAAACGAAAAACGGAAAGCAAAAGCTCCACCGGAGTAGCTCTAGTAGACGGAGATGCTCCGGTAAGAGCTGCTCCGATCGGAGCAACTCCAGTCGGAGCTATTAAGCTCCGATCTGGAGCTGTTTACACAACTCCGACCAGCTATTCAAACAACTCCAGATCGGAGCTGTTACAGCTCCGACGAGAGCTGTTGTGAGTAGCTCCGATCTAGAGCTGTTCACACAGCTCCGACCACCGGAGCTGCTCCGGTGGAGCTTTTTTTTTCTTTTTTAAAAAAAATTCTAATAAACTTCTAATTACGTTCAATTTAGCTCGAACTTCGTTTCTGATTTTGCAATTAAGTCCATAAATTATTTTGAAAAATTAATTCATGTTATTAAACAATAAATTAGGTATTCAACAAAAAATATTGAAAGATAAAGGACTTCAGTTGAATTAGGAAGAAATAAGTGATACCTTTTCAAATTGACAAAATAAGGCCATGTCTGGTATCCATACTCTGGTCAACGAAAAAAATGGAAAAATGGACCTATATATTATTGTTGAACTAACTGGTATTCAGGTGTAATTAGAATATCTATGAGGGGTACTGGATAAAATTCACCCTAAAATAATTTATGAATATTCTTCTTTCTTTTGCATAATTTTCCTACTATGGAGATGATTATTTTTGTATGTACTTTGGGAAAAATTAATTGATTATAGTTTGAAATCTAAAATTATCTCACCTATTATCAAAAGAAACGTTAAAATTAAATTTGTAATATTAGAAGGGAAGTTAATTTATGTGACGTGTCGTTCTTTCGAGACTTGGCATTACTATAAGGACGTGTTATGCTTCCGACACAGTGACAGTGAACATAACCAACGTATTATTTTTTTTATTTTAGTTTCAATTTCTATTTTATTCATTGTACTAGGGTAGATTAATTGAATATAGTTTGAAAATCTAAAACGTTAATTTAAATTTATAATATTAGAAGGGAAGCTAAGAGATGTACGTGACGTGTCGTTCTTTCGAGACTTAGCGTTATTATAATGACAGGTCATGCTTAAAAACATGAAATTTCAAAATGCTCTCGTTGTGCGGGCGATTTCATCGTTAGTGTGTGTTTTCCGCCATTTTTGGTTTTTCAGCAACTTTTCTCTAGTTTTCTGTTTGATTCTTCTGCACGATGGCTAGGAAGGGTAACCACAGAGTTGATGGTTCGATTGATCGGTTGAAATCAACTGGAAATGTGTTTGCTTCACTCGATGAGGATGATGTTTCGGTTCACTCTGAGCCTGAATTTTCTGACTTTGCTTGTGATTTTGGGGATCCGTGTACTACGGTTGGGAATAATGCTTCTCTGGTTGCTCCTCATCTAGCTACTGCTGTGGCTGCTTCTATTGATATTAGGAGGACAGTTTTATCTGATCGGAGGTTTGTTTCTGCGTTTACTGGCAATCTTGTGCCTGATTCTACTTCTCTGGTATTTTCTGAACCGATTGATCCTAATGTTTTAGAGTATTCAGAACTCGAATTACTGGAATTACATGAAGGAATTGATGTTTGGAAATTCTCTTTGATTGGTGTTATTGTTGGTCAGAAACCTTTATTCAATGCTATGGAACAATATGTTAGTAAACATTGGAAGGTGTTTCCAGCTATTAGTCTCACTGATAAAGGTGTTTTTGTATTTCGCTTTGATAATCACTTTGATATGGAGTCTGTGCTTAATGCTGGTCATTGGATGATCAATGGTGTTTATCCTTTACTGTTGCGTCAATGGACACCTAGTATTAAGTTAGATGTCACTAATCTTCAAACTCTTCCTATTTGGATCAAGTTACCTGATATGGAACTTCAATTATGGACTAATAATATGTTAGGAAGGATTGCAAGTATGATAGGTTGGTGCTCCTTTGAAGGATCATATCTTTCTTAAAGGTCCTTCTGGTGATCTTAGGAAACAACATATTGAATATGAGTTTAGGCCCTTTCATTGTTCTAAATGTGATCGTTTTGGTCATACTCCTAATCGTTGTCCTCTGAATGGGGCTCAACAAACTTGGTTGTGGAGGTCTAATCCAGAAGAGAATACTGTTCTGAATGCTTAGGGAACTTCTGTGGCACCACATGCGAATGTTGGGGGTCCTAGTTCTATTGCACCACCTGAAAATACTGGTGGTTCTAGTTCTATTGTACCACCTGGTAATATTGGAGATCCTAGTACTTCTACTCATTATGCTGCTACTGGAACTTTGTCTGAGGTTTCAGTGCCTTTGGTCTTGTTACTACTCAAACTAATGTGGGACTTGCTCCTAGTTCTACTTCTATTCTTGGTGAAGGTGTTGTATCTTCAGAAGGTTCTGTTCCTATTGTTGCACACTGTACCTTTGGTTCTTATAATGCTTCTCATGGTGAGATTGTGGAGAATGTAGCTGACCAACAGTCGACTACTCAAACTAATACGAGGCAAAAGAAACAAGATTGTGCTAATGCAGTCTAGTCTCATTATGCTTTAAGAAGTCATAAAAATGGGGTTTCAACTCCTAGGCATTCTGTAGGTGTTCATCCTGATTCTCATGATTGATGCAACTTTTCTTCCTTAGAATATGAGGGGTTTGAATCATCCCCTCAAGAGGCAAGAGTTGAAAAGGTATGTTAGTAAATTTAATATTAGTTGAGGTGCTGTTTTGGAAACAAGGATCAAGGAAGAGAGGATTTCTGGTGTTCTGTCTGGTTGGGAATCTTCTATGTGGTCTTTCTCTCATAATTGTGCTCTTGATAAAATTGTAGAATTCTAGTGTTTTGGAGACCTGATATTTTCCACCTTCATGTTCTGTTTATGTCTTATCAGTTGGTGCATTGTAAGTTGTCTTCAGTTGATGGTACTTGTGAGTGTTGTCTCGAGTTCCATTGTTCACGAGCAGAATGAAAGCAGGGGACCCAGTCGATCCGATTTCGTGAGTTTTAGTTTGCTATTATTATATGTTGTGGATGGATGCTATGGACTGAGTTAGAACCTAGATCGAAACGACTAGCGTTTGAATAGGGGAGAATGTTCGAAACTGAATCTTGTAAAATCGTGTTGTTTTGGACCTCTTTTTGACCGATTGGAGTAGAGGTTTGGCTGGGGAGTCAATTTGTGTTAATATTTTGCAGTTCTTATCGGGTTTGATGGAATTTGGAAGTTTTCATAATTAACACGGACTGATTTGAGGTTTTTGAAAAGTTAAAACCCTTCATTTTCATAATTTGAAGTTGACAGGGACCCCACGTTAATAAACCAACTTTCAGCTATTTCAGTTTTGCCCCAGAGAAACGAAATACCTTGTTTGCCCTTGAACTTTCTGACTACTTGAATCTGCCACAACAGGTTTATTTACTATTTCCTGGCCTTCAAGTATTTTATAGTCGACTAGCTCAGTTGGTTCGAGGATTGATTGTTAACTTGGAGTTCACAGGTACGAACCCAACCATGATAAGGTTTATTTTTAAGCCTCGTTTGTTCCCTAGAAATTACCGTTGTACCCCTAGACACTACAAATTTACAATTGTGCCCTTCCACCATTTAGTCCTAGCTCTAAAAATTTACCATTTTGCCCTTTTTCCCGTTTTCTTAGTTTCGACCTTTAAGACCGGAGTAAAGGTTATACGAATATTGTAAGTGGTGCTTTAAGAGGGTTTTTGGTTTAAGGTGACCTTTGGAGATTCCATGTGCAAGCTGTTGGAGGATTTTGCAGTTATTTAACTTTGACTTGGATTTGTATCGTTTTCGAGGTATGTGGGGTGGGGGGGTTTCTTTGACACTTTTCCTCGTATTTTTATATTATCGTGTGTGTTATATATATATATATATATATATATATATATATATATATATATATATATATATATATATATATATATATATATTGATCCGGTAGAAGTGTCGATGGGCTCACCCTTACCCACCCTTTCAGATGTTTAGTGAAGTGACACTGGTTGATGGTACAGTGGAGTTCAACTAGGTAGTCGAATGCTGGATTTTATGGAGACTGTTTAGTAGTTCATGCGTACTCTGAGATATGTATTGTATAAATGACTTGTAGTATTGGAACTGTTGTTATCATTTTGAGGATTTGTAATTGAAGTAATTACTAGGTATGGACTTTTAGATGCTCTGTTGTACCACTCTGAGATATTTGATGTATTTTGAGGATTAAAGTTAGGCTTCGTCTTAGGGTGAGTCCATCTCACGATAGACGTCCAGTCGCGCCAAAGTGTTTTGGTTTTGGAGCATGACAAAATTTGCCCCGGATCGATTAATTGCCTTACCCCGTTTTTATGTATTATCTATATTTTGTATATATAATGTGTTAACTCATTGAAATATAAATATATAAAAATTTAATCTCTGCCTTTGTGATTAGTGGTAATTAGTTTGATGTATCTATGCTTGGTTTATGTTGCAAGTCAAAAGTTGTGTTTTTAGTTGATTGTCATGTGATACTTAATTTATTGTTGCAACAAACATATTAACTGGAATTTTGTATTTCGATTGCCGCACGAGTATTTAATTGATTGCCACAACAATATTATAAATATATGAATATTGATTGGAAATCAAAATTTTAACTTCAATTATTAATGTAGGTATGATACAGTGTAAGAACCCGTATATTTTAATATTATTTTGTTATTTGATATTTTAATATTTATGGTGGATTGGGCCTAATAATACTTTTTCAACTTAAGTTTTAGATTATTAGACCGAGCCCATGTATATACTACTGTATAGGAATCAAAACCCTATCTTCTTAAAAAACATATTAGTCGTCTGTCTGTTTCTTGCTTTTCTTGATTCCTCACCGTCGCAGTCTTCTTACTCTGAGATTTCTGTATCACTGAGTCATGACCAGAGATTTAAGATTGCATGGAAACATTCACATTATTACTAGCTACGTAACACCAATTCACCACATTTTCTCAAAGATTGATCGATGATGTCATCCGTGATTTAATTAACAATTCATCCACTTTCTTTTGTCTCCAGATTTGATTTAATTGGGTTATTACATCGTTATGGCCTTTCGGAGAAATCTAGGTCCAAATTATTGGAGCTTTGTGGGTTAGCCATCTTAAGTTTGATTCGAGTCAATTTTGAGGTAATGTGCATTTCTTGACACCTATGCTACTATTTTTGTATTATTGTATATGTATAGTTTTAATGGTTAATAAACATCTTAGCATTATTATTGCAAAGTAAGAGATAAAGAATTTGGATTTAATCCATTTGTTGGACGGTGCTGTGGACTTAGTATATATGAGTAATAAAGATACAAGATCAGTACAAATACTAACTAGAAAACTGAGACAACAACTCTACGACAACTCTACACATATGTATGTACGTCTCACATATTTCAGGGCCCTGTGTGAATTTATAAGACTGGGCCCCGAAAAAAATTTAAAATGAATAAACAATAAAAAAAGACACGACATACTAAATTTGGCTCCACAAGATACTAGTATGAAGGAAATCTTATTGTTAATAAAATTATGAAGTTAAAAAAAGTACAAAGTAAAAATAATCATAGTCTGAAAAATAACTTGATAAGAAAAATAAAAGAGTAAGGTAATGCAGACCGGACTCGAATCTGAGACATGAACTTTTCACCAAAGTATTCTACCATCAAAATATTTATATATTCGTTACCTTTTTGTTACATAAAAGATAACATATAAAAACACTATATAAATATTGGAGCCCTCAAATTTTCGAGGCCCTGTGCGGACGGGCTCCCCGCACATGACCTTAGCCACCCCTGACTCTACAACATAACAATAACTAGATTAAGCAAATACAAAGTAACTAGGAGTCTTTATATGTCGGCAGTAGTATCTCCAGGAGACTCTTAACAATTATATCACGGTATGAGACTTGGTATAATAATCTATTCGAAAATGATCAAGTATGTTAATGCTCAAAAGTATGTTTTATGATGCATGTAATATGTGAAAATTTTGTTTCTGTTACATGAAGAATAACTATGTTTTGAGCTCACAGTTTTACCTATGAACTCTGGGTCCGTATTTGACGTTGATTACGTCTGGCTAATGAAGTACTTCTTTTTTTTTTATTTGTGTTCATTTAGTGGGGAACTTTCTATTATGTTCTGTTATGTGTCGACCTCTGTGCCACCGGAGTTATACTAGCGGCCATAGTGTGACTCTGAGCTTAACTGTTCATCTCTGACTGTTCTATATGATTTCTGGTTATGTGTATGGATATGTGTAACGCCCCGAAAATTGCACTAATTTTTAAAAGCACAAGGGCGTTAAAACAATAACAAAGAGACAATCTAAAAGCTCTAAGAAGCTAAAATTCTAACATAACACTTGCGAATAACACTATTTTCAAAAGCAGTGGCTAAAAGTTACAAAAACCCCGTTTAAAAAAAAACCCACTTCACTCAAGTTGCTGAACGTCTACCCGACTCGGTCCTCCACTAAACTCCGGAATCTACAAGGAAGGAAAACAAAAGAGTGTGAGACAAAAATCTCAGTGGTGTTCGTGTGTGACAGTGACAATTAACATATCAATAGGAAATTCATAACAAAAACTGAATATACAATCATATCAATAACGAAGCAATCAGAACAGTACAACCAGTCATTTCGTTGGTGCAGTCAACCTTATAACCCCAATCCAAGCCCATATCGCTCCAGAAAGAGAATGACTCTGACACAGACGTTACCCTGCCATGGTACAGGGGTGAAACACTACTACCCACCAAGACCTCGGCGACTTCTGCCTCGCATCAAGGGGAAGTAAGCAAAGGAACCTCATGAATAACTCGACAAACACAACTGCCCAAGTCTACCCACTCAGAAACCTCCACCACATTTTGCGCACATATCGGTTGTTAAGCAAATCAATCAATCAAATCATAATATTTACATATAGATATCAAAATCAATCTTTCGTGCAGAAATCATGTTTTAGCGGAAGCATTTGACAGTTGCTTCGATGCAATTTTTTTTGAAATAGAATGAGTTGGAAATTACTTTCATGCAGTACGTATATATACAATAAAAGCATGTACTTCCTTGGTTTTCGGAATCGGTTTTAAGAACACTCACCTTAGATGACCTCGTAAACTAAGCAACCCGCAAATCCTGATAAAATATAACACTACTTAACATTTGCGCGAAGATAAATTAACGATACCCTTTAACCCCACAAATCTCTAGGCAAAACAAATCAAAACACGAGAAAGGATTAAGAACCTAGATACATAATGATTTTAGCAAGTTTGTTACTGACAATAATGAAAATAAAAAATAGAACAAATAATGTGGCAGGCAGAATTGATACAAAGATCTCTACAAATCCTAAACTTAGACAACCAACCACTCAGCCACAGGACAAGTTGTTAACAAATTTGCAGAAGAAACTATTTATTGGATACTGCTCACTGAACGCAACAGGCAGGAATAGAAAAGGCAAAATAACATGCACAGGGAAGGTAAACGCAGACCTCTGGCAAACAAAGCATCAAATACGCAAACCAGTCGGACACAAGTAATTGTTGTTCACAGACAGACGCAATTTGACTAAAACTTTAGCCAGAACTGTAACTTGAACAGAAAACAGAGCATACGAACCAACAAAACATAGCAGGGATTTCAGAATCATAACGGGCGAAAATTAAGCAAATTTACAAGATACAAATTAGCAAGAAACAAGAACACGCAAAAACTAACCCCCCCATAGCTGAATTACAAGAGGAAACGGAGGTTTGGTGCTTACCGAAGGTCGAACGAGAGCAAGCGATCGAAACGAACCAAAAAATCTCTGGGTTTTGCCAATGGCTCTACGCAGAAAACAGATACGGAAGATTCTCGGGTGAGGAAGATAAAAGAAAGGAATCAAACTCGAAGAACAGACTAAGAACTTACCGAAAGCAAATCGAGACAGATCAAAGCCCTCTAATCCTTGTAATCGATTCGATCGGAGACTAACTCGGATGAATTGGGGAGGGACGAAGAAGAGAGCGAAGCTTGAGGACGAGTGATGTTCTCTTGGCTGCAAAATCAATCTTTGTTTGCGTGAGGCTGGGGAAGGGCGTAGGTATAGGAACTGAAAGAGAAAAGAATCGAGAAGAGGGAATTTAAGATGATATTGCGCAAAGAAAGGAATGAAGAAGAGCTTGATTTGAATAGAGAACTGAAGAAGTCTGCTGAGGGAAGGCAAGGGTATAAATGGAAGGATAAATGTCTAGTCCCAAATTCAATTTGGACTCTAAACCAAACTATGATTAATTAGGTTATCCCCAATTAAACACTAAGAAAATTAATCACTACTAAATAAGGAACTAAAATTAAAAATAAAAATAAAACCATTTAATGAAAAGTCGGGGTTTTACAATATGGATATTACCAAAAAAAAAAAAAAAAAAAAAACGTTTTTGGTGCCGAAATATTTTATCACAGAATGGCAAATTTTGTCAAAATAGAGTTATTGTGACAAATCAGTTTGTCAAAGTGCTGTCACTTATTCCCCCTCATAAAAGACTTATCTTGACAAAATGATAGCTCGTCACATTAATTACATCTATTGTGACAAATTTATTTAGTCAGAACAACTATTTTTCATCACTAAAATCGTACCACCCAAAAATTCATCACTGTTGATCTATTTCCGTACATAAGGCGAGAGCATTTGTGACTAAATTTCATCATAAATGACGAAATCATATGTGACAAAGTTTCATCACAAATGTCTTCAACATTTGTGACTAAATTTTGGCACAAAAGAGTGGAACAATTGTGGCTAAATCTCATCACAAAAGATCATAATATTTGTGACTAAATTTCATCACAAAAGATCGGAACATTAGTGACTACATTTCATTACAAAATATACTTTGTGGTGACAAATTATTTTCTACGAGAATTATTCTTCATCACAAACGTTGATTTTTTGGTATGGCAAAGATCACCACAAATGTTCGCCTTTCCTCACAAAAGACTTAATAGTGACAAAATTTCATCACAATATAATTTGACAGTGAGGGATTATTAGTTAGATTAACTATTCTTTCATCCCCAAAGTTATTTTTAGCCCAACAAAATTCATCCCTTTTTTCTAATTGTCCTTATAAAAGACTGACTATTGTTGCAAAATGTCGTCAAATAAATTAAGCGCATTACAATATCATTCTAGTACAAATTGCGTCCAACAATTTTCATAAAATTAAAATATACAAAACTCCAAAATATTCAAAAAAATACTAATAAGATGCATTGTAGTGATAAAAATTGTAAAATACTTATACATCTAAAGTCAAACTATATCACAACTCATATTCATGAACTAATCGAGTTTGTGAAATAAGATCCCAATAGATTTAAAAGCCCCAAAACTTGATGTTTCGTACGTCTCTAAGTTTCTCCCACCTCATCGAAATCACCATCTGTATAAAAGGAGAAAAAGAAAAATTCACACTTCAACATAGAGATGAGGTATTCATAAACATAATGTCAACATGTTTTTTGTTTGGGAAACTGCAAAAAAAATTATTAATAAACTTTAACT
Organism: Plantago major; assembly: GCA_026545765.1. Classification (NCBI taxonomy): domain Eukaryota; kingdom Viridiplantae; phylum Streptophyta; class Magnoliopsida; order Lamiales; family Plantaginaceae; genus Plantago; species Plantago major. The sequence continues at coordinate 79,714,202 of CM048839.1, read as the reverse complement.
TGAAAAAACAAATGAGCACAATATGCTCGATCACAACCTCCACATCACATACTAATTACAAATCACAAATGGTAGTTGGCATCAAATATTAAACTATTTGGATTTCTAAACCTTTTAAATAACTTCACACATCACTTCTTGTCAAGCCCCTTTACCAACTTTGAGATGAGACTTCATGCAAAAGTAGAATAAAATATTTTCCAACACACCTCCATATCTTTGACCTCCAAACCAACATCACTCAAAAAAAAAAAAAAAAAAAAAACAAAACAAAAGAGACAAAAGCGTTTCTCCCGCCTCATCCAAAACATCATCTATACAAGATAACACATCCAACCGTTCAACTAGGTATTCACACACCTAAGCCTTGTTAATCATTTTTGAAAACCAATATAGGAAACAAAAGAGAGCATATTAAAATTAAAATAAATGAATTAATTAGATTGTTGAATGGTCATAACAATATAGTTACTCTGTAAAACATAAGAAACAAATGAAACAGTGTATATCCGTACTTTACTAGAAAAGAGTTAATAGCTTTATTTAGTTTACTTTAATCTAGTAATGATATGTTATTTTCAACTAAAATTTATTGAACTGAACTGAACTGAATCAGATTGCGGATGAACTGAAACTAACCGAACTGAACTGAACTAAAGAAATTATTGTGTAATAATAATAACAATTATATGATAGTATATATATAATTACAATTAAAAAAATATATTATTTTTGTCATCTTTCTCACATTCTTCCTACTCTTTTTTCTGTCACTTTACATTTTATTTATTATTATATAACAAACTTTAAAACCAACCGCGTGGAAAACAATATGAGAATGATAACTCGATTAAAACCGAATTTTAATCGTCGTATAAACTGTCTTTGTCTATTTTTTTTTTTGAATCGGTGAAATTGATTACAACTTGAAAACGTTTACAAGAGTATGGACAATGTTCGGCAAATAAAATAATTAAAAGCTTAATCAAAATCACTTGTCTATAAACCATGCACAAGCTCGTGTCAACTTTACATCAACACTCTTTTAGAATATATATTTGTAATTCTAGTTTCCTTAGGCTCTGTTCTTTTCAACTGAAATTCTTGAATCGAATGAATGGAACCGAATCGAATCAAATCGAAACTAATCGAATCGAATCAAATGAATCAAGAAATTATTGTGTAATAATAATAACAATTATATGATGGTATATATAATCACAATTAAAAAAATATATTATTTTTGTCATCTTTCTCACATTCTTCCTACTCTTTTTTCTGTCACTTTACATTTTTATTGTATAACAAACTTTAAAACCAACCGCGTGGAAAACAATATGAGAATGATAACTCGATTAAAACCGAATTTTAATAGTCGTATAAACTGTCTTTGTCTATTTTTTTTTTTGAATCGGTGAAATTTATTACAACTTGAAAACGTTTACAAGAGTATGGATAATGTTCGGCAAATAAAATAATTAAAAGCTTAACCAAAATCACTTGTCCATAAACCATGTACAAGCTCGTGTCAACAACTTTACATCAACACTCTTTTTTTCCAGAACCTCCAGCATTGTTCCATTTTCCAAACTGATACTTCAACTTTCAGTCCCAATAGTCATATTTCAACTTTCATGAAAAGAAATTAAGTATATTTGATTAACGTAACTTTGTTTTATTGTAAAATCCCGTGAAATTTTTCGATTTTATACGTATTGTTATAATAGGCTTACGAGAAAATTTTTAAATTGGACTTGTTAAAGTTCCAAGTTGAAGCCCAGCTCCCAAACCTGATTAAAACTCATTAAAACCCTTATACAGAATGTTCTTCTTCATCTTTTATACAGAACGTTCTTATTCATCTTTTACGTGAAATCAGCTTCTTCTTCAAACCTGTGATTTTCAACTTCTGCTTGGTAAGTTTCTCCTCCATGTTTCTTCCTTCTTCTTTTTCTTCGTTTCTCCTTGTCATATCAAATATACGTGATTGTTGCTACCTTCACTCTTCATAATTTTATGCGCATGTGTAAACTTGAAATACCAGTTTTGCAACATGATATCAATGTCCAAGGTGGAGTGGATAATGATTTATTAAACCCGACAAGGAAAGAAACGATGAACAGGGTGCGCAAGGAGATAACATTGAGAATTTGGCGCTCTATTCCAGGCAATATAGAGCCCGGGGAAGATCATATAGAGTCCGAGGAAGATAATATAGAGTCCGAGAAGATAATATGGAGGAATAAATGCCATTTTTCAATATTTGTGATATATAATATTATTTTTATAAAGTTTGGTCCGACTTTTGGTTTGGTTTAACTTGTTTTGGAGTTTTTGAACATGTAGATTTTTTGTTAGTTCAAATTGTAACTATACTCTTTATTTCATTGATCTACTAAAAGTCGTATTAAAAAGAAAGAAAGAAAAAAAGTTGAAAATAACTCAATTGGATAAATTTTCTTATTTTACTCGTACAAAATATCGGGTGTGTAAATAAATGATAAAATAATAATAATAATAATAATAATATTATTATTATTATTATTATTATTATTATTATTATTATTAACAACAACAACAACAACAACAACAATAATAATAATATGAATTTAATGAACTGAACTGAACTGAAGACGAGCTGAACTGAACTGAACTGAACTGAATTGAAAGAGTTTTCAGTTGAAAAGAACAGAGCCTTAAGATGTTTCTGCATTAGCATTTTTCTTGTTATTTTAATGATTGAATTTGATACATTTGCTTTTGTTTCTTTATGCATTTTAATAAAATTCAAGTTATCTTATTCTTTCTCGTTGATGTAGAATGGAACAAAATGTTAGACGAGCTTGTATGATAGTTGGATTAGAAGTGCTAAGGAGATTACTATCTATTGAATCAACACCAACAAGGAGATCTCTACGAATCGGAGGGGAAAGTGGTCTTTGAGTATATACGTGGATTTTGAATGCACATCCTGACTTATGCAAAGAGCAATTAAGACTTCATAGAGGTATGTTTATAAAATTAGTTGACTTGATGGTTGCTAGAAAACTATTATCCGATGGAAGATTTGTAAAAGTAGCAGAACAAGTTGGGATATGTATATTTATATTGGCGAAAGGAGCTTCCTATCGAGATGCTGCTGACGCATTCAAGCATTCGATAAGTACTATACGCAAATATTTCAAAAAGGTGTTGGTTGCCCTGTGTTAGGAATATCTGTTAGTATTTTGATCATTCATCACATGTTCTTATCTTTGCCAGAAAGGTGATTAAGTACTCTTAGTTCACTTGAACATTGTAAAAGAGGAAATCACTGAGTATGATTAGTCTAGTAAATCTTGTGTTAGGATTATAGGTCTCTGAGTGTAATTTTTTATTTCAAGAAGACCATGAAGATCAATCCTAGCAATGGAGCTTTTCTGAAGATTACAAGACCGGAGATTGCACAAGATTTATGAAGACACCAAGGTTTAGTCTCACTCGGAAAGACTATGTCCTTAATCCTTTCTCAAGTGCATTTAGTTACTTTTGAAACATGATTTTGGAACATATGACATCATGAGTATGGAGCATGCAAGCCATCAGAAAGGCTAATGTATCCGTTGAAGACTACAGGACAAGAAATAGTACATATGCATTAATTGCATTGGCAGAAAAGCCGCTAAAGCACAGTCCTCTCTGAGATATGAGACAAGGACTTCTGAGTACTCTTTTCAAGATAAGTATAGACTGAATTTGAATTGTGTCTAACGGATAACATCCCAACGACTCTCCAATTCATCTATAAATATCACACACTTAGATGCTGAGAAATACAACGACCAAAGAACGATCTAACTTGCAAACTTACAATCTAGCAAAGTATTCTCTCAAGCACTCTACTACCCTTTCTGAAAGCTTTCTGTTGCTTGAAGAATCACTAGTAGTTCTAAGTTGTCCTGAACCTTAACAAGAGATTTTTATTCGTGAAAGAGTTGAACTATCAGATAACCTTTCTGAAGCTCATTCTCCAGAACGGACATCAATTACTTGGGTCAGTAAAGAGCTGATTGCCATACACTGAACAAGTGTATTAAGTAGTCTTGTTCTATTAGGCTCTCTGGAAACATAACTGAAAAGTTATACAAGAAGCCTCTCTGACAAACCTTATAACCAACACCATCAAGGCGTGGAGTAGAGGAAGTACTTGATTTGGGAAATCAGGGAATAACTCCAAGGTTATCTGAGTAGAGGAAGTACTTAGCTCTAGGAGCTGGGGAATAACTCAGGGGAACATTTGGTTGGGAACCATTTGTTTAGGAATCTTAGAATAGGAATATTATAAGGTGAACTCAATTATCTGTTCTAGTGAATTCTAGGTCTCAGAAAGACCGAAGTGGATTAGTTGGAGGATTACGCCACCTCCAGATACCACTATACTTGCTGTGTTATTTACCTTTCTGCATTTATCTTTCAGCAAAGCACACACACACATATTTTTTTTCTGCACTTACCTATCTTAAAGTCTTCCGCGCTCTGAATTTAAGTATCAGAAACCCCCCAAGTTTCTGAGAAACTGTGTTTATCGACAAAAGTTTTAAAAGACTATTCACGCCCCCCCCTCTAGTCTTTTACTTTGCCGTTATCTGGACCAACAAGTGGTATCAGAGCAGGAGGTTCCCAAGCCTTCAAGATCGAACCTAGATCCCCAGATAGGTGAAGAAACTTTGTCCCTTTCTGAGGACTATATAATTTGTGTGTTAAGTGCGCAGGAATGTCTCTGAGTGATGCACCCGTTCTGAAGCCAGAAAACTACGAGAAATGGAAGAACAACATGATGCTCCATCTGGAGGCCATTAGTGATGAGATGATCTATGTCATCAATGAAGGGCCTATGAAAATCAGACAACTCAAACAAGTTACTGAGGTGTCTGATGGAAGAAAAGCCTCAGACAAGGAAGATGAAAGCGAGGATGCGACTGCTAGTGATAGTGGTCGTGTTGCTCGTGGAAGCATTATATATGAAGACAAGCCAAGAGAGCTCTGGACATCTGAAGATGCCAAGAGACACAGATTGGATGGTCAAGTTCGTAATATAATCATCAGATCGACACCTGAGCACATACAGTGTAAACTGTGGGGTGCTAAAACGGTGAAAGTTGCCTGGCAATTGATTGAAGAAATCATGCGGGCCGAAAAACCAAAGAAAACAAGTTCGAAGTTCTTAAATTGAAGTTCCAAAACTTCAAGCAAGGTCCCACTGAAACTCTGGAAAACTTGATTTCAGGTTTACTACTCTTATGAGTGATATGGCTGCACTTGGTGAAAGCAACAGATACTCCCAGCCAGAAAAGATTAAGACTATTGTCAGAAGTCTCAATCACAACTAGGAACACACTAAATTCTTTTATTTCAACCAAGGAATGCCAAATATTACTCCAGTAGAGCTCTTCTCTCATCTTGTTACTGTAGATTATGAGACAACTCAGAGAGAACAAACAGCTGATAAGTTGCAAAGTGTTGCTCTAGTCTCTCAAGGTACTTCTGAAAAGAAAGATACCAAAGACGCATCTGAAGAAAATGCTCTTGCAGTAAGACACATGAATAAATTTGTGAGTCAAGAGATTGAGAGAAGAAAAGCTAAAGAAAAGCTGAAAAAGCATCTTGGCCCAAACTATCATCAGTACAAGAACATCAACTAAACAACTCTCTGAAGACCCCCATTCAGAAAGGTGTTAGTACTGAATCAGCAGAGATAGGAAATGATATATGCTTCTATTGTCAAAAGCCTGGTCACTTCAAGAGAGATTGCCCTGCTTTAAACAAGCTCAAGACATGTGACAAGAAGGACAAAAGAAATTACAAAAGAAATCAAAGGGCCTTACTGACTGAAGAAAGGAAGAAGATTCAAATCCAACTTGATGCTCTAGATATTGAGACAGATTCTGAAGATGGAGATTTAGATAACTCAAACCTACCATCACCAGAATTGTGTGGAATCACCCATGACGTAATCGACTTCGGCCTTAAGAAGAATGAAATGTGTGGAGTTGCTGAGATTGCTAGTCCAGACATCTCCAACATTGAAATGTGTCTTATGGCTGATGAGGTATCAAACATTTCACAATTTCTGTACTATGAGAGTGATGATGGAATTGAGGATCTGTAGTTAATCAAGAGTGAATTGGATCGTTATGAGAAAGAATTTCTGGCAGCACAATCCAAAACCAGAATTCTAGAGGAAAGCAAAGAAACTCTTGAAAAAGAGATTTATGAGCTAACCAGGGTATCTGAGAACAAGAGCGCTGAAATAGCCCTTCTGAAAAATCAGATATCTGAAAATGAAAATTTTCACAAACTAGCCTTGGATGAACTTAATAAGAAAATGATAAAGCTGCTTTCTGAGAATGAGGAACTTCGAAAGAAAGAGCTATCCTTCCAATCTTATGCAAAGGCTAGTGACACTCTCACTGAGGTTCAATCATATCTGAGAGATCCCTTTGAGAAAGGTGGACTTGGACTTGATGAACAATCGAGTAATTCATCTCATCTGAAGAAGAGTGATAAAAGGTTGACCTTTGTAAAAAGTCAACAGAATGGTTCTTCAACCACCTATAGCATTGGTCAGAAAGCTAAGGTAGTTGACAAAGGAAAAGGAGTAGCAACCCAACCTTTGAAAGAACAACAAGTTCACAAGAAACTTGTGGGTGAAGCTTCTGAAAAGAAATACAACCCTCAGACATGTAGCCATCCACATTGCCATATTACTAGGAAAGGAAGAATTGCTGGAATAGGCAAATTCTCTACTGTACCATTTTATGAAAATAAAGACGGTGCAGAAACTAGTAAGGCTTCTGAAGACCGCATTCAGAAAGCCAAAGGTGTTCGAAATGGCATTGGCTATCGTGCTATTGGAAAAGTCCTTTTACAACAATATAAGGAAGGACAAGAACAATGGCGCAAGGCTGATATTGCACGTAGCAATAAACAGAAGTGGAAGAAATCTCAAACCACTGAAAAACTGAATGCCAAAGCTAGAAGGAACCTGGCCAGAATGGCTAAGTTTGCTGAAAAGCAATCCCAAAAACCCAGGGTCCAGAAAGCACCAAAAGGAACACCTAGAAACACCTCAAGAAGGAAGATTGAGATCAAAATTACTGATTCTATTGTTTCTCCTTCTGATAAAGTTAGACAAAAACAAACTCCCAAGAAATTCACTAAAATGTGGATTCCTACTGGAAGAATGTTTAGTCTAAGTGGTTCTATCTCTGAGGCAAGAACCTAACTCCTGTTTCCTGTTTTGTGCAGAACGCCTCTTGGACTAAGGCTCAATGGCTATTTGATAGTGGATGCGGAAAGCACATGACAGGAGACAAAGCAAATCTGGTCAACTACAAAGCTTGCAACACTGGACCGGACATCGATTTCTTGAGGAGAATTAAATCCTCTCCAGGATTTGTAACGTAAATTGGGATCCTTAACAATTCTTGACGTATTACATGTTACGGTTTGAAATACAATCTATTTAGCATGAGCCGATTTAAGGAAGGATTCTTGTGAAATTTAAAGCAAAGTATTGCAAACTTATTGACAATGAGTCAAAGGCGAGTCTTGGTTGCTAGGCGGAAAGGCAGTCTTTATGTTGCCAATTGGGCGTCTGCCACAACTGAAGAATGTCTCATGGTGAGTCAATCAGGTCACACAGAAGAGCACTGGTTATGGCACAAAATAATGAGTCACTTGAATTTCAAAACTCTGAACAAACTTGCCAAGAAAGAGTTAGTGGTTGGCCTTCCCAAAACATCTTTCAGAAAAGGATGGTATCTGCTCACTGTCAGATGGGGAAACAATCTAAGATCTCTTTCAAGTCCAAAATCAGACACTCTAGTGTTAGACCACTGCAACTATTACACATGGATCTTTTTGAATCATCTGTAACTAGTTATGCAGGAAAGAAGTATGGTCTTGTTGTTGTAGATGACTTCTCAAGATTCACTTGGGTTGTCTTTCTGAAGCATAAATCTGATGCTAGGGTGGACATACCAAACTTGCTAAATAAGCTCGAAGTCATGAAAAATGACAAGGTATCTGCAATCGTAATGCACCATGGTATCGAATTTGTCAACCAAGACATAAAGGAGTTTTGTACCAAAGAAAGGTATACAACATCAACTTTCCTATGTAAGAACACCGCAACAAAATGGTGCAGAAAGGAAAAATAGAACCTTAAAGAAGCAAAGAAGGACAATGTCATTGACCTTTGAAATAAGTGAAGTTTATTGGGTTGAAGCTGTAAACACAACATGCTATACTCAGAACAGATGTTTGATATACAAACACCATGACAAACCCCTTATAAGCTCTTGGTTGGTAGACCCCCTAATATTAAACATCTGAAAGTGTTTGGTTGTAGATGTTTTGTTCTTCACAATGGAAAAGAGTATCTAAGAACATTTCAACCAAAGGCAGATGAAGGAGTGTTTCTTGGTTATTCTATGAATAGCAAAGCTTACAGAGTTTACAACAAAAGTAAAAAGAAGATTGAAGAATCAGTTCACGTTGTATTCTATGAAGAAAGCAAGAAATCACCCCTTGATGATGAACTCTCAGAAAGGTTCAAGGAACTAATGTTAAAGGATTCTGAAGAAGAACCATCAGAAAGGAAAAACATCATTATGGAAAGAGAGGATGACTCTGACGAAGAAAAGCATGAAATGCCTAGTAACAACCAGATGATTCTCAGACATGATGAAGAATTTCCTATGAGAATTCCAGAAATGGAAACTGAAGATGTTCATCAGAGAGCTAATTCTGGAAATGACCTCTCTGACAGGCATGTCCCAGAAAGCCCTCACACTGAGCAAGTGTCAGACATTCAACACCCTTCTGTGGTACAAAATGTCATAGATACTGAAGAAGTATCAGGTCATAATCATAGTGATTCACATTCTATTCACATAGATGTTGACCCTACTAGCCCCAAACCCATGATGAGATGGATCAACGATCATCCTGCAAAGGATGTGATTGGACCAATCAATCAACGTGTTAGGACTAGGAGAGCAATAGCCGAAAATGCTAATTCTCTCTTTGGATGTTTCATCTCAAACATTGAACCTAAAACTATTGAAGAAGCATTAAGAGACCAAGACTGGATCTCTGCAATGCAAGAAGAGTTGGATCAGTTTGAAAGAAACAAAGTCTGGAAACTAGTTCCATTTGTAGAAGCAATATCTGTGATTGGAACCAAGTGGGTTTTCAGAAACAAGATGAATGAATCTGGTGAAATAACCAGAAACAAAGCAAGGTTGGTTGCCAAGGATTCACCTGCATGAAGGTTTAGATTTTGATGAGTCATATGCACGGTTGCCGATTGATGCAATAAGACTCTTCGCCTTTGCAGCTCATAAAGATTTTAAAGTTTATCAGATGGATGTCAAAAGTGCATTCTTGAATGGTGAACTTGCTGAGGAAGTCTATGTTGAACAACCACCTGGTTTTGAAGTTTCCTCAGAAAGTAGAATGGTCTATAAACTACAAAAAGCTCTATATGGACTGAAACAGGCTCCAAGAGCATGGTATGATACTTTGGCCAAATACCTTCTGGAAAGTGGTTTCAAGAAAGGTGAAGTTGATAAAACTTTATTTACCTTAAATCATGATGGGAAACTGCTCTTAGTTCAAGTATATGTTGATGACATTATATTTGGATCTAAGGACAAGCAACTTTGTGATGACTTTGCAAATCTCATGAAAAATAAGTTTGAGATGAGCATGATGGGAGAATTGAACTATTTGCTAGGATTGCAAGTCAAGCAACTCAATGATGGAATATTCATTAGTCAGACAAAGTATGCAAAAGATATGCTCACAAAGTTCAATCTTAAGCCCTCTGAAAAAATGCTAAGATACCTATGAGCATAGGAACCAAAATGACCTATACTGAATCAGATAAGAGTGTTGAAGAACACAAGTATAGGAAATTAATAGGTTCACTACTTTACCTTCGCAAGCGACCGGATATTCAATATGCAAATGAGTGTGCTAGATTTCAAACAAATCCAATGCAATCACACTACAACATTGCTATGAAAGTATTAAGGTATGTGAAAGGTACAGTAAATGTAGGTTTGTGGTATCCTAAAGAAGGTGGATTGAGTTTGGCTGGTTACTCAGATGCTGACTATGCTGGATCAATGCTTGATAGGAAAAGTACCTCGAAGTTGTGGGTTTAAGGAACAAGACTTATCTCATGGTTTAGCAAGAAGCAAAACTCAATTGCAACTTCTACCACAGAGGCTGAATATATTCTTCTTGGTTGTTGTGCAACACAAATTCTGTGGATTCAACAACAACTCAGAGACTATGGACTCAATGAAGAGAAAACTCCTATTTTCTGTGACAACACAAGTGCTATTGCAATCACACAGAATCCCAAGTTCCATGCCAGAACAAAGCACATTGATATTAGACACCACTTCATCAGAGACCATGTTGAAAAGGCAATATAGAGATACTCAAGATTGTACGGAAGACCAACTTGCAGATATCTTCACCAAGCCCCTACAAGAAAGCCGGTTCTTGACCTTAAGACATAATCTTGGATTGATGGAGTTGCCTAAGGACTGAAAAATGTCCTGAATCTCTAAAGTCAGAATTAGTAAGGGAGAAAAGAAGTAGGCCTCTGAGAACATGCTCTCAGAAAGCCAAGTTGATAAGAAGTGATGCAAAGGTTTCTGAGTAGCAATACTCAGAAAGGCAAAACATTTCTGGAACGGGTATCCAGAAAGGGAAAGGTTGGTACACACTCAATGAGTAAATAAGACTAGAACTTACTTACTAAGAGTGGGTCAAATACATTCAAACAACTTAAGTTTCTGATTCTTGAATTCAGGAAACTATTTAGTCATAAAGAGAAAAGACACACAAAAGTATAAGTTATGAAACTCAAACATGTCCAATGTCTTGTATTTTTACCATTTTCATGATAAACAATATATAGATAAAGACTTGACACTCAGAATGATAAGCTCAAACGATTAAGTGTTCCTACTCTTTACTTAGTGACACAATGAATGTAGCATATTAAAAATCCATCAAGTCGGCACATTACCATTTGTTGATTGATATCATTACAAGATATTCAATATAAGCCCGTGATGTATAAACGTTTGATCTCAACGGCTGAGATTAAAACAAAGCAAGTAATGTCTGTTTAGAAATTTAGACGTGGCACACTAAGCATTTAATGAAGTACAAAGGACGTACCACGCCTATGCAGATGCAAAGACAGCATTCATATTCAGCTATATGTATGTTGTATCTATGTATGTTTTGTCTGCTATATATATAGGAATTGGGCAAAAGACAAACACTTTTACCAAATCCGAAATTTCAAACTTGCATCAAAATAGCAAAATCTCTCAAGATTTCTGCAAACCTCCTTCTGCAAACTCAACTTTTTGTGCTTAGTCTTCTGAAAAGATAAACTAATCTCAATTACTTGTGCAAAATCCTTCTGAAAAACCACTTATTCAAAACTTTATATAAAGAGATGGCACCCAAGAAGATGACCACCAAGAAGCCTAAGGCCGGATCATCTACTCCTGCTGAAAAGTAAGGAGGAAAAGAACTTAAGGTGTTGAATAAACGCCTTCTGGGAGAATTCACCCCTTCGGACTAGAACCCTAGTCATAAAATGAATTGGGGAGCATTCTTAGTGAAGAAATATGTACCAGCAGTTATACCTTCAAAACCAGAAAGGAAACTAATATTGGGGATGTTGAAGAATTCCCATATCTACAGGTTTTATCTCACGCACCAGTGGCCTATCCACCTTTGGATGTCGGAGTTCTACAACAACTCCAAAATCTTCACAAAGGTTGTGAATGATAAAGAAGAAAAGTACATGCAGACTGAAGTCCAAGGACAAGAAATTGTTCTTGACTGCAAGGCTTTCTGCAAATTGTTCCGATTGAAAAATCGAGGAACTATTGAAGATATCAACATCAAGGACGCCTCAATGATTCAAGGCGTCAAAGAACTTTTTGAGGCAATCCAGTTGGAAAATGCAAAAGGTTGCCCAGGAGACTTTATTCAAAGCTATGTAACAAGTCATCTTCAGAAACACTGGAGTACTTTGGCTCTCATCCTGGTCCGTTACTTTGATGGCAACAAAGGTGGAGTAGACCAGATAAGTATGGAGAGATGGATGATGATGCATCTTCTGAACCTGAAGAATGAAGGGCAGGAAACCCACTTCAATTGGGGGAAGTACGTCTTCAACAAATTCCTTGGACACATTGAGGAATTTGAGCCTAAAATCATCAATGGCCTTGCTGAGCCAAAAGCCAATATGCACTTTGGTCTCAGGATATGTTACATTCTGGAAACCATGGGGATTACTCTTAGAGAGAAACAAGAAATCCCAGTCACCAACTCCCTTTTCAGACACGCCTTTGAAGAAAAGGAGAGAATTGCTGCTGAGCAAGTACTGAGAAAGGCTGAACAAACTACACTGCAAGGTGAGGAGGTTTCTGAGCAAGCTCAAGCTAAACCTCCAGCTGCCAAAAGAAAAAGGGCTCAAGGTAAAAGGACATCTAAGTCCATAAACATTCAAGAGGCACAACCTTCTGGAGACAAGGTCTCAGAAGATGTTGTTCGCCCAGAAAGGCAGTTCCAGAAAGCCCCAAGAATCCTCACAGCATTGCTCGTAACTCTCCGAGATGATAGAAATATCATAGATGGGTCTGCCAAACAGCTTATTCGAGGCGATGAAGTAATCGCATAGGTTGCTCAAAAGATATAAGCTTGAGACCCAAGGAGGAGCATCAAACTTAGCTCTTCAGAAGATAAGAGCCCTCCGCCGAAAGGGAAGAAGAAGGCTGGTGAGGAAGATAGAATGATGGAAGATTGACATTGCTTCCACATTCACAATACCAAAGACTCAATATTCTCAAGAAAACCCATTCTTGAACAGGTTCCTCAACCTTCCGAGAGCTCAACTCTAGAAGGGATCAAACCGAGATGGAGACTCGTAATGATACTACAGAGAACAACAATGAGCACGGAGAGACTGTGATTCACCACAAGTCCAAAAGATCAATGATCACCGACTCTTTTCGGTAGCAAAAGTAGTTTATATCTAACTTGTCGACATTTCAATGTTAACTTGTTACTCATAAGCTTCATTTTGTTACAGCCATATTGAGACAAACTTTCGGGGGAAGTTAATTTGTCCACCCTTCCGAATGAAGAAGAGGTTTCTACAACCTCGTAACAACAAGAAGAGCACATTCTCTGTAGCTAAGTTATCTCTGAATAAGAAATAGCTTGCTTGAAAAATTAATATCTTGTGTTCTAAATTTCTTTTGTCTTACTTTAGGCTCTAATCGAGGAAGTAGTGGTGGAGGGACCAACACTCCAAAACCAAGAAAATCCGAAGTGAAAAGCTTTACGAAGAAGCATTCTTGAGCCTTGATGAGAAGGTAAGCACTCGAATAATCTTCTTCAAGAATGCTCTGAAATCCCACTACTAAATCTCTTATGTTTGTTCTTACAGGCTCGGAAGAACAATTGGAAGGAGAAAATCCTTGAAAACTCCTCCAATAGAAACCAAATCTTTGAACAAGCAAGATTCTCAGAAAAGGTGTCAGAAACCCCCAAGGTTTCTGAGAAAGATGCAACTGAGTTTCCTCACGTGGAAGTAAGTGAAGTCTCAGAAAGCATCTCTCTATTTATCTTCTCTGATAACAGTTTCTAAACATACTTGATTTTGTTTCTCGTGCTCAAGAAAGAAAGGTTGTTGAGGATCGACTTCTCCTCACAACAAGGTATCTGAGGCCTCGTACAAAACAAGCGACGATCCAAGCAAATGAGCACGGTGTTTCTACGGTATGCTCGTAAAAGCTTACTTTTGCAATACGATACCAACTCAAGTGGTTTGAACAAAACTAACTTGATCCCTTTCTTTCGTGCTCAAAGTTTTGTGCCGCTTGATTTACTCAAGGCTTTCCGAAGCACACTCAAGAAACATCTAAAGTGCTTGCACAATGGCGTAAACTCGGAAAGGTGACCTTTACGAAATAGCACGAGTAATCGACGTCCCGTAAAAGAGAGCAATAGCCCTAAATGGAAGACTACATCCATGCATTGTTCCCAATGAGTCTTATTCTTTTGCCAACTGATGCATGAAGACTTCACTCATGAAGTAGCACAAAACTTCTAGCAGATTTCAAAACTGCGGATGCTCAAACCCAAGAGCAGATGGTAACCCATCCTGCATTGCCTAGTAAGCTCACTACTTACCCAGCTGAGCAAGAAGAAGTGAATGGGAGAATGATTACATTCCCAAATGTGATCAACTTGATTTCAGAAGATGAAGAAGAAATGGACGAGAATGATTATCAAGAACCCCCTTCTGAGCATCCAAGTCAAGAAAACAAGAAGGATGATGATGATAATGATCAGAATGATGATCCCCAACCTGGACAAGGCGGGATTCAGAAGGCTAGCAAAGGAAGTAAAGACAAGGCCACTCCTTCCAATGCTCAGAAAGCCCCATCATCATCACCTTCAAAGTCTCATCAGAAAACCCAACAGGCAGAACAGAACGATATACTTGAAGAGATATCTGCCGCTGAGTTCAGGATTGAACAACTCAGAAAGGTGTTGGAAGAAGAGAAGAGAATCAACTTAGAGTGCCAAGCTCTTGTTGATGAAAAGGAAGCCAAAATTCAAAAGCTCAAAGAAGCTAACACCCAGGACTTGGCGCTCCTAGATGAGCAAAGAAATCTGAAAGATGCCATTGTTGTCACAGCTGCTGAAATAGATGCCATGGATGACAATGATGATGAAGAAGATGATGCTGAGACTGCATCAGAAAGACCTTCTACATCTTCTCAGAAGGCCAGCACACTTGATGGAAAGCAGAAAAAGGTTGTCAATCTGCAAACTATTCAAGAAAAAGATAATAAGAGTGATGCTGAAAACAACCAAAACTTGATTACTGACGCAGAAGATGAGAGACTTGTCACTCAACACAAGAGAGCTCTACTTGCTCCTCATATATTCTCTGCACCAAGTAGTTCAAGAAGTGAAGAGCACCGTGCCAGAAATAGTATCTTTTTGGAACTCAGAAAGACACTAATTGCTCAAGACACAGAAGTGCTAAAATCCGTCCCAGAATAGATGAAGTCATTAGCTGCGGCGTTACTCAACAGAGCAACCAGCATAGCTCTCTCTCAGAAAGACCTAGGGTTGGTCAGGGATGAGGATTGTAACAATGCTGATGCAGCACTCAATGAAGCCAGCCATGCTGTTCTGCAAGCCAACGCCATTCTTAGGCCACTTGAAGAGCTCAACAAAAAGGAGTAGGAACTGGTTAAGCAGAACCACGAGCTGAAGAAAGAAATCCAAGAATTGGTCAGGGTGCACAATAATCTCCAGAAAAACTTTGACTCACTCTCTGAAGCTTATGACATTATGAGTCAGTCATTCATGACTAAGGGGGAAGAAGAAGAGATGCCTCAGAAAGGCAGAGGAAGAAAGAGAAAACAATCTATGCCTCCCTCCTCAAGTCAACTAGTCATTAAGGACACCACTGGAGACACCCCTGTTGAAGAAGTTGTTCCAGATCAACCAGCCAGAAGGCTGAGAAGTATGGTCACTAGGGGAACCAAGTCCCTTAGGATCTCAGAAGGGAACAACCAGAATAATCCTGAAAAAGGAGAAGACCAAGAAGAAGGAGAAGTGAGAGACCAAGAAAGCTGCAAGCCTCCTTTGTTGAACTTCAATGATGATGATGAGGATGAATTTGATACAGATGAACATCCACTTCACAAGAGAAGAAGGCAAGCAAGCACCTCACAACCCCCTCTGGCAGCAATGCCTTTGGCAGCCAGAACTCCTTCTGGAAATACCAAGTCAATACAAGGAACTACATTAAATATGTGAAGACGAGTAATGAAGAGTCTTCATATAGGTGCATTCTGAACAAGAGAGGGTATTGGATTCTGGAACTACAACATTTCCTTGTCAATGATAAGTTTCCAACTCCCATCCTCAACCAGATACTGAACTGGAGAGAAGGAAAGCCAGAATTGCTAAAATCTGAGCACTTCATGCCTGGCTAAACTTTGAAGTAGAGAAGAGAAACGATGCCAGAAAGATGGACCTCTCCTTTGCCTGTCCTTACCCAAAGCCCGATGATGTACACAAGGTATGAAAAATGGATGGTAGCTACAGCAAGAAGAACAAACTAGGAGTTTCAACCTATGAGTCATTCTATATGACTTTGGATGAATACCTAGATGATATACACTATCTGGAAGAAATATACAAATATTTCAACCTATCTCAGCTGCAAGTAGACCATGCTTGGGTCTGGGGAAAATACTTCTGGGTCAAACATTTTCTGAGGAAAAATCATAAACTTGGCAAGAGTTACCAAGAAATATGTGATTTGTCCAGAAAGACAGAACTCACTGTCAGAAGGACTCTTTATGACTATGTCCAAGAATGCAGAAAAGTGGATGATTATGTCAACTAATCCAGAAAGGGTGCTGAAGAACTTGAGGTTTCTGAACCTAAGTTATTTTTGAAGATTTGAAGACTAGTATCTTAGAATGTTTACTTGGAGCTTGGACTCTCCTGTTGTTCTAATTTACTTAGTATGTTTTGTGACTTTTTGTAATCTTGCTGATTGTTTCTGAATTTCTCTATCTGTAAAAGTTGCATCTCACTCTGTAAACTGTACCTATCTGAAGATCATACTCTCAGATACATTTTAATAGATGACAACTTATCAGCAAAGGTCACTTCTTGTGATTTGGTTGATGTTTACTTTCTGCACTTAATTCAACTAAAATTGAATATCATTTGAAATGATTAAGTGGTGGATTGTTTTCTCTTCCAGGATTACAAATTTGTAATAGGACTTTAAAAGATAGTCATGGATGACTGATCAAAAAGGGGGAAATTTGTTAGGAATATCTGTTAGTATTTTGATCATTCATCACATGTTCTTATCTTTGCCAGAAAGGTGATTAAGTACTCTTAGTTCACTTGAACATTGTAAAAGAGGAAATCACTGAGTATGATTAGTCTAGTAAATCTTGTTTTAGGATTATAGGTCTCTGAGTGTAATTTTTTATTTCAAGAAGACCATGAAGATCAATCCTAGCAATGGAGCTTTTCTGAAGATTACAAGACCGGAGATTGCACAAGATTTATGAAGACACCAAGGTTTAGTCTCACTCGGAAAGACTATGTCCTTAATCCTTTCTCAAGTGCATTTAGTTACTTTTGAAACATGATTCTGGAACATATGACATCATGAGTATGGAGCATGCAAGCCATCAGAAAGGCTAATGTATCCGTTGAAGACTACAGGACAAGAAATAGTACATATGCATTAATTGCATCGGCAGAAAAGCCGCTAAAGCACAGTCCTCTCTGAGATATGAGACAAGGACTTCTGAGTACTCTTTTCAAGATAAGTATAGACTGAATTTGAATTGTGTCTAACGGATAACATCCCAACGACTCTCCAATTCATCTATAAATATCACACACTTAGATGCTGAGAAATACAACGACCAAAGAACGATCTAACTTGCAAACTTACAATCTAGCAAAGTATTCTCTCAAGCACTCTACTACCCTTTCTGAAAGCTTTCTGTTGCTTGAAGAATCACTAGTAGTTCTAAGGTGTCCTGAACCTTAACAAGAGATTGTTATTCGTGAAAGAGTTGAACTATCAGATAACCTTTCTGAAGCTCATTCTCCAGAACGGACATCAATTACTTGGGGTCAAGAAGCGATTGCCATACACTGAACAAGTGTATTAAGTAGTCTTGTTCTATTAGGCTCTCTGGAAACATAACTGAAAAGTTATACAAGAAGCCTCTCTGACAAACCTTATAACCAACACCATCAAGGTGTGGAGTAGAGGAAGTACTTGATTTGGGAAATCAGGGAATAACTCCAAGGTTATCTGAGTAGAGGAAGTACTTAGCTCTAGGAGTGGGGAATAACTCAGGGGGAACATTTGGTTGGGAACCATTTGTTTAGGAATCTTAGAATAGGATTATTGTAAGGTGAACTCAATTATCTGTTCTAGTGAATTCTAGGTCTCAGAAAGACCGAAGTGGATTTGTTGGAGGATTACGCCACCTCCAGATACCACTATACTTGCTGTGTTATTTACCTTTCTGCATTTATCTTTCAGCAAAGCACACACACACATATTTTTTGTTTCTGCACTTACCTATCTTAAAGTCTTCCGCGCTCTGAATTTAAGTATCAGAAACCCCCCAAGTTTCTGAGAAACTGTGTTTATCGACAAAAGTTTTAAAAGACTATTCACCCCCCCTCTAGTCTTTTACTTTGCCGTTATCTGGACCAACACCCTGGTTACATTATTGTATGATATCGTGAGACCACATGCGGATCTTTCTCTGGTTCCACCCGAAGTAAAGAACAATGCGTTGTACTGGCCATTCTTTAAAGTGAGTAAATTTACTTTCATAAATTTTAATATTTGACAACATTTATTTTATATTATTTAATTGTAATATGTTTGTTATAACATCCTTAGGATTGTGTTGGAGCAATAGATGGAACTCATATTCAGGCTGTTATATCCGATAGTGAAGGTATACCATTTAGAGGACGAAAGGGCACCAAAACTTGGAATGTTTTGGCTTGTTGCTCTTTTGATAGGATTTTCACTTTCATTAATGTGGGATGGGAAGGAAGTGTTCATGATATGACAGTATGGGTTGATTCTTTGACTCGATCAAAATATTGTTTTCCCCACCCGCCAACAGGTATGTAAAATAGTACTCGTATTACCAATGACCAAAATTTTGTTATATACAACCGGGGCGGAGGGAGTATGTTACAATTGTTGTCTTATTATGTGCTCATGATTTTGACAGGAAAATACTACTTGGTGGACTCTGGATATCCTAATACCACTGGTTATCTCTCTCCAATTAAGGACCCCGATGTACGATATCATATTCCAGACTTTAAGAAGAAAAGAGTTCTTAAAGGAATGTCTGAGCATTTTAACTATCGACACTCTTCATTATGAACTACTATTGAAAGAGCCTTCGGCGGCTTGAAAAGGAGATGGAAGGTCCTTTATACGATGCCTCAAATGGAAGACACATATCAAATATACGTGATTGTTGCTACCTTCACTCTTCATAATTTAGGCGCATGTGTAAACTTGAAATACCAGTTTTGCAACATGATATCAATATCCAAGATGGAGTGGATAATGATTTATTGAACCCGACAAGGAAAGAAACGATGAACAGGGTGCGCAAGGAGATAACATTGAGAATTTGGCGCTCTATTCCAGGCAATATAGAGCCCGAGGAAGATAATATAGAGTCCGAGGAAGATAATATGGAGGAATAAATGTCATTTTTCAATATTTGTGATATATAATATTATTTTTATAAAGTTTGGTCCGACTTTTGGTTTGGTTTAACTTGTTTTGGAGTTTTTGAACATGTAGATTTTTTGTTAGTTCAAATTGTAACTATACTCTTTATTTCATTGATCTACTAAAAGTCTATTAAAAAGAAAGAAAGAAAAAAAGTTGAAAATAACTCAATTGGATAAATTTTCTTATTTTCCTCGTACAAAAGATCGGGTGTGTAAATTAATGATAAAATAATAATAATAATAATATTATTATTATTATTATTATTATTATTATTATTATTATTATTAACAACAACAACAACAACAACAACAACAACAATAATAATAATAATATGAATTTAATGAACTGAATCGAATCAAGACGAGTAATCGAATCGAATCAATGAACCGAATCGAAAGAGTTTTCAGTTGAAAAGAACAGAGCCTAAGGTGAACCATGAAGAAGATGGATGCTTTTAGACAAAATACATAAACCAAAAAAGAAATAAACGAACTTAACGCGTACTAGTAATCAATTCAGAATTACCAGTCACCTTTTCCAAAATCTTCTCCCACTTTAACATTTGAGTTTTTATGAAGTCCATGCTATTTCCTTGTTCCTCACATTTAATTCTTAGATAATCTATCTTTTCATTGGCTCTATCCAACTCGGATAATTTCTCCTTGATGTCAATTCCAGCAGTTATGCTTTTGATGTAACACCACGAGATGCTTGCAATCCATGACCTATCCCTTTAATATATACAGACTTGTGACCGAGTATGGCCTTTACAATTTGAGACTAAATGTCACACCCCAAAATTAAAATCTTTGGCGCGACCGGCCGTCTATCGTGAGATGGGCTCACGCCAAGACGAAGCCCACCTTTAATCCTCAAATCAATTACAATATCTGAGAGTGGTACAAACAGAGCATCTAAAATCCTATATAGAACAATAATTACAAATCCTCAATACATAAACAACAATTCCAGTATCACAAGTCATCTTATACAATACAAATCCAAGAGTACGTAGAACTACTAAACAATCTTCTCAAAATCCACCATCCATCTACCGTCTCCACTCCGAAGTACCTTCATCCAGACACTTACTAAATATCTGAAAGGGGTGGGTTAGGGTGAGCCTCAATGACACTTCTACCGGATCAAGCAGAGTATTTCAAAGTATACATATATAACAATACGTTTACATATCCAAAATAATTGGCATGGAACACTTTTCAAAACAATGTCAATTCGTATTTAGCTCAATCAGACAATACACTACGGCCACACAAACCGTGATGGCACACATGTCGGCTTTTACATAACAATAACAATGCCCTACCAAAGGGATAACAATACAATGAGAGATCTCCAAAAGCACGACATTCCCTCGAAAGGGTCAAACAATTCATAGGCATATCGATGAGAATAAAACATATTTTTCAATCCATGCTTTTAAACAAAACACTTTTCACAAATCACAATCACGATAAAACATTTATGGGTGTACATACTTGATCCTTTTTGAATAGACTATTATACCAAGTCTCATTCCTTGATATAATAACCATAATTAGTTTGTTAAAACATAAAATGATACATATATACTATAACAACGCCACCATGGCAAGACCAGTGCAAACATATCAATCCCAGCCCCTCAAAAAAATCAATCCGCAATATATCAACTTGTACGACTCCTGTCCAATAAATAATTGCGCACTAAAATCCATTGGATGGCAACTCAATAAACAAATCTACGTAATTAACTCAATGTAAATTGATCCCAAACCTTAAGTAATCATGTAATTTGAGTCCACCAACGTCACTAACCCATCCATTCAAACCAATGCCTCCATCACCATGATTTGTCAGTACAACTAGTAGTACTCCTGATCGACTTCATGTAAACTCCAATACTTATGTTTTCCTTCCCAGTTCTCACAAACTTGCCAGCTCTAATCTTCCGTTTGTTCAACCTAATAGTCATCTAGATGGGGTCCAATTATCCAATAACTCTTCGATACATCTTTTTGGGCTTTTATTCCGGTTCAAATTCAATCCAAAAGAATTACCATAGTCCGTCTCAATTTATCGATCCATAAAAATAATGACTAGTAAAATATCATGCATCATCTCAGGTCCAAATAAATTTCCAACTCCAAGTGTATATATAGACGGTCCAAAAATATTTTGGGATATTACACTAAAAAGTTGGCTCTATATCATTCTCGTCATTCTTTTCACCTTTGTTTCGCATATCAACCATTTCGTCTTGTATCATATTTAACAAATCAACTAATGCAAAAACATGTTAAATTAGGTGGGTATAGACCATATTAGAATTGTCTTACATATTTTAACTTTGCACTAAGATTCACGAATTCACCTCCGTTTTTGCTCCAAGTCAATTTAAAAAACTCAATCTCACTTTTCTCTTTATTCTTGTGCAAAAACGAAACGAATTAGTTGGATTAAAGACAATGAATGAGATGCATGAATAAAATTCAGCAAGCTAACTATCATAATGTCATGGTCACATCTGACTTTTAAAAATAAATATATACATTGATATTTGTTTTCATAAAAAGCTCAAGAGGGAAACAAACATAATAGAGAATTTCAAAACTAGACATTATTAAATGACCTGAAATTGAGAATTCAAGAAGGCATGTACCATGTTTTTAAATCTGCGAAGAAAAGGGGTTCTTCCAATCATCTGTTCGAATATAGCATTTTACCTCGATTCTCAATGTTAATACTTGATCTTTTCTGCAAATGCGACAAATGTTAACTAAAAATATGTTAAAAATGGATTTGTATATGATATCCATCACGCATATTTATATATATATATATGTGTGTGTGTGTGCATATGTGTGTGCGTGCGTGCGCGCGCGCGCGCACACACATATATATGTGTGTGTGAGTGTGTACACACACACATACACACACACATATATATATATATATATATACATATACATACATACATACATACATACATATACATACACGTACGTATGTATGAGTCCGAAATTGGGTTTATATGTAATTGTTCAAACAGTGGGTATGAATCTGTAATTGGAGCAAAACGCAGGGGGTCTATATAATTGGCCCATATATATATATATATATATATATGGGTTTGTATGTAATTGATTTTAATATCAATTTACAAATTTGATCTCTATATTTGTATACTTTACTAAATTGACCCACTCTTTTTTTTGAAAGATTCAAATGTAAAATTTACTTTGCTAAATCAACCCAACCATTATTGCAACTCACTCCTCCACAAATCTAATTCTTGAAACTCAAACTCAAAACTTTTCAAAAAAAAAAAAAGCATAAAAATTGATTCACCATTGGAGGTCAACAAAGCTCCGATTGGGACTGAAAACAGCCCCAATCGGAGCACCAAACAAACAGAGCGGTTTGATGCTCCAATTGGGGCTGGAAAACAGCCCAGTCGGAGCTTAATTGGGTCTCCATTGGAGACCCATTTCAAGCTTTAAGCTTTTGAAATGGGTCTCCACCTTGTTGGTTGAGAATCGTATCTGTAGCTACTGCTGTCTTACCGGTCTGTCTGTCCCCAATAATTAATTCTCGCTGACCGCGTCCTATAGGGATCATCGAATCGATCGCAATAAGCCCGGTTTGAAGAGGCTCATATACGGAACGTCGTGAAATGATACCTAGAGCCGGAGATTCAATTAATCGAGATTCAGAAGCCGAAATTTCACCCCTACCATCAATAGGTTTAGCCAAGGCATTTATAACACGACCCAAATAAGCCTCACTCACCGGTATCTGCGCAATTCTTCCTGTTGCTTTTACAGAACTTCCTTCTTGTATCATCAACCCATTACCCATTAATACAACACCGAGATTAGTTGATTCCAAATTCAGAGCAATACCTATTGTACCTTCTTCATATTCAACTAATTCACCAGCCATTACTTCATCAAGACCATGAATACGAGCAATACCATCGCCCACTTTTAGTTTTTGAATAAAAAATCAACCAGTTAGAACTTGAATTTTTAGCCTATTCTATTTTGGTAGTTTGATCGTGGAATTTTTTTTTCTTTCTGTATTTCCGGAATATGTGTGTGTGACTTGTTATAATTGATTTTATGGATAGTACAAAAAATAGACCTGTCACCTTGATAGAGATGGTTCTATGCCGTCAGATATTTATTCAAGTATCTGGGACACGACATATATGAACTACATTAAGAAATATTTAAACTATGATTCATACTTACTATATATATTAACCCCGTACCCAGAAGTCCAAAAAAATGTTAAATTCTTTATAAAAAAGAAAAATATTTCTTTCTTTTTTTTTTAAGTCATTTTTCGAATCTAATTCATGGAATACGTGATGATCCAACGGTTCTTTACTCTCATTTCAAAAGCTTAAAGCTTGAAATGGGTCTCCAATGGAGACCCAATAAAGCTCCGATTGGGGCTGTTTTTCAGCCCCAATTGGAGCATCAAACAGCTCGACGGATCTGTTTTACAGCTCCAAACGGAGCTCTTGCCGGAGCTGTTTGGTGCTCCGATTGGGGCTGTTTTCAGTCCCAATCGGAGCTTTGTTGGCCTCCAATGGTGAATCGATTTTTATGGTATTTTTTTTTTTTTGAAAAGTTTTGAGTTTGAGTTTCAAGAATTAGATTTATGGAGGAGTGTGTTGCAATAATGGTTGGGTTGATTTAGCAAAGTAAATTTTACATTTGAATCTTTCAAAAAAAGAGTGGCTCAATTTAGTAAATTATAAAAATATAGAGATCAAATTTGTAAATTGATATTAAAATCAAGTACATGCAAACCCATATGATTTGGCGAAAATTACAATCTACCATTGTTCTTCGTGCTATGAGAAGTCACCACCGTGCAATACCTAAAACAATTGAAAGTACGACAGTTGGCAGGCCTCCTATCATTCGAACTTGAGGTATTGTTTGCCATTTCAATAGATGTGCAAGAATTGAGAAAGAAAGACTAGAAGAGTGATGAAAAAAGGAAGAAGAAGACATATTTATAAGCCATAAACCCTAAAAAAACGGTAACTAACGGCTACTTTTTTTTTAAAAAAAAAATCAACTTAATTACATATAAACCCATAGAATATTAAGTGAATTACATGTGTACCGCGCGTGTGTGTCAAATACAAGTAAACTGGTAGCCTAAAAATCTTTCAGACGGGATGATGTCATGGCAGTCCAAGTCATTAGTGGGCGTGTGTCTCCGGCCAACAGACGGGATGATGTCAGCTCCGGCGTTGACCATTGGGTTTATATGTAATTAATTTGAAAACGTAATGGAGGGTTTTGTAATTGTTCAAACAGCGGGTATCAATCTGTAAAGTGGCCATCTTAGAGGAGTGGATTTTGTAACTATATATATATATATATATATATATATATATATATATATATATATATATATATATATATATATATGTATGTATGTATGTATGTATGTATGTATGTATGTGTATGTGTATGTATATGTATGTATATGTATATGTATATATATATATATATATGTATATATATATGTATATATGTATATATATATATATAATTGCCATTGGTTTGTTGAAACATGTATAGTACCTCGATCTTCAACATCAAACAAGACAAATTTAATATTTTTATCAAGTACAATCATTGAATTGTACTAAAGGAAATCCAATCAGAATTAAGAGAAAAAGAAGAAAATGTAGTTCCAAATATTAACAAAATACGTAGACATTACTTACACCAAGCCTAGCATAGAAAAAGTCTTTGGTAAAAGCCGGAACATCCTCCCAACCAACAATTGTTTTCCCAATATCGCATGCCCCCTCCCTATGACTCCAATTGCACAACTCAATTGTTCGTCGTTATCCACAGACACAGCTTCTCCATGTAAAAATAAAATCTTCAACTTCTCATACTAGGTAGAACCACATAATAATATATAGAATACAAAGTTTACGTTCCAAACTAGTTATTTACTGTTGTTAATTACCAATATTAGTTACCTTTTCAACATGTTTCTCCAATGATTCACCCCGAGCAACACCACGAACTGCCCTCTTTAATATTAATAAGGAAAAAAAATAATTCTAACAAAGAAAACCATTCAAATGATAATTAGAACATACTGAGTATGTGGAAGTCATTAAAATTTACTCGCTTGGAGCTACATTAACATTTTGAGCTGTAGCTACAATGATATTACGAGCTGGAGGTACATTGGAGCTTGAGTGCTAGTGATCATTGAAGCTGGAGCTTCAGATTCTACAATTTCTCGAGTTTCAGTGATCTTAGGTGCTAGAACTTCACGTACTGTAATTGTCGGTATAGTTCTACGAGCAGCAGTTGCAGAACGAGAAGACGAGCTCTGTATTTTCTCTATATCATTCAAAGAAAAATTGAACTCAAATGTCAATGGGAATTCCCTAAATAAATAGTCAAATAAGAAAAACTATAAGGTTAGGAAACAAATTATGTAAATGTTTATTTGTAAAACAAGTTTACTTGTACCCAACAAAGTGAACATCGTTGAGATGATGCATCTTCATCTAAAAAAATTAATGTTGCAATGAGAACTTTAAACTCATGTATTACAAATTAATTTATATGTAAGGGAAACTAACCTATAGATATGATATTTTTACTTTTAGAACCTCTTTGATCAAGCAAGTTTGATGTTGAATCCTTAGTTATCACTTGAGCGTCCAAGTCCATCTAGATCCATTGCGAGTTCTTTTGTTTGATGAGAATCTAAACTGAAACATCTCTTTTTCCCCGCATATCCTAAAATCAAGACATGATATATGTTCATACGAAATAAAAGGAATTTAATCAAATGACGAGATATTCATATAACATATTTTGTACATTTTGAAATATGGCCAACGTTGCATCTGAGGCACGTGATGTTGATCTAGTGACTCGTTTCAAAACATTTTTACTTGAATTTTGACCTTCCTCGCCCAAAAAATGTCTAATCATCTTCAACCCCGTAATACCAGATCCGGCCGACATCTTCACCATAATGTGAATAAATTATATTAGAATACGAGAAGAATGCAAAAGGTTGCCAAAATGCTCCCAAGAAAGTCATTTTACTCTGAAGTTAAATGTGGAGAAGAAACATATTAAGAAGAGTATTTACTTGAATCAAGTGCTAAAAATTTATTGAATTCCAAGAAAGAGAACATAGGGAGTATATGCCTGATGGCTTTGGAATGACCACAGCTGTTGATAATGGTTGATTCTTGAACGTAACTGTGGAGTGAACTCGCGTCTTCCAACCTAATTAACAACAACTGTTGGTTAATGGCTGTTTCTTTAACGTAACTCGAAGTGTACTCGCGCCTTCCGACCTGAATTAACAACTGCTGATTAATGGCTGATTCGTACTCGGAGTGAACTCGCGTCTTCAGACCTGAATGACAACTGCTGCTGATTATGGATGATTCTTGAACATAACTCAGGAGTGAATTTCCCTCGTGAATGACAACAACTGCTGACTAATGGTTGATTTGTACTTGGAGTGAACTCGCGTCTTCGGACTTGAATGACAATATCTGCTGATTATGGCTGATTCTTGAATGTAATTCAGGAGTGAACTTCCCTCGTGAATGACAAAAACTGCTGATTAATGGCTGATTCGTACTTGGAGTGAACTCGCATTTTCATACCTGAATGACAACAACTGTTGATTATGGCTGATTCTTGAACGTAGCTCAAGAGTGACAACAACTGCTGACTAATGGTTAATTCGTACTTGGATTGAACTCGCGTCTTCGGACCTGAATGACAACATCTGCTGATTATGGCTGATTCTTGAACGTAACTCAGCAGGGAACTTCCCTCGTGAATGACAACAACTGTTGATTAATGCCGGTTTCTTGAACTCGGAGGGAACTCGCTTCTTAGAAATGGTTCTTGAATTTTCAAGAAACAGTTGAGAGAGAGAGAGAGAGAGAGAGAGAGAGAGAGAGAGTTCTTTTTTTTTTTGAAATAAAGACAAAGAGGAGTTGTTAGTGGTAACTGGCATATATAAAACTGAGGGGTTTGTGTAATCAGCTTATTCTTGAATGTAACTCGACTGAACTCGCTTCTTAGAAATGGTTGTAGACGTCGGAAGAATTGTTAAAATTACAGTTAAAATTAATAAAAAAAAACCCCAAGTCGCTTGGCGTCGCTAAATAGATGCTTGGCATAACGCCAAGTTCACTTGGCGTGCGCCATGTGGTCAACTTGGTGTGCGCCAAGTGATTTGGGATCATCATTATGATTAGCAAGAAAGATTTAAAAAACTAGATGTGTGTCTAAAATGTAAATGATATGAACATCAAACAAATTTCAAAGTGTAAAAGGATCTATGGCCTGTGTGTATAAAATCTATGAAAATTCGGATTAAAGTATATAAGTCGAATTGGAATTGTAATCTCGAATGTCTTGGTTCATTCCATGATTTTAAATTTCTTCCAAAGGCTCCATGACAAGATCAATAAGAATTGTATCCCTCCCGTCGTTAACGTATTCCTGCACGAAAGATCGTACGACAATGATATTGTCAAGCGATATGATCTCACCACCAGAAACTGGTTGGCCTTTCTACTTGGGAATAGTACCCTCCTCATCGTGAAATGTTGGCCTTTTTGTATTTATCTCCCTCATCAAGACATCATTTGTTATCAGCATAGAATCAAGTCCCTCAATTGTAATTGTCTCCCACCAACATTCTACGATAAATTTCACCACCAACTTGCATATAACAACAATAAGTACATGAGTAATAAGATAATCTAGTTTAAAAAATGTCATTGATACGGTAAACTCACACGTGTTGGACCTTGTTCAGTGCACTCTTGTAGATCAATGTAGCCAATTTGTATCGTGTGGCTACCAACTCACGATATATGATGTTAGAGTTCATCAAATTAAATAAATGTAAATGACAAATATCAACCATATATAGAAACACACACGCAATCTGGATTATCTCACATAATTTTTTTTGTGTCAGTTCTTGGATACAACATCATAAGACCCATGTACAAACCACAACTATCCCTACAAGAGGAAGAGATCATTATTGATACATATAGACATTTAAACATTATATGTGTAACGAAAGTTAAGCCCAAGAAGAAACATACCCATCATTTTTGTAGAACAACAGTTTCATCGAACACATATTGGAACTTTTCCCAATTAATATTCTTGAATAATTGCTCCTGCCAGATTTTCGAAATGGCCTCGCAACGTCGAACCTTTACCGAATTACCATATTCATCATATAAGAATATGTTGTTATGAATTTTTTTTGGCTATATTTAATCAGAAAATCAATTGATCGTTTGCAATGCTAGTTGTTATCTACGAGGATTGGCAGACTTATTTCGCATAGTGTCTACAATTATAAGTTCTTCTTCTACAAGTCGACTGTCACCAGGAACCAATGGCTACCATCGAATATAGGAATGCTTATCGATTCGCAAAAACTTGTAGGTCCACAAAACATTTGAGTGTTGGTATCTCCGAAAATTCTTTTATATATAAAAATCCTTCATCACGATTGCTCAAGGCTAATTGTTGTTTCAAACATAAGAAAATGGTCACCATTTGTATAAGTTATAGACTAATAATATCAATAAATTGAAAAACAAAACTGGTAGTAATTACTATATATACCTAAAAATTTCCTAACAATAAACAGTTGTGGAAATGATCAATGGATAAATTTATTTTCTTTACATTTTTCTTTCTCCCAAATCATGTAGGCCATATTGTCGAGTACCTGAAATGAAAAACGTGTTGATGTATAACTAATTGAGAAATTGAACATTTACATCAATTATAGGTATGCAACGAGTGAAAGATCAAAGTGTTTACATCCCCTGTAAACTAATTCGGAGGCTTCATGGTGTATATACTGGATCATATAAAGACAGTCGAACAATACCAGCACTTTGTTGTTGCATGAGTCAGTAATTATAAAATTTGGCACAACAAAATAAATGAGCATAAATAACATAAAATAATTGAAAAGTTACATACCTTTAAGTTAAGGATTCGTTAAAAATATATGAATAAACCAATTCATCACCGAGCATATATTTGCTTATGATATCAACAAAGAGATCTAATTCTCCCAATGTTTTTGTTGGGGTGAACTATATCCATTGGCTCAAAGTCATCAAAATCGAGTCGCACCGGCTTGATTTTGTCGTACAAATGCACCCTATGGTTTGGTGCCTTCTCGAGACCACTCGTAGGATTCATTTTATTGAAAAGTTGTTGGAATAGTTTATCAAATGTGTTGATTGAACCTCCTATTTTGCCTACTTGATTTACCAGTAACTTCACAGTTATAGTGAGTTTTTTTTTTATTTTTTTATGTATAATTGTATGGGTGTCCCTTCATGATTTTCTTCTTGTAGCCCTTTGTTGGTAATTCTTGAACAACGAAGAGTTCTTGGAGTCTGTGTAACATACCCGATTTTATAAGGAAAGTTATTGAGATAGGGGGTCTTTTTGCAAGTGAAGTTGGAGTACGGATGAAGTATTATATAGAAAGAGGTACCTACCTTGTTAGCAACAGTTACTTTCTCATAGTGTGAGATTATCCGAGTAACATCATTTTGGTTCCTCTGTGTTAAGATGGGTGCATGCCACATTATGATCCTGCCAACTTCCATGTATGACTCACGAGTGCAACATAGATAAACTATATTTGTTATGGAGAGTATAATATTAGTGAGTATGAAATACACATGAGAAAATATAAACGACAATATCTTTGTTACCTCATGCAACGTGGCACATCCAGCTACACTTTTATACTTCCTCTGCTTGTAACCACAAAGCTCTGCCACAAGTGTATTTAACACTAAGCTTGTCAGTCGTACTTACTCACTTGATCCAAATCCACCATGTATTCAAGAAAGTACAAGTTTATTGAACTCTTCTGTTCAGGGAATAACACGGCCGTGAACACCAACATGAGGTACATAACTTGGGAAATATAATTTTCAAGTAAGTGCTCAAAACAAATCAATTAAGTTGTATAAATATTAATGGACATGACTAGTAAAAACTTACCTTGAAATGAATCCATGTTTCCCCACTTTTGCACATTTCGATAAGGTCCTCCTTCAGCTTTTTAACTTTATCGTTGCTTTTGTGGAACAATGCCTCGTACAGGTCCCTTCCAGTAGTTGAATCCCCTTTTATTTTGGGGACGGGTACATTACTGCACGATAGATCAAGACACCATTTGACCAAGCTACATGATAATTGGAAAATTGATCCTCCCACATGTAGTTCTCTAGAACTAGTTTTGAATTTATCGACTAAAGTTTTCAACAATTTATTGTCCAATGTTCTTATCTTGAGCTCAGCTAAAGCGTCATACGGATGTCTTGTGCGCCTCCATCAGCACCTTATTAACATATACGAGTGTTCCTAAGGATGTTATGTGCTCCAACACACGTATTTTTTGTGATGAGACATAAGCATCATCATCATAACTGTCGACTTGTATGGGAGATTTGTTTGACATCGGTGTGAAACTTTCACATCAATTTAGTAGGCGAAGTCCTTCTCCCATTTGTTCATTTGCCAGACATGATGACACTATATGTCGCACCCCAAAACCAATTCAATTTGGCGCAACCGGCCGTCTATCATGAGATGGACTCACGCCAAGACACCAAGACAGAGCCTGCTTTAAACCTAAAAAATTACTCCCTCCGTTCCAATAAGAGCTTCCTAACTCCTTACTTTCTCTAATATTAAGGAGAATTAATAAAGTATTAGTTTGTGTGGGATATTATGTTGGTAAAGTTGTAAGTTGATGATAAAGTAAGAGAGAGATTGAATAAAATGATGATAAAGTAGGAAAGAGATATAATAAAAAATTAGTTAGTGGAATAAAAACATTCCATTTATGGATTAGGAATTTTCTAATGAAACGCCAAAAAAGAAAAGTTAGGAAGTTATTACTGGAACGGAGGGAGTACAACATATCATCTCAGGGTAGAATAACATGGCGTCTAAAATCCCCGAAAACAAACAATTAACTAATAACCTCGATAATACAAGTCATCTGAATATAACAAAACTAAATCCTCAGAATTACAATTACATAGCTTAAAAACCTTTGATGCGGATTTAATTTTGTTATATTCGGATGACTTGTATTATCGAGTTTATTAGTTAATTGTTCGTTTTCGAGGCGTCTAATTCGTTTTCGAGGATTTTAGATGCTCTCTTATACTACTATGAGATGATATGTTGTAAATTTTGAGGTTTAAAGTAGGCTTCGTCTTGGAATGAGCTCATCACACAATAGACGGCCGGTTGCGCCAAAGTGAATTGGTTTTGGGGCGTGACATACATGGTCATCATGTATGGCAAACGAACAAATGGGAGAAGGACGTCGCCCACTAATGGATATCAAAGTTTCACACCGATGTCAAAAAAATCTCATACACAAGTTGACAGTGATGATGATGTTGCTTATGTCTGATCACAAAAAATTGGTGTGTTAGAGCACAGGACGTCCCTAGGCACACTCGTATATGTTAATAATGTGCTGACGGAGGCGCACAAGAAAGATGTATGTAGTCTTGACTTCGGCGCTTTAGCAGAGCTCAAGATAAGAACATTGGACAATAAATTGTTGAAGACTTTAGTCGATAAATTCAAAATCAGTACTACAAAACTACATGTGGGAGAATCAATTTTCCAATTATCATGTAGCTCGGTCAAATGGTGTCTTGACTTGAAGTGTAGTATTGTACCCGTCCACAAAATATAAAAGGATTCAAATACTAGAAGGGATCTGTACGAGACTCCAAGAACTCTTCGTTGTTCAAGAATTACCAACAAAGGGCTACAAGAAAAAGATCCTGAAGGGACACCCTAACAATGATACAAAGAACTCACTAAAACTGTGAAGTTACTGGTAGATCAAGTAGGCCAAATAGTTGGTCCAATCAACACATTTGATAAACTATTCCAACAACTTTTCAATGAAATGAATCTGACGAGTTGTTTCGAGAAGGCATCAAACCATGGGGTTCATTTTGTTGGTCCAGATAACGGCAAAGTAAAAGACTAGAGGGGGGGGGGGGGAATAGTCTTTTAAAACTTTTGTCGATAAACACAGTTTCTCAGAAACTTGGGGGGTTTCTGATACTTAAATTCAGAGCGCGGAAGACTTTAAGATAGGTAAGTGCAGAAACAAAAAGTATGTGTGTGTGCTTTGCTGAAAGATAAATGCAGAAAGGTAAATAACACAGCAAGTATAGTGGTATCTGGAGGTGGCGTAATCCTCCAACTAATCCACTTCGGTCTTTCTGAGACCTAGAATTCACTAGAACAGATAATTGAGTTCACCTTACAATAATCCTATTCTAAGATTCCTAAACAAATGGTTCCCAACCAAATGTTCCCCCGGAGTTATTCCCCAGCTCTTAGAGCTAAGTACTTCCTCTACTCAGATAACCTTGGAGTTATTCCCTGATTTCCCAAATCAAGTACTTCCTCTACTCCACGCCTTGATGGTGTTGGTTATAAGGTTTGTCAGAGAGGCTTCTTGTATAACTTTTCAGTTATGTTTCCAGAGAGCCTAATAGAACAAGACTACTTAATACACTTGTTCAGTGTATGGCAATCTGCTCTTTACTGACCCAAGTAATTGATGTCCGTTCTGGAGAATGAGCTTCAGAAAGGTTATCTGATAGTTCAACTCTTTCACGAATAACAATCTCTTGTTAAGGTTCAGGACAACTTAGAACTACTAGTGATTGTTCAAGCAACAGAAAGCTTTCAGAAAGGGTAGTAGAGTGCTTGAGAGAATACTTTGCTAGATTGTAAGTTTGCAAGTTAGATCGTTCTTTGGTCGTTGTATTTCTCAGCATCTAAGTGTGTGATATTTATAGATGAATTAGAGAGTCGTTGGAATATTATCCGTTAGACACAATTCAAATTCAGTCTATACTTATCTTGAAATGAGTACTCAGAAGTCCTTGTCTCATATCTCAGAGAGGACTGTGCTTTAGCGGCTTTTCCGCCGATGCAATTAATGCATATGTACTTTTTCTTGTCCTGTAGTCTTCAACGGATACATTAGCCTTTCTGATGGCTTGCATGCTCCATACTCATGATGTCATATGTTCCAGAATCATGGTTCAAAAGTAACTAAATGCACTTAAGAAAGGATTAAGGACATAGTCTTTCCGAGTGAGACTAAACCTTGGTGTCTTCATAAATCTTGTGCAATCTCCGGTCTTGTAATCTTCAGAAAAGCTCCATTGCTAGGATTGATCTTCATGGTCTTCTTGGAAATAAAAATTACATTTAGAGACCTATAATCCTAAAAAAAGATTTACTAGACTAATCATACTCAGTGATTTCCTCTTTTACAATGTTCAAGTGAACTAAGAGTACTTAATCACCATTCTGGCTAAGATAAGAACATGTGATGAATGATCAAAATACTAACAGATATTCCTAGCAAATTTCCCCCTTTTTGATCAGTCATCCATGACTATCTTTTAAAGTCCTATTACAAATTTGTAATCCTGGAAGAGAAAACAATCCACCACTTAATCATTTCAAATGATATTCAATTTTAGTTGAATTAAGTGCAGAAAGTAAACATCAACCAAATCACAAGAAGTGACCTTTGCTGATAAGTTGTCATCTATTATAATGTTTCTGAGAGTATGATCTTCAGAAAGGTACACGTAATCGAGATGCAACTTTTACAGATAGAGAAATTCAGAAACAATCAGCAAGATTACAAAAAGTAACAAAACACACTAAGTAAATTAGAATAAGGAGGATCCAAGCTCCAAGAGAATATTCTAAAATTACTAGTCTTCAAGTCTTCAGAAATGTAACTTGGGTTTAGGTACCTCAAGTTCTTCAGCATCCTTTCTGGATCAGTTGGCATGTGCATCCACTTTTCTGCATTCTTGGACATAGTCATAAAGAGTCCTTCTGACAGAGAGTTCTGTCTTTCTGGACAAATCACATATTTCTTGGTAACCCTTGCCAAGTTTATGATTTTTCCTCAGAAAATGTTTGACCCAGAAGTATTTTCCCGGACCTGCATGGTCTACTTGCAGCTGAGATAGGTTGAAATATTTGTATATTTCTTCCAGATAGTGTATATCATCTAGGTATTCATCCAATGTCATATAGAATGACTCATCGGGCTTTGGGTAAGGACAGGCAAAGGAGAGGTCCATCTTTCTGGCATCGTTTCTCTTCTCTACTTCAAAGTTTAGCCAGGCATGAAGGTGATCAGATTTTAGCAATTCTGGCTTGCCTTCTCTCCATTTCAGTATCTGGTTGAGGATGGGAGTTGGAAACTTATCATTGACAAGTAAATGTTGTAGTTCTAGAATCCAATACCCTCTCTTGTTCAGAATGCACCTATATGAAGACTCTTCATTACTCGTCTTCACATATTCAATGTGGGCATCAGTTGGCTTTTCTTGAACAATTTCTCTGTTTGTTCTGCCAAACCGGAATCCTTCTTGCTTTTACATTGGGTGGCCTTACGTCAGAGATCCTCTAACCCTTTCTTCCCGCCTTGGTGCATCTTTGGTGGAAGTTCCTTGTATTGACTTGGTATTTCGGAAGGAGTTAATTGCCAAAGGCATTGCTGCCAGAGGGGGTTGTGAGGTGCTTGCTTGCCTTCTACTCTTGTGTAGTGGATGTTCATCTGTATCAGATTCATCCTCATCATCATCATTAAAGTTCAACAATGGAGGCTTACGACTTTCTTGGTCTCTCACTTCTCCTTCTTCTTGGCCTTCTCCTTTTCGTGATTATTCAGTTGTTCCCTTCGAGATCCTAAGGGACTTGGTTCCCTAGTGACCATACTTCTCATTTTCCGGTTGATCTGGAACAACTTCTTCAGGGCATCTCCGGTGTTCTTGATGACTAGTTGACTTGAGGAGGGAGGCATAGATTGTTTTCTGTTTCTTCCTCTGCCTTTTTGAGGCATCTCTTCTTCTTCCCCCTTAGTCATGAATGACTGACTCATAATGGCATAAGCTTGAGAGTGAGTCAAAGTTTTCCGGAGATTATTGTGCACCGACCAATTCTTGGATTTCTTTCTTACTTCGTGGTTACGCTTAACAGCCTCGCTCCTTTCTGTGAGCTCTTCAAGTGGCCTAAGAATGGCGTTGGCTTGCGTAATGCATGGTAGCTTCATTGAGTCTGCATTAGCATTGTTACAATCCTTATCCCCGACCAACCCTAGGTCTTTCTCGAGAGAGAGCTATCTTTGGTTGCTCTCTGTTGAGTAACGCAGCAGCCAATGGCTTCATCTCTTCTGGGACGGATTTTAGCACTTCTGTGTCTTGAGCAATTAGTGTCTTTCTGAGTTCCAAAAAGATACTATTTCTGGCACGGTGCTCTTCACTTCTTGAACTACTTGGTGCAGAGAATATATGAGGAGCAAGTAGAGCTCTCTTGTGTTGAGTGACAAGTCTCTCATCTTCTGCGTCAGTAATCAAGTTTTGGTTGTTTTCAGCATCACTCTTATTATCTTTTTCTTGAATAGTTTGCAGATTGACAACCTTTTTCTGCTTTCCATCAAGTGTGCTGGCCTTCTGAGAAGATGTAGAAGGTCTTTCTGATGCAGTCTCAGCATCATCTTCTTCATCATCATTGTCATCCATGGCATCTATTTCAGCAGCTGTGACAACAATGGCATCTTTCAGATTTCTTTGCTCATCTAGGAGCGCCAATTCCTGGGTGTTAGCTTCTTTGAGCTTTTGAATTTTAGCTTCCTTTTTATCAACAAGAGCTTGGCACTCTAAGTTGATTCTCTTCTCTTCTTCCAACACCTTTCTGAGTTGTTCAATCCACGAACTTCGGCGAGATATCTCTTCAAGTATATCGTTCTGTTCTGTCTGTTGGGTTTTCTGATGAGACTTTGAAGGTGATGATGATGGGGCTTTCTGAGCATTGGAAGGAGTGGCCTTGTCTTTACTTCCTTTGCTAGCCTTCTGAATCCCGCCTTGTCCAGGTTGGGGATCATCATTCTGATCATTATCATCATCATCCTTCTTGTTTTCTTGACTTGGATGCTCAGAAGGGGGTTCTTGATAATCATTCTCGTCCATTTCTTCTTCATCTTCTGAAATCAAGTTGATCACATTTGGGAATGTAATCATTCTACCATTCACTTCTTCTTGCTCATCTGGGTAAGTAGTGAGCTTACTAGGCAATGCAGGATGGGTTACCATCTACTCTTGGGTTTGAGCATCTGCAGTTTTGAAATCTGCTAGAAGTTTTTGTGCTACTTCATGAGTGAAGTCTTCATGCATCAGATTGGCAAAAGAATAAGACTCTGTTGGGAACAATGCATGGATGTAGTCTTCCAGATTTAGGGCTATTGCTCTTTTCGACGCGTCGATTACTCGTGCTATTTCGTAAAGGTCACCTTTCCGAGTTTACATCATTCGAGCACTTTAGATGTTTCTTGAGAGTGTGCTTCTGGAAAGCCTTGAGTAAATCAACTGGGACAAAACTTTGAGCCTGAAAGAAAGGGATCAAGTTAGTTTTGTGCAAACCACTTGAGTTGGTATCTGTGTGCAAAAGTAAGCTTTCTGAGCATACCTATGTAGAAACACCAGGCTCATTTGCTTGGACTGTCGCTTGTTTTGGCACAGAGGCCTCAGATACCTTGTTGTGAGAAGAAGTCTGATCCTCAACAACCTTTCTTTCTGCTTGAGCCTGAGAAACAAAATCAAGTATGTTTAGAAACTGTTATCAGAGAAGATAAATAGAGAGATGCTTTCTGAGACTTCACTTACTTCCACGTGAGGAAACTCAGTTGCATCTTTCTCAGAAACCTTGGGGGTTTCTGACACCTTTTCGCAGAATCTTGCTTGTTCGTAGCCAGTTTCTATTGGAGGAGTTTTCAAGGATTTTTCTCCTTCCAATTGTTCTTCTGACTGAGCCTGTAAGAACAAACATAAGAGATTTAGTAGTGGGATTTCCAGAGCATTCTTGAAGAAGATTATTACTGAGTGCTTACCTTCTCATCAGAAGGCTCAGTAAATGCTTCTTCAGAAAGCTTTTCAGCTTCTGGATTTTCTTGGTTTTGGAGTGTTCGTCCCTCCACCACTTCTTCTTCAGTTAGAGCCTAAAGTAAGACAAAAAGAAATTTAGAACACAAGATATTAATTTTTCAAGCAAGCTATTTCTTATTCAGAGATAACTTAGCTACCTGTAGAACAGGCTCTTCTTGTTGTTCTGAGGTTGTAGAAACCTCTTCTTCATTCAGAAGGGTGGACAAATTAACTTCCCCCTGAAAGTTTGTCTCCAATATGGCCTGTAACAAAATGAAGCTTATGAGTAACAAGTTAACATTGAAATGTCGACAAGTTAGATATAAACTACTTTTGCTACCTGAAAAGAGTCAGGCTGATCATTGATCTTTTGGACTTGTGGTGAATCCACAGTCTCTCTGTGCTCATTGTTGTTCTCCTTTGTAGTATCATTCTGAGTCTCCATCTCAGTTTGATCCCTTTCTGAGAGTTGAGCTCTCTCAGAACGTTAAGGAACCTGTTCAAGAACAGGGTTTTCTTCAGCAATATTGAGTGCTGGTATTGTGAATGTGGAAGCAATGTCAGTATCTTCCATCATTCTATCCTCCTCACCCAGGCCTTCTTCTTCCTGGGCAAGGAGGGCTCTTATCTTCTGAAGAGCTAAGTTTGATGCTCCTCCTTGGGTCTCAAGCTTATATCTTTTGAATCGCTATGACATTACTTCATCGCCCTCGAATAAGCATTACGTGTTGGCGCAGACCCATCTATGATATTTCTATCATCTCGGGAGAGTTCTGGAGCAGTCTGTTTTAGGATTCTTGGGGCTTTCTGGAACTGCCTTTCTGGGCGAACAACATCTTCTGAGACCTTGTCTCCAGAAGGTTGTGCCTCTTGAATGTTTATGGACTTGGAGGTCCTTTTGCCTTGAGCCCTTTTTCTTTTGGCAGCTGGAGGTTTAGCTTGAGCTTGCTCAGAAACCTCCTCACCTTGCTGTGTAGTTTCTTCAGCATTTCTGAGTACTTGCTCAACAACAATTCTCTCCTTTTCTTCAAAGACGTGTCTGAAAAGGGAGTTGGTGACTGGGATTTCTTGTTTCTCTCTAAGAGTAATCCCCATGGTTTCCAGAATGTAACATATCCTGAGACCAAAGTGCATATTGGCTTTTGGCTCAGCAAGGCAATTGATGATTTTGGGCTCAAATTCCTCAATATGTCCAAGGAATTTGTTGAAGGCGTACTTCCCCCAATTGAAGTGGGTTTCCTGCCCTTCATTCTTCTGGTTCAGAAGATGCATCATCATCCATCTCTCCATACTTATCTGGTCTACTCCACCTGTTGGTCCAGATAACGGCAAAGTAAAAGACTGAAGGGGGGGGGGGGGAGGGTGAATAGTCTTTTAAAATTTTTGTCGATAAAACTATTTCTCAGATATCTGTGTAGATATCTGATACTTAGATTCAGTGCGCGGAAGACTTAAGATAGATAAGTGCAGAAACAGTTAAAGTGTGTGTGTGTGTTGCTGAAATGTAAGTACAGAGAAGTAAATAACACAACAAGTATAGTGGTATCTGGAGGTGGCGTCATCTTCCAACTAATCCACTTCGGTCTTCCAAAGACCTAGAATTCACTAGAATAGATAATTGAGGTCACCTTACAAAAATCCTATTCTAAGATTCCTTAAACAAATGGTTCCCAACCAAATGTCCCCCCTGAGTTGTTCCCCGACTTTCACAGCCAAGTACTTCCTGTACTCAGAAACCTTTTTGAGCTATTCCCTAGCTTCCCAAGCTAAGTACTTCCTGTGCTCAATAACCTTGGAGTTATTCCTTAGTTTCTCAAACTAAGGACTTCCTGTACTCCACGCCAGTGATGGTGTTGGTTTTGGTTTGAGTTGTCAGATGAGATTCTTTAATAACTTTTCAGTTAACCAGATAGCTCTGTGAATCAAGTATACTTAATACACTTTTCAATGTATGGTATCTTGTTCTTTTTCCTGACCCAAGTCTTAGATAAATGTTCAAGAGAATGAATCTCAGATACTTGATCTTTCAATTCAACTCTTTCACAGATAGCAGTGCTTGTTTAGGATCAAGACACTTAGAACTTTAGTGCTACTTAAGATCAGGAGCTTTGGTCGCAACAGAAAGCTTTGAGGATAAGTAGTTTGCTTGAGAGAATATGTTGTTCAGCGTGTTTATGGAGTTCAAGGTGTCTTCTCAAGTAGTCTAAGTATTGATATTTATAGATGAATTTGAATGCCGTTGAATAGTATCCGTTAGGCTCAAATTCAAACTATTGATATCTGTGTATAATCTTCGCATGAGTTTGTCTTCTTCTTCGGAAGGTACCGTTGCTTTTATTCAGACATCTCTGTCCGTGCATTAAATGCATTGTACTGTACTTTTTGTCCTATAGTGCCAATGGAACTATGCTCAGTATCAGAGATTAGTATTATCTGATTCTTTGCACGTCCTTATCTTTAATCTTCAGATACCACATTATTGAAACAACTTTGTTGCAATATATTTCTTTTTCAGAAATGTTGTTAAGGCTCAAGGTATCTTGTAAAAACTTAAGATCCCGGATTTGTACTTTGAAACAAGATCAATAGACAATGTTGCCAACAATGTTGTTCAACAATGTCTACAGTAAACAGATAGCAGCGGATGAATAAAGTAACTTCTATTACCAAGCCAATATATAGAAAAATATATTGGCAGCGCCTTAGGCAAAATATCTACTGACAGGAAAAGTAGATCTAATCAACTAGGTTTAATACAATCACAAACGATTGATTAAACAACCAAAACTAGCCCTAGAAGAACCAACAGTAAAAGCTATTCTAGGTCGATGTTTGAAAGAGTTATTCCAACAATGAATACTCTTAGACAAACTCTAAAGCTAGCAGAAAACAAGAAGCCTAAAATCTCTTTTGATCTTTTCAAAAAGCTCAAACATTGCTTTGCTGAATCCTTGCATATATATACTTGAGATGTCGACCTCTTCCATCTATGTCGAAAGGCAATAGGATCTTGGCAAAGGCAATTTTTCCTTTTACTTGTTTTCTTCAAAATGCGCATAGAAGGAAATTTCCATATTTCAATTCTTCATAAAATATATTCCTTCTTGCTTTCACCACAAGCTGTTCTTTTTCCTTAAATCAATTCTTGTTCATTTTGTCAATACTTCCAGTCCAAGTATCCTGTCCAAAGTGCTTTGTCTTCGATGTCTGCAGCAATGCTATATCTTCAATGTTATGCCAACATTGAATTCTATCCTGTCACAATGTTATACAACATTGATAATCCTGCAGCTTAAACATTCAACAACAAACACAAACTTGGAACTGATTATTGAAAGACAAGATTATCAAAATATAAGTGCATACTGCACTTTCAATCTCCCCCTTAATCTTAGTCTTTCATCACAAAACAAAACAAGAGATCAGATCATAGAAACATAACTAAGAACTACTAAAGATCTATTCTCCCCCTTAACCAGACATCTTAAGAAATATTCAGGAGAATTTAAAATATTAGAGACCCACAAAAAAATATAATTGTTCAACACAGACTCAATAAGAATGAACTCAAGTTATCTATTATAAGAATGAACTCAAGTTATTTATTCTCCCCATTTTTGTGAGGAAAGAAAAGAAACTAGAGTACTTCTAAACTTCAGATTGTTTGAGATCTGCTCATCAAGCCCTTTGATTTGCTCCAGAATCAGCTTGTCCTGTTCAGTTAAAATACCTGCAGACAGAGTTTCAATGTTAGGAGTCAATGTTGTCCCAACATATAAGTCAACATTGGAATGTTGAGCTGCAACTACAGAGCTTTCTGGTGCATCAGTTTTGCCAGTAGAAAGAGGCATATTCTCCTCCACATCCATGTTCACAGAAACATCAGGATCTACCCAAGGAAGATCACAGATCCTGCCATGTGTTTCCAGTAGTTGTTTGGTGACTGTGATAGACTTAAAGTTGGAATGATAGACATCATTGGCTTTAACCTCAATACCCTGCATCTGAAGAACAGCAAATATAGTGGATGGAAGAATCAAATGGCCTCTGATCCCTCTATTCTTAGAATTTTCTAGATGCTTGAGAATCCTTTCTCCCAGATTGACATTGTAACCCATTTTAATCAGTAAAGCAACATGGTGCCTCTTGGTGAGCTTGTTGTTATTGGAAGATGGCAACCAACAGACAGATCTGGCAAGAATGAGATACTAGAGAACAACAATATTTCAGATCTAGAGTTCCAAGAGGGCAAGATTTTAATTTTGCTGCTGTTAGCTCTCTTGCAATTTCATCCATAGTTACCTCCACAGGAGTCTCAATCTCATCCCTATTTCTATGCAGCACAGTATTGATATCCTTAGAAGTCAAGAAGAATACATCACCTCTCAAGTACACACAGTGATGCTTACCATGCCCTTCACTACTAAAATTTTCAGATAAATGGGCATAGAATTCTCTTATGATTTCAGGAACAAATGCAGCATATTGAGTAACAGCATAATAGAGATTCCTTTTCTTCAGATAGGCAACCAAGTTATACTCTTCAAATGAGTCCTCTTTAATTATCTTCTCAACATCTATAGCATTGTTTTGATTTTCTCATATTTTTCTAGATTCTTGTTATCATAGAACAAATGAGAAACTGCATCTTCATCCCAATCAGAACTATCTGTAAACACATGAGTTCGGAGGATAGATCATTTACCTCGTGGTCTTCAACTGGTCTTCTCAAGAATGACATCCTCATCATCAAGTGATTCTTCTTGATTCTTCCTCCGTCTCGACTTCATAATCTTGAGTCATCTGAGCTTTCATCTGAGTTTCTCAGATCTTCTTCTTCAACCATTGACTCATCCTTAGAGTCATCTTCAGTTTCTGGCTCATAATCCTCCATATCATTAGAGCTTTCATCATTGTTATCATCATGAGCAGCTGATGTTGCAACAACATCCTCATCTATATTCATTGGATCACTCTCGCTTTCTCGAGTCATCACCGCCAATCTTCCACTTCAACTAGTTCAATAGTAGGCTCATCTGCGGGTTTCTCAACATTTTGTAATGCATCCGGTCTCGATTCTCATCATTCGTGCCATCAAGAGCCGTTTCTCTTGTTTTGTCGTTGTTGTACATCATCTTCTTCAACAGTGTGGTTTTGGGGTTTTCGTCGGATCTGCATGTTGAATTTCGGATGTCCAACATCTTTCCCAGATCCTCCATGGGAGCATCTTTCTCTATCCCCATTGGGCTTTCATCATCATCCCTCGGATCTTGTGGCAAGTCGACCGCATGCTCCCCAATTTAACAAGGGTTTCGCAGCAAATTCGGAGGGGTTTGATGGTGATGACTCTGTTGGGTTTTTGGAGATGGTGGTTTTGCATTGGGATGAGGGTTTTCAGACTATCTTCGAATTCTCACAATTATAGACTGGAATCTCAAAATCGGCGTTCAGACGAATGGGAAGAGGATAAGCTTGCTCCCTCGTGTTTGCAATGAAAATCCGGGCAAGACGGGTTTTGTCGGGGACGACATTGTTTGGGTCATGAAAGTAGAGTTGAGGAAGAAAGAGCGGGAGAGGAGTTTTGGTTGAGAGTGACAAGAGAGTAAGGTGAGAGGAAGGTGAAGGGTTTTGGGAGTAAGAAGTAAATACAGGGAAAGAAATTTTTTTTTTTTTTTTTTTTTTTGTAAGAGAGTGGTTTAGAAGGATGGCAGTTTTTGTGAGTGGTGGAGAAGTGGGCTAATGAGAGAGGTAGTGGTAATATGGTTGGAGGAGTGTTTTTGGTTGGTTTGCTCAAAGGATCATAATCATATATATCAAAAACACAAACCAAGATCTGTACACAGCTGTTAATATGAGATTAAGGAAAGCAAATGACCACCGTATCAATTAGGTCAAGAATGAAGAAGGTTCTCAAAACTCAACCTAGGGAGGTACATTTTTGTTTTAGGAAACAAATCAAGGTCAGATAAGAGTAAGATATTATATTTTACACTTTACATTTTACCAGATTACCCAAGACACAAAATTACTCCCCCTCAAACCCAACCTAAAACACAGAAAGAGCACACAAAAACACAGCAAAGAAGGTACTTCCAAAGACAGTAATGTTGACCAGGATGTTGGCTCAACATTGATGACAACATCGGAATATCAGACCACTCTTAATGTAAGTCAGCCAGGAAACCAAGTCTCAGGATGTGCAGATTCGATTAACACCACTGATGCTGCAGGCGAAACAGAAGGAGAAAGGAATACCAAAGACACACACTCAACATTGCCTCAAAAAGTAAATTGATCAATTAACAGAATTGTGAGTGGGGGTGACCATGAGACTGTGAACCATGTCAAATAATTGGAACACGTATGAATCCGCTCCAAAGCCGGGCTTTGCGGAGTTAGGCAAACACACGTCTCATGGCATAGAGATCACTCAGTTTACCACAGTGGGTGACTTGGTACTCAGAAAGTGAACCAGCAGCATTACGAGAATCGGCACTTTTGTACGTGTCGGTTTCCAGTACAGGCCATCAACCCTCACGACATATGACACATTGGCCACGTCGATATTTGGATAGTATTTGGAACCTGCCCAACACGATCCTCGATGGAAACACTTCGAGCCCTTTTTATCATAATTCATTAGATTTATTAAGCACAAAGAGCAGGAGGCAAAATCAAGTGCAAGTCAAGGTACGAGAAAACATGGCCAAAAGCAAAGAAAAGTGGGTTTTACATAAAGCAAACACACAGGAGACTCGATACCTTTCAACCTTGGTTTCAAGCAGCCTTTCAAAACATAAGCATCACCACTGTAAGCTACAAATAGGAACAACCATTGACCATCACAGAAGCACAAAAAACACATAGACACACAAGAATAAGAAAGAGAAAAGACTAAAAGAATAAAAGAAAGACAACACTAGGTAAACATAGAAGACAATGTTGACCAGGATGTTATGTCAACATTGCTTGCAGCAAATCCTATCAAATAGTGCAAAGGCCAAGAGACCTTCTCAAACTGAAGAATCTCTCTTTATCAAGGGGCTTTGTGAAAATGTCAGCTAACTGATTTGTGGTATCAATGTGTTGTATGTCAATTATTTGTTTGGAGACTAGGTCTCTAAGAAAATGATGTCGAATGTCTATATGCTTGGTGCGTGAGTGTTGAATAGGGTTCTTGGATATGTGAATGGCACTAAGGTTATCACAAAACAGCAAAAGAGTGTCACTTTGAAACCCATATTCATGCAGCATATTGTTCAGCCAA
This sequence comes from Plantago major, assembly GCA_026545765.1. NCBI lineage: Eukaryota > Viridiplantae > Streptophyta > Magnoliopsida > Lamiales > Plantaginaceae > Plantago > Plantago major. The sequence goes on along the minus strand of CM048839.1, from coordinate 79,669,391 downwards.
ATTAATTGAGACACACAACTCCCAGTCGCTACATATTCAGATTCAGCAGTAGAGAGAGACACGCAATTTTGTTTCTTACTATACCATGACACAAGATTTGGTCCAAGATAAAAACAACCTCCACTAGTTGATTTTCGATCATCTAAGTCACCAGCCCAATTAGAATCACTAAATCCCAATAGATTAGTGTTTGAATCACATGCATACCATAATGCAAGATTAGCAGTTCCTGATATATATCTAATGATTCTTTTGACAGCAGTTAAGTGAGATATTTTGGGTTTGGATTGATACCTGGCACACACACAAACAGAGAACATGATGTCCGGTCTGGTGGCTGAAAGATACAAGAGACTTCCAATCATTGATTCTGCATAATGTCAATCAACATCGCCCCAACATCGGTTTCTTTGAGTTTTAGAGATGTAGCCATGGAGTCCGCAAGGTTTGGCATTTTCCAGACCAAATTTTTTGATAAGATTCTTGGCATATTTCTCTTGAGAGATAAAGAGGCCTTCCTGTTTCTGCTGTATCTGGAGCCCCAAGAAGAAACTGAGTTCACCAATCATACTCATCTCAAAAGTTCCTGTCATGGCTTGAACAAACTTATCTAGCAAGGAGAGGTTTGTAGCACCAAAGACAATATCATCAACATAGATTTGAGCAATGCAGATGTCTTTTCCTTTCCTGAGGATAAACAGAGTTTGATCTCCTCACCTCTTTTAAATCCTAACCCAACTAGGAATTACACAACCTAGCATACCAAGCGTGGGGCTTGTTTCAATCCATACAAGGCTTTTCTTAGTTTAAAAACATGGTCAGGATAAAAAGGATCTTCAAACCCTCTAGGTTGTTCAACATACACTTCTTTGTCAATGTAACCATTCAAGAAAGCTCCTTTAACATCCATTTGGTTGAGTTTTATGTTAAGGCAACATGCTAAGGCTAGGAGCAAGCGAATGGACTCTAGTCTAGCAACAGGAGCGAAGGTCTCATCGAAATCAATGCCTTCCACTTGGGTGTAACCTTGAGCAACCAATCTGGCTTTGTTTTTTACAACTATCCCCTTTTCATCACTCTTGTTTTTGAAAATCCACTTGGTGCCTATAACATTTATATTATGGGGGCGGGGAACAAGAGTCCAGACTTCATTTGTTTGAAACTGACGAAGTTCATCTTGCATTGCTTCTATCTAAAAATCATCAGCAAGAGCTTCTTTCACATTTTTAGGTTCAATTAGCGAAACAAAGCACGAGGAACTTACAGAGTGACATATTTCAGCAAGTCTGAGTGTCTCCTTGTAGTTTTTGCGTGTGTTTCCCCTCAAAGTCCTTCCTCCTGGATTTCCAATTACTTGGGAACTGGGATGATCTTTGCGAATTCGAGGAGGAGGATCCTTTCGTGTGTCAGGAGACATAGGTACAGCATTGTTGCCGGATGGATTGTCAGATTCAGCCTCAGTTTCATTATGAGGATCAGCTTGTTCTTCATCATGAGTGTAAATCTGGGATGTTGAATTTAATGTTGGGTCATCATTGCACAGAGGGGATGTTGGCACAACATTGCCCACAACATGGGTTCTTTCATTTTGATCAGCAGCAGGAGTCACAGTTTCTGATACGTTCTCATGTGTAGAAGAGTCAGAGGTTGATTCAATAACCTGTTCAGCACCTGCAGAGATCTTCTTCTGGGCATAGGGCTCAGAGTCATCAAAGGAAACATTCACAGACTTTTGTATAGTCTGCAATCTAGGATTGTATATTCTATAAGCTTGACTATTTTGAGAGTATCCTACAAAGATTCCTTTATCACTTTTAGCATCAAACTTCCCTAGATGTTCTCTATCATTGAGTATGTAACACACACATCCAAATACATGAAAGTACTTGAGATTGGGCTTTCTACCTTTCAACATCTCATATGGAGTGGTTAGAGAACCTGGACGAAGATAGACACGATTGATTATGTGACAAGCAGTGTTCACAGCTTCAGCCCACAACCTTTTTGATAGGTTCATTGAGCTCAACATCACTCGGCCATTTCTTGAAGAGTCCTGTTTTCCTTTCAAAGAACACCATTTTGTTGTGGTGTCTTAGGAGCTAGTATTCATGCATGATTCCTTTCTTTTCAAAGATTTATCAAAGAATTGATTCTAATTCTTTACCATGGTCGATCAATTCTTTAAACAAGAGTAGAGTCTTGATTCTGACATTTTGTATGCCAGTTTTTGAAGGATTCAAAAGTTTCTGATTTTTCTTTCAAAAAATTGACCCAAGTGTATCTAGAGAAATCATCAACTATAATATAGATATACCAGGCTCCTCCTAAACTTTTAGCTTCTATAGGACCCATGAGATCCATATGCAGGAGTTCAAAGCAGTTAAAAGTACCTCTTTGTTGTCCTTCAATCAGAAGTGGTTGATGTGTCACCTTGGTTTGTTTTCCCATAAGACAGTCGCCACACACATGTTTCCCTACATTGGTAAGTTTTGGCACTCCTGTCACCACATTATTTTTGATGATCTTCTCAGTTTAGAGTTGACATGTCCCAATTTCTTATGCCACAGTGTTGCATCATCATGTTGAGCAACATTGCATTTGAGAGGAATGTCCATCACATAGCAGTTGTCCTGTGATCTCACACCTGTCATTACGGTTAATTTGTCCACACAAGTATAAACTTTACAAGAACGTTTATCAAACTTGACTTTCAGATCATCATCACAGAGGTAGCTTATACTAACAAGATTAGCAGTTAACCCTTCAACAAGAAGAACATTCGAGAGTTTCGGATATCCTTTAAGGCACAGTGTTCCCTTTCCAAGTATTTTGCTTTGGTATCCTCCTCCATATGTTGCCGTACCTGTCTTTTGAGCTACAAAGTTTGACGGGTTACCGGTCATGTGCCTAGAACAACCACTGTCGAAGTACCATTTTCCTGCATTGTTAGGGGAAGTAGCAACTGAAAAAGCAACATTGCAAGTATGATTTTCTTTAGCTACCCAAACATGTTTCGAAACACTCTTGTGTTTTCTTATCTATCCTGGAGATTGTCTTGTTTAGTAGAACTAGGAAAGTACTTTAGAGTCTTAAGATTACATCTTTCAGTCTCTGTTGAAGTGGATGTTGTCACAACATTGCGACTAGCATCACTGTTTTGTCTGCTGGAAACTGGATAGGAGGGAATTGTGGAGAGATTACTGAGGTTGGAGGTTTAGAGCTCGTTTTGGAAGCAGAACCAGTTTTGAAAGTATTGTTTTTCTTTTTGAAAGTTTTAGTTCCACTTGAGGATCCTTGACCAGAGTTTTTCCTGAATCTAAGTTTGTTGAACTTCCTTACAAGATTGTTGAAAGCTTCCTCAGTCATATTGTCAGACTCATCACTACTACTATCAGGCTTTGAAGGTTTTGCTTTAGAAACAGAGTGAAGGGAAATACTATGAGTTTTCATACCTTGTCTCTCATTTTCATTTAATTCAAAGTTTTTTAAATTGTTCAACAGGGTATGAAAATCTATAGTTGCCAAGTTATGAGTGTCTTCCAAAATAGTGACTTTGGTATTAAATCTTGAGGAAAGAGATCGAACAGCTTTGGAAACAAGTTGCCTATTAGAAATAGCTTCTCCCAGTCTTTGGACTTCATTTGAGAGAGTCAAAAGTTTTTCAAAATAGGAGTCAATGGTTTCTTCCTCCGCCATTCTTAGATTTTCAAATTGAGACCAAAGCATTCTAAGTTTAGTTTGTTTGACACTAGCATCCCCTTCACAATGACTCTGAAGTAATTCCCAAGCTTGTTTTGCAGTAGTACAGTTTTGAATGATTTTAAACATATGAGAATCTACATGACCAAAGATAGCATTTAAAGCTTTTTCATTATAAGAGCTAAGAAGTATGTCACCTGCAGAGAAGCGTTCTTCAGGTATGGGGACAATGTCATCATCAGCATCAGGTCCTTCAGTTGGCCAGGTGTATCCTTCCAGAATGGATCTCCAAGCACGGCCATCAAGGGACTTGATGTATGTCCTCATCCGAATTTGCCAGTAATGGTAGTTGGACCCATCAAGCACAGGAGGTCTATTATAGTTTGCATCCATTGTAGTAGTACCAAATCCAGACACCAGTAGTTAGGTGGCTGGCTCTGATACCACTTGTAAAAACTTAAGATCCCGGATTGGTACTTTGAAACAAGATCAATAGACAATGTTGCCAACAATTTTGTTCAACAATGTCTACAGTAAACAGATAGCAGCGGATGAATAAAGTAACTTCTATTACCAAGCCAATATATAGAAAAATATATTGGCAACGCCTTAGGCAAAATATCTACTGACAGGAAAAGTAGATCTAATCAACTAGGTTTAATACAATCACAAACGATTGATTAAACAACCAAAACTGCCCTAGAAGAACCAACAGTAAAAGCTATTCTAGGTCGATGTTTGAAAGAGTTATTCCAACAATGAATACTCTTAGACAAACTCTAAAGCTAGCAGAAAACAAGAAGCCTAAAATCTCTTTTGATCTTTTCAAAAAGCTCAAACATTGCTTTGCTGAATCCTTGCATATATATACTTGAGATGTCGACCTCTTCCATCTATGTCGAAAGGCAATAGGATCTTGGCAAAGGCAATTTTTCCTTTTACTTGTTTTCTTCAAAATGCGCATAGAAGGAAATTTCCATATTTCAATTCTTCATAAAATATATTCCTTCTTGCTTTCACCACAAGCTGTTCTTTTTCCTTAAATCAATTCTTGTTCGTTTTGTCAATACTTCCAGTCCAAGTATCCTGTCCAAAGTGCTTTATCTTCGATGTCTGCGGCAATGCTATATCTTCAATGTTATGCCAACATTGAATTCTATCCTGTCACAATGTTATACAACATTGATAATCCTGCAGCTTAAACATTCAACAACAAACACAAACTTGGAACTGATTATTGAAAGACAAGATTATCAAAATATAAGTGCATACTGCACTTTCATATCTGAGAGTAGATATCTGTGGGCACTTTCCTGGTTTTCAGAAAACCTTCTAGTTCTCAGATATCTCTTGTGACACAGCTTGTTTAAAACTATTCGTGTCTTCAAGATATCTGACCAAGGTATCTGCAAAACTATTTCAGTAATCTTGTGCAGTTTCTTCAAATCTTCAATGTCGTTGAACTTGTTCTGCTCGGATGTCTTCTTCTTGGTCTTCTCTTCATAAAATAAAAATTACATTTTGAAACCTAACATCCTATACAAGATTAGCTAGACTATCATACTTAGTGGGCTTCCTCTTTTACAATGTTCAAGTGAACCAAGAGTACTAATCACCTTTCTGAGACTAAGATAAGTCATCATGTTGCTGATCAAAATCTAAACCGATATTTCTAACAAAATATCTAACAAATTTCCTAACAACACCTTTGTTGCCATCAAAGCAACGGACTAGGATGAGAGCCAAAGTACTCCAGTGTTTCTGAAGATGACTTGTTCTGATAGCTTTCAGAATAAAGTCTCCTGGGCAACCTTTTGCATTTTCCAACTGGATTGCCTCAAAAAGTTCTTTGACGCCTTGAATCATTGAGGCGTCCTTGATGTTGATATCTTCAATAGTTCCTCGATTTTTCAATCGGAACAATTTGCAGAAAGCCTTGCAGTCAAGAACAATTTCTTGTCCTTGGACTTCAGTCTGCATGTACTTTTCTTCTTTATCATTCACAACCTTTGTGAAGATTTTGGAGTTGTTGTAGAACTCCAACACATCCAGTGTGGATAGGCCACTGGGTGCAGCAGATAAAAACCTGTAGATATGGAAATTCTTCAACATCCCCAATATCAGTTTCCTTTCTGGTTTTGAAGGTATAACTGCTGGTACATATTTCTTCACTAAGAATGCTCCCCAATTCATTTTATGACTAGGGTTCCAGTCCGAAGGGGTGAATTCTCCCAGAAGGCGTTTATTCAACACCTTAAGTTCTTTTCCTCCTTGCTTTTCAGCAGGAGTAGATGATTCGGCCTTAGGGTTCTTGGTGGTCATCTTCTTTGGTGCCATCTCTTTATATAAAGTTTTGAATAAGTGGTTTTATGTATGATTTTGCACAAGTAATTGAGATTAGTTTATCTTTTCAGAAGACTAAGCACAAAAAGTTGAGTTTGCAGAAATCTTGAGAGATTTTGCTATTTTGATGCAAGTTTGAAATTTCGGATTTGGTAAAAGTGTTTGTCTTTTGCCCAATTCCTATATATATATATAGCAGACAAAACATACATAGATACAACATACATATAGCTGAATATGAATGCGTGTCTTTGCATCTGCATAGGCGTGGTACGTCCTTTGTACTTCATTAAATGTTTAGTGGGCCACGTCTGAATTTCTAAACAGACATTACTTGCTTTGTTTTTATCTCAGCCGTTGAGATCAAACATTTATACATCAAGGGCTTATATTGAATATCTTGTAATGATATCAATCAACAAATGGTAATGTGCCGACTTGATGGATTTTTAATATGCTACATTCATTGTGTCACTTAGTAAAGAGTAGGAACACTTAATCGTTTGAGCTTATCATTCTGAGTGTCAAGTCCTTATCTATATATTGTTTATCATGAAAATGGTAAAAATACAAGACATTGGACATGTTTGACTTTCAGAACTTATACCTTTTGGGCTTTGTGTGTCTTTTCTCTTTATGACTAAATAGTTTCCTGAATTCAAGAATCAGAAACTTCAGTTGTTTGAATGTATTTGACCCACTCTTAGTAAGTAAGTTCTAGTCTTATTTACTCATTGAGTGTGTACCAACCTTTGGCTTTCTGGATACCCGTTCCAGAAATGTTTTGCCTTTCTGAGTGTTGCTACTCAGAAACCTTTGCAACACTTCTTAACAACTTGGCTTTCTGAGAGCATGTTCTCAGAGGCCTACTTCTTTTCTCCCTTACTAATTCTGACTTTAGAGATTCAGGACATTTTTCAGTCCTTAGGCAACTCCATCAATCCAAGCTTATGTCTTAAGGTCAAGAACCGGCTTTCTTGTAGGGGCTTGGTGAAGATATCTGCAAGTTGGTCTTCTGTGCCAATCTTGAGTATCTCTATATTGCCTTTTTCAACATGGTCTCTGATGAAGTGGTGTCTAACATCAATGTGCTTTGTTCTGGCATGGAACTTGGGATTCTGTGTGATTGCAATAGCACTTGTGTTGTCACAGAAAATAGGAGTTTTCTCTTCATTGAGTCTATAGTCTCTGAGTTGTTGTTGAATCCACAGAATTTGTGTTGCACAACAACCAGCAGCAATATATTCAGCCTCTGTGGTAGAAGTTGCAATTGAGTTTTGCTTCTTGCTAAACCATGAGATAAGTCTTGTTCCCATAAACTGACAAGTTCCTGAGGTACTTTTTCTATCAAGCATTGATCCAGAATAGTCAGCATCTGAGTAACCAGCCAAACTCAATCCACCTTCTTTAGGATACCACAAACCTACATTTACTGTACCTTTCACATACGAAAAAATGGCATCTTTTCCAAATTCATAGAAATCACTAACCGCTGAGTTAAGTAGGTCATTCATGATCCCAAAGACCCCTTCTTCAAACTCCGATTCGTATTTTTCATAGATAAATCTCTTTTGCATCATAATACATTCATAGCAATGTTGTAGTGTGATTGCATTGGATTTGTTTGAAATCTAGCACACACTCCAACTGCATATTGAATATCTGGTCTGCTTGTTGTATGGTAAAGTAGTGAACCTATTAATTTCCTATACTTGTGTTCTTCAACACTCTTATGTGATTCAGTATAGGTCATTTTGGTTCCTATGCTCATAGGTATCTTAGCATTCTTTTCAGAGGGCTTAAGATTGAACTTTGTGAGCATGTCTTTTTCTGACAAATGAATATTCCATCATTGAGTTGCTTGACTTGCAATCCTAGGAAATAGTTCAATTCTCCCATCATGCTCATCTCAAACTTATTTTTCATGAGATTTGCAAAGTCATCACAAAGTTGCTTGTCCCTAGATCCAAATATAATGTCATCAACATATACTTGAACTAAGAGCAGTTTCCCATCATGATTTAAGGTAAATAAAGTTTTATCAACTTCACCTTTCTTGAAACCACTTTCCAGAAGGTATTTGGCCAAAGTATCATACCATGCTCTTGGAGCCTGTTTCAGTCCATATAGAGCTTTCTGTAGTTTATAGACCATTCTACTTTCTGAGGAAACTTCAAAACCAGGTGGTTGTTCAACATAGACTTCCTCAGCAAGTTCACCATTCAAGAATGCACTTTTGACATCCATCTGATAAACTTTAAAGTCTTTATGAGCTGCAAAGGCCAGAAAGAGTCTTATTGCATCCAATCTGGCAACTGGTGCATATGACTCATCAAAATCTAAACCTTCAGTCTGGGTGAATCCCTTGGCAACCAACCTTGCTTTGTTTCTGGTTATTTCACCAGATTCATTCATCTTATTTCTGAAAACCCACTTGGTTCCAATCACAGATATTCCTTCTACAAATGGAACTAGTTTCCAAACTTTGTTTCTTTCAAACTGATCCAACTCTTCTTGCATTGCAGAGATCCAGTCTCGGTCTCTTAATGCTTCTTCAATAGTTTTAGGTTCAATGTTTGAGATGAAACATCCAAAGAGAGAATTAGCATTTTCGGCTATTGCTCTCCTAGTCCTACCACCTTGATTGATTGGTCCAATCACATCCTTTGCAGGATGATCCTTGATCTATCTCATCATGGGTTTGGGGCTAGTAGGGTCAACATCTATGTGATCTGAATGTGAATCACTATGATTATGACTTGATATTTCTTCAGTATCTATGACATTTTGTACCACAGAAGGGCGTTGAATGTCTGACACTTGCTCAGTGTGAGGGCTTTCTGGGACATGCCTATCAGAGAGGTCATTTCCAGAATTAGCTCTCTGATGAACATCTTTAGTTTCCATTTCTGGAATTCTCATAGGAAATTCTTCATCATGTCTGAGAATCATCTGGTTGTTACTAGGCATTTCATGCTTTTCTTCGTCAGAGTCATCCTCTCTTTCCATAATGATGTTTTTCTTTTCTGAGGGTTCTTCTTCAGAATCCTTTAACATTAGTTCCTTGAACCTTTTTGAGAGTTCATCATCAAGGGGTGATTTCTTGCTTTCTTCATAGAATACAACATGAACTGATTCTTCAATCTTCTTTGTTCTTTTGTTGTAAACTCTGTAAGATTTGCTATTCATAGAATAACCAAGAAACACTCCTTCATCTACCTTTGGTTGAAATGTTCTTAGATACTCTTTTCCATTGTTAAGAACAAAACATCTACAACCAAACACTTTCAGATGTTTAATATTAGGGGGTCTACCAACCAAGAGCTCATAAGGGGTCTTGTCATGGTGTTTGTTTATCAAACATCTGTTCTGAGTGTAGCATCTTGTTTACTGACTTCAACCCAATAAACTTCACTTATTTCAGTTGTCACCAAAGATTGTCCTTCTTTGCTTCTTTAAGGGTTCTATTTTTCCTTTCTCGCAACACCATTTTGTTGTGGTGTTCTTACAGGAAAGTTGATGTTGTATACCTTCTGGTACAAAACTCCTTTATGTCTTGGTTGACAAATTCAAGATATGGTCTGCTACGATTGCAGATACCTTGTCATTTTTCATGACTTCAAGATTATTTAGCAAGTTTGGTATCTCCACCCTAGCATCAGATTTATGCTTCAGAAAGACAACCCAAGTGAATCTTGAGAAGTCATCTACAACAACAAGACCATACTTCTTTCCTTCATAACTAGTTACAGATGATTCAAAAAGATCCATGTGTAATAGTTCCAGTGGTCTAACACTAGATTGTCTGATTTTGGACTTGAAAGAGATCTTAGATTGTTTCCCCATCTGACAGGCAGAACAGATACCATCCTTTCTGAAAGATGTTTTGGGAAGGCCAACCACTAACTCTTTCTTGGCAAGTTTGTTCAGAGTTTTGAAATTCAAGTGACTCATTCTTTTGTGCCATAACCAGTGCTCTTCCGTGTGACCTGATTGACTCACCATGAGACATTCTTCAGTTGTGGCAGATGCCCAATCGGCAACATAAAGACTGCCTTTCCGCCTAGTAACCAAGACTGTCTGCTTTGACTCATTGTCAATAAGTTTGCAATATTTTGCTTTAAATTTCACAGTAAATCCCTTGTGCAAACCGCTCATGCTAAATAGATTGTATTTCAAACCCTTAACATGTAATACGTCAAGAATTGTTAAGGATCCCAATTGACGTTGCCAAATCGAGAGGGATTTAATTCTCCTCCAAAGAAATCGATGTCCGGTCCATTGTTGCAAGCTTTGTAGTTGACGGATTTGCTTTGTCTCTGCCTTGTGCTTTCCGCATCCACTATCAAATAGCCATTGAGCCTTAGTCCAAGAGGCGTTACAAAACAGAAACAGAGGAGTGTTCTTGCCTCAAAGATAGAACCACTTAGACTAAACATTCTTCCAGTAGGAATCCACATTTTAGTGAATTTCTTGGGAGTTTGTTTTTGTCTAACTTTATCAGAAGGAGAAACAATAGAATCAGTAATTTTGATCTCAATCTTCCTTCTTAAGGTGTTTCTAGGTGTTCCTTTTGGTGCTTTCTGGACCCTGGGTTTCTGGGATTGCTTTTCAGCAAACTTAGCCTTTCTGGCCAGGTTCCTTCTAGCTTTGGCATTCAGTTTTTCAGTGGTTTGAGATTTCTTCCACTTCTGTTTATTGCTACGTGCAATATTAGCCTTGCGCCATTGTTCTTGTCCTTCCTTATATTGTTGTAAAAGGACTTTTCCAATAGCACGATAGCCAATGCCATTTCGAACAACTTTGGCTTTCTGAATGCGGTCTTCAGAAGCCTTACTAGTTTCTGCACCGTCTTTATTTTCATAAAATGGTACAGTAGAGAATTTGCCTATTCCAACAATTCTTCCTTTCCTAGTAATATGGCAATGTGGATAGCTACATGTCTGAGGGTTGTATTTCTTTTCAGAAGCTTCACCCACAAGTTTCTTGTGAACTTGTTGTTCTTTCAAAGGTTGGGTTGCTACTCCTTTTCCTTTGTCAACTACCTTAGCTTTCTGACTAATGCTATAGGTGGTTGAAGAACCATTCTGTTGACTTTTTACAAAGGTCAACCTTTCATCACTCTTCTTCAGAGGAGATGAATTACTCGATTGTTCATCAAGTCCAAGTCCACCTTTCTCAAAGGGATCTCTCAGATATGATTGAACCTCAGTGAGAGTGTCACTAGCCTTTGCATAAGATTGGAAGGATAGCTCTTTCTTTCGAAGTTCCTCATTCTCAGAAAGCAGCTTTATCATTTTCTTATTAAGTTCATCCAAGGCTAGTTTGTGAAAATTTTCATTTTCAGATATCTGATTTTTCAGAAGGGCTATTTCAGCGCTCTTGTTCTCAGATAACCTGTTTAGATCATAAATCTCTTTTTCAAGAGTTTATTTGCTTTCCTCTAGAATTCTGGTTTTGGATTGTGCTGCCAGAATTTATTTCTCATAACTATCCAATTCACTCTTGATTAACTCATGATCCTCAATTCCATCATCACTCTCATAGTACGTAAATTGTGAAATGTTTGTTACCTCATCCATAAGACACATTTCAATGTTGGAGATGTCGGACCACAATCTCAAAGAACTCCACACATTTCATTCTTCTTAAGGTCAAGTCGATTACGTGGGTGATTCCACACAATTCGTGATGGTAGGTTTGAGTTATCTGAATCTCCATCTTCGTAATCTCAATATCTAGAGCATCAAGTTGATTTGAATCTTCTTCCTTTCTTGATCAAGAAGGCCCTTTGATTTCTTTTGTAATTTCTTCATCCTTCTTGTCACATGTCTTGAGCTTGTTTAAAGGTGACAATCTCTTGAAGTGACAAGGCTTTTGACAATAGAAGCGATATCATTTCCTATCTCTGCGATTCAAGATTAACACCTTTACGAATGGGGTCTTCAGAGAGTTGTTTAGTTGAATGTTCTTGTATGATGATAGTTTGGGCCAAGATGCTTTTTCAGCTTTTCTTTAGCTTTTCTTCTCTCAATCTCTTGACTCACAAATTTATTCATGTGTCTTACTGCAAGAGCATTTTCTTCAGATGCGTCTTTGGTATCTTTCTTTTCAGAAGTACCTTGAGAGACTAGAGCAACACTTTGCAACTTCTCAGCTGTTTGTTCTCTCTGAGTTGTCTCATAATCTACAGTAGCAAGATGAGAGAAAGTTCTACTGGAGTAATATTTGGCATTCCTTGGTTGAAATAAAAGAATTTAGTGTGTTCCCAGTTGTGATTGAGACTTCTGACAATAGTCTTAATCTTTTCTGGCTGGGAGTATCTGTTGCTTTCACCAAGTGCTGCCATATCACTCATAAGAGTAGTAAACCTGAAATCAAGTTCTTCCAGAGTTTCAGTGGGACCTTGCTTGAAGTTTTGGAACTTCAATTTAAGAACTTCGAACTTGTTTTCTTTGGTTTTCTCGCCCGCATGATTTCTTCAATCAATTGCCAGGCAACTTTCGCCGTTTTAGCACCCCACAGTTTACACTGTATGTGCTCAGGTGTCGATCTGATGATTATATTACGAGTTTGACCATCCAATCTGTGTCTCTTGGCATCTTCAGATGTCCAGAGCTCTCTTGGCTCGTCTTCATACATAATGCTTCCACGAGCAACACAACCACTATCACTAGCAGTCGCATCCTCGCTTCCATCTTCCTTGTCTGAGGCTTTTCTTCCATCAGACACCTCAATAACTTGTTTGAGTTGTCTGATTTTAATAGGCCCTTCATTGATGACATAGATCATCTCATCACTAATGGCCTCCAGATGGAGCATCATGTTGTTCTTCCATTTGTCGTAGTTTTCTGGCTTCAGAATGGGTGCATCACTCAGAGACATTCCTGCGCACTTAACACACAAATTATATAGTCCTCAGAGAGGGACAAAGTTTCTTCACCTATCTAGGGATCTAGGTTCAGTGCAGAAGGCTTGGGAACCTCCTGATCTGATACCACTTGTTGGTCCAGATAACGGCAAAGTAAAAGACTAGGGGGGGGGGGGGTGAATAGTCTTTTAAAACTTTTGTCGATAAACACAGTTTCTCAGAAACTTGGGGGTTTCTGATACTTAAATTCAGAGCGCGGAAGACTTTAAGATAGGTAAGTGCAGAAACAAAAGGTATGTGTGTGTGCTTTGCTGAAAGATAAATGCAGAAAGGTAAATTACACAGCAAGTATAGTGGTATCTGGAGGTGGCGTAATCCTCTAACTAATCCACTTCGGTCTTTCTGAGACCTAGAATTCACTAGAACAGATAATTGAGTCCACCTTACAATAATCCTATTCTAAGATTCCTAAACAAATGGTTCCCAACCAAATGTTCCCCCTGAGTTATTCCCCAGCTCATAGAGCTAAGTACTTCCTCTACTCAGATAACCTTGGAGTTATTCCCTGATTTCCCAAATCAAGTACTTCCTCTACTCCACGCCTTGATGGTGTTGGTTATAAGGTTTGTCAGACAGGCTTCTTGTATAACTTTTCAGTTATGTTTCCAGAGAGCCTAATAGAACAAGACTACTTAATACACTTGTTCAGTGTATGGCAATCTGCTCTTTACTGATCCAAGTAATTGATGTCCGTTCTGGAGAATGAGCTTCAGAAAGGTTATCTGATAGTTCAACTCTTTCACGAATAACAATCTCTTGTTAAGGTTCCGGACAACTTAGAACTACTAGTGATTCTTCAAGCAACAGAAAGCTTTCAGATCGGGTAGTAGAGTGCTTGAGAGAATACTTTGCTAGATTGTAAGTTTGCAAGTTAGATCGTTCTTTGGTCGTTGTATTTCTCAGCATCTAAGTGTGTGATATTTATAGATGAATTAGAGAGTCGTTGGGATGTTATCCGTTAGACACAATTCAAATTCAGTGTATACTTATCTTGAAATGAGTACTCATAATTCCTTGTCTCATATCTCAGAGAGGACTGTGCTTTAGCGGCTTTTCTGCCGATGCAATTAATGCATATGTACTATTTCTTGTCCTGTAGTCTTCAACGGATACATTAGCCTTTCTGATGGCTTGCATGCTCCATACTCATGATGTCATATGTTTCAGAATCATGTTTCAAAAGTAACTAAATGCACTTAAGAAAGGATTAAGGACATAGTCTTTCCGAGTGAGACTAAACCTTGGTGTCTTCATAAATCTTGTGCAATCTCCGGTCTTGTAATCTTCAGAAAAGCTCCATTGCTAGGATTGATCTTCATGGTCTTGTTGGAAATAAAAATTACATTCAGAGACCTATAATCCTAAAACAAGATTTACTAGACTAATCATACTCAGTGATTTCCTCTTTTACAATGTTCAAGTGAACTAAGAGTACTTAATCACCTTTCTGGCTAAGATAAGAACATGTGATGTATGATCAAAATACTAACAGATATTCCTAACACATTTGTATGACAAAATCAAGTCGGTGCGACTCGATTTTGATGAATGTGAGCTAATGGATTTAGTCCACCCCAACAAGCGACATTTGAGAGAATTAGATCTCTTTGTTGATATCATAAGCAATGATATGCCCGATGATGAATTAGTTTATTCATATATGTTTTAACGAATCCTTAACTAAAAGGTATGTAACTTTTCAATTATTTTATGTTATTTATTCTCATTTATTTTTCATGTCGTGCCAAATTTTCTAATTATTGACACATGCAACCACAAAGTGTTGGTGTTGTTCGACTGTCTTTATATGATCCAGTTATGCACCATGAAGCCTCCGAATTGGTCTACCGGGGATGTAAACACTTTGATCTTTCGCTAGTTGCATACTTATTATAATTGATGTCAATGTTCCATTTCTCAATTAGTTATACATCAACATGTTTTTCTTTTCAGCTACTCGACAATATAGCCAACATGATTTGGGAGGAAGAAAAATGGAATGAAAATAAATTTATCCATTGGACATTTCCACAATTGTTTAGTGTAAGGATTTTTCTTGGTATATATTAATTACTACTAGATTCATTTTTTAATTTATTTATATTATTTATTCATCTATAACTTATACAAATGGTACCATTTGCTTATGTTTGACACAACAATTAGCCTTGGGCAATCGTCATGAAGGATTTATAAATAAGAGAATTTTGGAGATACCAAGACTCAAAAGTTTCGTGGACCTACAAGTTTTTGCGAATCGGTAAGCATTCCTATGTGATGGTAGCCATTGGTTCCTGGTGACAGTCGAATTGCAGAAGAAGCAACTTATAATTGCAGACACTATACGAAATAAGTCTGACAACAACTAGTATTGCAACAGTCAGTTGATGTTTTTATTAAATATAGCCAAAAAAATTCAAAGCAACATATTCTTATATGATGAATATGGTATTCTGTAAAGGTTCGACGTTGCGAGGCCATTTCTAAACTCCGTCAGGAGGAACCATTCAAGAATATTAATTATGAAAAGTTCTAGTATGTGTTTGATGAAACTGTTATTCTACAAAATGATGCGTATGTTTATTCTTGGGCTTAACTTTCTTTACGCATATAATGTTTAAATGTCTAAATGTAGTGCAATAATGATCGTTGCCTCTTGTATGGATAGTTGTGGTTTATACATGAGTCTTATGATGTTGTATCCAAGAGTTGTCACAAAAAATTTAAGTGTGGTAATCCAGATTGCATTTGTGTTTCTATATATGGTTGATATTTGTCATTTACATGTCTTTAATTTGATGAACTCTAACGTCATACAACTTAGTAGGTTGTCGCACGATACCAACTGGCAGCATTGATCTACAGGAGTGCACTGAACAAGGTTCAACACGGGTGAGTTTACCGTATCAATGACATTTTTGAACTAGATTATCTTATTACACTTGTATTTATATCATTGTTTTATGCAGGTTGGTGGTGAAATTTATCGTAGAATGTAGGTGGGAAACAATTGTAATTGAGGGACTTGATTCTATGATGATAACAAATGACGATGAGAGAGATCAATGCAAAAAGGTGAATCTTTCGCTTGACAATATCATTGTTGTACGATCTTTCCTGCTGGAATACGTTAACGACGGGAGGGATACAATTCTTATTGATCTTGTCATGGAGCCTTTGGAAGAAATTTAAAATCATGGAATGAACCAAGACATTCGAGATTACAATTTCAATTAGACTATCGACTATCTACTTTAATCCGGTTTTTCTTAGATTTTTTACACACATGTCATGGATCCTTTTATACTTTGAAATTTGTTTGATATTCATATCATTTACATTTCGGACACACATATAGTTATTTAAACCTTTCTTGCTAATAATAATAATGATCCAGAATCACTTGGCCACGCGTTACGCCAAGTCGACTTGGCGTTACGCTTAGTTTCTACTTGGCGACACCTAGTCTTGCTTGGGAGCATTTTGACAAGGTTTTGAATCTTTCACGTATTACTGGCTTATTAGTTGTGTTCTAACATCTTCCTTGAATCTCAGGCCCTCCGCTGGCAGCCGTCAACAACCTTTGCACTATTACAATGAGGGAAGCCTTCTCAAATCAATTCTTCTTTCTCTCTTCACTCGATTGCTCAGGGGCGAGCACGAGTTTAGGTTTGGGGAGGGGTGTCTTGATTTGCTTAAGGCTACGTGCTTGTATTTTTCCATTTGTATGTTTTGTCTGCTTGCTTTGCCAGGTCTTTTGTTTAGTCATTTCTTTTGTGTCTAAGTCTCCTATCTATTGCTTGAATTAAACCTGTTAGCTGCTTGTGTTTTGATTGATCATTGACTAGAAGTGGTTGACAACGTTTTAAATTTTCTAAGTTCGTTTTGCATGTAAATAGAAAGTTTGTTCTAATTCTGTAGTCCAAAAGCTAGTGAGCAAACCTTAGCCGATGAAAACAACATTATACTGGCAATTTTGCACTATGTGACTTTCTAGGAAGAGCAAACTCTTTTGTTTGTGCCTCATCAATGCTCATGTGTACTCTGTTTGAGTTAAGTAAGACGAACGACATGTTTTCATTTTCTATTTTCTCAATCCAAACCCGTTCTAGGGAACAAGTTTGGGGAGGAGGTTTCCATTTGCACTACTTGTTAGATGACATGTACTATGGTGTTGTTGTATTGGTAAAAATACACTATCGACCCATTGATGTGACCATGAAATGTGCGATTTTGCACGCTTTTAGACCCTCATTTTTTGCCCAAGATTCAATATTCGTATCATATTTTGGCCAATTAGCAACTTCTTGTGTATTTTGTAGGTCATGATCGTATTTTTGAGGAATTGCAAGATTTCAGGTACCAAAACGTCATATATTTGGGCGAAATCGGGAAAGTTAAAAAAATGTTGAGTTGGCCGTTGCACGGAGTTTGAGGTGTCGAAACACCAACAAATGCGAAGATAATTGAAGATGCTACAACATTGTAGAAGAACACTTTTCGTGGAAACGAAGTTAAGCAGCCCGAAATCGAAGAACGAAGAAATCAGATAAAAACTTGAAGATATCGAAGCTTGGCGGTCGACAGTCGATCGCAGAAGGCCTTGTGTGGTCCACTGTCGGCCGCAGTGGTGCAGAATGTTCTGGAAATTGGGTTTTTCCTGGCCAGTCAGGCTAGAGCCCCCCTTTCTAACCTTCACTAATGATGAATGGCGGCCAGAGCTCGAAATTTACAGTATAAATAATTCTACACCGCTCACAAAGCAGCTCTACTGAGAGAGAACCAGTCCTCGGGGAAGTGAAATCGCAAATCCGCTAGCCGTCAGGCACCCAGAAGGAGGAAACCCTAGAAGCAACACGAAGACATCAGAGACTAAGCTTCTTCTTCTTTCTTTCATTGTACTTTTTTTTTTCTGTCTTTAGTGGAATACAATGAGTAGCTAACTTTCTCTTGTAAAGGCGAACCGCCAAAACTTTGCTGTTGCTATTTCTTTATATGTCATGTTATATTAATGGAATAGTTATTAAATGCAATTCGTGGTTATTCAACTCTATACATCCTTCATTGTATGATGTTCTACTGAGTGACACAGTAGTTTCATTAAACTGAGTAGGGGTACTCGTGCCAACTGCGCCTTGACACTGTTAGGAATATCTGTTTAGATTTTGATCAGCAACCTAATGACTTATCTTAGCTCAGAAAGGTGATTAGTACTCTTAGTTCACTTGAACACTGTAAAAGAGGAAACTCACTGAGTAAGATAGTCTAGCAAATCTTGTATAGGATGTTAGGTCTCGACTCGAAATGTAATTTTTATTTTCTGAAGAAGACCAAGAAGAAGGCATCCAGCAGGAAAAGATCAACGGATTTGAAGATTTGAAGACTGCACAAGATTGCTGAAGACAAGGGTTTTCCAAAAACTTATGTCCAGATATCTTGAAGAAACAAGTGTTTCGAAACATATTTGTTGCAAAAGATATCTGAGAATAAAAGGTTTCTGAGACAAGGAAAGTGCCCACAGATATCTACACTCAGATACCTTGGACATAAAATATGCTTCAGAAAAAGAAACATATTATAACAAGTTGTTCAAACAAGTGGTATCTGGAGCTATGATGATCTCTGGAAAAGAACGTGCAAAGCCTCCGAAAGCTTGCATAGTTCCGTTGGCACTACAGGACAAAATATAGTACAGTGCATTAAATGCGCAGACAGAAATGTCTGAACAAAAGCGGTAGCTTCTGAAGAAGAAGACAAGCACATAAGATTATATTCAGATATCAATAGTTTGAATTTGATTTAAGCCTAACGGATACTATTCAAACGGCACTCAAAATTCATCTATAAATATCAACACTTAGACTGCTTGAGAACACACCTTAGAACACACTGAACTCCAAGAACACTGAATACTAGCGCTCTCAAACAAACTACTTACCTTCAAGCTTTCTGTTGCGACCAAAGATCTTGATTCTAAGTAGCACAAAAGTTCTAAGTGTCCTGATCCTTAACGAGCATTGTTATTTGTGAAAGAGTTGAACTAAGATTTCTTATCTAAGTTTCATTCTCTTGAACACTTATTATAGACTTGGGTTAGTAGAGAACAAGATACCATACATTGCAAAATGTATTAAGTATACTTGATTCACAGAGCTATCTGAATAACTGAACAAGTTATTAAAGAAGCTCACCTGACAAACAAACCTAAAACCAACACCATATACGGCGTGGAGTACAAGAAGTACTTAGTTTGGGAAACTAAGGAATAACTCCAAGGTTATTGAGCAAAGGAAGTACTTAGTTTGGGAAACTAAGGAACAGCTCAAAAGGTTTCTAAGTACAGGAAGTACTTGGCTGTGAATGCCGGGGAATAACTCAGGGGGAACACTTGGTTGGGAACCTAGTGCATTTAGGAATCAAGAAAAGATATATGTAAGGTTACCTCATTTATCTTAGTGTATTCTAGGTCTGAGAAAGACCGAAGTGGATTAGTTGAAGGATTACGCCACCTTCAGATACCACTATAAAAAGACTTGTGTTATTTACTTTCTGCAGTTTATTACTTGTTTTACTTATATTGCAAAGTACTTACACTTATCTTGCTGAACACGTGCACTTATCTCAGAAGTCTTCCGCTCTCTGAAATTAAGTATCAGATATCTTCACAGATATCTGAGAAACTGTGCTTATCGACAAAAGTTTTAAAAGACTATTCACCCCCCCCCCCAGTCTTTTACTTTGCCGTTATCTGGACCAACAAGTTGTATCAGAGCGGGAGGTTCCCAAGCCTTCTGCACTGAACCTAGATCCCAGATAAGTGCCCACTAACTGCTTTTCAACTACACTTGATTCGTTTGTTTAGTGTGTTTGCTGCAGGATGTCTTTAAGTGACGCCCCGATTCTCAAACCAGAGAATTATGAGAAATGGAAGAACAACATGATGCTCCACCTAGAAGCCATCAGTTTGAGGATGCTCTTGCTGTAAAGCAAATGGGAAAAATATGTCAGTCGAGAAATTGAGAGAAGAAAAGCCAAAAAGAAGCTGAAAAAGCATCTAGGCTCAAACTATCACCAGTACAAAAATATGCAAAGCTCGCTGAACAAGCCAGCTCAAAAAGCATCAAGTACTGTGGAAGCAGAAATAGGAAATGATATTTGTTTCTATTGTCAGAAACCTGGTCATTTCAAGAAGGATTGTCCTGTCTTCAACAAATTTAAGACATGTGACAAGAAAGATAGAAGAATCTTCAAAAGAAGTCAAAGAGCTATGTTCACTGAAGAAAGGAAAAAGATTCAACTCCAACTGGATGCTCTAAATATTGAGTCTGATTCTGAGGATGAGGATTCAGATGATTCCACACTGCCTTCCCCAGAAATATGCGGTGTTTCTCATGAAGTAATTGACTTTGGTCAAAAGAAGAAAGAAGTGTGTGGAATGGCTGAAGAAATCTTCCCAGATATCTCCAACATTGAACCTTGTCTAATGGCTGATGAGGTAACACATACTTCCTGTTATACTTATGAAAGTGATGACGAAGGAATCAAAGAACTCGAAAATCTCAGAAAAGAAATTGATCTTTACAAAAGAGAATTTCTGATGTTCTGAGCTAGAGGCGAAAATTTCGAAGAAGAAAAGAATTCTCTTGCAAAGGAAAATTCTAAATTAATCAAGATATCTGAGAAAAAGGATGCTGAAAATGCATTTCTCAAGGCTTAGATATCTGAGACCAAAAAGCCACAAAAAGAAGCAATGGCCAATCTTCAAAAGAAATGTGAAGGTCTTCTTTCTGAGAATAAGGAACTCAAAAGGAAAGAACTATCCTTTGAATCTTATGCCAAAGCTAGTGACACTCTTACTGAAGTACAATCTTATTTAAGAGATCCTTCAGAAAAGAGAGGACTTGGGCTGGACACACACACAGACAGTTCCACCACTCTGAATAAGAGTAATGAAGGACTAACATTCGTCAGTGCTCAGCAAGGTGATTCCCAAACAATCTATAGTATCAGTCAGAAAGCTAAGATTGTTGACAAAGGAAAGGCAGTTGCGACCAAGCCTTTGTGGGAAAAACAAGTCCAAAAGAAAACTGTGGGAAATGTCGCTGAAAAGAAACATAACACTGAGAAGTGCAATCACCCACAGTGCTATGTCTCTCAAAAAGGAAAAATTGCAGGAGTTGGCAAATTTTCTTAAGTCACATTTTCTGGAAAGAAAATTGATCATCTAGAGACTAGCAAAGCTGCTGAGAAGAGATCTCAGACATCATCAGGTGCTCGGAATGGTATTGGCTATAAACCCATTAGGAAACAACTTGCTCGCGAATACAAACAAGAGCATGAACGATGGTTAAAGGCTAGAATTGCTCACAGCAATTATCAGAAGTGGAAGATAAATCAAGCCACTGAAAATCTGAATGCCAGGGCTAGAAGAAATCTGGCTAGGAAAGCTAAGTTTGCTGAAAAGCAGACTCAGAAATCTGACAGGTATCTGAAAGCACCAAATGGAGCACCTAGGAACACACCAAGGAAGAAAATAGTTCTTAACAACAATGATACTAATCATTTAACTAAGATTCCTCCTTATGTTCCTGTTAGACAAAAGAATGTTCTTAAGAAATTCATTCAAAAGTGGATTTCTACTGGAAGATTCTTTAATCCAGATGGTTCCATTGTTGGTATGAGAACCTAATCTCCTGTTTCCTGTTTTGTGCAGAACACTCTAAAGACTAACTCAAAGTGGCATTTTGATAGTGGATGTGGGAAGCACATGACAGGAGACAAAGCAAATCTGATTAACTACAAAAAATGCAATGATGGACCAATTATCAGGTTTGCTGGAGGAGATGAAAATCCAACCATAGGTTTTGGCAATTTGAAGTTCGGCGCCCTCACAATCTCTGAAGTACTTCATGTAAAGGGATTGAAATATAATCTCCTAAGCATGAGTCAACTAGTAGACAAAGGGTACACGATCAAGATCAAGTCAAAACTATGTAAAGTGATTGACAATGAGTCAAAGCAGACAGTCTTGGTTGCAAGGCATAAATGAAATCTTTATGTTGCTGATTGGGCATCCGCCACAACCGAAGAATGTCTCATGGTGAGTCAATCTGGCCACACTGAAGAAAATTGGCTATGGCATAAAAGAATGAGTCACTTGAATTTCAAAACTCTGAATAAACTAGCCAAGAAAGAGTTGGTGGTTGGTTTACCCAAAATGGCATATAGAAAAGAAGGTGTATGCTCAGCTTGCCAAATGGGAAAACAATCCAAAGCATCTTTCAAGTCTAAAACTAGACATTCCAGTGAGAGGCCACTGCAAATGTTACATATGGATCTGTTTGAATCCTCAGTAACTAGTTATGCAGGAAAGAAGTATAGTCTGGTTGTTGTTGATGATTACTCAAGATTCACTTGGGTTGTCTTTCTCAAACACAAATCTGATGCAAGGGTTGAGATACCTAACTTGCTGAATAAGCTCGAAGTCTTGAAAAATGACAAGGTATCTGTAATAAGAACAGACCATGGTACTGAGTTTGTGAACCAGTGCATCAAAGAGTTTTGTACTTGCAAATGTATACAACATCAACTATCTTCTGTAAGGACACCACAACAAAATGGTGTTGCTGAAAGAAAGAATAGGACCCTGAAAGAAGCAGCAAGAACAATGCTTGCTGACACCGAAATAAGTGAGAACTATTGGGTTGAAGTTGTAAACACAGCATGCTACACTCAAAATAGATGTCTGATTAACAAACACCATGACAAAACTCCGTACGAGATTTTCATTGGTAGACCCCCTAGTATCAAACATCTAAGGGTGTTTGGTTGCAGATGTTTCGTTCTTAACAATGGAAAAGAATACTTGAGAACATTTCAACCAAAGGCAGATGAAGGAGTATTTCTTGGTTATTCTCTGAATAGCAAAGCCTACAGAATCTACAACAAAAGAACGCAAAAGATCGAAGAATGTATTCACGTAGTATTCTATGAAGGAATCAAGAAAGTACTCTTGAATGATGATCTCTCAGATAGGTTCAAAGAACTAATGATTAAAGAGTCTGAAAAAGGATCCTCAGAAGGAAACAATTCTATCATTCAAATAGAGGATGAGTCTGACGATGAAAAGCAACATATGCTTAGTAACAACCAGATGACTCTAAGACATGATGAAGAATTTCCTATGAGAATTCTAGAAATGGAACAGGCTACTGAGAACCTTCATCATGAAAAGGTATCTGAAAATGAGATTGCTGAAATGCAAGATCCAAATATCTCTAACACTGGAAAAGTGTCAGATATCCATGACATTTCCCATGTGTCAGATATCCGAGATACTGCACAAGTATCTCATCAAGATCATATTGATTCACATTCAAATCAAATTGATATTGACCCTACTAGTTCAAAACCCATTATGAAATGGATAAGAAATCATCCTTCAAAAGATGTGACTGGTCCCATAGACCAAGGAGTTAGAACTAGAAGAGCAATCGCTGAAAATGCAAGTTGTCTCTATGGATGTTTCATCTCAAAAATTGAACCAAAGACTATAGAAGAAGCATTAAAAGATTAAGATTGGATCTCTGCAATGCAAGAAGAGTTGGATCAATTTGAGAGAAACAAAGTCTGGAACCGGTTCCATTTGTGACGGAATATCTGTAATCGGAACCAAGTGGGTTTTCGAAACAAAATGAATGAGTCCGTGAAATAACCGTAAAAAAGCTAGGTTGGTTGCCAAGGATTCACCTGCATGAAGGACTAGATTTTGATGAATCTTATGCACCATTGCAAGATTGGATGCAATAAGACTCTTTCTAGCCTTTGACTCATAATGACTTTCTGATTTATCGATGGATGTCAAGAGTACATTTCTAAATGGTGAACTGGCCGAGGAAGTCTATGTTGAGCAACCACCGGTTTTGAAGTTTCCTGAGAAAGTAGGATGGTCTATAAGCTTGTAAAGCTACGTATGGGTGAAACAAGCTCCAAGAGCATGGTATGATACATTGGCCGATACCTACTAGAAAGTGGCTTCAAGAAAGGAGATGTTGACAAAACACTCTTCACCTCGAACCATAACGGAAACCGCTTTTAGTTCAAGTATATGTTGATGACATTATATTTGGATCTAAAGACAAGCAACTTTGTGAAGATTTTCTGAACTCATGAAATGTAAATTTGAGATGAGCATGATGGGAGAATTGAATTACTTCCTAGGCTGCAAGTCAAGCAACTCAATGATGGAATATTCATTAGTCAAACAAAGTATGCAAAGGACATGCTCAAATTTAATCTAAAGCCTTCAAAAGAATGCTAAGATACCAATGAGCATCGAACCAAATTGACCTACACCGAATCGACAAGAGTGTTGAAGAACACAAGTATAGGAAATTGATTGGATCACTACTTTACCTCACCGCAAGTAGACACGATATTCAATATGCGGTTGGAGTGTGCTAGATTTCGGACAAATCCAATGCGGTCACACTACAACATTGCTATGAAAATATTAAGGTATGTAAAAGTCTTGTAGAAGTTGGATTGTGGTATCCAAAAGAGAGTGGATTGAGTTTGGTTGGCTATTAGGATGCCGACTATCTTTGGATCATTGCTTGATAGAAAAGCACCTCAGGAACTTGTCAATTTCTTGGTGCTAGATTAATATCATGGTTCAAAGAAGAAACAAAATTCAATTGCCACATCTACCACAGAGGTGAATATATTCTTCTTTGGGTGTTGTGCTTCACAGATATTGTGGATACAACAACAACTCAAAGACTATGGACTCAATGAAGAGAAAACTCCCATTTTCTGTGACAACACAAGTGCCATTGCCATAACTCAGAATCCTAAGTTTCATGCAAGAACAAAGCACATTGATGTTAAACACCACTTCATCAGAGACCATGTTGAAAAAGGCAATATAGAGATACTCAAGATTGGCACTGAAGACCAACTTGCAGATATCTTCACTAAGCCACTACAAGAAAGTAGATTCTTAGCCTTAAGACACAGTCTTGGACTAATGGAGCTACCAAAGAATTGAAAAAGTTCAGAAAAGAGATATCAAAGAAGAAAGAAGAGAAATCTAGAACGGGTATCCAGAGAAGAGGAATCTGGAGCGGGTATCCAGAAACCAAAGGCTAAAGGGTAAAATGGCTATGTGAAGATCTACGAGGCGAATTTTCGGATATCTAGATCACTCGATGAGGGAAAAGAAGAGAATAGACAAATTGGTTGCATTTAACTACTATCTTGAAATTTGTATCATTACTATCGTTGTGTAAAACTTAGACAAATACTAAGTGTGAGATAGACTCAGATGCAAACAGTGTTCTTAGGCACACAGAGAAATGTGATTCAGATAGCTAATAGACAAAATTCATTAAACGGACACAATTACATTTGTTGATTGTGATCATTGCTGAAGAAGCAATGGTGACCCTTGATGAATTGGGCGATTGATCTTTCTGGAAGATTAACTCTCAGTAAATAGTGGACTGTTGAAATTCCAACAGGGCCCACTATGCATTTAATGCCGAACAAGCTTTTACTCACGCCTGCCTGCAATTCACAGATACTTACACACAAAATCAATTTGTATGTATATGACTGTGGATATTACATTGCTATATATATGGGATTTTGGCAAAAGAAATTACTTTCGCCTAATCCGACATACAGACTTGCACAAGAATAGCAAAATTATCTTCTTCTATTTCTCTGCAAATTTCTTCAACCTCTGCAAATCTACATTAGTTTTACGCAAACAATCACTAATCTCTAACCCAAACTTCTTTCAAACTTGAAAAACTTACACTATATAAAGAGATGGCTCCTAGCGTCACTACGAAACCCCAATCTTCTATCACGATGCTTTGAAAAGAAAGCACCAGAGTTGGTGATAGTAAACAATCGATTGGTAGGAGACTTTAATCCCGATCATTGGACTTCAAATCACAGGATGATTTGGGGTGGTGCCATGATTGAGGAATACCTCACAGCTGCTGTTGAAAACCAAGCCGATAGGAAACTGATCCTTGACATGCTTGAAAAGGCACAAATCAAGGGTTTTCTATCTGCTCTTCCCAGTGGAATCTCTTCACTAGATGTGTTAGAATTCTAAAATAACTCCAGGATTATATCCTGTGTTTCTGAAGGCACTGCAATAGTGTCTATAAAGACTTCAGTCCAAGGATAGTAAATCCTTCTGGACTTAACAACTTTCTGCAAGTTGTTTGAATTTCAAAATCTTTGAAAGGATTTTGAAATAGACACCAAGTATGATGATCTCCTTGAAGGTGTAAAACAGCTATACACTGGCGTGTGTGATCTTGAAAAATCAGATACACCCACTGATTTCAAGCTTGCTGACATCAGAACCAGACATCTATTGGTTCACTGGGATGTGTTGGCATGCATTCTTCACAGATGCTTTGATGATCTACAAGGAGGTCCTGACCAGATAAGCCAAGAACGCTGGATGATGATGTTCTTGCTACAACAACAAGATAAAAGGCTGGAAAACCCTTTTAATTGGGGGAAGTACGCCTTCATGAAATTTGTGAAGAAGATTCAAGGCTTTGAGCCTACAATCGCTAAGGGACTTGCTGAGCCAAAGGCCACGATAGCTATGGTGCGAAGATATGCTACTTCTTGGAATGTCTTGGCATTGAGCTCGGAGACGGTAGATATTGCCAGTGAGAACCTACTCTACAAATATGAGTATACAAACATGATGAAAAAGGTTCTTGGATCTCGAAGGTTCAAGAAACAAAAGGCGAAGAGGTATCGAGGAAAAGTTGCGACCAAGAAGCCCAGAACTTCACGAAAGAAGTCTGCTGGCAAATCAGAAGGCACACCCATTGAGGTTGTCGATTCCCAGATACCTGCCGTAGCTGCCGATGAACTCATAAATGCAGATGAACTCATCAATGCTGCAAAAGAGGTATAGACTACTGAAAAAGTAGACTCAGCAAGAGAAAGTGCTTTCAGAAATGTGAAGACTATTACAGAAAGCCTTGCTGATGAACTCATAAATCTTGCCAAGCGGTGAAAGATACCAAGCCCTATCTGCAGAAACCGCAGGAATTATGGACTAATTAGTTCCTAATGCTGATGAAAGCTCTGATGATGAAGATGATGAACTAGTCATCTCTCAAGTCCTAGAAAAATCGAAAAGGGCTAAGGTTACTAAAATTATGGCGGTGTAGAGGTATCGAAGAAGAACCTACACCACAAGTTCTTGAACAAGCACCTATAGCAAAGGTTGTTGGTGCCATCACACCATCGAGGATCCACATATGCACAACTTCAAGAAGCCCTGATGAGTGGTGACCTAGTATTGGCTGACGCTGATGTCAATGCCACACTTAAAGATCTGGAAGAGCTCTCCAATGCTCAAACGTCTGCTTCCAGACAACAACAACAGCCACAACCACAACAGCCACAAGTGGTTGATGAAATGGTAAATGAACTTCATTTCGACATGCCAGCAATGCAATTATCTTGAAGAAAATCCTGCAAATGAGCGGTTCCCCAACTCAAGAGAGGATCAAACTGAGACACCTACTCAGAATGATCAACCAGGGGAGGCAACTGAGTTAGCCACTCAGGAAAAGGTTGAAGTACCTCAAACTTCCAACAAAGAAGCAACACTGGAACAACGAGACCAACTCATGGAAGGGTCACAAGTTTCAGAGACTACTCAGCCTGACATTGCTCAGGCTGAATTAGAAACAAAAGAGCAAGAGGAAGCTGCAAAGCTTGCCTCAGAATCTGAGAAGGAGGCTTCCATAGCCTCGCCACTTAAGCAGGAGCACATCTCACAGGCTCCAATCGAAATAAAATGAAGAGACTGAAAAGTCTATCTCTTCAGAAAAGAATCCAGAGACTTCCAAGGTCTCTGAGGAACAAGTATCTGAACCTTCTGCAGAGAAGGTATGTAATTCAGATACCTATAATCTTCAAAGACAAATCTCTGATCATTTTTCTCAAACTAACACTGTCTACTTAAACAGGTTCAAAAAGAAGTAGAAGTTGCTGGGGAATTGCCTGCTCAATCCCCACAACAAATGGAAATTGATGAGGCATCAAAACCTTCATCACAAGAAAAATTTCCAGAGACTGCACAAGTATCTGAGCAACAAGTATCTGAGCCTCCAATAGTGGAGGTAATTGACCTCTCAGATATCTGATTCTGAAAATAGAACTTTTTCTTGATAAAATTTCCTAAGTGTTATGTTTCTAATCTCAGGTTCAAAAAGAAAGAGAGGATGCTGAGGATCAGACTTCCAAGTCTCCTCCTCACACCAAGATATCTGAGGCACCTGGAACCTCAGTAGTCCAACCCTCAGGTAACACAGATACTTGACTACTCTAAAACTCAGATATCTAAACAAGTTTTGAAACTAATTCAAAACTCTTTCTTTCAGGCTCAAAGTAGTGCCAAAAAGGAGTCAAATGATGACTATGAGAACCTTCTTCCCTTCTTGAAGACTCATACCTTGCCAAAGCATATTCAATGCTTCAAGAAATGGCAGAGGTTAAGGTGCTCTGATCTCTCTGAAATATTGAGAATCACAGATCAACCAACAAGATGAGCACGAGCTCTTGACCTGGAAAACTACATCCATGCAATGTTCCCTACTGAACAATATCAGGTTGCGACCCTAATGCATAAGGATTTTTCCAAGAAAGTGGCACACAAATTGGTGCAAGCCTTCAAACAGTGATGGTCGACAAGATTGCAGATGGCATTCAAGCGATCCACTTGAGACTACAATTTATTCCTTCTGAACAAGAAGAGGTTAATGGGCAGAAGATCACTATTCCTGAAGTGATTAATATTATATCTGAAGACGGTGAGGAGAAAGAAATAGATGAGAATAACTTTGATGAACCTCCCTCTGACCATCACAAAAAGAATGATGATGATATGACGGATGATGATGCCCCTGCACCAGGGACAGGAGGAATTGCACAAGGAAACAATGCCTCAGTTGCTGAAAAGAACACTGAGAGGACATCACAGCAATCCCCTCCTCCATCTCCTCAGAAATCCACTCATCCTTCACAGCAATCCCAACAACAAAAAGACACTACTGAACAAGTAGTTGAGCACTCTGAGGAAACAACTCAGAAGATATTAAATACTCAAGCAGGCGCTCAACTCAAACAACAGTTGGAAGAAGAGCAACAGCTCCATATTCAACTTGAAGAAGAGCTAGTTAAATCCAGAGATAAGCTCAATCAACTACAAGAACAATACTTACAAGAAACTGTGAGGAAATTTGTTAGATATTTTGTTAGAAATATCGGTTTAGATTTTGATCAGCAACATGATGACTTATCTTAGTCTCAGAAAAGTGATTAGTACTCTTGGTTCACTTGAACATTGTAAAAGAGGAAACCCACTAAGTATGATAGTCTAGCTAATCTTGTATAGGATGTTAGGTTTCAAAATGTAATTTTTATTTTATGAAGAGAAGACCAAGAAGAAGACATCCAAGCAGAACAAGTTCAACAACATTGAATATTTGAAGAAACTGCACAAGATTACTGAAATAGTTTTGCAGATACCTTGGTCAGATATCTTGAAGACACGAATAGTTTTAAACAAGCTGTGTCACAAGAGATATCTGAGAACTAGAAGGTTTTTTGAAAACCAGGAAAGTGCCTGAGATATCTACTCTCGGATACCTTGAGCCTTAACCACATTTACGAAAAGAAATATATTGCAACAAAGTTGTTTCAATAATGTGGTATCTGAAGATTAAAGATAAGGGCGTGCAAAGAATCGGATAATACTAGTCTCTATCTGAGCATAGTTCCGTTGCACTCTGAGGACAAAAGTACAATCTGATGCATTTAATGCAGACGGAGATATGCGAATAAAAGCAACGGTACCTTTTGAAGAAGAAGACAAACTTCTGCGATACTATACGAGATATCAATAGTTTGAATTTGAGCTACGGATACTATTCAACGGCATTCAAATTCATCTATAAATATCAATACTTAGACTACTTGAGAAGACACCTTGAACTCCATAAACACGATGAACAACATATTCTCTCAAGCAAACTACTTATCCTCAAAGCTTTCTGTTGCGACCAAAGCTCCTGATCTTAAGTAGCACTAAAGTTCTAAGTGTCACGATCCTAAACAAGCAAACGCTATCTCGTGAAATAGTTGAATTGAAAGATCAAGTATCTGAGATTCATTCTCTTGAACATTTATCTAAGACTTGGGTCAGTAAAAAGAACAAGATACCATACATTGAAAAGTGTATTAAGTATACTTGATTCACAGAGCTATCGATTAGCGAAAAGTTATTAAAGAAGCTCATCGACAACTCAAACAAAACCAACACCATCAACGTGGCGTGGATGGGAAGTACTTAGTTTGAGAAACTAAGGAATAACTCAAGGTTATTGAGCACAGAAGTACTTAGCTTGGGAAGCTAGGAATAGCTCAAAAAGGTTTACGAGTATAGGAAGTACTTGGTGTGAAAGGGAGGAACAACTTCGGGGAACATTTGGTTGGGAACCATTTGTTTAAGGAATCTTAGAATAGGATTTTGTAAGGTGACCTCAATTATCTATTCTAGTGAATTCTAGGTCTTTGGAAGACCGAAGTGGATTAGTTGGAGGATTATACCTCCAGATACCACTATACTTCTGTGTTATTTACTTCTCTGTACTTACTTTTCACCACACACACACACTTTAACTTTATTTAGCCCTTATCTATCTTAAGTCTTCCGCCTGAATCTAAGTATCGATATCTACGGATATCGAGAAATAGTTTTATCGACAAAAGTTTTAAAGACTATTCACCCCCCTAGTCTTTTACTTTGCCGTTATCTGGACCAACAAGTGGTATCGAGCGGGAGGTTCACAAGCCTTGCTTGAACCTAGATCCCGAGATAGGTGAAGGAACTTTGTCCATTCTGAGGACTATTTAATTTGTGTGTTAAGTGTGCAGGAATGTCTCTGAGTGATGCACCCATTCTCAAACCAGAGAACTACGAGAAATGGAAAAATAACATGATGCTCCACCTTGAAGCCATAAGTGATGAAATGATCGAAGTAATAAAAAATGGCCCAATAGTCATTCAACAACTTAAACAAGTCATGGAGGTTTCTAATGGTAGAGATAGAGATCAAAGCGAAGGATCTTCACAAGCGATCGTCAACAAGTGGGAGATCTACTAGTCGAGTTATTTACTGAACCAAGCCAGGAGAACTACGGACATCTGAAGATGCCACGAGAACTCGTCGGGATGGTCAAGCTCGTAATATCATCATCAGATCTACACCTGAGCACATACAATGTAAACTGTGGGGTGCTAAAACGGCGAAAATTGCACTGTGTTGATTGAAGAAATGCATGGGGCGAAAACCAAAGAAAACAAGTTCGAAGTTCTCAAGTTGAAATTTCAAAATTTCAAACAAGGACCTTGAAACTCTGGAAGAACTAGATTTGATTTACCACTCTCATGAGTGATATGGCAGACGTCGGAAAGATTAAGACTATTGTCGGAAGTCTTAACCACAATGGAGCATACTAAATTCTTTTATTTTAATCAAGGTATGCCAAATATCACTCGGTGGAACTCTTCTCACATCTTGCTACGGTTGATTATGACAACACAAAGAACAAACAAGCTGAAAAGTTGAGAATATTGCTCTAGTTGCTCAAGGAACTTACGAAAGAAGAAAAGGAAGAGGGCGAGGATGCTCTTCTTGCAAAGCAAATGAGCAAATATGTCGAGAAATTGAGAGAAGAAAAGCCAAAGAAAGTGAAAAAGCATCTAGGCTCAACTATATCACCAAGAAAAAATATGCAAAGCTCATTTGAATAAGCCATTTCGAGAAAGCATCATGTCTTGAGAAGTAAAAATTGGAAGCGATATACGCTTCTATTGTCGAAACCGGTCACTTCAAGAAGGATTGTCGCCTTCAACAAACTAAGGACGGTGTGGGAAAGATAGAATAATCTTGGAAGAAGCGAAAGCTTTATTAGCGAAGAAAGAAAGAAAATCAAACTCATTTGGATGCTCTAGACTATGAAGCAGTTAAAGATGACAATTCAGATGAGACTCAATCTTACCATCACGAGAATTATGTGGAGTTACTCATGATATAATCGACTTGACCTCAAGAAGAATGAAATGTGTGGAGTTCTTTGAGATTGATTGGTCAGGACATCTCTAACATAGAAATCATCTTATGGTGATGAGGTAACACATACTTCTTGTTATACTTATGAAAGTGATGAAGAAGAAATAAAAGATCTAGAAAATCTCAGGAAAGATCTTGACATCTATGAAAGGGAATTTCTAATGATCCGAGCTAGAGCCGAAAATCTTGAAGAAGAAAAGAATTCTCTTGCAAAGGAAAATTCTCAATTAGTTGAGATATCTGAGAAAAAGGATGCTGAAAATGCATTTCTCAAAGCTCAGATATCTGAGACTGAAAAGTCACATAAAGAAGCAATGGCTGAATTACGAAAGAAATATGAAGATCTTCTTTCTGAGAACAAGGAACTCAAAAAGAAAGAATTATCTTTTCAATCTTATGCCAAAGCTAGTGACACTCTTACTGAAGTACAATCTTACTTAAGAGATCCTTGAAAGAAAGGACTTAAATTTGAATACACAAACAGAGTGTCCTATCACTCTGAATAAGAGTGAGGAAAGAAGAACATTTGTAAGTACTCAGCAAGATGGTTCCCATGCAATCTATAGTATCGGTCAGAAGACGAAGATTGTTGACAAAGGAAAAGCAGTTGCGACTAAACCTTTGTGGGAAAAACAAGTCAAAAATAAAACTGAAAAGTGTAAACACCCACAGTGCTATGTCTCTCAAAAGGGTAAAATTGCAGGAGCTGGCAATTTCTCTCATGTCACTTTTTCTGGAAAGAAATTGGATCAACGGAGACTAAAAAAGGCTGCGAGAAAAGATCTCGAGAGCTTCAAGTGCTCAAGCAGTATTGGCTATAAAGGCATCGGAAAACAACTTGCTCATGAATACAAACAAGAGCAAGAACGATGGCTAAAGAATTGCTCAAAGCAATTATCGAAGTGGAAGTTGAATCAAGCCTTGAAAATCTGAATGCGGGCTAGAAGAAATCGCAAGGAAAGCTAAGTTCTTTGAAAAGCAAACTCGAAACTGACAGTGTCTGAAAGCACCAAATGGAGCACCTAGGAACACACCAAGGAAGAAAATAATTCTTAATAATGATAATCATTCAATCGAATTCCTCCTTATGTTCCTATCGGACAAAAGAATGTTCCAAGGAAATTCATTCAAAATGGATTCCTCTTTGGAAGATTGTTTAGTCCTGATGGTTCCAACTGTAAATTGAGAACCTAATCTCCTGTTCCCTGTTATGTGCAGAATGCTTCCTGGACTAAAGCACAATGGCTATTTGATAGTGGATGCGGAAAGCACATGACAGGAGACAAAGCAAATCTGGTCGATTACAAAGCTTGCAACACAGGACCAGTTATCAGATTTGCTGGAGGAGAATTAAATCCTTCTCTGGGATTTGGCAACGTCAAATTGGGAACATTAACAATCACTGACGTATTACATGTTAAGGATTTGAAATACAATCTATTTAGCATGAGCTAGTTTGCAGACAAAGGTTTTACTATGAAATTCAAAGCAAAATACTGCAAACTAATTGACAATGAGTCAAAGCAGACAGTCTTGGTTTCTCGGCGGAAAGGCAATCTTTATGTTGCCGATTGGGCATCTGCCACAACTGAAGAATGTCTCATGGTGAGTCAATCTGGTCACACAGAAAAGCACTGGTTATGGCACAAAAGAATGAGTCACTTGAACTTCAAAACTCTGAACAAACTTGCCAAGAAAGAGTTAAGGGTTCGCCTTCCCAAAACGTCTTTCAGAAAGGATGATATCATTACGCATGTCGGATGGGGAAACAATCAAAATCTCTTTCAAGTCCAAACTAGACACTCTAGTGTTAGACCAACTACTACATATGGATCTTTTGAATCATCGTAACTAGTTATGCGGAAAGAAGTATGAATGCAGTTGTTGTAGATGACTTCTCAAGATTCACTTGGGTTGTCTTTACGAAACACAACTGACGGCCTTGAGGTGGAGATACCAACTTCTTTGAAAAAGCTTGAAGTCAAGAAAAATGACAAGGTATACGCAATTAGAGCAGGACCATAGTCTTGAGTTTGTCAACCAGTACATAAAGGAGTTTTGTACCTGCAAAGGTATACAACACCAACTTTCCTCTGTAAGAACACCTCAACAAAATGGTATTGCAGAAAGGAAAAACAAAACCCTTAAAAGAATTTGCAAAGGACGATGCTAGGCGACCTTTGAAATAAGTGAAATTTATTGGGTTGAAGGCATAAGCGACACTTCAATCGAGCAGATGTTTGATAAACAAACACCATGACAAGACCCCTTATGAAATCTTGGTTGGTAGACCCCCTAATATCAAACATCTGAGAGTATTTGTTTGTAGATGTTTTCTTCTAGACAATGGAAAATATTATCTGAGAACATTTCAACCAAAGGCGGATGAAAGTGTATTTCTTGGCTATTCCACGAATAGCAAAGCCTCTGAAATTTACAAAAAAACAAAGAAAATTGAAGAATCAGTTCATGTTGTATTCTATGAAGGAAGCAAGAAAACACCTCCTAATGATGAACTCTCAGAAAGGTTCAAAGAACAAATGTTAAGGGATCCTGAAGAAGAATCCTCAGAAAGGAGAAACATCATTATGGAAAGTGAGGATGACTCGGCGTGAAAAGCATGAAGTGCCTAGTAACAACAAGATGACTCACAAACATGATGAAGAATTTCCTATGAAACTTCGAAATGGGCGAAGATGTTCATCATGAAGCTATCTCTGAAACAATCTCTACGAAACATGTTCGAGATAGCTCAAGCGTTGAACAAGTGTCGGACATTAATTGCCCTTACGAGGAGCAAAATGTCTTGAATCTTGAAAAAGTATCAAATCAAAATCGATGATTCTCATTCAAATCATTTGGATATTGATCCTACTAGCACTAAACCTATGATGAGATGGATCAAGGATCATCCTGTAAAAGATGTGATTGGACCAATTAATCAAGATGTTAGGACTAGGAGAGCAATAGCTGAAAATGCTAATTCTCTCTTTGGATGTTTCATCTCAAATATTGAACCCAAAAATATAGAAGAAGCATTAGGAGACCAAGACTGGATATCTGCAATGCAAAAGATTTGGATCAATTTGAGAGAAACAAAGTCTGGAAATTAGTTCCATTCATGGAAGGAATATCTGTGATTGGAACTAAATGGGTTTTCAGAAACAAAATGAATGAATCTGGTGAAATAACCAGAAACAAAGCAAGATTGGTTGCCAAGGGATTTACCCAGACTGAAGGCTTAGATTTTGATGAGTCATATGCACCAGTTGCCAAATTGGATGCAATAAGACTCTTTCTAGCCTTCTGACTCATAAAGATTTTAAAGTTTATCAGATGGATGTCAAAAGTGCATTCTTGAACGGTGAACTTGCAGAAGAAGTTTATGTTGAGCAACCACCTGGCTTTGAAGTTTCCTCAGAAAGTAGAATGGTCTATAAACTACAGAAAGCTCTGTATGGACTGAAACAGGCTCCAAGAGCATGGTATGACACTTTGGCCAAATACCTTCTGGAAAGTGGTTTCAAGAAAGGTGAAGTTGATAAAACTTTATTTACCTTAAACCATGATGGGAAACTACTCTTAGTTCAAGTATATGTTGATGACATCATATTTGGATCTAAGGACAAGCAACTTTGCAAATCTCATGAAAAGCAAGTTTGAGATGAGCATGATGGGAGAAATGAATTATTTTCTAGGATTGCAAGTCAAGCAACTCAATGATGGAATATTCATTAGTCAAACAAAGTATGCAAAAGATATGCTCACAAAATTCAATCTTAAGCCTTCTGAAAAAAATGCTAAGATACCTATGAGCATTGGAACCAAAATGACCTATACTGAATCAGACAAGAGTGTTGAAGAACATAAGTATAGGAAATTGATAGGTTTACTACTTTACCTCACTGCAAGTAGACCTGATATTCAATACGCCGTTGGAGTGTGTGCTAGATTTCAGACAAATCCGATGCAAACACACTACAACATTGCTATGAAAATATTAAGGTATGTAAAAATTACGATAGATGTAGGATTGTGGTATCCTAAAAGCGGATTGAGTTTATTTGGGTACTCAAGGCGATTATCTTTGGATCAACGCTTGATAGGAAAAGCATCTAGAACTTGTCGGTTTATGGGTACTAGACTTATCTCGTGGTTTAGCAAGCAAAACTCAATTGCAACTTCTACCACGGAAATTTGAATATATTGCTGCTGGTTGTTGTGCAACATAAATTCTGTGGATACAACAACAACTTAAAGACTATGGACTCGATGAACATAAAACTCCCATTTTTTGTGACAACACAAGTGCTATTGCGATTACACAGAATCCTAAATTTCATGCCAGAACAAAGCATATTGATGTTAGACATCACTTCATCAGAGACCATGTTGAAAAAGGTAATATAGAGATACTCAAGATTGGCACTGAAGACCAACTTGCAGATATCTTCACTAAGCCACTACAAGAAAGTAGATTCTTAGCCTTAAGACATAGTCTTGGACTAATGGAACTACCAATGAACTAAAGTTAGAAATGGAGCGGGCATCCAGAGAAGAGGTATCTGGAGCAGGTATCGAGAGAAGAAAAAGAGAAATGGGCAGGTATCCGAAGTCAAAAGGCTAAGAGCAAAAGGCGACTTAAGATCTCTGAGACGGGAACTCAGATATCTGAATCACTCTATAAACAGGGAATAGAAAAGAGAATAGTACAACTATCTGCAGTCAACTACTCTCTTGAAATTCGCATTATTTCTATCTTGATGAAAAACTTGGAAAAATCCTAAGTATAAGACAGATTCAGATGCAAACAGTGTTCTTGGTCATACAAGCGTGATTGAGATAGCTATTAGCCAAAATTCATTAAATGGGCACAATTACACTTGTTGATTGTGATCATTCTTTGAAAAACAATGGTGACCCTTGATGAAATTAAGTGATTGATCTATCGGTGGAAATTAATTCACGATAAATAGTGAATTGTAAAAATTAAACAAAGCCCACTTTGCATTTAATGCGAACTAGCTTTTGCTCAAGCACCTTGCAAATCACGAATACGTACACACAAAATCAATTTGTATGTATTTGTCTGTTGAGATTCTATTACTATATATATAGGATTTTGGCAAAAGAAATCACTTTACTAATCCAAATTCCGACTTGCACAAAATAGCAAAACCTTCTCTTGATTCTCTGCAAACCTTCTACAATCTGCAAATCAAGATTAAGTTTTACGCAAAATTCTTGAATCAAATCTCTTTCAAACACTAATCCAAATTCTCTACACTATATAAAGAGATGGCCGAAAGAATTCTTCTAAAATGCTATTTGAAAAGCAAGCACGAGTTAGTTATGTGAACAACATTTGGTAGGAGATTTTAATCCTGACCATTGGACTTCAAATCACAGAATGATTTGGGGTGGTGCCATGGTTGAGAAATACCTCACGGCTGCAATTGAAAACCGAACCGACAGAAAGCTGATTCTTGACATGCTTGAAAAGGCACAAATCAAGGGATTTCTATCGCTCGCCCAGTGGAATTTCATCACTTTCGATGTGTTGGAATTCTACAACAACTCGAGATAATTTCTGTGTTTACGAAAACCTTTGCAATAGTGTGCATCAAAACCTCGATCGAGGAAAGGAAATCATACGGACTTAACAACTACGTAAGTTGTTTGAGTTTCAAAATCTTAAAAGGATTTTGAAATAAACACCAGGGCGATGATCTCCTTGAAGGTGTTAAAGAATATGCGATGGCGTGTGTGATCTTGAAAATCGGATACACCTTTGAATTCAAGCTTCTTGACATCCGAACCGGACATCGATGGGTCTTTGGGATGTATTGGCTTGCATTCTTCAGATGCTTTGATGGTCTACAAGGAGGTCTTGACGGATAAGCGAAGCGATGGATCATGATGTTCTTGCTGAATCAACAAGCAATTTGGAAAACCCTTTTAAGCTGGGAAAATGCGCCTTCATGAAGTTTGTGAAGAAGATTGAAGGCTTGAGCCTAAAATCGAAAAAGGACTAAGCTGCATGAAAGGCCACGATGGGCTATAGTGCGAAGATATGCTACTTCTTTGGAGAAGCTTGGCATTGAGCTCGGAGAGGCAATTTGAAATAGCAATGATAACCTACTCTACAAATATGAGTATACAAACTTGTTGAAAAAGGTTCTTGGATCTCGAAAGGTTCTAAGTGAAAGTCGAAAAGGTATCTCGAAGAAAAGGTTGCGACCAAAAGAACTTCAAGAAAGAAGTCTGGCGGCAAATCGGAAGACATACCCATTGAGGTTGTCGATTCTCGGATATCTGCGAGCGTTAGCCGATGGTGATAAAGCGGATGAACTCATCAATGCTAAAAAGAGTTATCAACTCTTGAACAAGTAGACTCGGCAAGAAAGTGCTTTCGAAATGTGAAGACTATTGCGAAAGACTTGCGATGAACTCATAAATCTTGCCAAAAGTGGTGAAAAACACCAAGCCCTATCTGCGAAACCTCGGGAGTAATGGACCAATCGGTTCCTAATCTTGATGAGAGCTCGGCGATGAAGATGAGAAGCTAGTCATCTCTCAAGTCCTAGAAAGAACAAAAAGGCTAAGGATTCTTGAAATAGTAGCTGGTGAAAAGGTTTGAAGAAGAACCTACACCTCGGGTTCTTGAACAAGCACCTATAGCAAAGGTTTTAGTGCAAACACATCATCGAGGGCGTTTCTTACGCACAACTTCAAAAAGCCACGATGAGTGGTATTTTAGTCTTTGGCGGATCTTGATGGAAGCATACATCTAAAAATCGGAAGAACACTCTCTTGACCAATCTTACGCTTCCGAATCACAACAACCACAACAACCACAAGTGGTTGATGAAATGGTAAATGAACTCCATTTTGAATTACCAACAATGCGATTATCTTTGAAGAAAATCTGCAAAAGCGGGTTCCCCGACTCAATGAGAGGATCAAGCGAGATATCTACTCGAATGATCAACGAGGGGAAGCAGGTTGCACACTCGGGAAAGGTGTGAAGTACGAAACTTCAAACAAAGAAGTATTCTTTGGAACAAGAAGACCAAAGTATAGAAGGGTCACGAGTTTCAGAGACCAATCAGCCTGACATGGATCAGGTAACGGAATGGTTTAACTCTCATCTTGTGAAACTTTATGCTTATATATATCTTGTTACTTATAAAATTTCTTTGTTATAGGCTGAGTTAGAAACACAGAAACAAGAGGAAGCTGGGAAGCTTGCCTCAGAAACTAAGAAGGAGGTTCCCCCAACCTCACCTCTTAAGAAATCTGAGCCTGTGCCACAGGTGATAAATTGATTCTTAAAATAACACTTTTTAGTCATATGTTCATGTGCTTAAAGTAAATGTTTCTATGAGCTCCAAGTGAGAAAGAGAGGAAGATAAATGCGAAATGCGGAAAGAACCCAGAAACCAACAAGGTTTCAGAAGAACACATCATTGAGCCTTCCCATATGAAGGAATATATATATGAAAATCAGTGATAAAAATTCTTCACCTTGGGTTATCTCAAACTTCTTCTAAATTACTCAATACTTTCTACTCACAGGCTCACTCAGAAGTAGAAGTGCAAGGGGACAGAGTTGCGACATCCCTGCACCTATGGAAATTGATGAGGCATCAAGGCCTTCATCACAAGAAAAGATTCCAGAGACTGCACAAGTCTCTGAGAGACAAGTATCTGAGCCTCCCATGGAGGTAATTGACCTCTCAGATATCTGATTTGTCACTTAAAGTTTTCTTGATAAAATTTCCTAAGTATTGTGATAATTTTAATTCTCAGGTTTAAGAAAGAAAGGTTGATGAGGACCAGACTTCCAAGTCTCCGCCTCACAACAAGATATCTGAGACACCAATTGTCTCAGTAGCATAAGTCTCTGAGCCTGAAGTACTTACTCAGGTAACTCAGAAACTAAACTACACTTCTACTCAGATATCTATAAAAGTTTTGAAGCTCACTCAATACTCTTTCTTTCAGGCTCAAACAAGTGCAAAGCAGGCTCCCAATGATGAGAAAAGGGACCTACTTCCCTTCTTCAAAGCTCAAACCACTTGAAGCATATACAATGCTTCAAGAAATGGCAAAGGTTAAGGTGCTCGATCTCTACGAAATATTGAGAATCACGGATCAACCAACAGGGAAACACGAGCTCTTGACTTGGAGACATATATCCATGCAATGTTCCCTACCCGAGCAGTACACGATTGCGACTTTATTGCATAAGGATTTCTCCGGAGAAGTGGCGCCTGATTTGATACAAGCCTTTGAGCAGGCGGATGGTGAGACAAGATTACGAGATGGCATTCAAGCGATTACGCCCCAGACTACGCAATTTATACCTTACGAACAAGAAGAGGTTAATGGGCGAAGATCACTATTCTGAAGTGATCAATCTTGTATCTGAAGATGATGAGGAGGAAGAGATAGCGAAAGCGATTTGATGAGCCTCCAGATCATCACCAAAAGGATGACCTGAGACAAAAGGATGATGATGATGCCCACTTTGAGGAGGAGAATTTCACAAAGAAATCATGCTGGCTTTGAAAAGCAAGCGAGAGGAAAGCACGAAATCTCCGTCTCCATCTCCTCAAAAGTCGACTCATCCATCTTCCCAACAAAGGTTAATACTAAACAAGTTGAGGATTACGAGAAATCACTCGAAATTGTTGAATACTCAATCGAGCCTTTCAACTCGGACAATTGTTGGAAGAAGAACAACTCCATCTTCAAGCTGGAAGACCAGTTGCAAATCCGAGACAAGCTTGACCAACTACAAGATCAATATCTGCAAGAGATGATTGCTTACTACGAGGTTAAAGAGCTACGAGGATCTTGTAAATGCCATCACCAAAGAACTTCGATCTTGAAGAAGTATAAAATTAAGCATGATGCTAAAGGCATCATCTTCAAAAGAAGTACCATCCTCCTCCCAAAAGGAAGAAACCAACCTACGAGATGGTTCTTTGGACTCGACAGAATCGATGAGAATGTCGAGAGGATGAAGATCCTTTGGTGATTACTCGGATAATGAAGAAGACAAGACTTTGGCGAGCACGCAATGAACATCTAGCGATTTCACACTTGAAAAGAAGCGATTGCTCTGAAACTTTCAAAAGCGCGAAATGTCCACTCCCATGAATACATGAGCAGATGCCAAATCTTGGCTCATCGAAAAGGAGATGTCTTCCGAACAAGGAAGTAATTGCCTCCGTCCCCTGAAATGAAAAAGTTCAGGCTCGTTACTCGAGAGAACAACTAGCATAGTCATTTCTCGAGAAGATGCAGGAATGATAAGGGCGATGATCGTCTTTAGTGAAAAAGCTTTCAAGAGGCAAGTTACCTTCTTTGGAAGCAGATGCCATCCTAGGCCCATTGGCGAGCTCAGATAAGGACAATGGACTTATCAAGCAAAATCGGGAGCTCAAAGCGAACTTGAAGTTGGTCACTTGCTACAATTATTTACAAGGGCATTTAACTCTCTCAGATTCTTTTATGAGGTAGTCAACCAACAATGACTAAGGGAAAGAGTGTACAAATATAGACCTCAAAGTCGGGGAATGGGAAGAAGGAGAAGAAAACAAGAAGAAATCTGAGGTGGTGTGGCTCGAGAGGAAGAAGAAACATGAAAACTTCGCCACCACTCGGAATCAACGAACCCTCCTCAAGCCAAATGCTTTGCAAATAGTAGGCTGCTTCCCGAAACCCTCTTGAAGGAACTACAATGATAACAATGGCCATAGCACGAAACCTCCAAGGAGTACCAAGGCTCGAGGAGAAGACAAGTTAAAGGATTGATGAATCTTACGAAGAAGAAGAAGGTCAAATCAAGTCCTTGGGCAATGAAGAAAGGCGTAAAACTCTCACAAGATCTAATCTTGATGATGATGAGAAGCTGATGAAGATGAAGCTCCTCTTCACGAAAAAGGAAAATTGAAAGCCTAGAGCCCATAGGCTGCAAAGCCCTAGCAGCTAAAACACCCTGGAAATACAAAGTCTATCCGGTGGTTCTTCAAACAACCCCAAAGAGAATTCAAGGCGAGAGAAGGACTAAGAAAGTGAGCAAAGACAAAGTCGACTTCCACTCGGGCGGAAGAAGCCAAAATAGAGTATGTGAAGAATGACAATGATTCCTCATCTCTGGTGCATCAATCGAAAAATGGCTATTGGATTACGGAACTTAAGCATCTCTTGGTAAATTCAAGATTTCGAACCAATCCATAAACAACTTATCGCATGGAGAAAAGATAATGACCTTGATCAACACCAATCACATTAAAGCTGGTTGGATATTGAAGTTGTCGAAGAGCTGAAGCCATGAGAAAGGACCTCTCTAATGAATGTCCATATGGAAAGCCAGATGATGTGCACAGAATTCTGAATATCACAGGAAAAGGCACAAGAGCAAGACTCGCTGTGGAACCATATGAATCGTTCTATCTAACTGAAGATCAATACAAGGGTGACATCAGATATTTGAGGATTATCTACGAATACTTCAAGCTTTCAGATATCAGAATATAGCATGCCTGGAAGTGGGGAAAGTATCTGTGGGTCAAACATTTTGTCGAAAAATCCTACCAAAACCTACAAAGGTCGTGGATTTGCGGAGGCCTTTGAGATGCTCGTCAGAACACTTCTCTATGATTATTCTGATGACATCAAAAAGTTTGGAGATAGGAAATTTGCAGACTGATCCATAGAACTACTGTTGAAGAATTGAAGAGTTGAAGACTTGAAGACTAGTCTATTAGGATGTTTACTTGGAGCTTGGTTACTCATGTTGTCCTAATTTACTATGTATTTTTGTTGTATTTTTGCTGACTGAGCTAAACTTGTTTTATGTACTAAAGTTATCTGTAATCTTTCTTTGTAACTTATCTGAAGAACTTACTCTCAGATAGTATTCTATAAAAGATAACTTGTCAGCAAAGATCACACCTTGTGATTTGGTTGATGTCTACTACGCATAATTGAATGATTTGAAAAATCTTAAGAAATGATTAAGTGTTGGATTGTTCACTCATCCAGATTTGTAATAGGTCAGATAGTCATCGTTGACTGATCAAAAAGGGGGAAATTTGTTAGGAAATTTGTTAGATATTTTGTTAGAAATATCGGTTTAGATTTTGATCAGCAACATGATGACTTATCTTAGTCTCAGAAAGGTAATTTGTACTCTTGGTTCACTTGAACATTGTAAAAGAGGAAACCCACTAAGTATGATAGTCTAAGCTAATCTTGTATAGGATGTTAGGTTTCAAAATGTAATTTTATTTTATGAAGAAGACCAAGAAGAAGACATCCAAGCGAACAAGTTCAACAACATTGAAGATTTGAAGAAGCGCACAAGATTCTTGAAATAGTTTTGCGGATACCTTGGTGATATCTTGAAGACACGAATAGTTTTAAACAAAACATGTCACAAGAGATATCGAGAACTAGAAGGTTTTTGAAAACCGAAAGTGCCACAGATATCTACTCTCGGATACCTTGAGCCTTAACCACATTTACGAAAAGAAATATATTGCAACAAAGTTGTTTCAATAATGTGGTATCGAAGATTAAAGATAAGGGCGTGCAAAGAATCGGATAATACTAGTCTACGATCACGAGCATAGTTAAGTTAACACTTCTGAGGACAAAAAGTACGATCTGATGCATTTAATGCGCAGACGGAAGTGTCGAATAAAAGCAGCGGTACCTTAGAAGAAGAAGACAAACCTCTTAACGATTACTATACACGAGATATCAATAGTTTGAATTTGAGCTAGCGGATACTATTCAACGACATTCAAATTCATCTATAAATATCAATACTTAGACTACTTGAGAAGACACCTTGAACTCCATAAACACGCTGAACAACATATTCTCTCAAGCAAACTACTTATCCTCAAAGCTTTCTGTTGCGACCAAAGCTCCTGATCTTAAGTAGCACTAAAGTTCTAAGTGTCACGATCTAAACAAACCTTGCTATGTGAAAGAGTTGAATTGAAAGATCAAGTATCTAAGATTCATTCTCTTGAACATTTATCTAAGACTTGGGTCAGTAAAAAGAACAAGATACCATACATTGAAAAGTGTATTATGTATACTTGATTCACAGAGCTATCTGATTAACTGAAAAGTTATTAAAGAAGCTCATCGACAACTCGAACCAAAACCAACACCATCCTTTGGCGTGGAGTACGAAGTACTTAGTTTGAGAAACTAAGGAATAACATGAGTTATTGAGCAAGTACTTAGCTTGGGAAGCTGAATAGGTCAAAAGGTCTGGAAGTACTTGTTTTGAAAGGGGGAACAACTTCGAGGAACATTTGGTTGGGAACCATTTGTTTAAGGAATCTTAGAATAGGATTTTGTAAGGTGACCTCAATTATCTATTCTAGTGAATTCTAGGTCTTTGGAAGACCGAAGTGGATTAGTTGGAGGATTCATACCTCCGGATACCACTATACTTCTGTTGTTACTTCTCTGTACTTACTTTTCACACACACACACACACACTTTAGCATTTGTTTACTTATCTATCTTAAGTCTTCTGCTCTGAATCTAAGTATCGAGATATCTACAGATATCGAGAAATAATTTTATCGACAAAAGTTTTAAAGA
This sequence comes from Plantago major, assembly GCA_026545765.1. Taxonomy (NCBI): domain Eukaryota; kingdom Viridiplantae; phylum Streptophyta; class Magnoliopsida; order Lamiales; family Plantaginaceae; genus Plantago; species Plantago major. The sequence continues at coordinate 79,624,586 of CM048839.1, read as the reverse complement.
CTATTCACCCCGGTCTTTTACTTTGCCGTTATCTGGACCAACAGAAACAGTAGCTTACCCTGAGGTTAAAGAGCTCCGGGATGCTGTAAATGCTATTGTTAAGGAGCTAGATACTGAAGAAGTATCTAAAGAAAAGCATGATGCTAAGGCTGCATCACCATCAAAAGAAAAACCATCCTCCTCTCAAACCGGAAAGAAGCCCATCTACGAGATGGTTGTTGGTTTGGAAGATCTTGAAAATGTCGAGAGGATGAAGATCCTTTGGTGATATTTCGGATGATGAAGACAAGACTTTGGCGAGAACACATAATGAACATTTAGAGGTTTCTCATCGAAAGGAAGCTAATTGCTCTGAAATTTTCAACAAAGCGCGAATGTCCACTCCATGAATATATGAATAGATATCAAGTTTTGGCACATCTTAAAGGAGATGTCTTCACAAAACAAAGAAGTAATTGCCTCAAATCCACTCGGATATTCAAAAATTCCTTTGAGCTCATCACTCGAGAACTACCGGTATGATCATTGCTCGAAAGATCTGGGGTAGTAAGGGCGATGATGTATCATTTCTTTGAAAAAGCTTTTCACGAGGCAAGTTACCTTCTTTGGAAGCGGATGCCATACTAGGCCCGTTGGCAGAGCTCACTGATAAGGAAAATGGACTTATCAAACAAAATCAGGAGCTCAAGGTTGAACTTCAGAAGTTGGTCACTGCCTACAACCACTTGCAATAGAATTTTGAGTCCCTCTCAGATTCTTTTGTGGTTCTTAGTCAGTCAACAATGACTAAGGGGGAAGAATTTGGATCTCAAGATCAGGGGGGGAGGAAAGATGAAATCTAGAGTTGGTGCCTTTCGAGAAAGGAAGAGAAACAAGAAAACTTCCCCACCACTCGAATAGATGATCCCTCATCAAATCAGTTGCTTTGCAAATAGTAGCTACTTCCAATGACCAATGAAGAAACTACAATGGTAACAAGGGCCATGGCAAAAAGACCTCCAAGGAGTACCAAGGCTCGAGGAGAAGACAAGTAAGAGGATTGATGAATCTTACGAAGAAGAAAAGAAGGCCAAATCAAATCCACAGGCAATGAAGAAATTTGCAAAAGTCACAAGAATTAATCTTGATGATGATGAAGAGACTGATGAAGATGAAGCCCCTCTTCACAGAAAAAGTAAAATTGATAGCCTAACTATGCCCATAGCTGCAAAGCCTTTAGCAGCTAAAACACCCTCTGGAAATACCAAGTCAATCCAGGGTAGTTCCTCAAGCAATCCCCCAAAGGAGAATTCTAGACAAAGAAGGAACAGGCTGAGAGCTGAGCAAAGACAAAGTCAACTTCCACTCAGGCCAGAAGAAGCCAAAATAGAGTATGTGAAGAATGACAATGACTCCTCTGTCTACAGGTGCATTAATCAGAAGAATGGCTACTGGATTTTGAAACTTAAGCACCTACTGGTAAATTCAAGGTTTCCAGAACCAATCCATAAACAGCTCATGGCATGGAGAAAAGATATGGTGAGTCAATCTGGCCACACTGAAGAAAATTGGCTATGGCATAAAAGAATGAGTCACTTGAATTTCAAAACTCTGAATAAACTAGCCAAGAAAGAGTTGGTTGTTGGTTTACCCAAAATGGCATATAGAAAAGAAGGTGTATGCTCAGCTTGCCAAATGGGAAAACAATCCAAAACATCTTTCAAGTCTAAAACTAGACATTCCGGTGAGAGGCCACTGCAAATGTTACATATGGATCTGTTTGAATCCTCAGTAACTAGTTATGCAGGAAAGAAGTATGGTCTGGTTGTTGTTGATGATTACTCAAGATTCACTTGGGTTGTCTTTCTCAAATACAAATCTAATGCAAGGGTTGAGATACCTAACTTGCTGAATAAGCTCGAAGTCATGAAAAATGACAAGGTATCTGTAATAAGAACAGACCATGGTACTGAGTTTGTGAACCAGTACATCAAAGAGTTTTGTACTTGCAAATGTATACAACATCAACTATCTTCTGTAAGGACACCACAACAAAATGGTGTTGCTAAAAGAAAGAATAGGACCCTGAAAGAAGCAGCAAGAACAATGCTTGTTGACACCGAAACAAGTGAGATCTATTGGGTTGAAGCTGTAAACACAGCATGCTACACTCAAAATAGATGTTTGATTAACAAACACCATAACAAAACTCCGTACGAGATTTTCATTGGTAGACCCCCTAGTATCAAACATCTAAGGGTGTTTGGTTGCAGATGTTTCGTTCTTAACAATGGAAAAGAATACTTGAGAACATTTCAACCAAAGGCAGATGAAGGAGTATTTCTTGGTTATTCTCTGAATAGCAAAGCCTACAGAATCTACAACAAAAGAACGCAAAAGATCGAAGAATGTATTCACGTAGTATTCTATGAAGGAATCAAGAAAGTACTCTTGAATGATGATCTCTCAGATAGGTTCAAAGAACTAATGATTAAAGAGTCTGAAAAAGGATCCTCGGAAGGAAACAATTCTGTCATTCAAATAGAGGATGAGTCTGACGATGAAAAGCAACCTATGCTTAGTAACAACCAGATGACTCTAAGACATGATGAAGAATTTCCTATGAGAATTCTAGAAATGGAGCAGAACTCTTGAGAACCTTCATCATGAAAAGGTATCTGAAAATGAGATTCTTTGAAATGCAAGATCGAAATATCTCTAACAACTTTGGAAAAGTATGGGATATCCATGACATTTCCCATGTATGGATATCAGATCTTGCACAAGTATCTCATCAAGATCATATTGATTCACATTCAAATCAAATTGATATTGACCTACTAGTTCAAAACCCATTATGAAATGGATAAGAAATCATCCTTCAAAAGATGTGGTGGTCCCATAGACGAGGAGTTAGAACTAGAAGAGCAATATTTGAAAATGCAAGTTGTCTCTATGGATGTTTCATCTCAAAAATTGAACGAAAGACTATAGAAGAAGCATTAAAAGATCAAGATTGGATCTACGCAATGCAAGAAGAGTTGGATCAATTTGAGAGAAACAAAATCTGAAGCTGGTTCCATTTGTTGTGGAATATCGTAATCGGAACCAAGTGGGTTTTGAAACAAAATGAATGAGTCTGGTGAAATAACCGGAAAAAAAGCTAGGTTGGTTGCGAAAGTTCACCGGTGAAGGACTAGATTTTGATGAATCTTATGCACCGGTTGCAAGATTGGATGCAATAAGACTCTTTCTAGCCTTTGACTCATAATGACTTTCTGATTTATCGGATGGATGTCAAGAGTGCATTTCTAAATGGTGAGCTGGTGAGGAAGTCTATGTTGAGCAACCACCGTTTTGAAGTTTCCTCGAGAAAGTAGGATGGTCTATAAGCTTGAGCTCTGTGGGCTGAAATAAGCTCGAGCATGGTATGATACATTGGCGGATACCTACTAGAAAGTGGCTTCAAGAAAGGAGATGTTGACAAAACACTCTTCACCTTTGAACCATGACGAAGCGCTTTTAGTTCAAGTATATGTTGATGACATTATATTTGGATCTAAAGACAAGCAACTTTGTGAAGATTTTGCTGAACTCATGAAATGTAAATTTGAGATGAGCATGATGGGAGAATTAAATTACTTCCTATGGCTGCAAGTCAAGCAACTCAATGATGGAATATTCATTAGTCAAACAAAGTATGCAAAGGACATGCTCAATAAATTTAATCTAAAGCTTTCTGAAAAGAATGCTAAGATACCAGTGAGCATCGGAACCAAATTGACCTACACTGAATCTGACAAGAGTGTTGAAGAACACAAGTATAGGAAATTGATTGGATCACTACTTTACCTCACTGCAAGTAGACCTGATATTCAATATGCAGTTGGAGTGTGTGCTAGATTTCAGACAAATCGATGCAGTCACCTACAACATTGCTATGAAAATATTAAGGTATGTAAAAAGTCTGTAGAAGTTGGATTGTGGTATCCAAAAGAGTGGATTGAGTTTGGTTGGCTATTAGGATGCGACTATCTTTGGATCATTGCTTGATAGAAAAAGCACCTCGGGAACTTGTCAATTTCTTGGTGCTAGATTAATATCATGGTTGACAGAAACAAAATTCAATTGCCACATCTACCGGACGGAATTTGAATATATTCTTCTTTGGGTGTTGTGCTTCACGGATATTGTGGATACAACAACAACTCAAAGACTATGGACTCGATGAAGAAAACTCCCATTTTACGTGACAACAAGTGCCATTGCCATAACTTCGAATCCTAAGTTTCATGCAAGAACAAAGCACATTGATGTTAGACACCACTTCATCAAAGACCATGTTGAAAAAGGCGATATAGAGATACTCAAGATTGTACGAAGACCAACTGCGGATATCTTCACTAAGCGACTACAAGAAAGTAGATTCTTAGCCTTAAGACACAGTCTTGGACTAATGGAGCTACCAAAGAATTGAAAAAGTTCAGAAAAGAGATATCAAAGAAGAAAGAAGAGAAATCTAGAACGGGTATCCAGAGAAGAGGAATCTGGAGCGGGTATCCAGAAACCAAAGGCTAAAGGGTAAAATGGCTATTTGAAGATCTACGAGGCGAATTTTCGGATATCTAGATCACTTTCGATGAGGAACAGAAAAGAGAATAAATCTGTTGCATTCAACTACTATCTTGAAATTTGTATCATTACTATCGTTGTGTAAAACTTAGACAAATACTAAGTGTGAGATAGACTCAGATGCAAACAGTGTTCTTAGGCACACAGAGAAATGTGATTCAGATAGCTAATAGCCAAAATTCATTAAACGGGCACAATTACATTTGTTGATTGTGATCATTCTTTGAAGAAGCAATGGTGACCCTTGATGAATTAGGCGATTGATCTTCTGGAAGATTAACTCTCGATAAATAGTGGGTATTGAAATTCAGCGGCCCACTATGCATTTAATGCGAACAAGCTTTTACTCACGCACTACAATTCCAGATACTTACACACAAAATCAATTTGTATGTATATGGTATGGAATTACATTGCTATATATATGGGATTTTGGCAAAAGAAATTACTTTCGCCTAATCCGACATCTGAACTTGCACAAGAATAGCAAAATTATCTTCTTCTATTTCTCTGCAAATTTCTTCAACCTCTGCAAATCTCTGTTAGTTTTACGCAAAGAATCACTAATCTCTAACCCAAACTTCTTTCAAACTTCGAAAAACTTACACTATATAAAGAGATGGCTCCTAAGCGTTCGTCTACACAGAAACCCCAATCTTCTATCACTGGTACTGCTGAAAAGAAAGCACCAGAGTTGGTGATAGTAAACAATCGATTGGTAGGAGACTTTAATCCCGATCATTGGACTTCAAATTAGAGGATGATTTGGGGTGGTGCCATGATTTAGGAATACCTCACAATTCTTTGTTGAAAACCGAGCCGATAGAAGCGATCCTTGACATGCTTGAAAAGGCACAAATCAAGGGTTTTCTATGCTCTTCCGGTGGAATCTCTTCACTAGATGTGTTAGAATTCTACAATAACTCAGGATTATATCCTGTGTTTACGAAAACCTTTGCAATAGTGTCTATAAAGACTTGATCGAGGAAAGGAAATCATACGGACTTAACAACTTTCTGCAAGTTGTTTGAACTTCAAAATCTTGGACAGGATTTTGAAATAGACACCAAGGATGATGATCTCCTTGAAGGTGTAAAACAGCTATACACTGGCGTGTGTGATCTTGAAAAATCATATACACCCACTGATTTCAAGCTTGCTGACATCAGAACCAGACATCTGTTGGTTCACTGGGATGTGTTGGCATGCATTCTTCACAGATGCTTTGATGGTCTACAAGGAGGTGCTGACCAGATAAGCCAAGAACGCTGGATGATGATGTTCTTTTCTGACAACAAGAAAGGCTTGAAAACCCTTTTAATTGGGGAAATGCCTTCATGAAATTTGTGAAGAAGATTCAAGGCTTTGAGCCTACAATCGCTAAGGGACTTGCTGAGCCAAAGGCCACAGTAAGCTATGGTCTGAAGATATGCTACTTACTGGAATGTCTTGGCATTGAGCTCAGACAGACGGTAGATATTGCCAACAGTAACCTACTCTACAAATATGAGTATACAAACATGATGAAAAAGGTTACTGGATCTCAGAAAGGTTCCAAGAAACGAAAGACTAAAGAGGTATCTGAGGGAAAAGTTGCGACCAAGAAGCCCAGAACTTCACGTAAGAAGTCTGCTGGCAAATCAGAAGGCACACCCATTGAGGTTGTCGATTCTCAGATACCTGCCGTAGCTGCCGATGAACTCATAAATGCAGATGAACTCATCAATGCTGCAAAAGAGGTATAGACTACTGAAAAAGTAGACTCAGCAAGAGAAAGTGCTTTCATAAATGTGAAGACTATTACAGAAAGCCTTGCTGATGAACTCATAAATCTTTGCCTAAAATTGAAAGATACGAAGCCCTATCTGCGAAACGCGGAATTATGGACCAATTAGTTCCTAATCTTGATGAAAGCTACGATAATGAAGATGATGAACTAGTCATCTCTCAAGTCCTAGAAAAATCGAAAGGGCTAAGGTTCTTTGAAATAGTAATGGCGGTGTAGAGGTATCGAAGAAGAACCTACACCACAGTTCTTGAACAAGCACCTATAGCAAAGGTTGTTGGTGCCATAACACCATCGGGGCGATCACATATGCACAACTTCAAGAAGCCACGATGAGTGGTGACCTAGTATTGGTGGCGATGTCGATGCCACATAATGATCTGGAAGAGCTCTCAAATGCTCAAACGTCTGCTTCCAGACAACCACTACAACCACAACCACAACAGCCACAAGTGGTTGATGAAATGGTAAATGAACTTCATTTCGACATGCCAGCAATGCAGTATGCTGAAGAAAATCCTGCAAATGAGCAGGTTCCCCAACTCGAGAGAGGATCAAGCTGAGACACCTACTCGAATGATCAACGGGGAGGCAACTAAGTTAGCCACTCAGGAAAAGGTTGAAGTACATCAAACTTCCAACAAAGAAGCAACACTGGAACAATGAGACCAACTCATGGAAGGGTCACAAGTTTCAGAGACTACTCAGCCTGACATTGCTCAGGCTGAATTAGAAACAAAAGAGCAAGAGGAAGCTGCAAAGCTTGCCTCAAAATCTGAGAAGGAGGCTTCCATAGCCTCACCACTTAAGGCAGGAGCACATCTCACGAGGCTCAATGAAATAAAAATGAAGAAAAGTCTATCTCTTGAGAAAAGAATCCGAGACTTCAAGGTCTACGAGGAACAAAATATCTGAACCTTCTGCGAGAAGGTATGTAATTGAGATACTGTAATCTTCAAAGACAAATCTACGATCATTTTCTCAAACTAACATCTGTCTTAAGCAGGTTCAAAGAAGTAGAAGTTCTTTGAGGAATTGTCCGCTCAATCCCCACAACAAATGGAAATTGATGAGGCATCAAAACCATCATCACAAGAAAAATTTCCAGAGACTGCACAAGTATCTGAGCAACAAGTATCTGAGCCTCCAATAGTGGAGGTAATTGACCTCTCAGATATCTGATTCTGAAAATAGAACTTTTTTTTGATAAAATTTCTAAGTGTTATGTTTCTAATCTCAGGTTCAAAAAGAAAGAGAGGATGCTGAGGATCAGACTTCCAAGTCTCCTCCTCACACCAAGATATCTGAGGCACCTGGAACCTCAGTAGTCCAACCCTCTGAGCCTGTTGCTATTGCGCAGGTAACACAGATACTTGACTACTCTAAAACTCAGATATCTAAACAAGTTTTGAAACTAATTCAAAACTCTTTCTTTCAGGCTCAAAGTAGTGCCAAGAAGGAGTCAAATGATGACTATGAGAACCTTCTTCCCTTCTTCAAGACTCATACCTTGCCAAAGCATATTCAATGCTTCAAGAAATGGCAGAGGTTAAGGTGCTCTGATCTCTCTGAAATACTGAGAATCACAGATCAACCAACAAGACGAGCACGAGCTATTGACCTGGAAAACTACATCCATGCAATGTTCCCTACTGAACAATATCAGGTTGCGACCCTAATTCATAAGGATTTTTCCAAGAAAGTGGCACACAAATTGGTGCAAGCCTTCAAACAGGCAGATGGTCAGACAAGATTCCAGATGGCATTCAAGCCAGTCCTGCCCTAGACACTACAATTTATTCCTTCTGAACAATAAGAGGTTAATGGGCAGAAGGTCACTATTCATGAAGTGATTAATCTTGTATCTGAAGACGGTGAGGAGGAAGAAATAGATGAGACTAACTTTGATGAACCTCCCTCTGACCATCACAAAAAGAATGATGATGATGATATGACGGATGATGATGCCCCTGCACCAGGGACAGGAGGAATTGCACAAGGAAACAATGCCTCAGCTGCTGAAAAGCACACTGAGAGGACATCACAACAATCCCCTCCTCCATCTCCTCAGAAATCCACTCATCCTTCACAGCAATCCCAACAACAAAAAGACACTACTGAACAAGTAGTTGAGCACTCTGAGGAAACAACTCAGAAGATATTAAATACTCAAACCAGAACTACTCAACTCAAACAACAGTTGGAAGAAGAGCAACTGTTAGGAAATTTGTTAGATATTTAACTTGAAGAAGAGCTAGTTAAATCCAGAGATAAGCTCAATCAACTACAAGACCAATACTTACAAGAAACTGTTAGGAAATTTGTTAGATATTTTGTTAGAAATATCGGTTTAGATTTGATCGACAACATGATGACTTATCTTAGTCTCAGAAAGGTGATTAGTACTCTTGGTTCACTTGAACATTGTAAAAGAGAAAACCCACTAAGTATGATAGTCTAGCTAATCTTGTATAGGATGTTAGGTTTCAAAATGTAATTTTTATTTTATGAAGAGAAGACCAAGAAGAAGACATCCAAGCAGAACAAGTTCAACAACATTGAATATTTGAAAGCGCACAAGATTCTTGAAATAGTTTTGCGATACCTTGGTGAGATATCTTGAAGACACGAATAGTTTTAAACAAGGCGTGTCACAAGAGATATCGAGAACTAGAAGGTTTTGAAAACCGGAAAGTGCCACAGATATCTACTCTCGGATACCTTGAGCCTTAACCACATTTACGAAAAGAAATATATTGCAACAAAGTTGTTTCAATAATGTGGTATCTGAAGATTAAAGATAAGGGCGCAAAAGAATTAGATAATACTAGTCTACGTCACGAGAATAGTTCCGTTGGCACTCTGAGGACAAAAATGCGATCTGATGCATTTAATGCCGCAGACGAGATATGCGAATAAAAGCAACGGTACCTTACGAAGAAGAAGATAAACTCTGCGATACTATACACGAGATATCAATAGTTTGAATTTGAGCACAATGGATACTATTCAGCGGCATTCAAATTCATCTATAAATATCAATACTTAGACTACTTGAGAAGACACCTTGAACTCCATAAACACGCTAAACAACATATTCTCTCAAGCAAACTACTTATCCTCAAAGCTTTACATTGCGACCAAAGCTCACGATCTTAAGTAGCACTAAAGTTCTAAGTGTCACGATCTAAACAAAAACGCTATCTAGCAAAAGAGTTGAATTGAAAGATCAAGTATAGATTCATTCTCTTGAACATTTATCTAAGACTTGGGTCGATAAAAGAACAAGATACCATACATTGAAAAGTGTATTAAGTATACTTGATTCAGAGCTATCTAATTAGCGAAAAGTTATTAAAGAAGCTCATCGACAACTCGAAAAAACCAACACCATCCTTTGGCGTGGAGTCTGAAGTACTTAGTTTGAGAAACTAAGGAATAACTCAAGGTTATTGAGCACGAAGTACTTAGCTTGGGAAGCTAGGAATAGCTCAAAAGGTTTACAGTCTGAAGTACTTGTTGTGAAAGGGGAAACAACTCAGAGGAACATTTGGTTGGGAACCATTTGTTTAAGGAATCTTAGAATAGGATTTTGTAAGGTGACCTCAATTATCTATTCTAGTGAATTCTAGGTCTTTGGAAGACCGAAGTGGATTAGTTGGAGGATTCGCCACCTCCAGATACCACTATACTTGCATGTTATTTACTTCTGTACTTACTTTTCACACACACACACACACTTTAAGCATTTACACTTATCTATCTTAAGTCTTCCGCGCTACGAATCTAAGTATCGATATCTACGGATATCGAGAAATTTTATCGACAAAAGTTTTAAAAGACTATTCACCCCAGTCTTTTACTTTTCCGTCATCTGGACCAAAAAGTGGTATCGAGCGAGGTTCACAAGCCTTTGAACCTAGATCCTGATAGGTGAAGGAACTTTGTCCATTCTGAGGACTATTTAATTTGTGTGTTAAGTGTGGGAATATCTCAGTGATGCACCCATTCTCAAACCAGAGAACTACGAAATGGAAAAATAACATGATGCTCCACCTTGAAGCCATAAGTGACGAAATGATCGAAGTAATAAAAATGGCCCAATAGTCATTCAACAACTTAAACAAGTCATGGAGGTTTCTAATGGTAGAGAGAGATCAAAGCGAAGGATCTTCACAAGTGATCGTCGACAAGTGGGAAATCTACTAGTCGAGTTATTCTGAACGAAGCCAGAGAACTATGGACATCGAAGATGCCAAGAGAAATCGTCTGGATGGTCAAGCTCGTAATATCATCATCAGATCTACACTGAGCACACTGATTAAAGCGTAGGGTGCTAAAGCAGCGAAATTGCACAGCTGATTGAAGAAATGCATGCGGGCGAAAAACCAAAGAAAACAAGTTGAAGTTCTCAAGTTGAAATTTCAAAATTTCAAACAAGGACCCGAAAATCTGGAAGAACTAGATTTGATTTACCACTCTCATGAGTGATATGGCGACACTTGGGAAAGCAGCGGATACTCTCGGTCGAAAAGATTAAGACTATTGTGGAAGTCTTAACCACAATGGAGCATACTAAATTCTTTTATTTTAATCAAGGTATGCGAAATATCACTCGGTGGAACTCTTCTCACATCTTGCTACGGTTGATTATGAGACAACACAAAGAGAAGAAACAATGAAAAGTTGCGAATATTGCTCTAGTTGCTCAAGGAACTTGAAGAAGAAAAGCAAGGAAGAGGCGAGGATGCTCTTCTTTGCAAAGCAAATGAGCAAATATGTCGATCGAGAAATTGAGAGAAGAAAAGCGAAGAGAAGTGAAAAAGCATCTAGGCTCAAACTATCACGATACAAAAATATGCAAAGCTCCTTTGAATAAGCCACTCAGGAAGCATCATGTCTTGAGGAAGTAGAAATTGGAAGCGATATACGCTTCTATTATCGAAACCTGGTCACTTCAAGAAGGATTGTCACGCCTTGACAAACTAAGGGCGAGTTGACAAGAAAGATAGAAGAATCTTGAAGAAGCGAGCTTTATTAGCGAAGAAAGAAAGAAAATCAAACTCAATGGAGACTATGAAGCAGTTACGAAGATGACAATTGATGACTCGATCTTACCATCACGAATTATGTGGAGTTACTCATGATATAATCGACTTGACCTCAAGAAGAATGAAATGTGTGGATTTGCTGAGATAGACGGTCCAGACATCTCAAACATAGAAATACATCTTATGGTGATGAGGTAACACATACTTCTTGTTATACTTATGAAAGTGATGAAGAAGAAATAAAAGATCTAGAAAATCTCGGGAAAGATCTTGACATCTATGAAAGGGAATTTCTAATGATCCGAGCTAGAGCGAAAATCTTGAAGAAGAAAAGAATTCTCTTGCAAAGAAAATTCTCAATTAGTTGAGATATCACGAGAAAAGGATCTGAAAATGCATTTCTCAAAGCTCAGATATCTGAGACTGAAAAGTCACATAAAGAAGCAATGGCTGAATTACGAAAGAAATATGAAGATCTTCTTTCTGAGAACAATGAACTCAAAAAGAAAGAATTATCTTTTCAATCTTATGCAAAGCTAGTGACACTCTTCTTGAAGTACAATCTTACTTAAGAGATCCTTGAAAGAAAGGACTTAAATTTGAATACACAAGCAGTGTTCTATCACTCTGAATAAGAGTGAGGAAAGAAGAACATTTGTAAGTACTCAGCAAGATGATTCCCATGCAATCTATAGTATCGGTCAGAAGACGAAGATTGTTGACAAAGGAAAAGCAGTTGCGACTAAACCTTTGTGGGAAAAACAAGTCAAAAATAAAACTGATGGGCACGTGTCGAAAAACACAACCTTTGAAAAGTGTAAACACCCGATGCTATGTCTCTCAAAAGGGTAAAATTGCGAGTGGCAATTTCTCTCATATCACTTTTTGAAAGAAATTGGATCAACGAGACTAGCAAAGGCTGAGAAAAGATCTCGAGATAGCTTCAAGTGCTCGAAAGCAGTATTGGCTATAAAGGCATCGAAACAACTTGCTCATGAATACAAACAAGAGCAAGAACGATGGCTAAAGGCTAGAAGTGCTCAAAGCAATTATCAGACGTGGTAGTTGAATCAAGCCCCTGAAAATCTGAATGCCAGGGCTCGAAGAAATCTGGCAAGGAAAGCTAAGTTCTTTGGAAAGCAAACTCAAAAACTGACAGTGTCTGAAAGCACCAAATGGAGCACCTAGGAACACGAGGAAGAAAATAATTCTTAATAATGATAATCATTCAATCGAATTCCTCCTTATGTTCCTATCGGACAAAAGAATGTTCGAGGAAATTCATTCAAAATGGATTCCCTCTTGGAAGATTGTTTAGTCTGATGGTTCAATGTAAATTGAGAACTAATCTCTTGTTCCTGTTATATGCGAATGCTTCTGGACTAAAGCACAATGGTATTTAATAGTGGATCGGAAAGCACATGGCGGAGATAAAGCAAATCTGTCGATTACAAAGCTTGCAACACGGACGGATATCAGTTCTTTGGAGAATTAAATCCCTCTATGGGATTTGGCAGCGTCAAATTGGGAACATTAACAATCACTGACGTATTACATGTTAAGGATTTGAAATACAATCTATTTAGCATGAGCCAGTTTGCAGACAAAGGGTTTACTATAAAATTCAAAGCAAAATACTGCAAACTAATTGACAATGATTCAAAGCAGACAGTCTTGGTTGCTCGGCGGAAAGGCAGTCTTTATGTTGCCGATTGGGCATACCTGTTGAAGAATGTCTCATGGTGAGTCAATCTGGTCACCTGAAGAAACCTTTGGTTATGGCACAAAGAATGAGTCACTTGAACTTCAAAACTACGAACAAACTTGCGAAAAGAGTTAGTGGTTGGCCTTCCCAAAGCGTCTTCGAAAGGATGATATCATTACGCATGTCGGATGGGGAAACAATCAAAATCTCTTTCAAGTCAAAACTAGACACTCTAGTGTTAGACCACTGCAACTACTACATATGGATCTTTTGAATCATCGTAACTAGTTCTGAGGAAAGAAGTATAATGCAGTTGTTGTAGATGACTTCTCAAGATTCACTTGGGTTGTCTTTCTGAAACACAAATCGGCCTTGAGGTGGAATACCAAACTTCTTTGAAAAAGCTTGAAGTCATGAAAAATGACAAGGTCTGCAATCGAGCAGACCATAGTCTTGAGTTTGTCAACCCGATCTGAAAGGAGTTTTGTACTGCAAGGTATACAACACCAACTTTCCTCTGTAAGAACACCTCAACAAAATGGTATTGCGAAAGGAAGCAGAACCCTTAAAGAAGCTGCAAGGCGATGCTATGACCTTTGAAATAAGTGAAATTTATTGGGTTGAAGCTGTAAACACACTGCTACACTCGAGCAGATGTTTGATAAACAAACACCATGACAAGACCCTTATGAAATCTTGGTTGGTAGACCCCTAATATCAAACATCGAGTATTTGGTTGTAGATGTTTTGTTCTAAACAATGGAAAAGATTATCTGAGAACATTTCAACCAAAGGCAGATGAAAGTGTATTTCTTGGCTATTCCACGAATAGCAAAGCCTACAGAATGTACAACAAAAGAACAAAGAACAGTGAAGAATCAGTTCATGTTGTCTTCTATGAAGGAAGCGAAAACACCTCCTAATGATGAACTCTCAGAAAGGTTCAAAGAACTAACGTTAAGGGATCCTGAAGAAAAATCCTCAGAAAGGAGAAACATCATTATGGAAAGTGAGGATGACTCTGACGTAGAAAAGCCAAGAAACATCATCATTATGGAAAGTGCCTAGTAACAACAAGATGACTCACAAACATGATGAAGAATTTCCTATGAAACTTCCAGAAATGGAAACTGAAGATGCTCATCATGAAGCTATCTCTGGAAACAATCTCCTCTGAAAGACATGTTCCAGATAGCTCAAACGCTGAACAAGTGTCAGACATTAATTGCCCTTCTGAGGAGCAAAATGTCTTAGATACTGAAAAAGTATCAAATCAAAATCCCAGTGATTCTCATTCAAATCATTTGGATATTGATCCTACTAGCACTAAACCTATGATGAGATGGATCAAGGATCATCCTGCAAAAGATGTGATTGGACCAATTAATCAAGGTGTTAGGACTAGGATAGCAATAGCTGAAAATGCTAATTCTCTCTTTGGATGTTTCATCTCAAATATTGAACCCAAAAATATAGAAGAAGCATTAGGAGACCAAGACTGGATATCTGCAATGCAAGAAGAGCTGGATCAATTTGAGAGAAACAAAGTCTGGAAATTAGTTCCATTCATGGAAGGAATATCTGTGATTGGAACTAAATGGGTTTTCAGAAACAAAATGAATGAATCTGGTGAAATAACCAGAAACAAAGCAAGATTGGTTGCCAAGGGATTTACCCAGACTGAAGGCTTAGATTTTGATGAGTCATATGCAGGTTGCAGTTGGATGCAATAAGACTCTTTCTAGCCTTTGCAGCTCATAAAGATTTTAAAGTTTATCAGATGGATGTCAAAAGTGCATTCTTGAACGGTGAACTTGCAGAAGAAGTTTATGTTGAGCAACCACCTGGCTTTGAAGTTTCCTCAGAAAGTAGAATGGTCTATAAACTACAGAAAGCTCTGTATGGACTGAAACAGGCTCCAAGAGCATGGTATGACACTTTGGCCAAATACCTTCTGGAAAGTGGTTTCAAGAAAGGTGAAGTTGATAAAACTTTATTTACCTTAAACCATGATGGGAAACTACTCTTAGTTCAAGTATATGTTGATGACATCATATTTGGATCTAAGGACAAGCAACTTTGCAAATCTCATGAAAAGCAAGTTTGAGATGAGCATGATGGGAGAAATGAATTATTTTCTAGGATTGCAAGTCAAGCAACTCAATGATGGAATATTCATTAGTCAAACAAAGTATGCAAAAGATATGCTCACAAAATTCAATCTTAAGCCTTCTGAAAAGAATTCTAAGATACCTATGAGCATTGGAACCAAAATGACCTATACTGAATCAGACAAGAGTGTTGAAGAACATAAGTATAGGAAATTGATAGGTTCACTACTTTACCTCACTGCAAGTAGACATGATATTCAATACGCCGTTGGAGTGTGTGCTGAATTTGGACAAATCCGATGCAAACACACTACAACATTGCTATGAAAATATTAAGGTATGTAAAAGTACAGTAGATGTAGGATTGTGGTATCCTAAAAGCGGATTGAGTTTATGGGTACTCGACGCTGATTATCTTTGGATCAACGCTTGATAGGAAAAGCACCTCAGGAACTTGTCAGTTTCTGGATACTAGACTTATCTCGTGGTTTAGCAAGAAGCAAAACTCAATTGCAACTTCTACCACAGAGGCTGAATATATTGCTGCTGGTTGTTGTGCAACACAAATTCTGTGGATACAACAACAACTTAAAGACTATGGACTCGATGAACATAAAACTCCCATTTTTTGTGACAACACAAGTGCTATTGCGATTACACAGAATCCTAAATTTCATGCCAGAACAAAGCATATTGATGTTAGACATCACTTCATCAGAGACCATGTTGAAAAAGGTAATATAGAGATACTCAAGATTGTACTGAAGACCAACTTGCGGATATCTTCACTAAGCCACTACAAGAAAGTAGATTCTTAGCCTTAAGACATAGTCTTGGACTAATGGAAATACCAATGAACTAAAGAGTTAGAAATGGAGCGGGCATCCGAGAAGAGGTATGGAGCGGGCATCAAAGAAGAGGTATCTGGAGCGGGTATCCGGAGAGAGAAAAGAGAAATGCAGGCAGGTATCCGAAGTCAAAAAGGCTAAAGAGCAAAAAGGCGACTTAAGATCTACGGGGCGGAACTCGGATATCGAATCACTCTATAAGCAGAACACAAAGAGAATAGTACAACTATCTGCGATCAACTACTCTCTTGAAATTCGCATTATTTCTATCTTGATGAAAAACTTGGAAAAATCCTAAGTATAAAATGATTCGGATGCAAGCGGTGTTCTTGGTCATACAAAACGTGATTCGAGATAGCTATTAGCCAAAATTCATTAAATGGGCACAATTACACTTGTTGATTGTGATCATTCTTTGAAAAGCAATGGTGACCCTTGATGAAATTAGCGATTGATCTATACGGTGGAAATTAATTCACGATAAATAGTGGATATAAAAATTACAAAGCCCACTTTGCATTTAATGCCGAACTAGCTTTTGCTCACGCTTGCAAATCACAGATACGTACACAAAATCAATTTGTATGTATTTATGCATTGAGATTCTATTGCTATATATATAGGATTTTGGCAAAAGAAATCACTTTCGCCTAATCCAAAATTCCGACTTGCACAAAAATAGCGAAACCTTCCCTTGATTCTCTGCAAACCTTCTACAATCTCTGCAAATCAAGATTAAGTTTTTCTGCAAAGAATTACTGAATCAAATCTCTTTCAAACACTAATCCAAATTCTCTACACTATATAAAGAGATGGCCCCAAAGAATTCTTCTACTGAAATCTCAATCCTCCTTTGATGCTGCTGAAAAGCAAGCACCGAGTTGGTTATTGAACAACCATTTGGTAGGAGATTTTAATCGACCATTGGACTTCAAATCAAAGAATTATTTGGGGTGGTGCCATGGTTGAGGAATACTCAGGTACGCAATTGAAAAACCGAAATGAAAACGATTCTTGACATGCTTGAAAAGGCACAAATCAAGGATTTCTATCGCTGCCCAGTGGAATTTCATCACTCGATATGTTGGAATTCTACAACAACTCAGGATAATTTCTGTGTTTACGAAACCTTTGCAATAGTGTACATCAAAACCTCGATCGAGAAAGGAAATCATACGGACTTAACAACTACGTAAGTTGTTTGAGTTTCAAAATCTTGGAAAGGATTTTGAAATAAACACCAAGACGATGATCTCCTTGAAGGTGTTAAAGAAGCTGTCTGATGGCGTGTGATCTTGAAAAATCAGATACACCCATTGAATTCAAGCTTCGACATCCGAACGGACATCGATGGTTCCTTGGGATGTATTGGCTTGCATTCTTCACAGATGCTTTGATGGTCTACAAGGAGGTCTTGACGGATAATCCAAGAATGATGGATCATGATGTTCTTCTTTGAATCAACAAGAAAAGCAATTGGAAAACCATTTTAAGCTGGGAAAATACGCCTTCATGAAGTTTGTGAAGAAGATTCAAGGCTTGAGCCTAAAATCGCCAAAGGACTAGTTGAGCCAAAGGCCACATGAGCTATGGTGCGAAGATATGCTACTTCTTTGGAGAAGCTTGGCATTGAGCTCAGAGAGGCGGTGAAATAGCGGTAACCTACTCTACAAATATGAGTATACAAACTTGTTGAAAAAGGTTCTTGGGTCTCGAAGGTTCTAAGAAAGGCATTGCCGATAAAGCGATAAAAGCGGATGAACTCATCAATCTTTGAAGAGTTATCAACTCTTGAACAAGTAGACTCAAGAAGAGAAAGTACTTTCGAAATGTGAAGACTATTGCGAAAGCCTTGGCGATGAACTCATAAATCTTGCCAAAAGTGGTGAAAACACCAAGCCCTATCTGCAAAACCGCAGGAGTAATGGACCAATCGGTTCTAATCTTGATGAAGCTACGATGAAGATGAGAAGCTATTCATCTCTCAAGTCCTAGAAAGAACAAAAAGGGCTAAGGTTACTGAAATAGTAACTGGTGAAAAAGTTTCTGAAGAAGAACCTACACCTCAGGTTGCTGAACAAGTACCTATAGTAAAGGTTGTTGGTGCAAACACATCATCAGGGAACGTTTCTTACGCACAACTTCAAAAAGCCCTGATGAGTGGTATTTTAGTCTTTGGCGGAATCTTGATGGAAACGGCACATCTAAAAATCTGGAAGAACACTCTACTGACCAATCTTCTGCTTCCAGACAACCACAACAACCACAACCACAACAGACACAAGTGGTTGATGAAATGGTAAATGAACTCCATTTTGAATTACCAGCAATGCAGTATGCTGAAGAAAATCCTGCAAAAGAGCAGGTTCCCCAACTCAATGAGAGGGATCAAACTGAGATATCTACTCAGAATGATCAACCAGGGGAGGCAACTGAGTTGCACACTCAGGAAAGGTGTGAAGTACCTGAAACTTCAAACAAAGAAGTGTTACTGGAACAAGAATACCAAAGTATAGAAGGTCACGAGTTTGAGAGACCAATCGACTGACATGGATCGAATGGCGAATGGTTTAACTCTCATCTTGTGAAACTTTATGCTTATATATATCTTGTTACTTATAAAATTTATTTGTTATAAATGAGTTAGAAACACGAAATAAGAGGAAGGAAGCTTGCCTCAAAGCGAGAAGGAGGTTCTGACCTCACCTCTTAAGAAATCGAGCACATGCACGGTGATAAATTGATTCTTAAGATAACACCTTTTAGTCATATGTTCATGTGCTTAAAGTAAATGTTTCTAACAGCTACAAGCGAGAAAGAGGAAGATAAAGTAAATGCGGAAAGAACCCAGAAACCAACAAGGTTTCTGAAGAACATCATTGAGCCTTCCCATATGAAGGTATATATATATATATATATATATATATATATATATGAAAATCAATGATAAAAATTCTTCACCTTAGGTTATCTCAAACTTCTTCTAAATTACTCAATACTTCCTACTCACAGGCTCACTCAGAAGTAGAAGTGCAAGGGGACAGAGTTGCGACATCCCCTGCAGCTATGGAAATTGATGAGGCATCAAGGCCTTCATCACAAGAAAAGATTCCAGAGACTGCACAAGTCTCTGAGAGACAAGTATCTGAGCCTCCCATGGAGGTAATTGACCTCTTAGATATCTGATTTGTCACTTAAAGTTTTCTTGATAAAATTTCCTAAGTATTGTGATAATTTTAATTCTCAGGTTCAAGAAAGAAAGGTTGATGAGGACCAGACTTCCAAGTCTCCGCCTCACAACAAGGTATCTGAGACACCAATTGTCTCAGTAGCACAAGTCTCTGAGCACAAGTACTTACTCGTAACTCGAAACTAAACTACACTTCTACTCAGATATCTATAAAAGTTTTGAAGCTCACTCAAAACTCTTTCTTTCGAGCTCAAACAAGCGCAGCAGGCTCCCAATGATGAGAAAAGGGACCTACTTCCCTTCTTCAAAGCTCAAACCCTGCCAAAGCATATACAATACTTCAAGAAATGGCACAGGTTAAGGTGCTCTGATCTCTCTGAAATATTGAGAATCACAGATCAACCAACCAGACGAGCACGAGCTCTTGACTTGGAGACATATATCCATGCAATGTTCCCTACGAGCGATTACGATTCGACTTTATTGCATAAGGATTTCTCCAGAGAAGTGGCACACAGTTTGATACAAGCCTTTGAACAGGCAGATGGTCAGAAAAGATTACAGATGGCATTCAAGCCAGTTCTGCCCCAGACTCTGCAATTTATACCTTCTGAACAAGAAGAGGTTAATGGGCAGAAGATCACTATTCCTGAAGTGATCAATCTTGTATCTGAAGATGATGAGGAGGAGGAGATAAACAAAAACGATTTCGATGAACCTCCCACTGATCATCACCAAAAGGATGACATAGACAAAAAGGATGATGTTGATGCCCCTGCACCAGGGACCGGAGGAATTTCACAAAGAAATCATGCCTCAACTACTGAAAAGCAAACCGAGGAAAGCACGAAATCTCCGTCTCCATCTCCTCAAAAGTCAACTCATCCATCTTCCCAACAAGAGGTTAATCTTGAACAAGTAGTTGAGGATTACGAGAAATCACTCGAAATTGTTGAATACTCAATCAGGCGCTCAACTCGGACAATTGTTGGAAGAAGAACAATGACTCCATCTTCAACTGGAAGACCAGATAGCTAAATCCAGAGACAAGCTTGACCAACTACAAGATCAATATCCGCAAGAGATGATTGTTTACTCTGAGGTTAAAGAGCTACAGGATGCTGTAAATGCCATCACCAAAGAACTCGATACTGAAGAAGTATCTGAAATTAAGCATGATGCTAAGGCTGCATCATCTTCAAAAGAAGTACCATCCTCCTCCCAAAAAGGGAAGAAACAAATCTCTAAGATGGTTGCTGGACTCGACACAATCGATGAGAATGTCCAAGAGGATGAAGATCACTGGGCTGATTACTCAGATGATGAAGAAGACAAGACTTTGGCAGAGCACCACAATGAACATCTAGCAGTTTCACACTTGAAAAGGAAACTGATTGCTCCTGAAACTTTCAGCAAACTGCCAAATGTCCACTCCCATGAATACATGAACAGATGCAATCTTGGCTCATCGAAAAGGAGATGTCTTCACAGAACAAGGAAGTAATTGCCTCCGTCCCCTCTGAAATGAAAAAGTTCACTGAGCTCGTTACTCAGAGAACAACTAGCATAGTCATTGCTCAGAAAGATCTGGGAATGATAAGGGACGATGATGCATCTTTAGCTGAAAAAGCTTTCCAAGAGGCAAGTTACACTGCTGGAAAAGCAGATTCCATCCTATGCCCATTGGCAGAGCTCACTGATAAGGACAATGGACTTATCAAGCAAAATCAGGAGCTCAAAGCCGAACTTCAGAAGTTGGTCACTGCCTACAATTATTTACAAGGGCATTTTAACTCTCTCTCAGATTCTTTTATGAGACTGAGTCAGCCAACAATGACTAAGGGGGAAAGAATGTACAAATCTGGACCTCAAAGTCAGGGGGAATGGGAAGAATGAGAAGAAAACAAGAAGAAATCGGAGTGTGGTGTCGAGAGAGGAAGAAGAAACATGAAAACTTCCCACCACCACTCGAATCAACGAACCCTCCTCAAGCCAAGTGCTTTGCAAATAGTAGCCGCTTCGTAAACTCTTGAAGGAACTACAATGATAACAAGGGCCATGCACGAAACCTCCAAGGAGTACCAAGGCTCCAAGGAGAAGACAAGTTAAAGGATTGATGAATCTTCTAAAGAAGAAGAAGGTCAAATCAAGTCCTTGGGCAATGAAGAAGGTCAGAAACTCTCACAAGATCTAATCTTGATGATGATGAGGAAGATGAAGATGAAGCTCCTCTTCACGAAAAGGAAAATTGAAAGCCTAATCGAGCCCATAGTTGCAAAGCCCTAGCAGCTAAAACACCCTCTGGAAATACCAAGTCTATCGGTGGTTCTTCAAGCAACAACCCAAAGAGAATTCAAGAGAGAAGGAAAGATCGAGAGTCGAGCAAAGACAAAGTCAACTTCCACTCGTGCCGAAGAAGCCAAATAGAGTATGTGAAGAATGACAATGATTCCTCATCTCTGAGTGCATCAATCGGAAAAATGGCTATTGGATTACGGAACTTAAGCATCTCTTGGTAAATTCAAGATTTCGAACCAATCCATAAACAACTTATGGCATGGAGAAAAGATAAGACAACCTTGATCAACACCAATCACATTAAAGCGTTGGATTTTGAAGTTGTCGAAGCTGAAGCCATGAGAAAGGACCTCTCGATGAATGTCCATATGGAAAGCCGATGATGTGCATGTACTCAATATCACAGAACAGCACAAGAGCAAGACTCATTGTGGAACCCTATGAATCGTTCTATCTAATCAAGATCAATACAAGGGTGACATCAGATATCTGAGGATTATCTACGAATACTTCAAGCTTTCAGATATCAGAATAGAGCATGCCTGGAAGTGGGGAAAGTATCTGTGGGTCAAAAATTTTGTTAAGAAAAATCCTACCAAAACCTACAAAGAGGTCTGTGGATTTGCCAGAGACACTGAGATGCTCGTCAGAACACTTCTCTATGATTATTCTGATGACATCAAAAGGTTTGGAGATAGGAAATTTGCAGACTGATCCATAGAACTACTGTTGAAGACTTGAAGAGTTGAAGACTTGAAGACTAGTCTATTAGGATGTTTACTTGGAGCTTGGTTACACATGTTGTCCTAATTTACTATGTATTTTTGTTGTATTTTTGCTGACTGAGCTAAACTTGTTTTATGTACTAAAGTTATCTATAATCTTTCTTTGTAACTTATCTGAAGAACTTACTCTCAGATAGTATTCTATAAAAGATAACTTGTCAGCAAAGATCACACCTTGTGATTTGGTTGATGTCTACTTTCTGCACTTAATTGAATGATTTGAAAAATCTTAAGAAATGATTAAGTGTTGGACGTTCACTCATCCAGATTTGTAATAGGTCAGATAGTCATCGTTGACTGATCAAAAAGGGGGAAATTTGTTAGATATTTTGTTAGAAATATCGGTTTAGATTTTGATCAGCAACATGATGACTTATCTTAGTCTCAGAAAGGTGATTAGTACTCTTGGTTCACTTGAACATTGTAAAAGAGGAAACCCACTAAGTATGATAGTCTAGCTAATCTTGTATAGGATGTTAGGTTTCAAAATGTAATTTTTATTTTATGAAGAGAAGACCAAGAAGAAGACATCCAAGCAGAACAAGTTCAACAACATTGAAGATTTGAAGAAACTGCACACGATTACTGAAATAGTTTTGCAGATACCTTGGTCAGATATCTTGAAGACACGAATAGTTTTAAACAAACTGTGTCACAAGAGATATCTGAGAACTAGAAGGTTTTCGAAAACCGTGAAAGTGCCCAGATATCTACTCTCGGATACCTTGAGCCTTAACCACATTTCGAAAAGAAATATATTGCAACAAAGTTGTTTCAATAATGTGGTATCGAAGATTAAAGATAAGGACGTGCAAAGAATCGGATAATACTAGTCTCGACATCGAGCATAGTTCGATTAACACTGAGGACAAAAAGTACATAGAATGCATTTAATGCAGACAGAGATATCGAATAAAAGCAACGGTACCTTCAAGAAGAAGACAAACCCATCAAGAGATTATACACAGATATCAATAGTTTGAATTTGAGCCTAACGGATACTATTCAACGGCATTCAAATTCATCTATAAATATCAATACTTAGACTACTTGAGAAGACACCTTGAACTCCATAAACATGTTGAACAACATATTCTCTCAAGCAAACTACTTATCCTCAAAGCTTTCTGTTGCGACCAAAGCTCCTGATCTTAAGTAGCACTAAAGTTCTAAGTGTCCTGATCCTAAACAAGTACTGCTATCCGTGAAAGAGTTGAATTGAAAGATCAAGTATCTGAGATTCATTCTCTTGAACATTTATCTAAGACTTGGGTCAGTAAAAAGAACAAGATACCATACATTGAAAAGTGTATTAAGTATACTTGATTCACAGAGCTATCTGATTAACTGAAAAGTTATTAAAGAAGCTCATCTGACAACTCAAACCAAAACCAACACCATCACTGGCGTGGAGTACATGAAGTACTTAGTTTGAGAAATTAAGGAACAACTCCAAGGTTATTGAGCACAGGAAGTACTTAGCTTGGGAAGCTAGGGAATAGCTCAAAAAGGTTTCGAGTCAGAAGTACTTGGTACGAAAAGCCGGGGAACAACTCAGGGGGAACATTTGGTTGGGAACCATTTTTATAAGGAATCTTAGAATAGGATTTTTGTAAGGTGTCCTCAATTATCTATTCTAGTGAATTCTAGGTCTTTGGAAGACCGAAGTGGATTAGTTGGAGGATTACGCCACCTCCAGATACCACTATACTTGCTGTGTTATTTACTTCTCTGTACTTACTTTTCACCAACACACACACACACTTTAACTGTTTCTGCACTTATCTATCTTAAGTCTTCCGCGCTCTGAATCTAAGTATCAGATATCTACACATTTATCTGAGAAATAGTTTTTATCGACAAAAGTTTTAAAAGACTATTCACCCCCCCCCCCCCCTCTAGTCTTTTACTTTGCCGTTATCTGGACCAACAGAAACAGTAGCTTACCCTGAGGTTAAAGAGCTCCAGGATGCTGTAAATGCTATTGCTAAGGAGCTAGAATCTTGAAGAAGTATCTAAAGAAAAGCATGATGCTAAGGTCATCACCATCAAAAGAAAACCATCCTCCTCTCAAAAGGAAAGAAGCCCATCTCCGAGATGGTTCTTTGACGAAGATCTTGAAAATGTCCAAGAGGATGAAGATCACCTGGTGATGACGGATGATGAAGAAGACAAGACTTTGGCAGAACACAATGAACACTTAGCGGTTTCTCATCCGAAAAGGAAGCTAATTGCTCTAAAGTTTTCAAAAACCGCCAAATGTCCACTCCATGAATATATGAATAGATATCAAGTTTTGGCACATCTTAAAAGGGAGATGTCTTCACAAAACAAAGAAGTAATTGCCTCCGTCCACTCAGATATTCAAAAATTCACTGAGCTCATCACTCTGAGAACTACCAGTATGATCATTGCTCAGAAAGATCTGGACCGGTAAGGACGATGATGTATCATTAGTGAAAAAGCTTTTCACGAGGCAAGTTACATGCCGGAAGCAGATGCCATACTAGGCCCATCAAGTAGCTCACCGATAAGGAAAATGGACTTATCAAACAAAATCAGAGCTCAAGGCTGAACTTCGAAGTTGGTCACCTTTAACTACTTGCAAAAGAATTTTGAGTCCCTCTCAGATTCTTTTGTGGTACTTAGTCAGTCAACAATGACTAAGGGGGAAGAATTTGGATCTCAAGATCAGGGGGGAGGAAAGATGAAATCTAGAGTTGGTGCCGCTCAGAAAGGAAGAGGAAACAAGAAAACTTCCCAGCCACCACTCAGAATAGATGATCCCTCATCAAATCAAGCTGCTTTGCAAATAGTAGCTACTTCCCAGCAGTCAATTGAAGAAACTACAATGGTAACAAGGGCCATGGAAAAAAGACCTCCAAGGAGTACCAAGGCTCCAAGGAGAAGACAAGTAAGAGGGATTGATGAATCTTCTAAAGAAGAAGAAGAAGGCCAAATCAAATCCCTGGGCAATGAAGAAGGCTGCAAAAGTCTCACAAGAATTAATCTTGATGATGATGAAGAGACTGATGAAGATGAAGCCCCTCTTCACAGAAAAAGTAAAATTGATAGCCTAACTGTGCCCATAGCTGCAAAGCCTTTAGCAGCTAAAACACCCTCTGGAAATACCAAGTCAATCCAGGGTAGTTCTTCAAGCAATCCCCCAAAGGAGAATTCTAGACAAAGAAGGAACAGGCTGAGAGCTGAATAAAGAAAACTTCAACTACCACTCAGGCCGGAAGAAGCCAAGATTGAGTATGTGAAGACCAACAATGACTCCTCTGTCTACAGGTGCATTAATCAGAAGAATGGCTACTGGATTCTGGAACTTAAGCACCTACTGGTAAATTCAAGGTTTCCAGAACCAATCCATAAACAGCTCA
Source organism: Plantago major (assembly GCA_026545765.1). NCBI lineage: Eukaryota > Viridiplantae > Streptophyta > Magnoliopsida > Lamiales > Plantaginaceae > Plantago > Plantago major. The sequence goes on along the minus strand of CM048839.1, from coordinate 79,598,815 downwards.
TGGCATGGAGAAAAGATAAGCCAATCTTGATTAACACCAACCACATCAAAGCATGGTTGGATTTTGAAGTAATCAAGAGAACAGAAGCCATGAAGAAGGTCCTCTCTGATGAATGTCCTTATGGAAAGCCAGATGATGTGCACAGAATTTCCAACATCACTAGAACAGGCACAAGAGCAAGACTTGCGGTGGAACCCTATGAGTCCTTCTACTTAACTGAAGATCAATACAAGGGTGACACCAGATATCTGAAGATCATCTATGAATACTTCAAGCTATCAGATATCAGAATCGAGCATGCCTGGAAGTGGGGAAAGTATCTGTGGGTCAAGCATTTTGTCAAGAGAAATCCCACCAAAACCTACAAGGAAGCCTGTGGATTTGCCAGAGACACAGAAATGATTGTCAGAACTCTTCTCTATGACTACTCTGATGATATCAAAAGGTTTGGTGATAGAAAATTTGCAGACTGATCCATGGAACTGTTTTGAAGACTTGAAGATTTTTGAAGACTTGAAGACTTGTCATTTAGAATGTTCACTTGGAGCTTGGTAACTCCTGTTGTTCTATTTGACTAAGTAGTTTCTGTGATTTTGCTGATTGATCTTTTCTGTTAAATCTTGAAAAAGTTATCCAGAAGCTCTCAGATCATATCTGATGAACTTACTCAAAGATATCATTTTCTATAAAAGATAACTTATCAGCAAAGATCACACCTTGTGATTTGGTTGATGTTTACTTTCTGCACTTAATTATATGAATTAAAAGATCATAAGAAATGATTAAGTGGTGGATTGTTTCCTCATCCAGATTTGTAATAGGTCAGATAGTCATCGTTGACTGATCAAAATGGGGGAAATTTGTTAGGAATATCTGTTTAGATTTTGATCAGCAACCTAATGACTTATCTTAGCTCAGAAAGGCGATTAGTACTCTTAGTTCACTTGAACACTGTAAAAGAGGAAACTCACTGAGTAAGATAGTCTAGCAAATCTTGTATAGGATGTTAGGTCTCGAAATGTAATTTTTATTTTCTGAAGAAGACCAAGAAGAAGGCATCCAGCAGGAAAAGATCAACGGATTTGAAGATTTGAAGACTGCACAAGATTGCTGAAGACAAGGGTTTTCCAGAAACCTATGTCCAGATATCTTGAAGAAACAAGTGTTTCGAAACATACATGTTGCAAAAGATATCTGAGAATAAAAGGTTTCTGAGACAAGGAAAGTGCCCACAGATATCTACACTCAGATACCTTGGACATAAAATATGCTTCTGAAAAAGAAACATATTATAACAAGTTGTTCAAACAAGTGGTATCTGGAGCTATGATGATCTCTGGAAAAGAACGTGCAAAGCCTCAGAAAGCTTGCATAGTTCCGTTGGCACTACAGGACAAAATATAGTACAGTGCATTAAATGCGCAGACAGAAATGTCTGAACAAAAGCGGTAGCTTCTGAAGAAGAAGACAAGCCTGCTACAGTACTATATTCAGATATCAATAGTTTGAATTTGATTTAAGCCTAACGGATACTATTCAAACGGCACTCAAAATTCATCTATAAATATCAACACTTAGACTGCTTGAGAACACACCTTAGAACACACTGAACTCCAAGAACACTGAATACTGGCGCTCTCAAGCAAACTACTTACCTTAAAGCTTTCTGTTGCGACCAAAGCTCTTGATTCTAAGTAGCACAAAAGTTCTAAGTGTCCTGATCCTTAACGAGCATTGTTATTTGTGAAAGAGTTGAACTAAGATTTCTTATCTAAGTTTCATTCTCTTGAACACTTACCATAGACTTGGGTCAGTAGAGAACAAGATACCATACATTGCAAAGTGTATTAAGTATACTTGATTCACAGAGCTATCTGAATAACTGAACAAGTTATTAAAGAAGCTCACCTGACAAACAAACCTAAAACCAACACCATATACGGCGTGGAGTACAGGAAGTACTTAGTTTGGGAAACTAAGGAATAACTCCAAGGTTATTGAGCAAAGGAAGTACTTAGTTTGGGAAACTAAGGAACAGCTCAAAAGGTTTCTGAGTACAGGAAGTACTTGGCTGTGAAAGCCGGGGAATAACTCAGGGGGAACACTTGGTTGGGAACCTAGTGCATTTAGGAATCAAGAAAAGATATCTGTAAGGTTACCTCATTTATCTTAGTGGATTCTAGGTCTGAGAAAGACCGAAGTGGATTAGTTGAAGGATTACGCCACCTTTAGATACCACTATAAAAAGACTTGTGTTATTTACTTTCTGCAGTTTATTACTTGTTTTACTTATATTGCAAAGTACTTACACTTATCTTGTCAACACGCACTTATCTCGTAAGTCTTCCGCTCTCGAATTAAGTATCGATATCTTCACGATATCTCGAGAAATCGTCTTATCGATAAAAGTTTTAAAAGACTATTCACCCCTAGTCTTTTACTTTGCCGTTATCCGACCAACAAGTTGTATCGAGCGGAGGTTCCCAAGACTTCAGACCGAACCTAGATCCCGATAAGTGCCCACTAACCGCTTTTCACCTACACTTGATTCGCTTTGTTTAGTGTGTTTGCTGCAGGATGTCTTTATGTGACGCCCGATTCTCAAGCCGAGAATTATGAGAAATGGAAGAACAACATGATGCTCCACCTAGAAGCCATCAAGGATTTAAATGATCAAAGTAATAAAGAATGGCCCAATAGTCATTCAACAACTCAAGCAAGTCATAGAGGTTTCTAATGGTAGAGACAGAGAACAAAGTGATGGGTCTTCATGCATGATGCATCAACCAATTGGGAGACTGCTAGTCAAGTTATTTACTTAACCAAAGCCCAGAGAACTCTGGACATCGGAACATGCCAAGAGAAATAGATTGGATGGACAGGTTCGTAATATCATCATACGTTCTACTCTAGAGCACATAAGGTAAACTGGGTAAAAAACGCAAAAGTGGCCTGAACTGATTGAAGAAATCAGGCTGCACCGAAAAACAAAGGAAAATAAGTTCAAGTTTTGAAGCTAAAATTCCAAGACTTTAAACAAGGTCCCACAGACTCTTGAAGAACTAGATTTCTTATAACACTTATGAGTGACATGGCTGCACTTGGTGAAAGTAATAGATATACCCAAATGTAAAATATTAAAACCATTGTGAGAAGTCTAAATCATAACTGGAACACACAAAGTTTTTCTACTTTAACCAAGGAATGCCAGATATCACTCTGTGGAACTTTTCTCTCACCTCACATCGCTGACTATGAGACAACTCAAAGGGAACAAACAACTGAGAAGTTGCAGAGTGTTGCTCTAGTTGCTCAAGGAACTTCTGAAAAGAAGAAAGGCAAGGATGTGACTAAGGATGCTCTTGCTGTAAAGCAAATGGGAAAATATGTCAGTCGAGAAATTGAGAGAAGAAAAGCCAAAGAGAAGCTGAAAAAGCATCTAGGCTCAAACTATCACCAGTACAAAAATATGCAAAGCTCGCTGAACAAGCCAGCTCAAAAAGCATCAAGTACTGAGGAAGCAGAAATAGGAAATGATATTTGCTTCTATTGTCAGAAACCTGGTCATTTCAAGAAGGATTGTCCTGTCTTCAACAAATTTAAGACATGTGACAAGAAAGATAGAAGAATCTTCAAAAGAAGTCAAAGAGCTATGTTCACTGAAGATAGGAAAAAGATTCAACTCCAACTGGATGCTCTAGATATTGAGTCTGATTCTGAGGATGAGGATTCAGATGATTCCACACTGCCTTCCCCAGAAATATGCGGTGTTTCTCATGAAGTAATTGACTTTGGTCAAAAGAAGAAAGAAGTGTGTGGAATGGCTGAAGAAATCTTCCCAGATATCTCCAACATTGAACCTTGTCTAATGGCTGATGAGGTAACACATACTTCCTGTTATACTTATGAAAGTGATGACGAAGGAATCAAAGAACTGGAAAATCTCAGAAAAGAAATTGATCTTTACAAAAGAGAATTTCTGATGTTCCGAGCTAGAGCCGAAAATTTTGAAGAAGAAAAGAATTCTCTTGCAAAGGAAAATTCTAAATTAATCAAGATATCTGAGAAAAAGGATGCTGAAAATGCATTTCTCAAGGCTCAGATATCTGAGACCGAAAAGTCACATAAAGAAGCAATGGCCAATCTTCAAAAGAAATGTGAAGGTCTTCTTTCTGAGAATAAGGAACTCAAAAGGAAAGAACTATCATTCGAATCTTATGCCAAAGCTAGTGACACTCTTACTGAATAAGAGTAATGAAGGACTAACATTCGTCAGTCCTCAGCAAGGTGATTCCCAAACAATCTACAGTATCGGTCAGAAAGCTAAGATTGTTGACAAAGGAAAGGCAGTTGCGACCAAGCCTTTGTGGGAAAAACAAGTCCAAAGAAAACTGTGGGAAATGTCTCTGAAAAGAAACATAACACTGAGAAGTGCAATCACCCACAGTGCTATGTCTCTCAAAAAGGAAAAATTGCAGGAGCTGGCAAATTTTCTTAAGTCACGTTTTCTGGAAAGAAAATTGATCATCCAGAGACTAGCAAAGCTGCTGAGAAGAGATCTCAGACATCATCAGGTGCTCGGAATGGTATTGGCTATAAACCCATTGGGAAACAACTTGCTCGCGAATACAAACAAGAGCAAGAAAGATGGTTAAAGGCTAGAATTGCTCACAGCAATTATCAGAAGTGGAAGATAAATCAAGCCACTGAAAATCTGAATGCCAGGGCTAGAAGAAATCGCTAGAAAGCTAAGTTTGTCAAAAGCGCACTCGTAAATCGACAGTATCTGAAAGCACCAAATGGAGCACCTAGGAACACACCAAGGAAGAAAATAGTTCTTAACAACAATGATACTAATCATTTAACTAAGATTCCTCCTTATGTTCCTGTTAGACAAAAGAATGTTCCTAAGAAATTCATTCAAAAGTGGATTTCTACTGGAAGATTCTTTAATCCAGATGGTTCCATTGTTGGTATGAGAACCTAATCTCTCGCTTCGCTTTTGTGCGTAACACTCTAAAGACTAACTCAAAGTGGCATTTTGATAGTGGATGTGGAAGCACATGACAGAGACAAAGCAACTGATTAACTACAAAATGCAATGATGGACTAATTATCGGTTTCTTTGGAGGATGAAAATCCAACCATAGGTTTTGGCAATTTGAAGTTCGCCTCACAATCTCCTCAAGTACTTCATGTAAAGGGATTGAAATATAATCTCCTAAGCATGAGTCAACTAGTAGACAAAGGGTACACTATCAAGATCAAGTCAAAACTATGTAAAGTGATCGACAATGAGTCAAAGGCATACCTTGGTTGCAAGGCGAAGGAAATCTTTATGTTGTCGATTGGGCATCCGCCACAACCAAGAATGTCTCATGGTGAGTCAATCCGCCAAATCAAGAAAATTGGCTATGGCATAAAAGAATGAGTCACTTGAATTTCAAAACTCGAATAAACTAGCCAAGAAAGAGTCAGGTTGGTTTACCCAAAATGGCATATAGAAAAGAAGGTGTATGCTCACTTGCCAAATGGGAAAACAATCCAAAACATCTTTCAAGTCTAAAACTAGACATTCTAGTGAGAGGCCACCGCAAATGTTACATATGGATCTGCTTGAATCCTCAAACTAGTTATGTAGGAAAGAAGTATGGTCGTTGTTGTTGATGATTACTCAAGATTCAATTGGGTTGTTTTCTCAAACACAAATCTAATGCAAGGGTTGAGATACCTAACTTGTGAATAAGCTCAAGTCATGAAAATGACAAGGTATCTGTAATAAGAACAGACCATGGTACTGAGTTTGTGAACCAGTACATCAAAGATTTTTGTACTTGCAAATGTATACAACATCAACTATCTTCTGTAAGGACACCACAACAAAATGGTGTTGCTGAAAGAAAGAATAGGACTCAAAGAAGCAAAGAATAACAATGCTTTATTAATCAAATAAGTGAGATCTATTGGGTTGAAGCTGTAAACACAGCATGCTACACTCAAAATAGATGTCTGATTAACAAACACCATGACAAAACTCCGTACGAGATTTTCATTGGTAAACCCCCTAGTATCAAACATCTAAAGGTGTTTGTTGCGTATGTTTCGTTCTTAACAATGGAAAAGAATACTTGAGAACATTTCAACCAAAGGCGATGAAGGAGTATTTCTTGGTTATTCTCCTAATAGCAAAGCCATGTAATCTACAAATAAAAGAACGCAAACGATCGAAGAATCTATTCACGTAGTATTCTATGAAGGAATCAAGAAAGTACTCTTGAATGATGATCTCTCAGATAGGTTCAAAGAACTAATGATTAAAGAGTCTGAAAAAGGATCCTCAGAAGGAAACAATTCTATCATTCAAATAGAGGATGAGTCTGACGGTGAAAAGCAACCTATGCTTAGTAACAACCAGATGACTCTAAGACATGATGAATAATTTCCTATGAGAATTCTAGAAATGGAACAGGCTACTGAGAACCTTCATCATGAAAAGGTAGCTGAAATTGAGATTGCTGAAATGCAAGATCCAGATATCTCTAACACTGGAAAAGTGTCAGATATCCATGACATTTCCCATGTGTTAGATATCCCAGATACTGCACAAGTATCTCATCAAGATCGTATTGACTCACATTCAAATCAAATTGATATTGACCCTACTAGTTCAAAACCCATTATGAAATGGATAAGAAATCATCCTTCAAAAGATGTGACTGGTCCCATAGACCAAGGAGTTAGAACTAGAAGAGCAATCGCTGAAAATGCAAGTTGTCTCTATGGATGTTTCATCTCAAAAATTGAACCAAAGACTATAGAAGAAGCATTAAAAGACCAAGATTGGATCTCTGCAATGCAAGAAGAGTTGGATCAATTTGAGAGAAACAAAGTCCGAAACCGTTCCATTTGTTGACGGAATATCCGTAATCGGAACCAAGTGGGTTTTCGTAAACAAAATGAATGAGTCCGTGAAATAACCGTAAAAAAGCTAGGTTGGTTGCCAAGGATTCACCTGCATCAAGGACTAGATTTTGATGAATCTTATGCACCAGTTGCAAGATTGGATGCAATAAGACTCTTTCTAGACTTTGCAGCTCATAATGACATTACAGTTTATCAGATGGATGTCAAGAGTGCATTTCTAAATGGTGAACTGGCTGAGGAAGTCTATGTTTAGCAACCACCAGGTTTTGAAGTTTCCTCAGAAAGTAGGATGGCCTATAAGCTCGTAAAGCTCAGATGGCTGAAACAAGCTCCAAGAGCATGGTATGATACATTGGCCAGATACCTACTCGAAAGTGGCTTCAAGAAAGGAGATGTTGACAAAACACTCTTCACACTGAACCATGACGGAAACCGCTTAGTTCAAGTATATGTTGATGACATTATATTTGGATCTAAAGACAAGCAACTTTGTGAAGATTTTGCTGAACTCGTGAAATGTAAATTTGAGATGAGCATGATGGGAGAATTGAGTTACTTCCTAGGGCTGCAAGTCAAGCAACTCAATGATGGAATATTTATTAGTCAAACAAAGTATGCAAAGGACATGCTCAATAAATTTAATCTAAAGCCTTCTGAAAGAATGCTAAGATACCAATGAGCATCGGAACCAAATTGACCTACACTGAATCTGACAAGAGTGTTGAAGAACACAAGTATAGGAAATTGATTGGACTACTTTACCTCACTGCAAGTAGACCTGATATTCAATATGCAGTTGGAGTGTGTGCTAGATTTTAGACAAATCCAATGCAGTCACACTACAACATTGCTATGAAAATATTAAGGTATGTAAAAGGTACTGTAGAAGTTGGATTGTGGTATCCAAAAGAGAGTGGATTGAGTTTGGTTGGCTATTCAGATGCCGACTATGCTGGATCATTGCTTGATAGAAAAAGCACCTTAGGAACTTGTTAATTTCTTGGTGCTAGATTAATATCATGGTTCAGCAAGAAACAAAATTCAATTGCCACATCTACCACAGAGGCTGAATATATTGCTGCTGGGTGTTCTGCTTCACAGATATTGTGGATACAACAACAACTTAAAGACTATGGACTCAATGAAGAGAAAACTCCCATTTTCTGTGACAACACAAGTGCCATTGCCATAACTCAGAATCCTAAGTTTCATGCAAGAACAAAGCACATTGATGTTAGACACCACTTCATCAGAGACCATGTTGAAAAAGGCAATATAGAGATACTCAAGATTGGCACTGAAGACCAACTTGCAGATATCTTCACTAAGCCACTACAAGAAAGTAGATTCTTAGCCTTAAGACACAGTCTTGGACTAATGGAGCTACCAAAGAATTGAAAAAGTTCAGAAAAGAGATATCAAAGAAGAAAGAAGAGAAGTCTAGAACGGGTATCCAGAGAAGAGGAATCTGGAGCGGGTATCCAGAAACCAAAGGCTAAAGGGTAAAATGGCTATTTGAAGATCTCTGAGACGGGTACTCATATATCTAGATCACTCAGTGAGGGGGAACAGAAAAGAGAATAGTACAGCTGACTGCATTTAACTACTATCTTGAAATTTGTATCATTACTATCGTTGTGTAAAACTTAGACAAATATTAAGTGTGAGATAGACTCAGATGTAAACAGTGTACTTAGACACACAGAGAAATGTGATTCAGATAGCTAATAGCCAAAATTCATTAAACGGGCACAATTACATTTGTTGATTGTGATCATTGCTAAAGAAGCAATGGTGACCCTTGATGAATCGGGCGATTGATCTTTACGGCAGAGATTAACTCTCAGTAAATAGTGGACTGTTGAAATTCCGACAGGGCCCACTATGCATTTAATGCTGAACAAGCTTTTACTCACGCCATTCGCAATTACGTATACTTACACACAAAATCAATTTGTATGTATATGACTGTGGAGATTACATTGCTATATATATCGGATTTTGGCAAAAGAAATTACTTTCGCCTAATCCAACATACAGACTTGCACAAGAATAGCAAAATTATCTTCTTCTATTTCTCTGCAAATTTCTTCAACCTCTGCAAATCTCTGTTAGTTTTTCTGCAAAGAATCACTAATCTCTAACCCAAACTTCGAAAAACTTACACTATATAAAGAGATGGCTCCTAAGCGTTCGTCAACACAGAAACCCCAATCTTCTATCACTGGTACTGCTGAAAAGAAAGCACCAGAGTTGGTGATAGTAAACAATCGATTGGTAGGAGACTTTAATCCCGATCATTGGACTTCAAATCACAGGATGATTTGGGGTGGTGCCATGATTGAGGAATACCTCACGGCTGCTGTTGAAAACCAAGCCGATAGGAAACTGATCCTTGACATGCTTGAAAAGGCACAAATCAAGGGTTTTCTATATGCTCTTCCCAGTGGAATCTCTTCACTAGATGTGTTAGAATTCTACAATAACTTCAGGATTATATCCTGTGTTTCTGAAGGCACTGCAATAGTGTCTATAAAGACTTCAGTCCAAGGAAAGGAAATCCTTCTGGACTTAACAACTTTCTGCAAGTTGTTTGAACTTCAAAATCTTGGACAGGATTTTGAAATAGACACCAAGGATGATGATCTCCTTGAAGGTGTAAAACAGCTATACACTGGCGTGTGTGATCTTGAAAAATCAGATACACCCACTGATTTCAAGCTTGCTGACATCAGATTCAGACATATCGCTGTTCAAGAGATGTGTTGGCATGCATTCTTCACAGATTCTTTGATGGTCTACAAGGAGGTGCTGACCAGATAAGCCAAGAACGCTGGATGATGATGTTCTTGCTACAACAACAAGACAAAAGGCTGGAAAACCCTTTTAATTGGGGGAAGTACGCCTTCATGAAATTTGTGAAGAAGATTCAAGGCTTTGAGCCTACAATCACTAAGGGACTTGCTGAGCCAAAGGCCACAGTAAGCTATGGTCTGAAGATATGCTACTTATTGGAATGTCTTGGCATTGAGCTCAGAGAGATGGTAGATATTGCCACAAAGAACTCACTCTACAAATATGAGTATACAAACATGATGAAAAGGTTCTCGGATCTCTAAAGGTTCCAAGAAACGAAAGACAGAAGAGGTATCTGAGGGAAAAGTTGCGACAAAGAAGCCCAGAACTTCACGAAAGAAGTCTGCTAGCAAATCAGAAGGCACACCTATTGAGGTTGTCGATTCCCAGATACCTGCCATAGCTTCCGATGAACTCATAAATGCAGATGAACTCATCAATGCTGCAAAAGAGGTATAGACTACTGAAAAATTAGACTCAGCAAGAGAAAGTGCTTTCATAAATGTGAAGACTATTACAGAAAGCCTTGCTGATGAACTCATAAATGCTGCCAAAAGCGGTGAAAGATACCAAGCCCTATCTGCAGAAACCGCAGGAATTATGGACCAATTAGTTCCTAATGCTGATGAAAGCTCTGATGATGAAGATGAATAACTAGTCATCTCTCAAGTCCTAGAAAAATCGAAAAGGGCTAAGGTTACTGAAATAGTAACTGGTGTAGAGGTATCTGAAGAAGAACCTACACCACAGGTTGCTGAACAAGCATTATAGCAAAGGTTGTTGGTGCCATCACACCATCAGGGACAGTCACATATGCACAACTTCAAGAAGCCCTGATGAGTGTTGACCTAGTATTGGCTGACGCTGATGTCAATGCCACACTTAATGATCTGGAAGAGCTCTCAAATGCTCAAACGTCTGCTTCCAGACAACCACAACAACCACAACCACAACAGCCACAAGTGGTTGATGAAATGGTAAATGAACTTCATTTCGACATGCCAGCAATGCAGTATGCTGAAGAAAATCCTGCAAATGAGCAGTTTCCCCAACTCCGAGAGAGGGATCAAACTGAGACACCTACTCAGAATGATCAACCAGGGGAGGCAACTGAGTTAGCCACTCAGGAAAAGGTTGAAGTACATCAAACTTCCAACAAAGAAGCAACACTGGAACAACGAGACCAACTCATGGAAGGGTCACAAGTTTCAGAGACTACTCAGCCTGACATTGCTCAGGCTGAATTAGAAACAAAAGAGCAAGAGGAAGCTGCAAAGCTTGCCTCAGAATCTGAGAAGGAGGCTTCCATAGCCTCGCCACTTAAGGAACAGGAGCCTGTCTCACAGGCTCCAACTGAGAATAAAAATGAAGAGACTGAAAAGTCTATCTCTTCAGAAAAGAATCCAGAGACTTCCAAGGTCTCTGAGGAACAAGTATCTGAACCTTCTGCAGAGAAGGTATGTAATTCAGATACCTATAATCTTCAAAGACAAATCTCTGATCATTTTTCTCAAACTAACCGCTACTTAAACAGTTCAAAAGAAGTAGAAGTTGGGGAATTGCCGCTAATCCCCACAACAAATGGAAATTGATGAGGCATCAAACCTTCATCACAAGAAAAATTTCCAGACCGCATAAGTATCTGAGCAACAAGTATCTGAGCCTCCAATAGTGGAGGTAATTGACCTCTCAGATATCTGATTCTGAAAATAGAACTTTTTCTTGATAAAATTTCCTAAGTGTTATGTTTCTAATCTCAGGTTCAAAAAGAAAGAGAGGATGCTGAGGATCAGACTTCCAAGTCTCCTCCTCACACCAAGATATCTGAGGCACCTGGAACCTCAGTAATCCAACCCTATGAGCTTGTTGCTGTTGCACGTAAATACGATACTGACAACTCTAAAACTCAGATATCTAAACAAGTTTTGAAACTAATTCAAACTCTTTCTTCAGCTCAAAGTAGTGCCAAGAAGGAGTCAAATGATGACTATGAGAACCTTCTTCCCGTCTTCAAGACTCATACCTTGCCAAAGCATATTCAATGCTTCAAGAAATGGCAGAGGTTAAGGTGCTCTGATCTCTCTGAAATACTGAGAATCACAGATCAACCAACAAGACGAGCACGAGCTCTTGACCTGGAAAACTACATCCATGCAATGTTCCCTACTGAACAATATCAGGTTGCGACCCTAATGCATAAGGATTTTTCCAAGAAAGTGGCACACAAATTGGTGCAAGCCTTCAAACAGGCAGATGGTCAGACAAGATTGCAGATGGCATTCAAGCCAGTCCTGCCCCAGACACTACAATTTATTCCTTCTGAACAAGAAGAGGTTAATGGGCAGAAGATCACTATTCCTGAAGTGATTAATCTTGTATCTGAAGACGGTGAGGAGGAAGAAATAGATGAGAATAACTTTGATGAACCTCCCTCTGACCATCACAAAAAGAATGATGATGATATGACGGATGATGATGCCCCTGCACCAGGGACAGGAGGAATTGCACAAGGAAACAATGCCTCAGCTGCTGAAAAGCACACTGAGAGGACATCACAGCAATCCCCTCCTCCATCTCCTCAGAAATCCACTCATCCTTCACAGCAATCCCAACAACAAAAAGACACTACTGAACAAGTAGTTGAGCACTCTGAGGAAACAACTCAGAAGATATTAAATACTCAAACCAAAACTGCTCAACTCAAACAACTGTTGGAAGAAGAGCAACAGCTCCATCTTCAACTTGAAGAAGAGCTAGTTAAATCCAGAGATAAGCTCAATCAACTACAAGACCAACACTTACAAGAAACTGTTAGGAAATTTGTTAGATATTTTGTTAGAAATATCGGTTTAGATTTTGATCAGCAACATGATGACTTATCTTAGTCTCAGAAAGGTGATTAGTACTCTTGGTTCACTTGAACATTGTAAAAGAGGAAACCCCCTAAGTATGATAGTCTAGCTAATCTTGTATAGGATGTTAGGTTTCAAAATGTAATTTTTATTTTATGAAGAGAAGACCAAGAAGAAGACATCCAAGCAGAACAAGTTCAACAACATTGAAGATTTGAAGAAACTGCACAAGATTACTGAAACAGTTTTGCAGATACCTTGGTCAGATATCTTGAAGACACGAATAGTTTTAAACAAGTTGTGTCACAAGAGATATCTGAGAACTATACCTTGAGCCTTAACCACATTTCTGAAAAAGAAATATATTGCAACAAAGTTGTTTCAATAATGTGGTATCTGAAGATTAAAGATAAGGACGCAAAAGAATCGATAATACTAGTCTCGACATCGAGCATAGTTCCGTTGGCACTACAGGATAAAAAGTACAGTACAATGCATTTAATGCACGGACAGAGATGTCTGAATAAAAGCAACGGTACCTTCTAAAGAAGAAGATAAACCTAATGCAGTACTATACACAGATATCAATAGTTTGAATTTGAGCCTAACGGATACTATTCAACGGCATTCAAATTCATCTATAAATATCAATACTTAGACTACTTGAGAAGACACCTTGAACTCCATAAACACGCTGAACAACATATTCTCTCAAGCAAACTACTTATCCTCAAAGCTTTCTGTACCAAAAGCTCACGATCTTAAGTAGCACTAAAGTTCTAAGTGTCCCGATCCTAAACAAAACCGCTATCTGTGAAAGAGTTGAATTGAAAGATCAAGTATCTGAGATTCATTCTCTTGAACATTTATCTAAGACTTGGGTCAGTAAAAAGAACAAGATACCATACATTGAAAAGTGTATTAAGTATACTTGATTCACAGAGCTATCTGATTACCTGAAAAGTTATTAAATAAGCTCATCTGACAACTCAAACCAAAACCAACACCATCACTGGCGTGGAGTACAGGAAGTACTTAGTTTGAGAAACTAAGGAATAACTCCAAGGTTATTGAGCACAGGAAGTACTTAGCTTGGGAAGCTAGGACATAGCTCAAAAGGTTTCGAGTACAGAAGTACTTGGCTGTGAAAGCCGGGGAACAACTCAGGGGGAACATTTGGTTGGGAACCATTTGTTTAAGGAATCTTAGAATAGGATTTTTGTAAGGTGACCTCAATTATCTATTCTAGTGAATTCTAGGTCTTTGGAAGACCGAAGTGGATTAGTTGGAGGATTACGCCACCTCCAGATACCACTATACTTGCTGTGTTATTTACTTCTCTGTACTTACTTTTCACCAACACACACACACTTTTAACTGCTTACGCACTTATCTATCTTAAGTCTTCCGCCTGATCTAAGTATCGATATCTACACGATATCTCGAGAAATAGTTTTATCGACAAAAGTTTTAAAAGACTATTCACCCCCCCCTCTAGTCTGTTACTTTGCCGTTATCTGGACCAACAGAAACAGTAGCTTACCCTGAGGTTAAAGAGCTCCAGGATGCTGTAAATGCTATTGCTAAGGAGCTAGAATCAAGAAGTATCTAAAGAAAAGCATGATGCTAAGTCGCATCACCATCAAAAGAAAAACCATCCTCCTCTCAAAAAGGAAAGAAGCCCATCTCTGAGATGGTTGCTGGACTGGAAGATCTTGAAAATGTCCAAGAGGATGAAGATCACTGGGCTGATGACTCAGATGATGAAGAAGACAAGACTTTGGCAGAACACCGCAATGAACACTTAGCGGTTTCTCATCTGAAAAGGAAGCTAATTGCTCCTAAAGTTTTCAAAAAACTGCCAAATGTCCACTCCCATGAATATATGAATAGATATCAAGTTTTGGCACATCTTAAAAGGGAGATGTCTTCACAAAACAAAGAAGTAATTGCCTCCGTCCCCTCAGATATTCAAAAATTCACTGAGCTCATCACTCTGAGAACAACCAGTATGATCATTGCTCAGAAAGATCTGGGACTGGTAAGGGACGATGATGTATCATTAGCTGAAAAAGCTTTTCACGAGGCAAGTTACACTGCTGGAAAAGCAGATGCCATACTAGGCCCATTAGCAGAGCTCACTGATAAGGAAAATGGACTTATCAAACAAAATCAGGAGCTCAAGGCTGAACTTCAGAAGTTGGTCACTGCCTACAACTACTTGCAAAAGAATTTTGAGTCCCTCTCAGATTCTTTTGTGGTACTTAGTCAGTCAACAATGACTAAGGGGGAAGAATTTGGATCTCAAGATCAGGGGGGAGGAAAGATGAAATCTAGAGTTGGTGCCGCTCAGAAAGGAAGAGGAAACAAGAAAACTTCCCAGCCACCACTCAGAATAGATGATCCCTCATCAAATCAAGCTGCTTTGCAAATAGTAGCTACTTCCCAGCAGCCAACTGAAGAAACTACAATGGTAACAAGGGCCATGGCAAAAAGACCTCCAAGGAGTACCAAGGCTCCAAGGAGAAGACAAGTAAGAGGGATTGATGAATCTTCTGAAGAAGAAGAAGAAGGCCAAATCAAATCCCTGGGCAATGAAGAAGGCTGCAAAAGTCTCACAAGAATTAATCTTGATGATGATGAAGAGACTGATGAAGATGAAGCCCCTCTTCACAGAAAAAGTAAAATTGATAGCCTAACTATGCCCATAGCTGCAAAGCCTTTAGCAGCTAAAACACCCTCTGGAAATACCAAGTCAATCCAGGGTAGTTCTTCAAGCAATCCCCCAAAGGAGAATTCTAGACAAAGAAGGAACAGGCTGAGAGCTGAACAAAGAAAACTTCAACTACCACTCAGGCCTGAAGAAGCCAAGATTGAGTATGTGAAGACCAACAATGACTCCTCTGTCTACAGGTGCATTAATCAGAAGAATGGCTACTGGATTCTGGAACTTAAGCACCTACTGGTAAATTCAAGGCTTCCAGAACCAATCCATAAACAGCTCATGGCATGGAGAAAAGATAAGCCAATCTTGATTAACACCAACCATATCAAAGCATGGTTGGATTTTGAAGTAATTAACAGAACATAAGCCATGAAGAAGGACCTCTCTGATGAATGTCCTTATGGAAAGCCAGATGATGTGCACAGAATTCCCAACATCACTGGAACAGACACAAGAGCAAGACTTGCGGTGGAACCCTATGAGTCCTTCTACTTAACTGAAGATCAATACAAGGGTGACATCAGATATCTGAAGATCATCTATGAATACTTCAAGCTATCAGATATCAGAATCGAGCATGCCTGGAAGTGGGGAAAGTATCTGTGGGTCAAGCATTTTGTCAAGAGAAATCCCACCAAAACCTACAAGGAAGTCTGTGGATTTGCGAGAGACACAGAAATGATTGTCAGAACTCTTCTCTATGACTACTCTGATGATATCAAAAGGTTTGGTGATAGGAAATTTGCAGACTGATCCATGGAACTGTTTTGAAGACTTGAAGATTTTTGAAGACTTGAAGACTTGTCATTTAGAATGTTCACTTGGAGCTTGGTAACTCCTGTTGTTCTATTTGACTAAGTAGTTTCTGTGATTTTGCTGATTGATCTTTTCTGTTAAATCTTGAAAAAGTTATCTGTAAGCTCTCTCTGTATCATATATGATGAACTTACTCAAAGATATCATTTTCTATAAAAGATAACTTATCAGCAAAGATCACACCTTGTGATTTGGTTGATGTTTACTTTCTGCACTTAATTATATGAATTAAAAGATCATAAGAAATGATGAAGTGGTGGATTGTTTCCTCATCCAGATTTGTAATAGGTCAGATAGTCATCGTTGACTGATCAAAATGGGGGAAATTTGTTAGGAATATCTGTTTAGATTTTGATCAGCAACCTAATGACTTATCTTAGCTCAAAAAGGTGATTAGTACTCTTAGTTCACTTGAACACGTAAAGAGGAAACTCACTGAGTATGATAGTCTAGCAAATCTTGTATAGGATGTTAGGTCTCGAAATGTAATTTTTATTTTCTGAAGAAGACCAAGAAGAAGGCATCCAGCAGGAAAAGATCAACGGATTTGAAGATTTGAAGACTGCACAAGATTGCTGAAGACAAGGGTTTTCCAGAAACCTATGTCCAGATATCTTGAAGAAACAAGTGTTTCGAAACATACTTGTTGCAAAAGATATCTGAGAATAAAAGGTTTCTGAGACAAGGAAAGTGCCCACAGATATCTACACTCAGATACCTTGGACATAAAATATGCTTCTGAAAAAGAAACATATTATAACAAGTTGTTCAAACAAGTGGTATCTGGAGCTATGATGATCTCTGGAAAAGAACATGCAAAGCCTCAGAAAGCTTGCATAGTTCCGTTGGCACTACAGGACAAAATATAGTACAGTGCATTAAATGCAGATGTAAATGTCAACAAAAAAGCGGTAGCTTCAAGAAGAAGACAAGCACACATAAGATTATATTCAGATATCAATAGTTTGAATTTGATTCAAGCCTAACCGATACTATTCAAACGGCACTCAAAATTCATCTATAAATATCAACACTTAGACTTCTTGAGAACACACCTTAGAACACACTGAACTCCAAGAACACTGAATACTGGCGCTCTCAAGCAAACTACTTACCTTCAAGCTTTCTGTTGCGACCAAAGCTCTTGATTCTAAGTAGCACAAAAGTTCTAAGTTACTGATCCTTAACGAGCATTGTTATTTGTGAAAGAGTTGAACTAAGATTTCTTATCTAAGTTTCATTCTCTTGAACACTTATCATAGACTTGGGTCAGTAGAGAACAAGATACCATACATTGCAAAGTGTATTAAGTATACTTGATTCACAGAGCTATCTGAATAACTGAACAAGTTATTAAAGAAGCTCACCTGACAAACAAACCTAAAACCAACACCATATACGGCGTGGAGTACAGGAAGTACTTAGTTTGGGAAACTAAGGAATAACTCCAAGGTTATTGAGCAAAGGAAGTACTTAGTTTGGGAAACTAAGGAACAGCTCAAAAGGTTTCTAAGTACAGGAAGTACTTGGCTGTGAAAGCCGGGGAATAACTCAGGGGGAACACTTGGTTGGGAACCTAGTGCATTTAAGAATCAAAAAAAGATATCTGTAAGGTTACCTCATTTATCTTAGTGGATTCTAGGTCTGAGAAAGACCGAAGTGGATTAGTTGAAGGATTATGCCACCTTCAGATACCACTATAAAAAGACTTGTATTATTTACTTTCTGCAGTTTATTACTTGTTTTACTTATATTGCAAAGTACTTACACTTATCTTGCTGAACACGTGCACTTATCTCAGAAGTCTTCCGCTCTCTGAAATTAAGTATCAGATATCTGAGAAACTGTGCTTATCGAAAAAAGTTTTAAAATACTATTCACCCCCCCCCCCCCCTCTAGTCTTTTACTTTGCCGTTATCTGGACCAACAGACACCATAGTATTATGCCCTACTGTTCTTAGAGGTAATCGTGTAGGATTTTAACTATGAAGTTGGGAGTAGCATAGTTAGAGGGAGGTCGGGGGTCCTTTACACCTTCTCACCATCGAATACAACAAAGTCAATTAGGTTTACTGCGAATTAATCATCTGTTTACTTTCAATCTATTTGCTATCTGGAAGAGAAATCAATTTGATACTTGTTTGTTCCTATGCTAAGTGTCCGTGGAGAACGACATCCCGAGTTAACTTACTGCTAATACTGTAGTTTGTGAGCTTCCGACTAATATAAATTTAATCTTTGATTCTAATTGAGGATTACATGTACTACAACGCTTTCAAATCCTTAAGTGCACATCAAAATTTGGCCTCGCTGCCGGGGACACTTGACCGCTCAAGCAAGTTTCGATCGTTCGAGATAAGTTGAAATCTTTCTTTTGCTTTAATTAACGCACTGTCTGTTAATTCTTATAGCATAAACCCAAAAAAAATTATATATAATCTGTTGAAATCGATTTTCACAGGAAAAAATCCAAAAATATTTTCTTTTCAGTATTAGTTTGTTTCCTTATCAAAAACCCAAAACACTTAACTTTAGATTTATGTTTATTATCTTTCTATTATCTATCTCAGACCGCAAAGGTTTGTCATTAGTCTTTATGCAAGGAAGGAGAAGCAGAACACATGTAGTACCGTTTAAAGACGACATAGATAAGCTCGAAAGGCAAAAGCTGCCTACTACCATCATGGAGTCATCTAGCAACATGAATGGGGAAGAAAACAGCAACGACAATCCATCTGGGAATGTCACAACTTCTGAACTTGAGCAGCTGCTTAAGATTCGACTTGAAATTCAAGCTGAGAGAGAAGAGCTGGAACAGGAAATGCTAAGGATAGCTGAGGAAACGCTGAGGTTAGATGGAAATAGAAGAAGGGGTAACGATGCAAGGGTGGAATTACTAGGCGAAGACAAACTCATGCGATTATGTCATGCCACGACTTACACTGCATGCCTCAAGCATCTACCTGGAAAGGATTGCAAGAGAATATGACCTGAAGGGCACCCATTTGAACCCACTGTCAAACTTCTATGGGAACTCAACTGAGGACCCGATGCACTTTATGAGGGAGTTCTACGCAATAGTTGGAGGTATACCATTGAACGGGCTCACGGGATGTCAGCTTAGAAGAAGGGCTTTCCCTAGTTGCCTTAAAGACAAGGCAAGAAGCGGCTTATCTTACTATCGCCAGTAATTTGGACTACATGGGACGAGGTGTTCAATAAGTTTATGCTCGATATTTCCCATTAAAGAAGACATCCGACCTGAAGAGCCATATCCAAAACTTCAACCAATTTGACGGAGAAACCTTTCACGAAACATGGGAGAGATATAAGGATCTACTTGACAGATGCCCAATGCACTCTTACGCGCTGTTTGACAAAGTCAACAACTTTTACAAGGGAAATGACTCTATCAGCCAAGCACTCATCGATGGATCATGTCAAGGAAACCTGCTAGACGCACCCCCACGAAGGATTTGGGAGGTGTGCAAGAACCTTAGTGAAAACTCCAAGCAAAGAGACGAGGAAGGAGAGTGGCTACTAAGGAAGTCAGAGCCATCGAAGCAGCTTCATGGAAACATATTAATAGGAGGATTGAAGCCATAGAGATAAGGATGGGAAGGAAGGAAGCTGTGAATGAGGAGCAGGAAGAACAATCACAACTTGAAGAGGCACACTACGCAAGAGTCAAGAAAATGGAGACCCAAAACCAACCGGTAAACATCTATATTCCCCAACACCCTCTTCTATCATACCGATCTGGACCTAGCATGAATCCAAATTTGAAATACCACCTATGTAACACCGGATTTTCCAGAGATGATACTATGCATATAAGTAACATTACAACTGATAATATACATAAGATTGAGTATCAAATACAAAATTGGAAGAAGTTAACATATAATACATCTCGTCGTATGATACGATAACCCATTGCACCAATAATTACGATAAGGTAGACTTCTTGATTCATTAGCGGAAGCTTCTTCTTGCGTTCACTGATCCTCACTCGGTGGCACACCACCAATTCCACCACAAACCGATTCGTCTGAAATATTTTTGAAAAATGGGGTGAGCTAAACGAGCCCAGTGGGTACGGGGTGGGGTTTCATTTTAGGAAAAAATATATATATTTTTTATTAAAAAATCCATGATATTTAATGAAGTTATCGGTTTGAGGGTAAAGTTAATTGATACGGTATAACCGGAACAAACCACGAGGTTGGTAATACCTATAATTATTATGTTATTTTTATCACGCTTATCAATGCAAAAACCGAATTTAAATTCCAAACTTCAAAATATATTAACGATGGAATCAGTCCTCTAGAGGTGGCCCTACGGACTCAAGAGGTGGCTCCCACCAAATTGTGTAGCGTAGCACTTTGTTCCGCATGGCACTTAGTGAATATTCAAATAACCATCAGTCCTATAGATGTGGCCCCTACAGACTCAAGAGGTGGCTCCCACGGCATTATCGGCGTAGCACTTTGTTCTGCATGGCACTTAGCGACTTTAGGTTTTTGTCGTATGAATGAATCTCTTTCATCTCGATTTAGTTTCCCTTTTGTTGGGATAATATTAACTCAATCATTCAGTAAATCATTTCACGCGTTGTGGGTCAGTCCTCTAGAGGTGGCCCCTATGGACTCGAGAGGTGGCTCCCACCGCGATGTGCAATGTAGCACATCGTTCCGCATGGCACTTACAACTGCCCGATTTGGAATGGATCAGTCCTCAGAGGTGGCCCTACGGACTCAAGAGGTGGCTCCCAAGTGAAATAGGCTAACGCCTGACTTTTGGCTTTTTAAAATGAGTAAATTTCGATCGGACGTCGGGCAAAACAGAGCCAAAGCGTTTAGTAAAACATGGGAAGTTCTGAATAACCTTTCGTTTGAAGTTCTTTGGAATAAAATATATTTTATTCAGAAATAAAACCACAAGATTTTCAACATTCTTGTCTTTAAAAGATACACAATATAAAAGGAAATGACATGAGTTTTTGAAAAGACAAAAGACATTATTTTCATTGACAAAAATTCCAAATCCCAACTACACACTTAGTTTGCTGAGTTTATCGGTAGTTCATTCTTCGCCGCCATCTCACCTACAAGGAAGGGAATAAAAACTAGTGTGAGAAAAACCTCAATGAGTGTTCAAAGATTTTCGGGAGAAGTTTTCATTAAAATCATAATAATAAAAATCAAGAACTTAAAATCCAATATACTTTCAATAACGTATACTTTTCAGGAAAACAATATTTCATGCTGCTCCTTATAACCCCACAGTAAAACAGGCCTTATGTCTCCCTGATAGTCGATCAAACTATCCAGTCAGGACCCTGCCATGGTACAGGGGTGGAATTCTACGACCCAACTAAATCAGTGAAGGCTTCTATCACTCGATTTAAAGGGAATGGGCAAAGGAAACCGACAACTAGCTTCGCATTAACCAATGACCAAACTACAAGCCAATTAACCTGAACCAAACGTACGTATCTTTCTTGAACCGTCAATCAAAACAAAATAACAATCATGTATATAAAAAATATATATCTTTCAAAATCAGAGAAAGCATGCAAAAACTCTTTCGTGATTTGATTTTTATGCAATAGAACGTGCGTTTTGAAAACCATGCAATACTTATATATATAAGTTGAAAATATATTAAAATACCTTCCAGGTTTTGAAAATAATACATATATATAGTTTTGTAGAACACTCACATTTGAAGGTTAGGAAGAGCAAGAACTATGAAAGTACTTGCAAGAAGAACAAGCTACAAACTTGAAAGAAAAGGACAATAGTACTTGAAGACTTTTTTGAATAAAATGCCCAAAACGTTTTTGGACAAATGAGGGCTGGAAAAAAGAGGGTATTTATAGGGTGGATTTAGGGAAGATGAAATGGTTGAAGAGTTAAAAATAAATGGCAATTTAAATGGCTTAAATTGCACTTAAAACTCATTTTAAAATCAACAATAAAGGTGCAAAATTAAGAGAGACCTTTCAAAAGTTTTTCCAAACATTTAAACATAATAACTAATGATAAATTATCAGATTTTTCTTGAGAAAAAGCTCAAAAAACGTTTTTGGTATCACATTGGTCATTTGTACACAAAAATAAATTGTGACACACCAAAAATGCAACACTTAGAGCAATTAAATTGAACTCACAATTACACATACATATGTAACAATTAAACTCAAAATATTGAACATGCCTATGTAATATTTAACTTACAATTAGACATTCATTAGTAACATAAAAGAGAAATGAAAAGAAAATCAGAACGTTGATCGAAACATAGCTGAAACATAGCATGCAATATTCAACATTACAAGCGACATTTCGTACCGTAACATGAAAAGAGATAAAAATATTTTATACATTAAAGAAGCCTCAAGTTTCCCAACTCTTGTATTTTGAAATATATGAATATAAAATAACACTTTAATTTCTAAACATTAAGAGACCCAAACACACATAGAGACATGCATGTAAATTACATAATTTAAAAGTGACTCTTTACATTTTAAATTAATCAAAGAACACAAGTAATTGCCATTTATTGAATTAATGAATTAAAATAAAAGCTCTTCACATAAATCTTCAATCAAGACTCTTACATAAAGGCTTCTATTAAGTTAGACAATTAAAAAGAAGTCTTGTCACATTAATCATTCATATAGATAAATTTAAGAGAGGTCATTCCAATTATTTTAAAATAATCACATTTTTAAGTAGGAAAAATCCACCAAAAATAATTTCTCTTCTTTTTTAAAAAAGTACAAAATAAATAACAACACATATTACAAACTGACAATTTATATTGACTTCTAAAACAAATAATGAACTTTTAAAACAAACTTCACCAACATACATGTTGATACGGACGTGTGTCCAATCCGTTAAGCCGTAGGCGTGTCCTAGAAGCGATCAAGGTGAGATAGCCAATCCGATTGCTAGTCAGGCCTTGAAATGGTGCGACATAAGGAAACCATCTGGTCGACTAGTATTTACAAGTCGACATACCACCTCATTAAGTCAGGCCAAGCTAGGTGAATGACTTGAACGACAAAAGGTCATGGTCCTTCCAAGTACCACTGTCAGATCCTAGGATGCTAAGCGGACGGACAAGACAATCTCGGACGCCACCATCGCATTAAGACCAAGCGTATATAATGAACCAGCGAGATACTTTAGTAGAACTCTCAGGCTGGACGCCTGAGTTACCTAAGGCGAATCAACCAAGCGGAAGGATGCAGTCAAGGAGTTACACGACCCAACGCGGAATAGTACTCTCGAGGGAAAGGTCCAAACTACCTCCACGGCCCATTAATTAATCTTTGGATTCTTTGTTCACTATTGGGCCATGGGCCAAAGGTAGCATTGGTGTCCAAATCTGAATCATACACTTGGAATCAGCTTATGAACCTCATCATAAGTATATGGTCTCTATAAATATAGCACAAGGTCCAAGAACTTAAGGTAAGTAACAATCCCTAAGTTTTTCTGGGCATTATAACCTTCCTCATAACTATTACATTGAGAGCGACCAACTATCTCTTGAGTAAAGTCTCATACCGGATTGACATATGCAGTCCGGGTAACCCTTTCTACCCCCCACCCCCCCCCACTTAGTCCTTTCAGGTACTCCAGCTCGGACAGATACTGCTCCGGACTACAAGTTGGAGGTGGATCTTAGACTAGGTTACTTGTAATAGTTTAGTTAGTGTTCGAGGTGTCACCCCTCAACATTTTGGCGCCGTCTGTGGGAATCTTTACAAAAGGCTTTGCGACTGAGTTAGGCTGATGGCAAGAACAACACGGACAGACAGCACGGACTAGTGATGCGGGCGTTAGGACTCCACCCCACGTCCGTCCACCGGGGACGAAGGTCCACTGTGGTGAAAGGAACTTGGAAGGAGATATCCGGCGACGCCGCAATGAGCCCGTCCTCAGATGAGGGAGGAGATGTTCCGCATGGGAAGTCGAAGTATTCACGAGCGTTGTGCGACAACCGGGAGAGGGGATCGTACGAGTTTCTCCGGCAGAAGCTCAAGGTCCTCCACCTGGCCAACACTTTACCATGCCAGATGGTCGTGTGGTCCGCCCTAGTGACATCGGATTGAGTGAGAACCAATTCGGTCGATTGCTCACGATAATCCAGTTATGCGGGTCTAACAATGTCCAACCCCAAGCCACTCCGCGATGGCTAATCCGAGGCAAGCGAGCCCGCTCTATCAAGGAACGCACCGTCCGATCCGAAAAGATTGGGAATCAACTACCACAAGAGGATTTGCGGAACCTCTTAGGCAGAGAACTTCCGCTTCGGGCTCAAGAAGGAAACCCCAATGGACGAAGAGCATATCAAGAAGAGAAATGGGCGACTTAGGGTTCATGACAAATAGCACCGCTAGAGACCAAGAAGCGGAAACCATTCCGAGTCCGCTAGGCGAACTCCCCGGATGTAGCAATTCATCCTAGAACGGGAGAGATGATGACTGCGGAAGAAATCTATACTAAAAAAAAAAAAAAAGCCTTGGAGGCCCAGATTCTAAATCTCGGACGCCTGGTAAAGGATCATGAGCAGATAGCTACTAGTGCGCCAAATCCTTTGTGCGACGACATCATGAGAGAAAAGGAAAGAAACAGAAACTTGGGTCAATTGATTCCGAACTTGGAATACTATTACGGGGATACCTGTCCCGTTGGCCACCTGACAAGGTACAACAGTAAGATGGATTCCAAAGGGATGAGTGACAATACAAAAGTTCTCACGTTCTCATCTACTCTCTTTGGAACAACCATGGATTGGTACACTGCTTTGCCGAACAAGTCGATAAGGTCATATGCGGACCTCTCCTCCAAGTTTCTAGGACGATTTGGAAAATCAAAAAGAAGAAAGTGCAATGTCGAGCATCTGGCAGAAGTTATCCAAAGGGAGCAAGAGGATCTAAGGACCTTCCTAGATCGCTTTAACGCGGAAGTTCTTCGAGTTGAGCCACACAGTATTAAGGAACAGGTCCGTCACCTGTATGCTAATACTTTCAATTCAGAGCTCCGCATAAAACTTTCTAGTCAGGAAGTGAGGAGTGAGAAGCATTTGGATGATATCTGTGAAGAAGTGATGTATGGAGAGGAATACCGAAGGAATGTTCCAGTGAGAGCTGGTTCAAAGAAAGGAAAGGAGCTGATGAAGCAAGAGCAACGCCAGGGGAAGTCTGACCCGAAGAAAGATTATAGGGATAGAGGTTTCAACAGAGAAAGGAGTCCTCCAAGGCGATTCGCGGACTACACTCGTCTCAACTAACCAAGATCCGACATCTTGGCGACCATTGTTGAGAGAAAGTTGGATATCCAATGGCCAAAGCCATCCATAATAATCGAAAAAACAAGAATGCAAAGTCTGCGCAAGTTCCACAAGAGTCGGTCATGAGACGGACGATTGCATTGAATTGAAAGCGGAGGTTGAACATTTGATAAGAGAGGAAAGTTGGAATAGCATGTCTATACGGATGATCCTTCCGGACATGATAAGGCCAGACGAAAAAGGCATAGCGAGTTACAGCTACCACCCCACCTCTATCCTTGCCACCTCCGACCCCACCATCCGCCTCACGCCAACCGCCCATACTGAAATGCGATGATAACGTTGAAATGGAGAACCCTCCATACGGTGGAGTGATCAACACCATAGCGGCGGACCTCTTGGGGCGATAGTAGGAGCGAGAAGGCGGACATCTCGAATCTACGGAACAATGACGGATCGTATCTTTGCTCCGACAATTCGAGGACAAATGCTATATACTTTGATGATAGTGAAATCCCTCCTCCTACGGCAGGAGGCGAAGATATAGATGATCCGGATGTTCCGTTGGTGGTTTCTATAACCATCACAATTTATCGGGTAAACAAGATCCTGGTAGACACGGGGAGTTCCTCGAACATCATCTCCAAATCGGCAAAAGATCAGAAGAATCTGGGAGGAATCCGATATGAGAGAGTCGACACCTCCATATTAGGGTTGAGGAGGTCTTGTTGTCCTCTAGGAAGTGTCATGCTTCATGTTTCACTTGGGACACATCCAAGAGTGACACGACAAGTCCATTTTGTAGTGGACGAACTTTCGACTACAATGCCATCTTTGGTCGTAGTGACTCAATCAATTCCGAGCTATACCTTCCACCCTCCATAATAGGATGAAATTCCCGACCCCGTGCGGAGTTGGAGAGGAAGTAGGGAACATCCGAGAAGCTTGGGAGTGCTATAATATGTCCACAAGGAGAGCATCTGCGCCTGTATTGGCAGTCACTGTGACCCCTGATCCGCCAGTTGTTCTTCCAACGAAGAAAGAGAATCCACACATTGGAGTAGGGAGCTAGAAGGACAAGTTTCCTAAAACTGCACGGATCGAGCCTCATGAAACCCTCAAGGAAGTTGAGCTTGTTGTTGGAAGCCCGGATAAGAAGACTAGAATCGGAACAGAGATGAATGCGGAAGTAGAAATGAAGCTTATTGCTTCTCTCCGAGATAACATTGATGTATTTGCTTGGAGTACTGAAGACCTAAAGGGGATAGATCCGAGGATTGCTGTTCACCGTCTAAACATGGATCCCTCGATCAAGTATATCCATCAAAAGAGAAAAGATTTTGGTCCGATCAAAGATGCCATCATATCCACCGAAGTTGATCGACTCCTGAAGGCAGGGCATATCGAAGAAGTCCGAAAACCAGTTCCGCCAATGATCAACCCGGAAAACCTTGAGGATGCTCAGTTCATTAATCAGTCTCTGACTGCATCATGGGAAGAAACTCGGGTCAACCAAATATTCCTTCTTGATGATATCACAAGGGAATCCGGTACCAACAACCCTAGTCCGGATATCAAAGAGGGGGAGGAACACAGGTTAGAATCTCAGGAGCTTACAGAAGACCTCCAAACCAAGGAACATCCCTCTGATGTTTGGACATTGGAAGTGGATGGTTCCTCCACTGGAAGAGTAGGAGGAATTGGAATCTATCTTAAAAGCCCTGATGGGCGCGGAACTCGACTATGTGATATCCCTGGAATTCAAAGTCACCAACAATGAGGCTGAGTATGAAGCCTCATTAGTCGGATGCGTCTAGCCAAGTCCTGCAGATCCGAAACTCAAACATACGGACTCACAATTAGTTGAGGCCCAATTTACGGTGCTTTTGCCACAAAAGGCCCTTGATGATCAAGTACCTTGAGCTACTTAAGCAAGAGGTCACCTTTTGATGAGTTTACCACAGAAGTTTGAGGCACAGAGCGAAAGAGTGGGCCTTTCTGGCAAAATGCATCCATAGCAATTTGCTCTGACACGAGGAGTAATCCTACTCACTATTCTTGACTCATCCGTCATGAGTCCTACTCGATGTTATGATAAGCTGAAACATGAAGAAGCGGATGGTGACATCTTTAGTTATCTTAAAGGCGGATCATTACCGGTGATCCGAAGGAGCGAGAGGGTGCGATCGAGCGATAGATATTTTATCTTGGGAGAAGATTTGTATAAGAGATCTTTTCTTGGGACTCATTTAAGGTGTTTAGGCCATGAGGCAAAAGCATCTTGGAAGAAATTCACGGGAAGCCATTTTGGAGGATGCACTCTAGCTCGAACATCATCCAACAGGCTACTATTAACTACCATTGATAAGGATTCCGCTAACCGGAAATGTCACGATTGTCAATATTATGCGAATATTCCCCATCGTCCGACACACCCTATGATTCCATCAGTCATAGCGTGTCCATTTGATCAATGGGGCATCGATATTGTCGGACCATTCCCAAGGGGCACTCAACAGAAGAAGTTCTTAATTGTGGCCGTGGAATATTTCACCAAATGGGTAGAAGCTGAAGCTGTGGCAACTATCACGGAAAGCCGAGTGCGGACCTTCATCTGGAAAAAACATCATTTGTCGCTTTGGCCTACCCAGAGTTCTTATCTCGGATAATGGTGCTCAATTTTCAGGCAACAGACTCAAGGAATGGTTGTCATCTTTCAAGATTGAACAACATTTCACATCATCCGGATACCCACAAGCGATGGACAAGCTGAGTCCACAAACAAGACAATTTTTAAGATCCTGGAGAAGCGGCTGAGAACTTCTCAAGAAAGTTGGGCGGATGATCTGGATGGTGTATTGTTGGCTCATCGCACCACTGCGCAGACTGCGACTAGAGAAACCCCATTCGCCTTAGTTTATGGCTCGGAAGTAGTCATACAATGATGCAGTTGAAACTATGAGAGTCTAGGAATTCAATGATTAGTCAATCATGAAGCTTCGGATATTCGATCTGGACATCTTTGGAGCAGAAAGAATTGAAGCACTGGCTAATATCCACAGGTACCAAGCAACTGCAGCCCGGGCCTACAACATGCATGTTCAAGCGAAGGACAAAGTAAGAATATGAAAAAGGTGACGATTTTATCTAATAAGGACAGTCTGAATTTCATTGAAAAACCATCGAGCATCAAAAGCGGAGTACAATTTTTCAAGGTCGAAGACTATACATAGGTCAGCAGGGCATACCAGCTTGTCCTTGGTGGATTCGAGGTTGAGCCTTGAGATTACAGGCCTACCTTGAGCCCAATGAGCTTCTTCTGCATTCGGATCATCTTGACGTCGCTCTCTCTCTTCTTGCTCGCCTCCTAGCCACCACCGGACAGAGGAGGATTGCCTTACGGATCGAGAATAATTGAGTCATCCGTGCCTTTACCATAGTAAATCGTAGGGTGCATGTTCCCGCAAGCACAATTTACCCAGTGCTGACAACAATCGTACCCGGGATCGTCTGGTTCTCCAAAGTCGAAGTTCTCCAAATCGGGTAGCACCGCGCTTGCGTTAAGGTGAAGTTTTCTAGCTCGGATGATTTTCTCGGCGATTCCGACATCTGAAGAAATCGACTTTTTCGAAGAATAAAATTTATAAAAAAGGAGAGATTAAAGAAGGGTAAAGCAGTGAGAAGGGAAAAATTACCATGACCTTATTTATAGGAACGACGAATCTTTACGATCAAGCCACGTGTTCATCATCAAACGGCTTGGAAGATGAAAGGCCTTAATAATAATGACAATTCAACGCTTCACCTTCCTCCTTCTAGAAGATTATGCATCCCCATAAAGTAAACGGTATAATAAAGGCGAGCGGTCCGAGGATCGGAAGATAATGATTTGATTATCTTGTATCGGATGTCATTCAAAGCGATCCGCGTTTGTAAGAGATGTATATTAATGATAACTTGGCATATGAGCAGCGGATCAAGGGAAACACGGAGAAGCATAGTAATGATTCAAAGCATGAAAATCATTGTCTTGGAGATAATTACTACGGACAAAGGAAAGGATAAATATCCGTGCCACGAAAGATCATAATTGAAAGTGTTACAAATGTTCCACAGGGCATACCGGACTTCTCAACGAGGGTAGGCTTGGTCCGACTTCATCAAGCTGCGGATCGGTGGAAAACGGATTAGCGGACACGGGCTGCGAGGGGCAACAACTTCATTAAAAAAGCCTCGATACTCTCAAAGCAGTTGAAATCCGCGTCATAGGCGGCGATCGAGAGGGCATGAAGTACCGATCCATTAGATATGCCTGTAGTTCTTGAAAGGAATGAAGCATACCTTTCCAATAGCATCTGGGGCACTTGCCAGGAAGGAAGGGTCCGCCGTTCACGATGTCGATCTCACCTTCCTCGGTGACTAGCTCCGCAAATTCACATCACCCGACCATTCATCCGCACATTGTCACTGGAACCTCCACTCCATTAGCATCCGGAAGGATCAATCCTTCCGCCTTCAATGAAGTTAGAAGTAGTCCCTTGGCAACTGGCGGCGATGGCGATGAAAACCCATCAGCGGGAAGCATCGGACTTGTCCTCCATGAAAAACTTGAAGGTCAGACTTCATAAAGTCCGGACGACCTCAGGCGGACATATTGGAGGTCCTCGAGGAGCACATCCTTTGAGTCTAGGAATGCCTTCATCGACTTATTGATGAAGTTCTCTGCCACTCCAAGTCGATTTTACTTCACCTGACTAGCCTTCAACTTATCAATCAGCGTATTCTTTTCTTTTAGCTAGGCCTCACTTTGCTTCACCTTCTCCGCCTCATCCAGCGGATGTGGCCATAACATATCTGAGGTCCTCTTGATGTGGTGGCCGCTCACTAGCCTTCCTTGCATGGCCACGGCATGAAGCATCAGGAAGTCGCATGAATACAAGTTTATTTTAAGATACTAAGAACATGGCGGAAATTGAACAAGTTACTTACCCTCTAGTACAACTCATGGATCCCTCGAACCTACTCAACCTCGAAGTCCAGAGCAGCTCATATTCGTGTCGAGGCGGCTTGGTGGATGGCGAATAGTGGACATTCTTGTCTCTTATTGTAAAAGAGGCATCCGAGGTTGCTCCCCTCTTCCTCCCCGAGGTAATGGCATCTCGCATCAATACTTCCCGCTGAGGTGCGGATGCAGAAGAGGCCGGAGGCTTCGATGTAGTGGTGATGCGAGTTGCCGGGCCTTTGCCCTTGTCGGGCACCACCAAGACTTGCGGATCCTCACCCGCCTTCTCCTGCCTCTCCTCCTCCGCAGCAAACACCGCCACATTTTTTGGGTCCGCCATAGGGAGACCCGCGGATGTGTTGATTATCTTCGCCCTTTGGCCAGTAGCGAGCTCAAGGGCTTGCTGCCTCTTCTTTCCGTGGAGGGTAGACATGATATAATCAAACCAGTGAGCTACACAATAAAATAAAAGTGTCAGACACGGATACGTGAAGGGAGAATAACAGGAATCTCGAAAATAAAAATTCATGACAAGGCATTCAAAAGAAAGGGAAGCACAAATCCTAAGTTAAGGATCCTTACTGAAGTCAGTCTTTCCCCCAACTTCCACGACGTTTGTCAATCCGCACAAGTAGGGTATCGGCTGACAAATCAATCCGTCGAACGGATACGCAGGTGGATCGTTCTTCTTATGGATCTCCGCCACCCATGGAGCCACATTCTTCGGAAGGCGCGATCGAGATACTACCTTAAGAACTTTTTTGGCAGCCACCACTGCTCTCGCCTCCTTGCGGACATCCCGGGCTTCAGGGCCATCCGCACAAAAATATATTTATCCCACCACTTCGACCCCAGAGACGAAATGGAGTCGGAAATGAAGTTGTAGGGTTTTCTATTTACAAAGGTATAAAAAAGGGGATTCCCCGGACTAAAAGAAACATGGAAGAGCTGCCTGAAGTTCTCAAAATTCACAGGCTGCCCCTTCTTTTTACAAAAGACAAAGAAACAGATAAGGTTACCCAAAGACTTTGGGATAACCTGGCTCGGACCTATACTGATATGGTTGAAGATGTGCTTATTTCAGACCTTAAGGATCTTCCACCCACAAGCAAAGGCCGCTTCATGCACACACATGTATCCAGCGGGCGGATTGTAAAAGGCATGCCCAGGCTCTGGAACCATAATTTCAATAGATTTCGAAATCTCCCACTTCTGCCTCCACTCAGGAATGTCTTCAGGTTTTACTTTAGACGGACAAGTAGGGAGTAGCCCGTCCGCATTCAATTCTCCGTATTCATCCGCTATCACGGCGGGCCTTGAGGCGAGAATTTGATTTGCCCTTAGCCCCACGACCCTCGATCGGCGGAAGGCGAATTGGCGGACACCCAGATGCAATACAATTCGGCATACAGGCGTCTTTGTGACAGCGACTTGAAAAGCTTCTTCCTCTTCCTCCTCATCATCCTCTTCTTCTTCACCATCTTCCTCCTCCTCTTCTCCACCATCGGGTCTCCCGGATGTGCTTGGGTTAGTCGGACCTTTCTACACTACAACTCGATCCTCTACACCAGCCTCAAACATCTCTACATCATCCGCCTCCTGACCACTATCGCCTCCACCTTTCGGTCAGGTTCATTCGGACGATGGGCCTGACACCACCTATGGTCGAGATTGGACTAGCGACCCGATCTAGCAACATCTCACGACCCTTTGCAACATCGGTGAGTCTCTGCTGCACCACGAACCCTTTCTCCGGCCAGGCCACCTGGAAATCTGAGCTCCGACCGGATGGTCTCCTACGGATGTGAATTCGCCCTCGGACTCGGTCCCCAAGTTTACTCCATCATCGTAACCTTGAGTCTCGTGGTGGTTACGAGTATCGCTCCGGACATCCTAAAGCGGAAGAAGCGGATCGAAAAGATGATTGTGATTGTCAGAGAGTTCATTTAGATATCTTATTAAGTCAGCGATCCGAGGAAGTTCTACTTTACTAGATTTTACGCATGAAATGCAGTCTCATAACACTATGGGCACTAAACTTGGCACCTGAGCGTGCCATTGGCACTATTATCTACCTACCCGGCCGTTAACGAGGATAACTTACGAAGGCGTGTGCGATCGGCACCAACACATCACCAACAGGCATGCATCGAATTTTAGTTACATTGGACATGATATCTGAGCGAGCGACAAGTTACGATGAAGGAAGTTAATGCGATATCGCTGCTTTGGAAGAATATTACAACTAAGTATACTCTGGAATCTACCACTAGCATTTACAACCATGGAATTATGAGCGGTAATCGACCAGGGAAAAGCATCTGAAGCATGAAAAGCGTATCATAACAAGGAAAGACTTGGGAAGAATCGAGGCATACTTACTTGATAAAGTTGACTTGGTAAGTTTGGTCGGACGAAGCCTTGCTAGCTCTCCGATAGTGTAGATGCGAGGTGGAAAGTGCAAGAATTTGCGAGTTTTAGTTGCTCGGATTGCTCTTTGATTGCTCGGGTCACTTGAGAATCGCTACGAGTATTGAGGTGGCTAAAGTGTAACGACAGATTAGGTAACTACTTATAGGGGCGAGTGGGAAGTCGAAGCGTCGCATCACGGATTCTAATCCCAACCGTTGATCTTTTTAATCCAGCATTTGCGCTTGATTGGCAAAAGCGAATAATGGTACTCGAATTAATTCTCCTCGAAGCGTCACATCACTTGAGTTTCTATCCCACCGTTGATCTCCTCAAATCTAACGGTTGCCAGTTCCTTCGGGATCCTTTCCGATGGGCGGATAGATGACATATTGGGCCTTTTGACCCTTGTTCATCAGCCCAAATGAACCATTCCACATGTTTGGCCCAGCGGATGGCTTCCTTTACACTCTTCCACAGGCTTCTTGAGATCCTAACATACCGGATCTATATAGCTCGGATACAAATACCTTTTCCATCTACAGTTCGAGCTATTACATAACTCGGTCTGTAGAAGGAAAACGCGGGTGGGACAAAGAAATATTGCATACCTAACAACACGTACGATCGATCCCACAAAAATTATTTTTTCCATTTAAGTTAACTATTCTGAAACGCTACACAAAACACATGTTATTTTCATAGTTACAAACTATCTTATACTAAGATACTTGGAAACTAGGGGACATATGTTGATCTGGACGTGTGTCCAATCCGTTAAAAGCGCCATAGAGTGTGTCCTAGGCGCATCAAAATTTGAGATAGCCAATCCAGTGCTAGTCCGACCTTCAAATGGTCCGACATAAGTGAAACCATCACAGGTCAACTAGTATTTACAATTCAACATACCACCTCAGCTAAGTCCGACCAAGCTAGGTTAATGAATTCCAAACCTGACAAAAGGACACATGGTCCATCTAAGTACCTGGCTATGGGTCCTAGGATGCTAAATGGACCGGACGAGACAATCTCGGACGCCACCATCGCATTAAGACCAAACGTATATAACAGAACCACTGAGATACTTCCATGGAACTCTAGGCTCGGACGCCTTGAGTTACCTAATGGCAGATCAACCAAGCAGAAGGATCTGTCCGAAGGAGTTACACGGACCCAACGTGCGGAACAGTACTCTTAGAGGGAAAGGTCCAAACTACCCTCCCTGGCCCATTAATTAGTCTTTGGATTCTTGTTCACTATTGGGCCATTGTCCAAAGGTAGCATTGGTGTCCAAATCTGAATCATACACTTGGCATCATCTTATGAACCTCATCATAAGTATATGGTCTCTATAAATATAGCACAAGGTCCAAGACCTTAAGGTAAGTAACAATCCCTAAGTTTTTCTGGGCATTATAACCTTCCTCATAACTATTACATTGAGAGCGACCAACTATCTCTTGAGTAAAGTCTCATACCGGATTGACATATGCAATCCGGGTAACCCTTTACCCCCACTTAGTCCTTTCAGGTACTCCTGCTCGGACAGGTACTGCTCCGGACTACAAGTTGGAGGCGGATCTTAGACTAGGTTACTTGTAATAGTTTAGTTAGTGTTCGAGGTGTCAGCCCTCAACAATACAAAAATAATTCTAATATACTTCGAGACAAATAAAGTAACACTAATAAATCATGCAAGGACAAAAAGTACTAAGATGCGTCAAAATGCAGGATGTCCTGATAGCGATGTAGCACCGTTCCGCATGGCACTTGGTTGTCAATGGTGGCTTAATTATGTAGGAGCGGTCCTCTGAGGTGGCCCTACGAACTCGAGGTGGCTCCCACCGCGATAGCTTGATGTAGCACTTCGTTTTGCTTGGCTCTTACAACCGTCCTAAAGTTCAAGATGGACTGTTTTTACTCTAGGTTGCCACCCTCGTTTGGATCTCTTTTTACTCGAGGTTGCCACCCTCGTTTGGATCTCTTTTTACTCAAGGTTGCCACCCTCGTTTGGTTCTCTTTTTACGCGAGGTTGCCACCCTCGTTTGTACTCTTTTTAACGAGGTTGCCACCCTCGGTTATTATTATAATCATTGTTTTATTCGTAACACTTCCCTTTTATTGACAACAATTAAATTTAGTTGAAATACTTTCATAGAGGTGTAACAATCCAAATTGCCTCCTCGTATAATTTCACTTTTCATTTGAGAAAGGTTAACCCCTATGGTCGAAACACTTCCAAAATGATTTATTTTCCGATCTTAAGTCAGCTATAAAGGTTTAGTTATGTCCTTGAAGTTATTCGTATGATGAACTCTGAATTTAAGTCCAGTTTATAAAATCCCGATTCTGACAGTTTGCTTGTCCATCATTATAAAATATATTTTAGTGGTCAAACGTTCTCAATTCTCGTGTTTCTAATTTTTATATTCTAGCTTACTGTGTTTTCCATTCAAAACATATTTTTGAGTCTAAAACACACTCATAGGCTGTCTCCTAGAAATTATCTAGCTAGACTGCTCATGCAGTGAGCAGGTCAATTTGATCACTTTAAAGAAGGATTATAGTGGTTTTACTAACAGTACCCTGTTCTATTAACAATTTAAATGTTGAATCTTTCGCGAATTTTAGTTGATTCATTAAACGTCATTTTAACCTCATTCCAATCTCAGTGATGAAATATATTGTTGTACATGTCTACTTAAATTCGCAACTACAACAAAAGAATGAAACTATTTATTTTGCATTTTACAAAAACAGGGCAGATTGCTTATGGGATTTGGGGATTTCAAGATTTGAGCTTATTCTACTTCCAAATCAACATGCAATCCATTAGATGAGTATACCAATTGATTGTGAGGCCATATTACTCAATTATGTTAGTTTTGAAGAGAATAATCATTAAAATTTCATCAAAAACATGTGCATGCATCAAGATTAAAAACTAGTTTTGGAAGAACATTTTTAACCCACCTTAACACTTTTCTTCTTAGAGCTTTGGATCAATTCCTTCTCCACTTCGAAATTTGCTTGACAAATTGAGTTCCTAACAAGTTTTGAATGGACTAAGATGTGTTAGAGAGTGGAAAGAGTGAAAAGGATGAAATAGAAGTATAAGGAAAATGAATGGGTATGATTTCATTACCTTCTAACTTCTTTATTGTAACTTGATCATGAATCGAGATGTATCATTAGATTTCTCATGTTGAGAGGATAAGGAATATGTAGTTTCATGTGAGAAATGGTGAAGAATATGTAGAGATGTAAAGCTTGAAGGAGTTTAGCTATGGAGATCTGTCAATGGAGGTTGAAGAAGGAGAGAGTGAAGGAGGAAGAAGATGGGTGTCCCCCTATTTATGGTGTATAATGGAGTAGGTGGTGGTATAAACTAGTATGTATACAAGTATGTTTATAGTATGTGTAGATAGAGATTGACCAAATTTTTGGGTTGACTATAGTCAAATTTTCATGTGTTACACCATCTACTACTTAATTATTTTGTTGTGGCTTGTGGTCTAATATCATTATGCATTTGACCATTATAATGTTCGATTCGAATGTTGATTTGAAAACTTATTTTAAATGGATTTTTTTTGTTTCTTTACATTTTTAGATTTTCGATTTAGTCATTTTGATTCCTTTAAATCGTTACTTAGTTTTGGAATCCCTTTGTTAAACATAAGATAGTTGAGAAGGGGCGTATTTGTATTATCTCGACCCGAGCTTACTTCGACTCTTCGTGGTGCTCTCGTTCGGGCATGCCGTTGTGTTAGCCGTAATTCCATTAAATGTCCAGAAACGACTAATTTATAGATTAATAGAAGATAGTCAGTCTCTTTATTTAAACATTTAACTTACTCTTCTAAATAAGTTCCTAAGGATTTTCTTTTCTTTTCGAGGGGTCTCACAATCTTCCCCCCTTAAGAGAATTTGGTCCCCAAATTCACTCGTTGAAGGACTCTGGACAATTCTTCCTCCTTTTGTCTTCTATTTCCCATGTTCTCGTTCCGTGCCACAATGGTGCTTCGATAAGACCTCTACCATCATAATACCTTTGGTGTAGTTATATTTTTCTTTCTTCCTTTCTAGATACTGTGCCAGCGTTTAAAAGTGAGGTCCGTTGATACTAGTGGTTGATCGCTGAGTATGGCGAGTGGGCGGTAGCCTTTCTTTAGTCGAGAGTCGGGAAAGACATCATGCATGCTTGCGAAATTAATAGGAATGAGGAGTGCGTGGTAGAAAGTCTTGCCTGATCTCCTTCTATGTATAATCTCATGTACCTAAATCATAATTTTTCTTTATTTCCTTCATTGAGGCTCCTTTTTAGGTAGGTCGGTTTGTCAAAAGAAGGCCTCCTATCTAAACTCCTAGCCTCGTCGTGGATGGCTGGTGTATCTTTTCTAGTGTGCCTTAGGTAATTGTCCATGATCAGTCTGGTCTTGTGTATCTTGTATTCAAAAGATCCACTAATTGTCCGTCTTTGTTTTACATTACCTCTGTAGGGCCCGGATCCTTCAATTTCTAATGAGGATAATAAATACTCCTTCAGTTCAAAGTTTAGTCTAGAACCATGCTTATGTGCACTTTATAGCTATCATTGTCTGCGAACTCGACAAAGGTAAATTTTAGCTTGATTACCCATACCTATTTAATATATCTTCCACGACTAGGATAGTGGGGACAAAGTATTAGTAGTAAAAGCTATCGGCCCATCTATATTAAAATCAAATGTGCTTGGACACGTCGAGCGAGGCCCGATTATTTGATAGAGGCTGGGCCCGATTAATAAGTTCATATTTGAATGAACTTCGATTCTAAATCAACTTGGGCACGACCAACTAGATCGCATCTACATGATGGGTCATCGTAATTCAATGAATGGCTGGACCGATCGATGCTCCTTGGGACCATCTCGACAAGGCGGCTGGATCAATCCATCAAGTCAGCGACTCACTTAAGATACCTTCCTCTAAGGCGGAATCTATATAGACCGACAAGGTATTTCAAGTAACTTATATGTTGACTAACGAGCCATCCAATTAAATACTACTTTATTAGGAATATCTGTTGATTTTGATCGACCTAATGACTTATCTTAGCTCGGAAGGGTTGTTAGTACTCTTGGTTTACTTGAACCTTTGTAAAGAGGAAAATCACTAAGTATGTTAGTCTAGCAAATCTTGTATAGGATGTTAGGTCTCTGAATGTAATTTTATATCTTTGAAGAAGACGAAGAAGGCATCCGACGGGAGAGTTCAACAAATTTGAAGATTTGAAATGCACAAGATTGCTAGAAACAAAATTGGTCTCATCGGATACCTATGTCCGGATATCTTGAAGAAACAAGTGTTTTTCAATAAATAGGTTTCACAAAAGATATCGAGAACACAAGGTTTACGAGCGAGGAAAAGTGCTACGATACTTACACTTAGATACCTTGGACAAAACTATGTTTACGAAACAATGTTTCAACAAGTAGTTGGAGATGTGAAGGTCTCTAGAAAGGGACATGCGATGCTTGAGAAAGCGTGCATAGTTACATTGGCACTCTGAGACAAAAATAGTACAATCTGATAAATCTTGACGAGACATACGAACAAAGAAATCTACGAAAAGAGACAAGGTCTTCTGCGATTACTATTCTGAGATATTAATAGTTTGAATTTCCTTAAACTATGGATACTATTCAAGCGACATAATTTTCAACTATAAATATCAACACTTAGAATGCTTGAAATACACGAGAACTTATCTTGAACACAGAGCGAACTTATTCAAGCATCTGAGCCTTGACCTACTTACTCTTTAGCTTACATTTGCAACTAAGCTCTTGAATTCTAAGTAGCACGAAAGTTCTAAATGTCCTGATCCTTAACAAGCATTGCTATCTGTGAAGGAGTTGAATCAAAAGATCAAGTATCTGAGTTTCATTCTCCAGAACATTTAACATTGACTTGGGTCAGTAAAGAACATATCACCACACATTGTGAAGTATGTTAAGTGATTCTTGTTCTATAGAGTATTCCTAAATATTGAAAAGTTAGTAAGTCTACTCACCTGACAAACCATCATAACCAACACCTTAAACGGCGTGGAGTACAGGAAGTACATAGATTGGGAAACTAAGGAATAACTCCAAGGTTACTGAGCATAGGAAGTACTTAGTTTGGAAAACTAAGGAACAACTCAAAGGTTTCTGAGTATAGGAAGTACTTGGTTGGGAGCCGAGGAATAACTCAGGGGAAACACTTGGTTGGGAACCTAGTGTATTTAGGAATCGAGAGAAGATATTTGTAAGGTGAACTCATTTATCTGTCTTAGTGGATTATAGGTTTAAGAAAGGCCGAAGTGGATTAGTTGAAGGATTACGCCACCTTCAGATACCACTATAAAAGACGTATTATTTACTTTCAGCAATTTACTTATCGTTCTCTTTATCACCTAAGTATTTAAACACATTATATCTTCTTGAGCACGTCCACTTATCACGGAAAAGTCTTAGCTCTCGAAATTAAGTATTAGATATCTTCACGGATATCGAGAAATTGTATGTTATCGACAAAGTTGTAAAGACTATTCACCCCCCCTCTAGTCTTTTCCTTTGCCGTTATCTGACCAACATCGCCAATCTGTTAACTCCGGAGATGCAATGAAAATTGGGTGAGTCACGGGAACTTCGAGAGATGAGGAGGATCCGTTCTCGAACTACATCCCGACAAATAAGGGATTCGTGATGAGGATCCGTTAATTAGAAGATCTTGACAACTATCTCGATAAAAGGAGGAGAAGGAAACTCCATAACTCATCTAATATCGAGTAACAACTACGACTTGCAAAACCACAACTACTAAGAATTGTGTACAGCATGATCAATCATCTACTACTCCATCTTTACTTGAGTTTTGAACATCATCTTCTCCTACTTCCCATTTAAAGGCCAAAACCTAATCTCCATCACTCGCATCTCAACCTCCATCGACTACATCTGTTATTTCGACTCCTTCCATAGCCGACCGTCGACCATTGAAACCACATCTAAGCCATAAGAGCTATCACATTTCAAAAGGATAAGTACTTTCTGTCTCTTTGTTTATTATTCTACATCTTAGGACTTTCTAACTTGGCGTCGAGTCCATTCGATGGTACCACCGGTGTTCCATTTGGATCTTAGGTTCGGTGCTTCTCTTGTTGCCTTGCAGGTCGCTGGTGCCCCCGTCTACAATTCTTTTGAAAAAAATGCATAAATAATGTCTCGGAGTGGATCTGTGGTCCTTGTGACCACCGTTAGTCATGTTGGGCATGTTTCAGATATCACATGTATATCGGTGGTCCTAAAATTCATATATTTGTGAGGGTTGATGGCATGTATACCAAGCATACATGCACAATAGTCGGAGTTCGATAAAACAAACCTACCAAAATAATGAGATAAAAGAGTCTTATGAGGTCAATCAAAAAAGCATATGAGTCATTAAAACGACTGCAAATGATAAGTATGCAAAAATTTTAAAAAAACGAGAGAACAATTACTGGTTTACTAAATGCGAAGCTTGTGTGCATTAATTAAAGTCCTTGACTTAGCGATAGAGTACTATGCATGATATATTTGTGGCATGTTTGTGATGCGAGTCACCTTCCTACTTTTATTGCTCGAGTGAATACATATGCTGGACACTTCCATGAGAGTGAGAGATAGTTGCATAGAATCCACTTGTGAGGGAATATCAGGTTAGACTTAAGTTCTATTTACTTGGGAAACGAACTTCTAGGATTTTGACTTGTCTTTTTGCAAACGTCAGTGTTATTTCAAACGTCTTGCATCATACAGGTTTAGTGCTTGCAATCGTAGACTCGGTAGCTTGGGAGTTAGACTTTATTGTGTGTCTATGTGTTTTTCTTTTTCTAGGATTTTTAGAGAGTCTGATGCTTGGGGACAAGTAAGGGTTCGGTTTGGGGAGTTTGATGAGTCGGTTTTACACCGGCTCATTTGGTCTTTTTCACCGTATTGTTGTCGTTCTCGGTGTAGTTATTGTTTGTTTTATCAAAATATTTTTACTTTTTTTGTTTATTGTGTGTTTTGTAGGTATTTGGCTAAACCACGCTATTTGGAGGCAAAAACATGCATTTTATATGCATTCTGAGAATCTGAGCTCCAATGCCTCGAAGGGACGTTGGAAACCAAGTTGGGTCGGAAAAACACGAAACCAAGTCTGACTCCACTGAGACTTGGCATGCGCCAAGTAGACTTGGTGTTAAGTAGAAGTTTTATCGCAAAGATTATATTTTTGGCCCCGTTTTGTAATTCATTATCTTTTTTTCACTTTTGCTCTCAACCTAGAACTTTTCCAAGGTAATTTTATCTTCTTTGTACGAGGTAATTGAACCGGTCTTT
This sequence comes from Plantago major, assembly GCA_026545765.1. Taxonomy (NCBI): domain Eukaryota; kingdom Viridiplantae; phylum Streptophyta; class Magnoliopsida; order Lamiales; family Plantaginaceae; genus Plantago; species Plantago major. The sequence goes on along the minus strand of CM048839.1, from coordinate 79,557,521 downwards.
CTTGCAATCGACTATATATTATTAGGAGCATAATTTGGTACTTTCTACCGATTGGAACAAGGATATCTCAATGCTTCCTTGGGTTTGTGATAACTTGGGTAACATTGTTTCAACTCTCTTGATTCTTTGTATTTTGATATTGATTATGTCTATTCATTGTTTATCTACGTATTTGATTATGATTTGTATATCATGAGTAGCTAAACACCACATTAGCTATGGGTGGTTCACAGTTCAAATACATGCTAGATAGGGTTCTTACAATTCAATGAAGTTTTATGGGATTTACTTAGCTCGATAGATTGCTAGTGTAAGTAGTTTCTTTTTATGTGTTTCACCAACAAAATCATCTGAGGATTACACATTGATTTTACCAACAAAATGCCTAGAAATGAGTACCCATAGGTTTGTAGCAAACACCGAAACTACATTGGCTGTAATCGTAGCTTGATGGAATTGACGACTCCACCATTAATGTTATATGTTTTCTAGAACAAAATTAACTCGTTGTCATAGTACTGATGTGCCTTATGTGGTGTAAGGTGTCTACTTCAAGTAGTGTAATGTCTTGTTGGGCATGTCCTAGTGATAATCAGAGTAAGTCACCATTATCATTATTGTTTACCCTGTTAGCTAGCTTTGATTGTCTATTACCACTCCATAATTCCTTCTCATATCTTAAATGATTGCATTAAAAAAAAATTCTACGTTCTTTGCATTCTAGATAGATTTTCAATCCTTTATAGAACAAAACTACTTTACTGCTTTCTACTAATGTATTTATAATACGTAAATGCAACTAAGCCTAGTTAATTCTTAGAGAACGACACTCGGGGTTAACTTCCCTCGCTACAAGTTTTCGTAGTGTTGAGAATTAACTCTTCGCTTAAACAAGTTTAAAACATTGATTTGACACGTCATAGCTCAACCTTCAGGTTGAGCATATGAAGTTACGTCTTGTAAATCATGAGATTGGCATGGTCCAGAAGTACCTTAATAATTTATCAAGTAAGAATCTGAATTCTCAAACGTTGAGTTAACAAGAAGTTTACAATTCCTTACTATACTTCCCGAAGAAGTTATGTATCTTGTCAAGTAAATTGTGATAACGATTGAAAAGCAATGAGTACGTTTGCGCGTTTCATGAGAAACTGTTGCACTATTTTTTCCTATCTAGGTTTTTATCCCATTTGGTTTTTCATAGCAAATTTTTTAACGAGGCAACATTATAAGCGCAAATAATCATCTCCACATCTCCATATCTTTGATACATGTGATAAATATAAGGTCATGAGACTTATTGGTCTGACCTTACGATGTTATGGATTGATGTTATGGGATTAGGAACTATATGATGTTTCGAGTATTTGATAAGTTCTTCCACATGAAGACGAGCCACATATTACAGAAGTTCTTCTCCGCCATTATCTATGAGAAGAAGGTTCCATTAGTCAATGATTTGAAGATTTTCTCACCAAAATCACATTAGACATCACCATTTGAGAAGTTGGTCCGGAAAATTGGAACTGTGACAGTTTGAAGATTAAAGTGATGCATCGATCAGGGAGTTGAATATTCACTGCACTCTTTTCCCTTGACTAAGTTTTTATCCCCTAGGTTTTTCTTAGCAAGGTTTTTAATGAGGCAGTATATCTATCGCATACCAATCATCACCAACTCATATCCATTTAAGAGGAGTGTTAGATATAAATGTACAAGTTGATGGATGAAGAGTTAAATGTGTAAAAGGTTAGTGGAAAAAGATATAAGTGCATACAAGTTAGGCTTTGTTCACTTCATGTGAAAAACCATTAATTTCGATTCGAGCAGTTCATTACATTGAGATCGATTGATTTGCTTTGTTGTTTTTTATAATATAAATAAGTTCAGTTCAGATCAGTTTAATTTCGTTCAGTTCTGATCAGACAAAGAGAACATAGTCTTAGTGGAGAAGTATTTGTCTCTTCATATACTATTAGACCCTTGGTATACTTTTCTCTTATATAAAAGACCTACCATAAGAATGAACTCTCCATTCTCTTCTTTCTATTCTCTCTATAATCTCTTCTTTCTTCTACTTACTACTATCTTTTTGTCTTAACGGTATTTTATGTTTTCATTTTTCAAAAATGAGTTAATGTTCAACTGTTTTGGGCGTGGATCTAATTGTTTGAAATAGTGGGTACATAATCTATAATTAGTACTCCCTACGTCCCAGATCAAATGTCTCATTTTTCTTTTTGTAATCTACATTTTTCAACTTTGAATACGATTTAATCTTAAACCGTAAATGTAAAATATTCAATTAAATTATATATTGAAACTTTACTTTCAAAATTTTAATTATATGATTTAAGGAATAATTAAAATTAGTGTAACTTTTAAAAATTTCTTACACTTTAATTATACATAAAAAAAAACTTTCTACAAATTGGTGATAAACTTATTACAAATTAGTGATTTTGTTATTTTTAGTAAATTAGAAATTAAATATTACAATTATTGATAAATACATCTCTTATTTATAGTACAAATCAAATCATTTATCTAGAAGACTAATATATTTTCAAATACAAGAGCATCAACACGTTCACATACATACGCCAGTTTAAAACAAACAGACATCTACTAATTGATTAGATACTTCTGTTTGGACCTCACCTTAAAAACCACTATTTTAGCCAGCGATTATCGGATATCTAATAAAAACTTCATCATCATATGATGCTTGTTTTCCCTGAATTTCTAGTATAATGATGCTTGTTTCCCCTGAGTTTCTGGTATAATGATGCTTGTTTTCCAGACGACTAATTCTCGATTGTTTACCAAAATGATGAATGATGCTTTTTTTTTTTGGAAAATGATGCTTGTTTTTCCTGAATTTATGGTCGGATGATGCTTGTTTTACAGACCACTAATTCCTCGATTATTAACCAAAAAAGATGCTTGTTTTCTATGAATTAGTGGTAATGATGCTGTTTTCCAGAGAAATGGTGCATGTTTACCTTTACTTGTCATGTTACTTATGACGCTAGTTTTCATGAATGTTTTGGTTTTGAATCTCCGTGATTTTTTTGTTAAATGATGATTATTCCTTTAAAACGGATGTTTGTTTGATAAACACTAATCGATTTATTTGGAGATGGACGATGGCCCATGGGCGAAAATTGAATAAAGAAACTTGATTTATCTGATGCTTGGATATGATTGGTGATGCTTGGCTACGATCGACGATGCTTGGCAAAATCGGTGATGCTTGGCTCAATGTCGCCGGAAGAAATTGGATGCTCGTTGATGTTTCTGAATGTGGATGATCGTTGATTTAGCTGATGCTTGTTGAATTATAATCTAACAAAATCCTAAAATATGTTAGATTATATTGGGATTATATTAGATTAATAGGTAAATATACTATATTTATATTCACGTATGAAAACACGCTACACGTGTTATTGCGGCACCTAATTATGATAAAAGTATATGAAAGTAAGTAATATCGGTGTTTTTGATAATATATTGCCTTATTCGAGTTGAATAAGGGTTTAGATTAATCTTGAGTGACTTGTTTTAATTTAATTGGAGAAGATGGAGAAAAAATATTAGTAATCGTTGTTTTTTCTATGATAAATTCATTTTGTTAGGGTTGAATTAAAGATTTGAATTTATTTGGATAAGATATATTGGATTTTTTTAATGATAAATTGAATTTGTTGGTGTTGAATTAAGGATTGTAATTTAATTTGAGAAGACATGTTGGTTTTTTTTAGCTAAAGTCTAATCTACTAGTTAAACTTAAATTAAGTTCTTAATCAATTTTGAATCTCAAGATCAACATTGTACCTCCATTGTTTATTATGAAAGAAACCCGGGGATGACTAACTTTAGTATTATCGCATTATATTAATGTTAGTACATCTATCTAAACCACAGATTATTTTGGATTTGATCTCAACCCTTCATTTTTTTATTACTATGACTAGGCGTCGCATTGTCGTATAATGAGGTCGCACTAAGTCGCATAATATTTAAAAACATTATATTGGTCAATTATTTACACACCCCTTAGTTTTTAGACTTAACAAAATATACACAAAAAAATTCAAAATTAGCCTCACATAAATCAAAATTCACAAAACACCTATTTTACATTAAAAAAATTAATTAATTAAAAAAATAAAGAAGACCGGAGCTCCGGTCGAGCTTCTTCCATGGTGGAGCTCTTTCAAGCTTCCATGGTGGAAGCTTAGTCGAGCTAGCTTCCACCATAGTCGCCGGATTTTGTCAACCGGAACTCCGGTGACTGTCTGGCGACGATGGTGGTGGTGAGAAATTTTAGAGAAGAAATATTAATTTTTGGTTTAAAATATAAATTGAATATTTAGGAGGGGTTGATTGTGTAAATATATGTAATTGTATTTTTAAAGTTGTTTAAATTATTTAAATTGTTAACAAATAAACTTTTAATGTTGAAATTATATCACTTGGCCAATTTTAAAAGAGGTACTAACATTAATAATTTAATACAGTACAATGCAATGCATACTATGATTATCCAAACCGAATAAACCTTTAGTTGAGTGGCCGTTGACTTGCCATCCATCATCAACTACCTCTGTGCACTTCTTTTCCCGAAATTTCCATTGTTTCTCTTTTAATTTCTCAATACTATAACTCAAAATTTAATCTTCTTCGTTTCCATGGAAGAACAACTCGTCTCATCTCTCCCTTTCTACTCGTGTATTGCCCAGCATCCTTGTGGTAAAATTCAATCGTAGTTACAGGTCCTTGTGGTAAAATTCTCAATTCTCCTACATGTTTGGTTTGCCCATTTTTATCACCTGTTTGATTGCTTTTCTAAGTCTCTGCAATTGGAATTACTTTTTGTTTGTCTCTTGATATATATGTCTGCTGTATTTATACTCACTCTTCATTTGTTGATTGTCTAGCCATTTTCGAACTGCCCAAATTTTGATTTCCGATTCTCAGAAAAATAGCTCTTGCATCTTGAACTACATGAATGAGATTGTGATTCTTAGAAATTAGGTGATGTCGATTATCTGTGGCTTGCCCCTTCTCGAGTGTGTATACTGCTTAGCCTGTGCTCGATGGGTGTGGAAACGTTGTCTTTACACTGCTGGCCATGACAGTCAGACATGGGGCCTTGCAGCTGCTGAAGAGTTTGAGCCCGTCCCGAGGCTCTGCCGATACATTATGGCTGTCTACGAAGACGATATCCGGAAGCCTATTTGGGAGCCTCCAGGAGGATATGGTATAGATCCGGATTGCTTGATTATGAAAAAGAATTATCAGGATACTCATGGACAAGTTCCCCCACACTTGTTATATCTTGATCATGAGCACGCTGATATAGTGCTCGCTATAAGGGGCCTTAATTTAGAGAAGGGGAGTGATTATGTACTTTTACTGGATAATAAGCTTGGCCAAAGGAAATTCGATGGCGGGTATGTTCACAATGGCCTCTTGAAAGCGGCTGGGTGTGTGCTCAATGCAGAATGTGACAGATTAAGGGAATTGGTTGAGAAATATCCAAATTATACATTGACTTTCACGGGGCATTCACTAGGTTCGGGTGTGGCTGCACTTTTGACAATTGTGGTGGTGCAAAATCTTGGTAAATTGGGGAATATTGATAGGAAGAGGGTGAGGTGCTATGCTATTGCACCTGCCCGGTGTATGTCACTTAATTTGGCTGTGAGATACGCTGATGTCATCAACTCTGTTGTTCTTCAGGCAAGTTATCTGCACAGTTGTGGCTAGTTTTATTTTATGAGTCGATTGTCTGCATATTCTGCTATGTTCTACCAAGCATTATTTTGTTGCAAAACTACGGGAAGCATAGTGCATTAGCTAATGTTACCTTCTCATGAAATGTCCTCTTTTATTGCTGGGAAGGTAATTTATTTGTTTTGTCTAATTATAAAGAGTAGTCCATGGACGAGAGAACATAGAAGTTCCACCAGCTCAGATTTTTTAAAAAAATCTTTTTTCCCCTAAAGTTTTGGTATTGCAAAGCAGCTTAAACTGTTGATCCTAAAATTAGTTATTTGATCGCTAGAATGAAGTCTTGCTTCATCTCACTGTGCGAATTATTTGTTGACGTATATCGGTTTACCGTTTTCAATACTGACATCCATGAAATTGGCTAATTAGATGCAAATTTCTAGCGGGATGTTCCAGAATGCTGTTTGAATCTCTTGATCAAGTCCAGATATATGGCGTCTTGCTCTTCCCTTTGCAATCTAAGTTTCTGTTTAACGAATAGTTAATAACTGAAGAAGCTGAAAGAAAAAGTTGCTTCTATCTTAATTTGATCAAGAAGCTTATGAGTATCAATCAGATTTCTTCTGCGACAGCTTGGAAGTTTGAAAATTTAAGTTGAGGCTTAACCCCCAGTAAGGTCTGATGAGCACACAAATTTCCATTGCTCTTCTCTCGAGATTCGAGACTTTGCTTGGGATAACAGTATTTTGTGAGTGATCTGTATAACTCAGAACATACTTATGTGGTCTCTGTTTTCACTGCACAAGATTGATTAACGTTTTGCAAATAAAATTAACATATTATTATAGCTGTGCTGAAGTTGAGTTTCAGACAAAACATTGATCTTTTAGACCTTGTATACCATGTTATCGAGTTACTGCATTTTGGAATTTAATGATTCACCTACTTACTACATCAGGACGATTTCTTGCCCCGGACAGCCACACCGCTGGAAGACATCTTCAAGTCATTATTTTGGTATGTCACCGTTATAATGTTTTGGCTGTACTCCTCAATAATAAACTCATTTTTATTTAACCATTGTACTTCATGAATATAGCTTGCCATGCCTATTATGCCTGAGGTGCATGAGGGACACATGTATATCAGAGGAGAAGATGCTCAAAGATCCAAGGAGACTGTATGCACCTGGTCGTCTCTACCACATTGTGGAGAGAAAACCTTTCAGGTAACTGGAGACACTTAATTTCCCGTCAGGCGTGTCATATGATTGACAATTAGACAATATTTATCTTGTGAATTTGAAGTACTTGTTCACATTTGATGCCTCACTTGTTAACTCATGTGACTCTGCCTGTCCCTCAGACTGTCAATGGATGTAATAGACTTGCAACAATACACTATATATATACTTCACATATAGTAAAATGCAGATAATCCAAACGTCGACGACGGATCAACAGTAACCATTGATCTTCACAGAATTACTGAGTCCCAACTGTGGATGTAGGTGTGGGAGATTTCCTCCAGTAGTGAAGACAGCAGTACCAGTGGATGGAAGATTTGAGCACATAGTTCTCTCTTGCAATGCCACGTCCGACCATGGAATTATTTGGATAGAGAGAGAAGCTGAACGGGCCCTGGAAGTAAGTCTTATTTGCTATATACTTCTGCATTACTTGCTGGGGGGGTCTATGAGTAAGTTGTAGACCTTGTGACTCACAATCAACAACATCACTTGGGAAATGAATTTAAAATTATTCTTTTAAGTCATGTGGTTCATTCTCATCCACATGGTCTACAACTTACTCATAGACCGGATCTATGTAAGAATTTTTTTTTTTGGGGGGGTGGTTTGTATTAATGTTGTCAAATGTGAACCGCAAAGATATGTTCTTATTGACATTCCAATATTCTGATAATAAGTTTAAACTTTCATTCATATGTAACATGAATATGAATCAGGTTATGTTTAATAGGCTGTTTGATAAAATTTAAGACATTAGGTTTTATGATTCTCTGTTCAGGAACTTGAAAAGACAGTTGTCTGGGCATTTAATTAATTTGAATAAATAGATGGCATCATGGAATTGTTAAGATGTTGCACAAACTTGACTTTTGATATTTAGCCATATTTTTATTGAAGACTTGCTATCTTTTTCTTACTGTGACAAAAAAGTTGATGAGAACGAAGGATCAGGCCTTAGAAATTCCGGCAAAGCAGAGGATGGAACGACAGGAAACGCTGGTGAAAGAGCATAATGAAGAGCACAAGGCTGCTTCACGAAGAGCTGTTTATTTAGCAATTCCCCATGCTTTTTCTTCTTCTGAATATGGAACTTTTGGTGAAGCTGACGAAGAAGATTCTCTATCTGTTGGTAATTCGTCGAGAGGGTCATCAACAAGAAGCGGGCCTGTGGATAGCTGGGATGAAATCATCGGCCTTTTCGAGAGAGGCAGTCTGGTCGCATGGTGCTGAAGAAACAACTGATCGATGACAAATGCAATGTATAATATGCAAGCAAAGCATCAATCGTTATGTATTTTGTTGTATTTTTGTGAACTCAATTTCCCAGTAAATATTCATGGCAGCACAAGATGCTATGCGATATATAATTTGAATAGTAGAAAAGTAGGTAAAGTTAAATTATTTTGAAATGGCATTGTAAGACAATAAGAGTATATGTAAAATGAGGTACTCTTGCTGGTGAATGAAAATGGGTACCGTGCTCTCTTAATTTCTGTTACCTCCGAGGTTAGTTCATCTCTAAGACTTTTCTTCCACTTCAATATGATTCATGAGACTATTTTGTTTCTTTTCTGTTTTTGAATAGGTATTTGTTTGTATAGTCAACAACGCATTTGGTTCTGCGGGTAGAGAAGAAACCATTGAACCATCTCTCATGGCATTGGCTAGGAAATACAATCAGGGTAAGATGATTTCCTGTAAGTGAGTATCATTGTGTTTAACAGATCATGGTATTGTTGTTTAGCTCTGATTTTGTATTGCTATTGAGATTGCTTTGTCTATTATATAGACTATGATTATTAAAGCGTAACAGACAACAGTTTAATATACAATAGTAGTGTCTTGACTTTTAAAAACAAACACTAGAGAAGTATGTTGAACAAAGTTTTTTGATGAAAGTAGACCTAGACATCAAATTAAAGGAACCCCATGTCGTTTTCCCCTGCTGGAAAATCTAGTAACAGCTTTAGCATCGAGTCTGGAGAATCATCGGACTCGTCAGAATAGTTAATTGGAATTATAAGCTGCAATATTTTGTTCTTCTCTCTTGCAGTTTCTGGCTTCTGCTATCAGCTGATCAGGCATTTCTACTTTGGTCAGATGATGAAACTTGTGATACAGGACTCTGTGCAGCAGCTCGTTCATTGTTAGGGCATCGAAATGATTCTCCAACATCAGAGTTCCATAATCGTAGAAAGTGATCGCCTCTACTGCCTGCAGATGGTTCATTGACTTTGGTTGCAATTGCAAAGCGGGACTCTGTTTCAAGCCTCACTCGTTCCCACTGAACCATGTGGTGAGTTAAGGAATAGTCGACTGTCATCCGAATCGAACTAGAAGAGGATGATGGCTGGTTGACATTAGTACTGCTAAAGCGCTTCCTCAGATGTGAGTTCCAGAAGTTCTTGATGTCGTTGTCTGTTCTCCCAGGCAATTGGGTTGCTATCGCTGCCCATCTAAAAGGAAAGTATACTCTTGTTATTAGGGCCAAACTTCAAAATAAACTTAATAACGTTATAATTAAGTGGAATCCAATTTAATAATTTAAGGGAAAATTACAAAAACCACCCCTTAAATATGCCCCCATTTCACATTCACCCCTAGATTGGCGTCTATTACAGATTTGTTAAAAATTAACAACGGCCTAATTTGAAAATTACATCCAAACCCAAAAGTCAACTTTTTCACATATTTTATCTTTTTTTTTATAATTCAATAATTACATTAATTTTATTTATTCCAAATACCTAACACTTTCAATTTCTTATTAAAAGACCCCAAAAATTTACTTATTAAAATTTATACCCTTCTTCTTCTTCCCCACCATCTTCCCCACCACTTCCAACCACCATCTTTCCCAACCACCACCAACCATCTTCTTCCCCATCGCCACAACTCACAACACCATCTTCTTCCCTACCGGATCTGGAGCAGGAAGCTCCAGATTGGAGCTTCCATGGCGGAAGCACTGTTAACAGAGCTTCCGCCATGGAAGCTCTGTCACAGAAGCCTGCCGGAGCTTCGGCCGGCGAGGTGATCGGGATGAGGGCGTATTCAGAAAAAAAATTTGTTTCATGGACTATTATGTTAGTTATGAAATTATTGGGGCTATTTAAAAATTTTTGGACTATTTTTGTAAGTTATAAAATTATTTGGGTATAATGTGTAGTAAAATGAAACTTGTAAATTGCAATTGAGTCCAATTAATTTTCTTTTCCATTTAAATTTTAGTTGGTCAACTCAAAATATAGATTTTGGACTTGGATGTAATTGTTTGAGATCGGGGGTTGAATCTGTAATTGGCTCGAATTTAAGGGGTACCTTATGTAATTTGCCCTTAACTTAACATAACTTAATTAGTAAATAAAAAATATGGAAACTAACTCCCTAATTATAGTATCTAATTTTTAGGAAAAAATTAACTTAAATGTAACTAATTTAGTAAATTCACCAAAAAGGTAAAATAACGTATTCTTCACCATAGCATGGTGCATTAAACACAAACATGGTACCATAGTGACACAAATAAATAGATTATTTAAGCTCATTCTTATTTGGCTTCATTCGATTCGATTCTGCTTAGTTATATTTTATCTACTGATTCGATTCGATTCAGTTGAAGAGAACAGAGCCTTAATTTATGAACAAGTAACTGGTACCGAATAACTATAACTAAAAAAACCATTAGTTAGTTGGTGATGATTCAATATTTTATAATGGCTTATAGCATTCATGGTACATAATATTGGTGCCTTGTGTTATTATTTACTGAACCAAAACATGGTGCAGTATATATTAACATTGTACCATCAGGTGACACAACCACATAAATTATGAACCGTCAGGAGAAACTACAATGCTAATAAACAATTATGAACTAGAGCATGGTGTAGTAAATTTAGTATTGGTATGTTGAGATGGTACAATGTTTTTAGTTTTAGCACAACGATATAGTACCTTATATTTATTGGTCTATTTAGATGGTACAATGTTTTTAGTATTGGTACCACGATGTAGTACCTTGTATATATTGGTGTGTTGAGATGGTACAATGTTTTTAGTATTGGTACTACTACGTGATACCTTATATTTATTGGTGTGTGTTGAGATGGTACAATGTTTTTAGTTTTGTAACGATATGGTACCTTATATTTATTTGTATGTTTAGATGGTATATTGTTTTATTTTTTGTACACTGATGTTGTACCATATATATAATATTTTTTTATTCTATATATAGTTTGCATAATACTTTGGTTCCATGTTTAATCGTGATTTGTAAATTGATTTAAAATTTGATGCACCATATGATGGTTACATATCGGAATTTTTGTATATAATGATATTAATAATACATATTTAACTAATTTAGTTTCTAGGGTATAATTGATAAACACTAATATCTATTTTTAATTTGGGTTCTAAAGTAATTTAGTTTCATAATATGGGTTTCGGAGAATTTATCCCTGATTTTTTGTCAACAAGATAAAGGAAATATTTGATGACCGGACTGGATGATTAATACTAATAGTAATTACTTGTTGCCAAGAGTGGTATGGAGATTAATAATGGTATTCTCTTCTTCAGTTGTGAAAGGACCACGTTTTATGTCAGGTCGAAGGTAGTTTGTCCATCGAAGCCGACAACTCTTCCCACAACGCCGGAGACCTGTAAATTCACACATTAGAGAGTGTGATTGTAAACGGTAGTTTGATATGTAATTCAAAGCGAACAATCATAAGTGTAGAGACTGTGGTAGGAAAAAATTGGAAAGGAGTTGATATTTAAGATATGTATAATATTTTAATGATATCGGTAATGTTTTATAGTGGACGTTATATATCTTTTAAATGTATATATGTATATTACCGAGCGTTAACTTAAAGTCTGATACAATGTTTTGGATATAATTGTAATGTTTGTCCGTTTTAGTCTTTCTATAAGATTGCCTCTCAAGGGATTTAGTGAAATTACGTACCTAGGTTGGTAAATTGTCCATTGATATCTAAATAGCACTCCAATGATAGTAGTCTTAAAAAATGGTTAGTCGAGGGAGCAATTTAGTTGCCGTGAACTTGCCAAGTTGGCTAGTTTCGAATTGGATAGGAATGTCATTTGAGATGAACCCCAATCTAAGTTGTACCTTTTCTTAAGTTTGATATTGTCTAACTACTTATGGTGTTGCATTACTAAAAGAGAAAAAAAAAAAAAACACTCCAATCACTCCATACCAATCATACCTTACTACTTTTGTTTTTTTTTTATATCCTAATCTCACATTTTTAAAACATAAACTGAAAATCTATCTCCCACTTATTCACTCTTATATTTTTCTTCATTTATGTTACATTTTCTAATTATACTAATTATTTATGTAGTTTACCTTTAAAACTCTAGGTATAATTTAATGATTTGAGTTTCGGAATAGAGTGATTATATCTTTAAATTAATACACCTAACCAAATGTGGCCACAATCCACGTGGATACTAATACTTTTAAATACCTTAAAAATTTATTCACTCTTGTTAATTCTTTTATATTTCTCTGCACTTGTTGTTGGTTTTAACTTTTTTGGTCAGTCATTGAAATTCAAATCAGGTCATGAAGAAATCATTCGAGTGGATATTTAACACGAAATGAAATTTGTCTGCATGAACTTTTGAATCCATCTGGAAAATACAATCATCCCACTATAAAATTTATTCTGATTTAAATGCTCGAATTTTTCCAACATGTGTAAAATCTATTTATTTATATTAATTATGTGATAAATTCGTACAAACCAAACCATTTGGGGTTCAAAACTTACCATATCAATATACAAATTTTGAAAGAGTCTGTTGATGCGTGTTAATTCTAAGTTTCCCAACCAAACAAACAAAATTGCTTAAAAATCCTAAAATTTGAAAAGATAAAAACATAAATTAATCAACATAAAAAAAGTAAAGAGCGTGTCAAATGTGAAACATTTTATTTTGCTAAATAATATGTAAATTCACATCTCATCATAATAAATCATGTGACTATACCAAACATTTCGGTAGACTGAATGGTGTTCTGCGAAAAATTATGATTTTTGCAATAATTTGACAAATGAGAATCTTTACAAAAACTATATTGGATAAAGTAATTTGAATAAAGGAGAAACAAAATGTCAAAATGGAAGGAAGTAGAAAAAGAATAAAGACAAACCTGCAAGTTTTGGTAAATTTCTCCAAGTTCCATGTCCATTCTGAGTGATGAAGTCAACAAGAATCTTGTCCTCTTCAGCAGTCCAAGCTCCTCTTTTCACCCCTTCTTTCTCACAACACACCATTCTCCCATTAATCTTTTCTCTCTTCTTTCCCATTCTTCAACAAAAATACATTAAATATTCATAACAATAGCAATAATCATAATCATCAATAATCAAGAGTGCCTAGTTCATATAATAGAAGAATGTACAAAAATGTATAGAAAAGGAAAATTAATAATTTGAGGAAGAGTTGATAAATGCATGTGAATTATATCATGGAAGCTGCTAAATCCGTTTATCTGGAACAAACCAGTCATTTATTTCTTGTGAAACCTCATATTAATGAAAACAATTCCATCCATTTGGACAAAGCTAAAAGAGAACACAACTATTTTAACATTTGAATTTGCAATAAGCTAGTTAAGGTAATTAAGCACCTGCATTTTTCTTTATTAGAAAAGAGAGTAGAGAAGGAAAATGGTGCTTACCAGAAAACCGAAGAGTGAGGAATAGTGAAACGGAGGTGGTTTAGTGTTTACCCTTCTTCCTTATTTCATGGTTTGGTTTTTATGTTCCATTTTAGCTGATTTCATGGGTTGTTTTGTAGGCATGTGTACTTCTCAAAAGATGACAAAAGAGTGTGAATTTCTGCTGACGCATTCACAAAGATTTAAAACAAGGAGGTTTTGTGTGTGTGTATTATTTTTTGGTCAATTACTTTAATAAATACTTTATTTGTGGCATTAAAAACTTCATACTGCTAAGTTTATTTAGAATAAAGGAAAATGAATAAAATTGATACTGCGTAAATGGTCTACCTCGAAGTCCGAACGAGCATTCCTGTAACCAAGTCTTTGAAGCATTCGCAAGTGCATGCGTCCTGCGAGACCTCCACAACGGGCATCCTCTGGACAAGGGAACATCGAGCGACCCACCATTGGACATTAGAATTGATCTATAAATACCACACACTTGTCTATTATTACTATTATAAAAGGAAGACTATCATGGTAATTAGCGGATAACTTTTCTTTTTCATTTTTACCTCATCTTAACTACTTTTTCCTTACAACATATTATATGGTTTAATCTTTTTAAAAATTGCACTATAATTAACAGTTCTACAATAATGTAAATTATTACTAATTAAATAGTTTTTTTCAACAATATTAATAAGTTGAAAGTTCACAGGTGAGTACCGCGTGCCAATTTTCTAGTTCATTAAATACAAACAACTCATTTACTATTGTACACGTCATTATATACTTGCTTCGCAACGAGTAAACCTCTACTCCGAGAAGCATTAGTATAGAGTATTGTACTCCATATTCAAGATCAGTACAAGTTATACTACTTATTACCATACACTTATCTGTTCTTGATCATTTGCTAGCTACAATAATCATTCTTACCAAATTTAGAATCATCATATTAGCGTCGTCTGTGGGAATCATTACAACAAGTCATGGAAAAAATCAAGAGCAAGAAGACATATGTTGTCGCTGCTGCCGCCTCAGCAGCAAGCAGTCATCAGGAAGGAGACCCGGAGACATAAGACGAAGGAGGTTCGACCAATGAGGATCACGACCTAGTAATGAAGAAAGGTGCAAGAGGCAAGAATGTCAAAGACAAGAGCACCAGACACTTGTCGCTATCCCTTATTGCAAATCCTTCCGTTCTGTGAGTTCCCACTATCTTCGGGTTACGAACAGTGATGTGACGATAATTTAGAGTCTCATCTCATCTTTTTTACCATCTTTTGTTAGTCTTTATTTGCATTTCTTAGTGTTTCTTGTGCGTTTTATGTGTTTTTGTTGTGCTATACAGGTTCGTACGACTTTAGGTGGAAACCGGAGGAAAAATGCGCGTTTCAAGGGTCGTATTCGAGTATTAAAGGCTCACGACTCCATTTTGAAGACCCCAAGTTTGATTCCTAGCCATAACGATTTTTGTAATTTTTATTTTAAGGACTTGTCGCATGCGTTCGAAACTATTTATGACGAATTGCAGAGCTCAGATGTTCAGGTTTGAAGGACTTGTCGCAAACAACAGAGAGCTCAAGGATTTCCAACTTTTGGAACTCGTCGCGACACGTTTTCTAACCTGTCGCAACAAGTTGGTTTTTTTTTTTCCAGCTTCTATTATCAATTTTAGACGATTTTAAACTCATCTTTTCATTCTCTATCATAGCTTTTTCCCATTCAAGTGCTCTAGAACCCTAGTTTTTGGTCTATGACTTGGGATTAAATCCTAGTTGATTGTAATTGCATACGATATCATCGAATTCGGATTCGAAGGTTAGAAATCTCAATCAATTTATCTTTTCTATTGCAATTTGACTCACTGTGATTGTTTTCGATTCATGATGATTATCTCTATTAATCTTATGCCCTATTCAATTGTGACTATGAATTCGTATGATGTTGCTTCAATTATAAATAGCTAATCGCGTAGTGAATATAGTGATGTAGCCTAATGCTCTTGGGAATTCTGGTGCTACTTCTTCTCATTTGCTCATCCCAGAGGGTTCTGGTACTGATAATCCTATTGCTCAACATGCTATTTTAATTGGATCTGGTTCTGCTGGTCCTCTGGGTCCTTCTATTATTCCTCCTCCTTGTAATTTTAGGAGTATAAGGGAGGTGGATCTGAATACTGCTTATAGGCTTAATCAGCTTTGGGTTGTCCAGGAATCTAAGAGAAGGAAGAAACAAACTCAACCTCCTCCTATTATGTCTCATTACTCTCTTAGAAAATAATAGACAATGGTCTTCTCTCCCTTTTAGTACTGACAAGAATCCTCCTAATTCTAACGATTGATCTCAATATTCTTACTTGGAATATGAGGGGCTTGAATAGTCCCCTCAAGAGACATGAACTGAAAAAGCAGATTCAGAATTTGAAAATTTGTTGTGGGGCTGTGTTAGAGACTAGGGTTAGACATGATAATATGCCTGGGATTCTTTCTTTATGGGATTCTTCTATCTGGAAAACTTCTCATAATTGTCATCTTGAGAAGAACTGCAGAATTATTGTTTTCTGGAAAGTTGCTATGGTGTTTGTGGATGTCCTTCTGGTTACTGACCAATTAATTCATTGTAAACTGGTTACTGCTGATGGAGTTTACACCTGCTGTGTTTCTTTTCTTTACACTCACAATTCTGTTGAGAAAAGAAAGGGGTTATGGAGGGACTTAGTTTCTCTGCATTCTTCTATGGATGTGCCTTGGTTGATTTCTGGAGATTTTAATGTTGTAATGTCTACAATTGAGAAGGTTACTCCTTTTAGGCAGCCTAATATTGTTTCTACTGAATTGTCTGATCTGTGTTCTGCTACTGATCTGCATGATATTAAGTTTGTGGGTCAAGTGTTTACTTGGGATAACTCCCATACTTATTGTAAATTGGATAGGGTGCTTGGGAATGGTTTATGGGAGAATACTTTTCCTGGCACTATTGTTGATTTCTTGCCAAAGAGTATTTCTGATCATGCTATTGCTGTGGTGAAAGTCTTTAAGCCTAAAGTTCTTCATGCTGCTAATTTTCACTTTAAAAATTTTTGGGTTGAGGATCCGGATTTCTATACTGTGGTGGAAAGGTGTCTCAACAAACCTGTACAGGGCTGTGCAATGTTTAGATTAGTTTCTTTTCTGAAGCATTTGAAGATGGACTTGAAGAAGCGTAATGGGGATAAATATATGAATTTGGATGGACAGGTGCTAGCAGCAAAACAAGAGTTGGATCAAGCTCATTTGGCGGTTCAGTCTCAGCCTGCTTGCTTGGTGGCTAAGGCAGATGCAAAGAAAGCCCTAGATCACTATGTGTCACTTTCAACAATAGGTGTCTTTGCTTGCTCAAAGAGCTAAGGTGAATTGGCTTATGGAAGGGATAGTGATTCTAAGTTTTCCACTCTATTGTTAATCAAAGGAGGACAAGTAACAATATCCGGTCTTTGCTTAATTCTCGTACATAGGATTCTTGATCGACATTTGATTGTTGACCATGTTGTGCGATTCTATACTCGCTTTTGGAACTCTCTGATGGATCATACTCTTTTTGATAGTTCTCATATTGTTACTGATGTTATGAATGTGAAGCTTACCAGGAGGCTTACTCATCTGGAGTTAAAAGGGGTTGTGTTTAAAATGGGGAATTTTAAAGCTCCTGGACCATATGGATTTAATCCATTCTTTTTCAAGAAAAACTTGACAACTAATTGGGCCTCTTGTTTATTGTGTCGTGGATGAGTTTTTTTAGCAATGGAAGGCTTCTTAGGCAGGTTAATAACACTGCTATTACCCTGCTTCCTAAGGTGCCTCATCCCATGCTTATTAAAGATTTCAGACCCATTGCTTGTTGCAACATTGTGTATAAACCCATCACTAAAGTGCTGGCTGATAGAATTCAGCTTCTTATGCCTTATTTAGTGTTAGAGAATCAAAGTGCTTTTGTCCGTGGTAGGATTATGCAGCATAATATCTTGTTAAGTCAGGAGTTGATTAGAGGGTATGCTCAGAAGAATATTTCTCCAAGGTGTTTGCTTAAAATTGATCTTCAGAAAGCGTATGATACCATTAGTTGGTCCTTCTTGGAGCAAATTCTTGTTCTTTATGGGTTTGATCAGTGGTTTGTTGATAGGGTCATGACTTGTGTTTCTACTTGTAGATTTTCTTTCAAGATTAATGGCAGTCTGGAGGGTTTAATGATATGGAAACAAGGCTTGAGGCAGGGTGATCCATTGAGCCCATATCTATTTGTGTTGTGTATGGACTACCTTACCAAAATTCTTAAAAGGGACTGTTCTGGCTCTGAGTTTAGTTTCCATCCTAAATGTAAGAAGTTGAATCTTGTACAGCTAAGATTTGCTGATGACATTATATGATCTTCTGTAAGGCAGATGTTACTTCTCTCACTGTTATCAAACATAGTCTGCAGGCTTTTTCTGATGCTTCTGGTTTGCTAATGAATGTTGAGAAAAGTTCTATTTTTCTGGGCGGAGTACGGGATGCAGATAAAGAGGTTTTGTTGCAGGTACTTAATTTTCCTGAGGGGCATTTCCCCATTAGGTATCTTGGAATACCTCTGAGTCCCAAGAAATTGCGGATAGCTGATTATGATCCTCTTATTCTTAAACTCACTAGTAAGGTGCAGTCTTGGTCTTCTAGATTTTTAGCTATCTTTGGGCGTTTAACTCTTCTCAAGTCTGTTCTACTAAGTATTGAATGGTTTTGGGCTTTTGTATTTGTGTTCCCTGCTAGATTCATATTCGATTGGTAAAAATTCTCAAAAATTTTTTGTGGTCGGGGAATGTTGAGGGAACGAATAGTTCTGTGGCCTGGAAGAGTATTTGTCAACCTCTGGATCATGGCGGGCTTGGGATAAAGGAGGTGTTGGCTTGGAATAAAATTTCAATGTGTAGGTATTTGTTTGAGCTTGATACTGGTGATCCTATTTCTTTGTGGCATCAGTGGATTCATTTATATGTTCTTAAAGGTCATGATATCTGGACTGTTTCTGCAAAGTCTAGTACTAGTGGCTGGTGGAAAACTCTTCTACAACTTAGAGATAGCATGTTGTTGCTGGTAGATTTATCTGTTATTCAAAGTGTGCCTACTGTTATGAGGACTCAGTTTTTATATCAATTGTTCTGTCCTCTTGCTATGCCAGTCTCTTAGAAGCCTTTGGTTTGGAACAAGATTTCAACACCAAGAATATCCTTTTGTACTTGGTTTGCTGTGTTAAATAGACTCTCGTTAAAGAGTAGGTTATATCTTTGGGGTTTAGTGGAGAATAATCTTTGTCCTTTTTGTGAGCTTGTGCGTGAAACTAGAGACCATTTATTTGGACTTTATTCTGTGATTGCTCCTCTTTGTGCTAAGATGTTCACTTTAGTAGGTTTACCTTATCAGCTTACTACTACTTTCTCTGATTATATTTCTCTCTTCTCTTGTGCTTCAAAGAAACAGTCTATTCTGTACTCTTTGCGTGCTGGTGTCTTTTGCGCGATTATTGATGTGATTTGGTCTCTTCGTAATGGCCTTATTTTTAGACATGATCCAGTCAATATTAATGTGGCCTGTAAGAAGATTTGTGCATCTTTGATGGTAAGAATTTCTAAATTGCCTTCACAGAATAGGCAGGTTCAATTATTCTTATCTCATCTAAAATTAGTATAGGTTTTTATTATCCTGGTTTCTTTTCTTTTGGTGAAAATGGATATGATGCTAGGTTTTGTTGATGTAGTTAGCTGGTTCTTGTTGGCTGTTCTCCTGGATCATCAGGTGTTGTTCGAAGAAGGATGGGTGAATAGGTTGTTTTCTCGTCTTCTCTTCTCTTCTATCCTCTTCTCTAGTCCATTATAAGCCTGCAAGGGACAGATAACTTGACTCTTGTGCTTCTTCTCTACTGTAATTTCTTTAACGAAGAGTGATCACGTGTTAGGAATATATGTTTAGATTTTAATCAGCAACCTAATAACTTATCTTAGCTCAGAAAGGTGCTTAGTACTCTTGGTTCACTTGAACACTGTAAAAGAGGAGAATCACTAAGTATGTTAGTCTAGCAAATCTTGTATAGGATGTTAGGTCTCTGAATGTAATTTTTATATCTTTGAAGAAGACCAAGAAGAAGGCATCCGGCAGAAGAGTTCAACAAATTTGAAGATTTGAAGACTGCACAAGATTGCTGAAGACGAAGGAAATTGGTCTCATCAGATACCTATGTCCAGATATCTTGAAGAAACAAGTGTTTTTCAATAAACAAGTTTCGCAAAAGATATATGAGAACATAAGGTTTCTGAATGAGGAAAAGTGCCCACAAATACCTACACTCAAATACCTTGGACAAAACTTTGTTTCCAGGAAACAATGTTTTGATAAAGTATCTGGAGATGTGAGAGTCTCTTGAAAAGGACATGCAATGCTTCAGAATGCCTGTATAGTTCCATTGGCACTGTAGGACAAAAATAGTACAAGTGCAATAAATGCGCAGACAGAGACAACTAAACAAAAGAGGAAATCTCTTCAAAGAGAAAATGTCTTCTGCATTACTATTTTCAGATATCGATAGTTTGAAATTCATTTGAGCCTAACGGATACTTTTCAAACGGCATGATTTTCAACAATAAATATCAACACTTAGAATGCTTGAAAGACACACTGAAAACACCAAGAACACAGAACTGAATATCTTAAGCTTCTCTGATAATACAACTAGTGGTATCTTTCTCTCAAGCATACAAGCCTTCTGCCTACTTACTCTTTAGCTTACAGTTGTGACTAAGCTCTTGAATTCTAAGTAGCACGAAAGTTATAAGTGTCCTGATCCTTAACAAGCCTTGCTATCGTTGAAGGAGTTGAATCAAAAGATCAAGTATCTGATTTTCATTCTACAGAACATTTAACATAGACTTGAGTCAGTAAAGAACATATCACCACACATTGTGAAGTGTGTTAAGTGATCCCTGTTCTATAGAGTATTCCTACATAACTAAAAAAGTTATTAAGACTACTCGCCTGACAAACCATCATAACCAACACCATACACGGCGTGGAGTACAGGAAGTACTTAGTTTGGGAAACTAAGGAACAACTCCAAGGTTACTGAGCATAGGAAGTACTTAGTTTGGGAAACTAAGGAACAACTCAAAGGTTTCTGAGTATAGGAAGTACTTGGCTGGGAGCCGGGGAATAACTCAGGGGGAACACTTGGTTGGGAACCTAGTGTAAAAGGGAATCAAGGGATAGGTTTATTGTAAGGAGAACTCAATAACTATCTGTTAGGAATATCTGTTAGTTTTTTGATCATTCATCACATGTTCCTATCATAGCTAGAAAGGTGATTAAGTACTCTTGGTTCACTTGAACATTGTAAAAGAGGAAATCACTGAGTATAATTAGTCTAGTAAATCTTGTATTACGATTATAGGTCTCTGAGTGTAATTTTTATTTTAAGAAGACCATGAAGATCAATCCTAGCAATGGAGCTTTTCTGAAGATTACAAGACCGGAGATTGCACAATATTTATGAAGACACCAAGGTTTAGTCTCACTCGGAAAGACTATGTCCTTAATCCTTTCTTAAGTACATTTAGTTACTTTTGAAACATGATTCTGGAACATATGACATCATGAGTATGGAGCATGCAAGCTATCAGAAAGGCTAATGTATCCGTTGAAGACTACAGGACAAGAAATAGTACATATGCATTAATTGCATCGGCAGAAAAAAGCTAAAGCACGATCCTCTGAGATATGAGACAAGGACTTCTGAGTACTCATTTCAAGATAAGTATAGACTGAATTTGAATTGTGTCTAACGGATAACATTCCAACGACTCTCTAATTCATCTATAAATATCACACACTTAGATGCTGAGAAATACGACCGAAGAACGATCTAACTTGCAAACTTACAATCTAGCAAAGTATTCTCTCAAGCACTCTACTACCCTTTCTGAAAGCTTTCTGTTGCTTGAAGAATCACTAGTAGTTCTAAGTTGTCCGAACCTTAACAAGAGATTGTTATTCGTGAAAGAGTTGAATCGGATAACCATTCAAGCTCATTCTCCGATCGGACATCAATTACTTGGTCAAGAAGAGCGTATTGCCATACACTGAACAAGTGTATTAAGTAGTCTTGTTCTATTAGGCTCTCTGAAAACATAACTCAAAATTTATACGAGAAGCCTCTCTGACAAACCTTATAACCAACACCATCAAGGCGTGGAGTAGAGGAAGTACTTGATTTGGGAAATCGTGAATAACTCAAGGTTATCTGAGTAGAGGAAGTAATTAGCTCTAGGAGCTGGGTAATAACTCAGGGGGAACATTTGGTTGGGAACCAATTGTTTCAGAATCTTAGAATAGGATTTTTGTAAGGTGAACTCAATTATCTGTTCTAGTGAATTCTAGGTCTCAGAAAGACCGAAGTGGATTAGTTAAAGGATTACGCCACCTCCAGATACCACTATACTTGCTGTGTTATTTACCTTCAGATTTATCTTTCAAAAAGCACACACACTTACTTATTGTTTCGAACTTACCTATCTTAAAGTCTTCCTTTCGATTTAAGTATCGAAACCCCTGTTTCTCGACTGTGTTTATCGACAAAAGTTTAAAAACTATTCACCCCCTCTAGTCTTTTTACTTTGCCGTTATCTGGACCAACAAGTGGTATCGGGCAGGAGGTTCCCAATCCTTCAAGATCAACCTAGATCCCAGATAGGTGAAGAAACTTTGTCCCTTTCGAGGACTATATAATTTGTGTGTTAAGTGTGTGGGTATGTCTCGGCGATGCACCCGTTCTAAAGCCGTAAAACTACGAGAAATGGAAGAACAACATGATGCTCCATCTGGAGGCCATTAGTGATGAGATGATCTATGTCATCAATGAAGGGCCTATCAAAATCAGACAACTCAAACAAGTCACTGAGGTTTCTGATGGAAGAAAAGCCTCAGACACGGAAGATGGAAGCGAGGACATGGTTGTTAGTGATAATGGTCATGTTGCTCGTGGAAGCATTATGTATGAAGACAAGCCAAGAGAGCTCTGGACATCTGAAGATGCCAAGAGACACAGATTGGATGGTTAAGCTCGTAATATAATCATCGACGACACTGAGCACATACAATGTAAACCGTAGGGGTGCTAAACGGTGAAAGTTGCTCGCAATTGATTGAAGAAATCATCTGAACCAGAAAACCAAAGAAAACAAGTTCGAAGTTCTTAAATTGAAGTTCCAAAACTTCAAGCAAGGTCCCACTGAAACTCTGGAAGAACTTGATTTCAGGTTTACTACTCTTATGAGTGATATGGCTGCACTTGGTGAAAGCAACAAATACTCCCAGTCAAAAAAGATTAAGACTATTGTCAGAAGTCTCAATCACAACAGGGAGCACACTAAATTCTTTTATTTCAACCAAGGAATGCCAAATATTACTCCAGTAGAGCTCTTCTCTCATCTTGCTACTGTAGATTATGAGACAACTCAGAGAGAACAAAGAGTTGAGAAGTTGCAAAGTGTTGCTCTAGTCTCTCAATGTACTTCTGAAAAGAAAGATACCAAAGACGCATCTGAAGAAAATGCTCTTGCATTAAGACACATGAATAAATTTGTGAGTCAAGATATTGATAGAAGAAAAGCTAAAGAAAAGCTGAAAAAGCATCTTGGCCCAAACTATCATCAGTACAAGAACATTCAACTAAACAACTCTCTGAAGACCCCCATTCAGAAAGGTGTTAGTACTGAATCAGCAGAGATTGGAAATGATATCTGCTTCTATTGTCAAAAGCCTGGTCACTTCAAGAGAGATTGCCCTGCTTTAAACAAGCTCAAGACAGGTGATAAGAAGGACAGAAGAAATTACAAAAGAAATCAAAGGGCCTTACTGACTGAAGAAAGAAAGAAGATTCAAATCCAACTTGATGCTCTAGATATTGAGATAGATTCTGAAGATGGAGATTCAGATAACTTAAACCTACCATCACCAGAATTGTGTGGAATCACCCACAACGTAATCAACTTCGGCCTTAAGAAGAATGAAATGTGTGGAGTTGCTGAGATTGCTGGTCCAGACATCTCCAACATAGAAATGTGTCGTATGGCTGATGAGGTAACTAACATTTCACAATTTCTGTACTATGAGAGTGATGATGGAATTGAGGATCTGGAGTTAATCAGGAGTGAATTGGATCGTTATGAGAAAGAATTTCTGGAAGCTCAATCCAGAACCAGAATTCTAGAGGAAAGCAAAGAAACTCTTGAAAAAGAGGTTTCTGAGCTAACCAGGGTATCTGAGAACAAGAGCGCTGAAATAGCCCTTCTGAAAAGTCAGATATCTGAAAATGAAAATTTTCACAAACTAGCCTTGGATGAACTTAATAAGAAAATGATGAAGCTGCTTTATGAGAATGAGGAACTCCGAAAGAAAGAGCTATCCTTCCAATCTTATGCAAAGGCTAGTGACACTCTCACTGAGGTTCAATCATATCTGAGAGATCCCTCTGAGAAAGGTGGACTTGGACTTGATGAACAATCAAGCAATTCGTCTCCTCTGAAGAAGGGTGATGATAGGTTGACCTTTGTAAAAAGTCAACAGAATGGTTCTTCAACCACCTATAGCATTGGTCAGAAAGCTAGGGTAGTTGACAAAGGAAAAGGAGTAACTCAGCCTTTGAAAGAATAACAAGTTCACAAGAAATATGTGGATAAGGTTTCTGAAAAGAAACACAACCCTCAGACATGCAACCATCCACAGTGCTATATTACTAAGAAGGGAAGAATTGCTGGAATAGGCAAATTCTCAACTATACCATTTTATGAAAATAAAGATGGTGCAGAAACTAGTGAGGCTTCTGAAGACCGCATTCAGAAAGCCAAAGGTGTTCGAAATGGCATTGGCTATCGTATATTGGAAAAGTCCTTTACAACAATATAAGGAAGGACAAGAACAATGGCGCAAGGCTGATATTGCACGTAGCAATAAACAGAAGTGGAAGAAATCTCAAACCACTGAAAAACTGAATGCCAAAGCTAGAAGGAACCTGGCCAGAAAGGCTAAGTTTGCTGAAAAGCAACCCCAGAAACCCAGGATCCAGAAAGCACCAAAGGGAACACCTAGAAACACCCCAAGAAGGAAGATTGAGATCAAAATTACTAATTTCATTGCATCTCCTTCGTTCGTTAGACAAAAACAAACTCCCAAGAAATTCACTAAAATGTGGATTCCTCCGGAAGAATGTTTAGTCTAAATGGTTCTATCTCCAAGCAAGAACCTAACTCCTGCTTCCTGTTTTTGCGTAACGCCTCTTGGACTAAGGCTCAATGGCTATTTGATAGTGGATGCGGAAAGCACATGACATGAGACAAAGCAAATCTGGTCAACTACAAAGCTTGCAACACTGGACCAGACATCAGATTTGTTGGAGGAGAATTAAATCCCTCTCTGGGATTTGGCAACGTCAAATTGGGATCTTTAACAATTACTGACGTATTACATGTTAAGGGTTTGAAATACAATCTATTTAGCATGAGCCAGTTTGAAGACAAGGGATTCACTGTGAAATTCAAAGCAAAGTTTTGCAAACTTATTGACAATGAGTCAAAGCAGACAGTCTTGGTTGCTCGGCGGAAAGGTAGTCTTTATGTTGCCGATTGGGCATCTGCCACAACTGAAGAATGTTTCATGGTGAGTCAATCTGGTCACACAGAAGAGCACTGGTTATGGCACAAAAGAATGAGTCACTTGAAATTCAAAACTCTGAACAAACTTGCCAACACAGAGTTAGTGGTTGGCCTTCCCAAAACATCTTTCAGAAAGGATGGTATCTGTTCTGCCTGTCAGATGGGGAAACAATCTAAGATCTCCTTCAAGTCCAAAATCAGACACTCTAGTGTTAGACCACTGCAACTATTACACATGGATCTTTTTGAATCATCTGTAACTAGTTATGCAGGAAAGAAGTATGATCTGGTTGTTGTAGATGACTTCTCAAGATTTACTTGGGTTGTCTTTCTGAAGCACAAATCTGATGCTAGGGTGGAGATACCAAACTTGCTAAACAAGCTTGAAGTCATGAAAAATGATAAGGTATCTGCAATCGAGCAGATGGTAATCGAATTTGTCAACCAAGACATAAAGGAGTTTTGTACCAAAGAAGGTATACAACATCAACTTTCCTCAGAAGAACACCACAACAAAATGGTGTTGTAGAAAGGAAAATAGAACCTTAAAGAAGCAGAAGGACAATGTTTGGTGACATCGAAATAAGTGAAGTTTATTGGGTTGAAGTCGTAAACACAAAGATGCTACACTCGTAATGTATGTTTGATTAACAAACACCATGACAAGACCCTTATGAGCTCTTGGTTGGTAGACCCCCTAATATTAAACATCTGAAAGTGTTTGGTTTTAGATGTGTTGTTCTTAACAATGGAAAAGAGTATCTAAGAACATTTCAACCTGTTAGAACTTAGGATCCCGGATTGGTACTAGAAATTAGACCAACAGACAATGTTGCCAACAACGTTATTCAACACTGTCTACAGTTAACAAATAGCAGCGGATGAATAATAATGAAACTTATATTACCAAGCCAATATATAGTAAAATATATTGGCAGCGCCTTAGGCAAAATATCTACTGACAGGAAAAGTAGATCTAATCAACTAGGTTTAATACAATCACAAACGATTGATTAAACAACCAAAACTAGCCCTAGAAGAACCAACAGTAAAAGTTATTCTAGGTCGATGTTTGAAAGAGTTATTCCAACAGTGAATACTCTTAGACAAACTCTAAAGCTAGCAGAAAACAAGAAGCCTAAACTCTTTAAATCTCAATTGATCTTTTTTTAAAAGGCTCAATGATTGCTCGGCTGAATCCTTGTATATATACTTGAGATATCGACAGCTCCCATCCAAGTCGAAAGGCAATAGGATCTCAGTAAAGGCAATTTTCCATGTTCTTGTTTTCTTCAATAATCAGCTAGAAGGAAATTCCCATATTAGTGTCTTCAACAATATATTTCCTTCTTGCTTTCTTCAACAATATTCTTGAAAGATTCTCTCTTTAGATTGCATTCCTTATGTCCAAAGCAACTCAAACTCTTTCCTTATTCCTGCATAAATTCGAATTGATTGCTTCCATCTGTGTCATCAATCCAATTGGCTCGCTTGTTTCTATGTTGTCTCATTGTTGTCCGTAATGTTGTTCCAACATTGTATCGGCACTATTTCGCAATGTTGCACAACATTGAAATCCTGCAGTTCACAAACAACAACAACAAACACAAACATTGAACTGAATCATGAAAGATAAGATTAACTAATCAAGTGCAACTTGCATTTTCAATCTCCCCCTTAATCTTAGTCTTTCATCAAGCAATAGCATTCCTTCGGGCTCATTGATTCCTTTTGATCCAATAAGCATGTTTGAGCCCAACTTGATATATCCTACAAAATATTCATAGAAAAACAACTACAAACATTGAACCAGTTATGTTACGAAGAAAGGTTGAATTACTAAACAAAGTGCACTAAATCGCACTTTCAATCTCCCCCTTAATTCTGATCTTTCTTCACACAACCTAAAACCAGTTTGTTAGTCAAATCGAACAAGTAGGATTTAAACAAGTCAAGAGGAATCCTTTGTTGGGAACTGAAAGATAAAGTGCAATCGATCAATGCTGGTGGATAATGTTGAGTCAACACAGAACTCAACATTCCGTAATATGCACTTTCAAATTCCCTCTTATGTCTTTGTCTACTCATCTCCTTTGAACTCATCATGGGCATCATATCATACTTCTTTTGACAATTCCTGCACTCAGTAGTTAGTGAATAAAGACAAACTTGCGTAGAATCGCAGTATAAGTGCAGTAAACAAAGTCGTCTGCAATGTTGACACAACATTGCAGTCAACACTGCACTATTCAATCTCCCCCTTTGTCTTTCTTCACAAAAACACACCTGAACAAACTTGTTAGAAACAAACAAATATCACAGGCATGAAACTACATAACTCCCCCTCAACACTAGGCGAGAGCAATATAACAAAATAAAGTATGTTTGCTTTTTGTTCAATCTCTTCTCTTCTCCCCTTTTTTGAGAAGAAAGATATCTCTCAGATTATTCAACCAAGTTCACGTATGAGACAAGAAGACATGCAATGAGTGCAATCGAGTTGTGGACTATAGGACTGCAATAAGAGTCAGGTAATGTTGGAGAATGATGTTGAAAACATCGAGTTCAACACCGGCGCCAAGGTGATAGCAAAAGCAGAAAAGAGTTTGATCGGTGGAGGCAAGAATGTGAATGGAGGTTGGACTAGCTGGAGAGCAGTGTTAGAATAAGAGTGGATGGTCATGATGGGTGTTGTTGGGTTTGCCTTAAAAGATCCTGCAAATATATATCAATGCTACAGAAACTGTGCATAACTGTTAATAAAAGATTAAAGTTGCAAGTAAAACAGTTGTCCGTCAAGTCATAGTAATCAGATAAACAGATAAACCCTAGGGAGGTTGATCAAAAATCTTGATCTTAAAAAATGACTTGAAATGCAAGAACAGGAAAGCAAAAACCCCAAACCCCAAAGAAACACCTTAGACCTGAAACACCTCAGACCTACTCCCCCTCAAACCCAAAAACACACAGAAAGGTCAGAAAGAAACGCACATATAAAAAGGGCAAATAGTACTTCAAGCACAGTCAATGTTGACCTGAATGTTGACTCAACATCGATGACAACATCGGGAAATCAGACCACTCTTAATGTAAGTCAGCCAGGAAACCAAGTCTCAAGATGTGCAGATTCGATTAACACCACTGATGCTGCAGGCAAAGTCAGAAAGAGAAAGGAATACCAAAGAAACACACTCAACATTGCCTCAAAAAGTAAATTGAACAATAGCATAAGTTTGAGTGGGGGTGACCATGAGACCGTGAACCATGTCAAATAATCGAACACGATGAATGGCTCCAAAGTCAAGCTATGCGGAGTTAGGCAAACACACGCCTCATGGCATAAAATCACCAATTGACCACATTTGGTAATTTGGTACTCGAAAGTGAACCAAAGACATTACGAGAATCGACACTTTTGTGCGTGTCGGTTTCCTGTACAAGCCATCAACCCTCACGACATATGACACATTGGCCACGTCGATATCTGGATAGTATTTGAAACCTGCCCAACACGATCCTCGACGGAAACACTTCGAGCCCTTTTTTATCATAATTCATTAGATTTATTAAGCATAAAGGACAGGAGGCAACATCAAGTGCGAGGCAAGGTACGAGTAAAAATAGTCAAAAAGCAGAAAAAGTGGGTTTTACATAAAGCAAGCACACAGGAGACTCAAACCCTTTCAACCTTGGTTTCAAACAGTCTTTCAATCCCTAAGCATCACCACTGTAAGCTACAAATCAGGAACAACCATCGACCAGTACAGAAGCACAAAAATCACATTAACACACAAGAAGAAAAGAAAAAAAAATAAATAAAAAAAATCAAAAGGCAACAAAAAAACACATCACTTTTCTCCTGCCAATGTTAGACTGTGATGTTGAGTCAACACTGGTTTCAACATCGAACATCACAAAGAGCACAAATCAAGAGATCTCCTAAGACTGAAGAATCTCTCACAATTCAAAGTATCTGCAAGTTGATTGGTTGTATCTAAGTGTTGTATGACTATTACTTGAAGATTGACCATATCCTTAAGAAAATTATACCTAATGTCTACGTGTTTCGTGCGTGAGTGCAAAACAGGCTTCTTAAAATTATTTATGGCACTAAGGTCATCACAGAACATCAACAAGGTATCACATTGAAGAACAAAGTCATGCATCATATTTTTAACCCATATCAATTGAGTAACATAACTCCCAGATGTTACATGTTCAGATTCAACATATGAGAGTGACACATTGTTCTGTTTCTTACAATACCATGACATTAAATTAGAATCAAGATAAAAGCAACCTCCACTAGTGTATTTTCTATCATCTAGATCACCAGCCCAATCAGAATCACTAAATCCCACTAGATTAGTGTTTGTATCACATGCATACCATAATCTAAGATTAACAGTTCTTGATATATATATATATATGAAAAATCTTTTAAGAATAATCAGGTGTGGGTTTTTAGGGTTAGACTGATACCTGGCACAAACACACACAAAAAACATGATGTCAGGTATGCTGGTTGATAGATATAGAAGGCTGTGAGTCATTGTTATGTACAATGTTGGGTTAACATCATCTCCAACATCGATTCTGCTGAGCATAAGACCATTAGCCATAGGAGGCTTCGCCTATCATGCTCATCTCATGGGTACCGCCGATGGAATTTACCGTGATGTTGAGCTCAATGTTGTGTCATCATTGTCACAAGATTGACAATTTCTCCTTGTACACCAAATGGAGTTCTTGGTTTAGACACCTTTTCGTGTCAAGACGCTTTTCTCGGTAGTGTCTTTAACCTGCTCAAGACTGCAGAACTGCTTATTCTGGGTACAAGGCCTTTTCCGGATAGAGACATCAAGAGACAGCTTCAAAATAGACAATGTTGATGTCAATGTTGACTCAACATTGTTTTCATTCATCGCCACTCTTCCAAAGTGATAACTGCAGATAGATCAATCGAACCATGTAGACAAAACATCGAGAAACCGATTCCTCGTGGTTAGTCCAGAAAAGTGTTTCACAGATTTGAGAATCATCATAGTCGAAAAAGACTTCTTTTGTCAATGTTGGACCAACATTGTTTCTCAACATTGTTCAGAACTGCAGATAGGGCTTTGGCATGAACTTCTGGATCATCATCTTCATGTTCATCCAAAACATCACCAGACAAGCAAGCATAGTCTTTTCTCCTTCAAGAGTGTTAGCACATTCATTCGATAATGCCCCATCCTTGACATTCAAAACATCTAACTTTACTAAGTTTACTAAGACTAGGGCTAGAGTTTGACACACCGCCTTCTTTTTTGAAATTTCTAGTTCCTTTTGAGTTGCTCAAGAGCCTCTATTAGAATTCTTCCGAATCTAAGTTTCTCAATTTTCCTAACCAAGTCATTGTAGGCTTCTTCACCATGTCATCAGAATCATCACTACTGCTTTCAGACTCAGTAACTTTAGCTTTAGATTTAGAGTGAAGGGACATACTAAGGATTTTCGTACCTTTTCTTTCATTATCAATTATCTCAAAATTTTTCAAATTGTTCATCAAGGTATGAAAATCCATAGTAGCTAGATTGTGAGTGTCTTCCAAAATAGTAACTTTAGTGTCAAATTTTGGAGAGAGAGATCGAATGGCTTTAGAAATCAGTTGCTTGTTGGAAATAGCATCACCAAGAAGTTGAATATCATTAGACAAAGTCAAAATCTTTTCAAAATAAGAATCAATGGTTTCAGCTTCTTCCATTCTTAGATTTTCAAATTTTGACCAAAGCATTCGAAGTTTAGTTTGTTTGACACTATTATCAGCTTCACAATGATTCTGAAGTAAGTCCCAAGCTTGTTTAGCAGTAGTGCAATTTTGAATGATTTTAAACATATGAGCATCAACATGTCCAAAAATGGCATTTAAAGCTTTTTCATTGTAGGAGCTTAAAAGAAAGTCACCTGCAGTGAAGCGTTCTTCAGGTATGGGAACAATATCTCCATCAAGATCAGTGTCCTTCAAGAGGCTGCATAAATCCTTCAAGAACAGATCTCCAAGCTCGACCTTCAATGGACTTGATGTATGTCCTCATCCCGATTTTCCAAAGAGTGGTAGTTCGATCCATCAAGCATAGGTGGCCTGTAGACACTTGAGTTTGCAACATCCATTGTAGTAGTACCAAATCCAGACACCAGTAGTTAGGTGGCTGGCTCTGATGCCACTTGTTAGAACTTAGGATCCCGGATTGGTACTAGAAATTAGACCAACAGACAATGTTGCCAACAATGTTAATCAACACTCTCTACAGTTAACAAATAGCAGCGGATGAATAATAATGAAACTTATATTACCAAGCCAATATATAGAAAAATATATCGCGTACTTTAGGCAAAATATCTACTGACAGGAAAAGTAGATCTAATCAACTAGGTTTAATACAATCACAAACGATTGATTAAACAACCAAAACTAGCCCTAGAAGAACCAACAGTAAAAGTTATTCTAGGTCGATGTTTGAAAGAGTTATTCCAACAGTGAATACTCTTAGACAAACTCTAAAGCTAGCAGAAAACAAGAAGCCTAAACTCTTTAAATCTCAATTGATCTTTTTTTAAAAGGCTCAATGATTGCTCGGCTGAATCCTTGTATATATACTTGAGATATCGACAGCTCCCATCCAAGTCGAAAGGCAATAGGATCTCAGCAAAGGTAATTTTTCATGTTCTTGTTTTCTTCAATAATCAGCTAGAAGGAAATTCCCATATTAGTGTCTTCAACAATATATTTCCTTCTTGCTTTCTTCAACAATATTCTTGAAAGATTCTCTCTTTAGATTGCATTCCTTATGTCCAAAGCAACTCAAACTCTTTCCTTATTCCTGCAGAAATTCGAATTGATTGCTTCCAGTCCAAGTCATCAATCCAATTGGCCTGCTTGTTTCTATGTTGTCTGCTGTTGTCCCTAATGTTGTTCCAACATTGTATCGGCACTATTTCGCAATGTTGCACAACATTGAAATCCTGCAGTTCACAAACAACAACAACAAACACAAACATTGAACTGAATCATGAAAGATAAGATTAACTAATCAAGTGCAACTTGCATTTTCACAACCAAAGGCAGATGAAGGAGAGTTTCTTGGTTATTCTATGGATAGCAGAGCTTACAGAGTTTACAACAAAAGAACAAAGAAGATTGAAGAATCAGTTCATGTTGTATTCTATGAAGAAAGCAAGAAATCACCCCTTGCTGATGAACTCTCAGAAAGGTTCAAGGAACTAATGTTAAAGGATTCTGAAGAAGAACCCTCAGAAAGGAAAAACATCATTATGGAAAGAGAGGATGACTCTGACGAAGAAAAGCATGAAATGCCTAGTAACAACCAGATGATTCTCAGACATGATGAAGAATTTCCTATGAGATTTCCAGAAATGGAAACTGAAGATGTTCATCAGAGAGCTAATTCTGGAAATGACCTCTTTGATAGCCATGTCCCAGAAAGCCCTCACACTGAGCAAGTTTTAGACATTCAATGCCCTTCTGTGGTACAAAATGTCATAGATACTGAAGAAGTATCAAGTCATAATCATAGTGATTCACATTCAGCTCACATAGATGTTGACCCTACTAGCCCCAAACCCATGATGAGATGGATCAAGGATCATCCTGCAAAGGATGTGATTGGACCAATCAATCAAGGTGTTAGGACTAGGAGAGCAATAGCCGAAAATGCTAATTCTCTCTTTGGATGTTTCATCTCAAACATTGAACCTAAAACTATTGAAGAAGCATTAAGAGACCAAGATTGGATCTCTGCAATGCAAGAAGAGTTGGATCAGTTTGAAAGAAACAAAGTCTGGAAACTAGTTCCATTTGTAGAAGGAATATCTGTGATTGGAACCAAGTGGGTTTTCAGAAACAAGATGAATGAATATGGTGAAATAACCGTAAATAAAGCAAGGTTGGTTGCCAAGGATTCACCTGCATCAAGGCTTAGATTTTGATGAGTCATATGCACCGCTTGCCACATTGATGCGATAAGACTCTTTCGCCTCAGCTCATAAAGACTTTAAAGTTTATCGATGGATGTCAAAAGTGCATTCTTGAATGGTGAACTTGCTGAGGAAGTCTATGTTGAACAACCACCGGTTTTGAAGTTTCGTAAAGTAGAATGGTCTACAAGCTACAGAAAGCTCTATATGGACTGAAACAGGCTCCAAGAGCATGGTATGACACTTTGGCCAAATACCTTCTGGAAAGTGGTTTCAAGAAAGGTGAAGTTGATAAAACTTTATTTACCTTAAATCATGATGGGAAACTGCTCTTAGTTCAAGTATATGTTGATGACATCATATTTGGATCTAAGGACAAGCAACTTTGTGATGACTTTGCAAATCTCATGAAAAGTAAGTTCGAGATGAGCATGATGGGAGAATTGAACTATTTCCTAGGATTGCAAGTCAAGCAACTCAATGATGGAATATTCATTAATCAGACAAAGTATGCAAAAGATATGCTCACAAAGTTCAATCTTAAGCCTTCTGAAAAGAATGCTAAAATACCTATAAGCATAGGAACCAAGATGACCTATACTGAATCAGATAAAAGTGTTGATGAACACAAGTATAGGAAATTGATAGGTTCACTACTTTACCTTACTGTAAGCAGACCTGATATCCAATATGCAGTTGGTGTGTGTGCTAGATTTCAAACAAATCCAATGCTATCACACTACAACATTGCTATGAAAATATTAAGGTATGTGAAAGGTACAGTAGATGTAGGTTTGTGGTACCCTAAAGAAAGTGGATTGAGTTTGGTTGGTTACTCAGATGCTGATTATGCTGGATCAATGCTTGATAGGAAGAGTACCTCAGGAACTTGTCAATTTCTGGGAGCTAGGCTTATCTCATGGTTTAGCAAGAAACAAAACTCAATTGCAACTTCTACCACAGAGGCTAAATATATTGCTGCTGGTTGTTGTGAAACACAAATTCTGTGGATTCAACAACAACTCAGAGATTATGGACTCAATGAATAGAAAACTCCCATTTTCTGTGATAACACAAGTGCTATTGCAATCACACAGAACCCCAAGTTCCATGCAGAAACAAAGCACATGATGTTAGACACCACTTCATCAGAGACCATGTTGAAAAGGCAATATAGAGATACTCAAGATTGGCGAAGACCAACTCAGATATCTTCACCAAGCCCTACAGAAAGTTTCTTGACCTTAAGACATAATCTTGGGTTAATGGAGTTGCCTAAGGACTAAAAAATGTCCTGAATCTCTAAAGTCTGTGTAAGCAAGGTAGAAAAGAAGTAGGCCTCTGAGAACATGCTCTCAGAAAGCCAAGTTGTTAAGAAGTGATGCAAAGGTTTCTGAGTAGCAACACTCAGAAAGGCAAAACATTTCTGGAACGGGTATCCAGAAAGGCAAAGGTTGGTACACACTCAATGAGTAAATAAGACTAGAACTTACTTACTAAGAGTGGGCCAAATACATTCAAACAACTCAAGTTTCGATTCTTGAATTCAGAAACTATTTAGTCATAAAGAGAAAAGACACATAAAGCGAAAAGTATAAGTTCGGGAGTCAAACATGTCCAATGTCTTTTATTTTGCCATTTTTATGATAAATAATATAAAGATAAGGACTTGACACTCGTAATGATAAGCTCAAACGATTAAGTGTTCCTACTCTTTACTAAGTGACACAATGAATGTAGTATATTAAAAATCCATCAAGTCGACAATACCATTTGTTGATTGATATCATTACAAGATATTCAATATAAACCCTTGATGTATAAACGCTTGATCTCAACGGTGAGATTAAAACAAAGCAAGTAATGTCTGTTGAGAAATGCATATGGCCCACTAAGCATTTAATGAAGTACAAAGGTCGTACACTTTATGCGTATACAAAGACACGCATTCATATTCACTATATGTATTTGTATCTATGTATGTTTTTCGCTATATATATATATAGGAATTGGGCAAAAGACAAACACTTTTACCAAATCTAAAATTTCATACTTGCATCAAAATAGCAAAATCTCTCAAGATTTCTGCAAAACTTCTTCTGCAACTCAACTTCTTGTGCTTAGTCTTCTGAAAAGATAGACTAATCTCGATTATTCTTGCAAAACTCATATGTAAACACTCACTCAAAGACTCTATATAAGAGATGGCACCAAAGAAGATGACCACCAAGAACCCTAAGGTCAGATCATCATCGCCTCGGCCGAAAAGCAAGGAGGAAAAGAACTCAAGGTGTTGAATAAACGCCTTCTAGGAGAGTTCACCCCTTCTGACTGGAATCCAAGTCACAAGATGAATTGGGGAGCTTTTCTTGTGAAGAAATATATTTCTGCAGTCATTTCTTCAAAAGCAGATAGAAAACTGATATTGGGAATGTTGAAAAGTTCCCATATCTACAAATTTATGTGTGCTGCACCCAGTGGACTTTCCACAATGGATGTGTTGGAGTTCTACAACAACTCCAAAATCTTCACAAAAGTTGTGAATGATGTAGAAGAGAAGTACTTGCAGACTGAAGTTCAAGGACAAGAAATTGTCCTAGACTGCAAGACTTTCTGCAACTTATTCCGATTGAAAAATCAAGGAACAATCGATGACATCAACATCAGGGATGCCTCCATGATTCAAAGTGTTAAGGAGCTATTTGAGGCAATCCAGATTGAAAATGCAAAGGGTTGCCCAGCAAACTTTGTTCTGAAACCCATCAGAATCCGCCATCTCCGTAAACACCGAGTACTTTGGCTCTCATTCTGGTCCGTTGCTTTGATGGCAACAAAGGTGGAGTAGACCAGATAAGCATGGAGAGATGGATGATGATGCATCTTCTGAATAAGAAGCATGAAGGGCAGGAAACCCACTTTAATTGGGGGAAGTATGCCTTCAACAAATTTCTTGGGCACATTGAGGAATTTGAGCCTAAAATCATCAATGGCCTTGCTGAGACAAAGGCCAATATGCATTTTGGTCTCAGAATTTGCTACATTCTGGAAACAATGGGAATAACTCTCAGAAAGAGACAAGAAATCCCACCACCAACTCTCTTTCAGACATGCCTTTGAAGAAAAGGAGAGAATTGTCAC
Organism: Plantago major; assembly: GCA_026545765.1. Taxonomy (NCBI): domain Eukaryota; kingdom Viridiplantae; phylum Streptophyta; class Magnoliopsida; order Lamiales; family Plantaginaceae; genus Plantago; species Plantago major. The sequence goes on along the minus strand of CM048839.1, from coordinate 79,520,996 downwards.
GAGAAAGCTCGAAGAGGCGTAAGAGCTTGAAGTCGCCAAAGAAGGTGAAGAGGTCTCCGAGCAAGCTCCGCCCACCTCCAGCTGTTAAGAGAAAGAGGACTCAAAGCAAGAAAGCCTCTAAGTCCCAAAGTGTACAAAAAGCAAAACCTTCTGGAGACAAGATCTCAGAAGATGTTGTTCGGCCAGAAAGGCAACACCAGAAAGCCCCACGAATTCTGAGACAGGCTGCTCCAGAAATCTCCAGAGATGATAGAAATATCATAGATGGGTCACCCAACTGACAATGACTCTGATGATGATGTAGTACTTACACAAGTATTCAAAAAGTCCAGGATTGAGACCCATGGAGGAGCATCAAGCTCAGCCCCTCAGAAAGAAAGGAGCCCCTCTGTCTAGCAGGAAGAAGAAGGCCTGGAAGAGGAAGATAGAATGATGGAAGATGTTGACATTGCTTCCACATTCACAATGCCAGCACTTAATGTGGCTGAAGAAAACCCTTCTGAGAGAGCTCAACTCTCAGAAAGGGATCAAACTGAGATGGAGACTCAGAAAGATATTGTAGAGGAGACCAACAATGAGCAAAGAGAGGCTGTGGAAACTCCACTAGTCCAAGAGACCCAAACTCACCGACTCTATTCAGTAACAAAAGTAGTTCAGATTCAACTTGTCAACATTAAAATGTTAACTTGTTACTCATAAGCTTCATTTGTTACAGGCCAACTTGGAGACACAATTTCAGGGGGAAGAAAACTTGTTCACTCCCTTGAATCAAGAAGAGGTTCCTTCAACCTCAGAACATCAAGAAGAGCCTGTTCCACAGGTAGTAAAGGATATCTCTGAACAAGGAATAACTCACTAAAATTTCTCTTATGTTCTAATTTTCTTAAATGTCTCTTCTTAGGCTACAACTGAGAAAGTAGTGGAGGTGGAACCAACACCCCAACACCAAGAGTTTCCAGAGGCTGAAAAGCACTCTGAGGAAGTAGTTACTGAGCCTTCTGTTGAGAAGGTAAGTATCAGTAAACTTTCCTTAAGAAAATTTTGGTAAAATTCACTACTTAATCAATATGTTTGTTCTATCTTACAGGCTCAATCAGAAGAACACTTGGACGGAGATAATGTGATCTCATCTCCTCCAAGAGAAACTAAAACTGCTGAACAAGCAATATCTGAAGAAAAGGTTCCAGAAACCCCCAAGGTTTCTGAGAAAGATGCCACTGAGCTTCCTCACCTGGAAGTTCAATCAGAAAGAAAGGATGCTGAGGATCAGACTTCTCCTCACATCAAGGTATCTGAGGCCTCTGTGCCCAAACAAAGCAGAAGTCCAAGCAAATGAGCCTAGTGTTTCTACACAGGTATGCTCAGAAAGCTTACTTTTGCACACAGATACCAACACAAGTAGTTTGAACAAAACTAACTTGATCCCTTTCTTTCAGGCTCAAAGTCTAGTGCCACTCAACTTACTCCAAGCCTTTAAGAAGCACACTCTCAAGAAACATCTAAAGTGCTTCAGACAATGGCAGAAACTCAGAAAGGCCGATCTTTCTGAAATTGCAAGAGTAATTGAAATCCCAGAAAAAAGGGCCATAGCAATCAATTTGGAAGACCATATCCATGCTATGTTTCCCACAGAATCATATTCTTTTGCCACTCTGATGGATGATAACTTCTTAAATGAAGTAGCACAAAGACTCCTAGCAGACTTTCAAGCTGCTGATGCTCAAACCGAAGAGCAGATGGTGACCCATCATGCCTTGCCCAGCAAGCTCACAACCTACCCTTCTGAGCAAGAAGAAGTAAATGGGAGGATGATCACACTTCCTAATGTGATCAACCTGGTTTCTGAAGATGAGAAGGAAACTAATGAGAATGATTACCAAGAACCTCCTTCTGAGCATCCAAGTCAAGAAGACAAGAAAAAGGATGATGATGATGATCAGAATGATGATCCCCAACCTGGAAACGGCGGGATTCAGAAAATTAGCAAAGGAAGTGAAGAAAAGGCTACTCCTTCCAATGCTCTGAAAGCCCCATCATCATCACCACCAAAGTCTCATCAAAATACCCAACAGGCTGAATAAGACACAATTGAAGAAATCACAGCCACTGAGTTCAGGATTGAACAACTCAGATTTAAGTTGGAAGAGGAGAAGAGAATCAACTTAGAGTGTCAAGCTCTTGTTGAAGAAAAGGAAGCCAAACTTAAAAAGCTCAGAGAAGCTAATGCTAAGGAACTGGCACTCCTAGATGAGCAAAGGTTGTTGAAAAATGCCATCGTTGTCCTCACGAGATAGATGACATGGATGACAATGATGATGAAGAGCATTATGCTAAGGTTGCATCAGAAAGACCTTCTACTTCTCAGAAGGCCAGCATACTCAAAGGCAAACAAAAGATTGCCACTCTGCAAAAAATCCAAGAAAAGGATTATGAGAATGATGCTGAAATAAACCCAAACTTGATCTCCCAAGCAGAAGATGAGAGGCTAATCACTAAGGAAAAGCTAGCCCTTCTGGCGCCTCAAATTTTCTCTCTCCTGTGTGCTTCAAGAAGTGATGAGCACAGTCCGTATCAAATTGCTTTTTGAACTAAGAGATGACTTGTTGCTCAAGACAACCAAGTCCTACAACCCCTTAAGAGATGAAAGATTTGGTCAGCATTGCTAAATAGAGCAACCAAAGATAGCTCTCTCTAAAAGACTTAGCTTTGATCAGGAAGAAGATCGCAACAATGCCAATCAAGCACTAGCAGATGCTACTTATGCTACTCAACAAGTCGAGGCTATTCTAAAGCCTCTTGAAGAGCTCAATAAAAAGAGCAAGTGTTGGTTAGGCAAAACAAGGACATGAAAGAAGAAATTCAAGAATTGGTCAGGTGCATAACAACCTCCGTAAGAACTTTGAATCACTCTCAAGCTTATGCTATCATGAGTCACCATTCATGACTAAGGGGAAGGATAGATGCCTCGAAAGGCAGAGGAAGAAAAGAAAACAATCAAATCTCCCTCCTCAAGTCAACTAGTCATTAAGGACACCCCGGAGACACCCTCAAGAAGTTGTTCCAGATCAACCACCAGTAAAGTCGAGAAGTATGGTCACTAGGGAACCAAGTCCCTTAGGATCTCGGATGGAACAACCAAAGCTTCAAGAAGAAAATCAAGAAGAAGGTGAGGTAAGAGGTCAAGAGAGCTGCAAGCCTCACAACTGGAACATCAATGATGATGGTGAGGATGAATCTGATACTGATGAACATCCACTTCACAAAAGAAGAAGGCAAGCAAGCCCCTTACAACCTCCTCTGGCAAAGAAGGCCATTAGCAAATGTAACCCTTCCGAAATACCAAGTCAATTCAAGGACTTCCACCAAAGACAAATTTCAAGGCAGAAGAAAGAGTCAGGATCTCCTGATGTAAGGCCACCTAATGTAAAGGCTAGAAGGATATTCGGGCAAGAGCAAACAAAGAAACTCATCAAGAAAAGCCAACTGATTCCCACATTGAGTATGTGAAGACCAGTAATGAAGAGTCTTCATATAGGTGCATTCTGAACAAGAAAGGGTATTGGATTCTGGAACTGCAACATCTACTTGTCAATGATAAGTTTCCAACTCCCATCTTCAACCAGATCCTAAAATGGAGTGAAGGCAAGCCAAATTTGCTAAAACATGAGCACCTTCATGCCTGGCTAAACTTTGAGGTTGAAAAGAGAAATGATGCCAGAAAGATGGACCTTTCTTTTCCTTGTCCTTACCCCAAGCCAGAAGATGTGCACAAGACAAGAAATCGGATAGTACCTACAAGAAGCGTAAGCTAGGTGTTCATCCCTATGAGTCATTCTACATGACAAAGGATGAATATCTATATGATATTCACTATCTGGAAGAAATATATAAGTATTTCAACCTATCTGAGCTGCAAGTAGACCATGCCTGGGTCTGGGGAAAATACTACTGGGTCAAACACTTTCTGAAGAAGAACTACAATCTTGGCAAGAGTTAACATGAAATTTGTATCTTATCCGGAAGATGTAACTTTCGTCAGAAGGATACTTTATGACTATGTCCAAGAATGCAGAAAAGTGGATGATTATGTCAACTGATCCAGAAAGGGTGCTGAAGAACTTGAGGTTTCTGAACCTAAGTTAATCTTTGAAGACTTGAAGACTAGTATCTTAGAATGTTTACTTGGAGCTTGGACTCTCCTGTTGTTCTAATTTACTTAGTTTGTTTTGTTACTTTTTGTAATCTTGCTGATTGTTTCTAATTTTCTCTATCCGTAAAAGTTGCATCTTATTCTGTAATCAGACTCTATCTCAAGATCATACTCTCAGATACACTCTAATAGATGACAACTTATCAGCAAAGGTCACTTCTTGTGATTTGGTTGATGATTACTTTCTGCACTTAATTCAACTAAAATTGAATATCATTTGAAATGATTAAGTGGTGGATTGTTTTCTCTTCCAGGATTACAACTTTGTAATAGGACTTTGAAAGATAGTCATGGATGACTGATCAAAAAAGGGGGAAATTTGTTAGGAATATCTGTTAGTTTTTTTATCATTCATCACATGTTCCTATCTTAGCTAGAAAGGTGATTAGTACTCTTGGTTCACTTGAACATTGCAAAAGAGGAAATCACTGAGTATAATTAGTCTAGTAAATCTTGTATTAGGATTATAGGTCTCTGAGTGTAATTTTTATTTTAAGAAGACCATGAAGATCAATCCTAGCAATGGAGCTTTTCTGAAGATTACAAGACCGGAGATTGCACAAGATTTATGAAGACACCAAGGTTTAGTCTCACTCGGAAAGACTATGTCCTTAATCATTTCTTAAGTACATTTAGTTACTTTTGAAACATGATTCTGGAACATATGACATCATGAGTATGGAGCATGCAAGCCATCAGAATGGCTAATGTATCCGTTGAAGACTACAGGACAAGAAATAGTACATATGCATTAATTGCATCGGCAGAAAAGCCGCTAAAGCACAGTCCTCTCTGAGATATGAGACAAGGACTTCTGAGTACTCATTTCAAGATAAGTATAGACTGAATTTGAATTGTGTCTAACGGATAACATCCCAACGACTCTCTAATTCATCTATAAATATCACACACTTAGATGCTGAGAAATACGACCGAAGAATGATCTAACTTGCAAACTTACAATCTAGCAAAGTATTCTCTCAAGCACTCTACTACCCTTTCAGAAAGCTTTCTGTTGCTTGAAGAATCACTAGTAGTTCTAAGTTGTCCTGAACCTTAACAAGAGATTGTTATTCGTGAAAGAGTTGAATCGTCGATAACCTTTCTCAAGCTCATTCTCGAATCGGACATCAATTACTGGGTGAGTAAAGAGTGATTGCCACACCTAACAAGTGTATGAAGTAGTCTTGTTCTATTAGGCTCTCAAAACATAATCGAAAAGTTATACGAGAAGCCTCTCGACAAACCTTATAACCAACACCATCAAGTGGAGTAGAAGGAAGTACTTGATTTGGAAAATCGTGGAATAACTCAAGGTTATCTCGAGTAGAGGAAGTACTTAGCTCTAGGAGTGGGAATAACTCAGGGGAACATTTGGTTGGGAACCAATTGTTTAAGAATCTTAGAATAGGATTTTGTAAGGTGAACTCAATTATCTGTTCTAGTGAATTCTAGGTCTTAAAGACCAAGTGGATTAGTTGGAGGATTACGCCACCTCCAGATACCACTATACTTGCCGTGTTATTTACCTTTGTATTTATCTTTCAAAGAAAGCACACACACTTACTTATTGTTTCGCACTTACCTATCTTAAAGTCTTCCGCTCGAATTTAAGTATCAAAACCCTGTGTTTCGAGAAATCGTTTATCGACAAAAGTTTAAAAGACTATTCACCCCCCCCCTAGTCTTTTACTTTGCCGTTATCTGGAACAACACTATCTTAGTGAATTTCTAGGTCTGAGAAAGGCCGAAGTGGATTAGTTGAAGGATTACACCACCTTTAGATACCACTATAATTTGTTGTGTTATTTACTTACTGCATTTACCTTGCTTTAGTCATCTTGTTAACTACTTACACACTTTTACTCTGCTGAGCACGTGCACTTATCACAAAAAGTCTTCCTCTCTCTGAAATTAAGTATCAGATATCTGAGAAACTGTGTATATCGATAAAAGTTGTAAAAGACTCCCCCCTCCCCCTAGTCTTTTACTTTGTCGTTATCTGGACCAACAAGTGGTATCAGAGCGGGAGGTTCCCAAGCCTTCTGCACTGAACCTAGATCCCAGATAAGTGCCCGCTAACTGCTTTTCACCTACACTTGATTTGTTTGTTTAGTGTGATTGCTGTAGGATGTCTTTAAGTGACGCTCCAATTCTCAAGCCAGAGAACTATGAGAAATGGAAGAACAACATGATGCTCCACCTAGAAGCCATCAGTGACAAAATGATCGACGTGATAAAGAATGGCCCCATAGTCATTCAACAACTCAAGCAGGTCATGGAGGTTTCTAATGGTAGATACAGAGATCCCACTGATGAAGAACTAAGTGGTGGTTCCTCACAGACAGATGCGTCAACCAGTGGAAGACCTACTGGTCAAGTTGTTTATGAGCCAAAGCCCAGAGAGCTCTGGACATCGGAAGATTCCAAGAGAAATCGACTGGATGGTATCATCATACGTTTCACTCCAGAGCACATACAGTATAAACTGTGGGGTGCAAAAATGGCGAAAGTGGCCTGGCAACTGATTGAAGAAATCTGTGCCGGCACTGGGAAAACAAAGGAAAATAAGTTTGAAGTTTTGAAGCTCAAATTCCAAAACTTTAAACAAGGTCCCACAGAGACTCTTGAAGAACTAGATTTCCGGTTTACAACACTGATGAGTGAAAGTGAGAGATACTCTAACTCTGAAAAGGTTAAGACTATCATGAGAAGCTTGAATCAAAACTGGGAACATACTCAGTACTTTTATTTCAACCAAGGAATGCCAAATATCACTCCAGTAGAACTGTTTTCTCACTTAGCTACTGTCAACTATGAAACTACTCAGAGAGGACAAGTGGATGCTGAGAAAGTTCACAATGTTGCTTTAGTGACACAAGGTACTTTTGAAAAGAATGTTACCAAAGAAATGACTGAGGAAGATGCTCTTGCTGTGAAGCAAATGAGAAAATATGTCAGTTAGGAGATTGAGAGAAGAAAAGCCAAAGAGAAGCTGAAAAAGCATCTAGGCTCAAACTATCACCAGTACAAAAATATGTAAATTGTCAAAGCTCAATAACAAGCTACCAAAGAAGCATCTAGTACTGAGGAAGCAGAAATCGGAAATGATATCTATTTCTATTGTCAGAAACCTGGTCATTTTAAAAGGGACTGCCCTGCTTTCAATAAGCTAAAGACAGGTGACAAGAAAGATAGAAGAAATTTCAAGAGAGGTCAGAGAGCTATGCTCACTGAAGAAAGGAAAAAGATTCAAATCCAACTGGATGCTCTTGATATTGAGTCAGAATCTGAGGAAGAAGACTCAGAAGACTCCAAGCTACCTTCACCAGAGTTATGTGGCATCACTCATGAATTGGTTGACTTTGGTCAAAAGAAAAGGGAATTGTGTGGGGTTGCTGAGGAGATCTATCCAGATTGCTCCAACATTGAGCCTTGCCTAATGGCTAACAAGGTAACCAACATTTCTCAATTCATAAACTATGAGAGTGATGAGGAAGGAATCAAAGATCTAGAACATCTCAGAAGAGAACTTGATCTCTACGAAAGAGAATTTCTAATGGTCCGAGCTAGAGCCGAAATTCTTGAAGAAGAAAAGAATTCTCTTGAAAAGGAAAATTCACAATTACTCAAGATATCTGAGAAAAAGGATGCCGAAAATGCATTTCTCAAAGCACAGATATCTGAGACGGAGAAGTCACACAGAAAGGCAATTGATATACTCCAAAAGGAATATAAAGATCTTCTTTTTGAAAATAAGGAACTCAAAAAGAAAGAACTATCTTTTCAATCCTATGCCAAAGCTAGTGACACTCTTACTGAAGTACACTCTTATTTAAGAGATCCTTCAGAAAAGGGAGAACTTGGGCTGGACACACAAACAAATAGTTCTACCACTCTGAACAAGAGTGATGAAAGAATAACATTTGTTAGTGCTCAGCAAGATGGTTCCCAAACAACCTATAACATTGGTAAAAAAGCTAAGGCTGTTAACAAAGGCAAGGAAGTTGCGACCAAACCTTTGAGGGAAAAACAAGTCTCCAAGAAAACTGTGGAAAAGGTTTCTGAAAAGAAACCATGCACTAAAAAGTGCAATCACCCACAGTGCTATGTCTCTAGGAAAGGAAAAATTGCAGGAGTTGGCAATTTTCCCAATGTACCATATTTCGGAAGAAATAATGATCCAGAGACTAGTGAAGCTGCTGAGAGAAGATCTCAGAAAGCAAAAGGTGCTCGAAATGGCATTGTCTACAAAGCCATCGGAAAGATACTTGCTCAGCAATATAAACAAGAGCTAGACCGATGGATGAATGCAAGGATTGTGCATAGCAATCATAAGAAGTGGAAGAAAGAACAGGCTACGACCACTCTGAATGCCAGGGCTAGAAGGAATTTGAGAAGGAAACCCAAGCTCGCTAAAAAGTCGACTCAGCAACCTGACAGGTATCTGAAAGCACCAAAGGGAGCACCAAGGAACACTCCAAGAAGGAAAATAGTTTTAAATGATAATGACACTAGTCATTTACCTAAAATTCCTCCTTATGTTCCAGTAAGAAAAAAGAATGCCCCAAGGAAGTTCATTCATAAATGGATTCCTACAGGGAGATTCTTTAGTCTAGAAGGTTCCATTGTTGGACTGAGAGCTTAACTCCATGTTTCCTGTTTTGTGCAGAACACTCTGAGGAAGAACCCGAAGTGACATTTTGATAGTGGATGTGGGAAGCACATGACAGGAGACAAAGCAAATCTGGTTAACTACAGAGAATGTGATAAAGGACCAATTATTAGATTTGCTGGAGGAGATGAAAATTCGACCATAGGTTTTGGCGATCTGAAGCTTGGAGCTCTTATAATGACTAAAGTACTACATGTAGAGGGATTGAAATATAATCTCCTAAGCATGAGTCAATTGGTAGACAAAGGGTACTCTGTAAAGATCAAGTCAAAACTATGCAAATTTGTTGACAATGAGTCAAAGGCATACCTTGGTTGCTAGGCGGAATGGAAGTCTCTATGTTGCTGACTGGGCATCTGCCACAATTGAAGAATGTCTCATGGTGAGTCAATCTGGCCACACTGAAGAAAATTGGCTCTGGCATAAAAGAATGAGTCACTTGAACTTCAAAACTCTGAACAAGCTAGCCAAGAAAGAATTGGTGGTTGGATTACCCAAAATGGCATATAGAAAAGATGGCGTATGCTCAACTTGCCAAATGGGGAAACAATCCAAAACATCTTTCAAGTCTAAAACTAGACACTCCAGTGAAAGGCCACTGCAAATGTTACATATGGATCTTTTTGAATCCTCTGTAACTAGCTATGCAGGAAAGAAGTATGGTCTGGTTGTTGTTGTTGATGATTACTCAAGATTCACTTGGGTTGTATTTCTCAAACAAAAATTTGATGCAAGGGTTGATATATCCAACTTGCTGAATAAGCTTAAAGTCCTGAAAAATGACAAGGTATCTGTAATCAGAACAGAGCATGGTACTGAGTTTGTGAACCAGTACATAAAAGAATTTTGTACCTGCAAAGGTATACAACATCAACTATCTTCAGTAAGGACACCACAACAAAATGGTGTTGCTGAAAGGAAGAATAGGACCCTAAAAGAAGCAGCAAGAACAATGCTTGCTGACACTGAAATAAGTGAAATCTATTGGGTTGAAGCTGTTAACACAGCCTGCTACACTCAAAATAGATGTTTGATTAACAAACACCATGACAAAACTCCTTATGAACTTTTGATTGGTAGACCCCCTAGTATCAAACATATAAGGGTGTTTGGTTGCAGATGTTTTGTTCTTAACAATGGAAAAAGAATACTTGAGAACATTTCAACCAAAAGCAGGTGAAGGAGTATTTCTTGGTTATTCACTGAATAGCAAAGCCTACAGAATCTACAACAAAAGAACGCAAAAGATTGAAGAATCTGTTCATGTAGTTTTCTATGAAGGAAACAAGAAAGTACCCTTGAATGAAGAACTCTCAGATAGGTTCAAAGAACTAATGATTAAAGATTCTGAAGAAGAATCCTCAAAATGAAATAATTCTATCATTCACTTAGAGGATGACTCTGACGAGTAAAATCAATCATTGCTTAGTAACAACCAGATGACTCTAAGACATGATGAAGAATTTCCTACGAGAATTCCAGAAATGGAACAGGTTACTGAGAATCTTCATCATGAAGAGGTTTCTGAGAATGAGATTGCGGAAAATCCAATCCCAGATATCTCTAACACTGAAAAAGTGTCAGATATCTATGGCATTTCTCGTGTGCCAGATATCTCAAATACTGAAAAAGTATCTTGTCAAGATCATAATAATTCACATTCAGATCAAAATGATATTGATCCTACTAGTTCAAAACCCATTATAAAATGGATAAGAGATCATCCTGCCAAGGATGTGATTGGTCCTTTAGACCAAGGGGTTTGAACTTGGAGAGCAATTGTTGGAAATGCAGACTCTCTCTATGGATGTTTCATCTCAAACATTGAACCTAAAACTATAGAAGAAGCATTGAAGGATCAAGATTGGACCTCTGCAATGCAAGAAGAGTTGGATCAATTTGAGAATAAAAGTGTCTGGAAACTGGTTCCATTTGTTGATGGAATATCTGTAATTGGAACCAAGTGGGTTTTCAGAAACAAAATGAATGAGTCTGGTGAAATAACCAGAAACAAAGCAAGGTTGGTTGCCAAGGGATTCACCCAGACTGAAGGACTAGATTTTGATGAGTCATATGCTCCAGTTGCAAGATTGGATGCAATTAGACTATTTCTAGCCTTTGCAACTCATAATGACTTTAAAGTTTATCAAATGGATGTCAAAAGTACATTCCTAAACGGTGAACTTGCTGAGGAAGTCTATGTTGAACAACCACCAGGTTTTGAAGTTTTCACAGAAAGTAGAATGGTCTATAAGCTTCAGAAAGCTCTGTATGGACTAAAACAGCCTTCAAGAGCATGGTATGATACTTTAGCCAAATACTTGCTGGAAAGTGGCTTCAAGAAAGGAGATGTTGATAAAACACTCTTTACTTTGAACCATGAAGGGAAACTACTTTTAATTCAAGTATATGTTGATGACATTATATTTGGATCTAAAGACAATCAACTTTGTAAAGACTTTGCTGAGCTCATGAAAAGTAAATTTGAGATGAGCATGATGGGAGAATTGAACTACTTCCTAGGGTTGCAAGTCAAGCAACTTAATGATGGAATATTCATTAGTCAAACAAAGTATGCAAAAGATATGCTCAACAAGTTTAATCTAAAGCATTCTGAAAAGAATGCTAAGATACCTATGAGCATTGGAACTAAAATGACCTATACTGAATCTGATAAGAGTGTTGAAGAACACAAGTATAGGAAATTGATTGGGTCTCTACTGTACCTCACTGCAAGTAGACCTGATATTCAATATGCAGTTGGAGTGTGTGCTAGATTTCAGGCAAATCCAATGCAATCACACTACAACATTGCTATGAAAATATTAAGGTATGTAAAGGGGTACTGTAGAAGTTGGATTGTGGTATCCAAAAGATAGTGGATTGAGTTTAGTTGGCTATTCTGATGCTGACTATGTTGGATCATTACTTGATAGAAAAAGCACTTCAGGAACTTGTCCATTTCTTGGTGACAGATTAATATCATGGTTCAGCATGAAACAAAACTCATTTGGCACATCCACCACAGAGGCTGAATATATTGCTGCTGGGTGTTGTGCTTCACAGATATTGTGGATACAGCAACAACTCAGAGACTATGAGATCAATGAAGAGAAAACTCCTATTTTTTGTGACAACATAAGTGCTATTGCCATAACTCAAAATCCTATGTTTCATGCAAGAACAAAGCACATTGATGTTAGACACCACTTCATTAGAGATCATGTTGAAAAAGGCAATATAGAGATATTCAAGATTGGTAATGAAGACCAAATTGCAGATATCTTTACAAAGCCTTTGCAAGAAAGCAGGTTCTTAACCTTGAGACATAGTCTTGGGTTAATGGAGCTACCGAAAGAACTAAAAAGTTATAATCTCTGAGATGGGAACTCAGAAGGAAGAAAGATATCTGGAACGGGTATCCAGATGTCTAGGGCAAAAGGTAAAAACTCCTACCAAAAAGGTATATGAGACGGGAACTCATATACTAAAAGGATGGGTAAAAGTGTCTTTCAAAGATTTCTGAGACGGGTACTTATATATCTGTGAGATCACAAAGGGGGGGGGGGGGGGAACACAAAAGAGAAATGTGGTACAACTGTATTCAGTCAACCACACTCTGATGTTGTGTATCTTTCCATTTATATGTTAAGTTACATACAGTCTCTAAGCTCATTAGATAAGTCAAAAAGACTATCCCTTAGTCACATAAAAGAGATGTGATTCAGAAAACTATTCGCCAAATTTCATTGCTGAAGAAGCAATCGTGACCCTTGATGAAATGGGCGTTTGATCTTAACGGACGACATTAATTCTCGGTAAAATAGTGGAATGTAAAAATACAGACGTAGCCCGCTAAGCATTTAATGCAAAACGATTTTTACCCACGCCTACCTGCATTTGCACAGATACATATGTACAAAATTAATTTGTATGTATATGTCTGCTGAAAGTACAATTCTATATATATAGGATTTTGGCAAAAGAAATCACTTTCGCCTAATCCAACATTCACACTTACACAGAAATAGCAAAAACCTTTCAAAGATTTTTGCAAATCTCTGTTCTTCGCTTAGTTATTCTGCAAAGAATCACTAAAATCTCACTCTAATCTCTTTCCGACTTTAAAAAAATTTCACTATTTAAAGAGATGGCTCCAAAATGTGCTTCTACCCAGAAATCCCAGGCTACTACCTCTGCATCACCGAAAAGCAAGCACCAGTGTTGGTTATCACGAACAATCGGTTGGAAGGAGACTTTAATCCTGGCCATTGGACTTCAAATCACAGGATGATTTGGGGTGGTGCCATGATTGAGGAATACCTTGTTGCTGCTATTGAAAACCAAGCTGATAGGAAGTTGATTCTTGGTATGCTTGAAAATGCACAAATCAAGGGTTTCCTGTCTACTATTCCCAATGAAGTTTCTTCACTGGATGTGTTGGAATTTTACAACAATTCCAAAATTATTTCATGTGTTTCTGAAGGCACTGAGATAGTGTCTGTAAAATCAAAAGTTCAAGGAAAGGACATCCTTTTGAACTTGACAACTTTCTGTGAGTTGTTTGAACTTCAAAATCTTAGAAATGATTTTGAAATAAACACCAAGGATGATGATCTCCTTGAAGGTGTGAAGCAGCTTTACAGTGATGTGTGTGATCTTGAAAAATCAGATACACCCATCGACTTCAAACTTGCTGACATTAGAACCAGACATCTGTTGATTCACTGGGATGTGTTGGCATGCATTATTCACATATGCTTTGATGGTCTACAAGGAGGTGCCGACCAGATAAGTCAAGAACGCTGGATGATGATGTTCTTGTTAAATCAACAGAACAAAAGGCTGGAAAACCCATTCAACTAGGGAAAGTATGCCTTCATGAAGTTTGTGAAGAATCTACAAAGCTTTGAGCCAAAAATTGTCAAAGGCCTTCCTGAGCCAAAAGCCACAGTGAGCTTTGGACTAAAGATATGCTTCTTGTTGTAAAAGCTTGGCATTGAGCTCAGAGAGAAGGTTGACATAGTCAACAGTAACCTGCTCTACAAATATGAGTATACAAACATGATGAAAAAGGTTACTGCATCTCAGAAAGGTTCCAAGAAACGAAAGACTAATGAGGTATCTGAGGGTTCCGTTGCGACCAAAAAGCCCAGAACTTCACGAAAGAAGTCTGCTGGCAAATCAGAAGGCATACCCATTGTGGATGTCGACTCTCAGATATCTGCCGCCACTGCTGATGAACTCATCAATGCTGCAAAAGATACAACTGCTGATGAACTCATCAATGAAGATGAACTCATCAATGTTGCAAAAGATACAACTGCTGATGAACCCATTGGTAAAAATGAGAGTAGTGGTAGGTATCAAGCCCTATCTGCAGAAACCGCAGGGATTATGGACCAATCAGTTCCTAATGCTGATGAGAGCTCTGATGATGATTTGGTCATCTCTCAAGTCCTACAGAAATAAAAAAGGGCTAAGGTTGTTGAAAGAGCAACAAGTGTAGAGGTTGTTGAAAAAGCACCCACACCAAAGGTTGCTGAAGAAGCAATTGTGTCCAAGGTCACTGGACAAAACACACCATCAGAGCAAGTAACACTTAAGCATATTGAAGATGCTCTGATGAGTGGTAAATTAGTGTTGGAGGATACTGCCAATGCCTCAACACTTAAAATTCTATCTCAAGTAGATATGGATAGGCCCTATACTGCATCACCTTCACCATCCGGATCAAGATCACCACAACAACCACAACAACCACAAGTGGATGTTGAATTGGTACTTGAGTTACAGCATGAGATTCCAGGATTTTTCAATACTGAAGAAAATCCTGCAAATGAGCAGGTTCCCTAACTTAATGAGAGGGATCAAGCTGAGACCTCCACTCAGAATGATCAAACAGGGGAGGCAACTGAGTCCCAAACTCAGGATAGGTTCGAAGTACCTCAAACTTCAAACAAAGAAGTGGTCCAAGAACAACAAGACCAACGCATGAAAACCTCACAAGTTCCAGAGACCAGTCAACCTGACAAAGCTCAGGTAGCTGAATCGTTTAACTCTTTACTTGTGATAACTTATGCTTAAATCTTGTTACTTATTAAAATTTCTTGGTTACAGGCTGAATTAGAAACACAAGAACAAGAGGAAGCTAGAAAGCTTGCCTCAGAGACTGAGAAGTAGGCTCCCACAGCCTCACCTCTTAAGGAATCTGAGCCTGTGCTACAAGTGATAGAGAGTTCCTTAAGATATTACTTTTCAGATATATGTTTATACACTTGACTAATATTCTTAAGTGTTTTTTTCTAATAGGCTCCAACTAAGAAGAAAAATGAAGAGACTAAAAAGTCTATCTCTTTAGAGAAGAATCCAGAGACTTCCAAGGTCTCTGAGAAACAAGTATCTGAACCTTCTGCAGAGAAGGTATTTCATTCAGATACCTATAATCTTCAAAGATAAATCTCTGATCATTTTTCTAAAAACTAACACCTTCTACTTACAGGTTCAAAATGAAGTAGAAGTTGCTGGAGAATTGCCCACTCAATCCCCGCAACCAATGGAAATTGATGAGGCATCAAAGCTTTCATCACAAGAAAAACTTCCAGAGACTGCACAAGTCTCTGAGGGACAAGTATCTGAGCCTCCTATTGTGGAGGTAATTGACTTCTCAGATATCTGAAATTATCTATAGTATTTTTCTTGATAAAATTTTCTAAGTGTTATGTTTTTAATCTCAGGTTCAAGGAGAAAGAAAGATCGCTGAGGATCAGACTTCCCAGTCTCCTCCTTGCATCCAGATATCTGAGGCACCTGGAACCCAGTAGTCAAGTCATCTGAGCCTGTCACACAGGTAACTCAGATACCTTTCTACTCTAAAGCCCAGATATCCACTAAAGTTTTGAAGCTAACTCAAAACACTTTCTTTCAGGCTTAAACAAGTGCCACTAAAGTCCCTGTTGATGAGAAAAAGGACCTGCTACCTTTCTTCAAGGAGCACACCTTGCCAAAGCACCTTAAGTGCTTCAGAAGCTGGCAAAAGCTTTGTTGCTCTGATTTATCTGAAATCCTAAAGGTGACTGATCACCAAATCCGAAGAGCAGGAGCCCTTGACTTGGAAAATTATGTCCATGCTATGTTCCCCACTGAACAATACTCCTTTGGAACATTAATGCATAAGGACTTCGTCAAGGAAGTGGCCAGAAAGCTTATTCAAGCTTTTAACCAAGCAGATGGTCAGACCAGAATGCAGATGTCATTCAAACCTATTTTGCCCCAGACCCTACAGATAATACCCTCTGAGCAAGAGGAAGTTAATGGGCAAATGGTCACTGTTCCAGAAGTAATCAATCTGGTCTCTGAAGATGAAGAAGGGAAGGAGACAGATGAAAATGATTATGAAGAACCTCCTTCTAACCATCACAAGGATGAGGATGATAAGAAGGATGATGATGATGCCCCTGCACCAGGGACATGAGGGATTGCACAAGGAAACAATGCCTCAGTTGCTGAAAAGCACACTGAGAGAACTTCACAGAATTCCCATCCTCCATCTCCTCAGAGATCTACCCATCCCTCTCCCCAAAAAAAAGAAACTGCTGAACAAGTAGTTGAGCACTCTAAGAACAACACTCAGAAGATATTGGATGCACAAGCCAGAGTTGCTCAACTCAAACAATTGTTGGAGGAAGAACAACAGCTAAATCTTCAACTGGAAGAAAAGATAGATGAATCTAAAGCAAAGCTCCAAAATATTGAAGATCAAACCATCAAGGAAATGGAAGCTTATGCTGAGATGAAAGAACTCCAGCTTGCTATTCAGGCAATTGCTGAAGAATTAGATACTGAGCAAGTACCTGAAGACAAGCATGATGCTAAGGCTGCATTACCAAAAGATGTACCATCCTCCTCACTGAAAGAAAAGAAGCCCATCTCTGAGATGGTTGCTGGGCTAGAAAATATTGATGAAAATACCCAAGAGAATGAAGATCACTGGGATGAAGACTCAGATGATAAAGAAGACAGAACCTTGGCAGAACATGCAAATGTTCACTTGGGAGTTTCTCACTTAAAGAGAAAACTGATTGCTCCTCAAAGCTTCAGTAAGACACCAAATCTCAACTCCCATGATTACTTGGCCAGATACCAGGTTCTGGCAACTCTAAGAAAGGAGTTGTCTCAACAAAATGAAGAAGTAATTGCATCAGTCCCTGCTGAAATGAAGAAGTTCATTGAGTTAATCACTCAGAGAACAACAAGCTTGGTCATTTCTCAGAGAGACCTAGGCATGGTAAGGGATGATGACAATAATCTTGCTGAAAAAGCCCTCAATGAGGCTAGCTATGCTGCTGGAAAAGCAGATGCTACTCAAGGTCCACTGGCAGAGCTCATGATAAGGAAACATGACTTATGAAATGTAATCGAGCTCAAGGTCGATCGCAAAAGGTTGGTTCGCCATAACTATCTCAAGGCAACTTTGACTCCCTCTTAGAATCTTTTGTGATTCTTAGTCAGTCAACAATGACTAAGGGGGAAGGATCTCAAGTTGCTCAGATAGGAAGAGGAAGAGGAAACAAAAGGAAATCTGAACAACCACCTCTCAGGATAAATGAGCCCTCCTTCAGTCAAGCTGCTACTCAGATAGTAGCAACAACTCAGCAGATTCTTGAACAAGGAATGACAACAAGGGCCAAATCACAGGCAAGATCACAGAGACCTCCAAAGGAAACCAAGTCCCCAAGGAGAAGACAAGTAAAAGGGATTGAAGAGTCTTCAGAAAAAGAAGAAGAAAGCCAAATCAAATCCCAGGGCAATAAAGAAGGCTGCAAATCTCCCACAAAGATTAACATTGATGATGATGATGAAGAGACTGGTGAAGATGAAGCTCCTCTTCACAGGAAAAGGAAAAGGATTGATAGCCTATCTGAGCCTATTGCTGCAAAGCCATTGGCAGACAAAACACCCTCTGGAAATACCAAGTCTATCCAGGGTGGTTCTTCATGAAATTCCCCAAGGGAAAATTCAAAGACAAAACGGAAGAGAGCAAGGGATATCAAGTTTGGCAGGATACTTCCACAAAAGCCAAAAGATGCCCTGATTAAATATGTGAAGACTGACAACAACTCCTCCTCCTACAGGTGTATTCATTAGAAAAATGGATACTAGATACTGGAACTCAAGCACTTGCTTGTAAATGAAAAAGGATTTTCAGTACCCATCCATCAACAACTTATGGCATGGAGAAAAGATAAGCCAATCTTGATCAACACCAATCATGTAAAAGCTTGGTTGGATTTTGAAGTTGTCAAGAGAGTTGAAGCCATGAGGAAGGACCTTAATGATGAATGTCCTTATGGAAAACCTGATGATGTGCACAGAGTCCCAAACCTCACTGGAACAGGCACAAGGCCAAGACTTGCTGTGGAACCCTTTGAGTCATTCTACATGACTGAAGATCAATACAAGGGTGACATCAGATATCTGAGGATCATATATGAATACTTCAAGCTATTAGATATCAGAATTGAGCATGCCTGGAAATGGGGAAAGTATTTATGGGTTAAACACTTTGCCAAGAAGAATCCCACCAAATCATACAAAGAAGTCTGTGATTATGCCAGAGACACTGAGATGTTAGTCAGAACTTTGCTCGATGACTACTCAGATGACATCAAAAGATTTGGAGATAGAAAATTTGCAAATTGATCCATGAAGTTGATGAAATCTTGAAGACTTTTGAAGACTTGAAGACTAGTTAATTAGGATGTGTACTTGGAGCTTGGTTACTCCTGTTGTCCTAATTCAACTATGTATTTTGTATCTTGCTGATTGTACTGAAATGTGTTTTATTCATTGTAAAAGTTATCTGTGAACTTTCCATGTAGCATATCTGATGAATCTACTCTCATATATGAAACTATAAAAAGATAACTTGTCAGCAAAGATCACATCTTGTGATTTGGTTGATGTTTACTTTCTGCACTTAATTAAATGAATTGAAAAGATCATAAGAAATGATTAAGTGTTGGATTGTTCTCTCTTCCAAGTTGTAATAGGTTTTAAAGATGGTCATCGTTGACTGATCAAAAAGGGGGAAATTTGTTAGGAATATCTGTTTAAATTTTGATCAGCAACCTAATGACTTATCTTAGCTCAGAAAGGTGCTTAGTACTCTTGGTTCACTTGAACACTGTAAAAGAGGAAAATCACTAAGTATGTTAGTCTAGCAAATCTTGTATAGGATGTTAGGTCTCTGAATGTAATTTTTATATCTTTGAAGAACACCAAGAAGAAGGCATCCGGCATAAGAGTTCAACAAATTTGAAAATTTGAAGACTGCACAAGATTGCTGAAGACGAAGGAAATTGGTCTCATCAGATACCTATGTCCAGATCTTGAAGAAACAAGTGTTTTTCAATAAACAAGTTTCGCAAAAGATATCTGAAAATACAAGGTTTCTAAACTATGAAAAGTGCCCACAAATACCTACACTCAGATACTTTGGACAAAACTTTGTTTCCAGGAAACAATGTTTTGATAAAGTATCTGGAGATGTGAGAGTCTCTTGAAAAGGACATGCAATGCTATAGAACGCGTGCATAGTTCCGTTGGCACTGCAGGACAAAAAAGTACAAGTGCAATAAATGCGCAGACAGAGACATCTGAACAAAAGAGGAAATCTCTGAAAAGAGACAATGTATTCTGCAGTACTATTTTCTGATATCGATAGTTTGAAATTCATTTGAGCCTAACGGATACTTTTCAAACGGCATGATTTTCAACTATAAATATCAACACTTAGAATGCTTGAAAGACACACTGAAAACACCAAGAACACAAAACTGAATATCTTAAGCTTCTCTGATAATACAACTAGTGGTATCTTTCTCTCAAGCATACAAGCCTTCTACCTACTTACTCTTTAGCTTACAGTTGCGACTAAGCTCTTGAATTTTAAGTAGCACGAAAGTTCTAAGTGTCCTGATCTTTAACAAGCCTTGCTATATGTGAAGGAGTTGAATCAAAAGATCAAGTATCTGAGTTTCATTCTCCAGAACATTTAACATAGACTTGGGTCAGTAAAGCACATATCACCACACATTGTGAAGTGTGTTAAGTGATCCTTGTTCTATAGTGTATTCCTACATAACTGAAAAAGTTATTAAGACTACTCGTCTGACAAACCATCATAACCAACACCATACACGGTGTGGAGTACAGGAAGTACTTAGTTTGGGAAACTAAGGAACAACTCCAAGGTTACTGAGCATAGGAATTACTTAGTTTGGGAAACTAAGGAACAACTCAAAGGTTTCTGAGTATAGGAAGTACTTGGCTAGGAGCCGAGGAATAACTCAAGGGGAACACTTGGTTGGGAACCTAGTGTAAAAGGGAATCAAGGGATGGGTTTATTGTAAGGAGAACTCAATAACTATCTTAGTGAATTTCTAGGTCTGAGAAAGGCCGAAGTGGATTAGTTGAAGGATTACGCCACCTTCAGATACCACTATAATTTGCTGTGTTATTTACTTACTGCATTTACCTTGCTTTAGTCATCTTGTTAAGTACTTACACACTTTTACTCACTTATCACAAAAAGTCTTCCACTCTCTGAAATTAAGTATCAGATATCTTCACAGATATCTGAGAAACTGTGTATATCGACAAAAGTTGTAAAAGACTATTCACCCTCCCCTCTAGTCTTTTACTTTGCCGTTATCTGGAACAACATCACGGCATTGCCGGAGTCATGGGGGAGTATTACAGGCGCTATGTGGATTATGGATCACATCTTGGAGCTGGAGTCTTTGCCAGAGCTTTGTTATTTTTGGAGTTGGACCTTGTAATAGTACGGATAGTTATAGTCCTAGGCTAGCACTTGTGTACTATTGTGTCAAGTTAGCTTGTGAAGGGGCTACTCTGGTCTCTTTTACCTTGCTTGTTTTTCGTGTTTGTACATTGAGGTATGCCTTAATCTATGTCATGTATCTTCACACTCTTTGCTTTAATGGACTTTAATTGCTTAAAAAAAATAGTTCTAGTGTTTCAAAACCATAATTTAGTTCATATGTGTTAAGCTAGTCTAAAACTTCTATAAAACGCGTAGAATTCAATTCGCTAGTTCAAGATCTTCAAATCATTAGGTTAAGAATTATTCGTTGACAATCAAATATTTTATCAAGATATTCGAAAATGCATTGGTTTAGGTTGAATTCACGGTTTCTGGACATAACTGTGACATCATATGAATGATAGGAATACTCATGCATGTTTTACCTACATTGTTACCGTGTTCATTGTTTTCACATCGTTTATCACCAAACACTTATTATGTTTAGTTTAGTTTAGTTTACTTTAATTCGCAAAAATCACTTGATCTTATTCCGCAAACACTCACGTTTTGCACTCTCAAAACGCTAGGTTGCTTTGTTAACTGCTTGAGAACGATCTCGTAGTTGAAACTTGTTACACAACGTAACAATGCTTAGTTACTTTTTTTTAGGTACTAATTTGAGCACATCAAATTTGGCGCCTCTACCAAGGAGTTAACTCCTACTGTAGTGTTTAGGAGTGTTTGATCGTGTTTGTCTGTTATTGCTGGGTGTTTTGTTTTCTATAGGACTACCATAAACTAAATTTCGATTAAGGTTTTCTGCTAGAAGCCTTTCAAGAATGGCGAAATACGCAGATTAATGTGCTACCTCTATGGGAGTGAAGGGTCCTACCATTGTGGTTGATGAGGAGCCCATGGCCTATGATTTGGAGAATGAACGGCTTTACACCATACAGTGTTTTTCAAGGAAAACCGGGAGAAGATGCCATACGATTCATTCTCCTTTCCACACATGTTGTGAGGAACTTGCCACCACATGGATTGAGAAGATAAGGTGAATGCTAGGATATTCCCATTTGTCATGAAGCACCTCCCTAAAGGATGGCTTCTTCGTTTGGAACCTAGCTGGCTTAAGATATGGGATGAAGTAGTGAAGGCTTTCTACAAAAGATTTTTCCCACACTCTCTTACGCAGGAGTTAAGGCGTAAGATCTCTGGATTCAAATAGAAGTTGGATGAAAGGTTTGAGATAGCATGGGAAAGATTTACTGAATTGTTGAGGGAGTGTCCCCACCACGGGTTTTCTAAGTATGAGATGGCAATGTACTTTTATGAAGGGCTGGATTATATGAACCAAACCTCGGTGGAATTACAAAGTGGTGGAATAACAGAGAAAATACCACCAGGGCTTAAGGAACTCTTCAACTAAATGACAAGGAATGCCATGACGAGAGGTAGTGAGAAGAATCCATGAGAAGAAGAGCATGCACCGCAAACGGCTGAAGAGGAGGAAAAAGACAGGGTGATAAGAGAGCTGGTCGAGCTCAATGAAACCAGGATGGCAGAAGAGCCTCATAGCCTTGAGGTTTCAGTTACATAGGTCGATTTAAGTGAGGAATCATTGACAACACTTTATGAATGCGTACACCAATCCATGGCAACCTCGTCTGAAGGGTAAGCAAGGACCGAGGCAAAACTTGAGAAAATGAGTAACATGATGTCTAATTTGGCGAATATAATCATGGAGCTCAACGCCCATCTCGACAGAGAAGAGAGCGCCTGACATGATCATGTCGAAGCAGCTACGACACTTCGTAGTGGAAAGGTAATCCAAAACCCTGATATTGTTAATACTAATAGCTTTATTGATGTTTCAGGTGAACATGAAAAAATGGCAGAGGTATCGATCATTGATAAAGAGAAAAGTGTTGAAGTAGATGGGACACTACACAAGTCTGAGAGCCTCTTTTGCACCTCTGGACCTCCTGCCCAGAAAGACTTGCCCCACCCAGGAAGGGTGAAGAAACCCAAGGATGATAGCAAGTTCAATGCTATTTTTTCCATGCTTTCAAAGGTTAATGCGAACTTACCACTCTTGGAGCTGATTGAGAATGTTCCATGCTGCGCCAAGTTCTTCAAGGATTTGAACGCCAACAAGAGAAAATACATGGCAAACGAGAAGCTAGTTCTACCTGAGACAACGAATTCTGTAGCAGGTTTTCCAGTGAAGCAGAAGAATACTGGAATCTTCTTGATAGACATCCAAATGGAGAACAACAAGGTGACAAAGGGGATGCTGGACCTAGGAGCGAGCATTAATCTCATGATCCATGCCCTATACAAGGAACTTGAGCTGGGGGAGCTGAAACCAACAAATATGACTATCCAACTAGCTGAAAGGACTGTGAAGCGGCCGATGGGTATATTTAAGATGCCTTGATATGAGTTGATACGTTCCTGGCCCCGGTTGATTTTGTAGTCCTGGCTCCCAGTGAGGGAAGAGACCATGTGATGCTGTTGGGAAGGCCATTTATGATGATGTTAAAGATGTAACTAGATGTGGCAGAAGGAAAGATAGCCATGGAGATTGGAGGAGAACAAATCAGCAAATACCTGAGGCGGGCACCAGGTAAGTCTGATGCCTAATCATCATATGAATGTAACTTTATTGTTGAGGTAGATACTAAGCTTGATGGTGATTTTGATGAAATTATACATGCTACCTATCTTGAACATCTCACTACTGATAAGTTAGAGTCTTCCCTTACCCTTGGTTCGAGTGATAATATCCTAGGAGAGGAGTCATGTGAGATGGTGTGTGCCCTTGATAGTTATGTGGAAGTTTTTGTAGGGGAAGATTTGAATGTTCCTGTGGAAACAGAGAGAGGAGAGATGATAGAACCCCCTAAGCCTTAGCTGAAAGAACTGCCCCCTCAACTTAAGTATGCTTTTATGGGGGATAATGAGACTAAGCATGTGATAATCTCTTCTAAAATAAAAGAGGAAGTGGAGAATCAGTTGGTAGAGGTACTGAAAAGGAACTCCGCAGCCATAGGGTGGAGTATATGAGATATCAAGGGGATTAGTGCCACTAGATGCACCCATAGCATAGCACTAGAAGAGGAGTCTAAATATGTGAGGCAACCCCAATGTAGGTTGAACCCTGTCCTTCAAGAGGCGGCCAAGAAGGAGGTGTTTAAGTTGTTAGAGAACGACATGATTTATCCTATTGCAGACAACAAATGTGAGTCCTGTTCATGTTGCCCCTAAGAAGTCTGGTGTCACTGTAGAGAAAAACGACAAGGGAGAGTTGGTTCATGTGAGGAAGACCACTAGTTGGCTTATGTGCATAGATTACATGAAATTAAATGCGGCCACTAGATAGGACCACTTCCCCCTTCCCTTTATTGACGAAATGCTTAACCGCCTTGCGGGGCGAGAGTTTTATTGTGTTCTTAATGGCCTTTCAGGTTTCTACCTGATCATGATAGCTCAGGAGGACCAGGAGAAGACCACTTTCACCTGCCTATATGAGACCGTCGCCTGTCGCCGGATGCCCTTCAAATTGTGCAATGCTCCAGCTACTTTCCAGAGATGCATGCTCTCCATTTTTTGAGACATGGTGCATGATTTCATAGAGGTATTCGTGGATGACATCTCACATTTTGAAAAAAAAAAAATTCTGCTTGCCTAGCGAAACTTGAACTTGTTCTTAAACTTTGCACAGAGTATAATTTGACCCTCAGTTGGGAAAAGAGTAGCTTTATGGTTACTGAAGGGATAATGTTAGGACATGTGGTTTCAAAAAGGGGATAGAGGTAGATAAAGCAAAGCTTGATATGATAGTGAAACTCCCACCCCCAACTTCTATCAAAGAAGTCCAATCTTTCCTCGGGCATATAGGCTTCCATAGGAGGTTTATTCAGGATTACTCTAAGCAATCTGCTAAGTAAAGATGTGCCTTTTTTGTTTTTTTTATATGGAAAATGCTTAGAGGATTTCTCTGAGCAAACTTGATGATGACATGAAATTACTTTTTGCTGATGTGTATGTTGCTCTTAATAACGAAAGTGCCATTGAATATTTCATTTTTCTGTTTCTTTTATTCTTTCTCTTTATTTTCTTTTGTTTACACTGTTCTTTTTTATTTGCTAGGCTTTCAAGAATTGCAATTCAAGTCCCTCAAGAAGATCTAATTTTTCATTGTCCACCCATGGATTTTCTTAAAAACCTCAAACAAGTCCCTTAACTTTTAAATCAAAATGCAACATCAACCAAACACCAAGATCGAATTCAAAGGTGAAAGTCCATGGTGGTTTGGAGTTTTACAGCTCCAATCAGATTAAAAGGGACCAATTTGTTGAGGGGGTCAATTTAAGCAGGGGCGAACGCAGAAATCTATGTGAGGGGTAGCACAATATTATTTTAGAAATAATATTGAATTTTATCAATAAAATAATTTAATTTAATAAAAAAATATTTATTATGAAACTTGCATTGTAGTGCCTTGCTTTTTTATTTTTTATTTTTTTTAACTAAATGAGTATATGTTACTCTGCATATCTCTTTCAATTTTATTGTTTTTTTTCTTAATTAGTATATATTTTTTTTACACAAATAAGTTTCTAACTTTCTTTTTTTACTTTTAAACAGTTCATTTGAACATAAACTTATAAAAAATAATTCATACGTTAGAATTAGTTTGTGGTGAACCGAACATAACAAGAAATTAACAAAATAAAATGAAAATTTATAGAAGGACGTAGTAGCATCTTACATATTTTATTTTATTAAAATAATATTAAATTTAAAATATAAATGAAAGAACTCAACAAAAAGAGAAGGATGAAAAATGATAAGGATTGCTTAAAATAGAAAAATAAAATAAAACGAAAAGGAAAATAAAGAACATGCATGAAGAGAAAAAAATAAAGATATAGTGTTGATGATGGGTGACTGAAAATTAAACATCAAACCAAAAGAAAAGAAAAAACATTAAATGGATGGTGGGAAAAAGAGTTTAAAAAAATGTTCATAATGGGGGGGGGGGAATCAACCCCTCACCCTGAGAACTTAATACCTCACTTATGACCAGTTGGCTACAACCAACATATATGTCTTTTCTATTCATAAAGATTTATTTACACATTCAGATACATTTTGAATAGGGGTATAATAGTACTTTCACATAAAAAATCGAGGGGTAGCACGTGCTACCCCGTGCTCCCATGTGGATTCGCCCTTGAATTTAAGGGATACCAAATGTAATTTTCTCTTTTAGTTGAGACAAATTCAATTAAACTCTTAGTAACATTTATTTTAACTCTACAAATCTTATAAAATTTTAACCCTCTAAGGCCCTCTTCTCTTGATCTGAACTGAACTTATTCATAGTATAAAAAATAATTATGCATATCTGAACATAACTGAACTGAACATTAATACTCCATGCAATAGGCCTATGGCATTTGCTCGGTAAAAGAGGAGAAAGAAATGGGAAAAGTCGAATTAGAAATTTTGATAAAAAGTAGAAGAGGAGTCGTACAGACTACAGAATAAGACTTCTCCTACTCTCTCTTCTTAAAGTTAAACCAACGACTGTTCTTCTCTTTTTCTACCTGTACTTGTGAAGGGGAGAAGAAGCAGAAATCTTCATTTGGCGGGCGCCCTATGCTGAAGAATCCCCTCAATTCTAAACCCTTATTTCTAAATTCCTTTCAGTTTTATCACATTCAACACTTGCATCTACTCTATACTCTTGGCCCGCTGACTTTCCATCTCCAATGGCTTCCGAGCAACAGTTATCTGCAATAAAGGTTCTTTCTTTACTTCAATTGAGCATGCTGTGCTCAAATTCACACCTTTTTTACTTGTATTCTTTCATTTTTAGGGCGCCAAAGTGCTCATGGTCGGTGCCGGTGGTATCGGTTGCGAGGTTCTCAAAACCCTAGCTCTTTCTGGCTTCAAGGATATTCATATTGTGAGTTAATTTTCTATTCCTTTTGGTTTTGTTAATTTTCATTCTTTTTTTAGACCTTTATCAGGGTTTTAGGAAATCCTGATTTTGGGGTCTCATGTGTTTTTGTGGTCTCATGTGTTTTTGGCGAATAGTTTGTGGCTTTTGCTGTTTTTTGTGGCGGGATTTGTATTCTTGAAAAATTATTCGAAAATTTGCCTAATTTTTGCTCCAGTGTACAAACTTGGGTCATGTTTACTTTGGATGTTGAGTTTCCTGTGATTCTTTTCCTTACTTTCTTTGCCTCTCTTAATAGCATCCGTTACACTCTTTCATATAAGGGCAATTGCTGAAGAAAACTACATGCAGAGATCTGATGTGCCGCTATACATGTTTGTCTATTTTGTAAATACATCTGCTTTGGGATTTCTATCTCTCATCTACTTACTTTGCACCTTAGCTTTCCCGTTGCTTTTGAAACACTCGACCACTACTCCATTGTCTACAAGTTAAAATATTTCCAATTCATAGCAATCGAAGAAGTTTAGTTGATAATATAACTACCGTTCCACTTTTTGTGAAAACATTCTGCTACCCTGAATCGTGTTCTTCCTGTCTTCACTGCATGGCTCTACATACACAGTTGATAGTGGCTTGTATTTATTTTTAACTATTATCGAAACAAATCAAGCTATGTAATGAGATGTTGGTTTCTGGGTATGGACAATTGGCAATATGATGTGAGAATGTGGTAGTTGTCTATTGAGTCCAGTGGATAGAGACGACTGTGTTTCTTTGCTGGTGGTGACGAGGCACTGGGAATGGACGGTGGCCAAGGTTTTAAAATCTGGCGATTAGGCATTGTTGCTGTTGTGCCAGGAGAGAGATTCAAGATAGAATTTTGGGTTACTTTTGTATTAGATGTATGTACTAACTTATTTTTTGTATGGGTTGGGGTCCATGCCTTTTCCTGTGACTTAAAATCATATATCCTTTCTGAAACATTGTTTGATCTGTTCTAATCATTGTTCCTAGTTCATTCGCAACACATAACTGTAATGAGCGTTTGAAGGATAGTTGCATGACTTTTTCTTGTACTGAACTTGGAAATTGTTTTGATGACTATTTGTTACCCCCAACATTAAATCATATCCTTCATTGGTAGTGGTATCATCTAAGTTGTTAGGTAGGTGTTTGTTCAGCGCATTGCTTATGGTTTGTGTACTGTGCCAAGTGGAAGATTTACTCGTTATTTTGTTTTTTTTTTCAATTCAAATGCAGATCGATTTGGATACAATTGAAGTTAGCAATCTGAATAGACAGTTTTTGTTCCGTCAAACACATGTTGGATTGTCCAAGGCCAAAGTGAGTTGGGAATTCAACACTTTTATCTGCTCATGCTTCAACATTTCTACAGATTTCATTTTATTAATAATTAACTATTCTTCCAAACAATCAACCAGGTTGCTCGTGATGCTGTATTGAAATTCAGGCCACATATCAGCATTACACCATACCATGCAAATGTCAAGGATCCTGATTTCAATGTTGATTTCTTCAAGCAGTTTAATGTTGTTCTGAATGGGCTTGATAATCTGGATGCCAGACGCCATGTCAACCGCCTGTGCTTGGCAGCTGGTGTGCCTTTGGTCGAAAGTGGGACCACTGGGTTCCTGGGGCAGGTTGTGATGAACTGTTACTGTTGTTGGCATGGGGCCCGTTAAAATATATCACTATATATTTTCATACTTGTTTGTACTTTTGGGCCTACAAAGTATAGATGATCCTTCTGTGAACTTTGTCTCACAGGTTACTGTTCACGTGAAGGGTAAAACAGAATGTTATGAATGCCAGCCTAAGCCAGCCCCAAAGACTTACCCTGTCTGTACAATTACAAGTACTCCATCAAAGGTGTCAACTCATCTAATTTTCGTATACTAAATTGATTTTGGGATAGACATTATGCATGATTCTCTGCTGCTAAATGCAGGACTTTTAAAGAACTTTGTGGTATATGTTATTTTTGGGAGTTCTTTCTAACAATTTCTTGACCCTTATAAATTCTTGTGAGGTTGATTTAGAAAGCATTATAAGTAACTTTTAGGGGCTGTAATTGCTTTTTTTTTCCTTGAAAGAGGACTAATGGACAACATTAGTTTTTTGGAAAAATGCAAGTATTGCCCATCATTTTTTTTAGGTAAACTCAATTATTGCATTCATTAAAAACGAGAACAACTAATCTTATTGCTTGACCGTACTAATATCTTTTTTCTTTATGTTGCAGTTTGTTCACTGTATTGTATGGGCAAAGGACCTTCTTTTTGCAAAGTTATTTGGTGACAAGAACCAGGACAATGATCTAAATGTGCGTTCTGGTGATGCATCCAGCTCATCCTTAAAAATAGATGATGTTTTTGAACGCAAGATTGATGAAGATGTTGAACAGTATGGGAAGAGAATTTATGACCATGTTTTTGGCTATAACATCGAGTTAGCTCTGTCCAATGAAGAAACTTGGAAACACCGCAACAGGCCCAGACCTGTCTATGTCAAAGATGTAATTCCCACTGAAGAAATCAGCTATAATGGAAATCTGGATAAGAATCCTGAAGCTGGAGATCCTTCATCAGTGTCTGCAATGGCTTCTCTGGGTCTTAAGAACCCACAGGATCTTTGGAGCTTGCAGGAGAACTCCAAAGTGTTTCTTGAGGCTCTAAAATTGTTCTTCTCAAGAAGGGAACAGGTTTGACTTGTTCTCCTGAAAATACCAGCTCTTCTATTCTCAGTATTTCTTTACAGTTATAATATGAAACCCAGCTTTCTCGTTTTAGGAGATTGGTAACTTGAGTTTTGACAAAGATGATCAATTGGCGGTGGAGTTTGTCACTGCTGCTGCAAATATTAGAGCTTCTTCATTTGGCATCCCGTTGCATAGCCTTTTTGAGGCCAAAGGTATTGCAGGCAATATTGTGCATGCTGTTGCCACAACAAATGCTGCCGTTGCCGGTTTAATTGTCATTGAGGCTATTAAGGTCTTGCAAGATGATGTTGAAAGCTATAGGTAGGTGCATCCTTCTGTAAGTTTTCCTGCTAGTGTGTTTGAATAAAGTTTTTAAAAGGTTTAGTTTCAAAGATTGCAGCATTGATGTATCAATTACATGTTGATATTAGAGCCCGAGGTGAAACTTTTACTTTTCCAGTGTTTTTTTTTTTTAATTTTTTTCTCTGCGTTGGCAAATAGGTATGTAGCTTAAATCTGTATGTTGAGATTAGGGATCTTCTAATGATTGCATAATGCATTGTGCCTATACATAAACGACATAATTTTCCTACCTGGATTATAGGTTGACATTATTTTACTTATTACGATTTGCCTAATGTTTTACAATCTAACCTTTCACTGTTTCTGTAGGATGACATATTGCCTTCAGCATCCTTCAAAAAAGATGCTGCTTATGCCTATAGAGCCATTTGAGCCGAACAAATCATGCTATGTCTGCTCTGAGGTAAGCTGGCATCTCGTTTCCTCAAATTCACCAAGTGCTATCAAAAATAGATTTGTGTTGGTCTTTTTCTTTTTGCTGTTTCATACGATGGATTATTTTCTGAATGAGAAAATTGCTTGTCCATATTCTTATCTGTTTGATATTAGACAACTTTGAATCTGGAGATAAATACTCATCGTTCCAAGTTAAGAGACTTTGTTGAGAAGATTGTGAAAGCAAAGCTTGGCATGAATTTGCCTTCGATCATGCTTGGCTCAGCGCTTCTTTATGAGGATGGTGATAACCTTGAGAAAGATGAGGTTGCTAATTATGCTGCAAATCTTGAAAAGGTAGGTTTTCCTTCTGTTCTGCTATATTATTTGTTAGAGCGGTCTTTTTTTTTGTCTTTTGTTTTCCCATGTTCGCAGATATGGGCTTACCTTGTGCATTTTCTGTCAGGCACTATCTGAGCTTCCTTCTCCGATCACCGGTGGAGCTATTCTTACCGTTGAGGATTTTCAGCAAGAGCTTAAATGTTCTATTAGCATCAAGCATAGGTCTGTTCCATGCCATATCTTTTATGTTAATTGCCGAAGTTTTGACCTGCCACTAGAACCTACGCCAGGGATTACATTTTCTGCTTTAATGTTTTTCCCCTCCTTGGCACATGACTCTTCTATTTCTTTGAATTTCTAATTGTAGATGAATATGAAAATTTGCTAGATTAGCATCTATCTACTGCCTAAACTTGTGGATGTTTCAGATAAACTAAATGGTTGAAAGTATGGCTAAAATAAACACGGTCAATAATTATATATATAACAACCTTTTTCATCTCATATGTGGGCTTCCTTTGAGACCATGTATGAGAAGTTATATCTGATTGAATGGAATCTGTAGCAAGTCTACAAAGATAGGTTTTTTCATCTTGCTGCTCCTTCCTAACAAATGGTTGTTTGTTCATGGTCATTCGAATGGCTTGTGGCTGATCTTGTTGATTAATTCTTTGAATCCTCAGGTCAAATGGGTATCAGAATTCTGAAATCCCAAATAATATTAATGGCATGTTTCTTTCAAATTATTAAGAAACTCTACCGGTTATGAATACAAAATTATAACATATGCTGATATGCATACAAGCAAGCGAATAAGTGCCTGTTTGGCATGCCACTAAAACCAAGAAAACCTGGTTCCAAACACACTTCCATCGAATAGTGCTCTTTGATTGTCTACTGATCCACCCCTCCCGTTCCCTAGAAAATACGACTAACTGTTTCATCTACAATCCTTTTCATTTCCTATCCTGTTCTTTGTCACAGAGAGATTCCTAATTTTGTTTTCCTTTTCTAGGGATGAATTCGATGAGGAAAAGGAACCTGATGGAATGGTACTCATCGGCTGGACTCAAGCATCACTGGCCGCGCAAAAGAATGAAAAAGCTAATAATGGTGCAAGCACGTCTAATGCATCTCTTGAAGAGACTGAGGATGATGATGAACTGCAAATTCTTCCGGCACAGACTGGGAAGAAACGGAAGCTTCCTGACACTAGCAATGATGTTAAAATGAAGAGAAATCCAGAAGAAGATGGCAGCTGCGTTGATTTTGTTATGCTGCAGGATGGGATTTCTGGCAATAGCAAGAAGAAAAGGGATGGATAGGTAGTTATTTTCATTCAGTTGTGCGCTTACCTTGCCTAACATTGTAGGATACTGAGAAACAGTGATTCTTTTGGTACATGCAACTTCTGAGATAATCAGACATTCAGGACCTACAGTTTTGGACACGAGCCTCGTACTCGACCTTCATTGTGACAGTGACCTACTTGTTTTTCATGACTTCTCACTAGTGACTGGGTGTAACTTGGTGTTTTCCAGAGTATTTACTTAGGACTGCACATGTGGAAATTAGGGTATGTAGGGTTTTTTGTTGCAGTGTCCATTATTACTTTGATCAGTTTTCGGTCTGTACTTTAGACTACAGATTGTGGTGACTGACAATGACTTTTAATTCCAGTTCACCAGTTGTGCTGCGACCGGATTTATAACCAGCCAATCTTACAACTACATTGTTTAATTTCTGCACCAAATCAAACAGGCAACTGTGCTGTACCTTGAATTTGTGAATTTCGGGTTGTGTTTGTTTAGAGGGGTGTATGCGAACTATCGCGTATATATTATTATTTCATAAATATTAGTTATAAGTTGGTGTCAAAATTACAAGTGACCAGGAAATGTCTTCCAACATGTTAATGAGCAAAGTTACAACAGACAATATACAAGATGACAAGAATCTTAGTTTGTTCAAACTTACACAGGAGGGTAGGTGAGTTAACAACTCTTGATTCGATTTACCGGCCATTAAGAGCAAATTGTGCGAACATGGCGGTTCCGGAGTGGTCATCGACTGCCGATACTTGTGCAGTCGGACTTGTAACGGTTTCAGTTACTACCGGAGCAGAGTTTGCAGCTGGTGAAGCAATTGGAGAAGGTGAGCTTGTGAATGCCTTGTTTTCTTCCTCCACCTTTCCTTGTAAAGACGCTTCTTGTAGTTGCAATGCAAACTCCAAGTTCCACAAAACGTCTCCCATTGAAGGCCTGTCCACTCCATATTCCGCTAAACATTTCTCTGCTGCCTCCGCGAACTTCTTCATCGACTCGGGGTTTATATGCCCAACAAGCTTCGGATCGATAATCTTGTCAAGTAGTCCCCTTCTCTTCCACTGCATTGCCCACTCAGCCAAGTTCACTTGCTCTCTAGGCAATGCAGGGTTAATAGCCGGGCGTGCACACAGAGCCTCCAAAAGGACGACTCCGAACGAGTAGACATCGGATTTATCGGTAAGTTGTTGCTTCCGGAAGTATTCCGGGTCCAAGTACCCGAAGCTACCCTTGACGGCTGTGCTGACATGAGTTTGGTCAGATCCGCTAGGTGCCCCATCTTTGGATAGCCCAAAATCGGCCATCTTGGCTATTAGGTTCTCATCTAGTAAAATGTTGGTGGTTTTGACATCGCGGTGGATGATACCCTGAGTAGTCCCGGTGTGGAGGTAATGTAATCCACGAGCAGAACCGATGCAAATCTCGAGTCTCTGCTTCCAAGTGAGGTGGGGTTGGTCCTTCCCATAGAGATGGTCTCTAAAAGGTCCATTGGCCATGAACTCGTAAACCAGGATCATTTCAGAGTTCTCGTCACAGTAACCTATCAAAGACACGAGATGGCGATGTCTCAGCTTGGAAAGCATCTGAATCTCTGTGTTGAACTCATTGATCCCCTGCTCGGATTGTGGGTTGCCTCGTTTAACGGCTACTTTAACCCCATCATCAATCTCAGCAAGATAGACATTACCGAAGCCTCCAACACCAATAATTTCATTGGGATCCCAGTTCTTGGTAGCTTCTTGGAGCTCGTCCAAGGAGAAATACCGGCCTAATCCGTTAGTTGAGGAAAAGAATTGGCTCTTTCGGGATCCTAAAGAAGTCTTGCTATTCGACATGAAGCTAGTGTCTCCAGCATGAAGTGGAAGCAACCAAGAAGAGAAACTCTTGCTCTTTTGCCAATCCTGAGGCCTTTTTCTCCACTTAACAGCTATTGCACCCAAGCCAACAAATGCTCCAAACATCATAGCAAATCCAACTGCTGCGACTGTGCCTCTAGCACCCGGATTACCATTATCAGCTCTTTGACCGTTGACACCAAACTCTCCGTCAAGGCTTCCCACGGAGTTGTTCATCTTTAGAATCTCAATGCCATTCAGAAGGGCGTTCTTTGTACCAACATCTTCTTTCATTGGCCCAAGCTGAATGGTCAAGGGGTCCAATGTTGATACCATGCTTGAGTTCACCACAAAATCTGCAAAATAAGCAGCCGATAACCCCCCGGCTACTGTCGTTAAATCAAGCCCTGTAATGCCCGGCATGCCGTTAATGAACACATTGAAGTAAAGATCATTCTCAGATTTGCTAACTATATCTGCAAAATGCAAACGCACAAGGTATTGGAACGAGTTATCAATCTTCATTTTCCATGTGATGTTGAAATTTGGTACCTGCATTACAAATCACAATTCACGTATCACAATTCAGTCCGTCCAACAGGTCCCTCACTAATGCAAGTATCTTCAAAGACACCGTTACACATATAAGGCACATATAGGCATATATATTCGAACAAACTTAACTGTACTAGTTACCTACCGCAACATTGGCATCAGCCATCTGCGTGGCAGTGGCATATATGGTAGGCGGAGCAATAAGCGGAGACTCTCCCTCCGGGTAGGTGATGACATTGGGCTGAACGGAGACGTCACTGCCAGTAACTTTAGGATCAAGGTAAGCCTTATCGGGGTCCCAACTTCTGGCCAGCGTATCATTTTGTGGTGTGACGGATGGTCCACCAACATTTAGTCTGTAAACGGTTTGGTAGGCGACGTTTGCGAGGCCAGAGTAATCAGACTTAGGAGAAACTGTGGTGGCGGAGTCAGTGATGAGCATATCAGGTGCAGATACAAACTCAATGGCATTGATGAAAGCAACGCTCCCTTGAGCAGGTTCGAAAGTGAGGGAGTAACGCTCGGTGGTGACATTAATGAGATACTCCCGGAGGGTGTAGGTGGCATTGGGGTCAATGAGGAAGTCGTGAATGAGGACGAGGTTGTTGCTAGTACTCACTTTGAAGCGTGCGTTGTTGAGATTAGGTTGAGCGTTGGGGACAGGTGCGAAATGAAGCCGAATCCAATGCCAACCAGGCCGGGTTACGTGGAAGGTGTAAGTGGCTAAGGATTCAAATACTTTCGCAGATAGGTAAATGGGAGAAGGGACATTGTTCTGGTTGTTGTTTCCAGGGAAGGATACTTGGATGTCACGACCGTTGTAGGATAGGAAATTGCTCGTTTCCTTGTCCGATAGAAACACACGGTTGCTTCTGAGGGTGGTGGAGTTGCTTGATCCGCAATCCAGGAGGATGTTGTCAGGCGGGGTGAAAGCGTTTGATTTCGCGGGAGCATTTACGACCGCAGCGAAAACAACAACATGGTCGGACAAGAAGAGTATGAGGAGGGCCAGGAGACATGGAAGGCGAGATGGTGAGATTTCCATTTCTCCAGTTGCCCCTAGCTATTTTTTTGAAAGAATGTTCAAACTGCTACTACTACTACTACCATTAATTGATCAATTTCTCTCATACACAGACACACAGCCATTCTGTTGTAACCTTTTGTTGGTGATCAATAAATTTTGCCCTTTCCAAAACAAAGTATCGTGGATTTCCACTTTTCTCGCATTTACCTTCCTTCTTTCCCATTTTTCATTTCCATCCATTCTATGTTTAGTAAAGTAAAATAAAGTACTACTGTGCCGTTGTTCCATTCCATAATATTGCGCCTTTTTTTTTTTTTTTCCTCCTTTTTCAATTTTCATCCTATTTTCTTTCCTTTTTAATTGATGGTCTGCAATCACTCGAAATTCTATATGGCACAATGGAAAATAGAATTTTAGTTTTTTCAAAAAGAATAAACTCCAAATTGTAATATTCCATAGCATTTTAAGGTCCCGCCTTAAGTAATTATACTCCCATACAGTAATAAATGACGTAATATTAGATATGTATGTATGTATGTTTTTCATTGATGCAAAATATTTATCTTAAGTTGTCTATGATAGTGACTTAAACTTTTGAGTGATGAATATATCTTTTAGATTCCGTGTAATTAGTAGATGATCTATATGTGAACCTTCTTGTTTCACCCAAAGCATCTCTAACTTATCAATTAGGTTCGAAGCTTGTTAACATGAAACTTTTGCTACTCCTGTACTATCCTCTTCCGGAATATCATCCTCCGCTTCTTGTCTAATTGATATGATGATTTCCTTTATGTTAAAAATCCACAATTTGTTACCCCCTCCCTCCCGCATCTTGTCTAATAGATATTTTTACTTATTTGTTAATATATATATATATATATATATATATATTTAAAATACATATGATAAAATTTTATCATAAAAGTTAGTAATTTTATATAAGAAATATAACATTTAAGTTATGCATGTAATTTTTGTTTAGATATAAATATTTTTTTTAACACAAAACGCTAGTTAGGAATAAACTCGTTATAGAAATATTTTTTCAGGTCACGTATGATTCTATATAGTTTTTACTTATAGTATATCAGTAAAACAAGCAACATTAGGCAACACAGGAAGCCCTGAAATAGCCAAAATCAGCCTCGCAAATTGACAAGAATTAAAAACATGGCCAATAGTCTCTTCAGCCTCCAAACGCGCTGGACAAACTGGATCAACATTCATTTTTCGTTTAATCAAATTAACAAGTACCGGAAAACCATTAGTAAGAGGACACAAAAAGATTGTTAGGAAGTTATTAACGCATCGAAGGGAGAAGTATATTAAATACTAGTAGTAGTTTGATACTCCATCTCTTTCTTTTAAAATTTTCCATTTTGACCGGAAGTTAATTTCCGTCAACAATTCTTTGGACTGCGCAACCGGAGTAAATCGCAATTCCCGCTAGTTGAACCGTTGGATTGCCCTGAGAATTTGACAGCACATGAATATGGAATATGAACGGTGGAGATCGGATTCTACCTTTCCGTGCTTCACCCATTTGATGTTCAGGTTATAGTTCGCCATCATCGAACCTTTGTTAGTCGACTACCAGGTGTGGTTTTTCCGATCTCTGTCTTTCTTGGGTTGTACATCTTCGTTGATGTCCAGTTTGTTTTTGAATTTTCAAATTAAAAATTAGCTTTAGTGGAGGAATTGGGGGGAATTTTGGAGGAGGAAGGAAGCGACGAGAAGGAAGAAGATGAAGGGGAAGACCGAGTCGACGTCAATATCGGAGCTTTGAAGCTTTCGATCGCTTTTAATGGCGGAAAAGAAAGCAGAGGCGAGTCGAAGAAGAAGGACCAGACTGATGGGTTGGACCAGAATTTCCTGTCGAACTGAACGATCTAGGAGAGCAAGCCGATTTACCGGGCTGCGAAAGCGGGAGTGGCGCACTGAGCGCGAAGACGGGCGAGTGTGAGTGTGTGCATCATACGCGTCAGCTGACTATCACAGGAGACGTGCCAGAATGACGTGTGAGGGCGCGTGGGACCGAGGATCGGCGCGTGAAGGGGAGCAGGGAAGGGCAGATGACGTCGGGTAGCTTTGGCGAAGGTGACGAGACAATAATTTAGAGTCTCATCGTACGTTTTTTAACGTATTTTGTTAGTCTTCATTTGTGTTTTTAGTGTTTCTTGTGAGCTTTTATGTGTTTTCGTGTTTTAGTTGTGTTGTACAGATGTTTTTGCGTTATTAGGTGGAAACCGGAGGATAAACGATCCATTCTAGTTGTCACACTCGAGCTACGAAGGCTCAAAACTCCAAGTAGAAGGCCCCAAAATCGATTCCAATGAAGAACAGAGTCTTTTTGGCTGAACAGCAAATCAGTCGCGACTGGTTTCAAAACCGGTCGCGACTGATTCGACAGAGAAGGGAAGAAAAGCCTGCATAGCAAATCAGTCCCGACTGGTTTCATAACCGATCGTGACTGATTCGACAGAGAAGGAAGAGAAAACCTGCACAACAAATCAGTCGCGACCGATTTCAAAATCGGTCACGACTGATTCGACTCTCTGAACAACTTTTAGTCGATTCAAACTAGAAGAGAGACATATCTTTTTCTACTCTTTTTAGAATTTTACACTCTCAAGCAAGAACAAACCTGTTAAGCTCATTCAAGATCTTCATAAAACCCCAAATTCAATACGCTCGTTTCAAACCTTCAAATCATTTTGGTTAAGAATCAATCGTTTGACAATCGATTGATTTCACTACTTCTAGATTTTCAATGATGTCTTGGTTAAATTGAATTTGTGCTTTTCTGGACAATTAATTGTGACAAACGTATGAACGATAGGTTTAACTCTGTATTCGATTTCTCTTAATTGCTACTATGTTCATTATTTCTCTTCTTTGATCAAACTTTCTGCATATTTACTTAGTTTTATCAACTGTGATTCTCAAACACAAACCAATCAATTGTTTCTTTGTAAACTTTTACGTTTGAACACTTTAAACGCTAAATTTCCTAGTTAACTCCTCGAGAACGATCTCGTAGTTAAGGCTTGTTTACTCAACACTACTTTAGCTACTTTTGCTTCTTCAAAGAGTACTAATTTGAGAACATCAAATTTGGCACCGCTGCCGGGGAGTTAACTCCTACTGCAATGTTTTAGAGTGTTTAATTGTTTCTGTTTGCTTGCTACTATTTGTGTTTTGAGTTCCCTGGACTAACAGATTCTAAGCTTCAGTTGAGATTTTCTGTTTACAGACTCCTAGAATGTCGAAATACATTGACTATTGTACCCCCTCTCAAGGGGCGAAAGGGCCTACTATTCTACTGGATGAGGAATCCAGAGCTTATGAGTTTCAGGATGAATGGTTCTACACGATGTGACATTTTTCTGGGAGGCCTGGAGAGGACGCGATCGGGTTTATCTGGAACCTTACACATGCAGTCCGGAACTTGCCCAAATATGAACTGAGTGAAGATAAAGTGATGGCAAGGACATTCCTTTTTACTCTGAAGTATTAGGCTAGAGACTAGCTACTAAGCCTACCTCCTGGCTCACTGAAGACATGGGATGAAGTGGTTAAGGTCTTCTGTCGAAGATTCTTCCCGCATTCTCTAACTTTAGAATTGAAGCGGAAGATCACCGAGTTTGAGCAAAGGCGGGATGAGAGGTTCAATAGTGCATGGGAATTGTTTTCTGACTTACTGAGGGAATTCCCACACCATGGATTTTCTGAGTATGAAACGACCATGTACTTCTATGAGGGGCTGGATCATATCAAACTGCAGTAGACTTGCTGAGCAAAGGGATAGCTGAGAAGACACCGACCGAACTGAAAGAGCTTTTCGCTCAAATGGCTAAGAGCGTTATGATGTAAACAGACGCTAGGAAACCCAAGGAGCTGGAAATCCAAGTTCAGACTATAGAGGAAGAAGAGATAGACAAACTAATCAGAGAGCTGTCCGAGTTAAATGAAGAAACTTTAGACTTCATGTTGTCCACACAATATGACCTCCAATAGCTAAACAAATAGTAATTTAGCGACGGTTAGCCTTATCCGTTACAAAGTTTGTTTTTTAATTTTTTTTAATTAGTCAACAGACAGTTTAACGACGGATAAGGCTATCCATCGCTAAATTTAGCGACGGATAGTCTTATCCGTCGCTAAAATCGGCAGAAACCTTAATATATATCCCCCATTCCTCTTCCTCCCACCACCACTTCCCCACTTCCACCACCACCCTCCTTCCTCCCACCACCACCCTTCCACCACCACCTCCGCACCACCACCACCTCACCACTGCCACCACCACCTCCACACCACCACCACCTCCCCACTTCCATCACCACCACTCCACCTACCATCCACCACGAGATCTCCCTCACCACCACCACCACCAACTCCCCACTGCCACCACCACCTCCGCACCACCACCACCTCCCCACTTCCACCACCATTGCCACCACCATCACCACCACACCACCACCACTCCACCTCCCATCCACCACGAGATCTCCCTCCCACTGCCTCCTACCACCACACCATCACCACTACCTCTGTCCCTCCGCCCGATTTGTCAAGATCTCGTCCGATTCGTCAAGATCTCGTCAAGATCCACCTAGATCCGTTGAAATTCATGAAGATCGATCTTCTTTGTATTATTGATAAAATTGTATTGTATTATTGATTATTGGATATTGAATATTGTATTGTATTATTGAATATTGGATATTGAATTTTGTATTATTGAATATTGTATATACAATATTGTATATTGTTGATTTATTGTATATCCAGTTTTATAGATAAAATTGTAACATCTCGGCTCATCTCCAAATAATATGTAGGTAAATGCAAGAAACCTAGATAAAACTGGATATTTATCCGTCTCGTCTCCAAATCTACAGATTTATGCATTTAAAAAAAAAATTATCCATCTCTAATTAATTTTTCGTCATTAAACTGGACAGGATTTTGGAATTAAAAAAAATAAAAAATCAGCTTATTAGAGACGGATAACTATCCGTTACAAAAGGTCAAAGAAACTATCCGTCGCTAAATCCGTTACTATTTAGCGACGGATAGTTTACCCGTTACTAAACTGTTTCTGACCAAGAAAATTGAGACGGGCTTATTATCCGTCGCTACGGATTTAGCGACGGATCGACATCCATTTAGTAACGGATCTATCCGTTACTAAAAAATTGTTTTTTTTTGTAGTGAACGCTATCCTCGCCATGCTTGCAAAAGTCAATATTAACCTGCCACTGCTGGAGCTGATAGATAATGTCCCAGCTTATGCCAGATTCTTCAAGGATTTGAATGCCAACAAGAGGAAGTATATGGCTAATGAAAAGCTAGTTCTGCCTGAAATCGCCAACTCGGTGGTAGGTCTTCCGGTTAAGCAGAAGGATCCCGGGAGCTTTATGATCAACATTCAGATTTAATAAAGTGGCGAAAGGGATGTTGGATCTCGGAGCTAGCATCAATCTGATGACTCACATTCTTTACAAAGAATTGGACCTGGGAAAGCTGAAACCTGCAAATATGACAATCCAGATGGCAAACAGGACATTGGAGAGACCCCTGGGAATAATAGAAGACGCATTGATCAGGGTTGACACATTCCTGGTACCAGTCGACTTTGTGGTACTGGCTCCTACGGAAAGTTGTTCGAGCAGCAAAGGGCATGTGATACTCCTGGGGAGACCCTTTATGAACACTGTGAAGATGCAACTGGATGTGGCAGAGGGAAAGATAGCCATGGAGATTTGCGGAGAGAAGATCGGCAAGGACGTGATGCCCACACCAGGTAAGTCTAATGCTTATTCAGCAGAAGAGTGCAACTTTGTTTCTGAGGTAGATGTAGAATTTGATGATGATTTTGACGATATTATACACTCTACCTATCTTGAGCACCCTACTGCTGATAAGTTGGAGTCTGACCTTACCCTTTGCTTTGGTGATAATCTGTTAGGGGAGGAAACCTGTGAGATAGTCTGTTCTCTTGAATGTGCTGAGGAAATCTTTGGGGGAGAAACAATATACATTTTCGTAGAGTCCGAGAAGGGGGACATGATAGAACCACCCAAACCGGAACTTAAGGAACTCCCTTCCCACCTTAAGTACACCTTCTTAGGGGAAAATGAGAGCAAACATGTGATAATATCCTCCAGTCTGAAAGAGGAGGAAGAAACCCAGTTGATTGCGGTTCTCAAAAGGAACTATGTAGCCATAGGATGGAGTATATGTGACATTAAGGGGATCAGTGCCACTTGCTGTACCCACAACATATTCCTAAAAGAAGATGCCAAACCTGTAAGACAACCCCAGCGTAGGTTGAATCATGTACTTCAGGAAGTAGTGAAGAAGGAAGTTCTGAAACTTCTAGAGCACGGCATGATATATCCCATAGCCGATAGCAAATGGGTGAGTCCTGTCCATGTGGTACCTAAGAAATCCAAGGTGACAGTAGAGGAGAACGATAAGGGAGAGCTGGTTCATGTGAGGAAAACTACTGGGTGTCGTATGTGTATAGATTACAGGAGACTTAACGCAACCACTAGAAAAGATCACTTCCCTCTACCCTTCATCGATGTGATGCTTAACCGACTCGCAGGACGAGATTTCTATTATTTTCTTGATGCTCTCTCAGGTTTTTACCAGATTCCGATAGCTCAAGAAGACCAGGAGAAGACGACTTTCACCTGCCCGTATGGGACCTTCGCGTATTGTCGGATGCCCTTCGGGCTGTTTAACGCCCCAGCCACTTTCCAGAGATGCATGCTCTCCGTCTTCTCCGACATGGTGCAGGATTTTATAGAGGTATTCATGGATGACTTCTCTCTTTTGGAAACTCTTTTTCTGACTGCCTTGCTAAACTAGAGCTTGTTCTTAAACGTTGCATAGAGTGTATTCTTACACTTAGTTGGGAGAAGAGTAATTTTATGGTTACTGAAGGGATAGTTCTAGGGCATGTGGTTTCGAAACGTGGGATAGAAGTAGATAAAGCAAAGCTTGATGTGATTATGAAACTCCCACCCCCTACCTCTGTTAAAGAATTTCAATCTTTTCTAGGACATGTAGCATTTAATAGTAGATTCATCCAGGATTTTTTCAAAACTGCTAAGTGTCTTAGTAATCTGCTGAGTAAAGATGTGCCTTTTGTTTTTGATGAAAAATGCTTAGAGGCCTTCAATTTACTCAAAACAAAAGCTCATTTCTAAATCTATTGTCATGGCCCATGATTGTTCGATACCCTTTCAGATCATGTGTGATGCTTCTGATGTTGCTATAGGGGCAGTCTTAGGTTAGAGGGTCGATTGGCATTTTCATGTGATTTATTATCCCAGCAAGACCCTGAACGAGGCACAGGTAAACTACACCACTACTGAGAAAGAATTCCTGGCTGTCATGTTTGCCCTGGATAAGTTCAGGTCTTATTTGAAGGGATTCAAAGTAGTGGTGCATACTGACCACACTGCCATTCATCACTTGATGGCCAAGAGCGATTCTAAGCCTAGTGATTAGGTGGATTCTAATGTTACAGGAGTTCGACTTCGAAATAGTTGACAAATGCGGTAGGGATAACTTGGTGGCGGACCATTTATCATGCCTTTACCCCTCTGTAATTAGTCCTTCTTTGCCTATTCCTGATAACCTCCCTGATGAGCATCTTTTTGCGGTTTGGGAGGAACCTTGGTTTGCAGATATTGTGAATTACCTTGCCACAAGTACCTTTGCTTTTAACATGTCTTCGCAGGAAAAGAAGAACTTTGTCACTCGTTGCAGGACTTACTTCTGGGATGATCCTTACCTTTTCAAGGCAGGGAAAGATGGAATGATGAGAAGATGCACTCCTGAAGAAGAAGTTGAGAGCATCCTGAAATTCTGCCACACAATGCAATGTAGTGGACATTACAGTGGCGGAAAAACAGCCTTGAAAGTGCTCCAATCAGGTTTTTTCTGGCCCTCTCTCTTTAAGGATGCCCATAAATTTTGCATTAGTTGCGATCCCTGCCAGCGTAATGGGAAAATTAGCAAGAGGAATGAGATGCCCCTTACTAGTAATCTAGTAGTGGAACCTTTTATGTGTGGGGCATAGATTTTATGGGACCATTCCCTAAAAGTAAAAACTTCGAATACATTCTGGTAGCTGTTGATTATGTCACAAAATGGGTGGAAGAAATTCCTACCTGGACTACTGATTCGAAAGTTGTTGTCTCTTTCCTTGCCAAGAATATTTTATGCAGGTTTGGCACTCCCGGGGTAGTCATAAGTGACGGAGGGTCGCACTTCATCAATCGATCATTTGCGAGCCTACTCAAGAGATATGGGGTGCACCACCGTGTAGCCACCGCTTACCACCCGCACACATCAGGTCAGGTGGAAGTAAGTAACCGACAGATCAAGAACATTCTGGAGAGTATTAAAGCCGAACCGAAAAGACTGGGCAGATAAGCTTACTGATGCCTTGTGGGCATACCGTACTAGTTTCAAAATTGTGATTGGCACCACCCTTTTCAAGTTAGTGTATGGGAAAGCATGCCATCTTCCGGTGGAGCTGGAGCACAAAGCTGACTGGGCAATTCGAGCATTGAACCTCGACATGGAGAAAGCCGGAAAGGAGCGCCTACTCCAAATTTCTGAACTGGAAGAACTCCGTAACGATGCATGTGAGAATGCACGGAACTACAAGGCCAAAACCAAGGAGTACCACGATAAAGGTATATTCTGGAAGGATTTATCCCCAGGTATGAAGGTACTATTATTCCATTCTCGACTTAAGTTGTTTCCAGGAAAACTTTGATCGCGATGGGATGGGCCATATGAAGTGGTTGAAATGGCACCACATGGTGCTGTTGAACTCTTGAACCCAACTGATGGCACCACCTTCAAGGTGAACGGACAGCGCGTTAAGCCTTATGTGGAAGGAATCAAAGAAAGACTAGAGGAAGAGGTTGATCTTACAGAACACCCGCCACTTGATGCAGAAGAGTAGTACTTGACTAGAAACGAGTACAATTTTGTAAGGTGTTCTCTTTTCACTTTCTCTTGCTTAGGGACAAGCTTCTCTTTGTTTGGGACAGATTTCATCCTGTCTGTGTTCCTGTTTCTTTTGTGTTTTTGTGTCTTTATTTTGGTTTATATTATACATTCCTTCCTCCATAGTCCTTTTCGTTGAGTCTGAGTAAACTTCTAAGTCGGGCTTTCATTGCTAGTGATAAACCTGCTTGATGCTTACGCTTTGAGTGATTACTAACTATTAGTCGGAGTAAGGAAAAAATGTTATAAGTTCGTTTCCTTTGTAAATAGGAAGTCTGGTTAGTTCTGTGGTCTAAAAGCCTATGAGGAGCCTATCTTGCCGATGAAAATTTTTTGTACCGGCCTTAATTTGTGTGATTTCTGGGTTGAGAAATCTCTTTAAGTTATTGCGCCACTTCATACTTATGTGTACTCATATTAATTGGGGATGATGAACGACATGTTCTCTTTTTCAATTTTTCTCTACCAATTAAACCCGTTCTAAAGAAATGGTTTGGTGAGGGGATTTTCTATCTGTGCGACTATAACTTGAGTTGTTGTTGCATTTTTGCTGCTTCCCAAGTTGACTAAATTTGAGTCTCGGGGTGGATCTGTGGTCTTAATTGATCACTGTTAGTCGTGTTAAGCGTGTGATGTGACAATGAAATGTGTGATATTTCATGCTTTTTAGACCATCTTTTTTGCCTTAGATTCAATATTTGTATCATTTTATGGT
Source organism: Plantago major (assembly GCA_026545765.1). Taxonomy (NCBI): domain Eukaryota; kingdom Viridiplantae; phylum Streptophyta; class Magnoliopsida; order Lamiales; family Plantaginaceae; genus Plantago; species Plantago major. Next base: position 79,476,003 of record CM048839.1, on the reverse strand, counting down.
CAATTACCAACTTCGTGTGTATTTTGTAGGTCATGATCGCGTTTTTGAGAAAAAACAAGATTTCAGGCGCCAAAACGACATAATTATGCGAAATCGAGAAAGTTAAGCAAATACGCCGAATTGACCATTGCACAAAGTTCGAGGAGTCAAAATATGTCATACGACCAACCAATGCGAAGATTATTGAAGATGCAAAAACATTGTAGAAGACCACTTTTCGAGGAAACGAAGTTACGAAGCCCGAAATCGAAGAACAAAGAAGAACATACTGAACCTGCAGAAATACTGCAGCCGTCAATCGCATGATGAAGGCTACATTTGGTAATGGGCCTTTTCACGGCTCAGTTTGAGCCAGCCTTTCTAAACCTTCCTTATTGAAGAATGGCGGCCAGAGCAAGAAATTTCAAGTATAAATAAGACCTAAGGGGTCTCATAATTCTACACCACTCACACAGCAAGCTCTCGAAAGAGAGGACCAGTCCTCGGGGAAGTGAAACCCCAAAACCGCTGGCCGTGAGGCACCCTCTAGAAGCAGCACGAAGACATCAGAGATTAAGCTTCTTCTTCTTCTTCTTCTTCTTCTTCTTCTTCTTCTTCTTCTTTTCTTTCTTGTTTTCGATTTATGTCTGTAGAATACTATGAGTAACTAACTTTTTCTTGTAAAGGTGAACCGCCGTAACTCTGCTTTTGTTACTTCTTTATATACCGTGATATATTAATTAATTAGTTTTAAAATGTAATTTTTTACTTGTTCTTTATTCGTCAGACTCTCTACGTGGGAAATCCTTACTAACTACGACTTGGTAACGTGTCTGAAAAAGTGACGAGATAGTCTGTTGAGTCACACAACGCATTGTTGGTATAAGTGAAGGTGTCTGGATTAACTATGACTTGATCATTTTGGCATGTTTCTTTGCAACCTGTAGACGGCTAGTACGTTGTTTGATTCTAAGTAGTTGGGAGTAGCATAGCAGAGGGAGGTCGGAGATCATTTGCAATTTTCCACCATCGAATACATCACATCAATTAGGGTTTACTACGATCTAATCATCTGTTCTGCAATCATTCTGTTTACTTTCTACATACAATCTAAATACGATATTTGCTTGTTCCTATGCCAAGTGTCCGTGGAGAACGACACCCCAAGTCAGCTTTCCGCTATAACTGTGGATTTGAAGACTTCCGACATAAATAAATTTAATCTTTGATTGTATTTAGGGATTACAGGTTTTACAACAAAATTAAAGTCTCTGAGTGCACATCAAAATTTGGCACTGCTACCGGGGACACTTGACATCTCAAGCAAGTTTCAATCGTCCGAGATAAGTTGAAATCTTTCCTTTGCTTTTAATGTACACACTGTCTTTTATTCCGTATAGCATAAACCAAAAAAAAAAAAAAATTATATATATCCTATGGGAATCGATCTCCACAGCAAAAAACCCAAAAATATTTTTTTTTTCAGTATTAGTTTGTTTTCTTATTAAAAAATCCAAAAACACATAACTTTAGATTCGTATCTGCAAAGGTTTGTCTGTTAGTCTTTATGCAAGGCAGGAGAAGTGCGGGACCGCCAGTAGTACCGTTTAAAGATGACATAAATAAACTTAAAAGGCGAAAATTGCCTACTACCATCATGGAGTCATCTAGCAACATCAGTGGAGAGGAAAATAGCAATGACAATCCATCTAGGAATACCGCAACTTCTGAACTTGAGCAACTGCTTAAGATTCAATTGGATATCCAAGCTGAGAGAGAAGAGCTGGAACAGGAAAGTCTAAGGATAGTCGAGGAAAGATTGAGGTTAGATGAGAACCGAAAAATGGATAACTACACAAGGGTAGAACTGGTGGACGAAGACGACGGACTCATGCGCGACTATGTTATGCCAAGGCTTACACCGCATGACTCGAGTATCTATTTGGAGTGGATTGCGAGAGAATATGATCTGAAAGGAACTCATCTGAACCAACTACCAAACTTTTACGGGAACCCAACTGAGGACCCGATGCACTTTATGAGGGAATTCTACGCAATAGTTGGAGGTATACCATTGAATGGGCTCACGGAATGTCAACTTAGAAGAAGGGTTTTCCCTAGCTGCCTTAAGGACAAGGCAAAGAACTGGCTTATCTCACTACAGCTAGGCAACTTGACTACATGGGACGAGGTTTTCAATAAGTTTATGCTCAGATACTTTCCATTGAAGAAGACATCCGACCTGAAGAGCCAGATCCAAAACTTCAACCAATTTGACGTAGAGACCTTTCACGAAGTGTGGGAAAGATATAAGGATCTACTTGACAGATTTCCAATGCACTCTTACGCGCTGTTTGACAAAGTCAACAACTTTTACAAGGGAATTGACTTTATCAGCCAAGCACTCATCGATGGAGCATGTCAAGGAAACCTGCTAGATGCACCCCCGAGAAGGATTTGGGAGGTGTGCGAAAACCTTAGTGAGAACTCTATGCAGAAAGGACGAGGAAGAAGGGTGGCTACTAAGGAGGTAAGAGCAATCGAGGAAACTCCTTGGAAACATATTAATAGGAGAATTGAAGCCATAGAGATGAGGATGGGAAGGAAGGAGGCTGTGAATGAAGAACCGATGGAACCGACACAACTTGAAGAGGCACACTACATGAAAGAGTCAAGGAAATTGAGACGGAGAAACCAACCGGTAAACAGCTTTATCCCCCAACACCCTCTTTTATCATGCCGTACTGGATCTAGCTTGAACCCACCCGAAATACCACCTAGACACCTACTTAAGATTCAACTGTTCCCACACCACCACTAATGCCTTCACAAAACCTGCTCAAACCATCCTCCATGGAAAAAAGATAGATACTATAATGAAGGAGATGGGAGATATCAGAAAATTTTTGAAGCAGCAAGGTGAGTTTACCGCGAGGACCAATTCATTTATCGCCAATACTGAGGATAACTTCAGAAGAACCGATAACACCTTGAGAGGAATGGAACTGAAGATTGGTCAACTCGCCAAGGAAGTAGGGGAACCACAACATTACAAAGACAAGCTGCCGGGTCACACCGAGAAAGCTATGGTGATTGTTGAAGCTATCAAGGTAACAGGAATCGAAGGAGAAAACCATACTACATCTGAACGATAGAACCCTGAAGGGACACAAGGTAAAGACCTCAAACCTTGTCCTACAGCATTCGGGTGTGACATAATCTCTCCTACCGAAGAAGAAGAAAGGGTTAAACAAATCTTACCAAAGAAACCCGACCCTGGAGCTTTCAACATAAATGTTGTCATCAAAGGGAAAATAGCCACAGGAACCCTGGACTTAGGAGCCAGCATTAATATGATGCCACTCGCCGTCTACAAGAAACTCAACTTAACAGGAATGGTGGAAGCAAGAACCGGCATACTGGTCGCCGATGGCTCTACTACAACTGCCTGTGGCAAGATACATAATGTGATTACTAAACTGGAGGGGCTCGATATTCTAGTGGATTATCTCATCATGGATTGTGAAGACCCGGAAAATGATACCATGCTTCTGGGAAGACCGTTTATGGACACCACCAACACCATCATCAACGTGGCAAGAAGGGAGATTTCGATGAATATATCGAATCACCGGATAGTAATGGGGATTCTGAGCGAGACTTTGGAGGAAGCAAAGGCAGCAAGGATCAATTTCGCCACAGGAGACTGGTGGATGGACACTGAAGAAAAATTGGTGGTTCCTTTGAAATATTTGCTAGCACCGACGAATCTGTTCAAGACATACTGGGAAACAGAAGTGGAATCAAACGAAAATACTCTTCCATCGATCCCCGACGAGTACTTTGGGTCGGAGGACGATAACTGAAAATGCAGATCCCCCAAGGGCGACGGTGAGTGGGATAGTCTAAGGGAGAACAATGACTACTTAGAATTCACTTTCCATATCGACGAGGATCCGGAGTTGGATGAGAGGAAGAAGAAATGAAACGTTGGATGGAGGATCGGAGCTATGCAACAAAGGAATGGATGGACAAGTGCTTCAACGGGATCGAGGGTCTAAACCTCGACAAATAAGCCATCAAGAAAACAAGGGTCGAGCTATAAGACCTAAAACAAGCGCTTCTTGGGAGGCAACCCAACGCCACGTTTAATTTATGCACTTGCATTCACGTTTCGTTTCGTTTTTTGTTTTTCACGTTTTCTGCACCAAAAATCTTTTCGAAAAAACTTTTTTCATTTTCCTCATTTATTAGTTTAGAATCATATTTGCATTTCAAAAAAACAAAAAAATAAAAAAGAATCAAAAATACGCGATTTATCGCGTTTGAGAAGGATGATGAATGACCTCACTGGTTGCTACCGATCGCTTGCAGCTCACTCTCTCCCCTTTTAATTCCCCTATCTCGATTTTCTTCTCCCCCCACTTCATTTTTCTTCCAAACTCTTCACAAACTTCACATTTTGCACTTACCCATTGCATTCTTAGCTTATACATCCATCAACAACATCAAGTAAGTGATCTCTACTCTTGTACATCTCAATTTAATCTTCATTATCAAGTTTAAATCCTTAAACTCTTTGATTGCACTTTCTTCATGCTTCTTTGGTGCTTTGCAATTATATGCTTCATTTGATTGACAGGGGTGTTAATTGTTGATGAGAATACATGCTTACTAGTAGAGCTTATACATGTTATCACTTGTCTTGGTAGAGATATGTCAATTTGCTAGAGAAATTGAGAGTTTTTGTTCATGCTCACCAAGTGTTTGATGAAATGTCTCAATGAAACAAATTCTCTTAATGACTTCTTTCTCTTTCGATCACATGCTCGTATGGTTATTACTTGATGATTGATGATTAGGAAACATACTTGCTAAGTCATATGCTCATAGGGATGAATCTACATTTGCATTTTGCTTTCTAAATTGATACTTGACACCTTGTGAAAGTGAGCTTATGTGATTAGTTCTCGTATCGTTTTAGAGAAGCTATTGATCTTGTTACAAGATAAGACTTGATATGCATGATGTGCCAAAACACTAGATTTGGGGGAGAAGAAAATCCATGTGATTTGCATGCTAGCCTTAGAATTGATTTAGCTCAAAACATGCTATCTCACATACTTTTTGAACCAAGGTACCATGAAGAAGACACAAGTGGGAGAATCAAGCAAGAAAAGGGGAAGGCCCGGCAAGAGTGCTACTCGTCATTCACTCTCGAAGGAAGCTCAAGCATGGTTGGAAGTACACAAAAATCGGGGGGGGGGGGGGGGGTGGGGATAGTCCCCGAAAAGAACATCCAAATCAATTTCCCCTCAAGAGAGAATTTCACTTGGATGCTCACGCCATTAGATACACAAGGGTGGGGACCTTTCACCACTTGCCTTGACGGTTACAACCTCGACATAGTAAGGTAATTCTATGTGGAGTTCTTTCAACTTGAATTTGACGACCTGGATGAGGTGAGCGAGTTGCCTCCTATCACCATAAGGGGAGTCGAGTTCACGTTTGGACCTCAGACTATCAACAACTTCTATGAGATACCGAAGAGGAAGAAGAACCCAAATCTTGTGGAGCCCCCACACTCTGACTTGAGCCACACGGAAATGAATGATGTGATCCACCACTTACTTTTGAGGAACGATTATGAGGAGGACGACATACAAAGGGAGATACCATGGGAAACTGTGGCATTGATTTGGTGGGCATTGGGAGAGTCGATTACAAAACTTTGTTTCTGCCGCCCTCACCGACCAAGCCAGGTTTTGGGTACAATTTGTACGTTCAAACCTCAGACCCAGAAATCATGTATGTGGAGTTGATGAAGAGGTGGCAGTGTTGGTCTACTCAATTATGACGAGATATTATGTTGATATCGGGCGGATCATTATGGAAGAAATGCTTGCACTAAAAGGAGATCACAGGAGGAATCTCCCATTCCCAAGGTTGATAACATGAATATGTAAAGAACAGGGAGTGAAGATAAAGGAGGCAGGGAACGTGGCTTTGACTGAACCCTTCTCTATAAAAAGAGTCGAGCGGATGTTCATAAGACACCATGAAGCAATTCGGCAAGCAAGGGGCAGGAGGAACGAGCAGCAAGGAGCCTTTAATCTGAGCTAGATGCAAGCTTTCTTGGACTAGTGCCATGCTAACTGGCAAGAAGAGATAAGGCAACAAGAGGAGATGTACGCTAACTGCCAAAGGAGAGAATGGAATTCATACTTGAATTGCCTTCAAGCGCAACAAAGAACTTCCTTTATGGAAGCAAGCTATGCGAACTATCCTCAGCATAATTACCCACCTTGCTACCCTAAGCCACCGTTCCATCCGCCACCTGGCACAGGACCGAGTCAATACTATGGAAGCCAGGATGATTTCTTTACTCCACCAGCGGATGATCCTCCATCCTAGATGCATTTCTCCATGGAAGCACAACACTGAGAGGGGAGTATATTTTATTTTTTCTCTTTACTTTCCTAGTTTTTCTATATGCTCTTGGCTAGGTTTGGGGGAGGATTTCGACTGCTACTTGCTGAATTACTCGGTCTGTAATAACTTTTAAATACTCACACTTAGTAGTTTGTAGTTTAATTTCTGCTTTAGTACTAGTTTTAATTTTTATCTGTTACGTCTAAGGTCTTTTACTTTTTGAAAAAAGAGTTGATTTGTGGAAGAGTACTAAGTGTAAATTATGACTAAGATGAGGGGTTGTGGATTTGTTTTCATGCTTCGCTGCTTCGTGAATATATGCTCTGACCAAACCCGACCCATGCTACTTTGATGAGTGAGTTTACTTGCTACTCTGATTGAAGTCCTGTGTGCAACCGTTTGAACACTACTACCCTTGAGTCCTTATTTGTCAGCAACATGAATTTGATTAGTAGTTCTCACCTTTCTGAATCCTTTTCTATACCTTTCACTAACCCCACTGAAAGCTTTTTGAGCCCTCATGAAACTCTAGCATACATCCTATACATGCTTTACTTAAGCGGTAACAGCAGCCTACCGCCGAGCTTGAATGAAGAAACAAAGCAACGAGTTCCAAAGAATGGAGGAGAATCATGTTTTGATCATAATCGAGAATCGGTTTGGGGGAAAAGTAGAGAAGAAAACCCTAACCCTAGTTCGAGAAATTGGTTTGGGGGAGAAGTGGAAGATGAACATCATCGAAAGGTAACCTTGTTGGCCCTACTGTTGTATTACCGGTGCTAAAAATCACTAGCTCTTGCTCTACAAAAAAATAGAAAAGAAAGTACTAAAAAAAGCAAAGGTACAAAAGTCTCGGAGTGGATATGTGGTCTTTGTGATCACCGTTTTCGTGTTGGGCATGTTACAGATACTACCCACATACCGGCGTGGCCCTAAAAAGCTACATGTCTATGAGGGTTGATGGCATGTATACCAAACTAGCACGCACAAAAGTGCGGAATTTGGTAAAACAGACACTAACAAAAAAATGTAGAGACTAAAAGAGCCCAATGATGGCCAACCAAAAGTATACGAGTCAGTTAAACGATTGCAAAAAATTGTATGTCAAAAGAAAAAGAAAAGGAAAAAAGAAAAAAATAAAGGAGCAAGTAGTCTATGTGAATGTGAAGCAACCGATGAAGTAGTTGTGATGATGAAGGAGAAGTTGAAGATTTGTCATTGAGAGAAGACGAAGTCGATGGAAGGAACTCGGTGTCCGAAAGGATAAGTCCCCCTGAAATACCCTTTGTTCTGCCTTGCACATCTTTTAATGATGCTTGGCCAAACACTCCTCTATATTATCCTACCTATTTTACATACCAAGCCAACCTGAGTACTACTTTGATTTGTGCCTTGACTTTTGGGAGCAGGATTGCATAACGTTACCGTGAGGTAATGATTTTAAAGTACACCTAGAAGGACATTGGGTTACACTTGTAACCGCTCGCTGTAGTGAGTGATTCTTACTTGTTATTTGCTTGTTGTGGAGTAATAAAGTTGGAGTTGAAACTAAGCGAGTCAGTAGAGTTTGAAACCCTAGAAACTGGCTGCTTCTCTATGTGGTGGTTTATGCTTGTTACTTATTTCATAGTCACTTCTTAATTATCGTTATCGCCTTGCTCAAGGATGAGCAAGAAACTGGTTTGGGGGTGTGATGTGACAATGAAATGTGCGATATTGCATGCTTTTAGACCCTCATTTTTTGCCTTAGATTCAATATTTGTATCATTTTATGGTCAATTACCAACTTCGTGTGTATTTTGTAGGTCATGGTCGCGTTTTTGAGGAATTGCACGATTTCAGGCGCCAAAACGACATAATTATGTGAAATCGAGAAAGTTAAGCAAATACGCCGGATTGGCCGTTGCACGAAGTTTGAGGAGTCAAGACATGTCATGCGACCAACCAATGCGAAGATAATTGAAGATGCAACAACATTGTAGAAGACCACTTTTCGAGGAAACGAAGTTACGAAGCCCGAAATCGAAGAACAAAGAAGAACAGACAGAACCTGCAGAAATCGGACTTCTGTGGCCCACAGTCGACTGCAGTGAAGGCTCTGTTTGGTCCTGGGCCTTTTTCCTGGCCTGTCAGGTTAGAGCCCGCCTTTCTAAACCTTCCTTATTGAAGAATGGCGGCCAGAGCACGAAATTTCAAGTATAAATAAGACCTCAGGGGTCTCATAATTCTACACCGCCCACACAGAAAGCTCTCGAAAGAGAGGACCAGTCCTCGGGGAAGTGATACCCCAAAACCGCTGGCCGTGAGTCACCTAGAAGGAGGAAACCCTAGAAGCAGCACGAAGACATCAGAGACTAAGTTGCTTCTTCTTCTTCTTCTTCTTCTTCTTCTTCTTCTTCTTCTTCTTCTTCTTCTTCTTCTTCTTCTTCTTCTATTCTTTCTTGTTTTCAATTTCTGTCAGTAGAATACTATGAGTAGCTAACTTTTTCTTGTAAAGGCGAACCACCATAACTCTGTTTTTGCTACTTCTTTATATACCATGATATATTAATGAATTAGTTTTAAAATGTAATTTCGTACTGTTCTTTATTCGTTCGACTCTCTATGTGGAAAATCCTTACTAACTACGACTTGGTAACAGAACTTATATTATCCTATGTGATTTGTCTGAAAACGTGACGAGATAGTGTGTTGAGTGACGCAACACGTTGTTGGTATAAGTGAAGGTGTCTGGATTAACTACGACTTGATCCTTTTGACATGTTTCTTTGCTGCCTGTAGACGGCTAGTACGTTGTTTGATTCTAAGTAGTTGGGAGTAGCATAGCAGAGGGAGGTCGGGGATCCTTTGTACTTTTCCACCATTGAATACATCACATCAATTAGGGTTTACTGCAATCTAATCATCTGTTCTGCAATCATTCTGTTTACTTTATGCATACAATTTAAATATGATATTTGCTTGTTCCTATGCTAAGTGTCCATGGAGAACGACATCCCGAGTCAGCTTTCCGCTATAACTTTGGATTTGAAGACTTCCGACATAAATAAATTTAATCTTTGATTGTATTTAGGGATTACAGGTTCTACAACGAAATTAAAATCTCTGAGTGCACATCAGCGTGTTCCAAATACTACCACATACCGGTGTGGCTAAAAGGCTATATGTCAGTGACGTTGATGGCACGTATACCAAACTGACACGCACAAAAGTGCGGACTTTCAGTATAACAGACACCTGCAAAAGATTAAGATGAAAAGAGCCCAACGTGGCCATGCAATAAGCATACAAGGCATTCTTGACGATCTAAAAAATATTATGCAAATAAAAATGACGAATAATACAGAACTAGGGGAGCAGCAGTCAGCCTTTAATTCTTATTAACCGAGTCGCGTGCAAAAGTCCCTTTCGACCTGATGAATTGAGTAGATTAGCATAAGAGATTACTGGCATCTTGTGACGAAAGTCACTGCCTAGCTTTTCTTTTGAGCGTTTACCCTTGCTGGACACTTCCAGACGTGACAGAGTGGCAATTGCTATTTACCTTTGGAAACGAACTTGTTTAATTTTTTTACTTGCTTGCCCACCAACGTTGGTGAAAATTCAAGATTTTTGCATCTTTCGGGCTTACTGCTTGTGTTGGTCCAGATAAAGACAAAGTAAAAAAGGCTGGAGGGGGGGGGGGTGAATAGTCTTTTCAAACTTTTGTCGATAAAATAGTTTCTCAGATATCTGTGAAGGTATCTGATACTTATAATCAGAAAGCTGAATACTTTTGTGATAAGTGCACGTGCTCAGCAAGTATAATGTGTGTAAGCACTCAGCAAGCAATAAATAGACAGTAAGTAAAGTGCAGTAAGTAAATAACACAAAGCTTTATAGTGGTATCTGAGGGTGGCGTAATCCCTCAACTAATCCACTCGCCCTTTCTCAGGACTTGAATCCACTAAGATAAGAAGTTGAGTTCCCCTTATAAAGTCCTATCACTTGATCCCTTTTACACTAGGTTCCCAACCAAGTGTTCCCCCTGAGTTATTCTCCGGCTTCCTCAGCCAAGTACTTACTCTACTCAGTAACCTTTGAGCTATTCCTTAGTTTCCCAAACTAAGTACTTCCTATGCTCAACGCCTGTCTGGTGTTGGTTATGGTAGTTTGTCAGGTGAGCTAGCTCTTATAACTTATTCAGTTATATCAGAGAGCTCTATAGAGACAATCTTACTTGATACACTTTGCAGTGTATGGTAAGTTGTTCTTTACCGACCCAAGTCCTTGTTGTATGTTCAAGAGAATGAATCACAGATATAAGTCACAACTTGATCTTTGGATTCAACTCTTTCACAATGAACAATGCTTGTTAAGGATCAGGACACTTAGAACTTCGTGCTACTTAGAATTCAAAAGATTTAGTCACAACAGAAAGTTAGAGAGTAAGTAGGTAGAAGGCTTGTATGCTTGAAAGTATATCGCAAATGATGTTCAGTCTAAGGTGTTAAGTATGTCTTTCAAGCATTCTAAGTGGTGATATTTATAGTTGAAAATCATGCCATTTGAATAGTATCCGTTAGGCATAGTGAAATTCAAACTACTGATATCTGAAGTTAGTACGACAGTGAGCTTTGTCTCTTTACAGAGATTTCCTCTTTTGTTCAGACATCCCTGTCTGCGTAATAAATGCACTGTACTAACTTTTATCCTGTAGTCTCAACAGAATAATGCAAGCTATCTGAGGCTTTGCATATCCTTACTCAGTGAGCTTTGGGTATCAGAGACCTATAGAAATACTTGTCTTCCAAAGACACTTAATTTCTTTAAGGTATCTGAGCCAAGCATTCTGAGGAGACATTTCTCCTTAGTCTTCAACAATCTTGTGCAATCTCTTGATCTTCAATAATGAGCTCCTTCTGTTGGATGCATACTTCTTGGTCTTATTCAAAGATATAAAAATTACATTCAGAGACCTAACATTCTATACAAGATTTGCTAGACTAACATACTCTGTAAGCTTCCTATTTTACAATGTTCAAGTGAACTAAGAGTACTAGTTACCTTTCTGAACTAAGATAAGTCATTAGGGTTTACTAATCAAAATCTAAACAGATATTCCTAACAACTTGCAATGGTGGATTCGGCAGCTTGGATTTTAAACTCTTTTGTGTGTTTTTGTGGTTAGAGTCTAGGTTGTTTGTTTGCTCGAGGACGAGCAAAGATTCGGTTTTGGAGAGTTTGATGAGACAATAATTTAGAGTCTCATCGGACGTTTTTTAACCGTCTTTTGTTAGTCTTCATTTGTGTTTTTAGTGTTTCTTGTGTGCTTTTATGTGTTTTCGTGTTTTAGTTGTTTTGTACAGTTTTTTGTGTTATTAGGTGGTAACCGGAGGATAAACGATCCCTTCTAGATGTAACACTCGAGCTACGAAGGCTTAAAACTCCAAGTAGAAGGCCCCGGGATCGATTCCAATGAAGAACAGAGTCTTTTTTAACAACAAATCAATCGCGACTGATTCGACAGAGAAGGGAAGAAAAGCCTGCACAGCAAATCAATCGCGACTGATTCGACAGAGAAGGAAGAGAAAACCTGCACAACAAATCAGTTGCGACTGATTTCAAAAGCAGTCGCGACTGATTCGACTCTCTGAACAGCTTTTAATCGATTCAAACTAGAAGAGAGACATATCTTTTTCGACTCTTTTTCGAATTTTACACTCTCAAGCAAGAACAAACCCTAGTTTTGGTTCTCTTGCCATGGTTTCTCATTGATTTGACTTGTAATCGCATACTTGACATCGGATTCATACTTGGAGGTTAGATTATCAATCAATTCATTCTTTCTTTCGCAATTTCATCTCTTGTGATTGATTTCTTGGTTGTATGCTTATCCTATTCTCTTGCATGTTTAATTCGATCGTGACAATCAATATGTATGCTATAGATTCAATTATGAGTAGCTAATTCGTTAGTGAATACGGTAGTGATGTAGGATTAATCGAATTAGGGTCCTAAACTAGAATCGTTCATATGTGTTAAAGTCATTCAAGATCTTCGTAAAACCCCAAATTCAATACGCTCGTTTCAAACCTTCAAATCATTTTTGTTAAGAATCAATCATCTGACAATCGATTGATTTCACTACTTCTAGATTTTCAAATGATGTCTTGGTTAAATTAAATTTGTGCTTTTCTGGACAATTAACTGTGACAAACGTATGAACGATAGTTTTAACTCCGTTTTCGATTTCTCTGAATTACTACCGTGTTCATTGTTTCTCTTCCTTGATCAAACTTTCTGCATATTTACTTAGTTTTATCAACTGTGATTCTACAAACACAAACCAATCAATTGTTTCTCTGCAAAGTTTATGTTTGAACACTTTAAACGCTAAGTTGCCTAGTTAACTCCTCGGGAACGATCTCGTAGTTAAGGATTGTTTACTCAACACTGCTTTAGTTACTTTTGCTTTTCCAAACAGTACTAATTTGAGCACATCAGAAGGTTTGGAAGTAAGAGGACTGGGTAGGCTGCTTCTAGGGCAAGGAGGAGTTGAGGTTGAGGAAATTCAATTTCCGATGAATGAAAGATTTGCCGGAGACATTGGGGATGGGTCACTGGGGGCCGTGAATCTGGGGAAGAGAGGAGAATCCACCGGTGTCTTGGATTCGTATGAGCTATTGGATGGGCAAGGCTTGGTCGACGACATACTGGTGCCGGGAAACTCTACTGAAGGGCCGGTTATGGATTTCTTCGGCGAGATCCATCATTTAAGGTTCACAAGGATGATCAGGGGTCATCTGGCATCCATACTCGTTGATTCTGGTTCGTGTCAGAACTTTATTACCCATGTTGGGGGTAGAACTCCCCAAACACTTAATGAGTTTGTCTTGCTTTCCTTCACTTATCCGTATCCATAAGAGGCAACGGGTGAGATCCTGCACAAGTAACTTGGAGAAGGGGGGATTAGGATCCGGTTTGCTAAGTGTCAAACCGGATTTGAGACTTTACTCAAGAGCGACTGAGGATCGACTCTGTGTAGTATAAGATAATAGGATGGCAATGTGACTTACTTGATCTTGTGGGGATGTGTGCCTATTTATAGGCTATCATCAAAATGGAGGGCTTGCTAGGATTGCGCCATGTGTACAGCCATGATTGAGCCACCAAGACAAGTATTAGGCCCATGACCCAACAATGAAGCTTAGCCCATGCCAATTTTGGGCTTCAGGGGTAGATTAGTCATTGTTGGAAGGGTTGTAGAGGATTTGACTAGGTCTGCCGAGATCCCAGGTTCGGAGAGAGGGGTTCGGACGCCTGGTCCGGACCATATTTGGTCATTTAGTGAGGAAGTTATCCTGCCTGTCTAACTCTTCCGATTCGGAGTACCTAGGTTCGGACATCTCACTCTTTGGTGCCTATTTGCTTGGTTGCTTTATGAGATTGTCATGCTGGATCCGAGTAATCGTCCGTGTCGGAGGGCTTGGGTCAGAGACAGTGCTGTTTGAGTACTTGTCTTCTTGTTCCAAGGTGGTTCGGACATTGATGGGTCGGACCTAAATCCCTGAGTCGGACCTCACAGGCTCCAGATCCTTTGTTCCTTTCTTCTAAGGTGGGTCGGACCATGGTTGGTCGACCCGAATCGGACCATCGACTCGGACTATAGTGACTCGGATCCCATGGATGACTTAGGACGCCTTAGGATTCGTTCCTAGGTCCTTTATGACGGATTGGACATATTTTCGTATCAACATATGTCCCCCTAGTTTACGAGTATCTTAGTAGAAGATAGTTGTGAAACTATTAGTTTTGGGAAGCTGTTGAGGAAGTATCTGTTCCTTTAGTCCAATCCGTCCTAATGAGTTAAAAAAAAAAAGGTGTAGTTCGTACTTCGTGTGGCCACTGATTAGTCTCTCTCCCCCCCCCCCCCTTTTTTCTTTTTCTAAAACACCGTTGCCATCCGAGGGGCTGGTCCAAGAAGCACGAAGTGAAAAGAAAAGAAAAAGGGTATTTGTAAGCGAGACCAAGTTTAGGCTCGAACATCGGTAGTGTACCTTTGATGAGCTACGGTGGCGGACCGTAGGTGTCCGTCGAACCAACCTCGTGGTCACGGAAGGTCCAAGGGTAATCGCTCGAGTATACGAGGTTCCTTGTGTGGGCAAATTATGTTGGACTGATAAGCCGCTAGGCTTCCGAGAAGAGGATAATCCGGAACTCTCGTGTTGTCTGCTGCCCGAGAGTGGGATAATTGTTGTATTCGTCTATCCTCGAAGTAAATTTGTTGTACCAATTCGTCATTTCACTTGGTATAATTGTAGTATGCCGTTGGATAAACCTTGATCTTCAATTGAGATTTAATCCCGAAAAATCGTGACGGTTGGTGTTCCAAATATGACCCTCTATAAATAGAGGGGTTGGCAGTCTTCATTTCTCACCGTTAGAGAGAGAATTTTCGCATTCTAAGTATATCCGAAGCGAGCAATCAAGAGGTTCTAAACGTGTAATCTCGTACAAAATCCAGACATTTCTATCCAACCATCCGAGTCCAAGTAAGTTCACTTGTCTCGTCTTATGATTAAATTCTCTGTGTTGTCTTTCATCTTCCATTGGCTCGGATGCATGCTTATGATGTGTATTATAGTTCTAATACTCCATACGTTCTCAATGTTGACTAACGCCGAATCAGCATCGCATCGACTCGAACTAACCGCTTTGGGAAAGCCAGTAGTGTTGGCTATAAACTGACCACTTTAATATACATAAACGACCTCTCGGACTGCCATCTTAAAGCTTACGAAATTGCTTTCTCCTTTCCCTAGGATGTCCGAGAGTGATAGCCAAAATCGATCCGGTGAGGATATGACTCGGCGATATCTTTAACCGATAGCTCCGAGGAAATTGAGATCGTAGATGACGACGAAGTATTGGAGGTGGAACAAGCGCCCCATCCGAGCCGGGAAGAGCCCGAGGTAAGTTCCTTACTTCGGTTAGTTGTTCCGGATCCTGGTCCTCCGAGGCGTCGGGATTACCTGCGAGTGTCCCATGTGCAGGTTATTGTAGCGGCTCAAGAAACAAGTTCGCGAGTTATAGGAACTCGTCGCCCGGGTCGGGCTGGCCAAGAATCCGAACTCCCGGTAGAGATCCGATCCTTAATTCGCAACCTTGGTTATAATTTTAGGAGTAATCCTAATCGAGTCCCGTTCGTTCCGGATCCGCAGGAGCCGATCATCGAGGAAGTTCATGATACCTCGGAAGCACCTCCCAATTTGGGCATCTTCGAAGAAGGTGAGGAGGATCGTGTGCAAGTCGCTGTGCCTCTTCAGACTGTCGTAGAGTTAGCGTCCTCATCCGAGGAAGATGAGGCAGAAGAAGGTGTGCGGGCCCAAGATTCTGGTTCCGAAGAGGAAGAAAGTGTAAAGCTATCCGCTCATATGCTCCGTGTGGAATCTGCTGGGCAAGCAGGGCCGAGTCGGCAGATGGCTGAGGAAGAGCGTCCGGAGAGGCTGAGGAAGGGTGAGGACGTATTCCAAGTAAAGTTCCCTCGGTCTAAAGACGAGGTCACTCACCCCGATCCGGAGGGCGAGTTGAATGAGGACGGTACTTTGCCTACTTGTGCCTCAACCATCCGAGCCGAGGAAGTGGATGAGCTCCGGAGGAGATATGAGATCCCGGAGTGTGTGGAGATTCTCATCCCAGACGAATCTCATGCGTTCTACAATCCGCCTCCGGGATACATGTGTGTCCATGAGATAAGTCTCCATTGCGGGTGGCGGCTACCCGTATCGTCCGAGTTTCTGGAGATTTTGAACAGTATGGGGTTGAGTCCGCACCAGATCATCCCCAACTCCCTCGGAAATCTGATGTGCTTCGGGGTCTTATGTAAATATAAAGGCATCCCGGTCACATTCGATAATTTTCGTAAATTATTCAACATAAGTGTAAGTAATAGGAACGCATGGTTCTATACGTTCGTATGTCGCCAGGCGTACACGTTTTTTGTTGACCCCCTGTCCTCGTTGGGAATCCAATGGTTTAAGAGGTATATTTTCGTGCGGCCCGCATTGAAACCCGGCCGATCCGAAGAGGAGAGGCCCACGTGGCATTTTGAGAAAAAGTTCTTCCGAGGCAAGCTGCCAGATTGGAAGCCACCGGCACGGAACATCCCTTTGTGGATGCAAGCGCTCCATCGGAGTCAAGAGCCGGAAAAGTACTTCTTCCGAGGGCTGATATGTCAGCCTCTTCCGTACCTAGCCGGTTTGTCCGAGCCCAGCTTTTGTGATGATATGGAGGACCTGAGTAAGTGATCCTTCTTTAATCTGGGGTGGTTGCCCGATTCGGTCCGTAGCTTGTCTATTTATTCTGCAAGTGTAGCTTTTTGGTTCAACTCTCTGTCATTCGGATGTGTAGCTAGCTGGTTTTAACTCTCTGTCATTCGGATGTGTAGCTTTTTGGTTCGAGTATACGATGGCAACCATGCGGGAGTTGAAGCGTCAACAAAATGTCTTAGCAATGAAGGAGATGGCAGAGGGTTCCCGGACCCAAATTATCAAGACTTCCACCGTACTCCCGATGGAAGAGCCAAGAAATGCTGCCGTGTTCCGAGTGGAGGAATCTCGGAGAGCTGCTGCGGGCGAAGAGGCCCAAACTATCCCTACTCCGGACAAGGGTAAGGTGGTCGGATCTAAGGGCTCGAGGAAGCCTCCAAGATCCGTGTACCGAGATCCCGCCATGATCAATGATCGCAAAAGCGCCCCTCAAGGTCGAATCCTCCCGCTAAGAAAGGTAAGGGGAAGATGAGCGAGGCGCCCGAGCTGGATTCGGATGCTGAAGTTGCTCGGTTGGTTGCTGCCCCGGAGTTGGAGCGGATTTCAGAGTTGGTTGCCGCTCAACGCAAGGTAAGTAAGTGTTTTGGTTATTTTGTTATCTTCCTGCGATTCGGAGATATCTAAACGTTTGTGATATCTGTCATTTTTAGCTTGCTGCCGCTGTGGAAGCATGCTCCTTGGTAGCTGCTCGGAGGGCTACCCTAGAAGAGGATTTGGCCAAGGCTGAGGCTGCCCGGGCGATTGAAACGTCCCGGTTGAACAGCACTTCGGAGCGCCTAAAGAAGGCCATAGCTGCTAAACAGGAGGCCGAGTCGGAGACGGCCAAGATGAAAAGTGCCATCCTATCTTTGGAAACTGACTTGAAAGTGCACCAAGATAGTTTGGACGAGTTCGTGGGTGTCTCTCGGACTTTCAAGGATATGATGCTGAAAGAGCTTCTGGTGGTCCGGACAAGGGTTGCCCAAGATTTCCTTGCTTCGGACTCCTGCAAGTTTTTGTTCGAGTCGAAGTATGATGAGGCCCGTCAAGATGGGTTCGATGCAGCTGTGGACCAGTGCCGGAGGAAGGGTTGGATACCGGATGACTGCGACTTGGAGGCTGAGGGAGTGTCCGCCTTTAAGAATGGAGATGGATCGGACTTTGCTCCGGAGGGTGTCTTGGACGAAGATCTGCTCAAGTGTGAATTTGTGGAGCTGGTCTGCGACGAGTCGGAGGGCAATAAGTACAACCATGGCGGTCCGTATCTCCCACCCTTCGTCCCTCGGGTGCTTATGTCCAGTGTTTTCGTTCCTTTGGAGGATCACTTGGAACACAACCGAGACTGGCTGACTCTGCTTGGGCCTGTTCGTGGCTTCGATCGCGACCTAGACTTGATGCAGCGATGTCCGGCCTTCCTGAAAGAGGTTGAGGCTCGGAGAGAACGGAGGTTAGCCCAGGCAACAAAGAAGGTCAAGCGCCTCCGAGAAGGATCTGGGGCCCTCGGTCTCAACCTAGTTCGTCCGAAAGCGATAAAGACGGGGTATGCCCCGGGTTTTTTGTAGTAGGGTGCCTTCGGGCCTAAAAGCAATGTTGTCCTTTTTGCTCGTCATCTTTTGTTGTATAAACATATACTTGTCTTGATGAATGTTGTTGGTTCGGGCCCCTTGGTGGCTCGGAACTATTTTTGTCACTGAAATACTAATGTTGCTGTTTACATTCTTGCGCGTTTAATTTCGTATTTGCTTAGTAACTCATCAACTCTCGTAAATTCGGATAATGGGTTCGGACCCTTGAGATTCATACCGCCAGAACGTTAATTTGCCTGATGCAAATTCTCCTTTGCGGGTCTTGGGGGACGATCAACCATTGTGCCCATCCGAATCGGAATCTTTAATAGAAATAAGCCGGATCACGAACGGTTCGGAGCCACGTCTTAGAGTGACAAGGCTTGCGAGAAAGAGAATTTCCTTGTATCGTGATAAGTAGTGACGATTCGGACGTTGACTTGGTGTGTCATCCCGAGTCATACAGACTTGTGAGATAGTGAAAAGATGATCATCATTAAGTACAGGGTGACTCTATATGAATCACAGTTGCTTCGGATGTTGTTATGTCAGCCCCGAGCTTGATACGTTCGAGTGAGTAACTTAGTCAATGTGCCCGACCGTATGGATGGATTATTGGGTTGGGCCAATGGAAGCCGAAGAGCCAGGCCCATGTTCGGCCCAAGCCCATTTCCGGTGAATATGGGACATGTGTCCGCTTCTAATTGGTCCTCTCTTTCTATATATACCCCTGCTTTGTACGGCTTTTCATTAGGACATTTCTCCCTTTTATAGTAACCAAAGGTCCGGAGCTCGAGTCCGAGCGGCTGGTGAGCATGTTTATACCATCACTCTTGCGCGTGATCTTGTCCCAAGGGTTTCTCCGATGCTTCGGAAGTCTACCCGGGTTGGTTCACGGTGAGAGTTTTGGAAATTAAATTGCTCGGAAAGCCAGCCTCGGATCTTCGAGGATACGGTCCGTGCCGAGTGAGGCCTGAAATCTTTGCCAATCAATTCCTCTGATCGTCAGGCTAATCTTCTTTCTCCGGGGCTGTGGTCTATATTCGTGACTTTTAGCCCCGGAGAGGTAGATTAGCTGGATGGTTTGGGGATTTTTATACGACTGTGTTCTGAGCCTCGATACATCCGAAGCACCCCGCCCGTGGTATGTGCCCGGGGGGCGATGAGTCGGCATAGTTGGTTTGGTAGAATCCCTTCCAGTATTTCGAGGTCCGGTGTAAGATCTGCCCGAGATGTTGGAAGGCATTCTGTCAAGCCTGTTGTGTTCCGAGTCATTCGTCCTTCGGATCGAAGGTAGTGTACTTTAACCTCCACAGATTTTTGGCTCGTTCCTGGAAGTCCGTATCCGAGCAGTTCGGTTCTGTTGGTGGTTTCGTTCCAGAATTGAAGGCTCTAGGGAGCTACTTGCAATTCTGGAATGGAGTCCCAGATAGTGCCGGTCTTTTTTGGGAGTCGGATCGTTGAGAACCTCCGAAAATATCTCTTTCCGGAAGTTGTTCGTCTTACTCCTAAAGTTTTTCGTTCGAGCAATCTTGGTTTTTTTTGTGGCTACGTTCCAGAATTGAAGGCTCGAGAGAGCGACTTGCAATTCTAGAACAGAGTTCCTGACAAAGCCGATTTTGTTGGAACTCGGAACAGTTGGAGCCTCCGGAGTGATTTGGACATTCCGACTGTCCGGGCTGGTTGCCTTCCAAGTACTTTAAATCGGAGAGATTTGTGTACTATAATCCGGTAAAAGGCGATCCGAATTGTTGGAGTGTTTCTTGCTTGCGTCGGAGCTGGCTCGTTTACTTGGGAGTTGCAAAGCATTGCCTAAATGTTTGGAAAGACCTTGATTAGCACGGTCGGCCGATTCCAGTTCCCAGATAATCCGAGGTGGACTCCTGAAGTTCTAAATGACGAGCAGTTTTGGGAGCCCGCAGATGTGGGAACAATTATGCTCGGACTTAGCTAGGTTCGGGGGATCAAGGTTAAGTTAGAATAGGTACTTGCTTTTAAAGGGTAGATTGGGGCTCTTCGGACCCTAGCCTTGTAATTGCATTCATTGTTAAATAAAGTACTTGCCCTCGTCTTTGTGGGATGCTGTTTTCATCGTGTTGATCCAATCCGGATCAGTGTATGATCTAGTTTCGGATCGAGTAGTTAAACAATGTTTAACAATGTTTATGAAATCACAATTGTATTGATTTGACGGAAATCGAATTACAACTTGAGGGCTTCGAGGCCTTTTCAAAAAACAAACACAAAAAACAGATCGACAAGATAAAGGAAGGTGACAGTCGTTGTCACGCTCCTTCTCTAAGTGTAAAACTTTTGGAGATTCTTGGCATTCCAAGTTCTCTTCAAGGCCTGCCCTTGCCCATCTTCTAGTTTAAAGCTTCCATTAACTCTTGCCCCAGTAACTTTGTAAGGTCCTTCCCACTTGGGCTTAAGTTTCCCCACATGACTTAGTATATCGGCTCTTCTGAGGACTAAGTCTCCAACTTGTATATCCTTGGGAAAAACACGTTTATTGTAGGCCCGAGCGGTCATGGCTTGGTACCGAAGGATGTTGGCTAATGCCTTATCGCGCTTGTCTTCAAGGAGCTCATGGTCATAGATCCTTGCGATCTCATTATCAACTGGGTTGTATTGCTGGATTCTCTGGGTTGCCACCACCGTTTCCGAAGGGATGACCGCCTCGGATCCATAGACCAGGGAGAAAGGTGTTTCTTGTGTGGCAGTCCGGGCTGTCGTTCGATGCGCCCAAAGGACCGCGTCGAGATCATCCGCCCAAATGTCTTGGGAAGTTCTCAACCTTCTCTCCAAAATTTTGACTATGGTCTTGTTGGTGGCTTCCACCTGACCATTGGCTTGGGGGTGGCCAATGGAAGTAAAGCGTTGTTCTATTTTGAAGGACTGAAGCCACTCCTTCAGTCTTGACCCAGAAAATTGTGCTCCATTATCTGAAACTAGCACTCGTGGGAGTCCAAACCGGCGATGATGTTCTTCCGTAAGAATGTCCGAACCACCTTTCGTGATGGTTGACCGCTTGCTTCGACCCACTTAGTGAAGTATTCCACTGCCACTATCAAGAACTTCTTTTGATGTGTTCCTCGCGGAAAGGGACCAACTATGTCTATGCCCCATTGATCAAATGGGCATGCTATGATTAACGGAATCATAGGGTTGGTCGGGCGGTGTGGTATGTTGGCATAGTATTGGCAGTCTTCACAGTCTTATGATCTTTTGCGCCAAAGTTCTTCCTCCAGAATGACTTCCACAACTTCCGGCGTGGATTTCTTCCATCACAGTTTTCGCTTCTTGAGGATCTCGGCACCTCATGTGAGTTCCGCTGTAGGATCTTTTGTAAAGATCTTCTTCCAGAATAAAGTATCTGTTAGCTCGACATTGAATCTTCCTGGCCTCTCTAGGATCCACAGGTAAAGTACCATCCTTGAGGTAACGGAATATATCAGTCATCCAGTTTCTTTCTGTGCTCAAGAGAAGCATCTGTCCGTTGGGGTTTGCCAGAGAGGATTCCGCGCGGGTCATTAGGATGACACTTCTTGTGTCCAAAGCTCCTAAGGCTGAGGCGTACTTGGAGAGGGCGTCGGCTTTTTCGTTCCATTCTCTGTGAAATTGGTCAAGAGTAAATTCTTCAAAGTGCTCAACCTCTTTCTTGAGGAGCTCCAAGTATTTGATCATGTTAGGTCCTTTGGTGGTAAAGGACCCGGAGAACTGAGATTGTACGAGCTGCGAGTCTGTGTAGGCTTTGATCCTTTTTACCTGAAGGGCTTTCGCCATTCTTAGGCCGGTGATAAGTGCTTCATATTCGGCCTCGTTGTTCGTCACCTTAAAATTGAGGGTGATGGCGTACTCTAGCTTGGCCCCTTCAGGACCTTCAAGGAAAATTCCTATTCCTCCCAACCGTCCGGTGGATGATCCGTCCACTTGTAATGTCCAACATTCTTTGTTTCTTTCCTTACCTCCCGAAGTGGGAGTGAGTGCTTTCTCAACCTCCTGCTTCTTGTTGGAAGATGCAGTTGTCGAGGTATTGAGTTCTTCGTCCAAGAGAAACATGTGCCTTACTCTCAGTGAATCATCCATAGGTTGGTGATACTTAGTCATAAGCTGGATGCTACCTCTTTGTGTCTCTTCTGCTTCTTTTTCTCCCCTTGATTCCTTGATTTGGGCTATCACCACATGACTAGCCTTTTCCTGGGAGTTTTCGCTCTCTTCTTCTGCTTTCTCTAGATAGTCTACCAGGAAGTCGACCAGAACTTGCGCTTTCTTGGCAGATGGGGCTTGATACCCAATATCATATTCACTTAGCTCAATAGCCCATTTGACAAAGCGTCCTTCGATCCGGTTTGTCCAAGACATGTTTGAGTGGCTCATTTGTAAGGACCACAATCCGATGCGACTCAAGTAAGGCTTCAACATGCAGTAAACTAAAGGCGAGCTTCTCAACCTTGACATATCTGGCCTCAGAGCCTGCAAGGGCTTTGCTCAAATAGTAAATTGGTAAATGCTCGTTGTCTTGTATCCGTACAAGATGTAACTCATTGCTTCATCATGGTGGCCAAATAGAGGTAAAGAGTTTCACCTCCACGGGTTTAGACAAAAGGCGCAAGAGGAGATACTTTTTCAAGTTTTCCAGGGCCTCTTCACATTCCTTTGTCCACTCGAACTTATTTCCTTTTCGTAAGATCTTAAAGAAGGGAAGGTTCTTCTCGGCGTATTTTGAGATAAAACGGCTCAATGCCATCACCTTTCCTAGAAGCTTCTGAACTTCATTGACAGTCTTGGGCTGTGGTAGATCTACGATTGCCTTTATTTTTTCTGGGTTAGCACTGATGCCTCTTTCTGTGACCATGTAACCAAGGAATTTTCCTCCTTTCACCCCAAAAGTGCACTTTTCAGGGTTCAGCTTCATTCCGTATTTCCGGAGAATAGAAAAACAATTGTTAAGGTGTTCGACGTGTTCCTCTTCAGTCTTTCTTTTCACAAGCATGTCATCCACATAGACTTCCATGGTTTTTCCCAATTCTTCCTTGAACATCTTATTTACCAGCCGTTGGTAAGTAGCTCCTGCATTCTTGAGGCCAAAGGGCATGACCTTGAAGCAATAGACCCCTCCGGCCGCAAAGAATGCCGTTTTCTTGATGTCTTCTTGAGCCATCCTAATTTGGTAGAAGCCTTGATATGCATCCATGAAGCTTAGAAGCGCATCCCGCAGTGGAATCAACCAGCTGGTCTATGCGTGGCAATGGATAGGGATCCTTTGGACAAAATTTGTTGAGTCTAGTGAAGTCATTGCACATTCTCCACTTTCCTGGAGCTTTTTCGATGAGGACCACGTTACAGACCCAATCGGAGTATCTGACTTCTTCGATATGACCTGCTTTCATCAACTTGTCAACCTCCCCTGCTATGATAGCATCCTCAACTGGTCCAAAGTCTTTCCTCTTTTGCCGGATGTAGTCCGATCGGATCCATGTTCGAGACGGTGACGCGATCCTTGGGTCTATCCCTTGAGATCATCTGCTCCAAGCAAAGATGTCGCGATTGTCAAAGGCAAGTGATGAGCTTATCTACTTCCGTACTCATCTCCGTTCAATCCGAAGTTGTTCTTTTGAATCTCCTTGACCGGTTGGACCTCTTTCAAGGCTTCATGGGATTCTATTCTAGTCTTGGGAACTTCTCTCTGAGCGACCCAATACCGATTTCTTCCTTTGGTGGAATTAGAGTAATGGAAGAATGGCTACGAGGGCCCTTAGTGACCGAAAGGACAGGTACTGTGGCCCCTCTGGTTGACATGATGTAGCACTCCCAGGCTTCTCTAATGTTGCCCATTTCTTCTCCCACGCCGTTCGGGGTTGGAAACTTTACCCTGTTGTGTAAGGGAGAAGCAATTGCTCTGAATTGGTTAAGTCCCGGGCGGCCCAAGATCACGTTATAGTCGAAGGTGCTATCTACTACCACGAAGAGGATAGTCTTGGTCACTCTTGTCGGAAGGTGCCCATAGAGACTTGTAGTGGTATACTTCCAATGGGCGTACTCTGGACCCTCCAAAACCTACCAATGAAGTGTATACTCGTCCATATTGTATTTTCCCCAGGTGCATTTGCTCCACGGTCCTTTTGGATATGACGTTGGAGGAGCTTCCTGTGTCGATTAGTACCTTGTTGACCTTGTAAGTGGCAATCACTAGAGAAACAACCAAAGGGACATCGGGTCCTTGAGATCTCCTCCCATGACGTTGGTGGGGGATCTCGCTATCGCCAAAGGTAATTGCATTTGTGCCTTTCGTAATTTGGTGGACCGTAAGCTCTGTCGTTGTTTCTCAAGTGTTGCGTGGTCTTTTCCCTTGCATTTCTGCTATCTCCCCCTGTTGGTCCTCCTGCAATGGCGTTGATAACTCCACTGTAAGGGAGGTTCTCCATTTCAGATCTTCGGTACCCTTGGTATCTTTGGGCATGCCGAGGTGGGATTTCCTTGGAGGTGGTGGTAAAGATCCTGTCGGAGGTTGAATCACGCTCCTCTCTTCTCGCTCATTCTTTCTATGCCCGGAGGGTTCTTCTTCACCTGGTTCTTTCAACTTCCCACTTCTCACTAGTCTTTCGATTGCCTTCAATCGGACGCAATCCTCGGTCGGTGACCTTTCGCTTGTGGAACCTATGGTAGTCTTTAGAAAATTTACTCTTCTTGCTTGCTCTGGTGTTTAGGCCATTGTATATTTAAGTCCTTCTCAACAATAGAAGCCAAGATGTCGGATCTTGGTGCATTGAGGCGAGTATACTCGGCGTATCTCCTAGGTGGAGTTCTTTCTCTCTAATTCTTTCCGTCCACGAGATCTCTTTTTTGCTCGAACTTCCCTTGACGAGGAGGAAGTTCCTGTCGTACTTGTTCTTTCCCCTTCTTTATCCCTGCTCTTATCGGGACATTTCTTCGGTACTCTTCTCCATACAAGACTCCTTCACAGATATCTTCCAGGTACTTTTCAGTGGTGATTTCTTCGTTGGAAAGCTTCCTTCTAAGCTCATCATTATAAGAGTTAGCATATAGGTGTCGGACCCGCTCTTTGATGCTATGAGGCTCTACCTGTCGTACTTCAGCGTTGAAGCGGTCAAGGAAGGTTCTAAGGTCCTCATGCTCTTTCTGGATTATGCCTGCCAGGTGCTCAACTGACCTCTTCCTTTTCTTTGCTTTCTCAAACCTTTTCAAGAAAAGGGAGGCGACGTCCGCATAAGATCTGATGGAACCATTAGGTAGTGAGGTCCACCAATCCATTGCTTCTCCAAAGAGTGTGGTGGAAAAGTTGAGAGCTTTCATGTTGTCGTTGAGTCCATTGCTTTCCATCTTACTTTCGTATCTAGTAAGATGCCCTATAGGACAAGTATCTCCATAGTAATGCTCAAGGTTTGGGATAACGCAGTCGGGGCGCTTTCGTTCTCTTCTGATTTCGTCGCACAGGGGGTTGGGAGTCTTAACAGTCACTTTCTCATGTGCTTTGACCATCTTGCTCAAGGTGGCAATTTGTGTTTCCAAGGCCTTCTGTTGGAGGTAGATCTGCTCAGCTGTCAGTCTTTCACCAGTTCTGGGGTTGATAGCTACATCTGGAGGAAGATCACCGATTGAAACTATCGGGATGCTTTCCGCCATTTGATCTCTTGGCGCTTGTTGTTGAGCTCCTCGTCGACTGGTTCCCACTTCGTCTACTCGTGGCACTTCTGGACTTCTCCCTCGTTGTCCATGAGAAGCAGCGGCCCTCCTGTTAAGAAGGTTCCTTAGATCTTCCGGTTGAGCTTGTTCCCCCAGTCGTTGTTAGATGGGACGGTGCTCATTTCTTGATTGAGCGGGTTCAGCTTGTCTTGGGATTGCCAAAGGTGGAGTGGGTTGAGGAGGCTGGAGGTTGTTTGATCCGAAACATCCTTGAATAGTGGTGAGTAAGAGGCCAAACTGATTCTCATTCATCCCGAACTCACTAGGACGGATGATCTGCCCATTTGGAAGGGTGAATTTTTTCCCGGGAGGAGGACCATGTGTTCCTCGCGGAGGAACATGTCCGGCCGTCGCTGGGGTATTCCGTCGCATCTCTTGAGGGAACTCTTGTTGCTCTGCTTCGCCTAGTAAGAGGCCTACCTCTTTGTCGTGGAGCAGGTGTACCGACTGCAGTGGCGTTGGTTCTTGCGGACCTCCTTGTTCTTGCCATTAGAGGCTGTAGAGAATGGAGCTTTTTGTTCGCTTCCCACAGACGGCGCCAAAAATGTTGGGGGTAGAACTCCCCAAACACTTAATGAGTTTGTCTTGCTTTCCTTCACTTATCCGTATCCATAAGAGGCAACGGGTGAGATCCTGCACAAGTAACTTGGAGAAGGGGGGGTTAGGATCCGGTTTGCTAAGTGTCAAACCGGATTTGAGACTTTACTCAAGAGCGACTGAGGATCGACTCTGTGTAGTATAAGATAATAGGATGGCAATGTGACTTACTTGATCTTGTGGGGATCTGTGCCTATTTATAGGCTATCATCAAAATGGAGGGCTTGCTAGAATTGCGCCATGTGTACGGCCATGATTGAGCCACCAAGACAAGTATTAGGCCCATGACCCAACAATGAAGCTTAGCCCATGCCAATTTTGGGCTTCAGGGGTAGATTAGTCATTGTTGGAAGGGTTGTAGAGGATTTGACTAGGTCTGCCGAGATCCCAGGTTCGGAGAGAGGGGTCCGGACGCCTGGTCCGGACCATATTTGGCTGTTTAGCTGAGGAAGTTATCCTGCCTGTCTAACTCTTCCGATTCGGAGTACCTAGGTTCGGACATCTCACTCTTTGGTGCCTATTTGCTTGGTTGCTTTATGAGATTGTCATGCTGGATCCGAGTAATCGTCCGGGTCGGAGGGCTTGGGTCAGAGACAGTGCTGTTTGAGTACTTGTCTTCTTGTTCCAAGGTGGTTCGGACCTTGATGGGTCGGACCTCACAGGCTCCAGATCCTTTGTTCCTTTCTTCTAAGGTGGGTCGGACCATGGTTGGTCGACCCGAATCGGACCATCGACTCGGACTATAGTGACTCGGATCCCATGGATGACTTAGGACGCCTTAGGATTCGTTCCTGGTCCTTTATGACGGATTGGACATATTTTCGTATCAACAACCCAAAAGCTTTGCAAGACGACATGGGTTTGCCCGGGAGCCGACATCAGGATTGGATCTAGTAACCGCCAGTGGACATCATATGAAGTCCGACTTTATATGTCCTTATTTGCCTATTTCCCGATCTGTTTTCAAGGCATATATATCCTTTCGAGCTTCCCTGTATGAGCTCGAGTAGATTCTCTCTATTGCTAGATTCTCTCTAGGTGATAAGGCAAGTAGATTTTTTAGGATCTTTTATTTTATTCTTGAATATCTTTTACTAATTTTATTTCCTTTATAACTCTGGAGGAATACTTTATCATATAGCCAGTATAAATAGGACCTTAGGGCTTAACCCTAATCACTATGATATTAATGATTACTCATATTTTCACTGATACCGCTGTGCGTGCAACAGTTAAGCTACCGTTTAACTGTGAAAATATCTTAAAAATAGGTGAATCCGTGCCAAGATCTCTTAGAGGCGCCCAAATCCGGGCAGACAAATCCCTAATTCGCAGACGAATTACCCGTTGTTTCAACACTTTCATTCCGGAGCTCCATCCATGAATGGCTTAAAAGCTTAATCCATGGTGGACGGAGCATAAGCAACGAGCTAAAAGCAGCCATGGCCGCCTGGTTGCAAGGTTTTGTTTACTTGTTGAAAAAAAACAAAATCTCAGCGCTAATGGAGTTGTTTGATTTGTCAAATAGGTTTTGAACTCTCGCGCAAATGATGGACTTTAGAAATTTTGAATTTAATACTTCAAAAGCCACTCTAGTCAATTTAATACGGGATTCAAACTTTTATATTCCACGTACTCGTGGTGGATATGGTTTAGTTACATACTTACTTTGTCTCATAGAAGATATCCACTTTACTTTTCCACACGAAAAATAAGAAGAGTATTAATGTAACACTATATATTACACATGTGATAACTTTATAACCTTATTAATAGTTACTTTGATTATTTAATTAATCATTTTGAACTTTATTTAAAGTAATGGAGAATATTAAATTATAGAATCTTTTTTAAACTGTAAATAAATGAAAGTTGACAACTCTAACAATGCATTCAAAATAGTAAAAGTGGATAGTTTTTATGGTGCGTACACATCGAATCGGGTAGGTTATTATTAAGTTGGGCCATCATCTAATTTATTTTATTTTTCTTTTTCGTGTTAAAAAATCATAAAAATTTAAACATATAATAATAATATATAAAAATTATACCAACAGCTATATTTTTCTGAGAGCCATAAATTGACACTAATCTTTACTCATTTCACCACACCCGAACTTTCTCCCTTCTAGCACCATTCTTCCATAATCATTGAACGAAACATTTCAAACTCTGCTCCCAATTCCAACCGACCAAATAAAAGGCCTTACACAGACGATGAAGATCTTGCTCTTACAAAGATATACATGCAGTTAAGTGTAAGATTTTTTTTTCACCACACTATCCCTACTTCACTTTTCTTAAGAGTGAAACATATATGGGATCAAGCTGTGCTACAAGATGGGACAGTTCTTATTGGTCTTATGGTAAGATCTGTTGATTCATTTCGTGGTAGATGGCTTCGGATCAGTTCGAGACTACTTGCTACAGACTGAAGTCCAAATTTGAAGTGTGAATGCTTCAGTGTTTGTTGTTGTGTGATTTATTATTAGTTTCAATGAATAAACTTGTAGTTGATCTTGTTCTCATTTCAATTTCACAAAGTTGAAATCTGATTTTGTTTTCATTCGATTTTAAAAAATCTAAAGAACTTTTTAAGTGCGATTTCACTAATTTCAACTTTTAAATACTCTTATAATATGTTTAATATGTATAAAAAAAATTAAAAAAAAATTGACGATCACATATGGAGCATGACCCACTGCATGACGGTTTTCAGGATTTGACCACTGGATGAGTCGTGCCCAAAAAAGGGGCACGGCCGCCAGTCGTTCCACGACCGATTGGTGATGGGTCGCTAAGTTACAACATCACTACTCTAGTACTCTATGAGTTATAACATTATATTAACTCATGACTCGCTGAGTTACAACATTATATTAACTCAATATTGTATGAGTTACAACACTATATTGACTTATATTCTTTCCTTGAATTTTCCTAATAGCAGTCGATGGGTCGAGGAACCGAGGAACATAGTGGCCACTGATCTCACTCACCAGAAAAGTCAAGCTAAAATTAGAACATAGTGGCTTGCGACTACTCAGACATGGATGCAATCAAATCATCGAATGAAATATAAAAAGACGAGGACAAGTATACTACATGTCAAAATACATTATTCACGTAGATATTATGATTAATGATTATATAGAATAGTCGAGGAGAAAATATGATCCATCCTATTTGAAGGATATGTGCTTAATTAATTGTTTTGGAGAAAGAATGGAGGAGAATGAATAATGGATAGCCATTGGTTTTCATATTAGTTGTTACTACTTTTCCTTACCTTCTTCTTCCTCTAGCGTTCTGCATTTTCTGTCACTGGTAGGTAATTGCATTTATCTGCCTTTTTTTTCCTTTTCTTTTTTCTTGAAATTCTGCAATTTCCTTTAATTGAATCACATTGTTCTTCTTAGATCATTTGTATCTAGCTAGCTAGCATTTCTGCTCCAAATGGTATTGACTAATTTACATGCCATCTAAGACATCCACATACTATTGATGATGCTAGGATTACGCCAATACAAATTTTTAGGAGAGAGACTTGATTAGTATTATATGTCATTACAATTACATGTTTTGTTTCAAATATAATATTCATCCCTTACCTTTACCATTGATGCATTAGTTAATTCATTCTCTCGGAGATGTGGTCTATCGGGAAAATTGCAAGCTATACTTTGCGAAAGTTTTCTTCGATTCTTGATGTTCATCGTTTTCATTCTCTAATACTACCAATTAGATCTAGATTGAAGTTTAAGAGTTTTGTTTAATTTAGCAAGTTCCGCCTGAGAGATTTGTAGTATCTTTCTTCACTAGCTTTTACAAGAGGCCGTATTTCCGAAAGACAGGATCAAAATACATGTTTATATTGAACTGCATCACATCTTGTTAATAATGTAGATAATGAGATGTAATAATCCAAATATATTAAACACACAATGTTCACAACTAAACATTTGATGTTTGTAGTTAATCTCGTCTAAGACCGTCTCTAGAAAAAAGTTTGTAATATTTGATTTGATTTTTATATAAAATGTTTTTTGGTTTAGAAGACTGATCTTGTATCCTAATTCTCACTCACTTCGTGTAAAAGGTGTAGGCAATTGGCAAGTTTGTGACTCCTACGTCAGTGTAAATACGGTACCAAAATTTACAAACTGTAATCATGAGTGACATGTCAGTAACCGTTGAACGCGCTCACAGGCCAAGTAAGCTTTTTTTTCCACCATTGCCCGGATTGTACCACTACGGATTTCCATTCATCTAAAATCTCGAAGTGAAATTTATTTATTTATGCTAATTCTCTAATATATACATATATATAACTGAAGTTCGCAACAATAAATAACTACCAGGATCAATTTCAGGGTACTAGTTAAGAAGATTGACTGTACAATTGACTTAATGTTGTTTAGGCCTTGAGAAAATTGATTTTGAAAGCTCAGAGGATGAGAGGAAAACAAGGCTTGGATCTTTGAAGAAGGCGGCCATTAGCGCCTCTTCCAAGTTCAGGCATTCTTTCACGAAGAAAAGCAGGCGACATAGCAGGGTTATGTCTGTTGTGTTCGAGGATGAGCATGATGCCGAGGAATTGAAGGCTGTTGACGCTTTCCGTCAGGCACTTATCCTGGAAGAATTACTTCCGTCCAAGCATGATGACTATCACATGTTGTTGAGGTAATTTCTTGTGCTCGGTTTAGGAAACCAGCTAATAATCTTGCCGGTAGCTGACTGAAAGCAGATATGGGTTTTCTTTTGGAGTAGTTAAAATATTATTAAGGGACAACATATTGCATAAGTAATGCAACTATTCCCCATAATTCAACAAACTTACAATGAACCAACAGTCCTTCCCGTAAGCTTAAACAATGCAGTGAAACAAAACCTGAAGGACTGTAAGACTAGGACACATTCTACACAATACAACTAAGAAAGCATCCTGTGCCAAACCGATTGCCTTCCAAATAAACCAAGCGTCCCGTGCCAAACCAAGAAAGCCGATATGGTTTAATTTTAGTAAATAAGTTGACATAACTTGGATGATTTGCCATACATTAAGTTTAAAAACGAATGAGGCATTTCATTTTTTAATAACTATTTGAGGTACTTTATCAAATCAACTAAGCGTTCACGTAACATACAAGTGAAATGCAATTAAAGTCATCTATCTTATGAGCTAGTTTATCAGTTAGTGCTAAACATAACCGCTTTAAGTGTACACTGTTGTGATGGAACAGATTCTTGAAGGCCAGGAAATTTGATGTTGACAAATCAAAGCAAATGTGGGGTGATATGCTTCAGTGGAGGAAGGAGTTTGGGGCTGACACTATTATGGAGGTATCTTAAAGTCATAACAAGAACCGTATAATCATCTTATATTGTTGTTGAACATGAATTTTTACTTTCCCTCTTTTTTTTAGGATTTCGAATTCCAGGAAAGAGAAGAGGTCCTGCAATACTATCCGCAAGGGCATCATGGTGTGGACAAGGACGGAAGACCTGTTTACATTGAAAGACTTGGTCTAGTTGACTCAACCAAGCTCTTGCAAGTGACAACAATGGATCGATACGTTAACTACCATGTCCAAGAGTTTGAGAGGACCTTCATCGATAAGCTTCCTGCTTGCTCTATTGCAGCAAAGAAACACATTGACCAGAGCACTACCATTTTGGATGTCCAAGGAGTGGTATGTTGAGCTTTTTTTTTTTCTTTCATGTAAAAAGGAAGTGATGTGAACTCCAAATTTCACCAAGTTCTTCATTTATTTGGATTTTAGGGACTGAAAAACTTCAACAAGTCTGCTAGGGAACTCATCCAGCGCCTTCAGAAAGTCGATGGTGATAACTACCCTGAGGTAATTGTATATTTTTGTATTATGTTTTCCATTTTTCCTGCACCTGGCTTAGTATCTGAAAACAATATAATGTCCTCTGTAA
Source organism: Plantago major (assembly GCA_026545765.1). Lineage (NCBI taxonomy): Eukaryota > Viridiplantae > Streptophyta > Magnoliopsida > Lamiales > Plantaginaceae > Plantago > Plantago major. The sequence continues at coordinate 79,443,491 of CM048839.1, read as the reverse complement.
TACAACCTAAAGTTGTTTGATTCTAGTAAAGAACATATGGATGACTATCATTTTACTTCCTTTTCATTTAGACCCTATGCCGCATGTACATAATCAACGCAGGATCTGGATTTAGACTCTTGTGGAACACTGTAAAGTCATTCCTTGACCCAAAAACCACTGCCAAGATCAACGTAAGCAATAATTCTGACTGATATAAATTTTTGGCACATTTTTCTAAGAATGATATATTTCGCCCAGTCTTCACAAAATCATCATTTTGTTGTCTGTCTTCTTCATAGGTTTTGGGCAATAAATATCAGAGCAAGCTTCTTGAGATTATTGATGCAAGGTAAACAATGCTTCGTGAGTTAAAAGATAGTTCTATCCATCCTATAAAATCAAACCAGGAGTATTGGAAAATTAATACACCAAATGGATGTTCCAAGAGATAAGGTGTACTTGATTATTGAATAGGCCTTCATTGACGGGCTTGTATCATTGTATTTATGTATTGATGTTTAAACAGTGAGCTGCCGGAGTTCTTGGGCGGAACATGCACCTGTGCAGATAAAGGCGGATGCATGCTTTCTGATAAAGGCCCTTGGAATGATCCAGACATCATGAAGGTAATTAACCCCATTAGTATGACCATTGTCTTTCCCTTCAGTGCTTCTATAGCTGCGTAATATAATCATAGTACAAATTCACAACTTACTTGACCTTACGTATTGAAAACCTTCGTTTGCCTGCAAGATGGTCCGTACTGGGGCGCACAAATGCTCAAACAAAGTTACTATTTCAGCTGATGAGAAGACAATCTCCGAGGATGAAATTATTTTGAAGGTAGCAAGTAGTTCTAAGTTACTTGGAGCTTATTTTCTTGAATGATTTATTAACCAAAATGTGACCACCATATGTAGAGCATGAAGGAAACCAACTCTTTCAGCTTGGATTCTCCAAGAGGTGTTAGGGCTCACACACATCTCTCTCCTGTTAAGGAAGAAGTGAGTATTGGCTTTAATTTTTAGTTGAAAAGTTGCATAGAGCCGAAAAACACATGAGATTCTTGTTATCTTCGAATTGAACATAAAGATTTGTCTTAGCTCTCTTATGTTCAATGACTTGGGATGTCAAGTTTTCAACAAGTATTACTGCAAATCACTGTTCTTCATATATTTGGTCTTGACCTGCCTAACTATATATAAGGATGCTCTATAACATGGAATATTTCTTCTACAGGTAGCTAGTGCATATGAGCCACCCATGGTTGAAAAGTCGGTTACTACTTCTTGGCCAAAAGTAGAGAAATTACAAAATCTAGCTCTCGCAAAGAGTAAGTAATCCACACTTGTTACCTACCATAGATATATCCCTTGTGATAAGCCTTTACAGATGAAAACTAACATCATAGTGAATGAAGAATTCCAAAAAAAAGAAAGAATTAGTTGTGGTTCTATACTAAGAGAATGCTATAGGTTTGATGTTATGTTTAAATCAAAAGTTGAAATGATGCAAATCTAATATCCATATCTCTTCCTACAGACACAAACTTTAAATATCAGAAATCCTTCAAAGGTTCTGATGGAAAAATTAGCAATCAACTCTTCTCTGGAATGATGACGGTTGTGATGGGCATCGTGACAATGGTGAGGATGACACGTAACATGCCAAAGAAGCTCACTGACGCTACTTTATATTCTAGTTCTATGTACGGTGTAGATGCCATGATTAAGGTTCAAGCTCGTCCCTATGACATGCCTAATGTATCCATGGAAGACTACATGACCATGATGAAACGTATGAACGAACTAGAGGACAGGGTGTGTACTCTTATGAAGAAACCGGCCGTCATGCCACCTGAGAAAGAGGAGATTCTCAATAATGCTATGAACCGTGTTGATACGTTGGAGCAAGAGCTTGCAGCTACAAGAAAGGTAGTATTCTTTAGTATGCTTTTAAATGAGCTTTCAATTCTACATTAAGCAGCTTCCTGAAAATGTGTCTCTGGACTGTAGGCTCTGGAGGATTCTATGTGTCAACAACAGGAACTTCTAGCCTACATTGAGAAAAAGAAGAAGAAGAAGAAGTTCTTTGCATTCTAACTCTAAACACACAATTGTAAGATTGTCATTCAAAGAGATCCATGTTTTTTAGTTGTTTGTTACTTAAACATAAAGCATTTTAATTAAACATGGTGTGTTTGTAGTTTAAAGAACTGTACGTATGCCATTGTATTGTACCTATTATTTTTCCAGAGTGTTTAATTTAAACTTCTGCTGTGAACTCAAAGATTAAATTTTGTTGGTCATATCATCATTTTGGTCCTATGCTCGTAGGCAGTGGACACGAGCGACCCCTTCTAAAACAACATGTTTTTGGTATAGTTGAGTCAGTTGGGTGGAGCATTGTCAAAACAGTGATCACTACCAGAAATACATTTATCATATTCTTGATATTCAGACTTGCAATATTTCAAGCATTTTACGATTTATAATTCCGCTGCATATTTTACTAGCTAACAAATTATAATTCCATAGGTATATGCTCTAATTTGACTGAAATGAAATGTTCATATTTAGTAGTAATGGACTACTAATAGAAGTCCATAAACAAACTCAAATTGAACCACAAATAAAGGCACCATAATATACTTCCTCCTCCGTCATGTATCAAGTTTTCATTTGATTTTTAACATTTTTAAACTTTCGTTTGATTACCATAAATTAATCATGAATCCTATAAGAATAAAAATAAACTAAAAAAGTATTATGGAAGTACAACGATTACATTCATAATATATATTTATTACTTATTTTTTCATTATGATTTAAGATTAATATATACTCAAATGGAAGCTCACAAAAATGAAATAGGAAGATTGATCCAGAACGCATAACTGATAGGAGTATACCACAAGTCACCCTCTCACATAAACAACTATACATATGTCACAACGCAAATGCATCATCAGTGAATTTACACATTCAACCACAACTCAAGCTTGCACTGTAGCTTCATGTTGTAACTATAACATATCCGACAGACTCCAAACACGAGGAGTCATTGTCTTAGAAGCAAAACTTCTTCTGGGAGAACAAGTATAGAACATGTTAGATAAGGGCAAATGAGCTAGAAATATGCATGAAATGAAACATGGAACTATTACACTCACCCTGAACTTGGCATCTTCCTGTCTATCTATATAAGCTAGCAGTTCCTCTTGCTTCATGAGAGCCTCGTAAAGCGCCTGCGCAAAAAGATAAAGACGACAAATTCCGTGCCGGCCGTCCAAATAGATTATTAGAGAGCCCTACCAAAGCAATTTCAAACTTATTTTGACAAAAGAAGGGAATGTTAGTAAGTTGTAACATGAGAAAACAAGTTCCTACATTATCAAGTCACCTTTACCTACTTTCTCAAATTTCATCATTTCTGAAAAGGCTAGCTATGCCAAAAATGACTTGAATACTATGCTTATCCTCCTATATGCCTTCATGCTGTCGAAAACTTTTCTACTCACAAAGATCTCCTTATCTTAAGTCTAATTACCCTGGTGAAACATTAGGCCACGCGATAACAACATATACAAGTGCAAATGGAGTAAAATTCAACCAGAAATTTATTCCTGGCAGAGCATTTGTCTCAGGGTGAAGATGGACTTCGATAATATACAAGTATACAAGACATTTTACCTTTTTGGTAGCAATCAATTCAGCTTCAAGGGCATCCACTCGGTAAACAGCAGCATTCAGCAGTTCCTCTTTCTCACAAGGCATCTCCGATGGCTTTGCTTCAAGAGTATTAACCTTCTCTTCAAGCTCACCCAACCTCTTCACAACAGAAGATATCAGCTCTGCCTCTGTAAAAGACGGGGTCGGAGATGGTGGTCTGAACTCCTCCCTGGGAATCGAGTTAAAACTAAATTCTTGTATGATTTGCTGATCGTGTGGTAATGTGCCTGGAAGCTTCTTGATGATATGGGATGAAAATGTATGGAAAAGCATGACAAGGGTCATGTAGAAGGCCATAAGAGCAGCCAAAACTCGAGCCTGAAATCCTTCTGGTAACTTCTTAGAATTAGGAGGTGGAAGTATATCTGAAGGCAAAAAAAGGGGCAAAGTTGGTATATATTCACAGTACCAATAGAAAGAACCACAGTAGTATCTTGATGAAAAGAGAGACCGTACAGCAATATTCTGATATTAATAATAAATACAAGTGCAATTGTCCTCATACAGCAATAAAACATTGTTAGAAACAATCCCGTGGTAACCGAAAACAAGCAACACTTAAGACATGCGTGGGGAAGTATAATGTGTAGATATAAACTAACCTACATACTAATGAACATATGCAAAAATAAATGCCAGGTGACTCATACAGCAACGAACTTGAAGAGGACGGTGCAAGAGAAGTGCTTCACTCCCTTCGGGGAAGAGGAACAAGATTTCAACAATAACCCCAGTGAAGTTTCTAGTAATTAGAAATGGAGTTAAGTCACACATACATAAGTTACAGAGGCATTTATGTTACTTGGTCTTCAATCAAGTTGTGTTAGCTCTAGCCTTGCAGCTAGAAAATTATCATTCCAATCAAGTTGTCTTAGCTCTAGCCTTGCGGCTAGAAAATTGTCATTCGGTTCTGTTTAATCGTTTACTTCTTGCAAAAACATTGGAGCTATCACTTTCTAAAATGAAAAACATGAACTAGCATATTGCGCGCTCAAAACAGGAGTAGCCATGGAATAATGATGGAGCATCTAAACAGCTCATAACCTTTATAAATAGAAAGGTTTTGTGTGGAAGTTTGCTTCTGCCATCCAGAATCCACAGCCTTGTCAACCATGGGAACATCATATCCTGAAAAGTGATCAACATGCCCAGCCATTCCAATAGCCTTGGCCTGACAAGTGAGTCAACAACAATTACTTGAACACTTCGGAAAAACATTCTCAGGGCAGCCTTAAACCACATATTCTAGTGACTTAGAAACTAAAAAGCACAGAGATTTCCATTTCAGACAGATCGGACACTGAGATAATTATAGAATCAAAAATCAAATTCTTAAAAGGAAAGCAAGGGGTTAGCCATACCTCCTCACGCACAGGAGTCAATTGAAGCTGTGAGTAAGTCCTTGTGGGTTTTGGTGATGTAATATCTTCAGCATCAGAGCCAGACTCCGTTGGAGAAGTATCACTTCCTTTGAATGGCTATAATCACCGAAATAAAAAGATAAATACAACCACATTAGAGGTACAGTGAGAAGATTATGTGTTGAAAAATACAAGCATGTTGCATCACAGACCATTGAGTAATGAGGCTTAGCAAAGACTACTTTCCCCTCACTGTTGAGAATTTTAACAAGCTGTCTCGCACGCTGTGCTTCACCATTATGTACCATCTGAATTACAAGGTCAAGCAATCAACTATATTATGTAGAGAAAAAAAAATTGAAGTAAAAAAAAAAAATCAATACTCCGATAATACCCCAGTAAAAGAATGAAATAACTATGATAAGTTGGGACCTTAAGTATATCTGGATTCTTCCATGGCCCTTTATCAGAACGAAGGCAACCTCCTTGATCCGCACATGTGCATGTCCCGCCCAAAAATTCAGGAAGTTCGCTGCACAGTTAGCATAGGTAATTAAGCATTCACGAAACTCCAAAAGTCGTAGCAGCAGAACTAATTATCAACTCCTCTCACCAAGCATCTATAATTTCTAGCAATTTGTTCCGGTATTTATTTCCAAGAACCTGCGATGAATTTCAGAGACGGAGAGAACACTGAGCTTTAGCATAACACACTACTCAAGCAGAGAATAACTCAATAAAGCTTCCAAACAAAATTCAAAGAGAGTAACATGCATGAATTTTGGTCACAGTCTTGGGATCGATGAAATTCTTGACAGTGTTCCAGAGAAGCCTAAAACCTGGACCAGCATTGATGATAAACATTTGATGGAGTGTCTGCATTTAAGAGACAAAACCTTAGTGGATAAATACGGTACAGCATATCATAGGTAGTGAAGGATTCCAGTTCTTACTTCGGGATAATTATCCCCGTCAATCTTCTGAAGCCGAGTAATGAGATCTCGAGAACATTTAGTAAAATTTTTAAAACCCTGGAAAAATAATACCAGATAGATACAATAACAAACAGAATGGACAAAAAAGAAATGGACAACAATCAATGAAACTTAGAAGCTACATGCACGAATCATACCACACCATGTACATCCAAAATTGTCGTGCTTGAATCAATGTGCCTTTTAGCGGCAATTGTACAAGCTGGAAACTTCACGGCGAAGGTATTCTCGAATTCTCTCACGTGGTATTTTATGTAACGGTCCAAGGTCGTGACTTGCATGAGCTTGTTTGCATCAACCTTCCCCAGCCTCTCAATGTACACTGGCCTACCCTCTTTATCGACTCCATGATAGCCATGGGGGTAGTACTTCAAAACATCATTCAACTCGTTGAACTCAAATTCCTGATTAAAATTCAAGAATTTGAGAAAATACTCACAGCTGAACTTCTTACAGAAATATAACCAAATTATGTAGTGTATGACCTGACCTCGGTAATAGTGTCAGTGCCAAATTCTTTCCTCCACTGTAACATATCAGTCCACATGTTCTTGGACTTCTCAATGTCAAATTTCCTTGCTTTCAAAAACCTGCATGCAAAAGTTTTGAAAATCTAAGAAAATTGAGCAGTTGTTTCATTAGCAAAGGAGCAAGAGAGAAGGAACAAAGCTTCAACTACAGAAACATAAAAACTTTCAGGCGAAAATAAAATCAGAAATTCTTGAACAGAGAAAAGACACACACTAATGGGGTCACCAAGGAGAAGAGAGGGTATTGATTGTTATAACTTCACCTACAACAGGTAATAAAAAAACTTTTCAATTGTTAACATGCCATCCTTTATGATATATGTATGTATATTCTTACCCAGCCTATACATCAATATGATATACAGTAACAGTTAGTAACTGGCTGTCTTTTAAGATAGAATTACCAAGCTCTCTCGCTTACATCTACATCTCAGGCTTCCTTACAACAGAAAAATTAATTATTAAATTGAAATGGCGAATTTAAATTGATTTTGAAACTAATGATAATGTTAACCTCAACATCATATGGTAATCATCAAATTTTTCAGGCAGACACTCCTCCAGTATTAATGCTTGTCGGAAAGACTCAACAGTTTGCAGTTCCTGAGCATCACGAATATCTTCAATTGAAACAGAGCTCGTTCTTCCCTCAAGTTTTCTTCTACTACTACTACTACTACTCCTCTTCTTCTTAAGAGAATGCTTGAACTTAGAAGATGCATTGAGTGCTTTCTTTTTGAAAGAACCAATTTTTGTCTTCCTATCATCCTCTGAATTCTCAAAATCAGACTTTCTTTCCCTTTTCTCATCATTTCCAGATGACCCTTCAAAGCCTGGTTACATAAGAAACATTTATGAGACACTTAGAACATATCGTGCACCACAACGTACTCATTCAGCTCAATGTTAATTAAAGTAGTACTGTACAACCTCCGTTTTTTATATAAAATGTTTAGGTGATTGCAGGCATTCTACTTTTTATACAAGTATCCTAATAATTATAGACATTAACGAATATGTAAACCTGAAAAGAGTAAAGTAGAGCTAGAAATGGTAAAACCATAAAACATAGCTAAAACAACACACATGTGCTTTATTATGTTACCCGAACTCTTCAGTTCCCCTTACATACCCATGTCGGACAGTCGACAGTTGGACATGGATATGGGAATGGGACACTTCATTTTATGCCAAAAGTAAATTTATTTTCTTGAAATAGCCGTGCCCGACAACAGGATGCACACCCGTGTCGTGTGCTTGGTGCCGAGTCCAGTATGTTTTGCAAAAACGATCTCAAGACAAGTGGTTTTAGCATTACAAAACAGAGTTATTTAATCTACAGGTACAAGTCCAATAACAGTAGAAAGTAGAAACCATTTATTCGAATTCACAGTAATAGTAACGAAATCCAGTTCCAGTACATGGTAGAAATATTGGAGTATTTGTTTAATAATATAAATAACTAGATTAGAATTCTATATGGATTTGAATCTCCACGGAAACGTATTAATATAAATGACTTAGATTTGACGGATGAGACGCAATTCTATGAAGAAATGTTTGGGAGATGCAAAATTGATGAGGTAGTAAACCAAGAAGAAGAAGAAGAATTGAAGCAAAACATCCATTGGTGTAAAAGGTCAAAGAGAACAGAGAATTAGGAAATGAGGTGTGAAATTGAAAGTAGAGAAGAAATTGAATATATTTAAATAACTCACAAGGCCTCGCAAAGCGATCCAAAGGTCCTGACATAGCTGATTGATTCTTTCTTCTGTGTAAACGAAACGAAGCTAAACAAAGCAACAGCAACACAACTAGTACTTATTTGTAAGCTGTTGTAATTAATTCACCGTTCCGTTACTGCATCAGAGAGGGCAGGGAGTTCAGTTACTAGTTGAAGTTATAGAAAGAGTAGTAAATGCTCTCTTCTCTGCCCAAGAAGAACAATTGTGTGAAAATTCTATTGTACAGAGGAGAGAGAAAGAGAAAGAGCCAAGAAGACAGACAACCAGGCAGATTTTTATACTATTTTATTTCATTTCTTAATCATAAATAAATGAATAAATATATATAAAAATAAATAAGTAGATACAAATGGCCGAATAATCATTCATTGGTCGCTCTGATTTTAATCAAGGGCCTGTTAAAGGAGGTTGAGTCGACAAATTTAAGAATTTTGACTTGCCGGCGTGTTAGGGACACCAGAGAGAATAGGACCCGCCACCTAGGGCACGGCTGGCTGGGGAGCAAGCATTCCGGGCCATGTTATTAAATTCGGATCTCAACATCAACTCGGCCTGCCTATTGAGAGACGTTTAAGTAGGATTTTTTAATAAATTACTACTCCCTCCAATTCATATTGTAATACGTTCTGGTTTTATGCTAATTACAAATAAATGAAATATTGTGCTAGAGGAAATATTCAGTTGAAATAAAGAAACCAAGTCGAAATTAGGGTAATTACCCTATTTATATTCAACCCGTTTTGAACGAATAAAATCAATCCGTGAAAAATCATCAGAAACCACATCGAGAAAGGAGGTATAATTACCTATGTTTAATGTTTGTGGTGGACTTTCGAATCTCTCAAATATATAGAAATCTCTCGCAAAACGGACTCTTATACTAAACATAAGCAATTAGTATGTGTTAAACATAGACCATATTATATAGAATATGTAATACGAACGCCTCAAAGAACTTAAGCGATCGATCAGCATCTTAAAGTGTGCGGAAAAGGGCATGTGCAGTATAGTGCACATCGCGGATATGACATGTGTTGGTACAAAGGCACTACAAAAAACCAGTTTTAGCGACGGAATTATCCGTCGCTAAAGCTGTGCCGATCCGTCGCTAAATCCTTAGCGACGGATAATCCCCCGTCTCCAAACCAATCGTCACTATTTTTTTTGGCGACGGATAAGTATTCCGTCGCTAAATAACGACGAACTGGCGACGGATTAATCCGTTGACCAGTCCGTCCGAATTGGCGACCGATTACTTATCCATCGCCAATGCGACGGAATTTAGCGACGGATTTTTTCCGTCGCTAAATCCCACCACTAATCCGCCCTTAGTTCGCTTGACATTTAGCGACGGAAAAAATCCGTCGCTAAATTCAATGGGCTAATTCGCCCTTAGTTCGTGAATTTAGCGACGGATTTTTTCCGTCGCTAGATTCACTGTTTAAAAAAAAAAAATTATATTTCTGTTTCACATTTCACCTGTTTTTTCACATAATATAATCATAGATAATATACCCGAAACAATTAAATTGCATTAATATATCCAAAACAATATAAATTATCCATAAATTATCCGAAACAAGAAGAAGGTGAAATAGTGTCAAATTATCCATAACAAGTCCATAATAAGTCTGATGTAACTAAGAATAATCGGGAGGAGGCGGTGGGTGAGACTGGGAAGAAGTGTTGAACATCCGGGTTAAAGCGTCCATCTTCTGAGCCATACGAGCCTGTTCCTCAAGCACTTGCTCGTAAGCTGCCTTGGTCGCAGCTATTTCCTGGTGGAGAGGAGTCATCATCTCTTGAACCTGCTCCTGTGTGTAGAGATTAGATCACGATCCTGATCCCTGGGACACTAAGAAGCTACCAGAACTCAAGGAAGGGCCCAAACTTCCCAATCCATACATTCGACCCTTGCTGTCCATTGGGTTGACCTCGAAGAAGATCTGGTCTTGCTCTTCAATTGACATCTCATGACCGTCGATCATCCTCTCGTCCATCCTCCTCTCGATCTCACTCTGCAATTGTTGGTTGCATACGAAATGAGATGCAATTTTAGGAATCACTGTAAAATACTCAAATACAAATGTTAACCTTAAGAAAGAGCATTACAATACGCCGCCCTCACGTCAGTCCAGATGCCATTCTTCAGCTTAGCCTTCTTGAAGTGGTACAGAGCACTCTTCAACTGTCCTCTATTGGCCTAAAAAAGCATATGTGCAAACAAGTAGTTAGTTGATTGAAATGAAAGCAAAAAAACTGTTATGTATCATATTTCAAGTCATAAACAACATATTTACTAACCTCCATCACGTGATCTCAGAATATTCGCGTCTGCACCATCTCGCGGCTCGCATAAACGGTTTTGTCTGTTCAGACGCTTGATCACGGACGAAGGATCATTCCAAAGACGCCCCAAAGTGCCTACTCGTCATCCCCCACCCAAGTTGGTTGTCTGCGTGTCTCCTTCATTTTGTAAACCATTTTCCTATAGATGTCTGACCCTAAAGTCTCGAAAACGGAGTACAACTGGGACACCAGGGCATTGGGAATGTAGTAGTCCTTCTACAACAATTCCATTCAAAGTAAAAATTACACAAGTTTAAAGAAAGATAACAATTTAAATATAACACCAAGTTTAGTGGCTAACATACCACTCAAATGACACAACAAGTTCATGAATGGTGACTAACACATCAAAACAAGCTTAGTGGTAACATACCACTCAAATTGTCCTAAAATTGACTAACACAATGGTGACTAACATATCACCCAAGTTCAGTGCTAACATACCACTCATAGATATAGTGGCTAACATACCACACACATTAACACAATGATTAAAAGAACAAATAAAGCATTCATTTTAACATTTAAGCTTACCCGCATCATCGAAGTAAAAGTGCTTCATCCGGTCCGGGACGTTTGACCACTTCTCACCTCCCTGTCCCGGCATCTCCCTCCTCCCCCTGAAGATTTTGCCTAGTTTGTCCGAGGCATTCGGTGGCCAAAACCTGTTATCAATGAGACAAACAAGAAACGAATATTCATTAGTAAAATCATGTAACATATATTTATCTTAAGTGTATGTTCTAAAAATGCATAATACATACTTGTTCCTGCCGTTGGGGAACAACACCGGCTTCCCCTGGAATGTAGCATCGTCCGTCAACGTCAGGTAGGGACACCCATCAGAGGGGTAGTCACCAGGAGCATGTGCCGTGTAGGCCGGTGGAGTCTCTGGTACCTGAGACTGACTGCTGCTCCCACTAATGTCTTATCCAACGAGAGGACTAGTACCATGACTCACTGGTGTACTACGTACTAGAACCCGTTGGACTAGCACCCCTACAACCGGGAGGAAGGTATGTCGACTTCCTTTGGCGCGGCATCTGCAAGAGCATATAAGAAATTGCAGGAAAAAATGTGTTAGTAAAGAATACATGAATATGCATGTAAAACATATACATTTGACATATATTAACGCACAAAAAGTAATAATAATCAACAACTAAGCATATATACACATAACAACTAAGCATACAATACACACATACCCTTGTCCTCCTCGGCTATTGTTAAGTCTATAAATTGGTCTTCATGCAGGTCTATGAACTCATCATCAGCTTGCATTGGCCATCGATCCCTTAGGCTTGCCTTTGTTGCTGACATACCTCTTCAATTTCCCCAAGTACCTGTAATGCATATATGTTGATGTAATGGGAAAATTCAGACTTTATAAGTAAATGATTGCCTTGATTACACACCTCTCGAATTGATACATCCATCGATACTGAACCGGTATAGCAAGCCTCGCTTCATGTGGGAGGTGAACCGGCAAGTGCTCCATAGAATCAAAGAAGCTCGGAGGAAAGATACGCTCGAGCTTGCATAGAATCAATGGTATGTTGCTTTCAAGATTTGCTAACACTTCATCGTCAAGCACCCTTGAGCATAAATTCTTGAAAAATAAGCTCAGCTCGGTGATCGCAATCCATACAAGTTTAGGTAGCATTTCTCGAAATGCAACAGGGATCGGAGAAGCCTCTCCATGAACACATGACAATTGTGGCTCTTCATCCCGTACATCTTTGTCCTCTTCACATCCACACACCGCCCCAACTTCGAGGTATTGTCGGGGAACTTCAATCCCCTCACCCAATCAAATAGTTTGTTCCTAGATTCAGTGTCAATTGTGTAGCATGCCTTGGGCCACTGCCCCTTATCATTCTGCTTTGTCAACTCGGGCCTTTTACACAATGTATCCAACTCGACTCTAGATTTAGGGGTGTCCTTTGTTTTTCCGGGAATGTTGCAAATCGTGTTGAATAAGTTCTCGAACACGTTTTTCTCAATGTGCATGAAATCCAAGTTGTGACGTATAAGAAGACTGCTCCAATAAGGCAAGTCCCAGAAGATGCTTCTCTTCTTCCATCCACACGTTTTGCTAATTTTCTCGTTATGCTTCTCCGACCTAACTTCAGTCACTTTAATAAGACCTAACCTATCTATCTCCGCAAGTATTTCTGCACCAGTAAGTTGTCTCGGGGCGCCTTTGTTCACTACTTTATTTTTCAAGAATTGAGTCTTGTTCTTCCTGAATGTATGGTCCTTTGGTAGAAATCTACAATGACAGTCAAACCAACATTCCTTTCCGCTCTCCTTCAGTCTAAATGCATCAGTGTCTTCCATACAATGTGGACATGGTTTAAAGCCCGCGGTTTTCCTTCCAGATAGCATGGAGTACGCAGGAAAATCACTCACGGTCCACAGTAATGCTGCTCTCAATGTAAAGTTCTTCTTCGTTGACACATCATATGTCGGGATACCATTTTCCCACAACTCAATTAGCTCCTTGATTAGGGGCTGCAAGAACACATCCAGCTTCTGTGACGGATCATCTGACTTGGGCACCAACACAGTCAAGAACATGAATGGTTCCTTCATGCACTCACCGGGGGCAGGTTGTACGGTGTCAGTATGACTGGCCAACAAGAGTACTTCCGGTCATTTTCAAACGGGTTAAAACCATCCGTACAAAGCCCCAAGCGTACATTTCTAGGCTCGGCTGCAAACTCCGGGTAGGTATTATCGAACTGTTTCCATGCGGGTGAGTCTGATGGATGCTCCATTCTACCCTCTTCCGGGATTACTCGCTCCTTGTGCCACCGCATTTTATCGGCACAAGCACTTGAAGCGTACAACCTCTTCAAACGAGGTGCTAGAGGGAAATACCACATTTTCTTATGTGGTAGATTTTTCTTCTGACGTTTCTTTGCAGCCCCCTCCTTGTAATGCTTGTACCGGTCCTTACCACAGAACTTGCACTTTAGTAGATCTTTATCCTCCCCCCAATAGATCATGGACATATCCTCACAACAATCTATGGTTTCCATGGGCAACCCCATCCCCCGCATCTTTTTCTTCGCCTGGTAAAAGTTGGTGGGAACTAGATTTTCTTCAGGACAAAGATCCGACATTACTTGTACCCATTCATTGAAGCTCGCTTCAGATTTCTGGTCATTAGCCTTACAACTCATTAGCCGAGCCAACAAAGACAACTCGCTGAGCCTACACCCCGGATAAATCGGCTTCTTTGCTGATTCCAGCAAGTCAAAGAACACCTGATCCGCAGGATTCGGAGGCTCCTCCACATCCCCCTCGGTTACTGGCACCCTGGTGTCCATGAACTTTGGACCCGCAACATCATACACCATTTGCTCCATCCGTTCATGATCATAATTAGCATCAGATGTAGACGTATTTTGAGTACTTCCGATCACATTTTTCTCCTTCCTTTTACGCTTTGAGAGATGCTCATAATCCATGAACGGTGCTCGTGTCTCACCATGATAACACCATACCTCATACTGAGACATGAACCCCTTATGTTTCAAGTGCTCCATGTTAGGAACATCTGTTTAGATTTTGATCAACAACCTAATGACTTATCTTAGCTCAGAAAGGTGGTTAGTACTCTAAGTTCACTTGAACACTGTAAAAGAGGAAACTCACTAAGTATGATAGTCTAGCAAATCTTGTATAGGATGTTAGGTCTCAAAATGTAATTTTTATTTTCTAAAGAAGACCAAGAAGAAGACTTCCAGGAGGAAAAGTTCAACGGGTTTGAAGATTTGAAGACTGCACAAGATTGCTGAAGACAAAGGTTTTTCAGATACCTATGTCCAGATATCTTGAAGAAACAAGTGTTTCGAAACACAAGTGTTGCAAAAGATATCTGAGAATAAAAGGTTTCTGAGACGAGGAAAGTGCCCACAGATATCTACACTCAGATACCTTGGATATAAACTATGTTTCTGAAAGAGAAATATTTTATACCAAAGTTGTTTCAACAAATGGTATCTGGTGTGGTAAATAATCAATGGAAAAGAACATGCAAAGTTTCAGAAAACTCTGATTGTATAAAGATCTCTGATACCATGCATAGTTTCGTTGGCACTACAGGACAAAATATAGTACAGTGCATTAAATGCGCAGACAGAAATGTCTGAACAAAAACGGTAGCTTCTGAAGAAGAAGACAAACTCACATAAGATTATATTCAGATATCAATAGTTTGAAATTGAGTTAAGTCTAACGGATACTATTCAAACGGCACTCAAATTCATCTATAAATATCAACACTTAGACTGCTTGAGAACACACCTTAGACAACACAGAACTACATACTGAATATTCTCACAAGCTCTCTCAAGCAAACTACTTACCTTCAAACTTTCTGTTGCGACCAAAGCTCTTGATTCTAAGTAGCACAAAAGTTCTAAGTGTCCTGATCCTTAACAAGCATTGTTATCTGTGAAGGAGTTGAACTAAGATTTCATATCTGAGATTCATTCTCTAGAACACTTACAATAGACTTGGGTCAGTAGAGAACAAGATACCATACATTGAAAAGTGTATTAAGTATACTTGATTCATAGAGCTATCTGAATAACTGAATAAGTTATTTAAGAAGCTCACCTGATAAACAAACCTAAAACCAACACCATATTCAGCGTGGAGTATAGGAAGTACTTAGTTTGGGAAACTAAGGAATAACTCCAAGGTTGCTGAGCACAGGAACTACTTAGCTTGGAAATCTAAGGAATAGCTCAAAAAGGTTTCTGAGTACAGGAAGTACTTGTTTGTGAAAGTCGGGGAATAACTCAGGGGGAACACTTGGTTGGGAACCTAGTGTATTTAGGAATCAAGAGAAGATATCTGTAAGGTTAACTCATTTATCTGTCTTAGTGGATTCTAGGTCAGAGAAAGGCCAAAGTAGATTAGTTGAAGGATTACGCCACCTTCAGATACCACTATAAAAAGACTTGTGTTATTTACTTTCTGCAGTTTATTACTTGCTTTACTTATCTTGCAAAGTACTTACACACATCTTACTGAGCACGTGCACTTATCACATAAAAGTCTTCCGCTCTCTGAAATTAAGTATCAGATATCTACACAGATATATCTGAGAAACTGTGTTTATCGACAAAAGTTTTAAAAGACTATTCACCCCTCCCCCCCTTTAGTCTTTTACTTTGCCGTTATCTGGACCAACAAGTGGTATCAGAGCGGGAGGTTCCCAAGCCTTCTGCACTGAACCTAGATCTCAGATAAGTGCCCACTAACTGCTTTTCACCTACACTTGATTTGTTTGTTTAGTGTGTTTGCTGCAGGATGTCTTTAAGTGATGCCCCAATTCTCAAGCCAGAGAATTATGAAAAATGGAAGAACAACATGATGCTCCACCTAGAAGCCATCAGTGACGAAATGATCGAAGTAATAAAGAATGGCCCAATAGTCATTCAACAACTCAAGCAAGTCATAGATGTTTCTAATGGCAGAGACAGAGAACAAAGCGATGGGTCTTCACTGCATGTCGTCAACCAAAGGAGACCTACGGTCAAGTTATTTACGACCAAAGCTCAGAGAGCTCGGACATCGGAAGATGCCAAGAGAAATCGTTGGATGGTCGTGCTCGTAATATCATCATCGTTCTACTCAGAGCACATACAAGGTAAACTTGGGTAAAAATGGCGAAAGTGGCCTGGCAACTAATTGAAGAAATCTGTGCCGGCACTGAGAAAACAAAGGAAAATAAGTTCGAAGTTTTGAAGCTCAAATTCCAAAACTTTAAACAAGGTCCCACAGAGACTCTTGAAGAACTAGATTTCCGGTTTACAACTCTTATGAGTGACATGGCTGCACTTAGTGAAAGTAATAGATATACCCAGTCAAAAAAGATTAAAACTATTGTGAGGAGTCTAAATCATAACTGGGAACACACTAAGTTTTTCTACTTTAACCAAGGAATGCCAGATATCACTCCTGTATAACTTTTCTCTCATCTTGCCACTGTTGACTATGAGACAACTCAAAGAGAACAAACAACTGAGAAGTTGCAAAATGTCGCTTTAGTTGCTCACGGAACTTCTGAAAAGAACAAAGGCAAGGAAGCAACTGAGGATGCTCTTGCTGTAAAGCAAATGGGAAGATATGTCAGTCGAGAAATTGAGAGAAGAAAAGCCAAAGAAAAGCTGAAAAAGCATCTAGGCTCAAACTACCACCAGTACAAAAATATGCAAAGCTCGCTGAACAAGTCGGCTCATAAAGCATCAAGTACTGAGGAAGCAGAAATCGGAAACGATATCTGTTTCTATTGTCAGAAACCTGGTCATTTCAAGAAGGATTGCCCTGTCCTCAACAAACCAAAAACAGGTGACAAGAAAGACAGAAGAATCTTCAAAAGAAGTCAGGGAGCTATGCTCACTGAAGAAAGGAAAAAGATTCAAATCCAACTGGATGCTCTAGATATTGAATCTGATTCCGAGGATGAGGATTCAGATGATTCCACACTGCCTTCCCCAGAAATGTACGGTGTCTCTCATGAAGTAATTGACTTTGGTCAAAAGAAGAAAGAAGTGTGTGGAATGGCTGAAGAAATCTTTCCAGATATCTCCAACATTGAACCTTGTCTAATGGCTGATGAGGTAACACATACTTCCTGTTATACTTATGAAAGTGATGAAGAGGGAATCAAAGATCTGGAAAAACTCTAAAGAGAACTTGATCTCTACGAAAGAGAATTTCTAATGATCCGAGCTAGAGCCGAAAGTTTTGAAGAAGAAAAGAATTCTCTTGAAAAGGAAAATTCTCAATTAATCAAGATATCTGAGAAAAAGGATCTTTGAAAATGCATTTCTCAAGGCTCAGATATCTGAGACCGAAAAGTCACATAAAGAAGCAATGGCCAATCTTCAAAAGAAATGTGAAGATCTTCTTTCTGAGAATAAGGAACTCAAAAAGAAAGAACTATCTTTTCAATCTTATGCCAAAGCTAGTGACACTCTTACTGAAGTACAATCTTATTTAAGAGATCCTTCAGAAAAGAGAGGACTTGGGCTGGACACACACACAGACAGTTCCACCACTTTGAATAAGAGTAATGAAGGACGAACATTTGTCAGTGCTCAACAAGGTGATTCCCAAACAATCTATAGTATCGATCAGAAAGCTAAGATTGTCGACAAAGGAAAGGCAGTTGCGACCAAGCCTTTGTGGGAAAAACAAGTCCAAAGGAAAAATGTGGGAAATGTCTCTGAAAAGAAACATAACACTGAAAAGTGTAATCACCCACAGTGCTATGTCTCTCAAAAAGGAAAAATTGCAGGAGCTGACAAATTCTCCTATGTCACGTTTTCTGGAAAGAAAATAGATTATCCAGAGACTAGCAAAGCTTCTGAGAAGAGATCTCAGATAGCACTAGGTGCTCGAAACGGTATTGGCTATAAAGCCATCGGGAAACAACTTGCTCGTGAATACAAACAAGAGCAAGAACGATGGTTAAAAGCTAGAATTGCTCACAGCAATTATCAGAAGTGGAAGATAAATCAAGCCACTGAAAATCTGAATGCCAGGGCTAGAAGAAATCTGGCTAGGAAAGCTAAGTTTGCTGAGTAGCAAACTCAGAAACCTGACAGGTATCTGAAAGCACCAAATGGAGCACCAAGGAACACACCAAGGAAGAAAATAGTTCTTAACAACAATGATACAAATCATTGAACAAGGATTCCTCCTTATGTTCCTGTTAGACAAAAGAATGTTTCTAAGAAATTCATTCAAAAATGGATTCCTACTGGAAGATTCTTTAGTCCAGATGGTTCCATTGTTGGTATGAGAACCTAATCTCCTGTTTCCTGCTTTTGCGTAACACTCTAAAGACTAATTCAAAGTGGCATTTTGATAGTGGATGTGGGAAGCACATGACAGGAGACAAAGCAAATCTGATTGACTACAAAAATTGCAATGATGGACCAATTATCAGGTTTGCTGGAGGAGATGAAAATCCAACCATAGGTTTTGGCAATTTGAAGTTTGGAGCCCTTACAATCTCTGAAGTACTTCATGTAAAGTGATTGAAATATAATCTCCTAAGCATGAGTCAACTAGTGGACAAAGGGTACACTGTCAAGATCAAGTCAAAACTATGTAAAGTGATTGACAATGAGGTAAAGCAGACAGTCTTGGTTGCAAGGCGTAAATGAAATCTTTATGTTGCTGATTGGGCATCCGCCACAACCGAAGAATGTCTCATGGTGAGTCAATCTGGCCACACTGAAGAAAATTGGCTATGGCATAAAAGAATGAGTCACTTGAATTTCAAAACTCTGAATAAGCTAGCCAAGAAAGAGTTGGTGGTTGGTTTACCCAAAATGGCATATAGAAAAGAAGGTGTATCCTCAGCTTGCCAAATGGGAAAATAATCCAAAACATCTTTCAAGTCTAAAACTAGACATTCCAGTGAAAGGCCACTGCAAATGTTACATATGGATCTTTTTGAATCCTCAGTAACTAGTTATGCAGGAAAGAAGTATGGTCTGGTTGTTGTTGATGATTACTCAAGATTCACTTGGATTGTCTTTCTCAAACACAAATCAGATACAAGGGTTGAAATACCCAACTTGCTGAATAAGCTCGAAGTCATGAAAAATGACAAGGTATCTGAATCGTAATGCACCATGGTACTGAGTTTGTGAACCAGTACATAAAAGAGTTTTGTACTTGCAAAGGTATACAACATCAACTATCTTCTGTAAGAACACCACAACAAAATGGTGTTGCTGAAAGAAAGAATAGGACCCTGAAGGAAGCAGCAAGAACAATGCTTGCTGATACTGAAATAAGTGAAATCTATTGGGTTGAAGCTGTAAACACAGCATGCTACACTCAAAATAGATGTCTGATTAACAAACACCATGACAAAACTCCTTACGAGCTTTTCATTGGTAGACCCCCTAGTATCAAACATCTAAGGGTGTTTGGTTGTAGATGTTTCGTTCTCAACAATGGAAAAGAATACTTGAGAACATTTCAACCAAAGGCAGATGAAGGAGTATTTCTTGGTTATTCTCTGAATAGCAAAGCATATAGAATCTACAACAAAAGAACGCAAAAGATCGAAGAATCTGTTCATGTAGTGTTCTATGAAGGAAACAAGTACTCTTAAATGATGATCTCTCAGATAGGTTCAAAGAACTAATGATTAAAGATTCTGAAAAAGGATCCTCAGAAGAATACAATTCTATCTTGCAAATAGAGGATGAGTCTAACGATGAAAAGCAACCTATGCTTAGTAACAACCAGATGACTCTAAGACATGATGAAGAATTTCCTATGAGAATTCCAGAAATGGAACAGGTTACTGAGAACCTTCATCATGGAGAGGTATCTGAAAATCAGATTGCTAAAATGCAAGATTCAGATATCTCTAACACTGAAAAAGTGTCAGATATCCATGGCATTTCCCATGTGTCAGATATCTTAGATACTGCACAAGTATCTCATCAAGATCATATTAATTCACATACAAATCAAAATGATATTGATCCTACTAGTTCAAAACCCAATATGAAATGGATAAGAAATCATCCTGCAAAGGATGTGATTGGTCCCATAAACCAAGGAGTTAGAACTAGAAGAGCAATTGCTGACAAAGCAAATTGTCTCTATGGATGTTTCATCTCAAACATTGAACCAAAGACTATAGAAGAAGCATTAAAGGATCAAGATTGGATCTCTGCAATGCAAGAAGAGTTGGATCAAGTTGAGAGATACAAAGTCTGGAAACTGTTTCCATTTGATGACGGAATATCTGTAATCGGAACCAAGTGGATTTTCAAAAACAAAATGAATGAGTCTGGTGAAATAACCAGAAACAAAGCTAGGTTGGTTGCCAAGGGATTCACCCAGACTGAAGGACTAGATTTTGATGAATCTTATGCACCAGTTGCAAGATTGGATGCAATAAGACTCTTTCTAGCCTTCATACTCATAATGACTTTACAGTTTATCAAATGGATGTCAAGAGTGCATTTCTAAATGGTGAACTTGCTGAGGAAGTCTATGTTGAGCAACCACCAGGTTTTGAAGTTTCCTCAGAAAGTAGGATGGTCTATAAGCTTCAGAAAGCTCTGTATGGGCTGAAACAAGCTCCAAGAGCATGGTATGATACATTGGCCAGATACCTACTCGAAAGTGGTTTCAAGAAAGGAGATGTTGATAAAACACTCTTCACATTGAACCATGATGGGAAACTACTTTTAGTTCAAGTATACGTTGATGACATTATATTTGGATCTAAAGACAAGCAACTTTGTGAAGACTTTGCTGAACTCATGAAAAGTAAATTTGAGATGAGCATGATGGGAGAATTGAATTACTTTCTAGGACTGCAAGTCAAGCAACTCAATGATGGAATATTCATTAGTCAAACAAAGTATGCAAAAGACATGCTCAACAAGTTCAATCTAAAGCCTTCTGAAAAGAATGCTAAGATACCTATGAGCATTGGAACCAAAATGACCTATATTGAATCTGACAAGAGTGTTGAAGAACACAAGTATAGGAAATTGATTGGGTCTCTACTATACCTCACTGCAAGTAGGCCAGATATTCAATATGCAGTTGGAGTGTGTGCCAGATTTCAGACAAATCCAATGCAGTCACACTACAACATTGCTATGAAGATATTAAGGTATGTAAAGGGTACTGTAGAAGTTGGATTGTGGTATCCAAAAGATAGTGGATTGATTTTGGTTGGCTATTCAGATGCAAACTATGCTGGATCATTGCTTGATAGAAAAAGCACCTCAGGAACTTGTCAATTTCTTGGTGCTAGATTAATATCTTGGTTCAGCAAGAAACAAAATTCAATTGCCACATCTACCACAGAGGCTGAATATATTGTTGCGGGATGTTGCGCTTCACAAATATTGTGGATACAACAACTCAGAGACTATGGATTCAATGAAGAGAAAACTCCCATTTTCTGTGACAACACAAGTGCTATTGCCATAACTCAGAATCCTAAGTTTCATGCTAGAACAAAGCACATTGATGTTAGACACCACTTCATCAGAGACCACGTTAAAAAAGGCAATATAGAGATACTCAAGATTGGCACTGAAGACCAACTTGCAGATATCTTCACTAAGCCACTACAAGAAAGTAGATTCTTAGCCTTAATACACAGTCTTGGACTAATGGAGCTACCAAAGAACTGAAAAAGTTCAGATATCTGAAGAAGATATCAAAGGAGAGAGAAAAGGAATCTGGAACGGGTATCCAGACAAGAGAAGAGGTATCTGGAACGGTTATCCAGAAACCAAAGGCTAAAGGGTAAAATGATTATTTGAAGATCTCTGAAACGGGTATTCAGATATCTAGGTCACTCAGTGAGGGGGAACACAAAAGAGAATAGTACAACTGTCTGCAGTAAACTACTATCTTGAAATTTGAATTATTTCTATCTTTGTGAAAAACTTTGAAAAGACAACAAGTATAAGATAGAATCAGATACAATAGTGTTCTCATTCACACAGAAACGTAATTCAGATAGCTAATAGCCAACATTCATTAAATGGGCACAATTACAATTGTTGATTGTGATCATTGCTGAAGAAGCAATGGTGACCCTTGATGAAATGGGCGATTGATCTTTACGGCGGAGATTAATTCTCCGTAAATAGTGGACTGTTGAAATCCCAGCATGGCCCACTATGCATTTAATGCCGAACAAGCTTTTACCCACGCCTGTCTGCAATACACAGATACTTACACACAAAATTGATTTGTATTTATATGTCTGTTGAGATTTCATTGCTATATATATAGGATTTTGGCAAAAGAAATCACTTTCGCCTAATCCAACATTCCGACTTGCACAAGAATAGCAAAAACCATTATATCCTCTCTGTAAATCTCTGCTCCCAAATTAGTTTTTCTGCAAAGAATCACTAATCTTACACCTTAATCTCTTTCAAACTTCGAAAAACTTACGATATATAAAGAGATGGCTCCCAAACGATCAAATACCAGAAATCCCAAAGTACTACCACTGGTACTGCTGAAAAGGCCAGAGCTAGTAGTTATTAACAATCGATTGGTAGGGAACTTCAATCCCGATAATTGGACTTCAAATCACCGAATGATTTGGGGTGGTGCCATGATCGAGGAATACCTCACTGCTGCTGTTGAGACTCAAGCCGACAGAAAACTAATACTTGACATGCTTGAAAAGGCAAAAATCAAGGGTTTTCTATCAGCTCCCAAGAGAATCTCTTCACTAGATGTGTTAGAATTCTACAACAACCTGTGATTATATCCTCGTGTTTCAAGGCATTGCAATAGTGTCTATCGTAACTTCGGTCCGTGAAAGGAAATCCTACGACTTAACAACTTCTCGCAAGTTGTTTGACCTTCAAAATCTTGGAAAGGATTTTGAAATAGACACCAAGGATGATGATCTCCTTGAAGGTGTAAAACAATCATACAATGGTGTGTGATCTTGAAAATCGATACACCCACGATTTCAAGCTTAGCGACATCGTAACCGGACATCTACCGTTCACTGGGATGTGTTGGCATGCATTCTTCACAGATGCTTTGATGGTCTACACGGAGGTGCTGACCAAATAAGCCAAGAACGCTGGATGATGATGTTCTTGTTGCAACAACAAGACAAAAGGCTGGAAAACCCTTTCAATTGGGGAAAGTACGCCTTTATGAAATTTGTGAAGAAGATTCAAGGCTTTGAGCCTACAATCTCTAAGGGACTTGCTGAGCCAAAGACCACAGTAAGTTATGGTCTAAAGATATGCTACTTGCTGGAAAAGCTTGGCATTGAGCTCAGGGAGAAGGATGACATAGCCAACAGTAACCTACTCTACAAATATGAGTATACGAACATGATGAAAAAGGTTACTGGATCTCAGAAAGGTTCCAAGAAGCGAAAGACTGAAGAGGTATCTAAGGGTTAAGTTGCGACCAAGAAGCCCAGAACTTCACGAAAGAAGTCTGCTGGCAAATCAGAAGGCACACCCATTGAAGTTGTCGATTCGGATACTGCCAGAGCCGATGAACTCATAAATGCAGATGAACTCATCAATGCTGCAAAAGAGGTATCAACTACTGAACAAGTAGACTCAGCAAGAGAAAGTGCTTTCAGAAATGTTAAGACTATTGCCGAAATCCTTGCTGATGAACTCATCAATACTGCTAAAGAAAGTAGTGACAGATACCAAGCCCTATCTGCAGAAACCGCAGGAATTATGGACCAATCAGTTCCCAATGCTGATGAGAACTCTGACGATGAAGATGATGAATTAGTCATTTCTCAAGTCCTAGAAAAATAAAAAAGGGCTAAAGTTACTGAAAAAGTAACTGGTGTAGAGGTATCTGAAGAAGAACCTACACCACAGGTTGCTGAACAAGCACCTGTTACAAAGGTTGCTGAAGAAGCAACAGTGTCCAAGGTAACTGGACAAATTACACCATCAGAGCAACAAAGACTGAAGCACATTGAAGACGCTCTGATGAGTGATAGCTTAGTGTTGGAGGATACTGCCATTGCCTCAACACTCAACAGTCTGTCTCAAGCACAACAACCGCAACTGCCAGATGTGAATACTGCTGAAATGGTACTTGAGCTGCAGAAACCAGCATCTTTCATTGCTGAAGAAAATCTTGCAAAAGAGCAGGTTCCCCAACTCAATGAGAGGGATCAAACTGAGACATCTGCTCAGAATGATCAACCAGGGGAGGCAACTGAGTTGCATACTCAGGCAAGGTCTAAAGTACCTGAAACTTCAAACAAAGAAGATGAAATGGAACAACAAGACCAACGCATAGAAGGGTCACAAGTTCCAGAGACCAATCAGCCTGAGGTATCTGAATGGTTTAACTCTCTACTTGTGATACTTTGTGCCACATAATCTTGTTATTTAATAAAATTTCTTTGTTACAGGCTGATTTAGAAACACGAGAACAAGAGGAAGCTGAAAAGTTTGCCTCAGAAACTAAGAAGGAGGCATCCACACTCTCACAACTTAAGGAATCTGAGCCTGTGCTACAGGTGATAAAGACTTCCTTAAGATATAATTTTTCAGATATTGGTTAATACACTTCACTAATAAGTGTTTGTTTCTAATAGGCTCCAACTGAGAAGAAAAATGAAGAGACTGAAAAGTCTATCTCTTCAGAGAGGAATCCAGAGGCTTCCAAGGCCTCTGAGAAACAAGTATCTGAACCTTTTGTAGAGAAGGTATTTCATTCAGATATTTATACTCCTCAAAGAGCAATCTCTGATCATTTTTCTTAGACTAACACTTTCTACTTAACAGGTTAATAAAGAAGTAGAAGTTGTTGAGGAATTGCCACTCAATCCTCACAACATATGGAAATTGATGTAGCATCAAGGCCTTCATCATAAGAAAAGACTCCAGAAACTGCACAAGTTTCTGTGAGACAAACATCTGAGCCTCCAACAGAGGTAATTGACATCTCAGATATCTGATTTGTCAATAAAAATTTTCTTGATAAAATTTCCTAAGTGTTATGTTTTAATTCTCAGGTTCAAGCAGAAAGAAAGGTTGATGAGGACCAGACTTCCAAGTCTCCACCTCACAACAAGATATCTGAGGCAACCCCTGTCTCAGTAGTACAAGTCTCTGAGCCTGATGTACTCATTCAGGTACCTCAGAAACCTAACTACACTTGTACTCAAATATCTACACAAGTTTTGAATCTAACTCAGAACTCTTTCTTTCAGGCTCAAACAAGTGCCACGAAGGTCCATGATGATGGAAAAAAAGGACCTACTTCCCTTCTTCAAAGCTCATACCCTGCCAAAGCACATTCAATGCTTCAAGAAATGGCAGAGGTTAAGGTGCTCAGATCTCTCTGAAATATTGAGAATCACAGATCAACCTACGAGACGAGCATGAGCTCTTGACTTGGAGAACTACATCCATACAATGTTTCCCACGAAACAGTATCAAGTTGCGACCTTATTGCATAAGGATTTCTCCAGAGAAATGGCACAGAAGTTGATTCAAGCCTTTAATCAGGCTGATGGTCAGACAAGATTACAGATGGCATTCAAGACAGTCCTGCCCCAGACTTTATAATTTATTCCTTCTAAACAAGAGGAGGTTAATGGGCAGAAGATCACTATTCCTGAAGTGATTAATCTTGTATCTGAAGACGATGAGGAGGAAGAAATAGATGAGAATAACTTTGATGAACCTCCCTCTGACCATCACAAAAAGGATGATGATGATAAGGATGATGATGATGCCCCTGCACCAGGGACGGGAGGGATTTCACAAGGACACATTGCCTCAGCTGCCGAAAAGCACACTGAGAGGACTTCACAGCAATCCCCTTCTCCATCTCCTCAGAAATCTACTCATCCAACTTCCCAACACAAAGTTACTACTGAACAAGTAGTTGAGCACTCTAAGGGAACAACTCAGAAAATAACAGATGCACAAGCCAGAGTTGCTCAACTCAAACAACTATTGGAAGAAGAACAACAACTACATCTTCAACTGGAAGAAAAGATAGCTGAATCTAGAGCAAAGCTCCAGAAGATTGAAGATCAAACTATCAAGAAAATGGAAGCTTATGCTGAAATGAAAGAACTCCAGCTTGCTGTTCAAGGAATTGCTGAGGAATTAGATACTGAACAAGTATCTAATGACAAGCATGATGCTAAGGCTGCAATCCAAGAAGATGTTCCATCCTCCTCACTGAAAGGAAAGAAACCCATCTCTGAGATGGTTGCTGGACTAGAGAACATTGATGAAAATGTCCAAGAGGATGAAGATCACTGGGCTGATAACTCAGATGATGAAGAAGACAAGACTTTGGCAGAACACCGCAATGAACACTTGGCGGTTTCACATTTGAAAAGGAAGCTGATTGCTCCTGATACATTCAGCAAGCTGCCAAATGTCAACTCCAATGAATACTTGAATAGATATCAAGTACTGGCTAAATTGAAAAAGGAGTTATCTTCTCAAGACAAAGCCGCCATTGCATCCGTCCCTGCAGAGCTGAAGTCATTCACTGAGCTCATCACTCAGAGAACAACCAGTCTGGTGATTTCTCAGAAAGATCTAGGCATGGTTAGGGATGATGACCAACTCTTGGCTACAAAAGCTTTTGAAGAGGCTTGCTATGCTGCTGGAAAAGCAGATGCTATTTAAGGCCCACTGGAAGAGCTTACTGATAAGGATACTGGTCTTATCAAACAAAATCAGGAGCTCAAGGCTGATCTGGAAAAGTTGGTTGCTGCTTACAACTATCTGCAAGGGAACTTTAACTCCCTTTCAGAATCATTTGTGATTCTGAGTCAGTCAACAATGACTAAGGGGGAAGAATATCAAGAGGCTCAGAGAGGAAGAGGAAGAGGAAGAGGAAACAAAAGAAAATCTGAACAACCACCTCTCTGAATAAATGAGCCCTCCTCCAGTCAGACTGCTCTACAGATAGTGGCCACCACTCAACTTCCTGAACAAGGAATGACAACAAGGGCCAGAGAACAAAAACGTCCAAGGAGTACCAAGGCTCCAAGGAGAAGACAAGTAAAAGGGATTGATGAATCTTCTGAAGAAGAAGAAAAAGGCCAAATCAAATCCCTAGGCAATGAAGAAGGCTGCAAAAGTCTCACAAGAATTGATCTTGATGATGATGATGAAGAGACTGATGAAGATGAAGCTCCTCTTCACAGAAAAAGGAAAATTGAAAGCCTAACTGAGCCCACAGCTGCAAAGCCTTTGGCAGCTAAAACACCCTCTGGAAATACCAAGTCTATCCAGGGTGGTTCTTCAAGCATTACCCCAAAGGAGAATTCAAGACAAAGGAGGAACAAGCTAAGAGCTGAACAAAGACAAAGTCAACTTCCACTCAGTCCAGAAGAAGCCAAAATTGAGTATGTGAAGAATGACAACAACTCCTCTGTCTACAGGTGCATAAATCAGAAAAATGGCTCTCGGATTCGGAACTCGGGCATTCTTGCTAAATTCAAGGTTTCCAAAACCAATCCATAAACAGCTTATGGCATGGAGAAAAGACAAGCCAATCTTGATTAACACCAACCACATCAAAGCATGGTTGGATTTTGAAGTGATCAAGAGAATAGAAGCCATGAAAAAGGACCTCTCTGATGAATGTCCTTATGGAAAGCCAGATGATGTGCACAGAATTCCCAACATTATCGGAGCAGTACAAGAGCAAGACTTGTTGTGGAACCCATGAGTCCTTCTACTTGGCGATCAAGATCAATACAAGGGTGACATCAGATATCTGAAGATCATTTATGAATACTTCAAGCTATCAGATATCAGAATCGAGCATGCCTGAAAGTGGGGAAAGTATTTGTGGGTCAAACACTTTGTCAAGAAAAATCCTACCAAAACCTACAAGGAAGTCTGTGGATTTGCTAGAGACACAGAGATGATTGTCAAAACTCTTCTCTATGACTACTCTGATGATATCAAAAGATTTGGTGATAGGAATTTTGCAGATTGATCCATGGAGCTGTTTTGAAGACTTGAAGTATAGAAGACTTGAAGACTAGTTCTTTAGGATGTCTACTTGGAGCTTGGTTACTCCTGTTGTCCTAATTTACTATGTATTTTTTTTATTTTTTTTTGTATCTTGCTGACTGAGCTAAATTGTATTATGTACTAAAGTTATCTGTAAGCTTTCTCTGTATCATATCTGATGAACTTACTCTCAGATATCATTCTTTATAAAAGATAACTTGTCAGCAAAGATCACACCTTGTGATTTGGTTGATGTTTACTTTCTGCACTTAATTATATGAACTGAAAGATCATAAGAAATGATTAAGTGATGGATTGTTTCCTCATCCAGATTTGTAATAGGTCAGATAGTCATCGTTGACTGATCAAAATGGGGGAAATTTGTTAGGAATATCTGTTTAGATTTTGATCAGCAACCTAATGACTTATCTTAGCTCAGAAAGGTGGTTAGTACTCTTGGTTCACTTGAACACTGTAAAAGAGGAAACTCACTAAGTATGATAGTCTAGCAAATCTTGTATAGGATGTTAGGTCTCAAAATGTAATTTTTATTTTCTAAAGAAGACCAAGAAGAAGACTTCCAGCAGGAAAAGTTCAACGGGTTTGAAGATTTGAAGACTGCACAAGATTGCTGAAGACAAAGGTTTTTCAGATACCTATGTCCAGATATCTTGAAGAAACAAGTGTTTCGAAACACAAGTGTTGCAAAAGATATCTGAGAATAAAAGGTTTCTGAGACGACGAAAGTGCCCACAGATATCTACACTCAGATACCTTGGATATAAACTATGTTTCTGAAAGAGAAATATTTTATACCAAAGTTGTTTCAACAAATGGTATCTGGAGTTGTAAATAATCGATGGAAAAGAACATGCAAAGTTTCAGAAAACTCTGATTGTATAAAGATCTCTGATACCATGCATAGTTCCGTTGGCACTACAGGACAAAATATAGTACAGTGCATTAAATGCGCAGACAGAAATGTCTGAACAAAAACGGTAGCTTCTGAAGAAGAACACAAACCTGCTACAGTACTATATTCAGATATCAATAGTTTGAAATTGAGTTAAGTCTAACGGATACTATTCAAACGGCACTCAAATTCATCTATAAATATCAACACTTAGACTGCTTGAGAACACACCTTAGACAACACAGAACTACATACTGAATATTCTCACAAGCTCTCTCAAGCAAACTACTTACCTTCAAGCTTTCTGTTGTGACCAAAGCTCTTCATTCTAAGTAGCACAAAAGTTCTAAGTGTCCTGATCCTTAACAAGCATTGTTATCTGTGAAGGAGTTGAACTAAGATTTCATATCAGAGATTCATTCTCTAGAACACTTACAATAGATTTGGGTCAGTAGAGAACAAGATACCATACATTGAAAAGTGTATTAAGCTATCTAAATAACTGAATAAGTTATTTAAGAAGCTCACCTGATAAACAAACCTAAAACCAACACCATATTCGGCGTGGAGTATAGGCAGTACTTAGTTTGGGAAACTAAGGAATAACTCCAAGGTTGCTGAGCACAGGAACTACTTAGCTTGGGAAGCTAAGGAATAGCTCAAAAAGGTTTCTGAGTACAGGAAGTACTTGTTTGTGAAAGTCGGGGAATAACTCAGGGGGAACACTTGGTTGGGAACCTAGTGTATTTAGGAATCAAGAGAAGATATCTGTAAGGTTAACTCATTTATCTGTCTTAGTGGATTCTAGGTCTGAGAAAGGCCGAAGTAGATTAGTTGAAGGATTACGCCACCTTCAGATACCACTATAAAAAGACTTGTGTTATTTACTTTCTGCAGTTTATTACTTGCTTTACTTATCTTGCAAAGTACTTACACACATCTTACTGAGCATGTGCACTTATCACATAAAAGTCTTCCGCTCTCTGAAATTAAGTATCAGATATCTACACAGATATCTGAGAAACTGTGTTTATCGACAAAAGTTTTAAAAGACTATTCACCCCCCCCCCCCCTCTAGTCTTTTACTTTGCCGTTATCTGGACCAACACTCCACTACCGTTTCAGGAGGCAAAAATTGTTTATTCCTACATTTGTTCACATTGCAATGGCACTTCATCTTCCCCCCACTCAAACAAGTAGTTTGTGTAAGCGCAAAAGTGATGAAGGATTCAACCCCTTCCACAAAACTAGACTGAATTCTGCCATTAACTATGCGCCGGTACAAACATCTTAACATTATACTAATTAACAATACAAATTCACAATCAATATATCAATTGCACAAAGTTAACTAGCTAGTATACTATAGCTCCCATAAACATACAATTGATCTAATTAGTCGAAATTAACAAAATTACCAAATTTGTCAACAAGTAAGGGTTCCAAAACACTCAACTAAATCTTTCTAATCCTACTACATATACGAAAATATCAAATTAACAACCCTACATACTTCCAAACATCCTAACATTATACTAAAAATCCAAATTCACAATCAATATATCAATTGAACATCTCAAAGTTAACACACTACGTAATATAAGCTAAACTAACTACTACATACTTACAATAAACATGCAATTGCTCAAATTAGTCGAAATTAACAAAATCCCCAAATTTGGCAAAGTTAGGGCTTTAGCCAAAATACCTTCAATTTAGCTGAAAAAAGATGAAATTGGTTGACCACACGAGCTCCTTGTCCCACGAGCTTTGAGAAGACTCCAAAATTGGCCGGAACGGTCGAGATTTGGTCGGAAATTGGAAATGGCGAATGAAGAAGGAAGAAGGAAGAAAAAGAAGCTGCTGAAAAATGGAGAAGAAAAGGGCTACTGCCCGATTCTATAACAATTTTAGCGACGGATCGCTATCCGTCGCTAAAGTCCGTCGCTATTTAGCGATGGATAGCAATCCGTCGCTAAAATCAATTTTATTTTTTAAAATTTTTTTTTTAATCCGGTCAACTTAATTAGGGACGGATATAATATCCGTCCCTAAATAATGACGGATATTTTTATCCGTCGCCAAATAGCGACGAAAAAATATACGTCGCTAATTTAGCGACGGATTAGAGACGGATTGAGCGAATTCGCTCAATCCGTCTCCAATCCATCGGTAAACCTAGCGATTCGTCGCTATATAGCGACGGATATAGGCTCTGTCGCTATTTGGCCGATTTCTTGTACTGGTGGGGTCATCATATTACTCTGAGAGCTGCCCATGAGACCGCACCGACCCAAAGGGTCAGGGCTCAATGGTCCGGGTCGTTACAGAATACCAACATGCTTTGATGCATCAATGCACTACAAGAAATCCTGTTCCTAGCCACGGTAACATAGCGACGGATTTTATCCGTCGCTAGCTAGCGACGAATCGCTAGCTCTAGCGAAGGATAAAATCCGTCGCTAGTTCTAACGACGGATAAGCATTTTCGTCGTTATATTTAACGACGGATAGGCTTATCCGTCGTTATTTAACGACGGATAAGCCTATCCGTCGTTAGAACTAGCGACGGATAATCTATCCGTCGCTAGATTCGTTGACCAAAATTGGAAAAGAAATAAAAAAATGGAAAAAGAAATTTAAAAAAAAATAATAGAAAAATGAAAATCTAGCGAGGGATAGGACTATTCGTCGCTATTAGCGACGGATTGTCTATCCGTCGCTAGACTTTCAGGTTTTTACGGGAAGCAGAATGCTTCCCTCCCCATTTTTTCTTCTTCCTCATTCTTCTTCCTTTCTTCTCCCCATTTCAGCCAAAGCCATTCCGGTCCAAATCTCAACCATTTCGTCCATTCTTCGTGTACATTCGAAGCTCGTGAATCAAGGAGGTCAATTCTTCCGTCAATCTCAAATTTCATCCGCTCATTTCTCCGGATTCGAAGGTAAACCCTAATTTTTTATATTTGGGGATTTTGTTACTTTGGACTAATTTGAGCAATTGAATGTAAATGGAGAGTATATAGTACTTAGTTTAGATGTAATTAGGTAATGTTTTACCTTTGAGATGTGAAATTGATATATATTGATTGTGAATTTGAATTTTTAGTATAATGTTAGTATGTTTGTAAGTATGTTGGGCTTTTAATTAATTTGATATTGGTGTATATTTAGTAAAATTATGAAGATTTAGTACCTCGTTTTGAAACCCTAACTTTTTGACATATTTGAAAATTTTAGTTAATTTAGACTAATTTAAGCAATTGTATGTTTACTAGCTAGTTAATTAACTTTGAGATGTGCAATTGTTTGAATTGTTAATTAGTATAATGTTAAGTATGTCGTAGTTTTGATTTAAGTATGTAAAGTAGTTTTAAGAATATATTAAGAACTCTCACTGGAAGTCTATGTTTGATTTTAGTGTAAATTGTATGTATTTATCGCTTATGTTGGACTTTTTAATATATTAAGGAGTCCGTCTCCTGAGAGTCCACAATATATTGAGAGTCCAACATAACATACAAATATAGACAATTTACACATAAAACTATACAACATGATTTTTTTGCGGGTCGACCCGGCTGACATTTTTTCCTTACAATACACAGCTCGCTTTCATGTGTCCATCCAATCATATTAATACTTTGGATCAAATTGCCTATGTTTGACATATAATTATCTATGTTTAGTATAAAATTATTGATGACAACCTATTTATCACTAAAAAAACACAATATTTGTAAATAAACATAAAAATCAATTTCATTCATCAATCAATACATCTAAAACAATACAAAAAAAATTAAAATCACTATCCAAACTACAATCATCTTCGCACCCTTGACTTGTTCGTCAACTCCTCCATCCACATCTCCATCTTTATCATCAATCGTTTTCTTTATTTGACCACCATTTTTACGAAAACCTAGTATATGCAACAAAAACATCAACCATTTTACTTTTAACATCAACAATTGCAATATAAACATATGCAATTAGTGGTAAGGAAATATAAACACCCAGAAATAAAAAGCACCAACAAACATCACCTATTTAACATTCATTATCAACAATTACAGTATAAATATGCACAATTCACACTGAAAACATAACACTTTTACAAAATACATAATCTCTCCAAAAAAACTACAAACATTAACAATTTACGGCTAGACATACATAATTTACATAAAAACCTAAACAAATAAGAATTTCAAAAGATAAAACAAAAAGCATATATTGAAACATTATCTATTTACCCTTAAACATCAACAATTGTAGTATAAACATAGACTATTCATATATACATCCAGTTTTACAAAACTGTAAAAACTCTATACAAGAAAGGAATGAAACCATAAATATCAGTAATTAACAGCTACATATGCACAATTTACATAAAAAAAAAACCTAAACAATAAGAATTTCAACATAAGAAACATAAAACATAACCAATTTACCGTTAAACATAAGCAATTTCAGTATGAAACAAACTTAGCCAATAAGCACTAGAAATCAAAGATCTGGAACATAATCTGTTTATATAATCAAACATCAACTATTTACACATAAACATACACAATTCACACAAAAACATAGACGATTTAAAAAAAAACTACAGAAAATCCAACCATAAAGCAATGCAACCAAAACATCATCTATTTACAACTAAACATACAACATTTACGTGAAAATCTAAACAAAATTGAACACTACAATCAGATTTACAAACAAACGAAGCAAAAGCTAAGAAACACAAATTGAAAATAGAGAAAACACGCAAACATTAACAATTACAGGTCAAACATGCACAATTAAGGTTAAAACATCAACAATTACACATGAAATATAAAGTTATGCGAAATCACTAAAAATCACCAAAACCAAAAAAAAAAATGAAGAATCAAGAGAAAAAACCTGAAAATCGAGGAAACGACAAGGTTATGATTTATATGTGTTGTATAGTAGGAGATCCGCCGGAGAAGACAACCGGAAAAGCTTCGAATTCCGGCCAACCGTTTCAAAAGTCGACCAAATGAAAAAACGAAACCGTAGATCGGGCCATGGGCTACTCAAATATGCGATCGGATTTAAGATTGGTGGCCGGACGACGGAGATATCGCTGGAGAGATGATCGGAAAAGAGAGAGAGAATGGAAGAGGGAGAGGGTAGAGAGAGAGAGAGAAGAAAGAAAGAAATGAAAGAAAAAAAGAAAAATAGAGTATTTATATTAATCTAACAACCCGCTTTTAGATCCAGATTACCGAACCCGAAGCCCAAAATCTGCGAATTGACCCATTTATTAATGAAGAAGGACTCTCAAGACTCCATAATGTGTAAGACTCTTTTAAGTTTTAGTATATAGGATCAATTACATTACCCTTTGTTAGATGCCCTTCTCACAGATGGGTACCCGTTAGTCAAACAATTACATCTTAGTCCAAAAAACTATTTTTTTGTTGACCAACTTTAGATTATAGACAAACCAAACAGACCTTAGTTATTTTCTAACCTTTTCTAATATATATATATATATATACACATTTATTTATTAATTTGTAATCCTGGAATAATTTTTATTTCCAATAATAATTATTTGAATTATTTGGTACTTCTCTTTTATAAACTTTTGTAAGGAATACATCTTGAACCATTTTGTTGTTTCGTTCAGCATGTGTATGTATGTGACCTCACGAGCATCCAACTTAAATTAAAGGCCCTTAAATTAATAATTATTTTCTAAAAGAATATTTATTTTATTATTGTTATTTAATTAAGTACATGCTTTACTAATTGGATTTTCAAATACTAATATGTACATTTGTTCCACAAAATACTCCCTCCTATTCATATTATAAGAGGTTATAGATTTTTCACACAAATTAAGACAACTTTTTCTTCATCAATAGTTTTTTATGAAATATTGAAAACAAAAATGTTGGTGTCTTGGATAAATAAATCCACCAATGGAATATGAGAATTATCCTTATACTTTTTGTAAAGTCCAACAAAAAATAAATGGATAACAATAAAATAAATGGGTTAGATGTATAGTAAATGGTGAAAATACAAAATCATATGGTAGAATCTCCCAAAAATCTTATATTAACCAAATAGTCAATAAGCCAAAAAATCTTATAGAAAGAATAGGAGGGAATACATGAAAAAGTTATTGTACAATATGATTTTCAGAAATAATACTTATATATAAAATGTACTACAAAGTGCTTGATACTCGGCCAATGTAATATATATGAACACGTATATACTTGTAGTGAAAAAATCTGAAATAAAGTGATAAAATGGCAAGTTTTGGTGTACAAATAGCCTCCAATTAACTTCCAAACGACTAGTTTTTTTTTTTTTTAAATAACGGTCATAATTCAATTACATGTAAACATATAGAAGTTCAGTTTTAATTACATTGAAGTCCACACGTACCATGCACGTGACAGCGATAAGTTAAGGTTGTTTGACAATTCCTAAAAGTTGATAATTGAACAGGGGCGAAAATGGACTTTCCAGCTTTTAAATCGCTAAAAGTCAAATTCGTGGACTTAGATGTAATTGATTTTTATCGCTCTGGACTTGCATGTTATTCTTTGACTAACGGGTATCCATGTGTAATAACGAAATCTAAGAGGGGGTGTGGATGTAATTTACCTAGCATATATTAACAACTCTCACTGGAATTCTTGTGCTAAATCCTTTTTTGAAGATATAGAACAACTTAAAGATTAATAGTCATGGAAAATTTACTTTTGAATACCCTTTCATGAGCCCAACCATTTAATTAAATATAATTTCCTGAAATAGAATTCTCCAATTCCCCTTACTGTGAGACCAATCTCCGGTTTGTAAAGATGACAAGTTATTAAAAAAAAATAGACAATCTAACTTGTTTTTAGATATGATTGGTGTCCCTAGAAATAACATAGGCATTTCAACAATTAGTGTTTCAACACTTGATATTAATGTCTCTCCTTAAATGAAAAATATATAATACTTTATTCACTTTATTTTCTACTCTATCACTATTTCTCCTTCATTATTCACTCTCTTAAAATTTATATCGGGGCCATGGGAATTTGAATCTGATACGGAGGGAGTAATTAGTCATCCTCGTTCAACTTACAGGTTGGGAAAGCGACTTTTAAAATAATGGTCAAGAGTAATAGTAGTTGATCATCTCCAATTTGCAATACTCAGCTAAATGATGAGGGCTTAAGAGTAAAAAGAAAGAGAGTTTATTGGTAAGATATGGTTAAGTTTGGTTAAAAAAGTCATAGACTGGCATGCTGACCTAAAAGAGTACAAGATTTGTGACTGGTTATACACAAATGATAGTGAACCATGAAGTGTTCATCCCACAGCCATTTGTTTCAAAATATCAGTGTTACAGTCAAGCAGGCCAATTCACGAATCCATAGTTGGTAGAGCAATTAATAACTCTGTTAGTACCCAGCAGCCACCAGTTTACAGTGCTGGTCTGCTCTTTATTTCCGATGCCGCCTCTTCGGTTCAGCTCTCTGCCTCTTCTCATCATCCCAGTCTCTGTCATACATTCTGAACACGTAGTTAAGGAATTGGGTAATCTACCATTCTCAAGCACAAGACCGCAATATAGGAAAAAGGAAAAAGGGAATATCACTAATAATTGTGTAGAGGATACAGATCAGCATCACGACGTGTTGACTTTCCAGGTGCTTCCTTGGCATGGACCCTGAGACCTGGCTCTTCTATGTAACCTGTTCGTTGGACAGCAGAAACCCCCTTCCGATCTCCCCTGTCTCTTCCATCATGTGATTGGGAAAGATTAATTGAAAGAGGAGGTGGGGATGGTGCAGCTGGTACATACTCCCCAAGTTCTGGTGCCACCTGCTCCCTCTTAAGCTTCCGCCTCTTAGAGGCATTTGAATCAATATCATCCTTATTGATGCTTGCTTTATCCCTCTCTCTCTCCCTCTCATCTGCCTGCATTTGATATCACAGTATGTACAAAACCAGATTAGCATAATTGACGACGTGTGAACACAAACAATAATACGTTTACACTGGTGCTTTCACTTAAAAAAAATACAAGATCAGAACCCAAGCATCAAGGTATGGGCTTAAGCTCAAAACCTTACGGTATATATGAGGTGACTTGCGTAAGAATGGTACAACAAGCAAAAGTAGAATTCTAAATTAGAACCAAGGAAAAATAAATAATAAAAATATAACAAATACTTGTAAGACTTCATCTCTCGACTATTCAAGAAGAAATTTATTTATGCCTTTAAAATGGTCCAAAGCCTTGCCATGAGAAATGACAGCCCGTCAACTGGACATACTAACTTTTATCTCAGTCCTTAATCATTCACAAAGGCATAGATAAACCATACTTAATTATAAACTTTAGAACACAAATTATGCAAAAAAATATAATCACAAATGTTAACTATATTGGCGAAGAGCTAAAGTGAAAATCAGATGAGATGCAAGGATCTAAAACTAACATTCAGGTAAGATATTTTGCCCGACCAATGAAGCAAAATCCAATAGAGAGGACCAGCACCCTAGTTCCAATTGCAGATTAAACAACTATAGCGTCCGCGCTCAAATACTACCAAAACTTTTTATTATCCCTCTGCATAAAACTATCTGTATGCTTTGGCAGTCTCAACTTGGTCGTCTGATTCATCACCAATAACTGATACAGAAGTATACAACGATATATGGGATTCTTTTTTAGGCCAACACTGTAGATAAAGAAAAATCCAGGTTGTGCTCATAATTATACAATACAATTTCTAAAACTAAATTAAATTCATAAAAAGGCTTTAACAGAACAAAGATTATCCCAATAGTCATGAAACATGATCATTAATAATTGTACGAAAATGGAGCTTCTTGTCTTATTGCACAATGAGGCTTGTGGTCCAGTCATCCATGGTAAAAATGCAAACAGAAAAACATAGGATTGCATAGTTTAGATACATACGAGTTAAGTCTATTTTCATAGTTGAGGTTTATTTTCTGGCTTATAATCAAAGGATAAGTTCTATTTTGTCAAACGGCATTGGTTATCATTGATTGATATTGAGAAAATTCCAGTTAGTTCTTCCCAGTTCTATGTTTTCCTCTCAATTACAAGTCACTTATTATCAGAATAGTCTGAAAATTAGCTGCCCCCACATATCTGACCCAGCAGATTGGTTGAGTTTGAGTTATTCTCCCTCTTGAATGATTATGATTAGACACTTTGGCCAAGATTCCAATGTGCTAAGGAAAGAAAAAATACATCCAATTTTAGCTAAGTTATACATTGAATGAGAAACCAAGGAATCATTTCAGGTACCTTAACTGATAGTGCATCGCGGTCGTCACGCTTCCTATCTCTAAGCTCATCTTCCCTTCTGCGTTTCATCTCGTCTTGTGAAGCTGATATATTCTCTTCGGATCTTCTACGTTCTCTTTCTTCATGTATTGGAGAAAGCTTTTGTGTGTGTCTGGCATTACTTAGTCTCCTATCAGCATCTTCATCCCTTCTGCTACCATTCAGCGATTGGGGAGTGACATAAGGTGGCAGAGGTGGCGGTGGGGGCAAGCCTTGCCCATGAAATCTATCATCTGACTGTGATTTATCCATAGACGCCTCAGCATAGCGCAATTTGCTTCGATCATCTTTATTCCTGTCATCCTTAACCAGCCTATCAATATTCCTATCTGCACCTTGAACTCTTTCAACAGAACGTTCTCTTCCATGTCTCTCCAGTGACCTTTCTCTTACTTTTTCAGATAAAATATCATCCCCCCTTGACTTATCATACCGGTCCACCCTTTCCCTATAATCCCTATCATATCTTTCACTGCTCTTATCTTTAGATCTATCCGCAGGTTTATCTGTGACCCTACCAGATCCCTGTTCATCAGAGCTGGTCTTGTCATAAGCCGCCTGATGCAATTTATCAATTGCACGGGCTTCATTTGACCTCTCTTTTTCAGAAAATCGAACCTCACCACCATCTAAGTCTCTTGGATCAGTTTCCACTTTCCTGCGTTTATTTAACCTGTCATGGTCTTCAGCTGGACCAGCTCTCTTGTGTGGTTTGTCGCTAGACTTGGAAACTGCAATCGAATGATCATGCCTTGGAGAATGAATAGATTTAGATGCTGGGTGTTTATGCACATCTGAAGAGGAGTCGGTGACATCATCCTTTCCAATATTAACTTTTGAATCAGATGACTTTGCATTAACAATCTCTGTTTTTAATTCAGTGTTGTTGTGATCTGAAGCTCTAGTGACAGAATTAGTTCCTTTGGCTGGCGCTGCAGAGATACTGACATTACCTAAAATCGCAGCAGATCACTAAACCAAATAAGTGATCTAAGATAAGTATATAACAAGATCTCAATCACCACAAGAGCGTCAAGATTTGACAATGACATTTTCTATTGTACCATTATCTTTAGCAAGATCCTTCTTTGTCTGTTTTCCAAGAGATCCAGCTGGTCCTGCTCTTTTCCCAGCCAGCCTTGCCTGCATGTGACATAAGCATGTTGAGGGAACATAAATCAAGAAGAATTAATGATATTCAGAGAAGTCTACCAAGAAGAGAACAAACTACTATGTGAAGGGAAACAAGTACAACAAAATGGTTAACATATGCATCGTAGAAGACAACAGAAACAAGCCCCAAGGCTTTCATTATAAGGGTCCACACTCCACAGCCCAATTCTGATTGTATTACAAACTTCACTGCAAATTACTCCCACCTTCCGCAATTGAATACCCATAACCTTTGTCGGCATGTTTCAAGAAATATGAATAAATAATGATAAACATTTAAAGAATGAATAAAATTGGTTATAGGGTTTTTAAGGAGACAAATGAAGAAAATGGGAAAGATTATGAGAGGGAAAGATGAGTAGTAGAATATGTAGGGTTATAACTTAAGTCATTTTATGAATGGGTATTTATTGCAGGACGTCCAGAAAAAGAAAGTGGTATTTAATGGCGGCACAGAGAGTGTTGTCTTTTGCATATGTTCTACTTTTCTTACTAGAGCCTCAACCATTCTTATTCTCCAGAGAGAACAAATAACTTTTGAAAGAGACAAACATGGTGTGTAACAAAATGCACCCCGTTTGTGAGGAAGAGATTAGGAGCATAGTTATCAATCCCGGCTAGAAGCATGGACCGACCAACCTCAAAAACAGGGATAGATATTCAAAATATATGGTTGTTATATAAACAGAGAGCTGTCCCATTTCTTAATATGAAAATATTACTTAAAAATGTCTTCCAACTTTCAGAACACTGAAGGGAGCATTACATGTAAACCCCCAACATCATTATGTTCCTTGTATTATGTAATGATGTTGAGGGTTACTCTGGCATTACATGGTCTCCAATCATTATATCCAAAAGTGTCACTTACAACATGAATGGAGTAGAGCTTAGCATTCAAATAGAGCTTCCATTCAGGATAAAAGGAACATAGATTATGCAGACAATGACTGCTAAGTGCAATAAGGGTTTGTGTCATCTGGCAAATTTCTATTAGATAGATATATACTTATCAAACCAGATCGGATGCACAAAATAACAATTTGTGTAGAATATTACAGAAACTGTTTACTTTCTTAGTGTGCCAAGCATAGAATGAATGTTAAACTAACACCAGTCACCATCGAATGGTAACACATTGCACTAGCTAGATCAAGTCTGTAGTTCAGGGAGTTTTGCTATGAGGTATACCTGATGAGTCATCTCATCTAGTTTTTTTACGCTGTTTTTGTATTTCTTAGGTCTAGTTTTTTGTTAATTCCATAAGTTTCTTTTATGTTTTGTTTGGTTGTATTTTTCAGGTGTGTGCTTCATCAATGAATTAAGAAAATGGTTGTATGTTGTGTGAAACTCGGCATTATTTTTTCATTATGATGAGCTAAATTAGCTATCACTCCCTCCAGTTTTTCTTCCTCCATTCACATTTTAAATGGCATTAATTTTAAGAAGAATAGAACACGATTGGTGACGGTATTTTATGTTGATAAAGTTGTTGGCGGATAATAAAAAGTGAAAGAGAGAATAAATTATGAGAGAGTGTAAATAATTAATAAGTGGAGATACATAACAGGAAACTGAATGGTTGTAAGAAAAAGCCATATTATGGATGGTTGTAAAAAAACGGATGGAGTATCATTTATGATTTACTTCAATAATGTTTAGAGCTGGTGGTGTTTTACATTGTACATACTTGGTGCTCCAGTTTAAAATAGCAGCCACTACTAAGTTCACTACCGTGACGTAGAATTGAGACGGTTTGCTACTGTTGAATGTGGTTGTTATCAAGTATTAAACAACTATGACTAGGAGGAATTAGGATAAAGGGAGAAATGTCAAGGAGCAGCAAACATTGTTTATTGCCTACCTCAGGTTCCACAGTTGTCTTGCTAGTAACCTTCACGTTTTCTTCCAACTGCTTATATGCCAAATCGTCAACCTGTTTAAGAGTATCTCCTGCTCGACATGTTCCAGATTCCATACCAAATAATACGCAAAACATTAATCAGACTTATTTTGTGACAAATCTTTCGAAGGCAAGGCTACATTATTATTAGGTATTTACAACTTACCATCAGATCTTCTCAAGTCTCTGCTAGAATTCCCAGAATCAGGATGCAAGCTTCCTACAGAAAGAGCTCTACCACCCCCAAGTTCATCAGCTTGAGCAGTGGGACCAGCTCCATCTTGTGAATTCTTAGAAGCAGGCTTTATGAGAAGATAACCCATG
Organism: Plantago major; assembly: GCA_026545765.1. NCBI lineage: Eukaryota > Viridiplantae > Streptophyta > Magnoliopsida > Lamiales > Plantaginaceae > Plantago > Plantago major. The sequence goes on along the minus strand of CM048839.1, from coordinate 79,401,566 downwards.
CCAAATTCTTCATCAGTAACCCACGAAGGCTGTGATTACCAACATAAAAATAAATTAGTATGAAAACCATTACTAATTAACAAATACACCTTAACACTTGCATAACATATTACATGTAGAAAACAAACGGGAAGAACAAAAAAGGGAAAAAAGAAAATAGAAATAAGTTAACGAGGGATGAGTGGGGAGAAAGAACATAGCAGTGGAAAAAGAGAAGGAATAAGTGAACAATAGCAAATGGAAATGATTTTTAATTGGAAAGGGGCACGTGTATGCTCCATATTGAAGTAAAACGTGCAAGATTAGACGGATAACATTTTCACAGAGAGGTGAAACACAGGAGGAAAAAATAATGCTTGCTTGATACCATTGTAAAAGCTTGCAGGCTAGAAAGATGTTATGTGCACCATTTTTAAAGCTCTGAGCTTACGACACACTAATTTGTTTTATAAACTTCACAATATCCAGTTTGAAGCAAATTCCTTATAGATGAAACCAATAAGTAATACTCCTCCTGTCATGCTAATCTATAGAGCATTCTTTTGTGGCGTTTTTTTAAGGAATATGAATAAATAATGATAACGTGGTTTAGTGGCTATTAAATTAGCAGAGAGATGATAAAGGACATAAAAAGTATGAGAGACAAATAATAATGTAAGAAATTATTAAGGGGACGTCCATAAAAGGTATACAAGTATTAATTAACAGGACGGAGGGAGTATCACACGCGAGGATGTGAACAAGCTACTCAAGGACGTGTCAAAAAAAAAAAAAAAAAAAATCGTCATTGGGCCAACGAATGCAACCTGTGAGATATACTAGAGTTGTGGGCTCTTAGTACATCAGAAACAACCAAAAGGTGTATCTACTGTGTATCTCTGTGCTAATACAAAATTACATGTACATCTGTGCCACATATATCAGTCAGCATGGACTTTGAAGCCAAATATAAAAGATAACAATTGGATGGCCATGTTGTCACCTACCTTTCTTGAAGCTAAAGCAGCAGCAACACCAGTGGCCAAAACTTTCAGATCCTCCCTTTCATCATTCTTGATTTTAGCAACCTGTGTGAAAAGATAGATAATCTGATATGTAAAGCAAATTGTGTTTGAAGCTAAATGAAGAAATAAATCACACACTTTACCCGCTTTTCAAGGTTGATACCACTCTTTCGAGTAACAGGAAAAACACCTGAGATCTTAGTTAGCATAATAAGAGCATTTCGGATCTCCATGTATTCACTAGATTCCAAGCAGTGAATCAATAGCTTAGTAATCCTTTGGATCCATTTCCAGTGTACCTGTTGAAATTCGAGATCTGAATATCATAGAAGTCATGAAGTGTGAATTTACCACAATGCCCTCATGCTAATGAATAGTGGTGCAGACACGCATAATAGACGGCCATGCATTAATTAGTCGATTTTCTTTTAAGAGTTGTTGACTAAAGTGCTTAGCACTTGACTGCATACATCGTAATGTTAAATGGATATATTGATAAGAAAGATACAGTGAGATCCTTAACATCCTTTATACATTTCCTACAGTACCTTCAAGGAGCTACCCTTTTATTCAACATTCAACAAAACAATATAGAAAATTATAGCAATAAGTTAGGCAGCATGCTGATACCAAAATGATTTGATTATGTGCATATGAATACTAAGTGATGAATTAAAAATAATAATAATAATAATATTAAAAATAAGTTCCAACAAGTGCTAAAATCATCTCATTATTCCCCAAATTACATTGTGAATCGACACCAACACAGGCTAGCTTAACTCCCACAGTGGAAACTTAAGCCGATAACTATATATTAGCTTGATGATATTTAGAATAGAGAAGTTTATAAGCACGATAAGCTAAGATTTTCCAAAAATAAGAGGCTTTTAGGAAATACAGATGCTCGATCGGGTGCAAGAGGGCTCAAAGAAACAATCACCAAGCCTTTCATAGAAGCTCAGGGGCACAGGAAGAAACAAAAGGCCTGAAGACATAGGACGTATAATGGAATATCAAGAATATGCAAGACTGCAGTTTGATGCACCACAAGGTTGAAATTGGGTAATTTACATTTTACATAAAAGGGAAGAGCCAAAGCACAGTAAGCAGAATATAGGTGTTCCCAGCTCTAGATTGAAAAAATCTCATCAACTTACCTTGACAAATTGACCATACGCCACACGCTCGCTGTTGGGATATCTATAATACATTGCAAATCCAGGCATGTTTCCACATTCTCTCACATATATCGATTCATCACTCTGTAAAAGAAGCAATTAGTTATGATACCTGTTCACATAATACTGGATGAGGTACAAGGTTTATAAGACTAAAACACTAGTACAAGATAGAATCTCCACCTTCCAATAATACGCAGTTTTCAATGTCTCAAACAGAAACCTCCCTAGTCGTCCCACTTCATATTCAGTGCAGCAGCATATCATTGGTTGTAAGGTTTTACATATCAAAACATCTATATGATTCACAGTATTGAAGAATGGAGTTCCCAGGGAATGGAGAGTGTTCACAAATATGGCACAATACACGGCATCTGGCATACTGAAAGTACAACGTGGGAATATGCAACGCTGCAAAAATTCCATATTGATCTTCAAAGTGTCTGGGCATGAACTCAACCAAGTATCCTTCTCACGGGCAAGTCGTCTGTGCACAGAGTCAACATGTTCTTCATGCTTCTGGAGTTCCAAAGACAGTCGATCTAGAGAATCTTGAATTCTTTCTTTATCTTTCTTCCTTTTAGCAATTGCAGAACTCGAATTATCTGAAAGTTCTTCAAGAGCTTTAAGAGAAGAATGCTGTTTTGCAATTTCAGACTCATAACGACTTCTGGGGACATAGATATCATATAAAGTAAGACCCCAGAAGGTCGCATATAAATCAGGAGAAAGGCTATTCCAGGCTTTCGAAGGCAACATCGTCCTGATAGAATCCATAAAATTACGCCATCTGCATGTATATTTAAGGCCAGATCATCATATTGTCTGTATCGTATCAATGGCAATATAGTACATGTACATAAAGCAACTTACGAAACAGGGGCACGAGAATTTCCGAGATCAAGAACTAAGGTGGTCAACGTGGGAGAGGCTTGAGAGTCCTCGGTAGTTGCCAATTTCATCGTGTCAGTACAATCTAAAGGCCAGAAGGAACCAGAGGAATTTTGACAGCGGAAGAGTCTCATCACTGGTCGATAAATTAGGAAAGCCACCTACAAAGAAAAATATAACAATTATAGTTTTAATGAGGATATCTAATGGATCTATGTTACTGTACACAGATCATAATTTCAAGCTAAAAAAGAACAGAGGATCTTAGAAAGAAGGTAAAAAAAACAGTAATGTAGTGAATACTAGATAGTTAAAGCGCTGATCAATGGAAACTAAACGAACCTCTGGGTCAAGATGATATTGATGTACAAGCTCATCAAGCGAGGGGATTAGCAAAGCATAAGTTGATGTAGACACCACCGCACTACATAGAAACTCCACATACTGAAGAAGGATCCCATGGCATCTGTCAAACTGTTCACTCACCATTTTGATATACGGAACATTCGCTTGTGTGACAACCCTAGACAGAAAAACATTGACATGTCAGCAAAATTTCTTATAGACATGTTAACTTATTCAGGACTTTCATATGTAAGTTAAAAACAAAAAGGTGTCATACTCTAGCCCAAAAATAGACCAGAAATCTTTAGTCAAAGTTAACGTTCGAGATCTCTATAACCTCAACCCATCTGACATGTGCAAATAAAAGAGTGACAGTTCCTATAAAAAATACCAGTCGATGGACAGCAGTGAAACTTACGCAGAACGATGTTGTGCAATTAGCAACAAAAGTGGAACTGCCAATTTCGGATCTTCCTTTGGGAGCAAAGAATCTCTGAGTCTGTTGGTGGACTTTACCAATGCCTGTGGAATACGTAGGGTAGGAAACATATACCAATAAGCAATTGATTGTACATCGTCGGAGCAAGCTTCGTCAAAGGAAGGAACTAACTTATAATATTATCAGTGTGTTAAAATTTACAGCCAAACTTTTTTGTATAATCATTCCAAAATCCAAATGTTATCAAGAAAAAAGATAATTCATGTGAAGTGTATAATCAGTGCAAGTTGGAACAAAAAGGGCATCATGTCCTGAAAAGGAGCCACAGATTCCAGATACGGAAATAAATCAAGTTGAGGGAGTCTAGAAAACAATTCCATACTTTAAGACTATGTCCATAACAAAAATCTATTATTTATTAATATAAGAGCAACATACAGGAGCTAACTAGGCAAAAGCATTCAGTTCGGTTGGCAATGAGTGGTTAAAAACCCAACGCAAAACCGAAATTTCTCTAATTGGTCTTGTAACCAACCAGGCCCCAATCCTCAAAAACCAGCCCGAAACCGAAACCGACATGTTATTTCAATGGGCTCCCTTCAAGTGCTACAACTCATAAACCTAGTAACGGGTTTTAATCTTCAACCGTCAAATTAATATCAGAAAGCATACAAGCAATCAGCAGATTATCCATCCTCTTTCTTCGATCAATCAACTCGCCATCCGCATAACACCAAGTATTCTGTGTTAGGTCATAATTTACAGGTATTTCATATGGATTCTGTTCCTAGTTTATTTGTACTCCTTCCATCAGCACAAACATAGGGTCAGACTGTACGGGTATATCGATCGACAAAGGTATATAAACTACGCAAGTCAATTAATCATATACTAATAAATTTCCTAACATACCCACAAATTTTAGACTCCACAAAAACTAATATACTCAACAGTAGATGACATAAAGTGAATTTTACATACTGGCATTTTATCAAGTCGAGTAGTTATCTATCAAGATAATCCAATCAAGCCCATATCTCGAAAAAAGCAAAATAGAAACCCTGCACATATCCTATCAGGCATAATGAACGGATTTGCACTTGATATCAATCAGGGTCTTGCTTAGCTTGAGTGCTAGATGCATTAAACATATAAACTAAGAGCATACGAAACAAAAAATTGGTTAATTGCCCCTAATGATCTTTTGGGCAATCAAAACGAGAATTAGACAGGGCAGTTTTTTATTTTTTTTTTTTTTTTTTTTTTTTGGTTTTCATATCATGCATGGCTATAGTTTTGAATTTCTAGTGTTTATGAGCAAAATACCTTGTTGTTCCTGGTAACTCCAAATGAAGTAGCCTGGTAACGAAGAGTATCACTGCCTGCCATGGCTTCCAATTGTTCCTCGGTCATATTTTCAGTGTATTGGACATTAGCCATCTGTTGTATTAGTTCCTGCAGCACATCCATAAAATGCTGAGAATGATTGTTAAGTAACAAAGAGAGTCGAGAAATGCAATAATTAGATTGAATCAACCTGCAGCAGAACAAGCTCAATTCCATTTCCTTTCTTCAACTGGTTTACAAGATATTGGAAAAGACCTCTGAGTTCCATTGAAGGATACTTCTTACACCTAAAAACAGGAAAGTACATTAATGGAAGAACGTATCTACAATATTAAATCCAAACAACTTAAGAAAAAAAAATCTTAAATGGATACCAAAAATCATGTTGGATGCTCACATTTCGCTGGATAATTACTGACGAAGTTGCAAGATATTACCAAAAACTACAAAATATATAGGCTTGAAAGGTAACTGCAGATGTTTTAGTTTTATTGCCAATCAAATTCAAAACCCACATATCCTCCCACACTCTGTAGATCAATAGGGAGCTACACATACCAATTACCAAAAAGACATATATCATCCCTATAGATTGTTAATGGTATAACAGGAAATAATTCTTTGTGATCTAGAGCACTATGCACTCTGACATAAGCCTTATAATTGCGCATCATAATTATTCCGTCTTAAATCATATAAAATCTGCTCATAATGCATCTTATTTTGGGCAACAAAAAATTTAAGCTTCAAGCCTATCCGAAAAAGTGTTGAGAGACCAAAAACAACATGCCTAACCATAACTATCCGGATAAGTACAACTTAAAAGAGACCCAATATCCAAAATAGCACAGTTCAAAATGGACGAGCAATATAGATAGACCTAAAATTCAAAAGGCCAATTGAAACAGCTGATAGCAACATAGCATGCATATTACTTCCTCGTCCCAGAAATTGCTTCCCATTTTGCCATTTTTGGCGTCCCAAACAAAACTTACCATTTTGCCATTTTTGGCAATCGTTACTTCAACTTTAACATTATTCAAAAGTAAACCCACTAACATTATTTTATACAACTTTCAACTTTACAAATCAATTTGAGGGACTCACTAGCCTTATTTTATCCAAAAGTAATACATGCTTTATTTTGTCCACACAGAAGTAAATGGGAAGCTATTCCCAGGACAGAGGAAGTTAAACTTATGTCATACAAGTCAAACCACTAGATGCAGAGCAAAGAAATTAAACACAGCATCAATTACAACCATATTTACTATTGTCCTGGGATGGTGTATTTTCCATGTTCTGAAACATGAACTCACTCTAAGAACAGTACTAAATAAAGTACAACCAGGCTGTGTATGCCACAGACGGGGGAGGGGGGTATTAACCTACAACCAATGAAGCCATTACGAAACTTCGCCAGAAAGAGAAACACCATCATCATGAAATTGTTGGTACTTGCATAATAAAATTCTACAGTACGACCAACTATGTAGGTGTTGTCACGTCGTTTTGACAATTAAAATGTGTGAAATTTAGATGTTATAAGTGTCACATGAATACATTTTTTTGTTAAATGCCTGTCAAATAGCCTACATTTATAACAAGCTTGAAAGTATTGGTGGATGAGGCTGAAGAAACAAGTTCCCTGCATTCCATGCAATAACCCCGAAGGCTGAAGAAACAAGTTCTTTGAATTCCATATCAATAACCCCTGAAAGATAACTGTGTTGATCCTCCCCAAGAAAGCCCAACATTTGTGACACTCCAAAACATACAAACAAGTTCTTCCCCTTCCATTGGTTTGCATTGTGAAAAACCACACCTCGTTCTATTTACAGCTGTAATGCCGCCTTGAGAAGGACATGAATGCAACCTAAATCTTGATCTTCTTATAGCAAGACTGTGCCAAGCACACCTTGTTTAGTCTAAGAAATTATCCAGCCAACTTAAAGTAACACACATTTCTAATGCAAGTATCAGGAGACTGCAACCCCAATTTTTAGAGAAATCATATACATAGTGTGAGGTCTTGCTTCAAAGCCATTATGTTCAGGAGTTTCCACTATGAAGCTGAACAACAGAGAGACGGTCCATCAATATTAATGCATCATGGAGAGCAAGTTCTACCCCATCAATCCACAAAATATTGGAACATGTTTTTCTCATTGGTGTTCCATGATGACCTCATATTCAAAAATATTACTCCAATTATATCCAAACCACACTTGCACACCACAGCAGAAAGTAACAAGTCTTTGTTCAAGATCTCAACATATCTGGAAGTACACCTATCAAGAAGCTCCAAGATAAACATACAGACATCCATACAAAATTCCATGAGAGCCAATACCAGCAGATGTTGCCAAGCTTTTAGTGCACAATCCAAAAGATGTCAATGTGTCAAGCATCATCAGGACCACAGATGTAGGGTGTTGGAAATGGAGAAGGGGAAATGAATTGGTAGAAAAGATTTTATGAAACCTCTTGCTCCCTTGAACTGGGTTCTTATCCCCAAACAAAACAAGGATTAGGATGCTCCATTCAAAGAACATCTGATATATTCTGCCAGGTGAACGGAAGCTAAACTAAAAAACCAATGAACAGTGAAACCTCAAAGACCAGGCAGGGATGATGTCTTTTGGCAATATGCCTAGGGCTTGGGGACAGATAACATTAGTCAGAAGATGTCTGGAAGATGAGGACTCCAACGTGCCAAATGTTATAACAGTACCATCCTTCTTCCGAGTAGACAACTTACCCCTCCAAACGGATGCCTGCCTGGCTTTTCTTTTCTCCATGGACAGAAGGCCACCCCACAGAGCAGTAAGGTGTCAAAAAAAATCAACCTTTCCTGAATCTAAATCTGCCAGATTCACTACCTCCAGCAACAATAACCAGCTACTTGAGACGTAATCTGCAACTCCCAAATTGGGAAAACCATCCCATGGAGAGCTAAGTTCCTTACAAAAAGGATTGATCACAATAGGAGTAAATTCTTTAGGAATCTCAAGAACCAGGTTTTTCATGTAAAACAGAACTTCCATTTAAGAACCAAAAATGAAAATCCATCCCAGTATATGATCAATATAAATGGAAAAGGTTAATATGGGAATGCTAAAACTCAAGATAGGCAAGTGTTCGCACCTTTCACATACATCAAACAAAACTAATTAATATCTTTAAACATCCAATATTTTGGAAGTAATCATCTAGAGCTAAATTCAGTAAACAGATAAAATACGCCACATGCTCAGCAAGGATCAAACAAGGATGTAGTATGCAACGAACAGAAATTTATAAGTAAATTAAAACTATATAATGGTGAAAGATGCGTACAAGTGACCCCAAAAGGATGCCAGAGATTGGAGCCAGTCCGACAAATTGAGCCCATCTTCCTTGAGCTTCTCACGTCCACCTTGAGCCAATCGTTCAACCACAACATACTCCAAGATATCATACTCGAGCTGTAAAACGTGTGAATTTAGTCGCATAACACATAAAGATGAATAGTACATCAACCTAAATATCCACTGTCAGTACTTCAGTAAAAGACAATAAGAGAGCTCAAAGTAGAATCCTTAAGAAAATGCCCCTAATGTCTGTGCCTGACCCAATACCTAATTTAGGGTAACTACTTCATTTATCACAAAATCAGCTCGCATATTTACGTACCGGCTTCTATTTTTATGCTAAAGTTACTTCTAGACACCTAAATGTCCAAGCAATTACATTGTATATTTGCCTCACACAGATAGGTCAAGAAAAAGTTGACTTCCTCGAACTCCCAGTCTTGCAATTCTTACAAAGGTAACATTCCAGCAAACACTACCATCATTTACCTTTATGAAAAAGCACATCATAACCAACGGAGTTGGTGGTTATGCGGAAAATCAAGGGAAACCAAACTCCACTCCAACTATCTTTCCAGAATTTGACAGCAGAAACATCAACCACCTTAAAATGCAACCTACTGCTGGTTTCAACCCAAACTTTCCTAATAAATTTCCATAAACTCATTTGTAAACTTAACATGGCAAGTTTCCATATAAAAATATTCAGCTTATTAACATGTATTGCAAGTATTGGTTTTAATGTAATATTGAACATCTACTAAGTTAGTAAATTAATTAGCCAGGCAGGTTTTTAGGCATTTGACCCACGAGATTTGACAATTTCAAAGATCCGCCTTATTTACCAAATTCATTGATGTTTTCAGTAGATTGGTAGATAAGGCAGTCCATGAAGGCTTAATCTCAGGTTTTCAGGTTGGTCAAGTACAGGTCACGCATCTCCTCTTTGCGGACGACACCCGTATCTTTTGTCAGGCAAGCCGGGATCAACTAAATAATATGAGGTTCTTGCTGTTGTGTCTCGAGGCTGTTTCAGGCTTGAAAATAAACCTGAACAAATCTGAAATTATTCCAGTTAGTAATGTTGAGCTGGCTGACGAACTAGCAGGTATATTAGGGTGTCGTGTAACGCATTTACCTATCTCATATCTTGGTCTACCATTGGGCGCACAATTTAAGAATCTGAGAAATTGGGATGGTATCATTGATCGGACAGAAAGAAGACTTGAAGGATGGAAAAGAATGTATTTGTCAAAAGGTGGAAGGGTTACACTTATTAAGTCAACTTTGGCAAATCTACCTACTTACTTCCTATCTTTGTTCCCTGTTCCGTCGGCTGTGGCAAACCGGTTGGAAAAATTTCAAAGGGATTTTCTTTGGGGAGGAGGGGGATGCTAAAAAGCTGCATTTGGTGAATTGGCAGATTGTTTGCTCCCCAATCGAATATGGTGGTCTTGGCTTGCGCAAGTTGACTTTATTCAATAAGGCCCTTCTTGGCAAATGGCTATGGAGGTTTGGTAATGAAAGAGGTAGTTTTTGGCGCACGATAATTGTAGAGAAATATGGAGAATCCGAGGGAGGTTGGTGGTCTAATGAGTGCCATGGTACTTGTGGGGTTAGCTTATGGAAATTTATTAGAAAGGGATGGCAAGATGTCCATGGAAGAATTAGATTGGAGGTAGGGTATGGGTCGAACATTAGATTTTGGTATGACTGCTGGTGTGGGGACCAACCGCTAATGTCTCAAACTGCCAAGAAGCCAAGGTTAAGATGTTGATGGAACTAAATAATGGCTGCATCTTTTGGAATGTATCATTTCAGAGGGATTTATTTGATTGGGAAGTTGAGCTATATGATGACTTCTTGTCATATTTAAATGGGGCTCAAGTCAGACCCGGGGAGCTAGATAGAAGCAGATGGACATTAGAAAAGGATGGAATGTTCTCAACTCTTTGGGGCCAGCCACAGAGATAAATTTCCCTTGGAAACTTATTTGGAAAAGTAAACTGCTCCCTCGTGTGGCTTTCTTGTTATGGACTGTGGCACTGGGAAAGGTGTTAACCACTGATAATTTGAGGCGACGTGGTATGCATATTCTGGAGTGGTGTTTCATGTGTAAGGAAGACGGTGATTCCATTGAGCATCTGTTCATTCATTGGAAATTGGCTAGGATCCTGTGGGATTATATATTGGGAATTTGTAACTTGTGTTGGTCGATGCCAAGCAAGATGATAGATCTCCTGAGGGCTTGGAGAAGGATTTTGAAGGATAAAGATAAGAACATTTTGTGGAATCTCATACCATGCTGTGTTATTTGGAGCATTTGGATTGAGAGAAACAACAGATGTTTCAATGATGTGTCTAACTCGGATAGGAATTTTCTCAACAGCTTTTTGGGGTTGTTACTTTGCAGCTTTAATGGAGCTGCAAGTAACCCTTTGCCTGATTGTAGTAGCTGATGAGTCAATTTTACATCGTCTCATTCGGTCTTTTTTACCTTACCGTCTTATTGCCATTCTCAAGTATAGTTCTTATGTGTTTTATTAGTGTTTTGTTACGTTTTTGTGTTTTGTAGGTGTTTGGTGAAAACGCATTAAAACAAGGGCTAAACCAGTGCATTTAATGCATTAATGGAAGCATGGAAGTTTATGGACCTGAAAGGTGGTTGAAAAAGGAGTTGATCGGTCGAAACGGAAGTGGATTCGGAGTTCGGACGAAGACTTTAGAGCCGTTTAAGTGAAAGCGCGCGAAATTCGAAGTATGATGGAGCAGCTTTGGCATTTTGGCCATAACTTTTGCATATGAACTCCGATTGACCTGATCTTGGTGTCCACGCGTACATAAGACCAAGAGCTACAACTTTGAAGAAGTAACCATCTCCAGATTCCGACGTTTAGAGGACCAAAAAGGGTCTGGCGGACGCCAGCTCAATCTTGGCAGACGCCATGGATCTTTAGTGGACGCCAAACTTGTCCAGAACGAGTTGGCGGATGCCAGCTCCATTTTGGCAGACGCCAACTCCCTTTTTGGGTCGTTTTCGGTCCTTTTTCGGCCCAGAACGTGATTTTCAACGTTTTTCACTATATATAACCTATTTTCTTGATCTTTTAGAAACAACATTATTATTATTCTTCTCTTGTTTTTGCTTTTCGACCTAGAACCTTTCCAAGGCAATTACCTACCTATTATTGGAGGTAATTGAACCGTTTATCTTGTAATTCGAAGATTGACATTGATTGGGAGATTATCTACATAGCTTTTCGCATCGATTCGTTTCAGTTCTTCAATTCTACCTAGGGTTTGTGACAACGAAGGGTAAATTTGTATCAATCCATTTGAATCTTTGTTTCTTGCTTTAGATTATGTTTGGAGCCTGTTTATATTCAATATTGATTATGCCTTCGCATAATTTGAGTAGCTAAACACCCCGATTATGGGGTGGTGACTCATTCAATGCATGCTAGCTAGGGTTCATGAGATTCGAAGTGCATCGGGTTTAGATTACTTGTGCTTCTTAGATTAATTGCATATCTTGCTATTACGTTTAATGCGCAATCCGTCAATATCACTGTTAGATTAAGCATTTGATCCTTGGCAACCAAAACGTTTTTCGTCTTGCTTCAATCTAACAGTTAGTTGCAAACAGTAATAGTAGGATTAGCTAGATTGATTGTAGCCTAGTGGAATTGACGCCTCCACTAGTGCTATTCGTTTTTTAACTCAAGATTGTGACAATTGCGTTATCTATCATATAAATCGTATGTATCCTGCTAGCTAGCTTGTTTCACGTTACCGCTCCATAATTCTCCTTATTCATATCATTGTCGTTACTCGTTTAGATTAATTTGTTTTCTAGTTAGATTGCATAAGTAGGTAGATAATATAGAACAAATTCGCTGTCGAATCAAACAACCCTCTTACTGCTTTCTTTACTGTAATTACTATTCGTAAACAAGACTCAGCTTAGTTAAATCCTTCGAGACCGACCTCGGGGTTAACTCCACTACACTACAAGTTTTCGTAGTGTTGAGAATTAACTCTTAGCTCTTAAACAAATACAAAACTCTGATTTGACACATCAGTAGCTTAGTGTACTTTATGTCTAAGTTGCTGTAATACACATCCTGTGTATTTTTCTCTCTAATAAAATTCTTATTACCTTTCAAAAAAAAAGATTGCCCGATTGTCAATTACTTATCTTGGTCTGCCTTTGGGTGATCCGCCTTATTGACAAAATTTACTGATGTGTTCGGGAGTAAGATTTGCCCAATTGTCAATTACTTATCTTGGTCTGCCTTTGGGTGCCAGTTACATTAGTACAATCATTTGGGATGGAATTGTAGAAAAGACAGAAAGGAGGCTTGAGGGTAGAAGATAACTTTCCTCTAACCATCCAACATACATATTTTCGTTGTACCTTATTCAGATATTCCCGTATTGGTACCCAACAGACTGGGGGAAAAAATACAACTAGATTTTTTGTGGGTGGAATGAGGAACAGAAATTTCATCTAGTTTCACTTGGTAAACTGGCAGATTGTTTGCTCTCCTTTAAGGTATGGAGGCCTGGGCATTCGTAAACTCATTATTTTCAACAAGGCGCTCCTTGGGAAATGGCTATGGAGATTTAGTAATGAGACAGATAGCTTTTGGCGTCTTGTGATTGTGGAAAAATATGGTGAACTAGAAGGTGGCTGGTGTTCCAATGAGTGCGAAGGATCTTACGGGGTGAGTTTGTGGAAATTCATTAGGAAGGGTTGGAATGATTTTCAGGAAAATTTAAGGCTAGAGGTTGGGGTGGGATCGAATGTCAGTTTTTGGCATGATCGATGGTGTGGCGACCAATCTCTGAAAGAGTGCTTTCCTTCCCTTTATAGCCTCTCAAACTGTCAGAATGCTTCTATTCAAATGTTGTTGCAATTGAATAATAGTGATATTTACTGGAATGTCACTTTCAGAAGGGATTTATTTGACTGGGAAATTGAGTTGTCAGATATTTTGTTGGATCGATTATATGGTGTTCAGGTCAGATTTGGAGAATTGGATAGATGCAGATGGATCCTGACTAAAGATGGAGTTTTCTCAGTTAAGAGCTACTACAAATCCTTAGGGCTGCCTACGGAATTAAATTTCCCTTGGAAACATATTTGGAGAAGCAAATTGCCACCTCGGGTGGCATTTTTACTTTGGACAGTAACTTTGGGTAAGGTGTTAACCACCGATAATCTACGGCCCCGGGGCTGTTACGTTTTGGAATGGTGTTTCATGTGTAAGTCTAATGGGGAATCAATTGAACACCTGTTTCTTCATTGTGAGTAAGCACGAAAGCTTTGGGATTCTGTTTAGGGAAGATGCAAGTTGTCGTGGGCCATGCCAAACAAAGTGATGGGTTTGCTTTTGGCTTGGAGGAGGAATTTCAGAGATAAAGATAAGGAAACTCTTTCGAATTTTATCCCAGGATGTTTGATTTGGAGTATTTGGATTGAAAGGAATAATAGATGCTTCAAGGATGTTTCCAACCCGGATTGGAAGATTTTGAGGAATTTCTTTGGTTTGCTACTGTATTGGTTTAATGGGGCTGCAGTTAATCCATTACCTGATAGTGCTAGTCTCTTTTCTTTTTTGTCTGACCTGCTGTAGTACACTTCCCGTGTATCATCAGTTTTTTTAATAAAACCTTCTTGATTACTTTTCAAAAAAAAAAAATTGTTTGGTCTCCTATACAAGCAGGGGGGCGTAGTCTATGCAAACTTGTTATATTCAATATATCTTCACTTGGAATATGGCTGTGGAGACACGGCGTGGAGAAAGACATGTTATTCTTAGAAAAATATGGTATTTTTGGAACGGGGTGGTATATTCTTCTGATTGTCAGGGCCCATTAGAGTTAGTTTGTAGAAATATATTCCGGAGTATTGAGAGGTTTTCCAAAGGGGTTAGGTTGAAGATGGTTAAAATATTAAATTTTGGACAGCAATATCTAAAACTGACTTTTCGTTCTTTGCATCATATTGCTCTTGATCCAGAGTGTATGGCAGATTTTGTATATTCATAATAATGTGGTAAATTGTAGTGTCACGTATGAATGGGACTTCTTGGATAGCAAGCTGGGGGAAAGAGTTCAGATGTCTTTTTTGAGTTCTTTATATGGGTCTCTAATTCAAATCAGGTTAACTGATAAGAGTCAATGGTTGTTAAAATGTGATAAGGTTTTTTATATTCGTTTTTCTTTAATCCGTTATTGGGTCAAAGCCAGAGAGATTTTACATGGAAGCTAATTTAGAGTAATTTACCTCTATAGTGGCACTATTATTGGTGTATTGTGGGTTGGGGACAACTTTGACTGCTGATAATTTGTGTCAGAGAGGCCTAGTAATAGTCAACAGATGCTATATGTTCAAGGCAGATGCAGAAACAATCAATCTAGTCTTACAGCTTTGCTCACTTGTTGTGGAAAGAGATTTTAACGAATCGGTCCAAGACTTTGGGTTTTGTTGATTTTGGACAAAATTAGGGATAAAAGAGTTTTAGAGAAGTTACTATTAGTGCTCTTATGCTAGTTGCTCATGAAACAAGACAGGTCCTCTTTTTGTCCATCCTACGCCCAAAACAGGATCCTTGATTTCCTAAGCAGCAGTTTTACTTTAATATCATACTGTTTTGTATGAAATGGAAGTACCTAAAAAGTAGACAAAAATTTTGAAGAAATAACCTGAGTCAGATACTTAAATGCATCCACAACTGGAGTAATCATATCCCTGTAAGCCTCTATCTGCACATTGAAGTATCCAATTACATCTTTTAGCTCAGGATCAGCGTCAACAGAACCGATCTGATGTATTATTAGCTGAATAACCTGGTTAACAATTGTCCGAAGCACTGTCATTGGATTGGCATGGGCTAATTTTGCAACCATCCTCCCAAGCTGCTTCAGGTTTTCTTTGGCAAGACGTTTTAAGATTCTCCTTGTATCCAACTGAAAGACCAAAAATTTATGAAGTACTAATTGATAAATCAGGTATAGCAAAGACCAACAGAAAATGAACTGGTACCCTTGCTGTTTGCCTGGCTGCCATAATCATTGGAAAACGCTCATCGTCCTTTTCCCATTCCCCATATAGACGATAACGCACCTAACCGAGCATCAGAAAATTAAAATTAGTAGATAGAATTGAATCGGTCAATCTGGAGCGAAAATACAGGATCTGTATCATAAACAACCTCATACGAGAGGAGACTCATCAGCTTCCATATCTCTTGTCCAACAGCAGGATTTGCAGGTATCAATTGCAAGGAAGGGAGAAGGCAAGTTCCAAGTGCCTCCTCGATTCTTAATTTAGCCAATTTCAGGGGAGAAGTTCTACTTGCAATTGTAGATGAATCAGAGCTAAAAGCTGTATTACCAGTACGTGCCAGGTCAAAGGCACAAAGACAATAAGCTCTCAACACTCTTGCTGTCTGCACACCAGGCATGTGAAATCAAGGAAACGTTTATTTACAAAATCTAAATTAGGACGTAAGTTGCATATAACAAGGTCCCCCAACCTTCTGTAACAGCAATGTGTCACGATAAAGATAAGGTCCAACTGAGACGAGCATTTCAAACAGCTCCTTAGGCAGATTGATGAGCATCTGTGTTGAATTCTCTGTCACTGAATCAGCCTTGTAACCTGGAGATCCACCAGCATCTGAACTTCCAGCTTGAGAGATAACTTTATAAGCCGGTAGTATTGATTTCTCAATGAGCCTGGACAAAATAATGACCAAAACACAAAAGAAGTTAGTTTTCCTGCATAAATTACTCACTGGTCCTGTATCTTCCAAGTAATTAGCAATTTAATTTTAACACATTCTGAGTTTAATCGAACTACCTAAATAATCCATGACAAATTTGAATATGTTCTACTGGATTAATGGATGAAAGGCGCTGCAACAGCTGGTGGGCATGAAACCTGAGATAGCAAAAGCAATGCATGAAATCATAGAATAAGTTCCATCAAGCTTCACATTCCAAATGGGGCAGAAAATGTTTTGAAGAAAGAGAAAACATAACAGATACAAGGACGAAAAAAAAAAAAAAAGAATAACATGATAGCATACATACCATATTATACGCAATCCATTATGCCAATAGTTAATCAATGATAGAAAAAAACATGGAAAAATAAGATAAGAACCACAAGCAGATAAGTTGACACATCAGGTGAGGGGTGTAAGTAAGGAGACCCTGCAGTTATAAAATCACAAAAACTTAATGTAAAATATTTACGTTCCTTACAGATCTTCTGTGATATTTTGACAGTAGAAGTTTAAAAAGGACAATGCTAATAACATAAACAGAGAAAAAAACTGCAGTAAGAATATCCCAAAACGAAGCAGAGCATCAGAACTCTACACAGCGATAGCTCCAATACTGAGCATCAAACTCCTATGAGAAAGCAGGGTGCAAATTGGGTTTGATTATTAGCCATTGGCAAAACTTTTGATTTTCAGAAGAAAAAATAAATAAATAAAATTTGATTTCCACCTTACCAGTCATCGACTGCCAGGAATCCCATTAATAGCCCTAGAGTTTGATTATTAGCAAGCTCAGGGCATCTTTCAGTTACTGCCAATGTTTCCATGTCCAAAGCAGCAAAAAGATCTACAGTTACATCTCCTTGTTTTTCATCATCCATTAGATCCTTTCCCGTGGCCGCAAGATTAATTTTTCCAATTTTGTTAGCCTGTGTGATCATTGCAGGAGCATAAGAAATCCTTATATTTAAGACTCTACAATAATGAGAAAAAACAAATGAAAAAAGGTTAAACCAGAATAGGGAATATAAATTTTAATATTTACAACTTAATTTGTCCCTTGATAAGCTTCCCATTAAATTTTTGGGTCAACAAAATATGGAAATAGGATTGAATTTATTTAAATGGAAAAATAATAAAGAATGAATAAAAATTGATAGTGGATTGATAAAGTCGAAAATTGAGTATTATTTAAATGAAAAAAAATAAAGAATGAATAAAAAGAGATATTGGGTTAGTAAAGTCGTATATATGAGTGTATTAGTTAAGGTAGATGGTCCAATTACCAAAAATGGAAATGGGAAGTTTTGTGTGGGATGACTAAAATGGCAACATGGGAAGTTTTGACCAGGATGGAGGAAGTACATAATTTTTTTCTGAAAAAATGGACTAATCTCTTGACTATTACACTAGATATTTAATGCTTGAGCCTATCGTAATAGTCAAGAGACGCAGTTACCTTCTAATTTTTCATATTCCAGCCAGTGATAAATAACAAAGATCACACAGAAAAAAATATAGATACAAAGATTATGGTGACAAATAAATCTACAGGACAGCAAACAGATAAGCTGAATGCATAAACCACCTCATCAAGTCTCTTAGCTGAAAAGGCATTATAATGCTCAAGTGCCTCCTCATCCTTTGGAAGTAAGTGACTATATCTACAACATAAATCACACAAAAGGTGAGGAATAGCGCAATGAGCATATAACTCAAGCAGAGCGGTTAACATTACACGCAAGACAAAGCAAAATCCCCACTAAACATAAGTATGACCCCCAGAAAAGGACACCCAACTTCTTGAATGTAATTCCAAACATCAGAGTAGAGTAGAAAAATCCACATCATTGAAATGCAAGACGGGGAATTAGAAACCTTCAGGACAATGACCCAATTTCCAAAATAATAAACAGACAAGAAGCATATCAAAGAGGGCTGCAGTCAGAATTTCGATCAAATTTTCCAGGAAACTAAATTCAAAATTAATCATCATTCCAATTGTCTAATCAGGACACGAAAGTACTATCCTTTATTTTCACAATCTTGACCATATCAAGCATTTTCAGAATCAATACAATATGCAATTTATTTCACAGTCAGTACAATATCCATCAT
This sequence comes from Plantago major, assembly GCA_026545765.1. NCBI lineage: Eukaryota > Viridiplantae > Streptophyta > Magnoliopsida > Lamiales > Plantaginaceae > Plantago > Plantago major. The sequence continues at coordinate 79,383,092 of CM048839.1, read as the reverse complement.
TTTCACATTCTTGCAACAAAATTTTGCAAAACGTACGATTGTATAACCAAAACGAGTAAGTCTCCTATCGAGAGAAAAGAAAAAGGACGGACAGTGATCATGTTTGTTGCATGAAACATTGGGTTTTTACTCAAAAACAACGGTGTTTTACATAAACACAAAAAATGTGTTTTGTTGAAGAATCAAGAATGATTCGTGTTTTGTAGTAAATTATGCAAAACTAATACTCCCTCCGTCCCACTCTAAATTACACAAAGTGATTTGCGAACGGAGATTATAAGTGTATTGATTTAATAATTAGTACAAGTTGTAAGAAGTGGTTGTAAGTGAGATGATGTTAAAAATTAGTTGGAAATTTTTTTTGATAAAATGGACAGTGGTTGGATAAAAAAAAGATATAAACTTTCAATTTTAAGATTTTGTGAATTCTAATGAGACCCCCAAAAGGAAAGTTGCGTAATTTAGAAATTCTAACAATCCTTCTAGTTCCTTCATTCTCTATTTCCTTTTGGAGGATCCCAAGGAAAAGGGTAGAGGAGGTATTCAAGAGCAGGACATAAAACGACCATTGCTAAAACATCGGTGGTTTTATTATGGTTTTACTTGGAAACATCAATCCGTCTTTATAAAGTTAAAAATAAACCATCTCTCACAAGTTGGCATAAATCCAAAATTTATCAAACATACAGAATCTTGTCAATAGAGGGAGGGGGGATCCATGTTTCAACAATCCTTCCAAAATTGGAACTCATAAAATAAACTGAACTGGTACTAGACTCTATACAACAGGAATAATGTTCAAACACAGGAAATTTTAACAATAAACAACAGATTTTGCCTACCAAAAAAAAGAGAGTACAACCAGCTACATATCCAATGCAGATGCCAGAAGCTTACTTACATGCAATCAACATCGATGAAGTCTTTCTTAATCAATAGAGCTGCAAGCTGATAGAGCCCAGCTGGTACCGGAGAATCGATTTCCATACGCTGATAGTATTGAAACTTGAATCCGAGAATTTGTGATGCATGGGACTGTACAATACAAAACTCATATGATTCCATGACAACAAAGAGGAAGAAAATTGAAAAATCAGAAGTATGCATAGATTAACAGCATGTACCTTGGGAAACATGGGAACTAAATCCAAGAAAACACTGTTATCAAGCTGAAGCTCAAAACACTCCAATACCTTCAACATAGAACTCCAGTAAGGATCTAAAACTTAAACTACAGTGGTACTGCTAGCATACCAATTGAAAAAAATGAGGACAAACATGAAATGCAGTGAACTCACAATGTCGAAAACTCGATTTGGATCCAGATCAAAGTGGCCAATCAACGACTGCAAATTACTCAAATATTAGAGAAGTATGAGTGAGAAATGCATTTAGATAAATTAAATTTTTACTACCTTAATGATGCCAACTATTGCAACTGATGCATTCTCAACTGAGACTTTAGGAAGCTGGCAGAGGAGTGTAATCTACAGTTTATCACACATCACAAGTCGTTAGGAAAGACTGCTTGAACAAGTATAATAAAGGGAAAGTGGTCAGGAAAGACTGCTTGGACAAGTATAATAAAGGGAAACTGATAGAATCTTCTGGGGTCAGAATGTTATCAAAAATTGTCTGCAGCATGGCATTAAAGGCCAGATAATAAGAAAAAAAAATGTCACTAATTTTTTTCAAAAGCCTTAATACACATATATTATTACTCCCTCAGTCCCTAACTCCCTACTCAACTTCTCATTCACTTTTGCTTTAGCTTTAAAAAAAAAGATTAAAAATAGATCGAAGTTTCAAAAAAGAATTAGTAAATTTTATTTTATGAGATGAATGAATTTAATAATGATAATAGAATTGGCAATTCAAAAAACCATATATTCTACAAATGACAAATAGTTCTTCAGGTCCTTCTAAGAGACAATGGGAACTTGAGATCGGGGATGGAGGGAGTACATAGCAAGGCAAGTACTTGCACGAGTAACTGAGTAAGTATGATAGAGAACGCCTATATTATAGGAATGCTCAACTCAAATTACAAATTCTTGGATATCTCCATATGACAGATTATTTAGAGTTCCATTAGGTTATTTATATTATTCACTAGGATTCTAGATTATCATATTTGCAAGTCTAAGCATAGAAACAGTAGGGTTAAAAATATTTTTTAGTTACCTTTGAATATCATTGATTGAGATGGACTATTGAGAAATCTTCTCTGAATTATTTTCTTAATTTTGAGTTTTCATTCGATTCATAGGCCAGGCTAATAAGAGGCTAACGACTGTGTTTTGTTTACATTATTAGGCTTACTCAGTTAATAGATTTGACTGCAGGAGGAGGTTAATTCAATCAATCTTCCACTGCAAAGAAATTCCTTGTGAGTGGAGAAAGGAGAGTGAAAAGTCTGTCCACCTACTGTTTGGAGGAGGTTGCGAAGTTCTGTATTCTGGTTGTTTGACACATTTCCCATTCTATATTCTGGGCATTTGGAGTACGGGGCAAAAGACCGTTTCCATTTGAGTGGTTATAGGTGGATCTAAAGGTCAAGTTAGGAGTGATGTTGGAGCACATAAAACCTCACATTTATCGGATGAAGAGTATATTATCACAAAGCTCAACGCACTTAAAGATACAAAAGAACATTAAAGCAAATGAAATAAATTTGTGGCTGTGCTAAGCTTGAAAGAAACAGCTACAGCAGAGTTAGAAGACCTTGATCAGCCAGCAGAATTGGGGGGGGGGGGAGGTCTGTGGGACAGGGGTGGAACGAGCATTCTATATTAGTGGATATGGTCGATATTTTGCCTCAAGTACCGGAGACTGCTGGAATTATCATTGAGAATAACAAATTGTGATGAACAATCTATAATCGATATTCCAGCAGACCAGCTAGTTAACCTAAATCAAGGTTAACTTTGAGGGGTCAGCTCACTAACCTTTATAAAGACTTTGATCTTCCCTCAGACCTAATCTTAATATTCTTACAACAAAAGGATATTATCCGAATTGAGCATCCACTTACAGAAGAGGTGGTATAAGACAATAGAATGAATCTAATAATATCTATTGCAACTTAAATTGACCCTTGTAATTAGCTAGCTGCCTAAATTAGATTACTCTAGTAGCTGACATTAACGGTGGGGAGTACATGCATCATGCCTTCCAAACATTTCTATTGGAAAAGGGTATTGTTTCTCAACGTTTATGTCCCTATACTCCTCAACATAATGGTCTTGTTGAACGTAAGAATACGCACTTGTTGGATGTTGCTCGAACCTTACTTTTAGAAGCCTCTGTTCCATCCAAGTTTTGGGTAGAAGCATTGTCAACAGTTGTCCACCTTATAAATTGCTTGCCTTCACAACAATTAAATTTTGACTCACCATATTATCGTCTTTTTGGAGTCCATCCAGATTAAAATACTCTTCACACTTTTGGATGTGTTTGCTTTGTCCATTTACCCCCACATGAACGCCATAAGCTATCTGCCCAATCCGCTAACTGCGCCATCATGGGATATAGTTCTGCTCATAAGGGTTTTGTTTGCTTTGATGATGAACAAGCCATTACTTTGCCTCATATCAAGACAGATCTTCAGACTGCTGATGTTTTCACTAAAGCTCTTTCCAGTGAAAGACATCAGTTTCTCGTTCCAAAATTGATGCATGTTGATCAACATGCATCAATTTGTGTTGAGGGGGGATGACAATAGAATGAATCTGATAATAAATATTGCAACTTAAACTGGCCCTTATAATTAGCTAGCTGCCTAAATTAGATTACTCTAGTAAAGCTATGTTCTCTTGTTCTCTTCATCTAAAAACCCATTAATTTCAATCTAGTTTAGATTTGCTTAGTTGTTTTTTATACTGCAAATAATTTCAGTTTTGTTCAGAAGAAGTGTTAGTGCCTAATTGACATTAACTTAGAGTTACTGCGATCAACTAAAATCATCCATGTAACTAACCATCCTATGTACTCTATCCGTCCCTGATCAAATGTCTCATTTTAACTTTTTCCAGTCAAAATTTTTGAACTTTGACTACGATATAATCTTAAACCGTAAATGTAAAATGTTCAATTAAATCATAATAGTGCCCAACTGACATTAACTTAGAGTTACTGCGATCAACTAAAATCATCCATGTAACTAACCATCCTATGTACTCCATCCGTCCCAGACCAAATGTCTCATTTTGACTTTTTCCAGTCAAAATTTTGACTACGATATAATCTTAAATCGTAAATGTAAAATGTTCAATTAAATCATATAATTAAATTGGACATTTGATCTGGGACAGAAGGAGTACTCTTTAAAGAGGGGGATAACAATGAGAAAAAGGCATTCAGTCCAAAATTGATAGTATATTGAAATGGCTTACAGTGTATTTAGTGGTCATATTCACAACAATTAATGGCCTTCAATTTATTACATGATGAAGTGGAATGTGATTAACAAGACAAACACAGGAGGTAAGCCAATGCTAACCTTGTAGCATTCACTCCAACAAACACACAACAAACCATACCATTTATTTTTTGCATGTTTGGCTCGAGGGAAAGACTAAGAGAACATCTATTTGGAAGAATAAGTGAAAGAACATCTATCAGGGGATACGCAATTACTACAAATACTAATAGCACATTAAGCAATTAAGTGGCAGACCAAGCACAACTTGAAATATTCATGAAATAAGATATGCCAAACGAGATTCAAAAGAACCATTAGATAAATGATAGACGTAAAAAACTATAGCACCCAAAGTGTTCACTTGAGCATTCAAGAAATCGTTCTCACATACTACACCTCTGCCAAATGATTTAATCTCACATATAAGCAAAAGAATCATAGAGCTCCGAATATGTAAAACTAAGAAACAATTATTATGTTAGAGCCCAAGCAGTGGCAAAATGAAGATCGTCCAAGTCAAATACACAATTAGGAATTAGCATACATGGCCATATACTACCGGAAAGAAAATGTCCAGGAATCACAGAACAATACCAGCTTGGCATATCCTTCACTTTCTTCACGGAGCAAGTTAAACTTTGTTTGTTGATAAAGAAGACGAGTGTTTACTCGAACCTGAAATCAAAACATGAAATTTTAAATGTCATAACTGAAGCGATAAATCTCCAGAAGTGCAGAGTATAATAAATGGAAGCATTTAATTTAGGTGCCGAATGGTACCTCCTTTGACTTGAGATCTGCTGCTTTTATTTTTATCAATTCACACTCCCACAAAAACTCTTCCTACAATTTGTTAGTGAACGATAAGTTCTTTATAAATGAGTTATGGAGTCGGGGAAGCGAAAATTCCAGATAAAACTCACCTCACATCGCTCCTGAAAGAATCTCAACGGGACCAGTGCAGATTCCACCAGCCATTTTGCCTTGCAATGAGAAGAAAAACATTTATGACAAAAAAAGACATTGAGAATGGACATATAACACGACAGGTTTAGATAGGAACTCCCACACATGATGAAAAGCAAACAGAAAAAAAATTATTCTCTCATTCGAATATGTTGGCCAGGCTCGTCAGGGTGATAATAGCTAAACAACTTGCAGGAACTGAGGAAACATATTTTCAGTTCTCGTAGATTAAATTTAGGTAGATATATTTTGTAGTATGCATCTCAAACATCTTTTAGAAGTGCCTGGAGACTTATAAACCACATCACAATGCTTATTAACATGCCCTCGAACTATAGCAAGTTTTATCCACTAACTACTTTCTAATGTACTCAATGTAATATGATGAATGCAGCACCTAAATCTCATTTCCTAATGGGATCACTAATCATACAAGATTCAATGTGTACTGGTTGGAGAATGCGATATCTTTCATAAGCTTTCGCAACTCAATTGGACAGTAGCTTATTTAAAATCCTAAACTTCATAAAATCATCTAAAATAAAAATAGAAAAGGAAAAATTACAAAATAGTGTATCTTTCAAAACTTTTCTCCATATTAGTGATACATACTTCCTTCGTCCCACGACAAGGTTCCCGTTTACTTTATGGTCAACAAAATGAGGAAGGTTGAAAAGTTGAGTATTATTTAAATTGAGAAACAAATAATTACATCTGGTACCCCTGCAATACACTCCCTTTCACACATTACCCCCCACTATCCAAACAATAATAATTTCCCCCCTATAGTTGACCAACACACCAAAACACCTTTCTCTCTCTTCCATGTGGATATTTAGAGGTTGGTATATGAAACAAAATCAAAACTAAAATTAAAATTAATTTATACTTAGAGAAAAGCTAAAAAAAAAAAAAATCATCTTCCTCTTCTTCTTCGTTCTTCCCTTCTATTCATTTTTTTTCTTCCCCTTCTTTTATTCTTTACCCTCTGATCAAGAGCTCCAATTTGAGGCTGATCAATAGCCCCAAATCGAGTCAGATCCCAATCGGATATGACTCGAGTTGAAAATATTCTGACTCCAGGCTATAACTCGACTCAAATCGAGTGAGTGGTATATCTGACTCAATCGAGTGTATATAAAGCTCGATGGTATTTCATACCGGAGTTGATTCTGACTCAATCGAGCTTCTAAATCCGATTGGAGCTGTAAAAATTCCGAACTTCCATGTTTGAATCAAATTTTGGTGTCATGTTTTATTTCGATTTGAGAGTTATGGGACTTGTTTGAGGTTTTTAGAAAATTAATGGATGGACAATGAAAATTTGATCTTCTTGAGGGACTTGAATTGCATTTTGTTATAACTAGTAAATAAAAAGAAAAGAGAAAACAAAAGAAATTAAAGAGAGAATAAAACTCAAAAAATTAACATACTCAATGGCATTTTCGTGAATAAAACCAACTTTGGATGACACATCAGCAAAAATCAGATATGGGTGTTGACTTTTGGATCCATCCGTAATTAAGGAAATTACGCAATACATTTTTTTGGACGAGTCTATTATTCTTTGAATAGTGGGGGGAAATATGTTATTGGACATAGTTTAAGGGGTACCGTATGTGTAATTGCCCCAATTGAGAAATAATAAAAAATGAATAAAAATTGATAGTGGGTTGTTAAAGTAAAAAAGTTGAGTATTATTTAAGTGGAAGAAAGAATAAAGAATGAATATAAAAGAGATAGTGGGTTGGTAAAGTTGTAAATATGAGTGTATTATGTGGGTAGTAGTTAAGTGGGGTAGAAGTAAAACTTGCCAAAAATAGAAATGGGAACCTTTGAACGGGATGCCAAAAATGGCAAAATGGGTACCTTGATGTGGGACGGAGGAAGTAAAATATTTGTTATAGATTAGGGTTATATTTCTTACAAATTAGTGATTTGGCTATATTTAGTAAGATTGTATAAAAACATACCCAACATAACCCAACTTAATTTACTACTTTCTTAGTTTAATCATGTTAATATAGCATGCATCAAACAATAGCATGTACTTTATATCTCGCATCTAAATTAACAAGACATACTCAGGATGCTACTAACTCTCAATATACTAAAACAAACATCAGTTTTTTACTTTTTTAGTATGATTGTTGTACACTACTATAGTTAGATGCTTGCACGAGAACATGTGTGCATCAATTGCAAGTAAACTTGACTGTATTTGCTTTATTTTGATTGTTTTGCATTTTTCAGCATTGCTAGGTGACTATGTTGCTTGGTCGGATTTTGTGATGCTTGGTGATGGTTGACAAAGAAGTCAAGCTATTTGTCTTGCCTATTCTTGGTTTATTGTGTTCCTTGGTTTAGTATACTTGGTCGTCGTTACTTGGTTTTGATGGTGTTTCTTGATTTGGGGATTGCTCGACGACTGTGTTCCTTGGTCGAATTTTTCCATGCTTTGTGGTGATTAAAGTAGAAATCAATGTGTCTTGGTGATGCTTGGCTGTTTTTGTTGAACGTTGCTTTGGTTTAAAGGATGATGTTTGTTTTATCTCATTAGTAATGAGTTGGGATAATTACATACACCACCATGTTAGATAGCTCATTCTCATCCAAATACCAGTTAGTTCAACTAAAACGAATAAGTAACAATTAGAATAAGTCCAAAAGTCAGACAAATTTAAAATTAGCCAAACACAACCCTTCACAAGTATTTATTGCAAATTGCAAACATGACCCTAACTTATAACAAATTAAATATTTAGGATAAAATCAAATTATATTTTACAAATTATAATATTCAACAAACTAATAACCAAAATATTTAAAATTAAAAGATAAGTTAAAAAAATAATGGAAACTAAATTCCCACCGGAGCAGCTCCGGCCACAGGAGCTGCTCCGGTGGGAACAGAGCCCGATCGGAGCTGTTGATATAGCACACGTATTTCCACAACAAGAGAAATGCTAGTTGACAATTTAATGAGAGAGATTCTAAGACCAGGCACTCGTAATTCTTATTTCAATTTAAGGCCAGGAGCAGGGAACTGGAAAGACAAGGGAACTAGAAAGACAGAAACAAGTATCAGAAAGATTACTATGATTTCTTTTAACCAGACAAGTACTAAGGGTAGAAAAGAAATCAATTATTTTGCAGAAAGCAAAAAACACAAAGGTATTTGTAAACACAGATAAATCCTTCTTCGGCAAACAGGATAATTGATTCCTTGCTTTTTGTTGGAGACGGACTAAAAATTAAGAAGTTAAGCTCCCATTTATAGAACAAGAGTAAACTGCTTAAGTCAAGGAAAGTGGTTGCCATCCTTTAGTCGTTCTTCCCTAACCAAGCAGATTTCTCGTTTGTCTTAGAAAAGACAGGTTTAATGCTCGGCTTTATATTGAAGGAGTGGCCAAAAATTCTCATCTTTACTTTACATTTTAGTATTTTACAGCAAAGAAAACGAAAGGAATAAGCGGGCTCGGTGCCTGGATCGGAGTTGTTACTGAGCTATGCTCCGGTGAGTTTTTAATATATATTTTTTCAGTTTTTTTAATTCCTAACGAACTTTCGGTTGTTTTCAATTTGGCCCGGAATTTGTTTCTAATTTTGCAATTATGTCTATAATGTTTTTAGAAAATTATAATTATATTGTTAAAATTATAAAAAGCCCCTACAAGTTTTAATTAATGTTATTAAATAATAAATTATGTACTCAACAAAAAATGTTGGAAGATAATGTGTTTAAGTTCAATTAAGAAGAAATACGGGGTACCTTTTCAAATTGACAAAATAAGGCAATGTTTGGTAACAATCCCTTGGTCAACGAAAAAATGGAAAAATGGACCCATATATTATTGTTGAACTAACTGGTACCCAAGTGTAATTAGAATATCTAAGAGGGGTATTGGATGAAATTCACCCGTAATTAGTTTGTTTATATACTTAGTGAAGCCTAATTTGGTGAGTTCATCAATTTGGACACTAATTTACAATATGGTATTAAGCACTAAATAGTGAGAAAGATTTATACTAATCACTAATTTGTAATCGACCCAATAAAAAACCATAAAAACAATTAATATTAATTCATCACAAAATCTAATGAGAGACGGTCTCTAGTTAATTTATCTAGAGAAGTACTATGTTATCAATAAAACCATCCATGTTATTAATCAAAACGTCTATGATGTTAACGAAATAAGTCTCGTTGTAATATGAAAAAACACCAACGTTGAGATCATAGGTATTATGATTAATAACATCGATGATTTTCTTGATAATATAGGTCCGTCTCTAGATAAATTATCTAGAGACCGTCTCTCAAGAGACTTACTCTTAATTCATTGTTTATCATCATGATAAGCCTCAAGCATTTATTTTCCTAGTTATAACACTTTTAGTTCATGTCCACCCCGAAACCATAGCCTAGTCAATCTTGCATAAGCACTGTTAAGCAGTAAATTCATTAACAGTCATCACTACGACCAAGAGCTTTTACATACAGATTTATAAGAAAACTCTTCGGTCATCACAAAGTTCTCATACACCTTTGCAGTGTTATCATTCTTCAAAATAGATACTCTTATTTTCTGAAATTCTATGAATCGGTTGCTTGATATAATTGATAAGTTTCTAGTAATGGGCGAAAGTTATGCACATCTGTCTTCCTAACAAATATCTTTTAATATTGTGGTCAGAGGGAAGGAGAGAGGATACAAACTTTTGGTTCATGGTAAACCTATTATAATCCAATATTTAACTTCAAGCTACATATATTAATTTTTACCTTGCTAACTTTTCAAACTCAACCACCCTTTTCTTGGACGTGTGAGGAGGGTAAGAATGAGAAAGACAAGCCAAGACTGAGTAAATTGGGAATAAGATGAAGCATAATTCTCTGTACCAATGAAGCTAAACCATAAGAAGATGAGTAAAGCTGGACTACCCAAAGGATAATAATACAAGTAACCACATATAGAAACAAGTGAGGCTGGCTGCAGCTCATTTTGCGAAGTCTCAGTTTAACGGAGACACTAGAAAGAACAATAACTGCAGGAAAACAAGGTATGAGCAGATGCTAACCAGTTTGATCAGGCGAGAGCGATTTTCACCGAGCATGGTAATCTGCAATGTTTATAAGCAATAAACCCTCAGTTTTAACAAGGACTATTATTGAACGATGCACTACAATTTACAGCATTTCATTCTGTATCAAGTTTCAGTTAGCATAACAGTGCATGTATACAAACCGAAGTATGGAATGATTCAGCTAATATCTGTTTTAGAATATCACAATGCAATCATAATCAAAATCAGCAAGAGTGAAGTGGTTCTGTCCTTGTAGCTGGTTGGCCAAGCCACCTAAAAGAAGCATTTGAGTAGAAAGTACGCCCTAAGTCGTATCTCTAGACGTGCATATTGCGCTTATGGCTTCCTTTCTTAAGTTATCAGGTCGACAGAGAGTATATTATTTTTCAAACCCGACAATATTGGGTTCTCCTTTGTTTTGAGGACTCACTTTTTATGATCCGATCTGAAACTCTTTCTTTTTATTTTCCTTGGTGCAAATTGCAAAGGAATTCCTCGAAAAGACTTCTGATTTCTGTTGCAAATCTCTAATTATATTTCAGGACAGCTGCAGAAGGTACTGGTGATAAGGGTTGCTTGATATCATAACTTAAGGAAAGAACATCTTAGCAGCCTGGTCTGTTTCCATATTCTTGAATTTAACAATAAGGTAGACTCTTGAGACATTAACATGACTAAGTAACTTGTGCATTATAACAAATTGAACTTCAGAAGATTCCAGCTCCACCATTTCATAGAACTGCTTCAATAAGTTTTTTAGTTAATGGCAAGTGGTATAGTTAGTATTACTGTTGTAATCTTTTCCATGTGTTTACACAAATCATCTAAACTGGTAGAATTCGACTGGAAATCGACATGCTAACTCTATATAATCTCCAGCTTCCAACTACTATAAGAACGAGTGCATCGTAACAATTGTCTTCCATATAAAAAAAAAAAAAATGGAGCAATAGCAAGTTGTAGGTAAAAGCCTGAAAATGAGAACTCACGTCTTGAGCCATTTGGGCTATAATATCAGCAAAATAAGATCCTACATCCCCCTCTTGATCACAATCCGAAAATTCCACCGCCTCCAAAGCCACTTTACATTTCTGAAAGGGCAAGTCCCCACGAAGCTGGCCACCAAACAAAACTTGAACATTAGCAACTAAACAGCTAATTAAAATTAAAATTTGCTTAACAACTAATCGAAATAAGTGACACAAATAAGAATAAGATACCGAAACACTAATAAACACTCAGAAATGTAATGTAGATGAATAAGCAGGCAAACATGAAAGCAGCTGAAATCAATTCTTACCATGGTGGTACATAGTTCGTACAGAAATCGTAGGACTGGTGCTGGAGAAGGAAACTTGAAATTCGAATTTGAAGCTCTCAATTCCTTCACGGAGTCTTCTGTAAAGTAGACACACTGTAGAGGCAGAGCCATTGTCGTCTTCAATCTCGAAAACAATATCAATCAATAATCAGAAGCTGCAGTCTAGGGCAAGCGTTAAGGTATTATCATGGGGTCTAGGGTTTCGGTGGAACGAACGAATTCAACTCCACAGCATGATGTAGTAAGAATTAGAAATCGAATGGAAGCAATTTCCTTCCAGATCGTCGGTCGAAAATAATCAACACCGAAAATCCTGAAATATGTCGCCGGTCGGTCCATGAAGTAATCCTGGGCCAGCAGAGTAGTTGGGCTGGCTCGGATGAAATATGGGAACATTCGCTCCAGGAACAATCCAGCCCAAAACTTTTCACAATTTTGCTAGTCGGATTTTGGCTCTGTTTATCATATCGATTAACTTATTTTCGAAATAAGCTTCTTAGGTGAACGCCTAGGGCGCTGTGTAGCAGTAGTTTTTCAGCTTCAGGAGTTTCTTTGACCATTGACAAATAAAAAGTTTGTTGCGTGAACAGGCAACTTGTTAAATCAGCTAGCTGGTTGAGAAGCTAAAGAAGTTGGCTTTAAAAAAAAAAAACTCCTTATCTTTTTTATTTCACGGATGTCCCTGGCCTAAAAATATATAAAGAAAAATCAACCGTTATGTTATTTGTCTTTATTTAATTGATCTGCCTCTCTTTTAAATGCACACATGTATATTATAAAGTCATAAGGTGGTCTGGTGGTAAGGAGTTGAAACTGTATGCAGGAGGAACAGAGTTCGAACCCTGGCGGTTCGAACCCTGGCGGCGTCAATTATTGAAAGTAATTATAAGGTGGTTGAGGCAAGGAGTTATAAGGTGGTTGAGGCGGAAAGCAAGAAGTAGTACGTAATTGAGCCCTTGTAATATAATTAGTTTATTCAAAAAAAAAATACATTCATTATCGATGGAGTTATAAGGTGGTTGAGGCGGAAGGCAAGAAGTAGTAGGTAATTGAGCCCTTCTAATATAATTAATTAGTTTATTCAAAAAAAAAAAAAGATACATTTTTTTCTTATTAAGTTAGAATGCTCACAAATATTTCTTTCAACTTCTGATAATTTCTAATGATGTTATTAAAGTGGTGGTGAAAAGTACATTCAGTATATATTTGAATAATTAGAGAAAAAAATGTAATGTGCCATTATTTAATTTGAATATATAAGAGTAATGCCCTTTTATATCATTTTACAAAATACCAACTGACTTATGAGATACTTTGCTAAACACCTACATCAAATTCAGTTAACTTATCAGCTACCTAATCAGCTAGCTTTTCCACTAGTTTTGTTAAACACATTAAAGATGTAGCTGATAAGCTAGCTTATCTAGTAATCTTGTCCCGTAAGCTTATAGAAAAATAAGCTGATTTGATTTTATATATTGTATTTAGCAAATCAGTTAGTTTATCAGCTAATTAATTTATTAAACACCTACAACAAGATCAATTAATTTATCATCTACGAGGGAGTATATCGGCCAATTTTGCTCACCAGAGAAAAAAAAAACAACATATATAGAATATCTCATAAGGAAATGAATAAACTGGATCATGAAAGGAATTTTGAAGTGGGCAACTGGTGGATGACAATAGTTTAGGATGGCATGCAGTTGATACCTGCATACAAAACTGGAATGATTTAGAGATAGTTGAGAGGTGATCTTCCAGAAGTACCTTGGAAATTGTATGGTTCAATAGCTAGGCCAAAGTCACAAATAATTTTGTGGTTGGCTTGTCATAGGAGGTTGGCTACAAGGGTCAGGTTATACAAGTTTGGCATGATAGGGACTGATGTGTGTTGCTTCTGCTCACAGATTGAGACCTTGGACCATTTAATGTTTGAGTGTTGTATTACTAGAGATATATGGCTCCAGGTTTTGTGTTGGTTGCAATATCAGCATCCACCTGGTTGCTGGACTAATGAATTGATTTGGATTCAGCAGCATACTAGAGGAAGAGGATGGCGAGCTAAATTACTCAAGCTAGCTTTTACTGAGACTGATTATGAGGTTCGGAGGTACAGGAATGATACATGTTTTGGCAATACAGGTGGAAATGTGTCTATTGCACATAAAATAGTGGACACAATTGCGTATAGGGACTGGAATGTGCCTATATACTCAGAGCCCATGTTGGGAGACTGATGTTGGGCGGAGATTAGTTAGTCTGTTTTGATATTTCTTAGGTTGGATCTGCTTTTAATCGCCTTTTGTTTTGTATTTGTTTTTTGGAAAATGAAAGTAAGTTTCTCGTTCTAAAAAAAATGACTAAACAATATTAAGAAACGGATTTGAAAAGGTTGTTTAGTTTTATTACTTAAAAACTAATATCAAAGTTAAATACTCCTTCTATTGTCTATCCCAATAATATTTTGCCATTTACAATTTGAATTATAAAAAACCTTTTTAATATAATTAGATACTTGAATGGCATAATGTCCGGACAGTTTTACTACTTGTTATGGGCATAGTTCACCGATAGTTCCTATTAAATTGGTATTGGATTTTGCTTTCGGGATGCTATTACAGAATCTGGGAGCATTACCTTTTTGTTGTAGATGTTATATGTGAAGGAACGTAACTTTTTAATTGTTGTATATCACCTTCAATTCAATTCAATTCAATTCAATTCATCATTAAATAATAATCTATATATATGATAAAAGTGATGGTCTAATTGAAAGGAGAGCTATGCCACATATGCAAAAAGCTGATGTGGCAAATTCCCTCCAAAATTAAATGATTTTTAATTCACCAATATTTGATGCATTAGTTTTTCTCTACGCAGTAGTTGTTAAACTCCCCTATTTTCATGGCTCAGTTATGCTAAATTATATCCGAAATCTAATGATTATTAACCAAAGTCAGACTAAGTAGTTGTTAAGTTCTCCTATTGTTTAGGTCATTAGTTAATTAACGTGGCTTGAAGGTTAAAACATATTGTCTATATCTATATACTTATATGATAAAAATATATATAAGTGGTGATGGCAAATTGAAGCCAACAAAAAATGAATTATCAATCTTTGAAATTTTTATTTTCCAGCACACCTAATTCGACTAAAGAGATATTTAATTGTTACATTTTCCTATTATTATGCCCACCGATTCATGTTGTTCATATGTTACGTGTTCACCACGAACTAATCCAAAAAATCATCATAAATCATCCTTGAAATCAGCTACTCATGCATCAATAGCCAATGAGACTTACCTATAAAATTCACATGCATTTTATACCGTATGTAATAATTTAGTTTGTTCTAAAAAAAACAATTCAGTTTGTATCCTATTTATGTGGCAATTGGTTATCAAGTATCAAGTTGTTAATACCAACGATGAATGTAAACTTTATTATAAATGTCCTGAATTCATCTCATTTATTATCACACTATTTAACACCAAAGCATAACAAACATGTAAACATAGATGAATCGCGAATACCGTCAAACTATCAAGTATGCAGCAACCAATTAAGAATCATCATCTTTCGTGTCCAGAATTCCCAAATGAAATCGTTATTTCATATACTTGGTGAAGTTACAACTCATTCACTACTTGATTGGGCAAATTATGTTGTCAGGTATTTAATCTGTATTTTTATATCGTCTTCTAAATTGTATTACTTATCAAATATTATATAGTTTCTTTTATTTGATGCTATAATTAGTTGTCTTCTACTTCACATGTTTGGGATGAACAAACACGTACTTAAGAGATTTGTATCGGTGCATCCAATATAATTTCAGAAGCAGTTCTTAATTCACGTTGTTTATGTTTCACGAAATCCCGAAGCTGTACTACGCAAATCTTTGGTTGGTAAATACAAAAGTATTTACTCCCTTTTGCATGTACCAATATTTATTATTAACATTTATTTAATCTTTTGCGGAGAAATTTTGTGTTTACGGAAATGAAGACGCTTGATTTGCTTTAATGAATGTTGTAAATGCATCTAAACATTATCAAGGAAAATAGTACAAAGGAGTTAGTGGCACATGTTGTTAACTAATAGATTTTGCTGAGTTACAATATCAAATAGTTGTTTATTTTCAATTTTTCATGTATTAGTTTTAGCGTTACTTGGTGTGAGGGTGTATTATTATTGGGAGCAGGTCAATCGAGTCTAAATGCTAACAACTACAAAGATGAAGTTGATTATCTACACCAAAAATTGGTTTATCTACATGATTGGACCGAAAAGTAGTAGCCAGTTACAAGTAACCTATTTATTCAGTTGTGTTACATGAAGTATAAGAATAAGATAATTTTAATTTGGGAACTCTACAAGTTTTTTAATAAAGGAATAATTCAAACTTCAAAATTCAATTCGAAAGGTAAGCTCAATTATAAAATTGGGATCAGTCTAACTCGGAAACTCAATTCCAATGGTAAATGAACTAAAAGAATTGGACAATTTCCTACTAGAGAACTGTCAAAACAACTTTAAGAATGAGATTTTTCAAACTCGAAAACTCAATTTGAATGTTAAGCTTAACTCTAAGAATGAGTTAGTTTGATGATACCTCTATTTGAAGTACATATATACTATAACTCTAATAATTAATAAAGAAGAAGAGTAAAAATGAAAGACCCTCATTGTTGAAAAGGAAAAAAAAAAGATAATAAAAGAAAAAAGATTAAACGAGTAGATGCATATATTAGTTGTATATATAAAAGTGTGTTGCTAACAACTTAATTAATTCAAAAGCGAAAAAAATAATCTAAGAATGTGTAGATTGTCTTGCTCGCAACTTTAATTGATCAGATTTTAATAGAGTTTCAACAAATGAATAGTAACTAAATTTTAATTGAGTTTTGAAAATATTTGCTTGGGATAGAGTTAAAATTTTATAGGTTTTAGGGGTGTTCTATAGCGTATCTAAAAGTGAAGTGATATGTGTAAAATGTTTAAGAATTATTTGATTGTTTAAGGTTGGTTGTTACTCCCTTCGTCAATTTACAAGGTTTACATTTTGATTTTGTGTGAATTTTAAGAAATATGTAGGTGGATGGTAAAAAGTAAGAGAGATGATAGAAAAGTAAGATAGAGAATATATAAAGTATGAAAGAGAATGATAAAAAATGAATAAGTAAAGATAGTGGATTTTCAGAAAGGAAGCGTTAAACTTTTGAAAAATCTTCTGAAATGGCAAAAAGTAAACATTTACAAAGAACGGGGTAAGTATTATATATGAAGGAATATAGTGAGAAAAAAAGAGTAGGTAGAGAGCGAAATTTTAATTGAGTTGTAAATAGAAGTTGGATTAAAAACGTTACTATTCCGACTCGATTAAAAATCGCTTGACAAACAAGATACGAAGGCTACCTCGATTAAATCGAGTAGGAATTGCATCTAAAACACTCCCGTGAAGATTTTAAATTGAGAATTCAATTCAAATGGCAAACAACTTTAGAAATGGAATAACTGGACTTAGTAACTCAATTACAAGTGCAAACTACACTATTCAGGAAAGCAATATTCTAAAAATTTGATAATTCCAATTTATAAACTATGTTTAATGGGTGAACCAATTATAAGAACATGGCATTTCCTACTTGGAAAATTTAATTCGAATTGTAAACCAACTCTTCGAACTTGAGAAATTAATTTGAAATGTAAACCAACTCTAAGAATGAGAAGAATGCAACTTTAATGGGTAACTCAACTCTAAGCTAGAATAATTTTTGTGTGTGTGGTGCATTGATCACATACCACCACGGGGTGGTTGTTGGAAACCGGGAGGGGAGATCTGACAGATATTCTCTTTGAGGGAACTCTCTTCGATCTTCTCTCTACTTTCTTGACCCATAACGGACAGTGGTGTTTGTGAGGGGGGGGGGGGGTATGGCAGATAATCTTGGCGGGAAAGTCTCTTTGATCTTCTCTCCACTTCTTGATCCATAACCGGCAATGGTGCACGGGGGGTGGGGGGTGTTGGTAAAAAAACAGCCGTAGCATGGGCAATTAGGTTTGTAGAATAATATTTTTTGTGTGTGTTGTGGGGGCGACGACATACCACAACGATAGTTGTTGGGAAACGGAGTTGGGGGGGGGGGGGGGCTAGAAGATACTCTTTAGGCGGGGAATTTCTCTTCGGTCTTCTCTCTATTTCTTGAATTTCGTAACGGGCCGGGTGGGGTAAAAAAACAACTGTAACATTTGAAAATATGTTTGTAGAATAATAACTTTTATGTGCGTGGCGGGGGTGGGATGACCACTTACCACCCCGGGGGTGTTGGGAACCACCCCTATATGTTGATTGTGTTGTATACTTTGATTATTTTTTTCGCGTTTGAAGGATGTAATATTTTTAAAAATATGTATTTTGTTACTAATTAACATATTAAGTATGGTAGGACCTGATATGAAAATGTATCCGTCATGTTGAGTCGTAATTTCACATTTTCTCTATAGTTAATTAACATAAGAAAACTAAATGTTATAGTATTGGATGAAAAATGACTATTCAATAATCCATGACCAACGTTGTTTAAACGTAAATTTAACTATCTTATTTTTTCAATTAATTTATTTTGTCTCACTTTTTTATTTATTATTAAAAGTAAATTATACCGTGGCATCGCCACGGGTTAGTACAAGTTACAGATTAATTCAATCCTACGTAAAATTTTGTGGAATTAGTTGTATTTTAGCCAGTATATATTTCATTGTTATTTTTTTGTATGTTGTATATATATATAGTTTCTATTAAATCTCATATAACTTTATCTACAAAAATCCTAAAAATATTTTGAACATATATTTGAATTCGTCGTGACAAGACGAATCCATAGACACCAATCTTGAGTAGTATTATTTCAAGAAATCATTTTATTCATTAAAATAAAATATAAATTTATTAAATAAGATAAAATAGATTAATGGAAATATAAAAATAGAGTATTTATTAAATAAATTCAATCTACGTGAATTTTTTTTGGAATTAGTTGCATTTTCAACCAGTATATCTTCCACTATTTATTTTTTGTATGTTGGTTGCATATATAGTTTTTATTAAATCTAATATAAATTTATTCTACAAAACTCCGAAAAATATTGTAGACATATATTTGAATTCACCGTGACAAGACGAATCTATAGACACCAATCTATGATTATTATTAATTAAATAAATTATTTTATTCACTAAAATAAAATATATATTTATTAAAGAAGATAAAATTAAATAATGGAATTTAAAAAATAGTGAATTTATTAAATATTTAATACTCCACCCATATATTTAACAAGAAATTAATATATATTTAGATTTTCAATTATAATATTGATTCTACGGTTGAGCAGAGTTCGAATAGGGGGGTGAGAATTTTGTTCCATGATGTTTTGCCATGTTAAACGTGAGGCTAATGTTTTAGCGCTCAATAATCAGTTGGGTGTTCTTATATAATATAACTAGAACGTGAGCGTGTCATTGTGTCATCTAATTACAAATAATAATAAAAGTATATGAAGGTAAGTGCAATCGTTGTTTCTGATAACGAATTGTCTTTTTTAGTTGAATTAAGATTTTGGATTGTGCGAATTGATCTGTTCCAATTTGATTAAAGAATATAAAGAAGAAATATTGGTTATCGTTGTTTTTTTTTTCAATGATGAATTGATTTTGTTGTAGTTCGATTAGGGTTTTGAATTTATTGGAGATGACATATTGAGATTTATTAATGATGAATTGATTCTGTTGGGGTTGATTTACTGCTTGAAATTTAATTAGAGAAGACAAATTGAGTTTTTTATAATGATGAATTGATTTTGTTGGAGTTGCGTTAGGGCTTAGAATTAGAATGAATAAAACATATTGGTTTTTTGTAATTAATGTCTAATTTACATGCGTATCACAAATCGGTTCAATTTAACTTAAATTAAGTACTCAATTGCACAACTCTTATAGTTGTGCACTTATATATATAAATAAATACTAGCATTTACGTAACACACTACGTGTGTTAAGGGTTTTATATAAACCAATGAATCTGTGATTGGAAAAAAAAAAGAAAGAAATCATTTTATTCATTAAAATAAAATATAAATTTATTAAATAAAATAAAATAAATTAATGGAAATTTAAAAATAGATTATTTATTAAATAAATTCAATCTACGTGAAATTTTTTTGGAATTAGTTGCATTTTCAACCAGTATATCTTCCACTATTTATTTTTTGTATATTGGTTGCATATATAGTTTTTATTTAATCTAATATAAATTTATTCTACAAAACTCCAAAAAATATTGTGAATATATATTTGAATTCACTGTGACAAGAAGAATCTATAAACACCAATCTAAATGATTATTATTAATTAAATAAATTATTTTATTCACTAATATAAAATATATATTTATTAAAGAAGATAAAATGAAATAATGGAATATAAAAAATAGAGCATTTATTAAATATTTAATACTCCACCCATCTATTTAACAAGAAATTAATATATATTTAGATTTTCAATTATAAATTTTGATTCTACGGCTGAGCAAAGTCCGAATATGGGGACGAGAATTTTGTTCCATGATGTTTTGTCAGGTTAAACGTGAGGCTAATGTTTTAGCGCTCAGATTATCAGTTGGGTGTTCTTATATAATATAACTAAAACGTGAGCGTGTCATTGTGCAATCTAATTATAAATAATAATAAAAGTATATGAAGGTAAGTGCAATCGTTGTTTCTGATAACGAATTGTCTTTTTTAGTTGAATTAAAATTTTGGATAGTGCGAATTGATCTGTTCCAATTTGATTAAAGAAGGAGAAGAAATATTGGTTATCGTTGTTTTTTTTCTTCAATGATGAATTGATTTTGTTGGAGTTCGATTAGGGTTTTGAATTTATTGGAGATGACATATTGAGATTTATTAATGATGAATTGATTCTGTTGGGGTTGATTTACGGCTTGAAATTTAATTAGAGAAGACAAATTGAGTTTTTTTTAATGATGAATTGATTTTGTTGGAGTTGCGTTAGGGCTTAGAATTAGAATGAATAAAACATATTGGTTTTTTGTAATTAATGTCTAATTTACATGCGTATCACAAATCGGTTCAATTTAACTTAAATTAAGTACTCAATTGCACAACTATAATAGTTGTGCACTTATATATATAAATAAATACTAGCATTTACGTAACACACTACGTGTGGTAAGGGTTTTTATATAAACCAATGAATCTGTGATTGAAAAAAAAAAACAGAGAAAATATTGAAAATAATAAATAAAAGGGAGAAACTTACGCCAATGGGATTCGAACCCTACACCTTCTACCGAATCAATGACACATGTACGTACCAGATTCGAATTGAATTAGTAAGATTTTAAATTGAATTACAAATTTAGTAAAGCTTTTTGAATTATTATACTACTTTGAATATACTGTAATATATAAAGTTGTGGGCTAAATCCACCAGATTCATTCAAATTCCAGCCATCCTACGTGAAATGTTGATACGGTTGAGCAGAGTCCGAATAGGGGGACGTATTAGTGTTGTTGCTAGGGATCATGAGGGCAATGTTATTGCTTGGTATTTTTTTTTTTTTTATGTCTTATGGTTGCTGAAAATGTGGAAGATTGGCCAGCCAAATTAAGAACAAAATTTGTTCGAGATTGGAAGATTGGCCAGCCAAATTAAGAACAAAATTTGTTCGAGATTTTGAGTGGCAACATGTAGTAATTGAAAGGGATTGAGGTATAAGGGTTCTCTTCTCTTCTTTATGTATAAGATTTGATCGGTAGGATGAGGTATAAGGGTTCTCTTCTCTTCTTTATGTATAAGATTTGATCGGTAGGATGAGGTATACGGGTTCTCTTCTCTACGGTCTCTGTCCGGAAGGGCTGGTTCTATCCAACCCGAATTCAACCCCGTCCGAATTCAACCCTGTAAATAATGATGTTCAGGTCCGGTCTAGCATATACTCGAACCTGTTCCACACCTTTGTTACAAGACCTTAGCGCAATATTTTATGATTAAGTTAGTAAAAAGTATATTTTTCTCCGGCGGTGAGGGAGGGTCTGCATAGAAACTCCCTTCGATCTTCGCTCTACTTTCTTGATCCATAACGGGCCTGGGGATCTAATATTCTCTAGGTGGGGAAACTCAATTCGATCTTCTCTCTACTTTCTTGATTTCAATTTTCTAGATTATAAAATTACAAAACAATATATAATCAGAGTAAATTTATTTTTGATGCCAAGTTATTGCGTATCAAGGTTGTGGTACCTGCACATGAATCCAGATAGGAGGACATTTGGATCTATCTTCTAAGAATGTTCTATGAATCGTGTACTAGATGTGCTCTTTTTAGTTCCAGAAGATAGAAGAGACACACGTGAGCTAATTGGTGGTGTGTTGATCTTTACATGTCTATCAACAACATTTTACATGTGAAGACTTTCAATTTCAGGTCTGGTCTGGTATATACTCGAACCCGTTCCATACATTTATTACAAGACTCGGCCGCAACATTTCATGATTAAGTTAGTAAAAACTACATTTTTCGGCGAAGTGCATATACTCTACGAAGGGAAACTCCTTGATCTTCTCTCTACTTTCTTGATACATAACGGGCCTGGGGGATGTGATACTCTCTAGGTGGGGAAACTCTATTAGATCTTATCTCTACTTTCCTGATCTCAATAACGAGCTGGAGTGTGGGGGGGGGGGGGGATCAACTGATACTCTCTAAGCGGGGAAAATGTCTTCGATCTTCTTTGTACTTTCTTGATCTCCATGACGGACCGGGATTTTTTGGGGGGGGGGGGGGGGTAGTTACTCTCTAGGCGGGGAAACTCTGTTCTATCTTCTCTTTACTTTCTTCATCCATAACGGGTAATTTTTGTGTCTTTAGTGGGGTGACGCATACCGCGGGGTTGCTGGGAACCACCTTGGAAAAAACAACCGTAACATGTGAAATTATATTTGTATAATATTTGTCTGTGTGTGGTGGGGTGATCACGTATCACCGCGAGATTGTTGGGAACAACCCTATTGATTGTCTTGTATACTTTTGTATTTTATTTTGATTCTGTTTGAGGGATAGAATTTTTTGTAAAAAAACATGTACCTGTTACTAATTAACAAGTCGGGTACGCTAGGACCCTATTTTTACATTCTCTATAGTTAATATAAATAAACACTCAATGATATAATGTTGGATGAAGATGACTACCAACCGACGCCACGACCAACGTTGTCTACAAGGAATTTTGACTATCTTATTTTCTCGATTAATTTATTTAATCGTCGCATATTTATTTCTTATTAAAAGTAAACTATACTGTGGCATCGCCACGGATTAGTACTAGTTTAAATATAATTAGTATAACAATTATTCTAAATATTATAATAATAATAATAATAACAATCATTATTATTATTCAACCAAAACGCACATTATTCTGAGTTAGAAAAATAAAAGGGCGAATTACTTAAGGTCCCCCTTAAATTGGGCCTAATTACAAATTTCTGGATTGTCAACAATTACATTCAAGTCCAAAATCTATTTTTTGAGTTGACCAAGTAAAAATTAAATGGAAAAGAATATCAATTGGACTTAACTGCAATTTACATGTTTCATTTTACTAGGCACTGGACTCAAATAGCCCTATTTTTTAATAACCCCCATAATTTCATAACTCACAAAATAATTTTTTATTTCAAAAAAAATAAAAAGAACAAAAAATACTCCCTTCCCACACCACCTCGTCGGAGCTCCAACCTGAGCTCCGGCAAAGTTCACTGGAAGCTCTGCGATAGATCACTTCCGCCATGGAAGCTCTATCACAGAGCTTGCATTGAAGCTCAGTTAGAGCTTCTACCATGGAATTCTCTGGTTCTGGGATATGGTGAGCGAGTGGTGGTGGTGGTGGTGACGAAGGTTGGAGGTGGTTGTGACGAAGGTTGGAGGTGGTGAGGAAGAAAGTGGTGGTGTGGTGGGGAAGATATATATATATATGTATGTATGTATGTATGTATGGGGTGGTCTCTGTAATTTTCCCAAACAAAAACATATGTCGTTTTTCACTTTCAAGTTAGAAAACCGAATACAAACAGTAGTATAATAATACAAACTCATGTATGGCAAATACAAACAGTAGTATATAATAATTAATAAAAACTCTCGTATGGCATTCAAGCCTTTGCCCAATAAAAAGACTTTGGACGGGTATATGGGCATTCGGGTATTTGCGTTCGCGGGCATATTTTCGGGTATCCGTTTTAGTCCCAAATATTTTTCTACCCGAATACCCGAAAAAATCAACACCAACCTTTTTCTCTGCTGCATCAAGAACTGCTTTCTCTACTTCATGTTTATCAGATCACTTTTTCTTCCAGGCCAACTTCTTTTATCCATTGCAAGCTACTAATGCAAAAAAGATATATCAGCACATATACAGAGATTGTATTCCGCCTTTGACATATAAGATGAACGCAGATTTTAGCAACAAAGGCTTAGGTCAAGACCACAACGATTTCATGTTGCATTAACTATTCACAATTCAATGATAGTCTTTCTAGTGATAAAACATAGTATTAGAGTTTGTGGTACTTAACAATAGTCTCAGAACTCTACGGTGTATTATGCCGGATCAATATGCAATGCTACTCAACTTAAATTAACCACTTAACCTGAGAAATTTCAAATGAGTAAAGTTCCAAATAAAGAGAACCATATCCTCTGATGCAGGCAGATTCAAATGTGAAATATGTTTGAAAATATGCGGGCAAGGGAACGGATTAATGAACTTTTCTTGACTATGAAGGTGGAAGAAAATGGGACTAATCTGAGTCAAATAACAACCAAATTCACAACTCAACTTTTATGTCTTTTTAGTATTTCAATACAAAAAACACCATATAACAACTGCATCATCTCCATGGAATTCCTAAAGAGACACAGAGAAGCCAGATCATCCATGGAACCAGCTCAGTTGTTGTTATATATATGTATATATATGTATGTATAATTGTATATGTATGCGTGCATGCATGTATGGGTGATCTTTAGGTTGATCTGACGTATGATTAGATGCGGCAAGTTTGTGAGACTGAAACATAGTAATAATCGGAGGTTACACGAAATCGAAGTAGAGTAGTCTACTTTGCGTGACAAATCATGGATCATGGTGATGGAGGAAAGCATTGGTTAGCATGGCTCGGTTAGTCACGTGTTGGGCTCATAGTACATGTGATTAATTAAGGTTTGAAATCAGTTAGCATTGAGTTAATTACCTTGGTTTATTGAGTTACTTTATAGTGGATGTTAGTACAATTATTTCTTGGACAGGATCGAGACGTATTTGATCATCTTGTTATATTATGGATGAATTTATGGGGTGTTGGGATGTTGAGAATTGAGATGTTTTAGGGTTTCTTTGACACTTTTACTCTTATTTTTGTATTATCGTGTTTATATATATAGTTTTATTGTTTGACAAATAACTTATGGTTATTATATCAATATATGAGACTTGGTATAATAGTATATTCGAAAAGGATCAAGTATGTGAATACCCAAAATATGTTTTATGATGTGTGTGATGAATGTAAATGATTTTGTTCAAGTGCATGGATAAATGTTATGTTTAAACTGTCAGTTGACTATGAAATGTTATGTGCACTTCGGGAAATTTGTCTAGCTAGAGTACTCCTTATGTTATGTTTGCCACAAAATCCCATTACCTCAAAAAGAACATGACTCCAAGCTTAAACTGACTAAACCATAAAGCTCCACTAACTTGCATCTCGAATTCTCCAAAAATCACCACTACGATGTAAGAACCCAAAATAAATACAAAATTGTAAATAAATCATGCCACATGATTATGTCATTAAAGCTCACTTGAAATTATGACTCAAATGATGATAATTAAAATTTGTATGTAAAAGCTTGTTGACAGGTGCTTGATGAGACGAATGTCGTTGAATGGAAACGTCCACCAATACACTCTCACAGATTCAATATTTATAAAGCGGAAGCCTACAAATCCACAAGAAAACAGTTTAGTATAGTAGAATGCTGACTCGAAGTGTCGTTCTCTCCAGAGTCCAGACACTAGCAAATCAAGTCACAAACTCATATTTTGGTGTTGCAAGTGACAATAAAGTAAACAAGATGCTTTTTGAGGCTACTTTATGAAAAATCCTTGAGAGCTTTTGACAGATGCAAATTTGAAATCGATTTGAAAGCTTTAACAATCGTAAGAGCGCCGAGTAATGAAAACGGTTTTAAAATAATGAGAAAAAGATGTAAAAGATCCCCAACCTCCCTCGAGTGCAATTCTTGTGACTACTTAGTTCTAGCATCTAAAAAAGCCAAAGTACTCTTGAAAAAGGCGACCACTCAAAAGAAAGCTAGGTGGTCATAAAAAAGGCAAATGCTCAAAAGAAGACTAGGCATTCATAAAAAAAGGCAAGCTCAAAAGAATGCTAGGTGCTTAGAAAAAAGAATAAAGAACGGTCCTCAAAAGAAACATGGATCGAGTGCATGAAAAGAAATGATATGAGGTTCCAAAAGAAAACAGGAACCCACATGCACGTGCATGAAAATAAATGGTATGAGGTTCTCAAAAGAAACATGAACCCCCACACACCAAAAGAAAGAAATAGAAAAATCAAAGGAGCAAGTAGTTTAGAGGTAAAGTAACCTGTTTTAGAGACGGATTTTATCCGTCTCTAAATTAGGGACGAATCGGCAGCAATAGAGACGGATTGGCTAATCCGTCTCTAAATAGAGGTGGATTAATTAATCCGTCTCTATTTAGAGACGGATTAAATTATCCGTCTCTGTTTTAGGGACGGATAAAATATCCGTCCCTAAAACAGTTGACTGGGAAAAAAAAGAAAGAAAAAACATAAATAAAGGGGGGGGGGGGGGGGGCCGCGACGGATAGCCTATCCATTTCCGACCAAACACCCATCGCTGAATGTAGTATACATCGGGGAGAGCAGATCGGATTCTCCCCATTTCTTCTCTGCTTTTCTTTTCTTCTTCTTCTCTTCTCTTCTTCCCCATTTCCGCCAACACCCATTTCCGACCAAACAACCACCATTTCGGCCAATCTTGGACTCATTTCGAAGCTCGTGGGACAAGGAGCTCGGGTTGTCCATCAATTTCAACTTTCATCTGCTATTTTGTCCGGAATTAAAGGTATTTTGGCTAAAGCCCTTACTTTTTTAAATTTGGGAATTTTGTTAATTTCGACTAGTTTGAGCAATTGTATGTTTATAGGAAGTATATAGTAGATAATTTAGCTTATATTACGTGTTGGGTTAGCTTTGAGATGTGCAATTGATATATTTATTGTGAAATTGGATTGTTAGTATGATGTTAGTATGATTGTAAGTATGTAGGGTATTTACTTAGCTATTTTCGTATACGTACTAGGATTATGAAGATTTAATTGTGTGTTTGGAGACAATTTGGTGATTTTGGTGATTTTAATATAATTTTGGAGTATTAACATAAAAATAATTACTAATATTTTCATCTATAATTTGTAATGTTACTAGATATATATGGAAGTTTAACTACTAGAAAAATAAATTGTAATCGTAAAATGCATATAATTCATTACCAATTGTTAACATATCCTAATTAAGAATGTAATTGTAATTGTAATGAAACTAAATACGTAATGCTATACATGTTATAAATCTAATAAATTGAGACGCAGGTTAATTGTTGACTTATGAATACCGATCGTTCATGGATGTACCGTCGCACTGTTAATGGTAGAATTGAATCTAGTTTTGTGGAAGGGGTTGAAGCCTTCATTGCTTTTGCACTTACACAGACTACTTGTTTGAGTCGGAAGATGAAGTGCCCTTGCAATGCGAACAAATGTAGGAATAAACAATTTTTACCTCCTAGAACGGTAGTCGAGCACTTGAAACGTAAGGGGTTCGTAGCTGAGTATGAGGTATGGTGTTATCATGGTGAGGAATCAATACCGTTCATGGATTATGGGAGTATTCCTAAGCGTAAAAGAAGGAAGCAAAATGTGATCGGTAGTACCTGTGTTTTGAAACTCGGACCCGGACGTTGACCCGGCCTACCTACTGTAGGAGGTTCAACCGGGTCAACTCGGGTCAAACTATAAAAAATATTTTTAAAAATAAAACATAATGTATGCCTTAAAAATTCAACATATACATTTTTTACCTAAAAAAAAAGATAGAAAACATTGCATAAACGACATATGCCTCAATTCCAAACACAAAGTCACCATAACTCCATAACATTGAGTTCAAAATAACAAATAACATTAAAGCACAGGAGAAGAACAGGAGAAGAATGAGCTGCAAAAAAGGAAAAGGAAGAAGACTGAAAAGGAAAAGGAATTGAGCGATTAGGGCTTTTGTTGTGATTGGGGTTTTTTGATTTTTTTTCTTTCTTTGTTTTTTTTTTAGAAACCCGGGTGGAACCGGTTTTTAACGGTTCCGCCGGGTTTTTACCGGGTGGAACCGGTTTTTAACGGTTCCGGTTTTGGGGGGTTTCCAGCCCGGACCCCCCTCCGAGTCGTGGTTGAACCGGGTTGACCCGTCGGGTTTCATAACATAGGGTAGTACTCAAAATACGTCTACATCTGATGCTAATCCTGATCATGAGAGGATTGAGCAAATGGTGTATGATGTTGCGGGTCCAGAGTTCATGGACACCGACCGGGATGTGGAGGAGCCACCGAATCCTAAGGATCAGGTGTTCTTTGACTTGTTGGAATCATCAAAGAAGCCGATTTGACCAGGGTGTAAGAGGCACACCGAGTTGTCTTTGTTGTCTCGGCTAATGAGTTGTAAGGCCGAGGGTGGCCAATATGAAGTGAGCTTCAATAACACCGTACAACTATCATCGGAGTTTTGCCCTGAACCAAACCTAGTACCCACCAACTTTTAATTACCAAGCGAAGAAAAAGATGCGGGGGTTGGGGTTGCCTATGGTAACCATAGACTGTTGTCCAGATATGTGCATGATCTATTGGGGGGAGGATGTAGATCTACTGAAGTGCAAGTTTTGTGGTAAGGACTGCTACAAGCGTTACAAAGAGGGGGCTTCAAAGAAACGCCAGAAGAAAAATCTCCCACATAAGAAAATGTGGTACTTCCCTCTAGCATCTCGTTTGAAGAGGTTGTACACTTCAAGTGCTCGTGCTGATAAAATGCGGTGGCATAAGGAGAGAGTAAGGGAGGCGGATGCAGGGGGTAGAATGGAGCACCCATCAGACTCACCGGCATGGAAAGAGTTCGACAAGACATATCCGGAGTTTGCAGCCGAGTCTAGAAATGTACGTTTGGGGCTTTGTACGGATGGTTTTAACCCATTTGGAAGAGACCGAAAGTACTCTTGTTGGCCAGTCATGCTGACACCGTACAACCAGACCCTGGTGAGTGCATGAAAGAACCGTTCATGTTCTTGACTGCGTTGGTGCCCGGGCCAGCTGATCCAGGACAGAAGCTGGATGTGTTCTTGCAGCCCCTAATCAAGGAGCTGATTGAGTTGTGGGAAAATGGTATCCCTGCATATGATGTGTCAACGAAGAAGAACTTTACCTTGAGAGCAGCACTACTATGGACCATGAGTGATTTTCCTGCGTACTCCATGCTTTCTGGAAGGAAAACCGTGGGTTTTCATGCTTGTCCACATTGTTTGGAGGACACTGATGCATTTAGACTGAAGGAGAGCGGGAAGGAATCTTGGTTTGACTGTCATCGTAGGTTTCTACCAAGGAACCATCCGTTCAGGAAGAACAAGACTCAATTCTTGATAAATAAAGTAGAGAATAAAGGCCCCCCGAGACAACTTACTGGTGCACAGATATTTGCGGAGATTGATAGGCTGGGTCTTATGAAAGTGACTGAGCTTGGGTGGGAGAAGCATAACAAGAGAATTCAAGACAAATTTGGATGGAAGAAGAGAAGCATCTTCAGGGACTTGCCTTATTGGAGCAGTCTTCTTATACGTCACATGTGGATTTCATGCACATTGAGAAGAACGTGTTCGAGAACTCCTTCAACACGATTTGCAACATTCCCGGAAAGACAAATGATACCGTTAAATCTAGAGCCGAGTTGGATACATGGTGTAAAAGGCCTGAGTTGACGAAGCGGAATGAGAAGGGGCAGTGGCCCAAGGCATGCTACACGATTGATACTGAATCTAGGAACAAACTGTTTGATTGGGTGAAGGGATTGAAGTTCCCCGACAATTATGCCTCAAAGTTGGGTCGATGTGTGGATTTGAAGAAGACGAAGATGTATGGGATGAAGAGCCACGATTGTCATGTGTTTATGGAGCGGCTTCTCCTGGTTGGATTTCGAGAACTACTACCTAAACCTGTATGGGTCGCTCTCACCGAGCTGAGCTTATTTTTCAAGAATTTATGCACAAGGGTGGTTGACGATCAAGTGTTAGCAAACCTTGAAAGCAACATACCATTGATTCTGTGCAAGCTCGAGCGTATCTTCCGACCGAGCTTCTTTGATTCTATGGAGCACTTGCCGGTTCACCTCCCACAAGAAGCGAGGCTTGCTGGACTGGTTCAGTATCGATGGATGTATCCATTCGAGAGGTGTGTAATATATAAAGACAATCATTCACTTTAAATGTCTGAATTTTCCGAAGTTACATTATCTTACCTAAATATACATGCATTGCAGGTACTTGGGGAAATTGAAGAGGTATGTCAGCAACAAAGGTAGGCCTGAGGGATCGATGACCAATGCATACGTGCGAGAGGAAGCTGCAACCTTCTACTCCTATTACTTTGGAGACCACGTTCCCACAAAGGCATCTAGGCTGTCTCGAAATGCAGACACATTCCAAGTTCAAGAGGATGATGATGATCCTATTTCTGTTTTTAGGGTCTCAGGGAGACCTATGGAAAAAAAAATACATCATGGCTGGATGAAAGGGAACTGTTGGCAGCCCAGTTTTATGTCCTCTCGAACTGTACTGAAGTTGATGAATTTATGGTGAAATTTGCTGGGTGAGTAGCTTTCTTACTAAGGCCATCATGAATTTGAATATCTAACTACTAGCTAACTAATCATGCATATCAATCGTGTCCACAGGGAGTTCAAAGAGCGTTTTCTGGAGAAGAATCCAATATTGGCAGATGATGAGATTGAGTCACAACTTGAAGCGAAGTTGGAAACAGAATTTCCACCTTGGTTCAAGGAGTATGTCCGAGATCCTGTCAACAACATCACATCTCCTTACTTAGTAGCTCTAGCGGAGGGACCAGACAGAAAGGTCTCCACATTCTCATCGTACATAGTTAATGGCCTTAGGTTCCACATGGTTGAGTCTAACACGAGCATGGCCACAAGCAATTCAGGGGTGTGTGTCAGTGGGCAAGATCTATCTAATTTGTATGATTTCTACGGGAAGCTGAAGCGAATTGTGCGGCTTGAATATCCCGGTTTGCCTTTGAAAAGAACCTTTATGTTTGATGTTGACTGGTATGATCCTACTCCAGCTGGTACGATGAAGCACGAGCAGTATGAGATGGGGGACATTAACCATAGGAGGAGGTACTGTAAGTACGAACCGTTTATCTTGGCTACTTAAGCATGCTAAGTGGTATTCATTGAATATCCAAGCCTGAAACGCGACAAGGCAGACCGGTTGGCTGCGATACATATACGGGTCCACTCCAGAGTAGAGTACGTTCAGAAGGACGACTCAATTACCAACTCGTACCAAGAAGAGGTTGTGGATGAAACAGCGAGAAATGTTGTACATGCTCGTGATGAGTACATTGAGCTGCACGAAGACCAATATGTAGACTGAACCATGGGCGAGGAGGACGAGGGTATGTGTATACTGGTGGTTCTTGATTAACTCAACTTTTTAGTCTTCTTTACATGTTAAATGTATATGTTTTACATGCATGCCAATTCATCTCATCTTTCTTACTAACACTTGTTGTTATATATGATTTATTACGTGTCTATTGTATATGTTTTACATGCCAATTCATCTTATCTTTCTTACTAACACTTGTTATATGCTTTTGCAGATGCCGCGGCAGAAGAGGTGCACATACCGTCCTCCGGTGTCTAGTGCTACTGGTGGTGGTTCTGGTACGGGCAGTGCAGTGGGTAGCCCTTCGGGCGACTATGACATTGGCGGGAGCAGCCAGTCACAGGTTCCTGAGACTCCCCCTGGCTCGAGCGTGGGGACGTCACCCATGTTTGGTGGCTTACCCTCTGATGGGTGTCCCTACACCGTTCTGACACCCGGTGCTACTTGGAATGGCAAGCCGGTGTTGTTCCCGAACGGGAAGAAGTAAGTATTATACATTTGTAGAACATAACTTCAGATAATTAGTATATGTCACATGAATTTACTAAGAATGTTTGTTTCATATCTGTCTTATTTATAACAGGTTTTGACCACAGGGTGCTACAGAATGTCTTGGTAAGATTATAAGGCTCAGGAGGGAGAAGCCGGGTGAAGGAGGCGAGAAGTGGTCTACACTCCCGGACCGGATGAAGCACCATTACTTTGATGAGATGCGGGTAAGCTTAAATGTTACAATGCTTTATCTCGTGGTATGTTAGCCACTGTACTTGGGTGATATGTTAGTCACTGTTCTTGGGTGATATGTTAGTCACCATTATGTTAGTAAATTTTAGAACAATTTGAGTGGTATGTTAGCCACTGTACTTGGGTGATATGTTAGTCACCATTGTGTTAGTAAATTTTAGGACAATTTGAGTGGTATGTTATCCACTGTACTTGGGTGATATGTTAGTCACTATTCTTTAACTTGTTGTGCTGATTGAGTGGTATGTTAGCCACTGTACTTGGGTGATATGTTAGTCACCATTACTGAACTTGTTGTGCTGATTTCGTGGTATGTTAGCCACTGTACTTGGGTTTATCTTCAAATTCCTTTCATTAACCTTGTGTAATTTCTACTTCTTGTGGAAATGTTGTAGAAAACTACTTCATTCCCAATGCCCTGATTCCCCAACTGTGGCCTGTTTTCGAGACTGTTGGATCAGAGTGCTATAAGAGGATGGTTAACTACATGAAAACCACTGGGGTAAAGCCTGAGTTCATGGGGATGATGAGTGGGCACTTTGGGAGGCGTACTGGAAGGATCCCTTTGTTGTGGACACGGAGGCAAAGAACAGAGTGAACCGGTTGACTGAGCCGCGAGATGGTACGGGCAGCTCCAGGCATCATTATGGGTCGTGGGCTGTTGTTACAGACCGCCAGATGTCGGTTAGTATATATGTTATTTATGACTCGGAATATGATTTGTAAATATGTTTTTTGGTTTCATTTCTAACAACTTACTACTTGTTTGCATGTTCTTTAGCTCAATGTTGGGGAGCCCACTACTGCTCTTCACCACTTCAAGAAGTCAAAAATGAAGAATGGCATCTGGACTGATCCTAGGGCCGAGCTAATTGGGGTACGTTTCTTTGTTAAGGTTCACATTTACATTTGTGTATATTATATATCGAGCGTATCTTCCTAAAACTGTATCTCATTTTGTATGCACTACACTATTGCAGACTGAGGTGGAGCGGATCATGGAGGAGAGGATGATCGACAGTCATGAGCTCACAATTCGAGAGCAAGACCAGATATTATTCCAAGTCAACCCGATGGACGCTAAGGGTCGAGTGTTTGGGATCGGCAGTTTGGGCCCTACATTGACGGGTGGTAGCTTCTCGGTGTCTCAGGCATCCTCATCACGGGGTGATTTCTACACACAAGAGCAGGTCAATGAGCTGATGAATCCTCTCAAGCAAACAATCGATCAACTGCTAGAGAATCAAGATCGTATCACTCGTCGGATGGATGAGATGGCACAACAGATGTTCGGTGCGAACCAACAACCACCGCCTCCTCCCGGTTCTTAGATGCTCATGTACTTATGTTGTTCTAACTACATACTTTCACACTATCTCATCTTGTTAAGATATTTAGTCTTCTGTTCGGATATTTTATCGAATCTCTATTTTAATTAATGCAATTTTATCACTTTCGGATATATTATCTACGACTATATTGAGTCTTAAACAGGTGAAATGTGAAAAATAGGAAAACAAATTTAAAAAAAATAAAAAAATGCAGTTTTAGTGACGGATAAATATTCGTCGCTAAAACCTCGAATTAGGGCGGATTAGCCCGGGAAAATTTAGGGACGGATATTATTCGTCTCTAATGGTCTTTTACCATTAGGGACGGATAAAATATCTGTCCCTATTTGGTTAGAGACACCCGTTTTAAGGATGGGCGTCTCTATCCCTCGCTATATCCGTCCCTAACGGATTAGCGACGGATCGGTGGGGGTTTAGAGACGGATAAATCCGTCTCTGAACCCCGATTTTTTTTGTAGTGACGTAGATGAATACCGCTGAGAAAGGAAAGACGGACTCTCATTGACAAAGAATGAAGAAGTTGAAGGAAGAAACTCAAAATACGCAAAGGATAAATATCCTTGGAAATTGCTTTTGGATATATACCTTACTTATCTTTGAGGATCTTATAGCCACTTTTCCTATAATATTATCCGACCTACTTCCTGGACCGAGCCAACCTGATTACACTTTGATTTATGTCTTGACTTGCGGGAATATGATTGTACAACATTACCGTAAGGTAATGATTATTATATCTACATGGGACAAAAGGTCACATTAGTTGATCACTGGCTGTCGTAAGCGTTTCTTACTTGTTATTTGGTTGTTGTGGTGTTAATTGAGTCTAAGTTGAAGTTGAAGAGGTTAATGAGGTGTGAAACCTTAAGGATTTAGTCATTATCTTATTCAAAGGTTTGTGCTCTTTAATTTTTCCTGAGCTCTCTTTTATTGATTGTTTTAGCATTGCTCAAGGACGAGCAACGAATTGGTTTGGGGAAGTTTGATGAGCCAATGAAATGCGTGATTTAAGACCGCTTTTATCTATCGTTTAACTATGATCTTGAGTATTATTGTTATATTATGCATTATTATGTGTTTTGATGGTTACTAGGTCTAATTATCCAAATTAAGTGAAGAGATTATGGCGATTATTGGATGAATAACGAATAAATAAGGAAAATCCGAGAAAGTACCGATAGACGATCTTTAATTCATACAAGGAGCTAGAAGAATTTAATGAAAGAATGTGACCCGCCATTACAAAGCTTATTCGAAGTACTAGAACATTGTAGAAGACAACTTTTTAAGATAATGAAGTTTAGACTTCCGGAAGAGACCCCGGAGAAGATGCCCCCAAAACGGGGCTAGTTATCGAAAATTGTGGCCGCAAAAGCCCACTGTTGGACTACTTTGACCCCAAATTTCCTACGTGTTTTGGCCCGTGATCCACCACCTTCTATGGAATGGAGTGTTTGCAAGAAATTCTCAATCACTCACCACTATATAATCACCCTTAACCGTCTAAAAAATAGACAACTACTCCATTGTAGTGCCACATTATACAAGGGAGAAACCACCTTCAAAACCCTATCTGTCATCATCATTGAAGAACTAAGAAACCTATCCGTCATCACCATTGAAGAACGAATACATCATTATCATCTTTTCTCAAACTCTTTTATTTTGATTGCTATGTGTATTACTCTTGCCATGAGTAACTAAATCGTTTCTTAAAGGCGAACCACCAAACTCTATTTGTATTGCTCAGTATTTTAAATATATGATGAATTAGTTTTCGTGCTTTAATTCGTGTTGTTGGATGTTGTCATCTTTATTTTAAAGCATGGTGAGCTAGTGAAACGTGACAATGAGTTGGACATTGGTACACATAGGGTGCATTTACTAACTACGACTAGGTTTATGCCGTGTAACTTGTGTACCCTTCTAGGAACAACACGTAAGTCTAGAACTAAGATGTCGTGAACCTTGCATTAGAGGGAGGTTACGGATCATTTACATCTTTTTCTCATTGATTTAAAACCGTTTTCTTTACTTTCGCTCTTACGATTCATAAATCTTTCACCATTGATTTCAGAATTGCTTATTTCAAAAGTTGTGAAAGATTTGTCACAAAGCGACCCCAAAAAGCATCTTGTTTACATTCTTGTCATTTGCAACACCGAAATCCGAATTTGTATCTTGATTTGCAAGTTCCTAAGCCAAGTGTCCGCAACTTAGACCTTTTTCACCAGTCTAATTTTATCAAGTAAGTGGCTCATTCCCTTTTCTGAGATCTGAGATGCTTTTCAATTTCTACTCGTTGCGTACTGTTGCTTGTTGAATTGATGCGTGCATGCTTAGGATTTGAAATCTCACTTTAGATTGTGTTTGAATTCTATAGAGATGTATGTTATAGTTCCCAGTGTAGGGTTATGCTTGAATCCCCAAAATTATTTGAATGAAGTACTATGTAGCCTTAAGTCTTGGTGATTGTTGGCTCTTTTCCGTGTAAATTTACCATGTCGTATGATAAATTTAGGAAACACTTGTATGTTTTGCATGCTATGTTTTCCAGTAATGATATGTAATCATATAGGAATTGGATAGACTTACTGCTAGTATGGCAAAACTTGTAGATTTTTGGCCAAAAATTTGTAGATTGTGCTTGGTTCAATGGCACTGTGCATATGCCATTTGTGTGGAATAATGGTGCAATTAGGCCCGTATATTCCTATAAATGGCACAGTCTTGGCACAGTACTTGCTTTTTATGTACTAGATTAGGTGTCGATGGCACATGAAATACCCCTATGGCACTACCACATGTGCCACTGTATGTGCCATTGGTGTGCCAATGGTTAGGAGATTTGTGGCCTGAGAATGCCCAGTTTACCTAGGGTTTCTCTTACTAACTCGGACCTAATAAGATACATAAATGAACTCTCGGACAAAAACAATTCTTGACTGATCCGTTTCTTGTGCCCTAGGATGTCCGGGAGCGATAGTCAAAACATTCCTGGGGCCCAGAACTACGATGATGCTGTGGATCAGCGATCATCATCCGCTACTTAAAGTGATGGCGTCTCAGATCATGGCGAGTTCGAGATGACCCATAATCAGGTGATCCCTAAAAATGTGGTGATTCAAGTAGTGGAACCAGATGCTGGTCCGAAGGAAGTGGTGGAAGTTCCTTCTTTGGGTGACTCGGATGCTGGGGACGTTGTCCGCCAGGTTGGGGTTGGCCCGAGTAAGGTAGTGGCTGGGGAGGGGAATGCTAGTCAGACTAGGGTCACAGTCCGTGCTAGGACGATTGGAGGTGGTGGGGTTGATGAGGGTGCAGACGAAGTGTTGGTTGAACAGGGTGGGGACACGGAGCAGTATCCAGATGATGTGGAAATGTTTGAGTCGGGCGATGAGGAGAGGGTGGCCGCAGAATCAATTCCGGGCACAAATGATGCTTCCATGGAGGAGGAGGTGAAGAGGACGATGGGGATGAGGAGGAGGGGGGCGAGGAGCGGAAGAAGAATCTCAAACTGTCCGTCCGCGGAAAAGATCTGGGCGGTCAAAGAGCCAGCTCAATCTGGAGGCTGTTATCCCTTCTAAGCCAAGGGCAGGGGAGCGCGGAATAAATGCGTGGCGGACCAAGTTCCCCCGTCACCACACTTTTGTCGCCATCGCGGATCCCCAGGGGGAGTTGAATGAAGATGGGACTCTCCCAACTTGCCCCACTAAAGTGAAGGAGTTGCAGATTCCAGAATGGAGGCGGAAGTGGGCTATCCCGGACTCTGTAGAGATCCTCCTACCCACTCCGGAGCAGGCCTTCTACAATCCGCTTGAAGGGTACATGGCGGTCCATGAGATCGCCTTCCAATGCGGATGGAGGCTCCCAATTGCCCCAAGCATCAAGGGGATCCTCGATCATCTCGGCATCAGTCCGATGCAGGTTATCCCAAAATCTTTGGGTAATCTTAACTGCTTCGCTATCTTCTGCAAGCGGAAGAAGATGAAAATAAATTTTGAAAACTTCCGCTAACTCTTTAACATTTCCTTTGGTCCGGGCAATGCCCTCATGTACACATTTGTAAATAGGCCAAACTTTAATTTTATTTCTGACTCTATCTCCTCACTTGGTTGTAAATGGTGGGAGAAATTTGTATTTGTTAGACTAGGACTAGAAGTAGTTAAGCCCGAGAGGGTAAGAGAACAATGGGGTTTTCCCCGAAAATTCTCAAGATCTGACATCACGGACTACCATCCTGTGGCCAGCAACCATCCGAAGTGGGTGGCTAGGTTGCACAAAGGGGGTGATCCCAAGCCTCAGAAGTTTCCGTTTAATGGATTCACCTACCAGCCTTTACCATACTTGGCTGGCTTGACTGGACCCGTCGAGTGTGGCGGAAATGAAGATTTCAATAATCCTTCTATCCTGTCTCTATGTTTCTCTGCTCTTAAATTGTGCATTCCGAGTTTATTACTTTTTATCTGCACTTTGCTTTTTGATGTCTATTTCTATCTCTTCCTTGTTTTGTTCCGCAGATTTTTGGTGGAGGTATATCATGTCAACTCTCCAAGAAAGAGGCATGCACCTGCTCCGACCCGTCCCTCAACAGCCAAGAAACAGAAGGCTTCCACCATACAGCCTCTGGCGGATCAGGCTGCTTTGGAGGCGGAACAGGAGAGGTGTAGAAGCCTCCCGGAACTTGAGAGAGTTAGCGAGCTGTCCGTGTTGTACGAGCGGGTAAGCCTTCATAAAAATAATGTTTGTTGTTTCATTATTTACTCTTGAAGAGTCTCTAACTTTCTCTTGCACGGAATAATTGTAGCTCGGATGCATGGTCCAAGCATTTTAGCATACATCCAGCGATCGAGCCACTATCGAGGAGGATTTGCACAAGGCACAGGCTGCCTAAGCGGATGTAGATGAGAAGATAAAGGTACTAAATGAGCAGGTGCGGAAGGGTAATGTCCTCATGACTAAGCTTAACTGCTTTCTGGAACTGTGCAAGGCGGATCTGGCTGGTGAGAGATAGACTTCGGCCAATTATCTGCAACAGCTCCTGAACTTCAAGGATACCTTGCTTGAGGATCTCAAGTCCTGTCGAATTCAGGCTGTCAAGGATTTTTTGGCTTCCGCGGCATTAAAATACCTTTTGGCGGACAAGGTTGATACCTACCGCCTTGAGGGGTTCACGTCCGCAATTGCACAACTGCAGGACAAGAATCTTATTCCCGCTGGCTATAATTGGAAAGCCGAAGGATTGACCCCTTCCATGGACTCTAAGGGAGTGCCTTTTGCGCGGGTTGTTGTGTCAGACGAAGAATTGGCCATGGATGAGTTCACGAAGTTGGTGACTGGGAATGATAAATTACCGACTCGTGGTGACTCGGACTGGGCTAACAATCATTGGTTAGGTTTATCCATTGAGGGATCTACTCGGACAGTCTTTTATGTGATTTGTAAAGTGTTCATCCATGGGCTTAGTGTGATGAAAAAATGGGTAAACCCAAGTGATCCAACACTATCTGGCCCAAACGGATGGCCCAGGCCCATTGTCAACACCGACTTTATTACGTGGAGGATGCTGATTGGTCAGAGTTTTCTATAAAAAGCCACGATCGAAGTACAGAAATTGTACTAAAATGATCTCAGATTCTTCTTCTTCTTCTTCTTCTTCTTCTTCTTCTTCATTGTCAATTTGACTAGCCTGCCTTTCAATACTCCCATCCTTTGCTAGTTTGGTGCAAACCCTAAATGCAGGAAAGGTGTGGGTCTTGAAGGATAGGCTGCTAAAAAAAAATCACCAAGGCAACCGGCTGAGAAAACAACGTCATATCCTTTCGGCCAAGCATCCTTTAGTGACTTAAATCTCTCTCAAATAGGTGTAAAACCTTTCACTTTGAGAGAGATTGGGTTCCTAAAGGTGGGTTGGTTGAGGAAATAACTCAAGAGCCTTTTCTGTCATTCTCCCTTTAGTGACTCAAATCTCTCTTGACTCGGTGGAAAACCCTTGACTTTAAGAGGGTTTGCGCCTCTAAAGATGGACAGGCTGAGATCTGGTCGTTTCGACTTCCAAGGACCATTGGTGGTCGGTTCTCCGTACAATCCATGCATGGGATCCGTACGAGGACTCAAAGGTATGGTAATATTGTAAGAAATTCCACCATACTGAACCATTTTATATTGTGCATGTACATCAGACTCTTGGTGTTCCCGGAAGTGATGACCATGGGGAATACTTTCCTGACGGAGGAATAATCTCGACGGAAGATGACGTATCTCCGGAGATTTTTTGTACAATTTATGTATTGTAACTGTAGATCCGAATAAAGATCCGAGGATGTAAATCGTAAAGACAGTGCTACGTACACTTTGTTTCGTATATGAATAAAATTCATTGCTTGCTTCTTTGTCACCTGAATACTAAATTTTAGATTTTCGAATTGAAAGGTAGAAGTTGTATTGATTTGACGGAAATTCAATTATAACTGAAAGACTGCATGGACAATGACAAAAGAGTAGCAAAAAAACTTAACTGCAGGAGTTCCGTGTAACAAAATGGCCTCCTAACCATCGGACAGAGTTCCGTGCAAGAAACCCTAGGCGTAGAACTTTTGAAGGTTCTTTGCATTCCAAGGGTGTTTCAGTGCACGTCCGTGATCATCCTCTAGCTCGTAACTTCCATTCACTCTTGCTCCAATTATCTTGTAGGGTCCCTCCCAGTTGGGTTTGAGCTTTCCTACATTGCTTAAGATATCAGCCCGGCGGAGTACTAGGTCTCCGACCTGCAGGTCCTTCTCATGGATATTCTTGTTATAGGCTCGGGCTGCAGTGGCCTGATATCTGTGAACATGAGCCAATGCCTCGGATCTTTTCTGATCTAGCATATCAAGATCATAGCTCCGAGCCTCTTGATTGTCAGAATCATTATACTCTCGGATCCTCATTGTCTCTACAGCAATTTCCACTGGTATGACTGCTTCCGAGCCATAAACCAGAGTGAATGGAGTTTCTCTTGTAGCTGTCCGTGCTGTGGTTCGATGAGCCCAAAGTACACCATCTAAGTCGTCTGCCCAGCTATCTTGAGAGGTTCTCAAACACTGCTCAATGATCTTAACAATTGTCTTGTTGGTGGACTCAGCTTGTCCATTTGCCTGGGGGTATCCTACTGAGGTGAATCGTTGCTCAATCTTGAATGAGGTTAGCCATTCCTTGAGCCTGCTACCAGAGAATTGAGCTCCATTATCCGAGACAAGGACTCTCGGCAATCCGAAGCAACAAATGATGTTCTTCCAGATAAAAGTCCTCACTCTGCTTTCCGTGATAGTAGCAATGGCTTCTGCTTCTACCCACTTGGTGAAGTACTCTACTGCCACAATCAGAAACTTTCTCTGTTGGGTTCCTCTTGGGAAGGGTCCGACAATGTCGATACCCCACTGATCAAACGGACACACAATGACTGACGGAATCATTAGATGTGTCGGACGATGTGGGATATTGGCGTAATACTGGCAATCAGGGCAGTTTCTAGCAAAGTTTGCTACATCCTTATCAATTGTAGGCCAGTAATAACCTTGTCGGATAATCTTTTAGGCCAATGTCCGCCCTCTTGAATGACTTCCACAACTTCCGCTGTGTATCTCTTCCAGCACAGTCCGTGATTCTTGTGGATCAAGACATCGCATGTGTGTGCCAGTGAAGGATCTCTTGTAAAGATCCTCTCCAAGTATAAAGTACCTATTTGCTCGGCATTCCACGCTTCTCGATTCCTTCGGATCAAATGGTAATGACCCGTCCTTCAAGTAGTTGTAGATATCAGTCATCCAGTTCCTACTTATACCAATGGCCATGACGGATGGGGTAGAACTCATGAGGGATGAGTCCTTGACTGTGAGTAGGATAACTCTTCTAATATCAAGGGCAGCTGTTGCGGACGCATACTTAGCCAAAGTATTCGCTCTTTCATTCCATTCTCTATCGAACTTTTTGAGAGTAAATTCCTCAAAAAGGCTTACTTCTTGCTTA
The DNA here is from genome assembly GCA_026545765.1 of Plantago major. Classification (NCBI taxonomy): domain Eukaryota; kingdom Viridiplantae; phylum Streptophyta; class Magnoliopsida; order Lamiales; family Plantaginaceae; genus Plantago; species Plantago major. The sequence goes on along the minus strand of CM048839.1, from coordinate 79,341,275 downwards.
AGTAACTCGAGGTATGTTGGTCCAGATAACGGCAAAGGGAAAAGACTAGGGGGGGGGGGGGGGTGAATAGTCTTTTACAACTTTTGTCGATAAATAAAATTTCTCAGATATCTGATACTTAATTTCATAGAGCGGAAGACTTTTCAGTGATAAGTGCACGTGCTCAGCAAGATATGTGATGTGCTCAAATTAATACTTAGAAAACTAAGTAGTAAGAAGTTGTTATAGACAGACAAAGCTAAACCACATGATCGTTCGCTAAGGAGCTAACTAAGCCACTATAGTGATGCAGAGCAAATACAGAGATGTTTGAAGAAAACAAGATTTGGAAATTTGTATTTTTACCTAAACTAAACCTAACACAGGAAACATAAGAAAACTAGTTGGTGAAAATCAATGGAAAGAAGAGCGAACACGGTAGCGATGATCCGGTTATGCTAATTCAATACTAGGTAATCGTTCATATTTGTCACACGGCCAGCGTACAGAAAGCAATCAATTCAATTCAACCGATTGTAATTTGAATATTTAAAACTAGAGTAATTGTGGGTTGGCATGCCACGATCCTTAACCAAAACAACTTTGAAGGTTTAAAACTAGCCTATTGAATTGAAGGTTTTACGAAGATTTAAAACTAGACGAACCTATATGAACGAATATAAACCCTAGATTCGAATCTGCATAACCATCACATAAATACCAAGTTCTGGAGAGGTTTAACTACTCATGATGGAATCGAAGACGAAAGAAGGCATGGTATTGAATACGCAGAGCATAAACATGGTGATAATCGCATGCAAGATCATACAATTCGATAAACAGAAGAAAACAAAGAATTGTAGATAAGCAATAGAGAGTTATCAATAAATTACCAAGAATTCGATGTCGATGATTCTTACAAGATGAAAACTAAGCTCCAAAGATCAATCAATGATAAACTATGGTTCTTAGGTCCCAAATAAGGTTTAGAATAAGTTATGATTGAAGTTATGGTGAAAGAAATCTATTTATAGGAGAAAAAACGAAGAAAATCCATCCAGAATTCGGCCAGAAATCGCCCATCGTGAAATCTCGCCGCGGCAAAGAAAATAGCTCACCGCGGCGAGACACTGTTTAGGTCCCCAAATTGCTCTCGCAAAATCTCGCCGCGGCGAGAACATCATTCGCCGCGGCGAGCTTAAAACCTCTGTAACGTTTTCCACAGACAGAATTTGCCAATACTTCCAAAACGAAATTTGTAGCCCTTTGAATTATATTTCCGTGGCCACCAAGCGAAGGTCAATCGGACATCATATGAGAGAGTTATGGCCAAAATGGCTAGTCTGCTCCGTAAAACTTCACTTTTGCATGCTTCGCTAAAACGGCTCTCAATTCTTCGTCCGAACTCCGAATCCACTTCCGTTTCGCCCAGTTACTCTACATTCAAAGATCTAGAACCAAAGTTTTCACTTCGATTTTCACCTTCGGGACACAAAAATCCTACAAAACACAAACAAAACACCAAAGCGTAAAAACGTACAAAAACACTATAAAACTAAGGTCAAAGACTAACAAAAGATCGCTAAAAAGGACCAAATGAGATGTTAGAATATTGTCTCATCAAAATCCCCAAACCGAACCTCTGCTCGTCCTCGAGCAAACAAACAACCTAGATAAAAACTAGACTCAAGACAAAAAATAAAAAGAAAACAAATAAGAGAGTTGAACTTCCAAGTGACTGAATCTACCATTGAAAACAATAGATTCACAAGATGTAAAAGTTTTGTACTCAACTAACCTTGGCAGAATAGTGCACAGAAAATCAAACAAGAATGTTTCTCAATTAAATAATACTTAAGTCTAGCTCGCTAATCCCTCACAATTGAATCCTATGCAACTAACTCTCAAACTCCTGGAAGTATCCAGTAGGGGTAGACACTCAAGAATATAAAGAGTAAAGGAAGGTGACTTGCGTCACAAAGTTGCCTTAAATACCTCATGCAATGTACTCAGTCAGTTAAGTCAGAAGGGACTTTTTCACAGCTCTATAAACAATTAGAGTAGACTTATAAAAGGGCAATCGCTCTCTCTCTCTCTCTCTCTCTCTCTCTCTCTCTCTCTTCATTTTTTCATTTTTTCATACTCCTTTTTTGCACTTAAATATGACGCATATGCTTATTTTGTCTCAATTTTTTGATAGTGTCTGTTTTACCGAAAGTTCGCACTTTTGTGCGTGCTGGTTTGGTATACATGCCATCAACCCTCACGGACATATGGCTTTTTAGGACCACGCCGGTGTGTAGGTAATATTTGAAACACGTCCAACACGACTAACGGTGGCATAAATGCCATAGATACACTCCGAGACTTATTCCAATATTTTTGAGAGAACAAAAGCCACAACACAGTCATTAAATATACACGGCTCACATAAACTTTCTCCCTAAACCTGTTCTTGGAACGGGTTTAGCACGAGCAAATAAGAATGAAAATCATGCCGTTCGTCATACTTAACTTACACAAAGTACACATGAGAATGATGAGGCGCAAACAAGGGAGTTTGCACTTCCCGAAAAAATTCACACAGGTGCCGGTACAATATTTTTTCATCGGCTCAAGGCTTGCTCAGAGGCTTTTGGATTAAAGAGCTACACAAACTTATTATTTAAAAGAGAAACGAACTTGTAGGATTTTAAATCCACTACACTACTTCCAGCTAAATATCATACAGAACATAAGCAGCAAGCAAATTTATCGTCTACAATAGACCTTCGACTTGGAAGAGAAACTCTGACTCACCATAAATAAAAAATAAAAAATAAAAAACTAACAACCTAAAACTGAACTAGAACTGACACATAACAGTGGCTAACATACCACCCCACGTAGAAAACACAAAACACATGAAATCCCTCCCCAAACCTAAACTTTAGCTCGTCCTCGAGTTTCAAGTTTAAGCAAGCGAAGGAATAGAATAGAAAAAATAAAGGAAACTTACCCCCGGGTTGCCTCCCAGGAAGCGCCTTTTATTAGAGTCGTTTGGCTCGACTTTCGGGGAATGCTGCTATCCATTATCAAACGGGAATGAATCCCTTGCATCCTTCCCGGTATACACAATATTTTGGGAGCCATCCTTAGCTCCTCTCCTCAAGTTCTCCAGTATGTCCCTAATTCCCTGCAAACTAGAATTAAACAAATAAGCAGAATCACAAACTAAAAAATAACCTAAGGGAATAGGGGACAAATAAATAGAAAATAAAGGATCAAAACTCCCTTGGTAATTATCTGTGCAGTGGCTCTCAAGGACGAAGATATCCTGAGCCTGGATGGCAGCATGTGTAACAGCTAATGAAGGGAATGAAAGAGCATCCTCTAAAATATCATCATCAGATACTTCCTCCATACCTCCTTCGTCGACCGCAAGAGTGGAAGAGTCTAATTCAGGTGTCGTCGTAGAGCAAGACAAGTCAAGCTCCACAACTAGCTCATCATCAGAACACTTCTCGGGTGCTTCAGATTCAGCAGAGACCTCAGGTGGAGAGACTGTGTATCGAGATTTCCACCCCCAGTACCAGGAGAATACCTCTCTACAAAAGAATTAGCTACCTCACTCCAAGAGTCAATCGATTCCTCAGGTGCCGACGTAAGACAATTTCTAGCAGACCCTTCCAAGGCTCCATCAAACATTCTCATGCAAAGCTGCTCTTCTGAAAGCTAAATCCCCTCTTCATTCTCATGCGGAATCCTCAGCACACCATCCTCGAATGCCTCTAAGAATTTTCGAACATCACCATAACCATCGAACTTGGTAAGAATGGAGTAGTAAGCAGTGTTCGCCCAATAATTCCTGGCATCGACATCCAGCTTTATACATGATTTTATAGGCATCACATACGAACAATAGTAATCTCCAAACGTTATAGCCATCTTTGAGCCCTTGCTGAAATACTAGTATCTGCACATAGAAAAACAAAACCAAAGAGCAGATCCACAAAAATAACAAAAACTAATCTAAACCAGAAAAACAAACAAACGAACAAACAAAAATGTAAAAACTCCTAAACACTATAGAGGGAGTTAACTCCCCGGCAGCGGCGCCAAATTTGATGTGCTCAAATTAATACTTAGAAAACCAAGTAGTAAGTAGTTGTTATAGACAGACAAAGCTAAACCACAGGATCGTTCGCTAAGGAGCTAACTAAGCCACTATAGTGATGCAGAGCAAATACAGAGATGTTTGCAGAAAACAAGATTTGGAAATTTGTATTTTTACCTAAACTAAACCTAACACAGGAAACATAAGAAAACTAGTTGGTGAAAATCAATGGAAAGAAGAGCGAACACGGTAGCGATGATCCGGTTATGCTAATTCAATACTAGGTAATCGTTCATATTTATCACACGGTCGGCGTATAGAAAGCAATCAATTCAATTCAACCGATTGTAATTTGAATATTTAAAACTAGAGTAATCGTGGGTTGGCATGCCACGATCCTTAACCAAAACAACTTTGAAGGTTTAAAACTAGCCTATTGAATTGAAGGTTTTACGAAGATTTAAAACTAGACGAACCTATATGAACGAATATAAACCCTAGATTCGAATCTGCATAACCATCACATAACTACCGAGTTCTGGAGAGGTTTAACTACTCATGATGGAATCGAAGACGAAAGAAGGCATGGTATTGAATACGCAGAGCATAAACATGGTGATAATCGCATGCAAGATCATACAATTCGATAAACAGAAGAAAACAAAGAATTGTAGATAAGCAATAGAGAGTTATCAATAAATTACCAAGAATTCGATGTCGATGATTCTTACAAGATGAAAACTAAGCTCCAAAGATCAATCAATGATAAACTATGGTTCTTAGGTCCCAAATAGGGTTTAGAATAAGTTATGATTGAAGTTATGGTGAAAGAAATCTATTTATAGGAGAAAAAACGAAGAAAATCCGTCCAGAATTCGGCCAGAAATCGTCCATCGTGAAATTTCACCGCGGCGAAGAAAATAGCTCGCTGCGGCGAGACACTGTTTAGGTCCCCAAATTGCTCTCGCAAAATCTCGCCTTGGCGATCTTAAAACCTCTGTAACGTTTTCCACAGACAGAATTTGCCAATGCTTCCAAAATTAAAATTGTAGCTCTTTCAATTATCTTTCCGTGGCCACCAAGCGCAGGTCAATCGGACATCATATGAGAGAGTTACGGCCAAAATGGCTAGACTGCTCCGTAAAACTTCACTTTTGCATGCTTTGCTAAAACGGCTCTCAATTCTTCGTCCGAACTCCGAATCTGTTGGTCAGATAACGGCAAAGTAAAAGACTAGAGGGGGGGGGAGGGGTGAATAGTCTTTTTCAAACTTTTGTCGATAAACACAATTTCTCAGATATCTGTGAAGATATCTGATACTTATTTTCGAGAGCGGGAGACTTTTTGTGATAAGTGCACGTGCTCAGCAAGATATGTGTAAATACTTAGCAAGGAAAATATAGCAAGTAATAGATTGCAGAAAGTAAATAACACAAGTATTTATAGTGGTATCTGAAGGTGGCGTAATCCTTCAACTAATCCACTTCGGCCTTTCTCAGACCTAGAATCCACTAAGACAGATAATTGAGGTAACCTTAAAAGTATCTTCTCTTGATTCATAAATACACTAGGTTCCCAACCAAGTGTTCTCCCTGAGTTATTCCCCGGCTTTCTCAGCCAAGTACTTCCTGTACTCAGAAACCTTTTGAGCTATTCCTTAGTTTCCCAAACTAAGTACTTCCTATGCTCAGTAACCTTGGAGTTATTCCTTAGTTTCCCAAACTAAGTACTTTCCTGTACTCCACGCCGATTAAGGTGTTGGTTAAGGTAGTTTGTCAGGTGAGCTTCTTTAATAACTTGTTCAGTTATGCAGATAGCTCTATGAATCAAGTATACTTAATACACTTTTCAATGTATGGTATCTTGTTCTTTACTGACCCAAGTCTATGATAAGTGTTCAAGAGAATGGATCTCAGATATGAAATCTTAATTGAACTCCTTCACAAATAACAATGCTTGTTAAGGATTAGGACACTTAGAACTTTTGTGCTACTTAGAATCAAGAGATTTGGTCACAACAGAAAGCTTGAAGGTAAGTAGTATGCTTGAGAGAGCTTGTGTGAGTATTCAGTGTTCTTGGTGTAAGTTCTGTGTGTGTGTATTCTCAAGCATTCTTAGTGTTGATATTTATAGATGAATTTGAGTGCCGTTTGAATAGTATCCGTTAGGCTTAAATCAAATTCAAACTATTGATATCTGAGTATAGTACTGTTGCACGTTTGTCTTCTTCTTTAGAGACTACCGTTTTTGTTCAGACATTTCTGTCCGCGTATTTAATGCACTGTACTATACATTGTCCTGTAGTGCTAACGAAACTATGCATGCTTTCTGAAGCCTTGCACGTCCTTTTCCAGAGACTATCACAACTCCAGATACCACTTGTTAAAAATATATTGTTTCCGGGAAACATAATCTTTATCCAAGGTATCAGAGTGTAGATATCTGTGGGCACTTTTCCTCGTTCAGAAACCTTGTATTCTCAGATATATTTTGGAACACTTGTTTATTGAAACACTTGTTTCTTCAAGATATCTAGACATAGGTATCTGATAACCTTTGTCTTCAACAATCTTGTGCAGTCTTCAAAACTTCATTTTAAAGTTGAGCTTCTCCTGCTGGATGCCTTCTTCTTGGTCTTCTTCAAGAAAATAAAAATTACAATCAGAGACCTAACATCTTATACAAGATTTACTAGACTATCATACTTAGTGATTTTCCTCTTTTACAGTGTTCAAGTGAACCAAGAGTACTAACCACCTTTCTGAGCTAAGATAAGTCATTAGGTTGCTGATCAAAATCTAAACAGATATTCTTAACAAATTTCCCCCATTTTGATCAGTCAACGATGACTATCTGACCTATTACAAATCTGGATGAGGAAACAATCCACCACTTAATCAACTCATAAGATCTTTCAATTCTTTCAATTAAGTGCAGAAAGTAAACATCAACCAAATCACAAGGTGTGATCTTTGCTGACAAGTTATCTTTTTATAAATTGATATCTGAGAGTAGCACTACAAGAAAAATCAGGTTTAGGGACGGATTTATCCGTCCCTAAACCCTTGCCGATTCGTCCCTAATCCGTTAGGGACGGATTAGGGACGGATAGGGACGCCCGTCCTTAAAACGGGCGTCTCTAACCGTTTAGGGACGGATATATTATCCGTCCCTAACCAGGGACGGGTTTTATCCGTCCCTAATGGTCAAACACCATTAGAGACGGATAATATCCGTCTCTAATGGCTGTGACCATTAGGGACGGATAAATCCGTCCCTAATCCGTCTCTAAGTTGGGGCGGATAAAATCCCTAATCAATCAGGATGGTTTGGGGACGGATTTATCCGCCCTAAGCTTTTTTTTAATTTTATTTTATTTTTATGTTTTTTACATTTCACTGTTTTACAATGTAGTCGTAGATAATATACCCGAAAGTGATAAAATTGCATTAATTAAAATAGAGATTGATAAAATATCCAAACAAAAGACTAAATATCCGAATAAAATGAATAGTGTGAAAAGTATGTATCTAGAACAACGTAAGTACATGAGCATCTAAGAACCGGAGGAGGCGGTGGTTGTTGGTTCGCATGAACATCTGTTGTGTCATCTCATCCATCCGACGAGTGATATGAGCTTCTTTGCTCTAGAAGTTGATCGATCGTTTGCTTGAGAGGATTCATCACTCATTCACTGCTTGAGTGTAGAAATTTTCATGTGATGAGGATGCTGCTGCGACACGGAGAAGCTACCGGTGTCAATGAAGGACCCAATGCCGAGCCCATACACTCGACCTTAGCGTCCATCGGATTAACTTGGAAGAATATTTGGTCTGCTCTCGAATTGTGAGTTCATGACCATTGATCATCCTCTCCTCCATAATCCGCTCCACCTCGCCTACAATAGTGTAGTGCATACGAAATGAGATAGCTTTTAGGAAGATACGCCGAGCCATAATATACACAAATATAAATGTGAACCTTAACAAAGAAACATACCCCATTTGCTCGCCCTAGGATCACCACATGCCATTCTTCATTTTGCCTTCTTGAAGTGGTGAAGAAGAGCGAGTGGGCTCCCGCATGGAGTCAAGAACATGCAAACAAGTAGAAAGTTGTTAGAAATGAAAGCAAAAAACATAAGTACAAATCATATTGCAAGTCAAATAACATATATATACTAACATCATGGCGGTAACAACAACCGCGACCCATAATGATGCACTGAGGTGCTCATCTCATCTCGCTACCAACCGGTCGCTTCTGTTCTTCTCCGCCATGTCCATGACCAAAGGATCTCTCAAGATTACTCCTTAACGTGCCACTCATCATCCCCCATCCATCTGGCTTTACCCAGAGGCTTTCATGTTGCAAACCATCCTCTTATAACACTCGACCCAACGGTCTCGAAAACAAAGGTTGGGGAATGAGGGCATTAGATGAAGTAGTACTTCTACAATATTTCCATAAGTAGCAAGCCCAAATAGATTAATGAAAGCTGGAATTTAAAGTAAACACAAGTACAGTGGCTAACATACCACGAAATCAGCACAACAAGTTCAGTAATGGTGACTAACATATCACCCAAGTACGTGGCTAACATACCACGAAATCAACACAAAGGTGAAAGAACGTTGACTAACATATCACTCAATTACGTTGGCTAACATACCACTCAAATTGTCCTAAAATTTACTAACACAATGGTGACTAACATATCACCCAAGTAATGGCTAACATACCACGAAATCAAGACAACAAGTTCAAGAATGGTGACTAACATATCACCCAAGTCAAATGGCTAACATACCACTCAAATTGTCCTAAAATTTACTAACACAATGGTGACTAACATATCACCCAAGTCGATGGCTAACATACCACTAAATCAGCACATCAAGTCAAAGAACATGGATAAATCTTTTTAAGATTTAAGCTTACCCGCATCTCATCAAAATAATGATGCTTCATCCTCTCCGGGAGCGTAGACCACTTCTCCCCTCCTTCACCCGGCTTCTCCCTTCGAAGTCTTATAATCTTACCAAGATTTTCGGAGGCACCCGGTGGCCAAAGCTCATATAAAATGAGATAGACATGAAACAACCTTTATTAGTATATTCATGTAACATTTAGTAATTATCTGAAGTTATGTTCTACAAATGCATAATACTTACTTCTTCCGTCGGGAACAAAACCGCTTCCCATTCCAACTAGCACTGGTGTCGAGCGGTGTAGGGACACCGTCGGAGGATAAGTCAGCAAACATGGGTGACGTCCCCACGCTCGAACCAGTGGGAGTCTCAGGCACCTGTGACTGTGAACTCCCGCCAATGTCATAGCCCCCCGAAGGGCTACCCGCATCAAGACCACTACTAGTACCACTAATGGCCGGTGGACGGTATGTGGACCTCCTATGTCTCGGCATCTGCAAATTCATACAACAAGTGTTAGTAAGAAAGACGAGATGAATTGGCAGGTAAAACATATATAATAGACACTTAATAAAGCATATATAACAAGTTGTAGTAACAAGTTGTAATCAAGAACCACCAGTATACACATACCCTCGTCCTCCTAGCCCGTGGTTAAGTCTACATATTGGTCTTCATGCAGCTGAATGTACTCATCAGGAGCATGAACTACATTTCTCATTGTTCATCAACAACCTCTTCTTGGTACGAGTTGGTAATTGAGTCGTCCTTCTTAACGCATTTCTCTACCGAGCGGGCCCAGATATGTATCGCACCCAACCACCGCCTTGTCACGTTCGAGCTTGGATATTCAATGAATACCACTTGGCGTGCTTGAGTAGCCAAGATAAATGGTTCGCATTTACGGTACCTCCTCCTATGGTTAATGTCAACCATCTCATACCGCTTCGTGCTTCCTCGTATTTGGAGTAGGATCATACCGATCAACATCAAGCGAAGGTTCTTTTCAAAGGCAAACCGGAATATTCAAGCCGCACGATTCGCTTCAACTTTCCGTAGAGAAATCATACAAATCAGATAAATCTTGCCCACTAACACACACCTGAATTGCTTGTGGCCTTGCTCGTGTTAGATTCAACCGTGTCGAACCTAAGACCATTGACTATGTACGATGAGAATGTGGAAACCTTTCTATTTGGTCCCTCCGCTAGAGCTACTAAGCAAGGAGATGTGATGTTGTTGATAGGATCTCGGACATACTCCTTGAACCAAGGTGGGAATTACTTTCCAATTTCGCTTCAAGTTGTGACTCAATCTCATCATCTGTCAATATTGGATTCTTCTCGGACATAACGCTCTTTGAACTCCTGTGGACACGATTGGTATGCATGATTAGTTAACTAGTAGTTAGATATTCAAATTCATGAAGCCCTAGTAAGAAAGCTACTCACCCAAAGAAATTTCACCATAAATTCATCAACTTGATGATTCGAGAGGACATAATCTTGGTACGCCAACATTTCACTATCATTCACCATGATGTATTTTTCTTCCCATAGGTCTCCACGAGACCTAAAAATGTAAATAGCATCATCATCATCCTCTTGAACTTGAATGTGTCTGCGTTTGAGGCGGCCTAGATGCCTTTGTGGGAACGTGGTCTCCAAAGTAATAGGAGCAGAAGGTTGCAGCTTCCTCTCGCGCGTATGCATTGGCCATCGATCCCTCAGGCCTACCTTTGTTGCTGACATACCTCTTCAATTTTCCAAGTACCTGCAATGCATATAATTTTGTGTAATATAATGTGACTTTGGAAAATTCAGACATTTGAATTGAATGATTGTGTTCATATATTACACACCTCGAATGGATACATCCATCGATATTGAACCGTCCAAAGAAGCCTCGCTTCGTGTGGGAGGTGAACCGGCAAGTGTTCCATAAAATCAAAGAAGCTCGGTGGGAAGATACGCTCGAGCTTGCACAGAATCAATGGTATGTTGCTTTCAAGGTTTGCTAACACTTGATCATCAACCACCCTTGCGCATAAATTCTTGAAAATAAGCTCAACTCGGTGAGAGCCATCCATACGAGTTTAGGTAGCGTTCTCGAAATGCAACCGGAGAAGCCGCTCCATAAACACATGACAATCGTGGCTCTTCATTCCATACATCTTCGTCTTCTTCAAATCCACACATCGCCCAACTTTGAGGCATAATTGTCGGAAACTTCAATCCCCTAACCCAATCAAACGACTTGTTCCTAGATTCGATCAATCGTGTAACATGCCTTGCCATCGCCTTCTCATTCGCGTTGTCAACTCGGGCCTTTTACACCATGTATCCAACTCGGCTCTAGATTTAACGTTATCCTTTGTCTTTCCGGGAATGTTACAAATCGTGTTGAAGCAGTTCTCGAACACATTCTTCTCAATGTGCATGAAATCCAACATGTGACGTATAAGAAGACTGCTCCAATAAGGCAAGTCCCAGAAGATGCTTCTCTTCTTCCATCCACATTTGTTCTCAATTTTCTTGTTATGCTTCTCCCACCCAAGTTCACCACTTTCATAAGACCCACTATCAATCTCCGCAAGTATCTCATGCACCAAGAAGTTGTCTCGGAGGGCCTTTAATCTCTACTTTGTTTTCAAGAATTGAGTCTTGTTCTTCCTAAGCGGATGGTTCCTTGGTAGAAACCTACGATGTGATCAAACCAAGATTCTTTCCGCTCTCCTTGATCGAATGCATCGGTGTCCTCCAAACAATGTGGACAAGCATGAAAACCCGATCTTCCTTCCAGATAGCATTGAATAAGCAGGAAAATCACTCACGGTCCACAATAGTGCTGCTCTCAAGGTAAAGTTCTTCTTCGTTGACACATCATATGCAGTGATACCATTTTCCCACAACTCAATCAGCTCCTTAATTAAGGGCTGCAAGAACACATCCAGCTTCTGTCCTGGATCAGCTGGCCCGGGCACCAACGCAGTCAAGAACATGAACGGTTCCTTCATGCACTCACCGGGGGGCAGGTTGTATGGTGTCAGCATGACTGGCCAACAAGAGTACTTCCGGTCACTTCCAAACGGGTTAAAACCATCCGTACAAAGCCCCAAACGTACATTTCTAGATTCAGCTGCAAACTCTGGATATGTCTTGTCGAACTCTTTCCATGCCGGTGAGTCTGATGGGTGCTCCATTATACCCACTGCATCCGCCTCCCTTACTCTCTCCTTGTGCCAACGCATTTTATCAGCACAAGCACTTGAAGCGTACAACCTCTTCAAACGAGGTGCTAGAGGGAAGTACCACATTTTCTTATGTGGGAGATTTTTCTTCTGGCGTTTCTTTGAAGCCCCCTCCTTGTAACGCTTATAGCGGTCCTTACCACAAAACTTGCACTTCAGTAGATCTACATCCTCCCCCCAATAGATCATGCACATATCCGGACAATCCTATGGTTACCATAAAACCCCAACCCGCATCTTTTTCTTCGCTTGGTAAAAGTTGGTGGGTACTAGGTTTAGTTGAGGCAACACTCGATAACAATTGTGCGTAGTTATTGAAGCTCACTTGATTGGCCACCCTCGGCCTTACAACTCATTAGCCGAGACAACAAAGATAACTTCGGTGCTTCGACACCCCGCCAAATTGGCTTCTTTGATGATTCCAAGTCAAAGAACACCGATCCTCAAAATTCGGTGGCTCCTCCACATCCCGATCGGTGTCCATGAACTCGGACCGCAACATCATACACCATTTGCTCAATCCTCTCATGATCGGGATTAGCATCGATGTGGACGATTTTGAGTACTACCCATCACATTTTGCTTCCTTCTTTACGCTTAGGAATACTCCCATAGTCCATGAGCGGTATTGATTCCTCACCATGATAACACCATACCTCATACTCATTCTGAACCCTTACGTTTCAAGTGCTCGACTACCGTTCTAGGAGGCAAAATTGTCTATTCCTACATTTGTTCGCATTGCAAGGGCACTTCATCATCCCCGACTCAAACAAGTAGTACGTAAGTGCAAAAGCAATGAAGGCTTCAACCCTTCCACAAAACTAGATTGAATTACGCCATTAATAAAGACGGTACATCCATGAACGATCGGGATTCATAATTCAACAATTAACCTGCGTCTCAATTTATTAGATTTATAACATTTATACAATTATGTATTTAGTTTCATTATAATTACAATTACAATTACATTTTAATTATGATACGGTAACAATTGGTAATGAATTACATGCATTTTACTATTACAATTCAATCCCACTGGTAGTTATAACATTTATACCATTACGTATTTAGTTTCATTACAATTACAATTACATTTTTAATTATGATACGGTAACAATTGGTAATGAATTACATGCATTTTACGATTACAATTCAATTTTCTAGTAGTTAAACTTCCATATATCTATTAACATTACAAATTGTAGATGAAAATATTATTGATTGTTTTTATGTTAATACTCCAAAATTATATTAAAATCACCAAAATCACCAAATTGTCTACAAACACACAATTAAATCTTCATAATTCTAGTACGTATACGAAAATTGCTAAGTAAATACCCTACACACTTACAATCATAGTAACATCATACTAGCAATCCAATTTCACAATAAATATATCAATTGCACATCTCAAAGCTAACCCATACGTAATATAAGCTAAATTATCTACTACATACTTCCTATAAACATCTGATTGATCAAACTTTAAATTCATAAAATTCCCAATATTTAAAAAGTAAGGGTTTTAGCCAAAATACCTTCAATTTCGGGAAAAATAGCGGATGAAAGTTGAAATTGATGCACAATCCAAGCTCCTTGTCCGACGAGCTTCGAAACGAGACCAAGATTGGCCGGAATCGTCGAGATTTGGCCGGAAAATGCTTGGGACGAATTGGGAGAAAGAAAGGAAGAAGGAATGAAATGGAAATGGAAATGATTCTGCTTCCCGTGTTCTGTTTAGAACACTGATTTTTAGGGACGGAAAGATATCCGTCCCTAAGTCCGTCTCTCACTTTCGGGACGGATATCTATCCGTCCTTAAACCTTTTTTTATTTTTTTTTGGTCAGCTTTTTGACGGATTAAAAATCCGTCCCTAAAACAGGGACGGATTAGGGACGGTTTATGAAATCCGTCCCTAATTAAGGACGGATTAGGGACGGATTAGGGACGGATAGGCCTATCCGTCCCTAATCCGTCCCTAAAAGTGCCGATTCGTCCCTAAATTAGGGACGGATTATATCCGTCCCTAATTTCCGTCCCTAAAACAGAACTTTCTTGTAGTGTAGGTTCATCAGATATGTTACAAAGAAAGTTCACAGATAACTTTAATACATAAAATACACTTCAACTCAATCAGCAAGATACAAAATACATAGTAAATTAAGACAACAGGAGTAACCAAGCTCCAAGTAGACATCCTAATAAACTAGTCTTCAAGTCTTCAACACTTCAAAGCATTTCCATGGATCAATCTGCAAATTTTCTGTCACCAAACCTTTTGATATCATCAGAGTAGTCATAGAGAAGAGTTCTGACAATCATCTCTGTGTCTCTGGCAAATCCACAGACTTCCTTGTAGGTTTTGGTAGGATTCTTCTTGGCAAAGTGTTTGACCCACAGATACTTTCCCCACTTCCAGGCATGCTCGATTCTGATACCTGATAGCTTGAAGTATTCATATATCATCTTCAGATATCTGATGTCACCCTTGTATTGATCTTCAGTCAAGTAGAAGGACTCATAGGGTTCCACAACAAGTCTTGCTCTTGTGCCTGTTCCAGTGACGTTGGGAATTCTGTGCACATCATCTGGCTTTCCATAAGGACATTCATCAGAGAGGTCCTTCTTCATGGCTTCTATTCTCTTGATTACTTCAAAATCCAACCAGGCTTTGATGTGGTTGGTGTTAATCAAGATTGGCTTGTCTTTTCTCCATGCCATGAGCTGTATATGGATTGGTTCTGGAAATCTTTCATTTACCAATAAGTGTGAGTTCCATAATCCAGTAGCCATTCTTCTGATTAATGCACCTGTAGATAGAGGAGTCATTGTTGGTCTTCACATACTTAATATTGGCTTCTTCAGGCCTGAGTGGTAGTTGAAGTTTTCTTTGTTCAGCTCTCAGCCTGTTCCTCCTTTGTCTTGAATTCTCCCTTGGGGGATTGCTTGAAGAACCACCCTGGATTGACTTGGTATTTCCAGAGGGTGTTTTAGCTGCCAAAGGCTTTGCAGCTATGGGCTCAGATAGGCTGTCAACCTTTCTTCTTTTTCTGTGAAGAGGAGCTTCATCTTCATCAGTCTCTTCATCATCATCATCAAGATCGATTCTTGTGAAAATTTTGCAGCCTTCTTTATTGCCTTGGGATTTGATTTGGCCTTCTTCTTCTTCTTCTTCTTCTTCTTCTTCTTCTTCTTCTTCTTCTTCTTCAGAAGACTCATCAATCCCTCTTACTTGTCTTCTCCTTGGAGCCTTGGTACTCCTTGGAGGTCTTTTTGCCATGGCCCTTGTTACCATTGGTTGTTTCTTCAGTTGGCTGCTGGGAAGTAGCTACTATTTGCAAAGCAGCTTGATTTGATGAGGGCTCATTTATTCTGAGTGGTGGCTGGGAAGTTTTCTTGTTTCCTCTTCCTTTTTGAGCAGCACCAACTCTAGATTTCTTCTTACCTTCCCCCTGACCTTGAGGTCCAAATCCTTCCCCCTTAGTCATTGTTGACTGACTAAGTACCACAAAGGATTCTGAGAGAGACTCAAAATTCCCTTGCAAGTAATTGTAGGCAGTAACCAACTTCTGAAGTTCAGCCTTGAGCTCCTGATTTTGTTTGATAAGTCCATTTTCCTTATCAGTGAGCTCTGCCAATGGGCCTGGTATGGCATCTGCTTGTCAAGCAGTGTAACTTGCCTCATGAAAAGCCTTTTCAGCTAATGACACATCATCGTCCCTTACCATTCCTAGATCCTTCTGAGTAAGGACCATACTGGTAGTTCTCTGAGTGATGAGCTCAGTGAATTTCTTCATTTCTGAGGGGATGGAGGCAATTACGGCTTTGTTCTGTGAAGACAATTCCTGTTTAAGATGTGCCAAAAATTGGTATCTATTCATGTATTCTTGGGAGTGGACATTTGGCAGTTTGTTGAATACTTCAGGAGCAATTAGCTTCCTTTTCAGATGAGAAACTGCTAAGTGTTCATTGCGGTGTTCTGCCAATGTCTTGTCTTCTTCATCATCTGAGTCATCAGCCCAGTGATCTTCATCCTCTTGCACTTCTTCATCAAGGTTTCTGAAGGCGGAAACCATCTCAGATATGGGTTTCTTGCCTTTGGAGGATGGTTTCTTTGGTGAAGATGCAGCCTTAGCATCATGCTTTTCTTCAGATACTTGTTCAGTATCTAGCTCCTTAGCAATATAATCAACAGCGTCCCGGAGCTCTTTAATCTCAGAGTAAGCTTGCATCTCTTTGCATGTTTGTTCTTCAAGTTTATCTAGCTTGACACTGGATTCATCTATCTTTTCTTCCAGTTGAAGATTTAGCTGTTGTTCTTCTTCCAACAATTGTTTGAGTTGAGCAACTCTGGTTTGTGCATCCACTATTTTTTGAGTGTTTTCCTCAGCGTGCTCAACTACTTGTTCAGTAGTGTCCTTTTGTTGGGAAGATGGATGGGTAGATTTCTGAGGAGATGTAGGAGGGGATTGTTGTGATGTCCTCTCAGTGTGCTTTTCAGCAACTGAGGCATTGTTTCCTTGTGGAATCCCTCCTGTCCCTGGTGCAGGGGCATCATCATCTTCCTTTTTGTAATCCCCATCCTTGTGATGGTCAGAAGGAGGTTCTTCATAATCATTCTCATCAGTCTCCTTCTCTTCTTCATCTTCAGAGACCAGATTGATCACTTCTGGAATAGTGACCATTTGCCCATTTACTTCCTCTTGTTCAGAGGGTATGTATTATAGAGTCTGGGGCAAAGTAGGCTTGAATTCCGTCTGCATTCTGGTCTGACCATCTGCTTGGGTGAAAGCTTGGATCGGCTTTCTGGCCACTTCCTTGACAAAATCCTTATCCATCAATGTTCCGAAAGAATATTGTTCAGTGGGGAACATTGCATGGACGTAGTTTTCCAAGTCAAGGGCTCGTGCTCTCCTTGTGTGGTGATCAGTCACCTTTAAGATCTCAGATAGATCGGAGCATCGGAGCTTTTGCCATTTCTTGAAGCATTTCAGATGCTTTGGCAAAGTGTGTTCCTTGAAGAAAGGAAGCAAGTCATCTTTCTCATCAACAGGGACCTTAGTGGCACTTGTTTGAGCCTGAAAGAAAATGTTCTGAATTAATTTTAAAACTATAGTAGATATCTGGGATTTATTGTAGAAAGGTATCTGAGTTACCTGTGTGACAGGCTCAGATGACTTGACTACTGAGGTTCCAGGTGCCTCAGATATTTGGATATGAGGAGGAGACTGGGAAGTCTGATCCTCAATTATCTTTCTTTCTGCTTGAACCTGAGATTAGAAACATAACACTTAGAAATTTTATCAAGAAAATTTTTATTGACAAATCAGTTATCTGAGAGGTCAATTACCTCCACTGCTGGAGGCTCAGATACTTGTCTCTCAGAGACTTGTGCAGTCTCTAGAAGTTTTTCTTGTGATGAAGTCTTTGATACCTCATCAATTTCCATTTGTTGTGGGAATTGAGCGGGCAACTCCCCAGCAACTTCTACTTCTTTTTGAACCTGTTAAGTAGAACGTGTTAGTTTGAGAAAAATGATCAGAGATTTGCTCTTTGAAGAATATAGGTATCTGAATGAAATACCTTCTCTGCAGAAGGTTCAGATACTTGTTCCTCAGAGACCTTGGAAGTCTCTGGATTCTTCTCTGAAGAGATAGACTTTTCAGTCTCTTCATTTTTCTTCTCAGTTGGAGCCTATTAGAAACAAACACTTTATAATATTAGTAAAGCACATATCTGAGATGTTATATCTTAAGGAACTATCTTCTACCTGTGAGACAGGCTCCTGTTCCTTAAGTGGTGAGGCTATGGAAGCCTCCTTCTCAGATTCTGAGGTAAGCTTTGCAGCTTCCTCTTGTTGTTGTGTTTCTAATTCAGCCTGTAACAAAGAAATTTCATTAAATAAAAAGATTTAACAAACACAAAAATATCACAAGTAGAGAGTCAAACCATCTAGCTACCTGAGCAGTGTCAGGCTGATTGGTCTCTGGAACTTGTGACCCTTCTATGTGTTGGTCTTGTTGTTCCATTTCAGCTTCTCTGTTTGAAGTTTCAGGTACTTCAGACCTTTCCTGAGTGTGCAACTCTTGTTGCCTCCCCGTTGATCATTACGGCGATGCCTCAGTTTGATCCCTATTATTGAGTTGGCGAACCTGTTCTTTTACAGGATTTTCTTCAGCAAGGAAAGATGTTGGTATCTCATGTTGTAACTCAAGTATCATCTCAACAGCATCCACTATTGGTTGTTGTGGTTGTTGTGGTGATTCTGATCTGGATGAAGAAGGTGATGCTGTTTGGGGCCTATCCAGATCTGCTTGAGACAGGCTTTTGAGTGTTGAGGCAATGGCAGTGTCCTCCAACACTAAGTTGCCACTCATCAGAGCATCTTCAATATGCTTGAGTGTTACTTGCTTTGATGGTGTGTTTTGTCCAGTGACTTTGGACACAGTTGCTTATTCAGCAACCTTTGAAACAGGTGCTTATTCAGCAACCTGTGGTGTAGGTTCTTCTTCAGATACCTCCACACTTGTTACTTTTTCAGTAACCTTAGCCCTCTTTGATTTCTGTAGGACTTGAGAGATGACTAATTCATCATTTTCATCGTCAGAGCTCTCATCAGCATTAGGAACTTATTGGTCCATAATCCCTGCGGTTTCTGGAGATAGGGCCTGGTACCTACCACTATTCTCATTAGCAGCATTGATGAGTTCATCAGCAAGGCTCTCCTTAGCAGCATTGATGAGTTCATCAACAGTTGTATCTTTTGCAGCATTGATGAGTTCATCTGCAGTGGCGGCAGATATCTGAGAGTCGACAACCACAATGGGTGTATCTTCTGATTTGCCAGCAGACTTCTTTTGTAAAGTTCTGGGCTTTTTGGTCGCAACTTTTCCTTCAGACATCTCTTCAGTTTTTTCGTTTCTTGGAACCTTTCTGAGATCCAGTAACCTTTTTCATCATGTTCGTATACTCATATTTGTAGAGTAGGTTACTGTTGGCAATGTCTGCCGTCTCTCTGAGCTCAATGCCAAGGCACTCCAGTAAGTAGCAAATCTTCAATCCATAGCTTACTGTGGCTTTTGGCTCAGCAAGTCCCTTAACAATTTTGGGCTCAAAGCCTTGAATCTTCTTCACAAACTTCATAAGGGCGTACTTTCCCCAGTTGAAAGGGTTTTCCATCCTTTTGTCTTATTGACTCAACAAGAACATCATTATCCAGTGTTCTTGGCTTATCTGATCAGCACCTCCGTGTAGACCATCAAAGCATCTGTGAAGAATGCACGCCAACACATCCCAGTGAACCAACAGATGTCTGGTTCTGATGTCAGCAAGTTTGAAATCAGTGGGTGTATCTGGTTTTTCAAGATCACACACGTCACTATATAGATGATTTACACCTTCAAGGAGATCATCATCCTTGGTGTTTATTTCAAAATCCTTTTCAAGATTTTGAAGTTCAAACAACTTACAGAAAGTTGTTAAGTCCAAAAGGATTTCCTTTCCTTGGACCTTTGTTTTTACAGACACTATTTCAGTGCCTTCAGAAACACATGAAATAATCCTGGAGTTGTTGTAGAATTCTAACATAACCAGTGAGGAAACTCTACTGGGAGTAGCAGACAGGAAACCCTTGATTTGTGCCTTTTCAAGCATGTCAAGAATTAGCTTCCTATCGGCTTGGTTTTCAATTGCAGCCGTGAGGTATTCCTCAATCATGGCACCACCACAAATCATCCTGTGATTTGAAGTCCAATGATCAGGATTAAAGTCTCCTACCAACCGATTGTTAACAACTACCAACTCTGGTGCTTGCTTTTCAGCAGTGCCAGTGGTAGTAGATTGGGATTTCTGGGTAGAAGCACGTTTTGGAGCCATCTCTTTATATAGTGAAAGTTTTCGAAAGTCTGAAAGAGATTAGGGTAAAAGATTAGTGATTCTTTGCAGAAAAACTAATTGAGGAACAGAGATTTGCAGAGAAGTTTGAAGAAATATTTTTGCTATTCTTGTGCAAGTCTGAATGTTGGATTAGGCGAAAGTGAATTCTTTTGCCAAAATCCTATATATATAGCAATGTAATCTCAACAGACATATACATACAAATTAATTTTGTGTGTAAGTATCTGTGTACTTGCAGATAGGCGTGGGTAAAAGTTTGTTCGATATTAAATGCTTAGTGGGCCACGTCTGAGTTTTTACAGTCCACTGTTTTACAGAGAGATAATCTCGTCCGTTAAGATCAAACGCCCATTTCATCAAGGGTCAATATTGCTTCTTCAGCAATGATCACAATCAGCAATTGTAATTGTGCCCAATTAATGAATTTTGGCGATTTGCTATCTGAATCACATTTCTGTGTGACTTAGAACACTGTTTGCATCTGAGTCTATCTCACACTCAGTATCTGTCCAAGTTTTACACAAAGATAGAAATAATACAAATTTCAAGAGAGTAGTTGACTGCAGACAGTTGTACTATTCTCTTTTGTGTTCCCCCTCACTAAGTGATCTAGATATCTGAGTGCCTGTCTCAGAAATCTTCAAATAGCCATTTTACCCTTTAGCCTTTGGTTTCTGGATACCCGTTCCAGATTCCTCTTTTCTGGATACTCGTTCCAGATACCTTGGTTTCTGGATACCCGTTCCAGATTCCTCTTTTCCCTCCTTTGATATCTTCTTCAGAAATCTGAACTTTTTCAGTTCTTTGGTAGCTCCATTAGTCCAAGACTATGTCTTAAGGCTAAGAATCTACTTTCTTGTAGTGGCTTAGTGAAGATATCTGCAAGTTGGTCTTCAGTGCCAATCTTGAGTATCTCTATATTGTCTTTTTCAACATGGTCTCTAATGAAGTTGTGTCTAACATCAATGTGCTTTGTCCTTGCATGGAACTTAGGATTCTGAGTTATGGCAATAGCACTTGTGTTGTCACAGAAAATAGGAGTTTTCTCTTCATTGAGTCCATAGTCTCTGAGTTGTTTTTGTATCCACAATATTTGTGAAGCACAACACCCAACAACAATATATTCAGCCTCTGTGGTAGATGTAGCAAATTAAGTTTTGTTTCTTGCTGAACCATGATATCAATCTGGCACCAAGAAATTGACAAGCTCCTGAGGTGCTTTTTCTATCAAGTAATGATCCAGTATAGTCAGCATCTGAATAGCCAACCAAACTCAATCCACTATCTTTTGGATGCCACAATCCAACTTCTACAGTACCCTTTACATAC
The DNA here is from genome assembly GCA_026545765.1 of Plantago major. Taxonomy (NCBI): domain Eukaryota; kingdom Viridiplantae; phylum Streptophyta; class Magnoliopsida; order Lamiales; family Plantaginaceae; genus Plantago; species Plantago major. Next base: position 79,319,784 of record CM048839.1, on the reverse strand, counting down.
CTTAATATTTTCATAGCAATGTTGTAGTGTCTTTGCATTGGATTTGTCTGAAATCTAGCACACACTCCAACTGCATATTGAATATCAGGTCTACTTGCAGTGAGGTACAGTAGAGACCCAATCAATTTCCTATACTTGTGTTCTTCAACACTGTTGTCAGATTCAGTATAGGTCATTTTGGTTCCAATGCTCATAGGTATCTTAGCATTCTTTTCAGAAGGTTTTAGATTAAACTTATTGAGCATGTCCTTTGCATACTTTGTTTGACTAATGAATATTCCATCATTGAGTTTCTTGACTTGCAGCCCTAGGAAGTAATTCAATTCTCCAATCATGCTCATCTCAAATTTACATTTCATGAGTTCAGCAAAGTCTTCACAAAGTTGCTTGTCTTTAGATCCAAATATAATGTCAACAACATATACTTGAACCAAAAGTAGTTTCCCATCATGGTTCAATGTGAAGAGTGTTTTATCAACATTTCCTTTCTTGAAACCACTTTCTAGTAGGTATCTGGCCAAAGTATCATACCATGCTCTTGGAGCATGTTTCAGTCCATACAGAGCTTTCTGAAGCTTATCGACCATCCTACTTTCTGAGGAAACTTCAAAGCCTGGTGGTTGCTCAACATAGACTTCCTCAGCAAGTTCACCATTTAGGAATGCACTCTTGACATCCATTTGATAAACTGTGAAGTCATTATGAGCTGCAAAGGCTAGAAAGAGTCTTATTGCATCCAATCTTGCAACTGGTGCATAAGATTCATCAAAATCTAGTCCTTCAGTCTAGGTGAATCCCTTGGCAACCAGCCTTGCTTTGTTTCTGGTTATTTCACCAGACTCATTCATTTTGTTTCTGAAAACCCACTTGGTTCCAATTACAGATATTCCGTCAACAAATGGAACCAGTTTCCAGACTTTGTTTCTCTCAAATTGATCCAACTCTTCTTGCATTGCAGAGATCCAATCTTGATCTTTTAATGCTTCTTCTATAGTTTTAGGTTCAATATTTGAGATGAATCATCCATAGAGGCAATTTGCATTTTCAGCGATTGCTCTTCTAGTTCTAACTCCTTGGTCTAACGGACCGATCACATCCTTTGCAGGATGATTTCTTATCCATTTCATAATGGGTTTTGAACTAGTAGGATCAATATCATTTTGATCTGAATGTGAATCAATATGATCTTGATGGGATACTTGTGCAGTATCTGAGATATCTGACACATGGGAAATTCCATGGTTATCTGAAAAATTTTCAGTGTTAGAGATATCTGGAATTTGATTTTCAGCAATCTCATTCTCAGAAACCTCTACATGATGAAGGTTCTCAGTAACCTGTTCCATTTCTGGAATTCTCATAGGAAATTCTTCATCATGTCTTAGAGTTATCTGGTTGTTACTAAGCAATGGTTGCTTTTCATTGTCAGATAAATCCCCTAAGTGATTGATAGAATTGTTTCCTTTTGAGGATTCTTCTTCAGAATCTTTAATCATTAGTTCTTTGAACCTATCTGAGAGATCATCATTTAAGGGTATTTTCTTGTTTCTTTCGTAGAAAACTACATGAACAGATTCTTCAATCTTTTGCGTTCTTTTGTTGTAGATTCTATAGGCTTTGCTATTCAGAGAATAACCAAGAAATACTCCTTCATCTGCCTTTGGTTGAAATGTTCTCAAGTACTCTTTTCCATTGTTAAGAACGAAACATCTACAACCAAACACTCTTAGATGCTTGATACTAGGGGGTCTACCAATCAAAAGCTCATAAGGAGTTTTGTCATGGTGCTTGTTAATCAGAAATCTATTTTGAGTGTAGCAGGCTGAGTTTACAGCTTCAACCCAATAGATTTCATTTATTTCAGTGTCAGCGAGCATTGTTCTTGCCGCTTCTTTTAGGGTCCTATTCTTCCTTTCAACAACACCATTTTGTTGTGGTATTCTTACAGAAGATAGTAGATGTTGTATACCTTTGCAGGTACAAAACTCTTTTATGTACTGGTTCACAAACTTCGACCATGGTGCATTCGATTACAGATACCTTGTCATTTTTCATGACTTCAAGCTTATTCAGCAAGTTGGGTATTTCAACCCTTGCATCAGATTTTTATTTGAGAAATACAACCCAAGTGAATCTTGAGTAATCATCAACAACAACCAGACCATACTTCTTTCCTGCATAGCTAGTTACAGAGGATTCAAAAAGATCCATATGTAACATTTGCAGTGGCCTTTCACTGGAGTGTCTAGTTTTAGACTTGAAAGATGTTTTGGATTGTTTTCTCATTTGGCAAGCTGAGCATATACCATCCTTTCTATATGCCATTTTGGGTAATCCAACCACCAACTCTTTCTTGGCTAACTTGTTCAGAGTTTTGAAATTCAAGTGACTCATTCTCTTATGCCATAGCCAATTTTCTTCAGTGTGGCCAGATTGACTCACCATGAGACATTCTTCAGTTGTGGCGGATGCCCAATCAGAAACATAAAGATTTCCTTTTCGCCTAGCAACCAAGACTATCTGCTTTGACTCATTGTCAATCACTTTGCAAAGTTTTGACTTGATCTTGATAGTATACCCTTTGTCTACTAGTTGACTCATGCTTAGGAGATTATATTTCAATCCCTTTACATGCAGTACTTCAGAGATTGTAAGGGCTCCAAACTTCAGATTGCCAAATCCTATGGTTGAATTTTCATCTCCTCCAGCAAATCTAATAATTGGTCCATCATTGCATTTTCTGTAGTTAATCAGATTTTCTTTGTCTCCTGTCATGTGCTTCCCACATCCGCTATCAAAATGCCACTTTGGATTGGTCTTTAGAGTGTTCTGCATAAGACAGTAAACAGGAGATTAGGTTCTCATACCAACAATGGAACCATCTGGACTAAAGAATCTTCCAGTAGGAATTCATTTTTGAATGAATTTCTTAGGAACATTCTTTTGTCTAATAGGAACATAAGGAGGAATTCTAGTTAAATGATTAGTATCATTGTAACTAAGAACTATTTTCTTCGTTGGTGTGTTCCTTGGTGCTCCATTTGGTGCTTTTAGATACCTGTCAGGTTTCTGAGTCTGCTTCTCAGTAAACTTAGCTTTCCTAGCCAGATTTCTTCTAGCCCTGGCATTCAGATTTTCAGTGGCTTGACTCATCTTCCACTTCTGATAATTGACGTGAGTAATTCTAGCCTTTAACCATCGTTCTTGCTCTTGTTTATACTCACGAGCAAGTTGTTTCCCAATGGCTTTATAGCCAATGCCATTTTGAGCACCTGGTGCTATATGAGTTCTCATCTCAGCTGCTTTGCTAGTCTCTGGAACGTCTAGTTTCCTTTTAGAAAACGTGACATAGGAGAATTTGCCAGCTCCTGCATTTCTTCCTTTCTGAGAGACATAGCACTGTGGGTGATTACACTTTTCAGTGTTATGTTTCTTTTCAGAAACATTCCCAACAATTTTCCTTGGGACTTGTTTTTCCCACAAAGGTTTGGTCGCAACTGCCTTTCCTTTGTCAACAACCTTAGCTTTCTGACCAATTCTATAGGTTGTTTGGGAACCACCTTGCTGAGTACTGACAAATGTTCTTATTTCATTACTCTTATTCAGAGTGGTAGAACTATCTGTTTGTGTGTCCATACCAAGTCCTCTCTTTTCTGAAGGATTTCTTAAAGACATCACTTAAAGAATTGGGGCATCACTTAAAGACATCCTGCAGCAAACGCACTAAACAAGCAAATCAAGTGTAGGTGAAAAGCAGTTAGTGAGCACTTATCTGGGATCTAGGTTCAGTACAGAAGGCTTGGGAACCTGCTGCTCTGATACCACTTGTTGGTCCAGATAACGGCAAAGTAAAAGACTAGAGGGAGGGGGGTGAATAGTCTATTTCAAACTTTTGTCGATAAACACAAATTCTCAAATATCTGTGAAGATATCTGATACTTATTTTCAGAGAGCGGAAGACTTTTTTGTGATAAGTGCACGTGCTCAGCAAGATATGTGTAAGTACTTAGCAAGGAAAATAAAGCAAGTAATAGATTGCAGAAAGTAAATAACACAAGTCTTTATAGTGGTATCTGAAGGTGGCGTAATCCTTAAACTAATCCACTTCGGCCTTTCTCCGACCTAGAATCCACTAAGACAGATAATTGAGGTAACCTTACAAGTATCTTCTCTTGATTCCTAAATACACTAGGTTCCCAACCAAGTGTCCCCCGTGACTTATTCCCCGGCTTTCTTAGCCAAGTACTTCATGTACTCAGAAACCTTTTGAGTTATTCCTTAGTTTCCCAAACTAAGTACTTCCTATGCTCAGTAACCTTGGAGTTATTCCTTAGTTTCCCAAACTAAGTACTTTCCTGTACTCCACGCCGATTAAGGTGTTGGTTAAGGTAGTTTGTCAGGTGAGCTTCTTTAATAACTTGTTCAGTTATGCAGATAGCTCTATGAATCAAGTATACTTAATACACTTTTCAATGTATGGTATCTTGTTCTTTACTGACCCAAGTCTATGATAAGTGTTCAAGAATATGGATCTCAGATATGAAATCTTAATTCAACTCCTTCACAAATAACAATGCTTGTTAAGGATCAGGACACATAGAACTTTTGTGCTACTTAGAATCAAGAGCTTTGGTCGCAACAGAAAGCTTGAAGGTAAGTAGTATGCTTGAGAGAGCTTGTGTGTGTATTCAGTGTTCTTGGTGTAAGTTCTGTGTGTGTGTATTCTCAAGCATTCTAAGTGTTGATATTTATAGATGAATTTGAGTGCCGTTTGAATAGTATCCGTTAGGCTTAAATCAAATTCAAACTATTGATATCTGAGTATAGTACTATTGCACGTTTGTCTTCTTCTTCAGAGACTACCGTTTTTTGTTCAGACATTTATGTCTGCGCATTTAATGCACTGTACTATACTTTGTCCTGTAGTGCCAACGGAACTATGCATGCTTTCTGAAGCCTTGCACGTCCTTTTCCAGAGACTATCACAACTCCACATACCACTTGTTAAAAATATATTGTTTCCCGAAAACATAATCTTTATCCAAGGTATCTGAGTGTAGATATCTGTGGGCACTTTTACTCGTTCAGAAACCTTGTATTCTCAGATATCTTTTGGAACACTTGTTTATTGAAACATTTGTTTCTACAATATATCTGGACATAGGTATCTGATAACCTTTGTCTTCAGTAATCTTGTGCAGTCTTCAAAACTTCATTTTAAAGTTGAGCTTCTCCTGCTGGATGCCTTCTTCTTGGTCTTCTTCAAGAAAATAAAAATTACATTCAGAGACCTAACGTCCTATATAAGATTTACTAGACTATCATACTTAGTGATTTTCCTCTTTTACAGTGTTCAAGTGAACCAAGAGTACTAACCACCTTTCTGAGCTAAGATAAGTCATTAGGTTGCTGATCAAAATCAAACAGATATTCCTAACAGATTCCACTTCCGTTTTTGCCTAGTTACTCTACATTCAAAGATCTAGAACCAAAGTTTTCACTCTGATTTTCACCTTCGGGACACAAAAATCCTACAAAACACAAACAAAGCACCAAAGCATAAAAACGTACAAAAACACTATAAAACTAAGGTCAAAGACTGACAAAAGACCGCTAAAAAGGACCTAATGAGACGTTAGAATATTGTCTCATCAATATGTGTAAATACTCAGCAAGGTAAATAAAGCAAGTAATAAATTGCAGAAAGTAAATAACACTGATCTTTATAGTGGTATCTGAAGGTGGCGTAATCCTTCAACTAATCCACTTCGGCCTTTCTCAGACCTAGAATCCACTAAGACAGATAATTGAGTTCACCTTACAAATATCTTCTCTCGATTCCTAAATACACTAGGTTCCCAACCAAGTGTTCCCCCTGAGTTATTCCCCGGCTTTCTCAGCGAAGTACTTCCTATACTCAGAAACCTTTGAGCTATTCCTTAGTTTCCCAAACTAAGTACTTCCTATGCTCCGTAACCTTGGAGTTATTCCTTAGTTTCCCAAACTAAGTACTTCATGTACTCCACGCCGTTTAAGGTGTTGGTTAAGGTAGATTGCCAGGTTTGATAGATTAATAACTTCTACAGTTATGTAATTCTACCTTCTTGAACAAGAGTCACTTAACACACTTCTCAATGTGTGGTGATATGTTCTTTTGACCCTAGTCTATGATAAATGTTCGAGAGAATGAATCTCAGATACTTGATTTTTTGATTCAACTTCTTCACAGATAGCAATGCTTGTTAAGGATCAGGACACTTAGAACTTTCGTGCTACTTAGAATTCAAGAGCTTAGTCACAACTGTAAGCTGAAGAATAAGTAGGTTGAAGACTTGTATGCTTGAGAGAAAGATACCACTAGTTGTATTATCAGAGAGGCTTGGTATTTTCAGTGAGTTTAGTGTGTAAGTTCTGTGTATCTTTCAAGCATTCTAAGTGATGATATTTATAGTTGAAAATCATGCCGTTTGAATAGTATCCGTTAGGCTTAATGAAATTCAAACTATTGATATATGAAAATAGTACTGCAGAAGACGTTGTCTCTTTTCAGAGATTTCCTCTTTTGTTCAGATGTCTCTGTCTGTGCATTTATTGCATTACTATTTTTGTCTTGTAGTGCCAACGGAACTATGCACGCTTTCTGAAGCATTGCATGTCCCTTTCCAAAGACCTTCTCATCTCCAGATACTTGTTGAAACATTGTTTCCCAGAAACATAGTTTTATCCAGGGTATCTGAGTGTAGATATCTGTGGGCACTTTTCCTCGTTCAGAAACCTTGCGTTCTCATATATCTTTTGCAAAACTTGTTTATTGAGAAACACTTGTTTATCAAAGATATCTGGACATAGGTATCTGATAAACTTTGTCTTCAACAATCTTGTGTAGTCTTCAAAACTTCAAAAAAAATGTTGAACTCTCCTACTGGATGCCTTCTTCTTGGTCTTCTTTAAAGATATAAAAATTACATTCAGAGACCTAATATCCTATACAAGATTTGCTAGACTATCACACTTAGTGATTTTCCTCTTTTACAGTGTTTAAGTGAACCAAGAGTACTAACCACCTTTCTGAGCTAAGATAAGTCATTATGTTGCTGATCAAAATCTAAACAGATATTCTTAACAAATTTCTCCCTTTTGATCAGTCAACGATGACTATCTTTAAAACCTATTACAACTTGGAAGAGGGAACAATCTAACACTTAATCAATTCTTATGATCTTTTCAATTAAATTTTAATTAAGTGCAGAAAGTAAGCATCAACCAAATCACAAGGTGTGATCTATGCTGACAAGTTATCTTTTTATAGATTGATATCTGAGAGTAAGTTCATCAGATATGTTACAAAGAAAGATTACAGATAACTTTTACAATGATAGAACAATAAAGTACATTCAACAAGATACAAAAACACTTAGTTAAATTAGGAAAACAGGAGTGACCAAGCTCCAAGTAGACATTCTAATAAACTAGTCTTCATGTCTTCAAGATCTTCAAGTCTTCAATCAGCAGATCTATGGATCAACTTGCAAATTCCCTATCCCCAAACCTTTTGATATCATCTGAGTAGTCAAAGATCCTGACTATCATCTCAGTGTTTCTGGCAAATCCACAAACTTCCTTGTAGGTTTTGGTGGGATTCTTCTTGGCAAATTATTTGACCCACAGATACTTTCCCCATTTCCAGGCATGCTCAATTCTGATATCTGATAGCTTGAAGTATTCATATATGATCTTCAGATATCTGATGTCACCCTTGTATTGATCTTCAGTCATGTAGAAAGACTCATAGGGTTCCACAGCAAGTCTTGCTCTTGTGCCTGTTCCAGTGATGTTGAGAATTCTGTGCATATCATCTGGCTTTCCATAAGGACAATCATCAAAGAGTTCCTTTTTCATGGCTTCTATTCTCTTGATTACTTCAAAATCCAACCAGGCTTTGATTTGGTTGGTATTAATCAAGATTCGCTTGTCTTTTCTCCATGCCATGAGCTGTTTATGGATTGGTTCTGGAAAATTTTCATTTACCAGTAAGTGCTTGAGTTCCAGAATCCAGTAGCCATTCTTCTGATTAATGCACCTGTAGATAGAGGAGTCATTGTTGGTCTTCACATACTCAATCTTGGCTTCTTCAGGCCTGAGTGGTAGTTGAAGTTTTCTTTGTTCAGCTCTCAGCCTGTTCCTCCTTTGTCTTGAATTCTCCCTTGGGGGATTGCTTGAAGAACCACCCTGGATTGACTTGGTATTTCCAGAGGGTGTTTTAGCTGCCAAAGGCTTTGCAGCTATGGGCTCAGATAGGCTATCAACCCTTTTTCTTTTTCTGTGAAGAGGAGCTTCATCTTCATCAGTCTCTTCATCATCATCATCATCAAGATCAATTCTTGTGAAGATCTTGCAGCCTTCTTCATTGGCCTGGGATTTGATTTGGCCTTCTTCTTCTTCTTCTTCTTCTTCTTCTTCTTCTTCTTCTTCTTCAGAAGACTCATCAATCCCTCTTACTTGTCTTCTCCTTGGAGCCTTGGTACTCCTTGGAGGTTTCTGTGCCCTGGCCCTTGTTGTCATTCCTTTTTCAGGAAGTTGCTGAGTGGTGGCCACTATCTGTAGAGCAGTCTGACTGGAGGAGGGCTCATTTATTCTGAGAGGTGGTTGTTCAGATTTTCTTTTATTTCCTCTTCCTCTTCCTCTCTGAGCACCTTGAAATCCTTCCCCCTTAGTCATTGTTGACTGACTAAGAATCACAAAGGATTCGGAAAGGGAGTCAAAGTTGCCTTGCAGATAGTTGTAAGCAGCAACCACCTTTTCCATATTAGCCTTGAGCTCCTGATTTTGTTTGATAAGACCTGTTTCCTTAACAGTGAGCTTTGCCAGTGGGCCTTGAATAGCATCTGCTTTTCCAGCAGCATAGCTAGCCTCTTCAAAGGCTTTTGCAGCCAAGTTTTAGTCATCATCCCTAACCATGCCTAGGTCTTTCTGAGCAACGACCAGGCTGGTTGTTCTCTGAGTGATTAGCTCAGTGAATGTCTTCATTTCTGCAGGGACTGGTGCAATGGCGGCTTTATCTTGAGAAGACAACTCCTTTTCCAATTTAGCCAGTACTTGATATCTATTCAAGTATTCATTGGAGTTGACATTTGGCAGCTTGCTGAAGATTTCAGGAGCAATCAGCTTCCTTTTCAAATGAGAAACCGCTAAGTGTTCATTGCGGTGTTCTGCCAATGCCTTGTCTTCTTCATCATCTGAGTCATCAGCCCAATGATCTTCATCCTCTTGTACTTCTTCATCAAGGTTTCTGAAGGCGGCAACCATCTCAGATATGGGTTTCTTGCCTTTGGAGGATGGTTTCTTTGGTGAAGATGCAGCCTTAGCATCATCCTTTTCTTCAGATACTTGTTCAGCATCTAGCTCCTTAGCAATATAATCAACAGCGTCCCAGAGCCCTTTAATCTCAGAGTAAGCTTGGGTTTCTTTGCGCGTTTGTTCTTCAAGTTTATCTAGCTTGACTCTGGATTCAGCTATCTGTTCTTCCAGTTGAAGATGTAGCTGTTGTTCTTCCTCCAACAATTGTTTGAGTTGAGCAACTCTGGCTTGTGCATCTAATATTTTCTGAGTGTTGTCCTCAGAGTGCTCAACTACTTGTTCAGTAGAGTCTTTTTGTTGGGGAGATGGATGGGTAGATTTCTGAGGAGATGGAGGAGGGGATTTTTGTGATGTCCTCTCAGTGTGCTTTTCAGCAACTGAGGTATTATTACCTTGTGCAATCCCTCCTGTCCCTGGTGTAGGGGCATCATCATCATCCTTTTTATCATTATCATCCTTGTGATGGTCAAAAGGAGGTTCTTCATAGTTATTCTCATCACTCTCCTTCTCTTCTTCATCTTCAGAGACCAGATTGATCACTTCTGGAATAGTGACCATTTGCCCATTAACTTCCACTTGCTCAGAGGGTATGAACTGTAGGGTCTGGGGCAAGATAGGCTTGAATGCCATCTGCATTCTGGTCTGACCATCTGCCTTCTCAAAAGCTTCTATGAGCTTGTGTGCAGCTTCTTTGACAAAGTCCTTATGCATCAGAGTAGCAAAAGAGTAATGCTCTGTTGGGAACATAGCATGGACATAATTATCCAAGTCAAAAGCTCTGACTCTTCTCAATTGGTGATCAGTCACCTTTGTTAATACAGTCAGATCTGAGCTTCTGAGCTTTTGCCACTTTCTGAAACACTTGAGATATTTCTTGAGAGTGTGGTCTTTGAAGAATGGAAGCAGGTCTTCTGTTGACAATGTAGAGACCTTTGGCACACTTGTTTGAGCCTGAAAGAAAGAGTTTTGAGTTAGATTCAAAACTTGTGTAGATATCTGAGTACTAGTGTAGTTAGGTTTCTGAGTTACCTGAATGAGTACATCAAGCTCAGAGACTTGTACTACTGAGGCAGGGGGTGCCTCATATATCTTGTTGTGAGGTGGAGACTTGGGAGTCTGGTCCTCATCAACCTTTCTTTCTGTTTGAACCTGAGAATTAAAATTATCACAATACTTAGGAAATTGTCATGAAATAATTTATGCAATTAAGCTTCAATGATCTCTGAGTTTTCCACTTACTTCCTCAACAGGAGGCTCAGAATCATTTTTCTCAGAAACTTTCTCAGTTTCTGGTGTTCTTTCTGGTGACGTTGCCTTGGGGGCTTCATCAATTTCCATGGGTGCAGGGGATGTCGCAACTCTTCCCCTTACACTTCTACTTCTGAAAGAGCCTGTAAGTAGAAAGTATTGAGTAGCTAGAGAAGAATTTATATTAACCCATAATGAAGAATGTTTATCACTGATTTTTATATACCTTCACACTAGAAGGCTCAATGACATTTTCTTCGAAACCTTGACGGTTTCTGGGTCCTTTTCTGGATTTCTGCCTTTTCTTCTTCTTTCTCAGTTGGAGCCTACTAGAAACAAGCACTTTAGTATTATTCATGTGTATATAACATATATCTGAGATGTTATATCTTAAGGAACTTTCTTCTACCTGTGAGACAAGCTCCTGTTCCTTAAGTGGTGAGGCTATGGAAGCCTCCTTCTCAGATTCTGAGGCAAGCTTTCCAGCTTCCTCTAGTTCTTGTATTTCTAATTCAGCATGTAACAAAGAAATTTTATTAAATAACAAGATTAATAAACACAAAATATCACAAGTAGAGAGTTAAACCATTCAGCTACCTGAGCAGTGTCAGGCTGATTGGTCTCTGGAATTTGTGACCCTTCTATGCTTTTGTCTTGTTGTTCCATTTCAGCTTCTTTGTTTGAAGTTTCAGGTACTTCAGACCTTTCCTGAGTGACTAACTCAGTTGCCTCCCTTGTGTGATCATTCTGAGCAGGTGTCTCAGTTTGATCCCTCTCTAGGAGTTGGGGAACCTGCTCATTTGCAGGATTTTCTTAAGAATATTGCATTGCTGGTATGTCGAAATGGAGTTCATTGACCATTTCATCAACCACTTGTGGCTGTTGTGGTTGTGGTTGTCTAGAAGTAGAAGTTTGAGCATTTGAGAGCTCTTCCAGATTTTTAAGTGTGGTGTTGACATCAGCATCTACCAACACTAGGTCACCACTCATCAGGGCTTCTTGAAGTTGTTTATACGTGACTTTCCCTGATGGTGTGTTGGCACCAACAACCTTTGCTATAGGTGCTTGCTCAGTAACCTTTGAGCAAGTTGCTTTCTCAGCAACCTTGGACCTTTTGTTCTTCTTCCCCTTGGCCTTGGTTACTTTTTCAGTAACCTTCGGGGCTGGGATCTTCTCCTCCTTGTCCGATTCATCATCAAAATTTGGAACGGAGTTATCAACAATCCATGCTGCTTCTGCAGAGAGAGTTTGAAGTTTCTCACTACTTTTATCAGCATTGATAAGTTCATCTGCAAGGCACTCTGCAGCATTGATGAGTTCATCAACAGTGGCGGCAGGTATCTGAGAGTCGACATCCATAGAGGGTATGCTTTCTGATTTGCCAGCAGACTTCTTTTGTGAAGTTCTGGGCCTTTTGGTCGCAATGGAACCTTCATATACCTCACCAGTCTTTCGTTTCTTGGAACCTTTCTGAGATGCAGTAACCTTTTTCATCATGTTTGTATACTCATATTTGTAGAGTAGGTTACTATTGGCAATGTCTGCTGTCTCTCTGAGCTCAATGCCAAGGCACTCCAGTAAGTAGCAAATCTTCAGTCCATAGCTTACTGTGGCTTTTGGCTCAACAAGGCCCTTAACGATTTTAGGCTCAAAGCCTTGTATCTTCTTCACAAATTTCATGAAGGCATACTTCCCCCAATTAAAAGGGTTTTCCAGCCTTTTGTCTTGCTGATTCAACAAGAACATCATCATCCATCGTTCTTGGCTTATCTGGTCAGCACCTCCTTGTAGACCATCAAAGCATCTGTGAAGGATACATGCCAACACATCCCAATGAGACCGGATGTGCGGTCCTTATGTCAACAAGCTTAAAGTCGATGGGTGTGTGCGCTTGTCAAGATCACACATCCTTTATATAGTTGCTTCACACCTTCAAGGAGATCTTCATCCTTGGTGTCAATTTCAAAATCCTTTCCAAGATTTTGAAGTTCAAACGACTCATGAAGTCGCGTCCAATGTAATTTCTTTTCCTTGGACTTTGGTCTTGATAGACACTGTCTCAGTGCCTTCAAAGACTTTGGAGATAATCGTGGAGTTGTTGTAAAACTCCAGGACATCCACTGAAGAAACTCCACTGGGAAGAGCAGATAGAAAGCCCTTGATTTGTGCCTTTTCAAGCATATCAAGTACCAGCTTTCTATCAATCTGGTTTTCTATTCCAGCTACCAGGTATTCCTCAATCATGGCACCACCCCAAATCATCATGTGATTTGAAGTCCAATGATCAGGATTGAACTCTCTAATCAACCGATTGTTTGTTATAACCAACACTGGTGCTTGCTTTTCAATGATCTGGGATGTAGTAGTAGGGATTTCGGTAGAAGCACGTTTGGGAGCCATCTCTTTAAATAGTGAAGTTTTTGAAAAACGAGAAGAGATTAAGGTAGGAAATAAGTGATTCTTTGCAGAAAAACTAAGAGGGAATCAGTAGTTGCAGAGAGATTTGAGAGTATTTTTGCAGTTTTTGTGCAAGAGCAAATGTAGGATTAGGCGAAATTGATTTCTTTTGTCAAAATCCTATATATATAGCAGTGTAATTCCAACAGGCAAAAATACACAAATTAATTTTGTGCATTTGTATCTGTGTACACGCAGTAAGGCGTGGGTAAAATTCGGTTTGCATTAAATGCTTAGTGGGCCACGTTTGAGTTTTTACAGTCCATTATTTTCAGAGAATTAATCTCGGCCTTTAAAATGGAACGCCCATTTCATCAATGGTTGGGATTGCTTTTCCAGCAATGATCACAATCAACCCATGTAATTTTGCCCAATTAATGAATTTTGGTGATTAGCTATCTGAATCACATCTCTTCTGTGTGACTAAGGGACATTTTTGTATCTATCTCACACTCAGTATCTGTCCATGTTTTACACAAAGATATAAATTAATACAAATTTTAAGAGAGTAGTTGACTGCAGACAGTTGTACTATTCTCTTTTATGTTCCCCCTCACTGAGTGATCTAGATATCTGAGTACCTGTCTCAGAAATCTTCAAATAGCCATTTTACCCTTTAACCTTTGATATTTGAGTACCCGTCTCAGATACTTGTTTGCTAAGTGTTTCACCCTTTTGCCTTTGATATTCTGGATTCCTGTTCCAGATATCTTATCTCTCCTTTTTCCTTTCTCAATCAAACTGAGTTCCTGTCACACTTCACTTTTTTTTAGCTTCTTTTAGTATATAGAGTTATCTGGTTGTTACTAAGCAATGGTTGCTTTTCATCGTCAGATAAATCCCCTAAGTGATTGATAGAATTGTTTCCTTTTGAGGATTCTTCTTCAGAATCTTTAATCATTAGTTCTTTGAACCTATCTGAGAGTTCTTCATTCAAGGGTACTTTCTTGTTTCCTTCGTAGAAGACTACATGAATAGATTCTTCAATCTTTTGCGTTCTTTTGTTGTAGATTCTGTAGGCTTTGCTATTCAGAGAATAACCAAGAAATACTCCTTCGTCTGCTTTTGGTTGAAATGTTCTCAAGTATTCTTTTCCATTGTTAAGAACAAAACATCTGCAACCAAACACCCTTAGATGTTTGGTACTAGGGGGTCTACCAATCAAAAGTTCATAAGGAGTTTTGTCATGGTGTTTGTTAATCAAACATCTATTTTGAGTGTAGCAGGCTATGTTAACAGCTTCAACCCAATAGATTTCACTTATTTTAATGTCAGCAAGCATTGTTCTTGCTGCTTCTTTTAGGGTCCTATTCTTCCTTTCAGCAACACCATTTTGTTGTGGTGTCCTTACGGAAGATAGTTGATGTTGTATACCTTTGTAGGTACAAAACTCTTTTATGTACTGGTTCACAAACTCAAAGTGATACATTACGATTGAGATACCTTGTCATTTTTTATGACTTTAAGCTTATTCAGCAAGTTAGGTATCTCAACCCTTGCATCATAATTTTGTTTGAGAAATACAACCTAAGTGAATCTTGAGTAATCATCAACAACAAGCAGACCATACTTCTTTCCTGCATAGCTAGTTACAGAGGATTCAAAAAGATCCATATGTAACATTTGCAGTGGCCTTTAACTGGAGTGTCTAGTTTTAGACTTGAAAGATGTTTTGGATTGTTTTTCCATTTGGCAAGCTGAGCATACACCATCTTTTCTATATACCATTTTGGGTAAACCAACCACCAATTCTTTCTTGGCTAGCTTGTTCAGAGTTTTGAAGTTCAAGTGACTCATTCTTTTATGCCGTTGCCAGTTTTCTTCAGTGTGGCCAGATTGACTCACCATGAGACATTCTTCAGTTGTGGCAGATGCCCAGTCAGCAACATAAAGATTTCCTTTTCGCCTAGCAACCAAGACTGTCTGCTTTGACTCATTGTCAATTACTTTGCATAGTTTTGACTTGATCTTGACAGTGTACCCTTTGTCTACTAATTGACTCATGCTTAGGAGATTATATTTCAATCCCTTTACATGTAGTACTTCAAAGATTGTAAGAGCTCCAAACTTCAGATTGCCAAATCCTATGGTTGGATTTTCATCTCCTCCAGCAAACCTAATAATTGGTCCTTTATCGCATTTTCTGTAGTTAATCAGATTTGCTTTGTCTCCTGTCATGTGCTTCCCACATCCACTATCAAAATGCCACTTCGGGTTCTTCCTCAGAGTGTTCTGCACAAGACAGGAAACATGGAGTTAGGCTCTCATTCCAATAATGGAACCTTCTGGACTAAAGAATCTCCCTGTAGGAATCCATTTCTGAATGAACTTCCTTGGGATATTCTTTTGTCTTGTTGGAACATAAGGAGGAATTAAATGATTAGTGTCATTATCATTTAAAGCTATTTTCCTTCTTGGTGTGTTCCTTGGTCCTCCTCGTGGTGCTTTCAGATACACCAATTCTTTCGAAGTCCTTTTGAAGAACTTAGCTTTCCTTGCCAGACTTCTTCTAGCCCTAGCATTCAGAGTGGTCGTAACCTGTTCTTTCTTCCACTTCTGATGATTGCTATGCGCAATCCTGGCTTTCATCCATCGTTCTTGCTCTTGTTTATACTCATGAGCGAGTTGTTTCCCGATGGCTTTATAGCCAATGCCATTTCGAGCACCTGGCGCTGTCTGAGTTCTTTTCTCAGCAGCTTTGCTAGTCTCTGGAATGTCTTTCTTTCCAGAAAACATGATATTGGAAAGTTTGCCTGCTCCTGCAATTTTTCCTTTCTGAGAAACATAGCACTGTGGGTGATTATACTTTTCAGTGTTATGTTTCTTTACAGAAACGTTCCCAACAGTTTTCTTTTGGACTTGTTTTTCCCACAAAGGTTTGGTCGCAACTGCCTTTCCTCTGTCAACAACCTTAGCTTTCTGACCAATGCTATATGTTATTTGGGAACCATCTTGCTGAGTACTAACAAATGTTATTCTTTCGTCACTCTTATTCAGAGTGGTAGAACTATTTGTTTGTGTGTCCAGCCCAAGTCCTCCCTTTTCTGAAGGATCTCTTAAGTAAGAGTGTACTTCAGTAAGAGTGTCACAAGCTTTGGCATAGGATTGAAAAGTTAGTTCTTTCTTCTGGAGTTCCTCATTTTCAGAAAGAAGATCTTTATTTTCCTTTTGGAGTATATCCATTGCCTTTCTGTGTAACTTCTCTGTTTCAGATATCTGTGCTTTGAGAAATGCATTTTCAGCATCCTTTTTCTCAGATATCTTGAGTAATTGTGAATTTTCCTTCTCAAGAGAATTCTTTTCTTCTCCAAGAATGTCGGCTCTAGCTCGGATCATTTGAAATTCTCTTTTGTAGAGATCAAGTTCTCTTCTGAAATATTCTGAATCTCTGATTTCTTCCTCATCACTCTCATAAGTTATGAATTGAGAAATGTTGGTTACCTCGTCAGCCATTAGGCAAGGCTCAATGTTGGAGCAATCTGGATAGATCTCTTTAGCAACCCCGCATATTTCCCTTTTCTTTTGACCAAAGTCAACTAATTCATGAGTGATGCCACATAATTCTGGAGAAAGTAGTTTGGTATCATCTGAGTCTTCTTCCTCAGATTCTGACTCAATATCAAGAGCATCCAGTTGGATTTGAATCTTTTTCCTTTCTTCAGTGAGCATAGCTCTCTGACCTCTCTTGAAGTTTCTTCTATCTTTCTTGTCACCTGTCTTTAGCTTATTGAAAACAGGGCAATCTCTTTTAAAATGACCAGGTTTCTGACAATAGAAACAGATATCGTTTCCGATTTTTGCTTCCTCAGTACTAGATGCTTACTGAGCCGGCTTGTTCAGTGAGCATGACAGCTGCATATTTTTATACTGGTGATAGTTTGAGCCTAGATGCTATTTCAGCTTCTCTTTGACTTTTCTTCTCTCAATCTCCCGACTGACATATTTTCTCATTTGCTTTACTGCAAGAGCATCTTCCTCAGTCATTTCCTTGGTATCCTTCTTTTCAGAAGTACCTTGTGTCACTAAACCAACATTGTGAACTTTCTCAGCAATTGTTTGTTCTCTCTGAGTAGTTTCATAGTTGACAGTAGCTAAGTGGGAAAAGAGTTCTACTGGAGTGATATTTGGCATTCCTTGGTTGAAATAAAAATACTGAGTGTGTTCCCAGTTTTGATTCAAGCTTCTCACGATAATATTAACCTTTTCAGAGTTAGAGTATCTCTCACTTTCACCAAGTGCAGCCATTTCACTCATCTATGTTGTGAACCGGAAATGTAGTTCTTCAAGAGTCTCTGTGGGACCTTGTTTAAAGTTTTGGAATTTGAGCTTCAAAACTTCGAACTTATTTTCCTTTGTTTTCTCCGTGCCGGCACAGATTTCCTCAATCAGTTGCCAGGTAACTTTCACCATTTTTGCACCCCACAATTTACACTGTATGTGCTCTTGAGTGGAACGTATGATGATATTGCGAGCCTGACCATCCAGTCGATTTCTCTTGGCATCTTCCGATGTCCAGAGCTCTCTGAGCTTTGGCTCGTAAACAACTTGACCAGTAGGTCTTCCACTAGTTGAAGCACCTGTTTGTGAGGAACCACCACTTGGTTCTTCATCAGTGGGAACTCTGTCTCTACCATTAGAAACTTCCATGACCTGCTTGAGTTGTTGAATGACTATGGGGCCATTCTTTATTACTTCGATCATTTCATCACTGATGGCTTCTAGGTGGAGCATCATGTTGTTCTTCCATTTCTCATAATTCTCTGGCTTGAGAATTGGAGCGTCACTTAAATACATCCTGCAGCAAACGCACTAAACAGACAAATCAAGTGTAGGTGAAAAGCAGTTAGTGGGCACTTATCTGGGATCTAGGTTCAGTGCAGAAGGCTTGGGAACCTCCTGCTCTGATACCACTTGTTGGTCCAGATAACGGTAAAGGGAAAAGACTAGGGGGGGGGGGGTGAATAGTCTTTTACAACTTTTGTCAATAAACACAATTTCTCAGATATCTGTGAAGATATTTGATACTTAATTTCAGAGAACGGAAGACTTTCCAGTGATAAGTGCACGTGCTCAGCAAGATATGTGTAAATACTCAGCAAGGTAAATAAAGCAAGTAATAAATTGCAGAAAGTAAATAACACTGATCTTTATAGTGGTATCTGAAGGTGGCGTAATCCTTCAACTAATCTACTTCGGCCTTTCTCAGACCTAGAATCCACTAAGACAGATAATTGACTTCACCTTACAAATATCTTCTCTCGATTCCTAAATACACTAGGTTCCCAAGTGTTCCCCTTGAGTTATTCACCGGCTTTCTCAGCCAAGTACTTCCTATACTCAGAAACCTTTGAGCTATTCCTTAGTTTCCCAAACTAAGTACTTGCTATGCTCAGTAATTTTAAAGTTATTCCTTAGTTTCCCAAACTAAGTACTTCCTGTACTCCGCGCCGCTTACGGTGTTGGTTAAGGTAGATTGTTAGGTTTGGTTGATTAATAACTTCTACAGTTATGTAATACTATCTTCTTGAACAAGAGTCACTTAACACACTTCTCAATGTGCGGTGATATGTTCTTTACTGACCCAAGTCTATGATAAATGTTCTAGAGAATGAATCTCAGATACTTGATCTTTTGATTCAACTCCTTCGCAGATAGCAATGCTTGTTAAGGATCAGGACACTTAGAACTTTCGTGCTACTTAGAATTCAAGAGCTTAGTCGCAACTGTAAGCTGAAGAATAGGTAGGTTGAAGACTTGTATGCTTGAGAGAAAGATACCACTAGTTGTATTATCAGAGAGGCTTGGTATTTTCAGTGAGTTCAGTGTGTAAGTTCTGTGTATCTTTCAAGAATTCTAAGTGATGATATTTATAGTTGAAAATCATGCCGTTTGAATAGTATCAGTTAGGCTTAATGAAATTCAAACTATTGATATCTGAAAATAGTACTGCAGAAGACGTTGTCTCTTTTCAGAGATTTCCTCTTTTGTTCAGATGTCTCTGTCTGCGCATTTATTGCATTGTACTATTTTTGTCCTGTAGTGCCAACGGAACTATGCACGCTTTCTGAAGCATTGCATGTCCCTTTCCAGAGACCTTCTCATCTCCAGATACTTGTTGAAACATTGTTTCCCAGAAACATAGTTTTATCCAGGGTATCTGAGTGTAGATATCTGTGGGCACTTTTCCTCATTCAGAAACCTTGCGTTCTCAGATATCTTTTGCAAAACTTGTTTATTGAGAAACACTTGTTTATCAAAGATATCTGGACATAGGTATCTGGTAACCTTTGTCTTCAGCAATCTTGTTCAGTCTTCAAAACTTCAAAAAGATTGTTGAACTCTCCTGTTGGATGCCTTCTACTTGGTCTTCTTTAAAGATATAAAAATTACATTCACAGACCTAACATCCTATACAAGATTTGCTAGACTATCATACTTAGTGATTTTCCTCTTTTACAGTGTTAAAGTGAACTAAGAGTACTAACCACCTTTCTAAGCTAAGATAAGTCATTAGGTTGCTGATCAAAATCTAAACAGATATTACTAAAAAGGTACTTGATCATCGAGGGACCCTTAGTGGCGAAAGTACCAGAGAACTGCGCCTCAACCAGCTGAGAGTCCGTGTATGCTTTAAGCCTGCGGACTTGCAAGGACTTAGCTATCTGCAACCCTACCAACAGTGCTTCATACTCAGCCTCATTGTTTGTCACCTTAAAATCCAGTGAGATGGCGTAATCGAGTTGTGCGCCATCGGGGTTTTTGAGATAAATCCCAATGCCTTCCATCTGTCCAGTGGATGATCCGTCCACCTCCAATGTCCAAACATTGGTTGGTTCTTCATAAGGCTGTTCGACTTCCGACACTTTCTTTGGTTCTTACTTGGTCTCCTTTTCGGAACTTGGGGTGACTGGTCCGTGAGGGACACTATCAAGGAGAAAAATGTGATTTACCCGAGATTCTTTCCAAGTCGGTATCCGAGAATGATTGATGAATTGAGAATCCTCAAAGTTCTCCAAACCTGTTCTTGAGGGAGCTGTCTTGCCTTTCATGGTCTTGACTATCAAGCACTCGAATGTCTGCTTGTCCGAGGTCTTTTCAGAATCCGTTTCAGGATAATCTGCCAGAAAGTCCGCAATGACCTGAGCTTTCTTGGCTGTCGGAGCTTGATAGTTAATATCATATTCACTCAGTTCAATCGCCCACTGTGAGAGTCGTCCGGACTGATCCGGCTTCCCAAGGACCTCATTGATGTTCTTTGGCTGTGGAAGGTCTAGGATGGCCTTGATTTTCTCTGGGTTGGCACTTATTCCCCTTTCCGTGACCATGTAGCCCAGGAACTTTCCGCCTTTGACTCCAAAAGTGCACTTTTCCGGGTTGAGTTTCATCCCGTACTTCCGAAGGATTGCAAAGCATATGTTCAAATGTTCTATGTGCTGCTCCTCAGTTTTTCTCTTCACTAGCATATCATCAACATACACTTCCATTGTTTTACCAATTTCTTCTTTAAACATTTGATTTACCAGACGTTGGTAAGTGGCTGACATTCTTCAAATCAAGGGCATCACTTTGAAGCAATACACCCCTCCTACAGCGAAGAAGGCCGTTTTCTTAATATCCTCTTTGGCCATCCGAATCTGATAAAAGCCTTGATATGCATCCATAAAGCTTAGTAATGCACATCCGTACGTGGAATCCACTACTTGGTCTATCCATGGCAACGGGTATGGATCTTTCGGACAAAACTTATTTAGCCTTGTGAAATCATTGCACATCCGCCATTTGCCCGGTGACTTCTCAACTAGGACAGCGTTGCAAACCCAATCAGAGTAACGGACTTCCTCAATGTGTCTTGCTTTCATGAGCCTGTCCACTTCCGCAGCAATGATGGCATCCTCAATCGGACCAAAGTCTCTTCTCTTTTTATGGATGTACTTGATTGAGGGGTCCATGTTCAGACGGTGAACAGCAACCCTCGGATCTATCCCTTTCAGATCATCCGAGCTCCAAGCAAAGACTTCTTTGTTAGTTCAGAGACAGGCTACCAACTTCATCTCAACTTCCGCGTTCATCTCAGTACCAATTCTAGTCTTTTTCTCTGGGCTCCCAATGACCAACTCAACCTCCTTGAGAGTCTCGTGAGGCTCGATCCGTGCTGCCTTTGGAAACTTCTTTTTCTGGCTCCCTATCACAATGATGGGATTCTCTTTCTTGGGAGGTAAAACAAGCTGCGGATTTGATGTCATTGAGACGGTCAGAGTTGGGGTAGATGCCCTCCTGGTTGACATAATATAGCATTCCCATGCTTCTCGGACATTTCCTATTTCTTCCCCTACTCCGTAGGGAGTTGGAAACTTCATCCAGTTATGCAAGGTGGAGGATATTGCATGGAACTGATTGAGCCCTGGCCGTCCAAATATGGCATTATAATCGAAAGTCCGATTAATTACCACAAAACGGACTAGATTGGTTACCCTTGCTGGGTGAGTACCTAAAGACACATGCAACATTATGCTGCCCAGTGGTCGGACAACACCTCCGCCAAATCCTGATATGGAGCTATTAACTCTTTCATATCGGATTCCTCCCAAATTCATTTGATCAACGGTACTCTTGGAAATAATATTGGAGGAACTTCTTGTGTCAACTAGGATTTTGTTCACCCTGTTGGTGGCAATAGTCAGATAAACCACAAGCGGAACATCAGGGTCATCTACATCCTCACATCCTGACGTAGGAGGAGGAATCTCACTATCATCAAAGGAGATGATGTTCGTTCCTTGGAGTGCAGGTGCAGCGTAAGCACTAAGCCCTGTCATTGTTCCTCATATTTTGAGCAGTCCTTTCCCTTGCATTCTGACTATCACCTCCTGCCGGACCTCCAACAATCGTGTTGATTACTCCACTATACGGTCGATTCTCCATTTCTATATCATCCCCATACTCGTATTGACTACGATGAGATGGGTGACCTGTGGGTGAAGGTGGCATTGATAACGGACGAGGTTGTGGTTCCGTTGTCCTATATTCTCTTCTTTGTTCCGTCTTATTATGCCTGGAAGGTTCATCCATCTGGATGCTTTCCTTCAACTTTCCTTCTCTGACCAAATGCTCAACTTCTGTATTCAAGTGGATGCAATAATCCGTTTCATGACCATAACTCTTGTGAAACTTGCAATACCCTTTGGCTTTGCTATTCTTCTTGTTCTTGTTAGATGGCTTTGGCCACTGGACATCCAACTTTTTCTCAATAATGGTGGCCAAGATGTCGGATCTTGGCCTATTGAGACGGGTGTAGTCCGCATATCTTCTTGACGGACTTCTTTCCCTGTGGAATCCTTTGTCTTTATATTCTTTCTTTGGATCGAATTTTTGATGTTCCTGCTTGACAGGCTATTTTCCTTTCTTGGATTTGGCTCTCACTGGCACGGTCCGTCGATAATCTTCCCTATACATCACATCCTCACAAATCTCTTCCAGATGCCTCCCATTCCTCACTACTTGGCTAGAGAGCCTCCTCCGGAGTTCACCATTGTAAGTATTAGAATACAGGTGACGGACCCGATCCTTAATATTGTGTGGTTCAACTCGGGGCAATTTTGCATTAAAGCGATCTAGAAAAGTACTAAGATCCTCATTCTCTCTTTTCACTATATCAGCCAAGTGTTCTACAGTACGTTTCTTACTTTTTGATTTTTCAAACCTTAATAGAAACCTAGAGGAGATATCCGCATAGGACTTGATAGATTTGTTGGGCAATGCATTATACCAATCCATAGCTATTCCGAAAAGAGTAGACGAGAAAGTAATAGCTTTGGTATCATCAGTCATACCTTTGGAATCCATCTTGTCACAGGTATCTTGTCGGTGACCTCATGACAAGAATCACCATAGTAATATTCCAGGTTTGGAATCACCAGGTCCAGGATTTTGTTCAATTCCTTCTCCTTCATGATTTCATCACACAAAGGATTAGGGGCGCTTGTATGGACTTGCTCGTGATCCTTCACCAAGCGTCCGAGACTAAGAATCTGGGCTTCCAATGCTTTCTGTTGAGCATAGATTTCTTCCGCGTTCATCATTTCTCCAGTCCGAGGATGTATGGCTGCATCCGGAGGGAGCTCATCCACATTGACCACGGAAATTGTTTCCGCTACCTGATCTCTGGCTCTCGGAGGTACTTGTGGCGGAGCTCTGGGCTGCTTGTTCCCATCTTCTTGTCGAGCTCTTTGCGGACTTGGCTCACGTTGAATCTATGAAGCGGAAGCTCTCCTGTCAAGCAAGTTCTGTAGGTCCTCCTGTGGCTGATTTCCCAACCTCTGATGAATCGGACGTTGATCATTCCTTGAAAGAGCGGGGTCAGCTTGAGCTTGAGCTGTTGCTTGTGGAGATGCTTGTTGTGGTGGTACATTGCTGGAACCAAGACAACCTTGGATGACTGTAAAAAGCCTTCCGAACTGAGTTTCGCTCAAACCAAAATCACTCGTACGGACTTCACGTCCGTCTGGCATAGTAAAATGCTGACATGGGGGAGGCCCTTGGTTTCCTGACGGAGGAACTTGGACCTCTCCTCTCTCAGGGATCTCTGGCACAGGGTTGTCAGGGACATTGCGAATCCTTCTGGTCGGAACTTCTCTTCCTTCATCCGAGGATGGGCTTGCTATATGACCATCGCTCGGATAACCATCTCTTCTTGCTGGACCCCTAGCAGTCGGCCGTCCTCTGGTGGGTGGACGTCCGCGTGGGCGAGGAGATGGTGGAGTTCCGACCCCTGTAGCACTTGATCGCGCTGTCCTCCTTGTTCTTGCCATCGACTCAACCTTGGAATACGGAACCTTTTGTAAGTTTCCCGCAGACGGCACCAAATGCTGAGGGGTTTAGCCTCAAGCACTAACTAAACTACTACAAATAACCTATTCTAATATCCGCCTCCTACTTGAAGTCCGAGCTGGGCTCTCTGTCCGGACCAGGGTACCTGAAAGGACTGGGGGGTTAGAGGTTACCGGATTGCTAGTTAATCCTAAAGAGACTTTACTCAAGAGAGAGTTAGAAATCTCTCAATGTAATAGTTATGAGGAAGGTTATGATATTCAATATGGCTTACCTCAAAGTTTGGACCTTGAGTTATATTTATAGAGACCATAGCTTATGAAGTGACTCATAAGATGGTGCCAAGTGTATGATTCAGATTTGGACACCAATGCTACCTTTGGCCCATAGCCCAATAGTGAAGAGTAGTCCAATACCGATTAGTGGGCCTGGGAGGGTAGTTTAGACCTTTTCCCTCCGAGAGTACTATTCCGCCTGTTGGGTCCGTGTAAGTCCTTCGGACAGATCTGTCTGCTTGGTTGATCTGCCCTTGGGTAACTCTGGATGTCCGAGCCAAGAGTCTCACGGAAGTATCTTAGTGGTTCCAACATATACGTTTGGTCTTAATGTAAAGGTGGCGTCCGACAGGCTATCTCGTCCGGTCCGTTGGGCATCTTTGTATTGACGTAGCTAGGTTTAGAAGTCCTTTTCCCAGCTAGCTCGGACAAGCTGTGAGGGTGTAGTGACTTTAGCGTACTGGTTGATTCACGTAGGACGGACCATGTGAGGTCAGACCAGTACTGAATTGGCCATTAAGCCGTGATGCGCTCTAGGACACGCTCTATGGCGCCATTAACGGATTGGACATATATCCGTATCAACAGATATGTAAACGTGTATATATCCGTATCAACAGATATGTTTGAAATACTTTGCTTGATCCAGTAGAATTGTCATTGAGGCTCACCTTTACCCACCCCTTTCAGATGTTCAGTAAGTGATACTGGACGGAGGTACTTCGGAGTTGTGGCAGGTTGACTTGTGTGGGTTTTTAGTGAAGATTGGTTGCATTGGTTGCGTACTTTGAGATTTTAGTGTAGTGAATAACTTGTACTACTGGAATTATTGTTATGTATTGGAGAATTGTAATTTTTATAATTACTTTGTTTGGGATTTTAGATGCTCTGTTGTATCACTCTGAGATATTTTATATATTTGAGGATTAAAGGAATACTTCGTCTTGGCGTGAGCCCATCTCATGATAGACGGTCGGTCGCGCCAAAGTGAATTGGTTTCGGGGCGTGACACTTATAGTGGTTCGAACTGAACAAAATCAATCCTGAAGCCCGAAAACTTTTGTATCATAAATTTCCACAAGATTATTGTTGGAATGAAAGAGAGAAGATGTGGTCTCGCAGAAAGACAAAAGCACAAAGTGTTGGGCGTATACATGATGTCAACATTATTAATGAGAACCAGTACTACATGAGACTCATGTTGAATCATGTAATTAAGAGGTTTGACTTGCTGTGAGGATATCAGAACGGTCAATGGTATTATTTATGATTCATACAAGTCCGCATGTGGTTCCTTAGGTCTCTCATTTGATGATAAGGGGTATGATAGTGGCATAATTAACGCAAGTTACTAGGCTTCTTCCCCTGTCATCTATTCACAATGTTGCTTCTATCTCACATCATGTCAATTCCTAAAGACGTTTGGTTAAAGGCATGAGAATTCTTATCAGATGACCTATTGAATACCCAACACAAGAGAAAAAACAATCCAGGTACTAAAACTATGGTTCAATATTATTTTATTAGACATACTTATACATATGCTTTATTACATTCATATTTTGTATTACAATATACATGTCTAAAACTTGCAGATGGTCAGATTAAAGATTTGTCTTTATTGGAGATTGAGAATCATTTAAGATCAACTACAACTGTCTGAAAATTTGAAGGTATGCCTATACCTTCAAATGACATCATAAATAGTGCTACAAACCAGTTCATAGTGGATGAGACGTCTAACGATAAAGATGTTGAGAGCGAAGAGTTCAATTCGTTGTATCCACGATTGACTGAGGAGCAGCGTACAATCTACGAGAAGATAATCTCTTCTGTCAATTTTGGGGTAAATGTTGAGTGTTGTTCTTATGTGGATATGGAAGGACTTGGAAGATTTTTATATGGGGAACTTTACGCTCGGGATTGAGATCCAAAGGAGATATAGTTCTCCCAGTTGCATTGAGTGGTATTGCATCACTATTGCTTCCATGGGGTAGCACAGCTCATTCGAGATTCGACATACCACTTATCCTAATAAGGACTCAAGATGTTCAAAGATCAGTGCAAATTCTGATGTTACAGAGTTATTAAGGCTTACGAAGCTTATTATATGGAACAAGACTCCTATGACGAATAAATTTTGCTTCGAGGTAGTTGATCAGAGCTTGAGAGATGCTATGCATCACCCTCATGACCCTTTTGGTGGCCTTGTGGTTGTTTTTTGTGGAGACTTCAGTCATATTCTTCTTGTGGTTTTTGGCGAAACAAGACACGATATAGTTAATGCAGCCATATGCTCATCCAAAATATGAGCAACATGTGAAGTCCTCAAATTAACTAAAAACCTGAGGTTGCAAGTAATTTTTTTGTTTCAATACTTTTGTTTTGTTAAACTATAGAGTTGATTAACATTAAATTTTACATCACATGCAGTCTGGAAATCCACCTGCTGAGATAAACAAGACCAAGCAGTTCGCGGAGTGGATTTTACAAGCCCTTGGCCATCATTGTTAGAGCACTTGGCCAATCATTACGTGCCCATCATTGTTAGAGCATTTGGCCAATCCCTCACTAGATCCAAATTACATCATTAATCGAGCCATTCTTGCATCCACAAATGACATTGTTAATGAGATTAATGAGTACGTTATTTCCAAAATTCATGGTGAGTACGTTGAATATTTAAGCGTTGATAGCTTGAGTAGAGTAGATGATGTATCTCAAAAGTGTTCACGGTTGAGTTTCTGAATAATATCAATTGTTTTGGAGTCCCTAATCACATGATTGTTCTTAAGGTTGGTTGCATGATCATGTTGTTGCGTAACATTGATCAAGCTTCCGAACTTTGCAATATAACAAGGCTTTTAGTAACAAATCTTGGAAAGCATGTTATTCAGGCAAATATGTTATATGGAATGAATGCAGGGAAAATGTATTAATACCTAGAATGATGATGAGTCCATCAGACGACACAAATTTTCCTATTCCATATTCCCGTACCGACCCATTACAAAATTAGTGGGGTGGAATCCGATGGTTTTAACGGTGTTTATTACACGTACCCACACCCAACCCACAATTTTAATACATGTACCCATACCAAACCCGAAATTTTAAAGTCAGGAAGACCTAGAAACCAAACCCAACCCGAATTTTTGAAAAACAATTAAAACAGGAAAACAGTTTCACGCACCTGGGCAAAAATGTTTCATTTCACGAAAATAATTTTCCACATGGTTTCGCGAATTTCTTTTTCCCCGGGTGGAAAAAAAATTATCTCACGAAAATAATTTCCCACATGTTTTCGCGATGAATTTTTTTTTGTTCAGACGGGGTGGGGGGTTGGGGTAGGGTACCCCACCTAGGGGTGAGCGCGGGCGGGTATTTACAAAAAATCAAACCAACCCGCCTATGGTGGGTGATTATTTGTCCGACCTGCGGCGGGTAGAATAATTTTCCAACCCACGGCGTTTGGGTGATAACAATGGCGGGTAGATTGGCGGGTGAATTACTATATTGTATTAACAAAATATTTTGAAAGCAAGTAAAATGATGAAGTACCACTTTCACATAGGTAGCTTCTTAGTTTATACTATATGAAATAACCGTAGTTTATTGATATTAATCTATTAGGGCAATTTACATCTAGCCATCTTTTTAGATGCCCTATAATCGATTAGGTCCCAAACGTTTCAAATATTATGGAGAATGACAAACTTAGAACTGAATTAAAACATTATTTACACCGAAGTACAAAAGTCAAAGTTGGTGATGATGTCATAGGAGAGAGAGTGGAAATGCATTTTATTTTCCCTTTTCTTTGAAATTCCATATATCATTTTATTACAATTAACCTCCTAAAACTTTCAAGTTATAATAAAGAAGCCTCTTAATGTTTTAAATTTTCATATTTTCATATTTGTTCTTCTTCAAATCATTAAAAAAAAATGAAAAATGGAGCTTCCTTTTTCAGTTTTTTTAAAAAAAAAAATTTATGAAGAAGAAGATGGATAAAACTATAAAAAGTTAAAACTTTGGGGTTTATTTGAAAGTTTTAGGAATTATACTGAAGTATTAATTATGTCTATATTGTAAAACGCAAAATATTTGAGACAAATGTGTAATAAGATGAAACTTGTATTTTTAAAAGAAATGCTTAAATAGAGGGGCAAATTAAACTTTTTGCCAAAAGTCAAACTTTATGTTCAAATTGGACTTCATTGTAAATTTTGAATCGTTAGGGACCTAATCGTTCACAGGGCATCTAAAAAGGTGGCTGGGTGTAAAATTCCCTAATCTATTATATATTTCTATCAATTTATTTAAGTGACAAGTAGTTTATTTTACATATATACACGTTTTGTTATGTAAACAATCTCATGTGGTTGGTCAGGTTACAACCAACCCGACCACCCACCAATTGATTTGAGTTAACTCATAATAATTTTTAAAAATTAATCGTGGGTGAAATCTGAGGCGATTTGTGACGGCCATTGGTCAGCTTATTATTTGCCTGCTAACCCCACCCTACTTGGGCAAAAAAAAAAAAAAAATCTCACGAAAATAATTTCCCAGATGTTTTCCCGAATTTTTTTGGTCGGGTAGGGGGTCCACCTACCCTACCCCAGACGAAGAATTTTTATCTCACGAAAACAGTTCTCCACGTGTTTTTGCGAAAACTTTTTTTGGTTGGGTGACCTCACCCTACCGTGCTGAATTTTTTTTATTTCACTAAATCAATTTTCCACAAAAATTTTTATGCTCGACGGGGGTTGGTACCCACCCTACCCCTAACGAAAATTTGTGCCAGGTCGAATTCTGGGTAGATCGTGGGTCAAATTTGGGTACGGGTCGAATTTGAGTCGAAGTCTGTACGGGTTAGATCCGAATTGGATCTTAGAGCGGGTTCGGTATTGGGTAAAGTCGAGTTTTGAATGAGTGCGGGTGAAGAATCCAACTCGTACCCAGACATAAATAATTTATCGGGTTTTAACAGGTTCGGGTTGCATACTAACCAATTACAGCCCTATGAAATCAAATGCCGTATACCGTTGAAGGGTTTAGTGATTAACTCAAAATTATTTTGTATCTTAAACGCTACCTGTGCGTGAAAGGTCTAGTCCTTCCAAGTTCCACCGTTGTTTAGGAGAGGAACTGCAAGCATCATCAATTTCATCATCATCGTCATTGATCATCAGTCTCCGAAATGCAAAGGCAACTACTCTCTCACTCAAACCCCAAGTTTGTCTCTCCAAAAAACCACCATTTCCCTACCAATTTCTTTAATTCGCCGCTTCCTCGGCAACTTCACCTTCATACCTCTATCAAAATGACCTCCATTTCGGTGAATTCGTCTCTCTCTCAGGCCAATCATTTTGACTTCGACGCCTTTGCTCTTGTTGCCAATCGGATTGCAGACGCCGCCGGTGACGTCATCCGGAACTACTTCCGTACCAAATTCGACATTCTCGATAAGGACGATTTGAGTTAGTGCTACTTCTGCCTCTTTTTTATTCTTTCAATTTTTCCAATTTTATTTTTATTATTATTATTATTATTATTATTATTATTATTATTATTTCTTACTAAAATTATGAATTTATGATGATGATGATGATGCGATTAGGTCCCGTCACTATTGCTGATCGTCAGGCCGAGGAGGCCATGGTCAACATCATTCAAGCCTCTTTTCCTGAGCATGCAATGTCAGTATGTTTCACCTTCATTCAAATAAGGGCCCCTTAATAATTAGTACTTCTTCCGTAAAATCAGATGTTTTTGACTTTTGCGGTAACTGCCAACTTTATTTAATTAAACTTAAACCACAAATGTAAATTTTTTAATAAAATTATATTATGAAACTTCACTCCCTAAAGTTTCATAATATAATTTAATTGAACGTTTTACATTTTTCGTTAAAAATTGATTCGTAGTCAAATTTGGAAATAGTTGACGGAGGAAGTAGTTGTTAAAAAAAATGCTATTTAGGTCTAAATTTTCATTATATTATATAGTTCAATTGAAGATTTTACCATTACGGTTTGAAATTTATTCGTAGCCCAAGTGTTGACCGCTAATTAGTCCAAACTGAACAACTGACATGGGACGGTGGGAGTATTCATTTTCCTAATATGCATATTTTTGAAGTTTCTTTGTACCATTATAAGTTAGGTTAATTCGTAGTGAAAGACCGACACGGAAAATTACGAATGGGACAATGGAGTACTGGGTTTTGGTTCTTTATAGACAAGTGTGCTTGTATACTTGACATATATTACTTGTGATTGACTGATATTACTTGTGCTTGCTCCTTCACACAATTGATAATAATTAGTTGTGTCCTTCAGAAACTTAATTGCTCTCAGTGATCTAGTTTTGACGAAATGATATCAGTCGATGCTTTGTTGTGAGATTTTCTGGCTTACTATTTCATCCAGAGCTTCTTTTAAAACACGGCTGCATATTAACTTCCTCTTCTTCGAAAGAAAGAAATCTTACTATCGTAGTGTATAGGTTTTGTTTGGGTGATAAATACCATATCATTACATTAGGGTCCTATTGCATATATCTGCAAATAATAGCTATCTAAATGAGTCTTTCTCCTTATTATCAGAGGATGAGGAATTGGATCAGTTCACCCCTTACCTCCTCTTTCTTCTGCCTATGATGGATTAGCGGAAGGTCTATTCTTCATTCTTTAGATTTTGGGGGATAGGTGTAGAATCAGGGCGGAGCCAGGATTATAAATCACCTAGTGCACGAGTCGACTTGTATGTTATTTAAAAAATGGAAAAGAGAGGATATTATCATACCATAACACACATGTGAACAATTTATATATAAAATTTAAAATTTAAGTTCAAAATCAGGTAGTGCAAAAGAATAAAATTGAACAATATAAGTAGCATAAAAAATTATTTTCTTAATTGGGTAGGGCAAGTGCCCTAGGATGTTAATGAACACCTCCGCCCCTGTGTAGAATGCTCAACGATTCTTCAGGGAAATTATGGCAGATATATGCTATTCTTGCTAGACGCTATCTAGATCGGTCCTTAGGAATCCATACATCAACTCTATTTGGAAATTCATAAATGAATCTTCAAAATCCTTACACTGGTGGAATATAGTGTTAAAACTTTCAAGGAAAGCAACAATGAGGTTATATATGAGTATGCGCCAAATATTTTCCATGTTTCTAGATATAAACCTGTATGCTATTTTTCGATGATGATTAATATTCAATTTTCCATCATGAGAGGTGGAACCTCGTTAAATAATTATTGCATATTAATAAGTTTACTTTTTTTTTTCTGGTCTCAAGTCATTGACATTTTGACATGTTAAATTTATCTCTTGATAGATTAATAACCTCTAAGTTAATAAATTCACGGTCCCAACAGTTGCTATAATTTATAGAGGTTTTACTGTACTTCTATAATCATCACTACTATATTACCTGTAACTTCTATTGTAAAATTACAAGTATTTCGATTCAGTTTCGGAGAGGAAAATGGATGGATGTGCAAAGAGGAAATTGCTGATTTTGTTTGGGTTTTGGATCCAATTGATGGGACAAAAAGTTTTATAACTGGTACTTATATTTGTATATGTATATATTCTCACTCATTGATCATCCATGAAGTTTTTATGTAACCGACCAAGTATATTAAACTTCTTACAGGCAAACCTGTGTTTGGGACACTAATTGCTCTCCTCCACAAAGGAATACCAGTAAGAATATCATCCACTTACAGCGTTGTGGAAGTTTATGCTTGCTGTCACTGACACTAAAGTTGTATTGTTTTCTTGTTGTCTAGTCAATACATTATTTTTATTCTGCTTCTTTATCTTTGTTTTTTTTTAAATTTTAATTTCCCTTTTGGTCTGACCAGATTCTTGGCATCATTGATCAACCTATCCTCAGAGAAAGATGGATTGGGATAAATGGGAGGACGACCTGTCTGAACGGACATGAGGTTTCCACACGCAACTGTGCACATATCTCGAAAGCCTACTTGTATGTTCATACATCAAACAAAATAATTTATTCTAATTGAAAACGATAGATGCAGTTGTGGTGCACATCATGTTTTGTCAAAGTTTAGGATACCTCGCGCTATCTATCTTCACCATTATTATCTTATGATTGCTTATAATTCAGGTACACTACTAGCCCCCATTTATTTAGTAAGGATGCTGAAGTGGCCTTTTCTCGAGTAAGAAATAAGGTATGTCAACATGGTGTGCCAGTTTGCAAACCTAAACTTTTTCATTCGGTTTGCAAACTTTCTCATTCTTAATATGTTTTACCGCTCTTGTAAAACAGTAAGGGTTATTGGACTATAAATTATCAGTGAATGTTCATTACAGTATGAGGTCTTGTTAAATGGTGTCATCTCTTCTTTGTTTATTGTTTCACCAAAGATTACATGTTTGTTTTGAGTTTCTGTTGTCTAAGCAGTAGTTCTCTAGAACAAGGAGATCTTGCAAAAAAGATAGAAAATCTTGATTATCCCAATAATTCCAATTATAATTTTATGTAGGGATAATTACAAAATAGTGTTAGTTTCAAAAACTTCTTACACGTTAGTTATACGTAAAAAAACTTCTTACAAATTAGTGAATAACTTTCTACAAATTAGTGATTAGTTAATTTTAGTAACTTTGAAATAAAACATTATCATTCTTGATGTAATCATTCCCTCAATTACATGTCTAATCCAATCATCTATTTTGGAAACCAATATACTTTCAAATACAAAATAATCTATCTGAGTTTCAAATTTAAATGTCATTTTGAATCATATTATACAAGCACCATCAAATCATATGAATAAACAAGCATCTCATGCACCATTATAAAAGCATAAAAAAGGAGCATTTCTTCAAGCATATGAATAAATAAACAAACATCTCATGCACCATTATACAAGCATCCAAAGCACCATCAACTATGACACTTTTTCAAGACAAGGAGCATCATCAAATCGTATGAATAAAACAAGCATCTCATGCACCCTTATACAAGCATCCACAAAATTGGAATAGAGATGCTTGGCCAAATAGAGATCCTTCAATAATTAGAGCAATTCTACGAGTTAATTAGTCAATTAGTCTGATGCTTGGCCAAATAGAGATCCTTCAATAATTAGAGCGATTCTAGGAGTCAATTAGTCAATTAGTTTGATGCTTGTAATGGTATTTTGGGACCAATACTATAATTAGTTGAGGGCATATTCGGAAGCTCATACAAATATACTCTAAGCTGTCCAAAGAAAGTATACAACAATAATAGGTAGTAAAGATTTGGGGATGGCACTACTTTGTAATTTACCCTTTGATGTATCTATGCTTTAAATATCTTTTACCTGTGTTGTAAAAGTAGTTTGTAGTTTGAAAATTTGTGGCTTTTTTCGAGTTTCGACCATCCAAAGATAAGAAATGTGGTTGACTTTTCGGAAGAAATATTAACTGTACTACAGATGTATCAAATTTCTGTTTGTGTTTTCTCGTCTGTTGCTTCTTACACAATATAGGAAAGCATGCTGGTGGACCTTTGAATTTTACTGGAAATTGTAGACATCTTATAGAGTTTAGATTTTGACTGCCAATTTTGATCTAAATAGATTATGTAGCTGTACCAGTAACATAGTATACTGTTTGAGTAGTGCTTTACTAAGACGATTATGTTCATGCAGCATATATACTACTATTCCCACTTTCCCAATTTCGTTATTCCAACATCCATCCCATACTTTTGCATTTTCCTTTAAGCTCTGAATTTCTTTTCCATCCACTGACATGTAACCTCATTTTTAGATAAAAACTTTTGAAAAGAAAATTACAATAATTGTAATTTTTTTTTCTATGAATTTGCAGGTGAAAGTACCACTATATGGCTGTGACTGTTATGCTTATGCCCTACTGGCCTCAGGTTATGTTGACCTTGTGGTTGAGTCTGGTCTCAAGGTGAGTTCCATTGTTCATGTTTTTCATGTTTGTAATTCTTAGTGGGTAGCACGTTTACAGCCTTTAATCATGTGTTGATTTTGGGCTTTCAGCATTAACATTCTGATTATACTGGGTCACTTATATGGTATACAGATAGATTGGCTTCCCCTAGATCTTTTATTTTATTGTTGGTAGTTGTGTATAGGGATGAGTACCGATAGGAATGGTAAAAAATAAAAGAAAGGGTATAACGGCTGATCGTACTTCTTGCTTCTGGTAAGTAATTTTTTTCCAACTGTTGACCGACCAAAATGTGTTGGTAAAATTGCAACTGTATTGGCGGTACATATGTTTACTGCTCATTTCCTGTCAAAAAAGTTTAATATTTATGTAAACACGTTAACTTTAAGAACTTGAACATAGGCTCTTAAAGAAACTGATTCTCAACTCGTAATGATACCATTTAAATCATAAAAATACATAAAAAGCACCGCACAATCAAGCGCAAACCATCATGTTAAGATACCCAACTGGAAGTGTTAAGACAACAGTATTTGAATCTATTGGCACCATTGAAGAGTTAATTTAATTAATTTTTCCTCTACAAACAAGTATACAGTATGTGTTTATGTTACGATCAGTTGGTTTATGTTTTTCTTTTCGGCTACTAAGTATTTTCTCTCAAGCACCCCGACTCTTGATACATTTGTTGGCTATTTACTTTACTCAACATGTGATGAAATTAAAACTACGTACAAAGAGGCCTTCCTTTTAATAATGCTGATTGCTTTTTGCAGCCATATGATTTCTTAGCCCTGATACCCGTGATTGAAGGTGCCGGTGGAGTTATAACTGATTGGAATGGAAATAAACTTCATTGGGAGGCATCCTCAACAACACATGCTCCTAGTATGAACTGAGACTTGAATTCTGTTATTGAGCCACTCCTAACTAGTGTGTTTTACCTATTGCCTATTATAAGAAAAAATAAAAAGAGTGATTTCTTGAAAAAGTAACTTGGATTTTTTCAATTGAGTTGCCTTGTCCTTATTGTTTCTCGACATCAAATGCATGTTAATTCATAGTACACCTTCTTGTTGTTTCCTGTGCAGCTTTCAACATAGTGGCATCTGGGGACAACCTGGTTCATCAAGAAGCTCTTGACACTTTACAGTGGTCTTAGCACTTGAAGTTATTTTACTTGGAGCAGGATTTCCAATTTGTTTTATTTACTGTGCCTTGTTTCTTATGAAACTCCACAAGCGTCCTCTGGATTTCCCTGTCAGCACTTGTTCCCTCACTAAAACGATGTCCACCGATGGCATCAATCTGATCCATGAACATGATGCAAGACTTCGTTTCAAGAGGATCTCATATCTGATTAGAATCTAATTTTATCTATATTAATCAAATTTTCAGTAGTATTTGACACTTACTTGATGATCGCTGGAATAATTGAACATTTCCCTTATCAATGTTGTACTCTCAGTCTCTCACCAATATACTTGTCAATAATAGCGCTTGATACAACCTGCGAATGTAAAATGCTTGTAAGAACATTCGACGAGGATACAGAAATCGATAAAATTGAGGTATTTGTATCCTCCTGCCTTTAAGAATTTGGCATCAATGTTACTAGCAATTGCTCTGGCTAGAAAAGTCTTGGCTGTCCCAGGTGGCCCATATCCGTTTGGTACGATAGGCACATATTAATGCCGTCAAAAATATTGCCACTCCGAACCTGGAAAGTGGTACTAATATAGCCGTTAATATTAGAACCAGTTTTTAGCGTTCCATTTGCTTGACCAAAAATATGGTCGAAATTGTTGATGGACACGAATTTATCGCCACTTTGGTGTTGGTTGTTTGTTTCAAATTTTAATCTGCCTCCATAGTCCATGTGATACCCTACCCCATCTTGTAGGGACTCGTAATGTCATACTCCCTCCGTCCCGCTAAGCGTGTTTTAGTTTGATTTTTTACATTTAACAATCTTCAACTTTGACTATAAATTAAATATACACTGTAAATATAAAATGTTCATTTACCTTATGTCATGAAACTTTACAGTATAAGATTGATTTGTGTTAAAGTTGGAGATTATTGACCATAGAAAATCAAAATAAGATATCCTTGGCAGGGCAGATGGAGTACAATGCAACACATAAAGTACTCGACAACAATTAGATATAACAGGTTAAAAAAATATTATGATACAAATGCAACATTTTTGTTAGGTAAAAGCCCGAAAGTTTTGATCGTTCCACTCTAACCTCTGAATTCTTATGATGTGCATTTCCCCCTAAATATTGTGAAGTTGACATTGAGGTCTTCCTTGTGTACATTTTAGCATATCCCGACATCTAATAGATGAATATTGGCCGCTGCAAACAATAACTCACACATATCCTCCCGTGTAACCCTCAAGTTCAAGTGTTAATGATTCATCTTATTTCCATAAATGATTGATGGGCCTTTCTACAATCAGGCATGCTTCGCCCTGCCTAACACGAGCAATTGATTATACACTAGTATATTTTTTTATCTAACGGTGTATATCAAATTTCAAAGGCGGTAAGACGATCGCTCTATCGCCATTTCACCCTATGAATATTTAAATTTAAAAAATACAAATATTATTCAATATATCCAAATTTGCCCTCTTTATTTTAGCATTACCTATTTATTTTATTTTAGCATTACCTATTTTACATTTAATGGAATATATGTGTTAATTTTTTATTGGCTGCATGTTGTCCGGTATGGTGGAAGTCTGTTCGACCGTAGAAATTCAATCGTAGAAATAAAGTATCATGGTAAGAAGTAAGAACACGTATTGGCCCGTGAGATCAATTTATCACCTTAATAATGGTCTATGAACAAGCAACCCTATGAATAATCATACTGCCTAGCCGGACAGTTAAATTGCATTGCAGTTGACATATAAACAAATAAACAAATTTGAGTTGTAAAAGTGATTTATGCCTTATTAGATGGTCCCAAAACGTAAGTGTGATTTCAAATACGACATCGACCCATACGACATGCAACTAATGAATCCTACTTAACATTATTTTAAAACATTATTATAATTATATTTAAAAATATCAGTGAATCTCTTAGATATTTCATATTTAATACATATCCCTTTAAGACTTTGTGATTATTATTATTATTATTATTATTATTGTTATTATTATTATTATATTTTATAATAATAATAATAATTATAAATTTATCGTTTCTCCTGAATCAAACGAGTCCATAGATGCCAAATAGTGATTTAATACCAGCTATATTTCATTTTAATTTGAACCAAACGAACCCTTAGCTGCTTCAAACTCTAGGTCTTGCAAAGAGTAATCTTGTACCTTTGAGGCTTCTCAAGAAAGAGTAGTTGAGGATTCATCAAAGGTAGTTTTATAGATTCCCTCAGCTCTCGGATTTGATCTTACAACAGAATAACTAATACGTACGTATATATTTTCTTGATCTTCATGAAGCATGTTTTAAAACAACTAAATCTACCTGCAAATGCAGTACACCTACTCTGTGAGTACGAAGAACCTCGCCAGAATATTCCATGAGCTTTAACCAGCCAAACTCAATTATAACAAGATGGACACAAGCTCAAGTAGAAATATAAATTGGATTAAGAAATATTTAATTTTGTTAGAAATTATAGAACTAATGTGATAGGAAAAAAAAGAAGAACAATAAGAAAGGAGAGAGTAGAGTAGAATAGTATTTCATTCATCTTATCAAATGATTTAAGTGTACACAATATACATCATGAGCCACTATTTATAGGCTACAATTATGAGGAGATTTAATCATAAAGTATATAAAGTAGTGAGGTGATTGGTGTTGTAAATACAAGAGTTACAAGATGATATGAATTGTGTACTTTAATCTATAATCCATCATGGAGATATGGAGAAGTGTGTGAATGTACATTCATCAAGTATCATATGCATATTATTGCGAACTTCATCCATCATGTATCTGAATTATCTTCAATGTGCAACGAATGTCCCTCCATATATTGTTCATCACATAAGTCCTCAAGTGTTTCTGCATGGTTAGAATAAGAACACAAAAAATTGTCGATATACATTTATCTTCATGAGAAGAACGTCTCGAGCACTTGAAGAATTAATTAAATTAATTCAAACTATATTTTAAGTTTTCTTCAATAAGATATGTGATCACTTTGAAAACGTTGCAAAAGATCTTGTCACAAGGAAATGAGTTCTAAATCTCCATCATATTTTCAAATGTAAAGATAACTATCAAGTTATATAACCATGTCTTTACAAAATATGTCACAATTATGGAGATAAGGAGATAACCATATATGCGCTTAAAACGTTGCCTCGTTAAAAACCTCACTAGGAAAAATCCAATGGGATAAAAACCTAGCAAGGGAAAAACAGTGCAACAGCTGCTCTTGGAATGCTCAAAAGTACTCATTGATTTTCAGTCGTTATCTCCCTTTACATGACAAGATATATACCTTCTTCAGGAGGTATAGTAAGGAATAATAAATTTCCTTCTAACTTAAAGGTTAGAAATTTGAATTCTTATTTGACATATGCTCGATTGAGGTACTTCTGGACCATGTCAATCTCAAGGTTAACAAGAGTAATCGTTGTAAATATTCATTTACATGCTCAAACTTCAGGTTTAAGCTATCATTGATGTAATCAATACTACTCTTCACAAGTCTTGAGGATCTTATCTCATACTTCACTTGTTCAATGTAGTGAATATACATTTTCATTTCGTCAACGTGAAGTTGATTATAGAATGAGTGTAGAGATAATAAAAAAAATTAGTTCTTCAAGAACTTTCCTCATTCAATCCATGTTTGTTAACATGATACTTTTAATTAGTCTCCTTCTGGGACTAACTGTTGGAGATGATAACTCCCCTCATTCAACTTTCTCAACCCATATAACTTGTAAGTCAAACAGTCACTTTCATGTGAACAACCTGAGGGTTGTGTATGAGTGATAGCATTCACAATATAAGAATAAACATGTGAGTATGCAACATGATACCTAAGGATACTAGAAAAAACTAAATAATGTAAGCTATGCAAGAATAAACATATTAGGATGCATTACTTAGTATCTAAATGCACATGAACATTGACTCGATAATGCAACGGTCCGTATGTATTTCGAATTCGTTAATCAAAAGGACTTCAGGTCCATGAGCTCATTTTCTATCATCATCATGATGTCATCGAATGGACTTAAATGTAAGATCCCCATTTACATGTCCAATAATTTATGTCTATCGATTTTGCATATGCATATAAAATATATCGGTTCCATGTATATCGGTATCAAATCTCTTTGCTAGATTTTTTCTTTCAAGTCAGTACTGATATTGATATCTGAATATTTTTGGAGGTACCATTTCATTTCATATAGGCCATATATTATAGTTCAGATATCTTTGCCTTTTATGGCATATATTACTCTTTAGGAGTACCAACTGCCTTATCTTGCAATTTTCTTGTATTGTACTTAGCACTGGAAACGTATTTCACTGTGGTGAATAAATCATTAGTACAATAGACAAGATATCTCAATGTTCAACATATGCCATTTTATAATCAATATGTAACTCTGTACGCCTCAAACTAGGATCATAGCGGGTTAACATTCAAATAATAAAATTTCATGTTTGAACATATCTATAGTAACATGAAGCTGGAGAGTCAATCTTTATCAAGTTTGAACTTTGAAATATATGGGGATCAATTCGCTCTACGAATTTATTTTTACCAGCTTTTAATTCATGTTCTTCCTCACCTAAGCTGGGAAAACTAAGCTCATGATATTATAATACCCAACTTAGAACTTGATATACGCATACATCCATTTTGGATGTTGCACGCGTTAGTTCTCTGCGGAGAACAATATTGTACGGAGTCAATATATTTGCACAGTTGGATTTTCTTGTGCTGAAATTAAAATTGCCCTCAAATTGGAGATCATACTTTAGGGCTTCTGGCCATAATCATAGTCAAATTTAAAAGAGTGACTCTTACTCATTTCAAGATCTCCATTTTCATGCTTAACCTCAATGTCTTGCCTTGCCATTACCATATAAATAATTACAACATGAGATAGTTATATGGAAACTTCAAGTTTCACAAGAACGATTAAGTTAAAACCGGATGGCCTAATTTGTCACATCAATTTGCATATGTCAATATACATCTATATTATCACTTTTGACATGTATACAAAATTATATTTTAAAACTGGCCAGAATGATGTGACAAAAAGACATAATTAATCATTGTCTTTTTCTATTTGGCAAGACTAATTATAAGTACTCATTCAATGAGTAAGTCTAATATGTACTCTTCTGGGGCACAAAGTTTGCTTGTAAACATGCATTATAATATGTCTGCTGAACATATTGATTATAATATGTATACTTGTCACGAGCAATAGTTATATGCGTACCAAATTTTTCATTTCTGTTTTTAGAAGTCTTTGTTGTGGGAATTGTTACACCTACTTAGCCCCAACACTCCATTCAGAGAGTATAAAGGACATGTCAGGTTTCCACCCAAACGCTCAGACAACATAATTTAGCATATTATATAAAACCTTTTTGAGAATAAAATGCTTAATTCTATTCTCCCAACTTCAAGTTGGTGAGATTTTTTTTTTTTATGCTTACTTCTAGTGAAGCTTTGATACATGTATAAACAAGCAAAAAGTTCACATTCACTTCGATGAGAAGAATCAATTTTTAGAAATTGATCATGATCTTTCAACTAATGTTTAAAACTTTATTATCTTTTCAAACACCACTTTTGGTGTGATCATGGATGCACTTGTATAGATTAAATAGTGGTTATTCCACACTTTCTTTGCATCACCATCTTCCAACTATGCCGGTTGGTTATTTTACACTATATTTGCATCACCATCAATAATTTTTTTTTCCTCAATATAGGTGGACATTCCATCTTTGGCTAGCTATTCAAAGCTAGAATATTTGATCCATATGTCGATGGATTTATCATGGTCCATGATATGTCTGTGGACATATATTTTAACAACCATCAATTATTGTACCACTTATGGTGGTTCTATTATAAAATTTAAGATCAGCGGATCTTTGATGGTAGGGTATTCAATCTTTTAAGCTTGCATCGATGATGGTGAAGAAATTATCGCTTTTGTCTTATCTTGGCTTTATAC
Organism: Plantago major; assembly: GCA_026545765.1. Lineage (NCBI taxonomy): Eukaryota > Viridiplantae > Streptophyta > Magnoliopsida > Lamiales > Plantaginaceae > Plantago > Plantago major. The sequence continues at coordinate 79,278,434 of CM048839.1, read as the reverse complement.
TTGTATCACATATTCACTTAAGGGAATACGGATTGTCTTCAATATACACCACTCGAGAGATAAACAACACATCAAAGGAGGAGTGTTAAACAACACTTCCATTTACAGAAGGAGTGAAAAATCTACTCTCTAAAACATTCGCTCTCTACTGTTTCTCATCAGATCCCACTCCCGACTAGGGTTTCGTAACCCTAGTCCTCCGTCTCCGGCAACTCCTCGCTGCCAATGGCGTCTCCCTCACCAGAACCACCTTCTTTACCGCCTGATACATCTATGCCTTCTTCGTCTTCTCCCTCCCTTGCAGAAGCTGAAACAATTGTTACCCCAAACCCTAATCTTTCTTCCCTTCCTCCTCTTCTCCCTACTCCTGATGTTGGTACTCGAATCAATGGTGTATCAAAACCTTCCTCTGATGTATCGTATCGCACAGCCTTGAATGGAAATGGTAGATCTGGGTTTCGTAACCCTAGATCTGGTAACCCTAGATTTGGTAACCTTAGATCTGGCAATCCTAGATCTGGATCCGCACCTCTGTATACCTTTGATCACTCTTCGGAGGAGGAAAGGATTGTAGCGATTAAGTCTCCTACTGTGGTCAACAACATGCCCTCTGTACATTTCACAGATGAAGAGGTATTGAATCTTTCTAAACATTTCTCTCTTACTTTAATGGGTACTTTTGATTATGGTGTTCCAAAGATCTATGAGATTACCAAAATGTTAACTGATTTAAAGCTTAAATCTCGCTTTTCTGTAAGTTTTATGGACGAAAACCGTATTGCAGTCCAACTGATTCTAGAAGAGGATTACAATACTCTTTGGCTTTTGGAAAACCCCACTATTAATGGTCTTTCTGTTCGTTTCTCCAAATGGTCTCCTAGATATGCGATTGAAGCTGAATCTACTGTGGTACCTGTGTGGGTTTCGTTTGAAAAATTACCCATTTTTCTGTTTAACAAACAAGCTCTGTTTGAAATTGGGAAATTAATTGGTAAACCTGTGAAACTTGATGGTTATACTGCAAATAAAAGTAAGTTTAATAAGGCCACTATTTGTGTAGAACTGGATGTAGCAAAACCGCGTCCTAAGCATGTTTGGATTTCTCTTCTTGATTCTGGTTTGGCTGTAGAAGTATCTTATTTCAATGTTCCTCGTTATTGTTCTTCTTGCAAAAAACTAGGTCATGAGAAAGAATATTGTGTGGCTAACTTATCTGCTGATCCCTCCTTAACTTCTGAAGCTGTTCCTGTTACTGTAGTGGAGGAGATTCCTCATTTCTTGCCTTCCTATTATTCTATAGCTGATTGTAATGCTGTTAATCCCCAGATTCTTCCCATGTTTTTTCTTTCCCCAGAGGTGGTGGTAATTTTAGGGGCAATAGAGGTGGTAGAGGATCTGGAAATTACTATGGAGGTGGAAGGATGGGTAGGGGGTTTGTTCCTCTCAGAAATCCTTCCATTCCCATTGGAATTGATAGAACTAATGATACCCCTTTACATGGCCCTAATATTCCCTCTTCTCCCCATAGGATTATCTCTTTAGATCAGCAACCTTCATCTTCTACTATTCTGGATGAAAGTATTTCTTCTCCAAACCATTTCTCCCCTTTAGTGGGATTAATGGAGGAGGAGAATAACTCTCCTCCTTTAGAAGAAGAGGAAGACAGACCTGATAACAGAGATATCTCTGTGGAGAGAGATCCACCTGTATCTGATGTTTTACCTGTATTTTCTGTGCCAGGTTTGGAAAAGAATCTTGTTGCTCCTTCTTTGTTTTTAGAGGATTCCTATGCTTGCATTGAAAATATCCCTGTGGAGGAAGGTTCCTCTTCTCCTCCAGTGATCCCTTTGCATGTAGATACAGAAATGTGGCACCCCTCCTTTGGAAATCTGGGTACTGATTTCATTGCGCCAGAGTTTGAACCAGTAGATGCTTCTTTCTTTAGAAGTGTCTCAGATGGTGAAGGAATTGATGAAGCAGATACTGTACTATCTTGTGAAAGTGAAGATACTTACAGGGGAATAGTATATCCTATTACTATGTTATCTGTAGAGTCTTCTCAGTCTCAATCTTCCTCTTCTCCTCTCCCCTCCTCTTCTTTGGTTGGTAAGTCTAATGGTAAGTCAAAGAAATCTTTATCTGCTTCCTTGAATGGTGATCCCAGTAGATATTTGGCTTCTAATAATCCCCCCATTAGAACTACAAGGAATTCTTCTAAATCTGCTTTATCTGCTAGAGTAACTGGTTTGCAAAAGAAATCCAAAAGTGGAACTAGAAGGTCTAACTCTGTGGTTTCCCAATGAAGTTTATGATTTGGAATATTAGAGGTGTAGGTGGTGTCTCTTCTCAAAACCAGCTTTGGTACCTTAAAACTTTGGAAAATCTAGACCTTTTTGCTCTTTTAGAACCTTTGGTCCCTTTGGATGAATTCAAATTTCTAAGTAAATTCAAGATGGACTATGTTTATGCTAACTGTAATAACAAAATCTGGTTGTTTTCTTCTCCCTCTTACTCTGTAAATGTTCTTGTAGACAATGAACAATTCTTGCACTGTTCTGTATCTTCTCCTCTTCTTTCTTCTGATATCTTTCTTACGGTGGTCTATGCAAAATGTAATAGAAGGGAAAGATTTGATCTTTGGAATGGTTTATCTGCTCTGTCTGTTAATGATCTTCCTTGGGTGGTAGGGGGAGATTTTAATATAATAGTAAACAGTTCTGAAAGGTTTGGTGGTAACCCCCCTGATATCCCTGCAATGAATGACTTCTGTTCCTTTATTATCCAAAACAATCTTCTTGATGTTGGCTTCAAGGTTTTACCTTTTACTTGGGAGGGTAACAATATTCAACAAAGATTAGATAGGGTTTTGTTTAATTTCAAATGGACTGAATCCTTTTTAGTCAACAATGTAAGCCATGCTGTTAGAAGGTGTTCTGATCATAAACCTGTAGTAGTGGAGTCTATTTCTGAGTTAGTGCCTAAAGCTTCTAGTTTTAGATTTCAAAACATGTGGTTGTCTCACCCTGATTTCTTAACTTCTGTTTCTTCTCATTGGCAGCTTCCTTCAAGGAACTCTGGTCTTAAAAAGTTTTGGGAAAAACTGTATAGATTAAAACAACACCTCAGATGGTGGAATAAGCATTGTTTTGGAAATTTGTTTGAATCAAAGCACTAGAAATCCAATTGATTGCTGCAGAGTCCCTCCTCTCTTCTAACCCTTCTGATTCTAACAGAAGACTTTGGGTTGAAAAATCAGTAGAATTTGAACAAGCTTTGAACATGGAAGCTATTTTTTGGAAACAAAAGGCAAGTTGCAAGAGGAATGTGGATGGAGATAGGAACACTAAACTGTTTCACAACTCTGTCAAAAGGAAGAGACTGAAAGCAAAAATCCATTCAATCACTTATCAGGGGATTTTTATTTCTAAGCCCTCTGAAATTCATGATTCTGCAGTTAGTTATTTTGAGGATGTGCTGACTTCTAGATCTTCCCCCCCCCCCCCCTAGATCCTGATTTTTCTAATATTCCAAGATTAGTCACTAATGAAATGAATCCTGTTTTGTGTAGAGCTCCAGAGGAGCAAGAACTTAAGGAAGTGGTGTTCAAGCTTAATAAGGAGGCAAGTGCAGGAACTGATGGATTTACTGCAGCATTTTTCCAACATTGTTGGAACATCATCAAAGAAGATCTTTTAGAGGCAGTAAGTGATTACTTTATGGGAACCTCTCTTCCTAAAGGTATATCTTCTACTGCCCTGGCTCTTATCCCTAAGGTTTCTGATCCTTCTTCTTGGAATGAGTTTAGACCAGTTAGCATTTGTAACTGCACTCATAAGATTATTACTGGTTTACTGAATACTAGATTGGCCCTTCTCTTCCTCTTCTTATCTCTGAAAATCAAAGTGGCTTTATGAAAGGAAGACTTATTTCTAATAACATTTTGTTAACTCAAGAACTTACTCAATCCCTAGATCTTAAAACTAGAGGCTCTAATCTGATTTTCAAAATTGATATGAAAAAAGCTTATGATAAGCTTAACTGGTTGTTTTTATATAAAATGCTTAGAGCCTTTGGGTTTTCTGAATCTTGGATTGGTTTAGTTTCTAGAGCAATTGAAGGTTGCCACTTTAGTATTCTTTTGAATGGCAGTTCTAAAGGCTTTTTCCAATCTACTACTGGTTTAAGGCAAGGGGACCCCCTATCCCCTGCCCTCTTTATTCTAGCAAGTGAATTTCTATCCAGGGGCCTAAATCTTTTATTTTCTCAAAACCCTGAACTTTTCTTTGATACTAAAAAAGGATTTTCAATCAGCCACTTGGCTTATGCTGATGATCTAATCATTTTTAGTAATGGTTCTTTGCATCTTTGTACAAAAAGTAATTGACTTTCTTAAGTTGTATGAAAATGTTTCTGGCCAGCAAGTGAATTTTGAGAAAAGTGATGTTTATTTGGGAAAAAATGGCAATGTAGATTTGGTGCAAAATCTTTCTGGTTTATCTGTAAAACCCCTTCCTTTTTTTTATCTTGGTGCACCTATCTCAAAAGGAAAAAAGAAGATTTCTCTGTATGCACCTTTGATAGACAAAATAAGAAAAAAAATTTTGGGGTGGAATACCAACTTAATCTCTCAAGGAGGGAGATGGACCATTATAAGAAGTGTTCTCTGTTCTATGCCTGTTTACTTACTTCAGGTGCTTCATCCTCCTAAAACTGTTCTTAAAACAATTGATTCTATCATTTCAAAAATTTTTTGGGGATCTTCACCTGAAGTAAGAAAGATTCATTGGTCTGCCTGGAAACCCTTGTGTATTCCTTGTAATGAAGGAGGATTGGGAATAAGGAATCTGAATGAGCTCTGTGATTCTTTTGCAATAAAGTTGTGGGTAAGATTTAGGGCTCAAAACTCTCTGTGGGCTTCTTGTATGTTCAAAAAATACTGCAAAAACTCTTTTCAGCACTCTGAAGAGTAAAACAGGCTGACTCTCTAACTTGGAAAAGAATGATTGGAGTTCAAACTCTTGCTGAACAAAATCTTTTTTGGAAAATTGGAGTGGGTAAAGTTTTTTTCTGGCATGATGTCTGGTCTAGTCATGGTCCTCTTTCTATGCTAGCTGTGTCAGGTAATACAGATAGGAAATTGTTACAAGATTTTGGTGATGAATGTATGGAATTGGAATGCACTATCTGAGAATTTGCCTTTGAATATTGCTGCATCCTTGTTTCTTATTCCTTTTGACTCTGAGAATCATGCTATGCCTATATGGAAACCTTCTTCAGATGGGTCTTTCTCTACTAAATCTGCTTGGTCTTTAGTCAGGTCTAGGAAACCAGTAAGTAGACTGTTTTCTTTTACTTGGCATGCTAGAATTCCCCCATCTGTGTCAATTTTTTGCTGGAAACTGTTTCATAATTGGGTGACTGTGGATTCTTTGATTCAGAAAAAGGGTATCTGTATGGTGTCTAAGTGTCAATGTTGCTTTTCTGTGGAATCAGTTGAACATGCTTTCCTTTCTAACTTTATAGTGGATAGAGTTTGGTTTAGATTTGCTTCTCTTTTTCAAGTATCAAACAACTCTGCTTCATCTGTATCTGTTAGGGTTAAGGCTTGGTTTTGTTCTTCAAATAACATCTGTAGAGGACATATTAGAACTATTGTCCCTTTACTTATTCTTTGGTTCTCCTGGTTGGCAAGGAACAACTCTAAATATAGGAACAAGAAAATGAATGCTGATTTTATTTTCCAAAAAGTAGTAGCATTCATTCAGTTGTCTCACCTAGCAAAACCCTTTGATAAATCCTTGTGGAAAGGTGATTTTCAAATTGCTGTGTTATGGAACATTGGTTTCCCCCCTGATTCCCCTAGGAAAATCTTGCAAGTAGTTTGGTCTCTTCCCCCTGTTTCTTTTGTAAAAATCAACTCTGATGGTGCTGTTAATCATTTTTCTAATCTTGCAGCAATAGGGGGTTTAATTAGAGATGATACTGGTAGAATCCTAAAAGCTTTTCAAGCTTGTATAGGTCATCACTCTGTGGGTTATTCTGAACTGGTAGGAATTTGGAAAGGAATTGATTTGTGTAAAAGAATGGGATTCTCAAATGTCATAGTGGAGTCTGACTCCCAGGTAGCTTTAGCCATGTTAAAAAGATCCTCAGGCCAATGGAATTGGAAACTCTGTAATCTTATTTCAAAAATTCTATACTTATGTAGAGGGATGAATATCTCAATGAAGCATATCTATAGAGAAGGGAATGCAGCTGCAGATTGGTTGGCTTGTGATTCTCTCAAAAGAAGGGCTTCAATGGAATTTGATCCTGGGGATGTTCCTATTCCTATGAGACAGTTTGCTTTTACTGATAAGAGGGGTATTCTTTATCTCAGAACTGTGAAATGAGGTCTGCCAGTAACTCTTTGCAACTCTCTTGGGATGGAGATGGCAAGAGGATGTTGATGATCTCTGGATTTTTTCTCAGGTTTGCTCTTCTCCCTTACATTGTAAGTTCATCTTCTTTCTTTCTTCTTCTTCTTCTTCTCCTCCCTATGATTGTTGTTTTCTGAATCATCTTCTTCTGTGCTTCTCTTTCTCTATCCTTCCTCTTTGCTGGTGGACATACAATGTACCTGGATGTGATGAATATAATTCTGATCCATCTCTCTCCCTCCCCTTCTCTGAGGTTGATTATTTGATTTTGATCCTGTCCTTCTTTCCCAATCTCTATGGTTATTTCTGTATTCTTGGTTTGCCTGATAGAATAAATCAGTTAAGTCTGGACATGGGAGTAGTGAATTTTGCTGCATTGCTTCATTCCAACAACTTGTTTTCTGATTTATTCTATCACAAAATCATCTTTAGTATGTTTTATGGCTGCACTAAGTTTGTTGTGCAGATGTTGCTGGTTATGGAGCAGGATACTAACTATTTTGACATCCTAATTACTAACTATGAGGTTTGGAGAACCTTAAACCAGCTTTTGTTTATGGTACCTCAATGGAATCTGTAGGCTACTTTTGGATTGACTGGAGTATTATGAAGATGATCTTTGCTGTGTTACACTCTTGTACTGTTAGGCTTTTAGAGCTTGTTTCTTGTACTGTTTGTAATGGCTTAAGAATATGTAGCTGGAGAATTTCTGGGAGAAACTATCTTTTTCAGTTTGGTTGTTTTGTAAGTAAAAGCCGCTTGTGGCTTCTTTTGGCAGCTTGTAATAGCTTAAGTTCTCCTTTACTTGTAAAATGGAAACTGAACAACCTCATTGAGTTCATGGGGTCTTTTAAACCCCCATGACTTCCCTTTTTTGGATGAATATATTAGAGATATCTAGTAATAGGATAATTAACGTTGCCATTGGGGAAAATCACGGATCCAATTAGTGGCTGTATCTCCCCCCTCTGGTCTTGGTTCTGGATCCTCGGATCAATACTCGTTAACTCCTGGCTTGACTTCTTAAAAGTCATGACATACTGGACGATGGGGTAACCAAGATTACGACGTTAACTATCTTACTATTAGTATCTCCCCTTTTACCTTAAAAAAAAAAAAAAAAAACAACATACAATAAGAATAAAGAATCCAATAAACAAAATAAAATTTTCTTTACCGATGCTAAGTATATTAACCCCACGTGCATAAACTTGTAATCGATACTAGCAAAATTTTGCCATGATCTTAAGTACATCGACAATATGTCAGCTTCTAAGGTCGCATAGTGTATCTTTAGGATGGAACTACAAAAACAAAGGAATTATTAGTATATAATTCTCAAACAGAAAAATAATAAAATGAATCAGTTGACTAGTATATAAATTTTCCTCTTGATTATGTAGTAGGCAACAATCATATTGTGGCAATAGAAGGTGCAAAAACTGGAACAAATTTCCAACTCAACTACTGTTGATAGTATTTGTGAGGAGTTTGGACTCTCTTCATGATTTTTGTACATGTGTTTGGACGGTGAGTTGGTTGAGCACTATCGTGCTGATAACGTGTTAGAAATTATAGAACTAATGTAACGCCCCAAAGTTTCAAGTCAAGTACAAAGAGCTCAAAGGGATTGAAAACTCTACTCATATCAACAAGGTGCACCTTTCTTTTCGGGAATCCATCCATAAGAACTCCAGAGTTAAGCGTGCTTGCTCTGGAGTAATCTTAGGATGGGTGACCAATTGGGAAGTCTTCCGGTTCTCGCACGAGTGAGGACAAAGTGCACGGGAAAGGACATGTGTTGGTACAGTGGGGCCAGCATATCACCCGGAGAGCTGTCCATGAATAACTGCGCCGGCCCAAATGGTCGGGGCTCGGCCCATTGGTGGTCCGGATCGTTACAAATGGTATCAGAGTCGTGCCAACCCAAAGTCCACATGGGGTGGACGGTTGGTCGGACCATGGTGCGGCGGGGACGTCGCACAATTCAAGAGGGGGTGAATGTAACGCCCCAAAGTTTCAAGTCAAGTCCAAAGAGCTTAAAGGGATTGAAAACTCTACTCATATCAACAAGGTGCACCTTTCTTTTCGGGAATCCATCCATAAGAACTCCAGAGTTAAGCGTGCTTGCTCTGGAGCAATCTTAGGATATGTGACCAACTGAAAAGTCTCCCGGTTCGCGCACGAGTGAGGACAAAGTGTGCGCGGAAAAGTACATGTGTTGGTACAGTGGGGCTAGCATATCACCCAGAGAGCTGGCTATGAGTAACCGTGCCAGCCCAAAGGGTCGGGGCTCGGCCCATTGGTGGTCCGGAGTGGCTGAAACTTTTGATTGTTGTGTTGGGGGTCTAGGGTTCGAATCCTAGTGTGCGTATTTATTGTATTTGTGTTTTAGACGATCTGAATTACCTTTAAAACTGTTTTGTTACTAAAATTGAGGCTTCGTCTGGGCATGAGTCCACCTCACGATAGACGGCCGGTCACGCCAAAGTATTTTGATTTTGGGGCATGACAAAAGTGGTATCAGAGCTTAGGTTTCGATTTGTCGGGTGTGTGTCAGGTCAAGTCTTTTGGGAGTCAAGTTTAGTTACAAGTGAGTCTTACGTTTTGTTTCGAGTGTAGTGTCTTTCGGGTTGGCGTTAACTTTGTCTAGATGGTCTTGAAGGGTTTGGAGGTTTTAGATTGATCGTTGGTGTTTGTAGTGGAGTTAAGTTTCCAGGAGGAAACTTCTTTTAAGAAGGGAGGAATGTAAGAACACGTACTTTATATTTTAATTCTATTTTGTAGTTTTATTTTCTGTTTTATAGTGAACTGGGCTTAGTAATATTTTCAACACAAATTTTTATAATTTAGGCCCGATCCCACCTATAGTACTGTACTACTATATAAATATCGAAACCCTTATTGAAGCCAAAGTCTTTCAATACTTCTTTTCTGCCGCACTAGCTTCCCCAGCAGGAGTAAACACGTCTTGTTTCTGTATTCTCATTGATGATCTCGATCCCATAAATTTGTGTAAGTTTGCATGCAACCATGCAATTTATTTTAAGTTCCACCGATTCATTATTCATTACCATGGCATCATCTTTTTACCAAGTTTTCACCACCTAGCACGTTTCTTCAAAATCTTTTGGCACATGTCATCATGATATCATCCCACTGTACTTTGTTGTCCAAGTTTAATTTATTTACGTGTTTAAGTTATGATATTTGCTTTGGATTTTCACATGGTAGTGGTGAGTTTTGGAGATTTCGGTACGGTTGGTTGTGATTCAGTGGTTTAGCTAAGTTAAGCTTGTTTCGTGTGGTCTTTAAGGTAAGGGGATTTCTTATCACTTTTGCTCTTATTTTCCGTATTATCGTATATGTATAGTTTTAATGTTTGACAAATAACTTATGGTTATTATTGATATAATAATCTATTCGAAATGATCAAGTATGTGATTGCCCAAAAGTATGTCTTATGATGCATGTGATGTGTGAAAATTATGTTTCTGTTACATGGAGAAAATAATATGATTTGAGCTCACAGTTTTACCTACGTGTTCCTTTAGCGGGGAACTTTTTGTCATGTTCTGTTCTGTGCCGACCTCTGTGTCACCGGATTTATACTAGTGGACATAGTGTGACTCTGTTGAGGAAACTGTTTTCTGGCTATGTGACTGATATTGTGGAATGTGTATGTATATATATATATATGTATATATATATATGTATATATATGTATATATATATATATATGTATATGTATATATATGTATGTATATGTATGTATATGTATGTATGTATATATATATGTATATATATATATATATATATGTATGTATGTATGTATGTATATATCTATGTATGTATGTATGTATGTATGTATGTATGTATATATCTATGTATGTATGTATGTATGTATGTATGTATGTATATGTAATTTTACTGCTCTGCTTGATCCGGCAGAAGTTCTAGGAGATTCACCCTTACTCTTTTTTTTTCAGTGGTCTGAGTGGTTCTGCTTTTGAGGAGGTTACTGGTGGAGTCTAGTTGGGTTAGAGTAGCTAGTGGAGTTAAGAGAAGGTTTTGTAGCTTAAGTTGTAATATTTGAGTATTGTACAATTGAGGTTATAGATTGTATTTATTGTATTTGTGTTTTAGATGCTCTGAATTACCTTTAAAACTGTTTTGTAACTAAAATTGAGGCTTCGTCTTGGCGTGAGCCCAGCTCACGATAGACGGCCGGTCGCGCCAAAGTATTTTGGTTTTGGGGCGTGACAACTAATGTGATAGGATTGAAAAGAAGAACAATAAGAAAGGAGAGAGTAGAGTAGAAGAGTACTTCATTCATTTTATCAAATGATTTAAGTGTACACAACATACATCATGAGCCACTATTTATAGGCTAGAAGTAGGAGGAGATTTAATCTCATCATAAAGTATACAAAGTAGTGGGGTGATTGGTGTTGTAAATACAAGAGTTACAAGATAATAAATGGTGCACTTTTAATCTATAATCCATCATGGAGATATGGAGAAGTGGGGAGGTGAATGGGCATTCATCAAGTATCATATGCATTATTACATAACAAATTTACTATTTTTTTTTTTTTTTGAAGAAAGTTAAAGTTCATATAAAGCTTTCAAAGTGAATGTACAAGAAGTGAGACTGGGGACATATCCCAGATTACATGTCACTCGGATATCAAGAGGAAAAGACCAGTGAAGTCTTTAAACAGACAACAGATTCATTCTAAAGTATTTTGCTCTAGTCTATGACTATTTACAAAAATACAAAGACAAGTCCTATAACTCTAAACTTCGTACTTCAGCCCTGACTAGGACTCCAGACACAATCTGTGATCCCAAATCAACAGGGCATCTACCCAATACTCCACCATGACCCCAGTTGAGAACTGTAATCACCCTTCATAAGTAGTAGGCAGCAGAGCAGGGACAAGTTGAACTGTCATCTCTCTTGAACACTTTATATGAACCCAGGGGAGAAGAGAAGCAAGCAGAAGTGGAGAAATCTACCAGCAATATTCTGAACAGTCCAAACCATGCCCTCAATTGTGAAAGAAACAGCAAACCTGTACACAAAACAAAACAAAACAAAACAGACCCTACAAGCATCATATCCATTTACAACAATCATATATGTTGAAGCTTTAAAATAGCCTTCCTAAAATGTCTATTAAAGCCATATTTACTATGAGCAAACCTGAGACTCAGAGATTTACTGAGTTGCTTACACAAATTTACTATTATTAATCGAACTTGATTAATTGTTACTTTTAAAAGTAAATTAATTTAATTGGATTTAATTAATTAAAGCAAGAAAGGTTATTCGGACTAAATTGAAAAAGAATAACCAAATGTAAAAGCCCGAAAGAAATCATGTCGGGGCTTGGTGGGTTTAGGGTTTCGAATTCATCGCCTGCTTGTTGACATGATAAGCGACAATGCAATTGGGCTAGGAGTAGGGGTGTTAGGGAATCAAGCCGCTCGTGAGCTTTTCGCAAAAAAGCCCGGCTAACGCTCAGATCGAGTTCAAGATCGGGCAACGCGAGCTTGCTCGCGAGGAAGCTCGACTCATTTTCGAGCTTGAATCGATCACCCTGACATAATGATTGAAGCTCGCGAGCAATAATTAATTTAATATATATTAAAATTTATTAATTAATTTACATATACATAAATGAAAACCCTAACTTAAGCTGTCTTAATGGAAGGTGTGAACTGTTAATACGGAAATATGTCCAATCCGTCATAGACGCCTTTGGAACTTATCTTAGGGCGTCCCAAGTTGTCTACGAGCCCGGGACCCGGAGGTCCGACCCTTAGCCTCGCAGGTCCGTCTCACCCGGGTAGAAAGGAACAGGAGGACCCTAAGAGTAGTGGGTCCGACCCTGTCAATGGTCCGTAACCATGGGCTCCGACCCGGACACCCGTCCAGACTCAATACAACAACCTCACAAGCAACCAAGTGAACAGGTGCTAGAGAGTAAGGAGGTCCGAGGCACAAGGTCCGAATGAAAGGTACTTGACAGACTGAGAAGAGTATCTTATGGGCAACCCAGTACGGTCCGGGCCAAGCATCCGGACCTGCCCCTTCAGACCTTAACCCGCAGCAGACTGCATCAAAGCCTCTAATACACTCACATTAATGACTAAACTACCCCTGAAAGCCCAAAGTGGAATGGGGCAAGTGTCATTAATGGGCCATGGGCCTATTGAAGCCTCCGTGGCTCAATCCAGGCCTTACACTTGGCACGATCTAGTGGAACCCTCCCATTTTGGGAGAAATCTATATATATGGCACACATTCCCATAACAATGCTAAGACATAATCGCTTCCTATCCTCGATTCTTATACCGAGTAGACCCTCACTCTCTCGCAAGTAAAGTCTCCTTCCAGTTTGACTCCACACAAACCGGGTATAAGGTTCTACCCCCCCCCTCCCGCCGAGCTACTTGTGCAGGTCCTCACGTGTCGCCACTCAACAGTACGACGGTTCTTACAGGCTTCTACTCTTTGGTCCTTACGAGCTAGGTGGTCTAGGTACTCAGGGTGAAGGAGAACAAGGGACATTCATTTAAGTGTTCGGGGGACTTTGCCCTTGACATTTTGGCACCGTCTGTGGGAATCTTTACAAAAAGTTCCATTCTCTTCAGTAATGGCAAGAACAAGAAGGTCCGTAAGAACCAACACTACTGCGGTTGGGATGCCGGCCCCAAGGCAAAGAGGCAGACCTCCCACTCGGAGGGGAAGAGTGGCGAGAGCCACTTCAAGAAACACAATGGACTATCCAAGTGATGGCCACACCGCTAGTCTCTCTTCGGAGGAGGAAAGAGCCACTGATCCACCAATAATGACCCAAGCACTCGGGGTTGAAGGACAAGTTCCTCCGTCAGAAACACATGGTCCTCCTCCGGGGAGAAACTTCACTCTTCCAAACGGGCAGATTATTCGCCCAAGTGAATTTGGGATGAGCGAGAACCAGTTTGGCCTCTTACTCACCACTATTCAAGGTTGCTTTGGATCAAACAACCTCCAGCCTCCTCAACCTACTCCTCCTTTGGCAATACCAAGACAAGCTGAACCCGCACAATCAAGGAATGAGCATCGTCCAATCCAACAAAGGTTAGGGGAACCAGCCCAACCAGAGGATCTAAGGAACCTTCTCAATAGGAGAGCCGCTGCTTCTCACGAACACCGGAAAAGAAGCCCGGCGAGACCACAAGCAGATGAAGCTGGAACTAGCCGACGTGGGGCTCTTCAGCATGGACCAAGAGACCACGTGGCAGAGAGCATCTCGATAGTCCCCGTTGATGATCTTCCTACAGACGTGGCAATGAACCCAAGAACGGACGAGAGGCTAACCGCCGAGCAGATCTATATCCAGCAGAAGGCCTTGGAAACTCAAATTGCTACTTTGAGCAATATGTGAAGGCACATGAGAAGGTGACTCTTAGAGATCCCAACCCTTTATGTGATGAGATAAGAAGGGAAAGGAAGCGCCCAGACTCCACTATCCCAAATCTTGAGCACTATTATGGAGATACTTGCCCCGTGGGACACCTTACTAGGTATGAAAGCAAGATGAAGACCAACTGCCTGAATGACAACATGAAGGCTCTTAACTTCTCCAGTACTCTCTTTGGAGAAGCAATGGATTGGTGGACCTCGTTGCCCAATGGATCCATCAAGTCTTATGCAGATATCGCTTCTCTCTTCTTGAAAAGGTTCGAGAAAGCGAAGAAGAGAAATACATTAGTGGAGTACTTGGCTGGAGTAATCCAGAAAGAGCACGAGGATCTTAGAACCTTCCTCGACCGTTTCAATGCTGAAGTACGCCAGGTCGAACCTCACAGTATCAAAGAGCGGGTCCGACAACTGTATGCTAACACTTACAACGACGACCTTAGGAGAAAGCTTTCCAATGAAGAAATCACACCTGAAAAATACTTGGAAGATATCTGCGAAGGAGTCTTGTATGGGGAGGAGTACCGAAGAAATGTTCCAATAAGAGCCGGGGCCAGAAAGGGGAAAGAACCAATGAAACAGGAACCCCCTCCCCGGCCTGGAAAGTTCGAACAGAAGAAGGAATTTAGAGACAAGAGGGAGTTTCGTAGGGATAGAACCCCTCCAAGAAGATATGCTGAGTATACTCGCCTCAATAGACCAAGGTCTGACATCTTGGCCTCTATTGTCGAGAAAAACTTAGATATACAATGGCCGAAACCTACAAGGAGCAATAAGAGGAACAAAGCTTCGAAGGAGTATTGTAGGTTTCACAAGCACAGAGGCCACTCAACCGAAGATTGCGTCCAGTTGAAAAAAGAAATAGAAGGGTTGATAAGGAGCGGAAACCTGAAGGAACCAATGCATGAGGAAGAGCCCTCCAGGCACCAGAGAAATGAACGAAGAAGGGAGGAGCGTGGTTCGGAACCTCCGACAGGACCCTTACCGCCAACTCCTGCAGACATTCCACCCCACCATGCCCAAAGGTACCGTGGGTATCCCGAAGATGTGGAAATGGAGAACCTTCCCTACAGCGGGGTTATCAATGCCATAGCAGGAGGCCCAGCTGGAGGAGATAGCCGAAATGCAAGGGAGAGAACCGCACAACATCTGAGAAACAATGATACAGCCTATGCTCCACCGGCTCTGAAAGGAACAAATGCCATCACTTTCGATGACAGTGAAATTCCCCCACCAACGTCTAGTGGAGGAGATCTTAAGGACCCTGATGTTCCTTTGGTCTTCTCTCTAGTCATCGCCACTTATAAAGTCAACAAAGTACTTCTTGACACAGGAAGTTCCTCCAACGTCATCTCCAAGAGAACTGTGGAACAGGTGCACTTGGGTAATATTCAATACGGGCGAGTATACACCTCCTTAGTGGGATTCGGGGGCTCTATAGTTCGCCCCGTTGGAAGTATACCTCTATAAGTCTCTATGGGAACTTTCCCGATGAGAGTGACTGAAACGATCCTCTTTGTGGTGGTCGACAGCACCTTCGACTATAACGTGATCTTGGGCGCCCAGGACTCAACCAATTCAGAGCAATCGCATCTCCCCTACACAATAGGGTGAAGTTCCCTACTCCGAATGGTGTAGGAGAAGAAGTAGGCAATGTTAGGGAAGCATGGGAATGTTACATCATGTCAAACAGAGGAGCCTCAGCACCCGTTCTTTCGGTCGCCAAAAGACCCAGGAGCCCTCCCCCTGCGCCTCTTACTCCAGTAAGGGAAGAGATTGGGGCTGGGACACTCAAGGAGAAGTTCCCCAAGACTGCAAGGATGGAGCCCCATGAAGTCTTAAAAGAAGTTCAATTGGTTGAGGGAGACCCAGAGAAGATGACCCGGATCGGAACATAGATGAGCGCTGAGGTAGAAATGAAGCTCATCATATGTCTTCGGGCAACCGCGATGTCATCGCCTGGAGCACTGACGACATCAAAGGGATAGACCCAAGGATCGCAGTTCACCATCTGAACATGGATCCTACGATAAAATATATCCGACAAAAGAGAAAGGACTTTGGGCCTGTTGAAGATGCTATCATAGCGGGCGAAGTGGAAAGATTAATGAAGGCAGGACACATCGAAGAAGTTAGATACTCTGATTGGATTTGTAACATGGTCCTCGTAGAGAAGGCTCCGGGAAAATGGAGAATGTGCAACGACTTCACAAGGCTCAACAAGTTTTGTCCAAAGGATCCTTATCCATTGCCGTATTGACCAGCTAGTAGACTCCACCGCGGGATGTGCACTCCTAAGCTTCATGGATGCTTATCAAAGTTTCTATCAAATCAGAATGGCTCAAGAGGACGTAAAAAAGACGGCCTTCTTCGTAGCAGGAGGAGTCTACTATTTCAAAGTCATGCCGTTTGGCCTCAAGAACGCGGGTGCTACTTACAAACGATTGGTGAACAAGATGTTCAAAGAAGAGTTGGGCAAAACTATGGAAGTTTACGTGGATGACATGCTAGTAAAGAGCAAGACTGAAGAGCAACACATAGAGCATCTAAACATGTGCTTTTCCATCCTTAGGAAGTACGAAATGAAGTTGAATGCCGAGAAGTGCAAGTTTGGCGTAAAGGGAGGAAAGTTCCTTGGATACATGGTCACGGAGAGAGGCATCAGCGCCAACCCAGAAAAAATAAAGGCAATCCTGGACCTACCACAGCCAACGACAGTTAATGAAGTACAGAAACTCCTCGGGAGGATAATGGCCCTAAGCCGCTTCATCTCCAGGTGCGCCGAGAAGAACCTGCCCTTCTTCAAAATCTTGAGGAAAGGAGACAGGTACGAATGGACAAAGGAATGCGAAGAGGCCTTGGAAAATTTGAAGAGCTATCTCCTTTCACCTTTGCTCTTGTCCAAACCAGTAGAAGGTGAACCTCTCTACCTCTACCTAGTGGCCACTGCCGAGGCTATGATTTCTGTATTGGTGCGGATTCAAGGGAACGATCACATGCCGATCTACTACCTAAGCAAGGCCCTTGTAGGTGCCGAAGCTAGGTATGTTAAGATTGAGAAGTTAGCCTTCACGCTAGTCTACACTGCCCAGCGACTAAAGCCTTACTTCAAATCTCATCGGATTGTAGTCCTCACCAACGAGCCACTCAAGCATGTCCTTGGTAAGCCAAATCAATCAGGACGGCTATCCAAGTGGGCAATCAAATTAAGTGAATGCGGTATCGAGTATCAAGCTCCTTCAGCCAAGAAAGCTCAAATCCTTGCCGACTTCCTAGTAGATTACCCTGAAGAAACTGAAGAAGAGACCAATAGTCCGCAAGGGGACATGAGCCATCTGATGCTTAATCAAGAGGGAACCATCCCGGAAGAAGGAAAAACCAAAGAAAAAGAGCCCGAAGAGATGTTCGAAGATGAAGTCCAACTCTAGGCAAAGTATCAGGAACCCTTGGACGACTCCCTGAGGGTGAGACACATGTTCCTTCTAGATGAAGTAGCCAACGTCCCTACACCTGCATCTTCCGTCAAGAAGCAGGAGGAGGGGAAAGTTCCACTCTCGCGATAGTTCCCGCTCTCGCGATAGAGACAAAACCTGAAGGCAAAGGATGTTGGACACTGCAAGTGGACGGATCCTCTACTGGACGACTGGGAGGAATAGGAATTCTCCTTGAGAGCCCTGATGGCGCTAGGCTGGAATACGCCATCACCCTCGACTTTAAGGTGACAAACAACGAGGCCGAGTACAAGGCACTTCTTACCGGCTTAAGAATGGCAAGGTCTCTCCAAGTAAAACGAATCAAAGCCTATAAAGATTCTCAGCTTGTCAAGTCCCAATTTTCCGGGTCTTTCGCCGCTAAAGGACCCAACATGATCAAGTACTTGGAGCTCCTCAAGAAAGAAGTTGAGCACTTTGAAGTATTCACGCTGGAACAATTCAACAGGGAATGGAACGAGAAGGCCGACGCTCTTTCCAAGTACGCCTCTACCTTAGGAATTTTGGACACAAGGCGCATCATTCTGATGACTCTCACAAATTCTTCCCTGGTAAACCCCACTGGTCAAGTCTTCCTCCTAGGCGCCAAAAGGAGCTGGATGACCGACATATTTTGCTATCTCAAAGATGGCTCTCTACCATCAGACCCTAAAGAAGCCAGAAGGATCCTATGCCGAGCCAACAGGTACTTTATCCTGGGAGAGGATCTCTACAAGAGATCTTTCACTGGTACTCACATGAGATGCCTTGGACCCCACGAGGCAAAAATGTTTTGGAAGAAATCCACGCGGGAAGTTGCGGTAGTCACTCAAGGGGACGAACCTTGGCTCAAAAGGTCATAAGGCAGGGATATTATTGGCCTACCATTGATAAGGATGCTGCCAACTTCGCTCGTTCCTGTGAAGACTGCCAATACTATGCCAACATACCACATCGCCCAACTAACCCTATGATTCCGTCAATCATAACCTGTCCGTTTGATCAATGGGGAATAGACATAGTTGGCCCCTTCCACGTGGCACACACCAAAAGAAGTTCCTTATTGTCGTGGTAGAGTACTTCACCAAATGGGTTGAGGCCGAAGCAGTGGCCACCATCACAGAGAGCCGAGTAAGAACCTTCATTTGGAAGAACATTATCTGCCGCTTTGGACTTCCTAGGGTCATCGTCTCCGATAATGGAGCACAATTTCCGGGGCCAGATTGAAAGAGTGGCTCCAATCCTTCAAGATAGAACAGCGCTTCACTTCCGTTGGCTACTCTCAAGCCAATGGTCAAGTTGAAGCTACCAACAAAACCATCGTAAAAGATTTTGGAAAAGAGACTAATTAAGAACTTCTCAAGACAGCTGGGTAAATGATCTCGATGGAGTCCTGTGGGCACATCGGACAACAGCTCGCACCTCTACTCAGGAGACACCCTTTGCACTAGTCTATGGCTCAGAAGCGGTCATCCCCTCTGAAATTGTTGTGGAAACCCAAAGAATCCAACAATACCAACCTGCTAGAAATGAAATCGCAAGGATCTACGACCTTGAGCTCCTCGAAGACAAAAGAATCAAGGCACTAGCTAACATCCTCAGATATCAAGCTATGTCTGCCCAGGCTTACAACAAACATGTTCTTCCCAAGGATATACAAGTCGGAGACTTAGTCCTCCGAAGAGCTGACATCCTGAGCAATGTCGGTAAACTCAAGCCCAAATGGGAAGGACTCTACAAGGTCATTGGGGCTAGAGTCAATGGAAGCTTCGAGTTGGAAGATGATCAAGGAAGAGCTCTGAGGAGAACATGGAATGCTAAGAACCTACATAAATTTTATGCCTAGGGTTACTCCCCGAAAAAATTCTACGTCAGCTGTCAAAGTTTTTGTCATTTTCTTTTTCCGGGGTCGAAGCCCACCAGTTGTACTTGAATTTCCATCAAATCAATACAACTTGGTTTTCCAAGACAAGTAGTGCTATATTTAAAATAAACATATTGCCTCGGACCCTTCAAGGAGATCCGAGCCAAGTGGTGTAACGAATGATTGAAAAAACCAACTTTTCGAAGAGGAAAAAACCTACACAGCTAGATTCGGATGAAGGGACATAACAAGCCAAAGACATAAGTTACAACAAAGATCTTGTATTTCTCAAAGGTACAAATTACAAAGTTCGGACATGCATGTCCGAGTCACATAAAGCAAAAGAGAAATCTACATCGTTTTTTACAATAAAAGGAGGCGGTTCTTTGAAGGGTATCCAGCGTCCGCCACGGACCAATCGGCTTCATTCCGAGCCCGAATTTTCTAGCGGAACAGGTACAGCATCCTATCGGAGCAAACTCATGTTAGAGTGACCTTTTTAGGAACAACTCTGACCTCTGAACCATGAATCCTTTACAACGATCTTGTGCGTTCCGAAGCGGAGTAACCGAAGAATAGAGCGCACTCTCCGGACCAAGCTTATGATGGTCCAACGGCATCAGTCACTTCTTCCCAGTAACTCGAGGGAACCCTCACGGGAACCCCAATTACAGGAAACAAGTGACTAATGCGACCGCACCAACTTAAGTCGATCCGAGCACAGTAGCAATAGGACTCGGATGGTAGGAACGAACAGTAAAGGCAGCTCATTTCCGAGTAGCATGTCCTGACCCCCGGACAAAGGATAAGCTTAAATTCGAATATCTTTGGTACGGAGACGTAGTCAAAGTGCTTTCTCAGACCATCCGCATCTTCCACCACAACCACTTTCTGGTTCGTGCTCATCTACACCACAAGAAAATGGTAAATGGTGGAAGGAGCAGGCAGCCCGAGGATTTATTTCTCCGAAGCAACAAGTGTAGTAATTCCTGGAACCAGTGAGCTAGTCTGCTCCCCCGGGGCTCAAGTTGTTGATACACACTACAGCCTCGGAGAGAGAAGACTAGCACGGCGATCCGAGGAGATGTACTTCCGAAAATTGTAAATAGTGGAAGGGGCAGGCAACCTGAGGATTTGACTTTCCGAAGTAATACGTGTTTGGAAATCCCTGGGACCAATGAGCTATTCCGCTTCCCCGGGGCTAAAGTTGTTGGTACACACTACAGCCCCGTAGAAAGAAGAATAGCACGGCGAACCGAGGAAGATCACTTCCGAGTGGCCCAATCTCGTCATTCCCAACTATGGTCCGATCCAAAGGGACCTTCGGACGTCCGAAGAACCCTCCGAGACGGGTCACATAGGAACGGCTGAATCAACCTACTCGTTGAAAATGTTCGGACCCGAGGATCCGAATCATCTACTATGAAAGGGATGGAATGATCGGGCAAAAAGCCGTACAATCCCGGGGTATATATAGAAGTGAAGGACCAATCATAACTCGCCACGTAGACCGTAACCGCTGGCTATGGGCTTGGGCCTGGACTTGGGTCACTATTGGGCCAACCCGGAAACCCTTCACAATTCCGGCCTTACTGAATGAATTATTTTAAACTTTAGCCCATTCGGACCCGTCAGTCCAAGCCTGTCATGATAACTTCCGTAACAACCACGATCCGTGGCAAGTCATAACTTTTCTACTGTGATTGTCTCCTTTTTTACAACATTTTTCACAAGTCAACAAGGTTCGGAGCGGTACACCAAGTCTCTACGGATCGAGCAGGATTTTAAAATCTGAACTCCTTGTTCCAGATTTTCATAAACCAATCTTATTTATAAGATTAGCATTTAGAGCTAAGGCCCGAACAAACGCCTTGTCCGTCCGAGCCAAAGTTGTCGATCAGTTAAATAGGATTGCATTATTTCGGAAGCATTTGGTCTCATTGACTCGGATCCACTAACCGATGTCCAAGCCAACGACACTTGCTTAAGCTACTAGTTTATTTTATAACCTAAGTACACAATGAAATACATGCATTTGAATAAGAAACAGCACAAGCATTTGATAAAGCCGATCCGAGCCATTGACAAGCCCGAACCAATGCAATAAATTACCAAATCAAAAATGACTATCCGACTACAGATATGATAAACACTATCCATAAAAAGCAACAAAAGGAAACATTGTCTCACGGTCCGAAGACCGGAATTACAGACTTCCGGGGCATACCCCGTCTTCACTCTTCTTGATGCCCGGGTGACCCAGCTTGCGCTCCGGAAGGACCTCCGATCTCTTTCTCAACGGATGCTTGTAGGTCTGCCAGCCTTTTATCTTTGGCTTCCTGGGCCAACCTTTTCTCCCTTCGGACCTTCAATTCCTCGAGGAAGGCAGGGCATTCCTTCATCAAGTTCAGCTCGCGACGGAAGCTATGGATGGGCCCAGGCAGAGTCAGCCAGTCCCGGGTTGTGATCCGTAACAACCACGATCCGTGGCAAGTCATAACTTTTCTACTGTGATTGTCTCCTTTTTTACAACATTTTCACAAGTCAACAAGGTTCGGAGCGGTACACCAAGTCTCTACGGATCGAGCAGGATTTTAAAATCTGAACTCCTTGTTCCAGATTTTCATAAACCAATCTTATTTATAAGATTAGCATTTAGAGATAAGGCCCGAACAAACGCCTTGTCCGTCCGAGCCAAAGTTGTCGATCAGTTAAATAGGATTGCATTATTTCGGAAGCATTTGGTCTCGTTGACTAGGATCCACTAACCGATGTCCAAGCCAACGACACTTGCTTAAGCTACTAGTTTATTTTATAACCTAAGTACACAATGAAATACATGCATTTGAATAAGAAACAGCACAAGCATTTGATAAAGCCGATCCGAGCCATTGACAAGCCCGAACCAATGCAATAAATTACCAAATCAAAAATGATTATCCGACTACAGATATGATAAACACTATCCATAAAAAGCAACAAAAGGAAGCATTGTCTCACGGTCCGAAGATCGGAATTACAGACTTCCGGGGCATACCCCGTCTTCACTCTTCTTGATGCCCGGGTGACCCAGCTTGCGCTCCGGAAGGACCTCCGATCTCTTTCTCAACGGATGCTTGTAGGTCTGCCAGCCTTTTGTCTTTGGCTTCCTGGGCCAACCTTTTCTCCCTTCGGACCTTCAATTCCTCGAGGAAGGCAGGGCATTCCTTCATCAAGTTCAGCTCGCGACGGAAGCCATGGATGGGCCCAGGCAGAGTCAGCCAGTCCCGGTTGTGATCCACATGTTCCTCCAAGGGGACGAAGACACTGGTCATCAATACCCGGGGCACGAAGGCCGGAAGGTACGGACCACCTGGTTGTACTTCTTGTCCTCTGTCTCGTCACAGACTAGCTCCACAAATTCGCACTTGAGCAAGCCATCGTCCGAGACGCCCTCTGTGACACCCCGTTTTTTTTAATCTTGCGTAATTTAAATATTACTTGGGCATGTCTAAATGTGAATTTAATTAGTACCTATGCATGTCCAATTTCTTAGTTTAATTGTTAAAAATGCATGTTTAATTGTGAATTCAATTTATTTGCTTTAGATGTTGCATTTTATGTGTGTGTCACATTTTAATTATGTACATTTGACCCTAAAATTGTACCAAACATTTTTTTACTCTTAAAAATCTTATTAATTATCATTAGTTAGTGGGTTTTAATGTTGGTGAAAAACTTGAAAGGTCACTCTTAATTTTGGGTCAATTATTATTGGTTTTATCATGGTTTTTAAGTGATTTTAAGGCATTTAAATTGCCAATTACTCTTGGCTCTTCACCCTTTCATATTCCCTCATTCCCACCTATAAATAGCCTCATATGCAGCCCTCTTTTGCCCCAGCAACATTCTGAAAATTTTGCTAAAAAATAAATCCTCAAGTACTATCTTTTCTTAAAAGTTTATAGCAAGTTCATCTTGCAAGTACTTTCTAAGTTCTTGCTCTTTCTAACACTTGAAAAGGTGGGTGTTCTACAAAATTATTATATGTATACTATCAAAACCTGGAAGGTAGTTTAAATAATGTCTTATTCATATATATGTAATGCATGATTTTTCAAAAAACACATACTCTAATGCATAAAACGAATGGTAAAACATTTTTGCATGCTTCCGCTGTTTCAAAAGTATACATACATACATATATATATATATATATATATATATATATATGTATATATATATACATATGTATATGTATATATATATATATGTATATATATATATATATATATATATATATGTATATATGTATACATATATATATACATATATATATATATATATATATATACATATATATATACATATATATATATATATATATGAATTTGTATTGTTTTGTTTGTTGACGGTTCAAGAAAGATGCGCATTTGGTTAAGGTTCATTAGCTTGTAGTTTGGTTAGTTGTGTCTAACGAACTACTTGTTGATTTCCTTTGCCCATTCCCTTTAAATCGAGTGATAGAAGCCTTCACTGATTTCTTGGGTCATAGGATTCCACCCTTGATCATGACAAGGTACTGAATGGTTAGGTTGACGAACTTAACAGGGAGCTATAAGGCCTGTTTAATGTGGGGTTATAAGGAGCGGCATGAAATAAAGTTTCCCGAAAGTATATGATATTGATCTTATTTTGGATTGTATGTTCTTGAGTTTTATTATTGATATTTAATGGAATTTCAAAACAAAAAAAAACTTTGAACACTCATTGAGGTTTTTCTCACGCTTGTTTTGTTTCCTTCCTTGTAGGTGAGATTGTGGCAGAGGATGAGAACCCGACAAACTCAACAAACTAGGAGTGTACTTGGGATTTGGGGAATTTTGACATTTAAATAAATTGTCATCTTTTGTATTTTCGGAAAACTCATGTCCTTTATGTTAGTTATAGTTTATTTTGCATGACAAGGATGTTGAAAATTATCAGGATTTATTAGCTGAATAATAAAATTTTGTTACAGAAACTAAGACACGAAAGGTTGTCTGTAACATCACATGTTTTACAGAATGTTTCGGTTGGTCTTTCGCTTGACGTTCCGGCTGGAATTTATTTTTTAAAAAAAACATTAAATTCGGGGCGTTACACCCTCCGGAGCAAAGTCCGAGCCATCCGCCTCTTTGAAAGCAGTAATGCCTTGACTTCAAGTCGCGATCACTGGGATCCATCCTCGTGCGAAGGCGCCTATGGCTGCATCGAAGCCATCCTGCCGAGTTTCGTCATACTTAGACTCAAGCATGAACTTGCAAGCGTCCGACCCCAAGAAATCTTGGACAGCCTGTGCCCGGACCTTCAACAACTCATTGAACATCATATCCTTGAAGGTCCAAGAGACACCGACATACTCGCCCATGCTATCCTGGTGCACTTTTAAATCCTTCTCCAGGGACAGGATGGCACTCTTCAGCTTCGTCGCCTCCGCTTCGGACTCCTTCTTAGCGGCAATGGCCTTCTTCAACCTTTCAGACAAGCTGACCACCCTGGATGCCTCCATCACCCGAGCAGCCTCAGCCTTGGCCAGGTCCTCCTCCATTGTGGCCCTCCGACCCACCACCACGGAGCACGCTTGAATAGCGGCAGTGAGCTACAATGTCCAACATTATAAAATCAATAAGGTTTCCGAGTCAAAGAAAGATAACATTGTGTGGCAACCAGTAAAACCATGGTTGGATTAGTACGTACCTTCTGGTGAATTGCGGATAGCTCCGCAATCCGGTCCAGCTCTGGCGCCGCAGCCATCCGAGCCACCTCAGCGTCCATGTCCGTCTCGCTACTCATCTTCCCTTTGCCCTTCTTGGCAGGAGGGATTGGACCTTCGAACGGGCGCTTCTGCCCGCCCGCAGCACTCGAACTATTGGCAGGAGGGTCCCGAGACACAGACCTCGGAGTTTTCTTCGCCCCCTTCGAGCCCGCCACCTTGCCCTTATTCGGGGTGGGCATCGCCTGAGCCTCCTCACCCCCCGCCGCCCTCCGGGTCTTCTCCACTCGGAACGTGGCCGCATTCCTCGGCTCGTCCATAGGGAGCACAGTAGACGTCTTGATGATTTGGGTCCGAGTGCCCTCCTCCATTTCCTTCCTTTGGGCGGCATTTTGCTTCCGCTTCAGCTCACGCATGGTAGACATGGTGTAATCGAACCAAAAATCTGAACATCCGAAGAACAAAAAGTTAATACACGATAAATTTTTCGCGGAACAAAACAAACAGAGCAATAAAGCAACAACCGACTTGGATAAGACGACTACACGACCGAATGAGGAAGGACTTACTCAAATCCTTCTTCCCATCAAAAAAGCTGGGCTCCGAAAAGCCAGCTATGTAGGGAAGAGGCTGACAGATATTAAGCCTCGGAAGAAATACTTCTCCGGGTCTTGATTTTTGTGGAGCGCTTGCATCCACAGCGGAATATTCCGAGCCGGAGGCTTCCAATCCGGCAACCTACCTCGGAAAAATTTCTTCTCAAAGCGCCAGTGAACCCTCTCCGCCTCGGCCTGACCCTGTTTTAATGCGGGCCGGACGAAGATGTACCTCTTCCACCAATTGATCCCCAGGGAAGAGAGAGGATCCACAAAAAAAAAAGTATATGCTTGGCGACATACCAGCGTATAAAAGAGTCCGTTCCTATTGCTTAAATTTACACTAAACAATTTACGAAAATTGTCAAAAGTCACCAGGATGCCCTTGTATTTACACATCACCCCGAAGCACATCAGGTTTCCGAGGGAGTTGGGAATGATCTGGGGCAAGTGTCATTAATGGGCCATGGGCCTATTGAAGCCTTGGTGGCTCAATCCAGGCCTTAAACTTGGCACGATCTGGTGGAACCCTCCCATTTTGGAAGAAATCTATATATATGGCACACATTCCCATAACAATGGTAAGACATAATCGCTTCCTATCCTCGATTCTTATACCGAGTAGACCCTCACTCTCGCAAGTAAAGTCTCCTTCCGGTTTGACACCACGCAAACCGGGTATAAGGTTCTAACCCCCCCCCCCCCGGAGCTACTTATGCAGGTCCTCACGTGTCGCCTCTCAACATTACGATGGTTCTTACAGGCTTCTACTCTTTGGTCCTTACGAGCTAGGTGGTCTAGGTACTCAGGGTGAAGGAGCACAAGGGAAATTCATTTAAGTGTTCGGGGGACTTTGCCCTCGACATGAACATTAAAACTTCGACTTTTATGACATTCTTGAATGGTTTTGTATGAAAATATGTCCGATTTTTGGAATTTATGAATTTTTGAGTAATTTTATTTTCTATAGCTTTGTATTGAACTGTGTAAATTTTTGGAACAAATGAATCCATTTTCGAGCTCTAACGAGTCGAGCGCTCACAAGCAAGTCGAGCTTTTCGAGCTGCTCGCGAGCAACTCGATATTTTAACGAGCCGAGCACGAGTTCGATCATGAAAAGCTCGACGATCACGAGCATGCTTGAAATTCTGACGATCACTGAACCATTAAGCCAAAGATCGACTCGGCTCGGCTCGTTAACAACCCTAGCTAGGAGCCTATTGTATTGAAAGTCCATACCGAACAGTGTTCATACATATGATCCCGTTGATCATGTTAACATACGTTCCTTTTCTCTATCTTGCCTAATTAAAACACCTTTCTTCGTGATTTCATTCTCCATAACCATAATAACTAAATAGTTTAGTTTAATTTCGAATTACAAGAACATCATATTCTAGCGTTCTTCGGTAGAACGATTGGCCGTGAATACCAAGGTTGAGGAAAGTCAATCATAACGTATTAGATTCAACATCCCATACATGACAAACAGATTCGAAGAAGAGCTTTAAGGTTTTAAAATTGTTGTATGGAAAGCCAGTGCGACACGACAAGTAAGTATTAATTTGCTAGTTTAATGTTATACAGCTATGGATCAAGATCAATGTGCAATAAATTTTTTGAATTCCGCTGTGCAACCTAGGGTTACACTGGTATCAAAGCTCAATTGATCTAATGTCTATACACATTGTGTATCGTGGATTAAAATATAAAATTTTGCAATTAAGGATCTTGACAATCTTACTTACTAGCTAGGCCTTGAAGTCAGTTACACATATGATGGGCTTTTCCTTCGTCAATCAAGCCAAATATGCATCTGACATCTTCTTCGTGTACAAAGTCTGTGTCTTTGGCACTCTAATAGAGGTTAGTCAGCAACTTCAACTTTAAGGCGCTCCTTTTACTGATCCGACACTTTATCGCCTCCCTAGTTGGTGCTCAACATTATTTGACAATTACTCGTCCTACATTACATTTGTTGTCAATCATGTTAACTAGTTTATGAGACACCCTCAATAGATCATTTTTAGGCCATGAAACGCATCATTTAAAAAGGCACAACACATTTTGGTTTGTCCTTCTCCCATTCTTGATCACAACTCTTGCTTATTCCAATGCTAATTGGGCCACATGTCCAGACACTCGTCAGTCCACTTCGGTCTATTTTTTACGGCTCCAATATTATTCGTTGGAGTTCTAAAAAGAAACCAAGCGTATCTCCATCTATTTCCGAGTCCGAGTATTGTTCCCTTGCAAATGCAACTGCTGATATCATATTGCTCACTTGTCTTCTTGCGGACTTGCGCGGTTCTCTATTCTCTTGCCCGTACTCCTTTGTCATACATAAGTCACCATGTTCATTGCTATAAATCATGTGTCTCACAAGCACGCCAAACACATCAAGCTACCTCATCATTTCACTCGAGAATTGGTTCAAGCCGGCGAGCTTTCCACACAGTTTGTTCCATCTCTGTTAAACATTGTTGATGGATTCACAAAAATCCTGCCACATCCACTCTTCACTCTTTTTCCGAACCATGCTATGGGCGGACCTAACCCTACCATTCACTTGGGGGTATTGAGAATAATATTTAAGATAACACCGAATCAAGTGAATCTTCATAAATCATGTATTTGTCTAATTTAGTTGGGTAAAATTCAAAAAGTATATTGTAGTACCATGTGTATACAAAAAGGGTATTAATAACGACACTGTATAATTTGTATATATATTTTATATTGTACCAATTACATGAAGTGTACTGAACATTACCACCAACATTACCACCGTTCAATTTGTGACCATTAAATTAACCATATACTTCGACAAATTTTTTTACCTGATTATACGTGTGGGATACACATGTGAGGAAACAAGGTTTGTGGTGATCTGAATATTGGCAAAATGGACCGTCCATATGAGACACCATATGAGACATGTGTAACTTTATGTGGCGGGCTCAAAATTGGAACGCATGTACTTGGTTTGAATGGAACCAAAATGATTGACGATTTATATAATACTATTATAATAGTAAGAATGATATATCGAATCAAAGTAAGTAAATGAGTTCCGAATGGGAAACAAGCGAAAAAACATGGCGCGTCTATTTCACCGGCTATGGAAAAATCAACTGTTGACCTACTTGGAAACTTCAATGTCTCCATTTATAAATTCACATATATACATGTTCAACACTTATATATATACATACACAGGCACATCTAGCTAATATTACTTGAGAAAATTAACTCACATGCATATTACTACATACTTAGTCATGGATATATTGTACGTTTTGAGTTTGATCATGGTATTGTTTTTGTTCACAAGATTGTTATTTTCATGGTGGATTTTGCCACATTTGGTTTACAGGAAGGTTAAATCAAGTGGTTTTTCTGGGCCTCGCCCAAGTTTCCCTTTCGGAAACTTGAGTGAGATGAAAAGGCTGAAACTACCAGAATGTGATGCTAATTCTTCTTTAACCATATCTAATGACATACACTCCAGGACATTTCCATACTTTTCTCACTGGCAAAACTCATACGGTAAGTGTATAATCTGTATGTACATGCATGCATTGCGCGTGCCAGTACCACTTAACATCGATTAATTCTTTTTTTTGGTTCCATTTGTAACTTGTGTAGGTAAAGTGTTCATGTACTGGTTAGGGACGGAACCGTTCCTATATGTTGCTGATGCGGGGTTTTTGAAGAAGATGAGTGGGAATATAAAAGGTAAAGACTGGGGAAAACCGAATGTTTTCAAACATGATAGATATCCCATGTTCGGAAATGGACTTCTTATGGTCGAAGGCGAAGACTGGGTTCGACACAGGCATGTTATTACTCCGGCATTCACTCCCTCCAACTTAAAGGTGCGTATATATATATATATTCTTAATACATACATTCTTAATACAGGAGCATAAGAGATACACCGATAGAATACACTCGCAACCAAATGTCAAAACTTCACCTCAAATCTGCCTAACTTAAAGATACATGCATTC
Source organism: Plantago major (assembly GCA_026545765.1). Classification (NCBI taxonomy): domain Eukaryota; kingdom Viridiplantae; phylum Streptophyta; class Magnoliopsida; order Lamiales; family Plantaginaceae; genus Plantago; species Plantago major. The sequence continues at coordinate 79,248,864 of CM048839.1, read as the reverse complement.
ACTAACAACACTTGAATATCTATATAGTAGGATAGTGCAAGTGTTTTGATGATGAAGATGCCACTTTTGTCCCGGAAACCAATAGCAATAGGTAAAACAAACCTTCTGGGTTTCTTTTACCGTGCCGCATGATATAGTGCATCCTGGTGCTTGAGTGTGTTGTACAATGCAATGTATAATGCATCTAATACAATCATGGTACAACATTTAAAACACTAGGTGGCACTACAGCATGCGACACGATAAAGAAAACCCCCTGTCTCTTGGTAACAATCATGAGGTTTGGCTTTTTATTCAAAACTTTAACAAATCTAATAAAATTAATATATGAATATAGTAGAAATAAGTATACTATGGTAGTAAAGAATAATGAAGAATGTGATTGGGATATTTAAAAGGAATTAATAAACAATTAATAATGTATGATAAAATTTAAAGATTGTATTTATAGAGAGATCAAAAGAGATTGACGGATATTACTGTAGTAGTCATAACATTAGGCTTTTTATTAAAAACATTGATGTTATAAATACACATAAAACTGGCTTAAAATAATAGCTAGTAAACCATTAGTAATATTATTTAAAATATTATTATAGTTATACTTAAAAATATAAGTTGGTTCCTCACTAATGTATATACCTTCCAACCGGTTTTGAATTGTTCGGATTAATATTCAGCGTGGTATGGAGAGTTCACTACATTTGAAACCAGTAATCAATTCTTGACCCTAATGGTCAAGACTCAAGACCTAGCTAGTATTCAACGTTATTAGCTTATTGACTCTTTCGCGGTCGGCTTTCCAATTCTAAGTTCGGTAATTAGCTCATGTAATTAAATCATACTCCCTTTAAACATGCATCTAATTCGTTCTTCATTCTGAGTTGCTTAACTAATCAATAGACAGTGAGTTATGGTGTGTCTGGAACAAGTTTTCACGTATTAATCCATTTCATTTATATTAATCCTCGAATAGGCAATGGCAAGCTCGATGGTTGAGTCGGCAACAAGCATGTTGAACAGATGGTCAGACCTAATCAGCTCCGGCCACCCTGAAATCGACGTGGAAAAAGAAATCATCGACACATCCGGAGAAATCATTGCCAAGACAAGCTTTGGTGTGAGCTACAAGAATGGAAAGGAAGTGTTAGAAAAGCTTAGATCGATGCAAATCGCCCTTTTCAAGTCCAACCGATACGTTGGGGTGCCCTACGGCAATTTTATGAACCCAAAACAAACGTTACATGCCAAGAAACTAGGTAGAGAGATTGATGACTTACTACGATCAATAATCAAGGAACGACGAAGTAATACAACGACCGGGCAAGACCTCCTAGGGCTAATGCTAGCTGGTAACACAACGGAGAGTGGCCGGATAAGAGCATTGACCACCAAGGAGCTGGTGGATGAATGTAAAACTTTCTTTTTTGGTGGACACGAAACGACAGCTCTCGCGCTGATGTGGACTCTGCTCCTCCTAGCCCTACACCCCGAATGGCAGACGCAACTAAGGGATGAGATTAGTGAGGTGATGGGAGATCTTGGGAAGACTATTGATGTCACCATGCTTGCTGGACTAAAGAAGGTAACATTTGTATTGTTGTTGAACACCATGCACATTGATTTGCTAAGATCAATTTTGTAAAATCGGTTTTACAAGAGAATTACCCGAATAATTTTTTAAGATTGCTATATAACTAAGAATAGAAAAAGGATAGAGAGAGGCATGTGTAAGTTTACTTGAAAAAATACATTTAAGCCACAACATTAACATGGAAATGAAAAAAGAAATTATTCACTACAACCATATATATATAGGCCCTTTTTAGTACTTAGCTTATCAGTTCGATAAGTTTATTTTTTAAATATGTGTCTGTTACGTGAACGCCTAACTAGTAGTTGATAAACTAACTGATCTGATAAATTTGTCCAAAAAGCTTATCAAAAAATAAGCAAACTGATTTGTTTTTATATACCATATTTAACAAATCATCTAACTTATCAGCTAATTAATTTACTAAATATTAAATATTTTTATAAAAATTAACTAGCTTATCAGCTATCAAATCAGCTATCAACTAACTTATGAGATATCAACTATTGGTTATATTATCAGTTAATTTTGCTAAACAGGGGTAATACTGACAATTAAATAGTGGGTAACAAGATTAGCGAACTACTAAGTAGGGGTGGCATCGGATTAATCCGAACCAATCCAATCCGACTTTTTGGATTTTTTTCGGATTCGGATCAATAACATATCAATCCATAATCCAATCCGAAGTTTACGGATCGGTTTCGGATTAATCCGATCGATAATCCGGAGTTTATTGCAATATAATCTAATTTTTTTCCATGTTTCTAATTTTATGCCTTGAAAATATAATTAAAAAATCAAGATAGTTGAAAATTACAAGTGACATAACAAAGTTGAGCGTCCAGAATGATAAATTACTAAATATTGCATGTCCTTCATATAAGAGTTCAAAATTATAAAATATTACATATGAGCCAAAATAATGCTAACATTTAAGTTTAAAGTTCAAAACAATTGTATTCTACATCCACGTTGAATTTCCGAGCAACTTCTGACGAGGGATTGACCGTCTAAGGGTATATATATTTTATACCTAGGTTTTTACTTGTATCCTAGTAAAACATTCTTTGAAAACATATATATTGGATTAGATCGGATAATCCAAAGATATTCGGATCAGTTAACCAAAATCCGAAAATCTAAAAATCCTTAATCCGAAATCCTATCCGAAGTTGTAGGATCGGAGTGGATCGGCCGGATTATCGGATTTTCAGAAAGGTTTTTCGGATGAGAGCATTTATGCCCACCCCTACTACTACTAATACTAAGTGTCACATTATTAGGAAAGCATATTTGAACTTAATTTATGCGTTAAATTGATTCATGCAGCTTATAATTAGAAAATAAGCCAGTTAACTTATATTTTCTAAGTATGTAGTAGAATAGTAGCTTATGAGTGGATTTACTAAACACATAAATAAGGAACTAAATGATGGGACAGTATCATTGTTTCAATTTCGTATAATTTTAAATTTTTTATTGCAATGTTTAAAAGATCTTAGACGAGTAAGTCTTTAGAGAGACGGTGTTATAAAAAAATTAAAAAAGACGGACAAACATTACGGTTATAGCCGAAAACATTACACGTTTTATTAAGAATATCGGTGATATACATTATATAAAAAAATGATATAAAATGTTCACTCATAAAATATTACTGATATAGTTTAAAATATTACACATATACTCATGCCTCTCATTAATACCTTCTATTTAAATATTTTGTCATTTTATAAAGGTGGACGACATAATTTGTTAAAAGGAAAGAAGTATGTTTGCAATTTGCAAACATTCTTTGTAACGTCTAATACCTTTTAATTAATTTTTAAAAGTAGCCGCCAAATTATCGTTGCAATGTACTTCCTCCACGTTAAGTTCAGAAATAACAACCACGCGCAAAGTGTGTTGTTTTGCGGCTTCACATGGGAATCGTGGTCATCCACATGTCACGACTATCACGAAAGTACGGTTGACCACTCTTTCATTTTGTATAATCAATAAGACTATGAAATTTTAGTGTAAACATGTCATGTTGAGACCCGGTTATGGAGCATACATATGACATGTTAAGTTGCATATTGTCCGAAATTCCTCCGCCCGCTTAGAATAATAGGCAAGGACGAGCTAGTCTCCTAAGAGACGACCATTTAGACTACCCGTGACGTGACAAATCCGTGACGTCACCCATGACGGGATCCGCGACGAGATTTTATCAGACGCGACGCCAATATCGCGTCATTATGAAATTCAAAAAAAAAATTATTTTTTTTATTTTTTTAAAACATATTTATCATATTATAAGAGTGTTTAGAATTTGAAATTAATAAAATTGCTTTTGTAGAAGTCGTTTTACAATTTTTAAGTTTAATTAAGAGAGAAAAATGAGTTCGATATGGGATGATTCAAACATAGTCAAGAGCGGTCTCTATTTGTAGATCTCGAAAAGTCAAAACCGTTGTTGATTTTTATTTATTTTTTGCATTTTTATTTTTCGAGTTATTCGCGTTTGAAATTGGACAAAACAAAAAAAATTAAAAAAAAAAAAGAATGAACAGGTGGCAGCAGCCAACCCATTCTCCCACACCATCGACGGGGTGTTCGATGGCCAAGGCGTTGTCAGTCACAATGAAGCGTAAAGTTACCATTGACTAAGATGCAATGCAGGCCGTCTTAGAGAGATGGAGAGACACAAAGAAACTACATAACATTAGAAATTTGGTAAATTTTGCGGGTCGACCAAGCGGGCTGGGTCGACCCTCATTTTTTTAAAAAAAAAGGCTTCACAGCAACTATGGCTTAACCAACGGTTGTTGGCTTAAGTGGTAAGGGACTTGAATTCCTTGTGAATGTAAAAAAACACCGCTGGGAGAGCCGCCTCTCAAAAAGGGCCCGACAGTGCTCGGTTTGATTAGACGCATGTAGCGGATACCAATGAGAAATCGAAAAAAAACAACCATGGCTTGGCAACCATGGCTGCCATTGAATCAGATCGCTGCTACTTGCGGCGAGCTCCGCTCGCTGCCATTAGCTGCCGTCTATGGACGGAATGTGGACGGCCTGAGCTCCATCCATGGAAGTTCTTAAAAAAAAATAGATTCAATTTCTTTTTATTACTACTTGTTACTAATTGATCTGTTCACAAGCATCTATTGAAATTGATTTGAGGTTGATTTGGGTTATTATAAGAACCCTAAATCAATTTTGGTTAATTTTATAAAGGATAATAGTACAAAGTATGTAATTGGAGAATTTGAGAAAAAGAAGGGGTGGATTTACAATTTTAGAGAATTATAAAATGGTTAGGTTTATGTGAAAAAAGGTTAAGGTTTTATTGAGTGATGGTTAAGGTTTGTGTAATAAATGGTAAATATTTTAATTAATAATGGTTAAGGTTTATTCGGTCAATTCTTAAGGTTATTGTGTATTCTTGTTAAGGATTTTATATTTTTCAATGTTATGCAAGTTGTAAAGTTTATATGGAAATAGTCAAAATTTTAATGAGTAATAATTAAGGTTTATGTGATAAAAAATTAAGGTTTATGTGAAAAATGGTTAAGGTTAATTTATGTGATAAATAGTTAATGTTTTAATTTGTAATTGTTAAGTTTTATTTGCAATCAATCGTTAAGGAGTAATTTGAATCATTCTAAAACCCTATGGGGGAAATGATGAACCCTAAAATTCCACTGACACATTAAATACAAATTTAGGTTATTATACATAAATGTTAAGGTTTAAGTGTTACGTTGTAGATGTTCTATCATTACATATAAACCTTAGCAGAAAGAAGCAATAACCTAAAACATTATAAACATAAACCTTAATCATTTCTGAAAAGAACCTTAAGCATTAGAACTTAACTAAATTAACAATGAAAAATATATTATGAACTTAATTAGGGTTTAGGGTTTAGGATAGGGTATATGGTCTATATCCATCCTAAACCCTAATCCCTAATTAAGAATTTTACAAGGGTCATTAATGAAGCATTTTAAAATCCTATGAAGGAAATTGTGAACCCTAAAAACCACTAACACATGAAATACAAATTTAGGTTATTATATATAAATGTTAAGGTTTTAGTGTAACGTTGTAAATGTTCTATCATTACATATAAACCTTAGTAGGAACACACAATAACCTAAAACATTCTAAAGATAAACCTTAACCATATTTTAAAAGAACCTTAACCACTACTCCCTCATATTTTTAATATAAGATGTTTTGGGTATTTCACACAAATTAAGACAAACCTCTCTTCTTCAATAGTCTTGGTAAATGACTTAGAATAAAAATGTTAGTATCTTGAACAAATAAATCCACCAATAAAAGATGAGGAATGTGCTTAACTTTTGTAGTGTCCAAGACAAAATAAATGAAAAACAATAAAATCAATGAGTTTGATGCCTAATAAATTGTGAAAACACGGAATTACGTAGCAGAATCTACTAAAATATCTTATATTTGTCAAATGGAAAATAACTCAAAAAATCTTATATTAAAAATAGGAGGGAGTATAACTTAACTAGATTAACATTGAAATATATCTGGTCAGGCAGGGTGCGGTTTTGCCTCCAACTTGGTCGATTTCAGTCTCATCTGGCCTCGTGTTAGTTTTTGTTTCGTATTCGCTTTGTTGGTACTGTGGTTTGTGTAACCGTTTTGACTCCTGTTTGTTTGATCACCTCTGGTGCTCAACTTCCATTTGAATAAATATTTAAACTTTTCCAAAAAAAAATATTGAAATATATCTTACGCACCTAATTATTGTTTATGGTTTAGGATAAGTATAGGACCCCTAAGCCCTAATTAAGGGTTGTCGGGGGTCATTGAAGCATCCTAAAATTCTATTGAGGAATGGTGAACTCTAAAAGCTCCTTGACACATGAAAATACAAATTCAGTATTAGTAGAAATAATAAGTTTGGTGCGACCGTGGTGATGTTTTTGTAGTTAAACATGTCATGTTGATTCGTCTTCTCATGGACTATCTTGCGCAAAAATTGCTCAATTATACTATAATTTTAATTAATTATTAGTATTATCGAGATAATTAATTTGTGTAGCATGGTATTATTGCAGATGGGATGGGTAATGGATGAAGTATTGAGACTTTACCCACCAGCCCCAAATGTCCAACGGCAAGCAAGACATGACACTGAAGTGGAGAAGGGAGTAACTATCTCGAACGGAACCAACATTTGGATCGATGTAGTGTCCATGCATCATGACCCTGAGATCTGGGGTGAAGACGTTAATGAATTCAAACCACAAAGATTTAAGGACAATATTTATGGAGGGTGCAATCAAAAGATGGGTTATTTACCTTTTGGCTTTGGAGGGAGAATGTGCATTGGCCGGAATTATACAAAGATGGAGTACAAAATTGTTTTGACTCTAATCCTTTCAAGATTCTCCTTTTCCTTATCACCAACCTATTGCCACACTCCCTCAATTATGCTCTCACTTAGGCCAATGCAGGGTTTACCCATCATTTTCCACCCTTTACCAATTAACACTGTCCACACACCACTTAATTAGAACTACAAATTTTAGTTCTACACATTATACAATATTTAATTTAATAGTATTAATCAACCAAGCCACCAAGGTATTGTTTGTATATGTCCAACAGTATTGTCATAGTCGTGTTGTACCTGTTATGTATGACACTTGTTGTAACCCTGTTGTTGTAACTATGTTGTTCCGTATTTCTTAATATATCACTAGTTATTTCAATAAAAAAAAGTATTGTCATTGTAATGCGACCCTTGAGCGAGAGGCTCTACATTGATCAATAAAACACATAAAATTAGACCATGTTTAGTAAAATTAGCTGAAAAATTTCAGAATGATTAATTAATTAGAAGTGATCAAGAAATTAAAAAACTAATGATTAACTAACTGAAAAGCTAACTGATTCTAATGTAGACATTTAGCAAATTAGTTGATAAACTATCTGGTATTTTGTAAAATGACATATAAGGACATTATTCTTATTTCTATTCAATTTTAATTAAACTTCCTGAACGTATTTTTATATTAATATATATTTTTTAAATAATATTACATAACATTTTTCTAATTATTCAATTATATACTCAAGTTGATTTTCACCGCCACTTTAATAAAATCATTAAAAAATATCCGTGAGAATTCTAACTTAAGAGCAAATCTTCTGAAAGACGGTCTCTAGATAATTTATCTAGAGACGAACCTATTTCAAAGAAATTATCGATGTTATTAATCAAAACACTTATATTCTCAAAATTTGTGTTTCTTCATATTACAACAATATTTATTCCGTTAACAATATAGACGTTTTGGTTAATAACATGAATGGTTTTATTGATAACATAGGACGTCTTTAGATAAGTTGTGTAGTTATAAGTGCTAACTTAATAAGAAAAAAATCGGTGATGGATGTATAATAATAGTATACATGTGTGCATTTTAAAGAGAGTCGGATGGATTAAAAAGATACTAATATAGTAACGATTGATTTTTTCTATTTTATTTATTTTTAGGTCAGGGACATTTTTGGAATGAAAAGACAGGAAGGAGCTTTTTTTTTCGAGTTTTTTTACCATTGACTAATAAAAAGCTCATTACGTAAAACTTTTATTCAATAACTACCATTGGGTTAAAGAAGCTACCCAAAGTAACTTTTTTTTAAAGAAGGAGCTTTTTATCTTTTTCATTCCGAAAATATCCCTAACTTAAATTAGAATTAAAATATATTTATAACTCATGTATTCTCTAAATTATAATTGGCGAAGTGCTCCCATATACTATACTGAAAATTTTCCATACTTATGCTATATACTACTCTATTTTATACTTTTCTTAGAATTGTTACAGGAAGAGTCCTAAATAAGAATGCTTGAATTATGACTATATATTATGGCTATATTATATAATAGTTAGAATTTTTGTAACCTTGTTTTTATATCATTTTTGTCACATATATAAAGAATAATTTGATATTGATATAAATCTTGTATAGTAGTTCTATGATGAGTTGTACTCGAAGTCATGTACTATTATTTAAAAAACTATAGATTAATAATACGATGAGAAAGGTTAAAGAAAAGAAAAATAAGAGTAATGCCCTTTTATGTCATTTTACAAAATACAGCTAGCTTTTCAGCTAATTTGCTAAACACATACATTTAAAACCAGTTAGTCTCTCAGCTAGTTAATCACCATTTAACCAAAATTTCTTACCAAATTTTACCCAATACTACTGATTACTAGTTTTGCTAAACAGAGCCTATGTCTTTAAAGAGCTTTTTTTTTTCACATGCATGTTTAGATGGAAATAAATTCCAATACGAACAGACGTTTAGTGATACTCCCTCCGTCTCGCAGAATTTCATACATTTATCATTTTTAGCCGTATCACATAACTTCATACATTACCAAAAAAGGAAGCTACCCCACACCTAACAAATAATAAACAATCTAAACTTTATACTCAAATTACACCTTTTGCCACTAAAAGTACACTTTTTCCTACATTTTATATATTCTATTATTACTTTAACTTTTCGCATAAAACTGCACGTTAATCCTAGTGTATGAAGTTCTCCGGGACGGAGGGAGTACCACACTGGGTAAAAAATCCAGACTAGCACACATTACACTAATTCTTGTGATTGGGACGAGAATCAACAACTTATGTAATGGCTTCTGAAAATCCTAATACACAACAATATGTAACTTCCACATCTCATTATCAAATGGCAAGCCGAAAATAGAGAGCATTGAGCTTTGAAAATTTATTGCTAATTGAACAAATAACTCTAGGATTTTACTAATTATATTCCCTCTCTTCCAATCCATATGCGTAAATGTTTGAAAACCACAGTTAAATATATTTTGGAGACAACAAAATGGCTAAAGCAATGCTGGATTTGGGAGCAAGCATCACCTCGCCGAGCTACTCTAAGTACATGAAGTCTGGTTTGGGGGTGATCAAGCCAAGTAACATCACTATCAAAATTGCAGATTAAAGAGTTCAGAAACTGTTAGGGTGGTCATTGACCCCGCCTCATACTGGTGGGCAAATTCATATTGTTGGGTTAAAACATGTCTCCTATGGACAAAGATGAATTATGACGAACTAAGTCATGCAGTTTGGATCTTATGCCCTAGAAACCCATGTCCGAGGAGCATCTTGAATCCGAACAGCTATACTTAGCAGTTATCAAGGAAACATCTCCAAAAAGAATACAGAATATCATCTCTGACCCACAAGTATCCAAGGAGTATGTGTACGTACGCTCGGACCACTCCACAGTAGACACATGTCCAACAATAATGACATTCACTGCCAAAAATCTATAAATAGGCCCACTTTCCCAAGTGGCCAGGTCACTACAAGAATTCTGAGGTAAAACGATGGAAAGGGGCGACGGATTTTATCCGTCGCCCCTGTAGCGACGGATCGCTACTTGGGGCGACGGATTCTATCCGTCGCTTCGCTTTGACGGATAAGAAAGATCTGTCGTTCGTAGCGACGGATAAAATTATCCGTCGCTACAGCGCTGACCAAAAAAAAAAAAAATTTTTAGCGACGGATAGATTTATCCGTCGCTAAAAATAGCGACGGATAAATCTATCCGTCGCTATGTAGCGACGGATAGATTTATCCGTCGCTACAAGGCCGAAAATTGTGGGAAAAAAAAATTAGCGACGGATAGATCTAGATCTATCCGTCGCTAAAACCTAAAAAATATAATATATCTCCTCCACCACCTCCTTTTCTCCACTACTTCTCTCCTCCTCCTCCCACCACCACCATCTCCTCCCACCACCACCATCCTCCACCACCACCATCTCCTCCACCACCTTTCTCCTCCCACCACCACCATCCTCCACCACCACCTTTCTCCTCCCACCACCACCATCCTCCACCACCACCACCACCAAACCACCACCACCAACACACCACCACCACCACCACACACCACCCACCACCACCACCCACCCACCACCAACAACACCAACACCACCGCCTTTCCTCCACCATCCTCCTCCACCACCATCTCCACCACCACCACCTCTCTACTCCCACCACCACCGCACCACCACCCTGCCACCACCACCATCTCCTCCACCACCACCACCCTGCCACCACCACCACCACCACCCTTCCACCACCACCACCTCCCACCACCACCTGCACCACACCCACCGCACCACCACTGCCACCACCGCACCACCACTGCCGGAATTAATCCGTATACGAATATAAAAATTCGTATACGGATTTTATTTTTTTTGTGGGATACGGATAGATCTATCCGTCGCGCCATAATCATTTTTTTTTTTTTTGAAAAGGTCAATCCGTCGTCAACTGTCATAATCGACGACGGATTTTTATCCGTCGCCACAGCTTCAGGGGGCGACGGATTTTTATCCGTCGCGATCCGTCGCCAGCCGGGCGACGGATAGATGGGTCAGATGACGGATCTATCCGTCGCTACAGCCCAGATTTTTTGTAGTGGGTATGTTCTGAAACGTGTCTCTTGACCTACAATATACTTACCCTTTATATCTGTCTGAGGGCCTATAGCTTCACAACTCGGACCTCGACAAGTTAAAAGTATCTTATCGATCTGAACATAGGCAGGCCGACGAAACAAATTTCCCCCCCCCCCCCCCATATTCTAAGTGTGCAGGTCATAAATACACTTCCGAGGAGCAGTCTTCGAGGAAGATCAGTAAATGAAAAACATCAGAGGAGCCCCACTTGAAACTTTTTCTACACCCTCTTTTCTGTGGTGAGGATTAAGGACGTCCTATGATGTTTTTACCCTCACCATATTCGTTCTGTCTGTGGGAAGCGCTTACAAAAAGTCCATGGCTCCCAAGAAAGCTCAAGATCCCAATACCTAAAAAAGCAACCTTCCCCCTACTGATCCAAACCACCAAGATCCAGAACTAAACGAGCACAATCCTGCTGGAAATGAAACAGCCCGAGCCACGAGGTCATGGTCAGACCGAGTAGCACCAGAGGCCACTCAGAATGTGTTTCAAGAGGGAATAGTGGAGAGTACACACTCAAGTTCCACGCGAAGGACTAACATTCCAAGCAGAGCGGTAGTGGTGGTGCCACCACAAATCCCTGCCCACATTGATCCCGAGGCCTTTGGTTTCCGAAGGGAACAATTTGCTGCACTTGTCACTACAATACAAGAGTGTGGCCATACACCATTCCAAGGAGCCAATGATCCAGCTTAGAATTCCATTTCCATCCAAGGGAGAGTTCCAATCCAGGGAGAAGAAGACCTGAGCCCAACCAGAGAGCAAGTCAGCTCCGCTCACCTGGAGCAATTGATGTAGAACCACTTCCAAGAAGGTTGGCAGACCGACTGGTCCGAGTAGAAGCAACACACCTCCATCCCTGGGAATCTATAGGAATTAACCGAGCATCCATTTGGTGATACTCGCAGATTCAAGGGAGGAGGAAGAGGAGCTATATTTGTCTCGAGAGGAGTTGATACTATGACACAGGGCCTTGGAATCTCAGTGCAAGAATTTTGCAAACTTGATCAAATGTTCAGACATTACCTCAGATTCTAGAAATCCGAGCCCATCGAGTGCAAAAATCAGAACTGAGACAATCACTGGAGGAAATAAATTCCGACCAAGCTTGAGTAATACAATGGAAAGAGTTGTCCAATTAATCATCCATTAAGTTCGGTATGAAAGCAGGCTAGGTGGAATGGGATTCAGTGACAACCTCATATAGCCATGATCTTTCCAATTCCAACCACATTGTATGGACAAGCGATGGACTGGTGGCTTCACCTCAAGCCTAGGTCGATCAACTTATGGAATCTTGGTGGAAAAGATCTGAATGTTAATCCTCTTGGCATTCTAAAGAGCATGTCTCTTTTGCTTGTATTCTCTTAGAACTATATGTCGACTTATTCTACTAGAATCCTTAGGCCTTGTATTTCCTCTGTCCCGGAAATAGCTTGCTACTTTGACTTTTTGCAATCCTCCAAACATTTTCAACTTTGACTACGTATTAATCTTAAACTGCAAATGTAAAATGCTTAATTTTTTTTATATAATGAAACTTTAGGGACTAAATTTTTATTATATAATTTAATTGAATATTTTACATTTGCGGTTTAAAATTAATACGTAGTCAAAGTTGGAAAAGTTTGGAGGACTGGAAAAATGTCAAAGTGGGAAGCTATTCCCGGGACGGAGTAAGTAATAGTAAATTTTAGATTCTCCATCGAGACTTGTACACGGGTTCCTACAAACGCTCGTTATCTCCTTTCGTATTCAATAAAGCTCTCAAAGCATTTTTAATAGACGGGCCGTACAAAAACGAAATCTTGGTCCAGCAAATCTGTTGGGCCTGGTTAGTTGGTTTGGTCCATTTGGATGGTCCATTTCGAGCAGATTCCCTTTTCCGATTGAAAGAATGAAACCACAAGTCGTAAATTATTCCCAGTTCAGTAATCATAACTTTCGTCATCGTCTTCCCCAATTTCCTCCATCGCTGGTAATTCACTCCGATTCCATTTTTGTCCCTTTTTTCCAGATCTGATTTTGCATTATACGATCTCAATATTGTTTGTCGATTATCACAATTTTATTCACCGCTGATTTGATTGTTTGTTCTTACTTGTTTTTGTAGGTTGTTTAATTGCATTTATATACCATGTAAGTATTGTTCTCTGCCTCTTTCCGCTCTAGTATTTATGTTGATTGATTCTCAATTACTGCACCTATACTTTGTTTGGCTAATTAGTATTGCAACCTCTGCTAGATTAGAGTATCACAGTGATGTTCAGTATGCTCCGGGTCTGTCTTTTCATTCCTTTGCCGCGGGAATAGCTTTCCGTATTGGTAAACAAAATAAGAAAATTGGAAAACTTGAATAGAAAAACAATAAAGAATGTAAAGTTGTAAATATGATTGTTCTACGTGGATATTACTTAAGTGGAGTAAAAGATAAAATTGCCAAAAATGGAAATGGGAAGCTTATTGTGGGACGACTAAAACGGCAAAATAGGAAGCTGGTTATGGGACGGAGGAAGTAATATATATATAAAGTAGTCGGATGCGGTCCAATAAGTGATAAAGTCAGTGTTTATGTCATAAATCAGGGATATGATTTTTGTGATAGAATATTTGTTTTATTCAATTTCTATTTGAATCATTTCTCAATTAGTTTGTGGATGTAAATGGAGTTATTCGCTGCCTGGAGTTTCTTACTCTGAATTATTCCCTAGAGTCTTAAATATGTGTAACCTATGAAGTGAAGAGTGTGTGGTGAGTTTGTCCTGATTGGTCTGAGTAGATGTTTTGAATGCTTGTGTTTGTCTTCATCATGGCCTCATAGGCGATCACTGCAACAATCAAGCAATTTGGACTTTAATGTAACTTAACAATTGTGTCTGGACAAATTGCTTTGTTTGAATGAAACCTTCTATTCGCAGCACTCTATATAACCTGTCTTGTTGCTAGGTCTGGTGAGGAGCCTGTTGAACAAAAGAAGGAACTCGAGGACAGGTGCAAGGCACCATGCACACGACCATTGAAAGAATATCAGGTGATTTCTGTTTGTTATATGCTCGTCCTTGCAAAGATGTTATATATTACAGAAATTCGGTTCTTGCCTGCGATAAGATAGCTCATAAATGTGTTACCGATCCTGTTATGAGTTAAATATCATGCTTGTAAGTTGAGTACAAGATGTATGTCTCACTCTTACTTCATTGTTGTGTATCTGTGCCTAAAAATTGTGATGTTATGTATTTGTACGTTGAATGTCCATTATGCATTGGGAAAATGTTCTCACCTGATGATCTTTGCCGGTAAACAGTTGGAAGATGGATGGATGTCGCCGGATTACAACATCCCAAAAGAAGTTGTTCTGAGGCTGAGGGGAGGAACCATGATAAAAGTGAAAACTCTGACAGGGAAAGAAATTGAAATTGATATTGAGCCAACTGACACCATTGACCGGATCAAGGAAAGGGTCGAGGAGAAAGAAGGTATCCCTCCTGTGCAGCAAAGGCTGATTTATGCAGGCAAACAACTTGGTGATGATAAAACTGCCAAAGACTACAACATCGAGGGAGGCTCTGTTCTTCACCTTGTCCTTGCTCTTAGGGGTGGTCTCCAGAAATAGCCGACTTGCTGCTATGAATTCTGCAATGACTACCTCCTAAAGGAGGACCTAGCATATTAATGACGAAGACAGTTTAAATTGTCATATGTGTCATGTTACTTGCGCAAGTATTGCTTTTTATTGTCTATTTTGGGATTTATATGCGACTGACTATCCGAAGTAACTATTGGCAAAAAGAGCATTCATTTCTCTTGGGTAATCAAGAAGTATTTGCCTGACCAGTGAACACGTTGCTCTTTTCCCAACATCGACACTATACAGTAAAGGTGTTAAATAGTTGGAAGTATTTTACATATTGCTTTAGTATTTTACAATTAAGTGACTGAGTGTGATATCAGTGAGCTAAACTTAGTGGAATTTGAAGGTGGGATGGTCATTCAACTAATCAATTTCATCCTTCACGAGAATTTGAATATACTAACACAGAATGATGAGTTTTCAAATTGTAACCTTAGTTAAATTTATTTTATCCTAAGTTTCCAAATTAATAATATTGAACCATATTTTTTTGACTAACCCAAGTCAAATACTCGGGTTTCTCCAACGGGTTTTCTTTAGTAGTTTAACTAAGTTGTTCCACCATTAACACGTTTGTTGATTGTATGTGTAGTGGTTGGTTTTTCAAGAGTGTGTATGTTAGTCACAATGTTTCAGTAATTCCGACACACAAAGAAACGACTTCCTTTAGATTCCTATATTTCAATGATAGAAAGATTGTTTCTGGAAAACAAGACTTCTTGTTCAGAGGAGAGAACACTTTTTAGTCATAACTTTAAAAGCTTGTTCTACCTCTTTACAAGGTAGCTTCATAAAGCTTGAGTGATGGGGAATATACAACAAGATTGGGTATGAGATTTTAAATAAGAAAGAGAGTGAAATCCAATGAAGAAGTGGGCTAAAACAATTTGGAATAATTTGGTCCCTTTGAAAGTGAATGTGTTTGTGTGGAAATTAATTCAAGGAAAAATCCCATCAAAAGAGAATTTGGAGAAACGTGAAATTTGGATGAATGAAGTAGATATTTGTTGTAAAAGATGGTAGTAAGAGTGTAGAGAGTGTGGCATATTTTTGGAGAATGTGAGTTCGCAAAAAATATATGGGACTTGTTATACTTTTGGTTGCATTGTCAAAGATGAGTATAATCGCATTGAGTCATGGCTCTTGGAGACTTTGAAGGATGAGTTAGTGCACTGGATGAATTTGACAAAAAGGAAGGAAGCAAAGTGGGGGCCATGAGGTAAGGCATGTGGTTAAGGTCATGAGGGTGTACGTGTGGAAGCATAAGGATGATGATTTTGTGACATTAGTGGACCAACAAGTGTTTAGGCCAAGTGGGTCTTTTTCTCTGTGAATATTGTGCAGGCAATTTGGGAGCATTTTGGAAGTGGACGAATATTGGCGAGTCCTTTTTGCTAATGTTACATCTTAAATTTCTTACGACTTGTCCGTTTAGGGCATAGGGTGGAGGGGTGTAATGATAGTTAAACGGATTTTACACTCTCTTGGCTCCTTATCCACGATCACATTTTAAATGAGATTTTTTACGCAGACATCCACTATGTACGTCCTTTTTTCGGGCCTAACCTTCAACATGGAATGATAACAAAAATTTGCACTGCGTTACATTACACTATAATTTGGGAGCTACCTGTAAACTACTTATGCATATTCGCATATAGACCCCAGGAAAAATTATCCATTCAAAACCACACCTTCACGTGACTTTCTCTATAAAAGTAATACCTACGAGGGGACCCACATTGCCTATACCTGCTATGTGACACGTTGTGTCACTCCCCTGTTAGGTTCTCCAGAAAACCCCCAAATACCTCATGGCCTGGCAACTGCTTAGATCAAACAAATTGCACACATACACCGATAGCACTTTCATGTGGAATCACCACAAGCTATCCTAGTTGTTAATGTTGGGGCGTTCTGCTTCACAGTTCTTGCTAAGGAAGTATGTAATCTGGCCCAATTGGAAGAAATCGTCAAAGGTAAGCTCCCTAGCTTGAGCCATTTACAGTCCGATTTCAAGATGCGATATGATATAGCGGATTGCACAAATTGTATGTTGAGTAGTGATAAAGAATTTGGAGCAATGTTGTTGTTAGCGAGTATATGTACAAGCCTTCTGTAGTTAAAATCAAAATCGAGCATGGCAATGCTACTGACGCTACTATAGAGGCTATGCTCCTGTCTAACAACACGGTGAATGTAAAGGAGAACCACAATACAGTGATCAATGTCGACACAGTCAAGGCGTGCAATGAAGCTGATGGATTTGATCAAATTTCTTGGAGTGACAACCAGGAGGATTGTGTCAAAGACGGTGTTTATGTGGTCAAAAGAAAGGAAAACCAGTTACCAGACCTTAATGACAATCTTACCCAGGAATAAAAAGATATGCAGGATGAGTTAGACGAGATCGTCATGAAACAGGAGAATAAGGAGAGGAAGAATGAACTCAAGAATGAAAGGAGGAGAATGAAGATTAAGAGGAACGAGGCAGGAGAGTGGTATCCAGGGATTCACAAACATACTCCAATTTACGACGTTTCCCGTCCTCCAAGGGCAGCAACCTTAATGTCGGCAGGATGGATCACCCTTATTACAGTGGAAGGGCAGGAGTTTAAAGATGGTGCTGCTGAGTTCCGATGGGAGTTGGCCAAGTATGCTTCCGCCCACGGCTTTAAGTACACGCATATAAAGAATGACTCAAGATACATTCATTTCGTCTGCAAGCTTGCATCGGAAGAGGGATGTGAATGGTTCATTAAAGGAGGAGTCAATAACATCACAAGGTCCTTTTTTATCAAACAGGCCAAGCTGGTACACACTTGCAGACTGTCATTAATGAGGAATGATACATCCAGGCGCGGTGCTCAGTTTATAGCATCTATAGTGCAAGAGCGTGTGCGATCCAACCCAAATATCAAGCCAGTTAACCTGAAGACTGATCTCTTGAACACACATGGATTTGAACTGAGTTATATGAAAGTCTGGCGGGCCGTAGAGGTGGCTAGGGGAAACATATTCGGCAGTTACAATGAGTCATTTGACGAATTGCGTTGGTATTCAAAGGCTATCAAGCAAAAGAATCCAGGCACCAACAAATTCCAACGTTTCTTCTTCGCTTTCAATGCCAGCATAGAGGGATTTAAACACTGTCGCTCTCTTCTCTTTATAGACGGTGCTTTCATGAACAACCGTTACAAAGGCACAATCCTAGCTGCAACTGCAAAGGACGGGAATAATGGTACATTTTTATAAAACACAATCTGTCTACTAGTATTCGTGCATGTGTTCATTTATGGGATTCTTCTATCGATTTTTATCGCTTTAAGTTAATAAGGTATGTGTCTATTAATTTGCAGCTTATGTGTGAATACTAGATATATGATAACAAAACAAAACCTCAATTCTAGTGGAATCAGGCAACTTGTTTTCTCAACATGATAATTAGATATAAACTGCATCATTTGGCCGTTATACACCCTGTTTGATAGATGATGTGACAATGAAATGTGCGATATAGCATGCTTTTAGACCCTCTTTTTTTGCCTTAAATGCAATATTTGTATCATTTTACAGTCAATTACCAACTTCGCGTGTTTTCCGTAGGTCATGATCGCGTTTTTTGAGGAATTGCACGATTTCAGGCACGAAAACGGCATAATTGTGCGAAATCGAGAAATTTAAGCGAATATGCCGGATTGACCGTTGCACGGAGTTCGAGGAGTCAAAACATGTCATGCGACCAACCAATGCGAAGATAATTGAAGATGCAACAACTTTGTAGAAGACCACTTTTTGAGGAAACGAAGTTACGAAGCCGATATTGAAGAACGAAGAGAACAGATTCGAAGCTGCAGAAATCGCACTTGGCGATCCACAGGGGGCCGCAGAAGGCACCACTGCAGCCCACAGGCTATCACAGTCAAGTCTCTGAATTGTTCTGGGTCTGTTTCCTGGCCTATCAGGCTAAGGTCCGCCTTAGCCTGACAGGCCAGTGGGTCCTTACTATCCGGGGCTCGATACTCTTATGGATTATCTGATTGTGGACTGTGAAGACCCGGACAATGATACCATGCTCCTAGGAAGACCGTTTATGGCCACCACCAACACCATCATCAACGTGGCAAGAAGGGAGATTTCGATGAACATATCGAATCACCGGATAGTAATGGGGATTTCGAGTGAGACTTTGGAGGAATCAAAGGCAACAAGGATCAATTTCGACACAGGAGACTGGTGGATAGACACTGAAGAAGAATTGGTTTCTTTTGATTGCTACTTGTTGAATTACTCGGTTTGTAATAACTTGTTAGAACTTATGATCCCGAATTGGTACTTGGAACTAGATCAACAGACAATGTTGCCAACAATGTTGTTCAACAATGTCTACAGTAAACTGATAGCAGCGGATGAATAATATTAAAACTTCTATTACCAAGCCAATATATAGAAATATATATTGGCAACGCCTTAGGCAAAATATCTACTGACAGGAAAAGTAGATCTAATCAACTAGGTTTAATACAATCACAAACGATTGATTAAACAACCAAAACTAGCCCTAGAAGAACCAACAGTAAAAGCTATTCTAGGTCAATGTTTGAAAGAGTTATTCCAACAATGAATACTCTTAGACAAACTCTAAAGCTAGCAGAAAACAAGAAGCCTAAACTCTTTAAATCTTAATTGATCTTTTCAAAAAGCTCGACCTTGCTTTGCTGAATCCTTGCATATATATACTTGAGATGTCGACCTCTTCCATCTATGTCGAAAGGCAATAGGATCTCAGCAAAGGCAATTTTCTTTTTACTTGTTTTCTTCAATATGCGCATAGAAGGAAATTTCCATATTTCGATTCTTTATAAAATATATTCCTTCTTGCTTTCACCATAAGCTGTTCTTTTTCCTTAAATCATTTCTTGTTCGATTTGTCAATACTTCCAGTCCAAGTTTCCTGTCCAATGTGCTTTGTCTTCGATGTCTACTGCAATGCTATATCTTCAATGTTATGTCAGCATTGAATTCTATCCTGTCACAATGTTATACAACATTGATAATCCTGCAGCTTCACAAACAACAACAAACACAAACTTGGAACTGATTATTGAAAGACAAGATTATCAAAATATAAGTGCATACTGCACTTTCAATCTCTCCCTTAATCTTAGTCTTTCATCACAAAACAAAACAAGAGATTAATAGAAACATAAAGAACTGCTAAAGATCTATTCTCCCCCTTAACCAGCTAAAGATCTATTCTCCCCCTTAACCAGACAGCTTAAGAAATTTTCAAGAGAATTTAAAATATTACAGACCCACACAAATTATAATTGTTCAACACAGAATCAAGAAGAATGAACTCAAGTTATCTATTCTCCCCCTTTTTGTGAGGAAAGAAAAGAAACTAGAGTACTTCTAAACTTCAGATTGTTTGAGATTTGCTCATCAAGCCCTTTGATTTGCTCCAGAATCAGCTTGTAATGTTCAGTTAAAATACCTGCAGACAAAGTTTCAATGTTAGGGATCAATGTTGAACCAACATGTAGGTCAACATTGGAACGTTGAGCAGCAACTACAGAGCTTTCTGGTGCATCAGCTTTGTTAGCAGAAAGAGGAATATTCTCCTCCACATCCATGTTCACAGAAACATCAGGATCTACCCAAGGAAGATCACATATCCTGTCATGTGTTTCCAGCAGTTGTTTGGTGACTGTGATGGATTTGAAGTTGGAATGATAGACATCATTGGCTTTAACCTCAATACCCTGCATCTGAAGGACAGCAAATATAGTGGATGGGAGAATCAAATGGCCTCTGATCCCTCTATTCTTGGAATTTTCTAGATGCTTGAGAATCCTTTCTCCCAGATTGACATTGTAACCCATTTTAATCCTGTAAAGCAACATGGCTGCCTCTTGACTGAGCTTGTTGTTATTGGAAGATGGCAGCCAGTTGTACAAGCAGATCCTGGCAAGAACAGATACTAGAGAACAACAATATTTCAGATCTAGAGTCCCAGTAGGCCAAGATTTTAATTTTCCTGCAGTTAGCTCTCTAGCAATCTCATCCATAGTCACCTCCACAGGAGTCTCAACCTCATCCCTATTTCTATGCAGCACTGTATTGATGTCCTTAGAAGTCAAGAAGAATACATCACCCCTAAGATACACACAGTGATGCTTACCATGGCCTTCACTACCAAAATTCTCAGATAAATGAGCATAAAATTCTCTGATGATTTCAGGAACAAAAGCAGCATATTGGGTAACAGCATAAAAGAGATTCCTTTTCTTCAGATAGGCAACCAAGTTATACTCTTCAAATGATTCCTCTTTAATTATCTTCTCAACATCTATAGCATTATTTTTGATTTTCTCATATTTTTCTAGATTCTTGTTATCATAGAACAAATGAGAAACTGCATCTTCATCCCAATCAGAACCATCTGTAAACACAGGTTCAGAGGATGGATCATTTACCTCAGGATCTTCAATCTGATCTTCTCCAAGAATGACATCCTCATCATCAAGTGATTCTTCTTCAGATTCTTCCTCTGTCTCAGCTTCATAATCTTCAGAGTCATCTGAGCTTTCATCTGAGTTGCTCAGATCTTCTTCATCAACCATTGACTCATCCTTAGAGTCATCTTCAGTTTCTGGCTCATAATCCTCCATATCATCAGATCTTTCATCATTGTTATCATCATGAGCAACTGATGTTGCAGCAACATCCTCATCTATATTCATCGGGTCACTTTCGCTTTCTCTCGAGTCATCCGACCGATCTTCCACCTCAACCGGTTCAATAGTAGGCTCATCTGGGTTTCTCAACATTTTCAGAGTGCATGCTTGTCGATTCTCATCACCATTCAGGCCATCGATGTCGTTTCCCTGTTTTGTCAGGTTGTTGTACATCATCTTCTTCAACAGATGAAGGGTTTTGGGGTTTTTCTCTCAGATCTGCATGTTGAATTTCGGTGTGTTCAACATCTTTCCCAGCATCCTCCATGGGAGCATCTTTCTCTATCCCCATTAGGCTTTCATCATCATCCCTCAGATCTTGTGGCAAGTCGTCTGGCATGTTTCCCAATTTAACAAGGGTTTCTGCAGCAAACTGAGAGGGGTTTGATGGTGACGACTCTGTTTGGGTTTTTGAAGATGGAGATGGTGGTTTTGGTACAGGAGATGGGAGTTTTTCAGCACAATCTTCCGAATCCTCACTTATCTCATAGACTGGAATCTCAAAATCGGCAGGTTCGGCACGGATGGGAAGAGGATATGCTTGCTCCCCCTCAGGTGTTTGCAACGAAACTCCGGGCAAGACGGGTTTTGTCGGAGACGACATTGTTCAGATCGTGAATGCAGAGTTGAAAGAGAAAGAGCGGGAGAGTGGTTTTGGTTGAGAGTGACAAGTGAATAAAGTGAGAGGAAGGTGAAGAGTTTGGGAGTAAAAAGTGAATAAGGAGAAAGGTAATATGGGTTTTTTTTTAAAAAAAAAAGAATGTGGTTTGGAAAGATGGCAGTTTTTGTGAGTGGTGGAGAAGTGGGCTAATGAGAGAAGGTAATATGGTTGAAGGAGTGTTTTTGGTTGGTTTGCTTCAAAGATCATAACCATATATATCAAAACACAAACCAAGATCTGTACACAGCTGTTAATATGAGATTAAGGAAAGCAAATGACCACCGTATCAATTAGGTCAAAAATGAAGGAGATTCTCAAAACTCAACCTAGGGAGGTACGTTTTTGGTTTAGGAAACAAATCAAGATCAGATAAGAGTAAGACACTTACCAGATTACCCAAGACACAAAATTACTCCCCCTCAAACCCAACCCAAAAAACACAGAAGGAGCACACAAAAACACAGCAAAGAAAGGTACTTTAAGCACAGGCAATGTTGACCAGGATGTTGGCTCAACATTGATGACAACATCGGGAAATCAGACCATTCTTAATGTAAGTCAGCCAGGAAACAAAGTCTCAAGATGTGTAGATTCGATTAACACCACTGATGCTGCAGGCAAAAACAGAAAGAGAAAGGAATACCAAAGAAACACACCCAACATTGCCTCAAAAAGTAAATTGAACAATTAACATAAGTGTGAGTGGGGGTGACCATGAGACTGTGAACCATGTCAAATAATTGGAACACGTATGAATCCGCTCCAAAGCCGAAGCCTATGCGGAGTTAGGCAAACACACGTCTCACGGCATAAAGATCACTCATTTGACCACATTGGGTGAATTGGTACCCAGACAGTGAACCAGCAGCATTACGAGAATCGGCACTTTTGTGCGTGTCGGTTTCCAGTACAGGCCATCAACCCTCACGACATATGACACATTGGCCACGTCGATATTTGGATAGTATTTGAAACCTGCCCAACACGATCCTCGACGGAAACACTTCGAGCCCTTGTAATCATAATTCATTAGATTTATTAAGCATAAAGGACAAGAGGCAACATCAAGAGTGAGTCAAGGTACGAGTAAAGATAGCCAAAAAGCAGTAAAAGTGGGTTTTACATAAAGCAAACACACAGGAGACTCAATCCCTTTCAACCTTGGTTTCAAACAGTCTTTCAACCCCTAAGCATCACCACTGTAAGCTACAAATCAGGAATAGCCATTGACCAGCACAGAAGCACAAAAAACACATTGACACACAATAAGAAGAAAAAAAAAAAAAGACAACACTAGGTAAACACAGAAGTCAATGTTGACCAGGATGTTATGTCAACATTGCTAGCAGCAAATCCTATCAAATAGTGCAAAGGCCAAGAGACCTTCTCAAACTGAAGAATCTCTCTTTATCAAGGGGCTTTGTGAAAATGTCAGCTAACTGATTTGTGGTATCAATGTGTTGTATGTCAATAATTTATTTGGAGACTAGGTCTCTAAGAAAATGATGTCGAATGTCTATATGCTTGGTGCGTGAGTGTTGAACAGGGTTCTTGGAAATGTGAATGGCACTTAAGTTATCACAAAACATCAAAAGAGTGTCACTTTGAAACCCATATTCATGCAGCATATTGTTCAGCCAAATTAGTTGAGACACACAACTCCCAGCCGCTACATATTCGGATTTAGCAGTAGAGAGAGACACACAATTTTGTTTCTTACTATACCATGACACAAGATTTGGTCCAAGATAAAAACAACCTCCACTAGTTGATTTTCGATCATCTAAGTCACCAGCCCAATCAGAATCACTAAATCCCAACAGATTAGTGTTTGAATCACATGCATACCATAATCCAAGCTTAAGGTTCACGATATATATCTAATGATTCTTTTGACAAAGTTAAGTGAGATATTTTGGGTTTGGATTGATACCGCACACACAAACAGAGAACATGATGTCGTGGTGAAAGATACAAGAGATTTCCAATCATTGATCATACAATGTTGGGTCAACATAAATCCCCAACATCGGTTTCTTTGAGTTTTAGATGTAGCCATGGGAGTGCTGCAAGGTTTGGCATTTTCCAGACCAAATTTTGTGATAAGATTCTTGGCATATTTCTCTTGAGAGATAAAGAGACCTTCCTGTTTCTGCTGTATCTGGAGCCCCAAGAAGAAACTGAGTTCACCAATCATACTCATCTCAAAGGTTCATGTCATGGCTTGAACAAACTTATCTAGCAAGGATAGGTTAGTAGCACCAAATACAATATCATCAACATAGATTTGAGCAATGGAGATGTCTTTTCCTTTCCCTGAGAATAAACAGAGTTTGATCTCCCTCACCTCTTTTAAATCCTAACCCAACTAGGAACTTTGGTATGAATGGACGGATACTGACTATACTATAGAAGACAACGTCGGTTAGAGTTGGGTTGAGTATGAATAATATTCTGTCAACCTAGCATACCAAGCGCGTGGGGCTTGTTTCAAACCATACAAGGCTTTTCTTAGTTTAAAAACATGGTCAGGGTAAAAAGGATCTTCAAACCCTCTAGGTTGTTCAACATACACTTCTTTGTCAATGTAACCATTCAAGAAAGCTCCTTTAACATCCATTTGGTTGAGTTTTATGTTAAGGCAACATGCTAAGGCTAGGAGCAAGCGAATGGACTCTAATCTAGCAACAGGAGCGAAGGTCTCATCAAAATCAATGCCTTCCACTTGAGTGTAACCTTGAGCAACCAATCTGGCTTTGTTTTTTACAACTATCCCCTTTTCATCACTCTTATTTTTGAAAATCCACTTGGTGCCTATGACATTTATATTATGGGGGCGGGGAACAAGAGTCCAGACTTCATTTGTTTGGAACTGACGAAGTTCATCTTGCATTGCTTCTATCCAAAAATCATCAGCAAGAGCTTCTTTCACATTTTTAGGTTCAATTAACGAAACAAAGCACGAGGAACTTACAGAGTGACATATTTCAGCAAATCTGAGTGTTTCCTTGTAGTTTTTGCGCGTGTTTCCTCAATGTCCTTCCTCCGGATTTCCAATTACTTGGGAACTGGATGATCTTTGAATTCTAGGAGGAGGATCCTTTCATGAGTCAGAGACATAGGTGCAGATTAATGCGGATGGATTGTCGATTCAAATTTCGGTCTCATTATGAGGATCAGCTTGTTCTTCATCATGAGTGTAAATGGATGTTGAATTTAATGTTGAGTCATCATTGCCACGTGGGGATGTTGGCACAACATTGCCCACAGCATGGGTTCTTTCATTTTGATCAGCAGCACGAGTCACAGTTTCTGGGACGTTCTCACGTGTAGAAGAGTCCGAGGTTGAGTCAATAACCTGCTCAAAGACTGCAGAGATCTTCTTAGGCATAGGGCTCAGAGTCATCAAAGGAAACATTCACAGACTCTTGTATAGTCTGCAATCTAGGATTGTATATTCTATACGCTTGACTATTTTGAGAGTATCCTACAAAGATTCCTTTGTCACTTTTAGCATCAAACTTCCCTAGATGTTCTCTATCATTGAGTATGTAACACACACATCCAAATACATGAAAGTACTTAAGATTGGGTTTTCTACCTTTCAACATCTCATAGGGAGTGGTCAGAGAACCTGGACGAAGATAGACACGATTGATTATGTGACAAGTAGTGTTCACAGCTTCAGCCCACAACCTTTTTGATAGGTTCATTGAGCTCTACATCACTCTGGCCATTTCTTGAAGAGTTCTGTTTTTCCTTTCAGCAACACCATTTTGTTGTGGTGTCTTAGGAGCTGAGTATTCATGCATGATTCCTTTCTTTTCACAAGATTTATCAAAGAATTGATTCTAATTCTTTACCATGGTCGATCAATTCTTTGAACAAGAGTAGAAATCGATTACAACATTTTGTATGCCGCTTTTGAAGGATTCAAAGTTTCGATTTTTCTTTCAAAAAATTGACCCAAGTGTATCTAGAAAAATCATCAACTATAACATAGATATACCAGACTCCTCCTAAACTTTTAGCTTCTATAGGACCCATGAGATCCATATGCAGGAGTTCAAAGCAGTTAGAAGTACCTCTTTGTTGTCCTTCAATCAGAAGTGGCTGATGTGTCACTTTGGTTTGTTTTCCCATAAGACAGTCGCCACACACATGTTTCCCTACATTGGTAAGCTTTGGCACTCCTGTCACCACATTGTTTTGATGATCTTCTCCATTTCGTAATTGACATGTCCCATTTCTTATGCCACAATGTTGCATCATCATGTTGAGCAACATTGCATTTGAGAGGAATGTCCATCACATAGCTTGTCCTGTGATCTCACACTGCCATTACGCTTAATTTGTCCACACAAGTATAAACTTTGCAAGAACGTTTATCAAACTTGACTTTCAGATCATCACCACAGTGTGGCTTATACTAACAAGATTAGCGTTAACCCTTCAACAAGAAGAACATTTGAGAGTTTGGATATCCTTTAAGGCACAAAGGTTCCTTTCCAAGTATTTTGCTTTGGTATCCTCCTCCATATGTTACTGCATCTTTTGAGCTACAAAATTTGACAAATTTGACGGTTACCGGTCATGTGCCTAGAGCAACCACCGTCAAGTACCATTTTCCAAAGATTGTTAGGGAAGTAGCAATGAAAAAGCAACATTGCAAGTATGTTTTTCTTTAGCTACCCAAACATGTTTCGAAACACTCTTGTGTTTTCTTATCTGTCCTGGAGATTTGCCTTGTTTAGGAGAACTAGGAAAGTACTTCAGAGTCTTAAGATTACATCTTTCAGTCTCTGTTGGAGTGGATGTTGTCACAACATTGCAGCTAGCATCACTGTTTTGTTTGCTGGAAACTGGATGGGAGGGAATTGTGGAGAGATTACTGAGGTTGGAGGTCTCAACATGTTCCCTTTTTAAGTCCTTTTGGTACTGGAAACAGTAAGGCTTTTTGTGACCAGATTTATGACAGTAAGTTCACACAAACAAAGCTTTTTCTTTGACAAACGTAGGACCTTTTATGAGCTCAGAAAGAGGTTTGACAACTTTTGGGGTATCAGTGTTAGCAGTGCAGTTCATGTTCCCCCCAAGTTCATCATAACTACTGGTGTACCCTAAACCAGTGGTCCTATCATTGTTTACATCAAGCATATCATTAAGTCTAGAAGTAGAAGAGTTCCATTTTGCAATTACCTTCTTTTCATTTTCTAGTTCAGAGATTACCTTGAACAGTTCAGTGTCCTTCTTTGTTAATTCAGCTTCTAGTTTGACAATGGTGTCTTTCAGATTGTAGTTCTCCTTCTCAGTTTTCTTGAGGAGTTTCCTGAGAGTCTTCCATTCACTGAAGAGTTTCTCATACATCTGTTGCAGATCCTTCACCATTTGATCTGCATTAACTTCCTCTTCTGAAGGACTGTCTATATCAAAATCCACAGAACCATGTAGACATAAAACATCAGAGATTCCTGACTTCTCAGGTTTGGTTAGTGCCAAAATTTCACAGTTCTCAGAGTCATCATAGTCAAAGAAGATTTCTATTCCTGATGTTGTCTCGACAATGTTGTCCCAACATTGGTCATCAACATTGTAAGTGGATGAGCGGAGAGCTCTGACATTGGTAGTTGAATCATCTTCTTTTTCTTCATCTTCCTGTTCTTCATCTGAGTCATCACTGAGACAAGCAAGAAGATTCTTTTTCTCTTTTCTGAGATTGTTAGCACATTCATTTTGATAATGACCCCACCCTTGGCATTCAAAACATCTAATCTTACTAAGAGGAGTGCGATCGAAATCAGATTCAGAGCTAGTTTTGGAAGCAGAACCAGTTTTGAAAGTATTGGTTTCTTTTTGAAAGTTTTAGTTCCACTTGAGGATCCTTGACGAGTTTTTCTGAATCTAAGTTTGTTGAACTTCCTCACAAGATTGTTGAAAGCTTCCTCATATTGTCGGACTCATCACTACTACTATCGTGCTTTGAAGATTTAGCTTTAGAAACAGTGAAGGAGATACTATGAGTTTTCATACCTTGTCTCTCATTTTCATTTAGTTCAAAGTTTTTCAAATTGTTCAACAGGGTATGAAAATCCATAGTTGCCAAGTTATGAGTGTCTTCCAAAATAGTGACTTTGATATTAAATCTTGAGGAAAGAGATCGAACCGCTTTGGAAACAAGTTGCCTATTAGAAATAGCTTCTCCCAGTCTTTGGACTTCATTTTAGAGAGTCAAAAGTTTTTCGAAATAGGAGTCAATGGTTTCTTCCTCCGCCATTCTTAGATTTTCAAATTGAGACCAAAGCATTCTAAGTTTAGTTTGTTTGACACTAGCATCCCCTTCACAATGACTCTGAAGTAATTCCCAAGCTTGTTTTGCAGTAGTGCAGTTTTGAATGATTTTAAACATATGAGAATCTACATGACCAAAGATAGCATTTAATGCTTTTTCATTATAAGAGCTAAGAAGTATGTCACCTGCAGAGAAGCGTTCTTCAGGGATGGGGACAATGTCATCATCAGCATCAGGTCCTTCAGTTGGCCAGGTGTATCCTTCCAGAATGGATCTCCAAGCACGACCATCAAGGGACTTGATGTATGTCCTCATCCGGATTTGCCAGTAATGGTAGTTGGACCCATCAAGCATGTGGAGGTCTATTGTAGTTTGCATCCATTGTAGTAGTACCAAATCCGACACACTGTAGTTAGGTGGTCGGCTCATGCCACTTGTTAGAACTTATGATCCCGGATTGGTACTTGAACTAGATCAATGACAATGTTGCCAACAATGTTGTTCAACAATGTCTAAAGATGCCGATAGCGGATGAATAATATTAAAACTTCTATTACCAAGCCAATATATAGAAATATATATGGCGGCTTAAAAAATATCTACTGACAGGAAAAGTAGATCTAATCAACTAGGTTTAATACAATCACAAACGATTGATTAAACAACCAAAACTAGCCCTAGAAGAACCAACAGTAAAAGCTATTCTAGGTCGATGTTTGAAAAGCTCGACCTTGCTTTGCTGAATCCTTGCATATATATACTTGAGATGTCGACCTCTTCCATCTATGTCGAAAGGCAATAGGATCTCAGCAAAGGCAATTTTCCTTTTACTTGTTTTCTTCAATATGCGCATAGAAGGAAATTTCCATATTTCGATTCTTTATAAAATATATTCCTTCTTGCTTTCACCACAAGCTGTTCTTTTTCCTTAAATCATTTCTTGTTCGATTTGTCAATACTTCCAGTCCAAGTTTCCTGTCCAATGTGCTTTGTCTTCGATGTCTACTGCAATGCTATATCTTCAATGTTATGTCAGCATTGAATTCTATCCTGTCACAATGTTATACAACATTGATAATCCTGCAGCTTCACAAACAACAACAAACACAAACTTGGAACTGATTATTGAAAGACAAGATTATCAAAATATAAGTGCATACTGCACTTTCATAACTTTTAAATGCTCGCACTTAGTAGTTGGTAATTTAATTTATGTTTCACTATTAGTTTCATTTTTAGCTGTTACGTCTAAGGTCTTTTAGTTGTTGAAAAAAGTTTTGATCTATGGAAGAGTACCGAGTGTGAACCATAACTAAGATGAGGGGATGTGAATTTGTTTTCTTGCTTCGTTGCTTGCTGAATATATGCTCTGACCGAATTCGACCCATGCCCTAACATTTTTTATCAAATTACTAGAAATTTTGCTAACTAGGATTATATAAAGTTATTGTGATGAGTGATTTTACTTGCTACTCTAATTGAAGTCCTATGTGCAACCGTGTGAACACTGCTACCCTTGAGTCTTTATTTGTCAGCAGCATGAATGTGATTAGTAGTACTCACCTTTCTGAATCCTTTTCTATACCTTTCACTAACCCCGCTGAAAGCTTTTTAAGCCCTTATGAAACTCCACCATATATCCTATACATGCTTTACTTAAGCGGTGACAGCAACCTACCGCCGAGTTTGAACGAAGAAACAAAGCAACGAGTTCCAAAGAATGGAGGAGAATCATATTTTGATCATGATCGAGAATTGGTTTGGGGAAAAGTAGAGAAGAAAACCCTAACCCTTGTTCGAGAAATTGGTTTGGGGGAGAAGTGGAAGATGAACGTCATCGAAGGTAACCCTGTTGGCCCTGCTGTTATATTACCGGTGCTAAAAATCACTAGCTCTTGCTCCAGAAAAATAGAAAAGAAAGTGCCGAAAAAAGCAAAGGTACAAAAGTCTCAGAGTAGATCTGTGATCCTTGTGATCACCGTTTTCGTGTTGGGCATGTTACAGATACTACCCACATACCGGCGTGGCCCTAAAAAGCTACATGTTCGCGAGGGTTGATGGCATGTATACCAAATCAGCACGCACAAAAGTGCTAAATTCGGTAAAACAAACACTACCAAAAATGTAGAGACTAAAAGAGCCCAATGATGGCCAACCAAAAAGCATACGAGTCAGTAAAACGACTGCAAAAAATAGTATGTCAAAAGAAAAAGAAAATGGAAAAAAAAAGAAATAAAGGAGCAAGAAGTCTATGTGTGAAGCAACCGATCGATGGAGTAGTTACGATGATAAAAGAGGTGTTGAAGATTTGTCGTTGAGAGAGGACGAAGTCGAAGGAAGGAACTCGGTGTCCGAAAGGATAAGTCCCCCTGAAATACCCTTTATTCTACCTTGTTATCTTTTAATGATGCTTGGCCAAACACTCCTCTATATTATCCTACCTATTTTACTTACTAAGCCAACCTGAGTACTACTTTGATTTGTGCCTTGACTTTTGGGAGCAGGATTACATAATGTTACCGCGAGGTAATGATTTTGAATGACACCTATAAGGACATTGGGTTACACTTATAACCGCTGGCTGTAATGAGTGATGCTTGCTTGTTACTTGTTTGTCGTGGAGTCATAAGTTGGAGTTGAAACTAAGCGAGTCAGTAGAGTTTTGTGTTGGTCCAGATAACGGCAAAGTAAAAGACTAGGGGAGGGGGGGGGGGGGTGAATAGTCTTTTAAAACTTTTGTCGATAAAAACTATTTCTCAGATATCTGAATAGATATCTGATACTTAGAATCAGAGCGCGGAAGACTTAATAAAGATAAGTGCAGAAACAGTTAATATGTGTGTGTGTGTGTTGCTGAAATGTAAATACAGAAAGGTAAATAACACAGCAAGTATAGTGGTATATGGAGGTGGCGTAATCCTCCAACTAATCCACTTCGGTCTATCAGAGACCTAGAATTCACTAGAACAGATAATTGAGTTCACCTTACAATAATCCTATTCTAAGATTCTTAACAATTGGTTCCCAACCAAATGTTCCCCCTGAGTTGTTCCCCGGCTTTCACAGCCAAGTACTTCATATACTCAGAAACCTTTGAGTTATTTCCTAGCTTCCCAAGCTAAGTACTTCCTATACTCAATAACCTTGGAGTTATTCCTTAGTTTTCCAAATCAAGTACTTCCTATACTCCGGTAACCTTGGAGTTATTCCCTGATTTTTCAAACTAAGTACTTCCTGTACTCCACGCCAGTTATGGTGTTGGTTTTGGTTTGATTTGTCAGATGAGCTTCTTTAATAACTTATTCAGTTATTCAGATAGCTCTGTGAATCAAGGTACTTAATACACTTTACAGCGTATGGTATCTTGTTCGATTTTACTGACCCAAGTCTTATGATATCTGTTCAAGAGAATGAATCTCAGATAGTTGATCTTTTGATTCAACTCCTTCACAGATAGCTTTGCTTGTTTAGGATCAGGACACTTAGAACTTCAGTGTTTACTCAAGATCAAAGGCTTTGGTCGCAACAGAAAGCTTTGAGAATAAGTAAGTTGCTTTGAGAGAGTAAGACGTTCAGCGTTTTCAAGTTATGTCGTGTGTCTAAGGTTCTGTGTATCTTCTCAAGCAGTCTAAGTGTTGATATTTATAGATGAATTTGAGTGCCGTTTGAATAGTATCCGTTAGGCTCAAATTCGAACTATCGATATCAGTGTATAAATCAGAGTTTTGTCTTCTTCTCAGAAGCTGCCGTTGCTTTTAATCAGACATCTCTGTCCGTGCATTAAATGCATTGTACTATACTCTTTGTCCTGTAGTGTCAACGGAACTATGCTTTATATCAGAGACTAGTGTTATCTGATTCTTTGCACGTCCTTATCTTCAATCTTCAGATACCACTTGTATTGATTGAAACAACTTTGTTTGCAATATATATGTTTCTTTTTCAGAAACGTGGTTAAAGCTCAAGGTATCTGAGAATATATATCTGTGGACACTTTCCTTGTTTTCAGATATGTCTTCTTATTTCTCAGATATCTCTTGTGACACAGTTTGTTTAAAACTATTCGTGTCTTCAAGATATCTGGCTAAGGTATCGAAAAAGCATTTGAGAATCTTGTGCAGTTTTCTTCAAGTCTTCAATGTCGTTGAGCTTTCTGCCTGGATGTCTTCTTCTTGGTCTTCTCTTCATAAAATAAAAATTACATTTTGAGACTTAACATCCTATACAAGATTAGCTAGACTATCATACTTAGTGGGTTTCCTCTTTTACAATGTTCAAGTGAACCAAGAGTACTAATCACCTTTCTGAGACTAAGATAAGTCATCATGTTGCTGATCAAAACTAAACATATATTCTTAACAAAATATCTAACAAATTTCTCAAGAAATTTCCCAACAAATTTCCCCCTTTTTGATCAGTCAACGATGACTAACTTTACCTATTACAAATCTGGATGAGTGAACAATCCAACACTTAATATTTTCTTAAGATCTTCAAATTAATTTAATTAAGTGCAGAAAGTAAACATCAACCAAATCACAAGGTGTGATCTTTGCTGACAAGTTATCTTTTATAGAATACTATCTGAGAGTAAGTTCTTCAGATAAGTTACAAATAAAGATTACAGATAACTTCAATACATGATACAGTTAAGCTCAGTCAGCAAAAATACAAAAACTACATAGTAAATTAGGACAACAGGAGTAACCAAGCTCCAAGTAAACATCCTAATAGACTAGTCTTCAAGTCTTCAATCTTCAAGTCTTCAACAGTATTTCTATGGATCAGTCTGCAAATTTCCTATCTCCAAACCTTTTGATGTCATCAGAATAATCATAGAGAAGAGTTCTGACGAGCATCTCTGTGTCTCTGGCAAAT
Organism: Plantago major; assembly: GCA_026545765.1. Classification (NCBI taxonomy): domain Eukaryota; kingdom Viridiplantae; phylum Streptophyta; class Magnoliopsida; order Lamiales; family Plantaginaceae; genus Plantago; species Plantago major. Next base: position 79,215,517 of record CM048839.1, on the reverse strand, counting down.
CCACAGACCTCTTTGTAGGTTTTGGTAGGATTTTTCTTGACAAAATGCTTGACCCATAGGTACTTTCCCCACTTCCAGGCATGCTCTATTCTGATATCTGAAAGCTTGAAGTATTCGTAGATAATCTTCAGATATCTGATGTCACCCTTGTATTGATCTTCTGTCAGATAGAACGACTCATAGGGTTCCACAGCAAGTCTTGGTCTTGTGCCTGCACATCATCTGGCTTTCCATATGGACAATCATCAGAGAGGTCCTTCTTCATGGCTTCAGTTCTCTTGACAACTTCAAAATCCAACCATGCTTTGATGTGATTGGTGTTGATCAAGGTAGGTTTATCCTTTCTCCATGCCATAAGTTGTTTATGGATTGGTTCTGGAAATCTTGAATTTACCAATAGATGCTTAAGTTCCAGAATCCAATAGCCATTTTTCTGATTGATGCACCTGTAGACAGAGGAATCATTGTCATACTTCACATACTCTATTTTGGCTTCTTCTGCCTGAGTGGAAGTTGACTTTGTCTTTGCTCGCCTCGGTCTCCTTCTCTGTCTTGAATTCTCTTTGGGGTTGTTGCTTGAAGAACCACCACCCTGGATAGACTTGGTATTTCCAAAGGGTGTTTTAGCTGCTAGTGGCTTTGCAGCTATGGGCTCAGTTAGGCTTTCAATTTTTCTTTTTCTGTGAAGAGGAGCTTCATCTTCATCAGTTTCCTCATCATCATCAAGATTAGATCTTGTGAGAGTTTTACAGCCTTCTTCATTGCCCAGGGACTTGATTTGACCTTCTTCTTCTTCTTCAGAAGATTCATCAATCCCTTTAACTTGTCTTCTCCTTGGAGCCTTGGTACTCCTTGGAGGTTTCTGTGCCATGGCCCTTGTTACCATTTTAGTTCTTTCAGTAGGTTTCTGGGAAGCAGCTACTATTTGCAAAGCAGCTTGGCTTGAGGAGGGTTCATTGATTCTGAGTGGTGGCTGGGAAGTTTTTCTTCTTCCTTTCTGAGCCGCACTGACTCAGATTTCTTCTTGTTTTCATCTCCTTCTTCCCATTCCCCCTGACTTTGAGGTCCAGATTTGTACTTTCTTCCCCCCTTAGTCATTGTTGGCTGACTCAGTCTCATAAAGGAATCTGAGAGAGAGTTGAAGTGCCCTTGTAGATAATTATAGGCACTAACCAACTTCTGAAGTTCGGCTTTGAGCTCCTGATTTTGCTTGATAAGTCCGTTGTCCTTATCAGTGAGCTCTGCCAATGGGCCTAGGATGGCATCTGCTTTTCCAGCAGTGTAACTTGCCTCTTGAAAAGCTTTTTCAGCTAAAGACGCATCATCGTCCCTTATCATTCCCAAATCTTTCTGAGCAATGACTATGCTAGTGGTTCTCTGAGTGATGAGCTCAGTGAACTTCCTCATTTCAGACGGGACGGAGGCAATTACTTCCTTGTTTTGTGAAGACATCTCCTTTTAAGTCAGGTCAAGATTGACACTGCTCATGTATTCATGGGAGTGGACGTCATGCGCTTGTTGAATATTGTAGGAGCAATCGCCTTTTCAAGTGAGAAACCGCTAAATGTTCATGGCGGTGCTCGCCAAAGTCTGTCTTCTTCATCATCCGAGTAATCAAAGTTGATCTTCATCCTCTTGGACATTTTCATCGATTGTATCGAGTCCAGCAACCATCTCAGAGATTGGTTTCTTTCCTTTCTGGGAGGAGGATGGTACTTCTTTCGAAGATGATGCAGCCTTAGCATAATGCTTGACTTCAGATACTTCTTCAGTATCGAGATCTTTGGTGATATCATGCACAGCATCCCGTAGCTCTTTAACCTCAGAGTAAGCAATCATTTCTTCTAAGTATAGATCTTGTAGTTGATCAATCTTATCTCTGGATTTAGCTATTTGATCTTCCAGTTGAAGATGGAGCTGTTGTTCTTCTTCCAACAGTTGTCTGAGTTGAGCACTTCTGGTTTGAGTGTTTAAGATTTTCTGATTAGTTTCTCCAGAAAGCTCAACTACTTGTTCAGTAGTAACTGCGTGTTGGTTAGAAGATGGATGAGTAGATTTCTGAGGTGATGAAGATGGAAATTTCTGTGAAGTCTTCTCAGTTTGCTTTTCAGCAGCTGAGGCATTGTTTCTCTGTGAAATTCCTCCGGTCCCTGGTGCAGGGGCATCATCATCATCCTTTTTGTCATTATCATCCTTTTGGTGATGGTCAGTGGGAGGTTCATCAAAGTAATTTTCATTCATTTCTTCCTCCTCATCATCTTCAGATACAAGATTGATCACTTCCGGGATAGTGATCTTCTGCCCATTAACTTCTTCTTGTTCAGAAGGTATAAACTGCAGGGTCTGGGGCAGGACTGGCTTGAATGCCATCTGTAATCTTGTCTGACCATCTGCCTGTTCAAAGGCATGTATCAAACTATGCGCCACTTCACTGGAAAAGTCCTTATGTAGTAGAGTCGCAACTATATATTATTCTGTAGGGAACATTGCTTGGACATATGTTTCCAGGTCAAGAGCTCGTGCTCGTCTGATTGGTTGATCTGTGATTCTCAATATTTCAGAGAGATCAGAGCACCTTAACTTCTGCCATTTCTTGAAGCATTGAATATGCTTTGGCAGGGTGTGAGCTTTGAAGAAGTGAAGTAGATCCCTTGTCTCTTCAATGGGAACCTGCTTTGCATCTGTTTGAGCCTGAAAGAAAGAGTTTTGAGTGAGCTTCAAAACTTTGGTAGATATCTGAGTAGTAGTGTAGTTTAGTTTCTGAGTTACCTGAGTATGAACATCAGGCTCAGATACTTGTTCTACTGAGACAATTGGTGTCTCAAATATCTTGTTGTGAGGTGGAGACTTGGAAGTCTGGTCCTCATCAACCTTTCTTTCTTGAACCTGAGAGAAATACAATACTTAGGAAATAGTTTGAAAGAATCTATGCATAAATATGCTTTTAATGAATTCTGATTTGAGCTACTTACTTCCTCAAAAGGAAGCTCAGATTCATTTTCTCGTAAACTTGTGCGCTTCGGTGTTCTTTCGAGTGATGCTGCCTTGGGGGCTTCATCAATTTCCATTGATGCAGGGGAAGTCGCAACTTTATCCCCTAGCATTTCTACTTCTGAAATAGCCTGTAAGTAGAAAGTATTGAATATTTAGAAGAGATAAAAGATAACCCAAGATGAAGAATACTTGTCACTTGATTGTCATATACATTCAAGTTTGAAGGCTCAGTGATGTATTCTTCAGAAACCTTATCTTCTTCCATCTCAGTTGGAGCCTGTTAGAAATATTTTTTAACATGAATGAGCACATTAACATTTTTACTGAAAAATTAGTTCTCTTTAAGAATCATTTACCTGTGGCACAGGCTCAGATTTCTCAAGAGTTGAGGTTGAAGGAACCTCTTTTTCAGTATCTGAGGCAAGCTTCTCAGCTTCCTCTTGTTTCTGCGTTTCTAACTCTGCCTGTAACAAAGAAATTCTTATGAGGAAACAAGATTTATAAGTATAAAATTTTTCACAAGGTAAGAGTTAAACCAGTCATTTACCTGAGCATTTTCAGGCTGATTGGTCTCTGGAACTTGTGACCTTTCTATACATTGGCCGTCTTGTCCCAGTGCAGTTTCTTTGTTTGAAGTTTCTGGTACTTCACACCTTTCCTGAGTATGCAACTCAGTTGCCTCCCCTGGTTGATCATTCTGAGTAGATGTCTCAGTTTGATCCCTCTCAGTGAGTTGGGGAACCTGCTCATTTGCAGGATTTTCTTCAGCATACTGTATTGCTGGTAATTCAAAATGGAGTTCATTTACCATTTCATCAACCACTTTTGGCTGTTGTGGTTGTTGTGTTTGTGGTTGTTGTGGTTGTCTGGAAGCAGAAGATTGATCAGTGGAATGTTCTTCCAGATTTTTAGATGTGGCATTTCCATCAAGATCCGCCAAAGACTAAATTACCACTCATCGTGGCTTTTTGAGTTGTGCAAGAGACATTCCCCGATGATGGGTTTGCACCAACAACCTTTGCTATAGTTTCAAAGAACTTTGTGGTGTAGGTTCTTCTTCAGATACCTTATCACCGCCATTTTTTCAAGAACCTTAGCCCTCTTTGTTCTTTCTAGGACTTGAGAGATGACTAGTTCATCATCTTCATCGTCGAGCTCTCATCAAGATTGGGAACCGATTGGTCCATTATTCCCGCGGTTTCGCAAGGGGCTTGTGCTTTTCACCATTCTTGCAAGATTTATGAGTTCATCGCCAAGACTTTCTGCATTAGTCGCAACATTTCGAAAGCACTTTCTCTCTTTGAGTCTACTTGTTCAAGAGTTGATAACTCTTTGCATCATTGATGAGTTCATCCGCCATTATCGCCCATCGGCAATGCCCGCAGATATCCGAGAATTGACAACCTCTTTGGGTGTGTCTTCCGATTTGCCGCCAGACTTCTTTCTTGAAGTTCAGGCTTCTTGGTCGCAACCTTTTCTTGATATCTTTTCGACTTTCTTCTTAGGACCTTTCCGAGACCCAAAGAACCTTTTTTCATCAAATTTGTATACTCATATTTATAGAGTAAGTTATTGTTGCTATTTCAAATTGCCTCTCCGAGCTCAATGCCAAGCTTTTCCAGCAAGTAGCATATCTTCGCACCATAACCCATCGTGGCCTTTGGCTCAGCTAGTCCTTTGACAATCTTAGGCTCAAGCCTTGAATCTTCTTCACAAACTTGAAAGGCGATTTTCCCGCTTAAAAGGCTTTTCCCCTTTTGTCTTGTTGATTCAGCAAGAACATCATGATCCATCGTTTGGCTTATCCGGTCAAGACTCCTTGTAGACCATCAAAGCATCTGGAAGAATGCAAGCCAAGATATCCCAAAGGAACCAACAGATGTCCGGTTCAGATGTCAAGAAGCTTGAACTCGGTGGGTGTATCGATTTTCAAGATCACACACATCATCAGAAAGTTCTTTAACACCTTCAAGGAGTTCCTCATCCTTGGTGTTTATTTCAAAATCCTTTCCAAGATTTTGAACCTCAAACAACTTACGAAGTTGTTAAGTCCGTATGATTTCCTTTCCTTGATCGAGGTTTTGATAGACACTATTTCGGTTGCCTTCGATACACAGAAATAATCTCGAGTTGTTGTAAAATTCCAACACATCGAGTGATGAAATTCCACTTGGGCGAGCAGATAGAAAACCCTTGATTTGTGCCTTTTCAAGCATGTCAAGAATCAATTTTCTGTCGGTTTGGTTCTCTATTGCAGCAGAGAGGTATTCCTCAACCATGGCACCACCCCAAATCATTATGTGACTTGAAGTCCAATGGTCAGGATTAAAAACTCCTACCAGTCGGTTGTTCACAATAACCAACTCTGGTGCTTGCTTTTCAACAGTACAAGTGGAGGATTGAGATTTCTGTGTTGAAGTGTTCTTGGAGGCCATCTCTTTATATAGTGTAGGGATTTGAAATTGGTGTTTGAAAGAGATTTGATTCAGTGATTCTTTTCAGAAAAACTTCATCTTGATTTGCAGAGAATCAAGAGAAGGATTTGATATTTTTGTGCAAGATGAATTTTCGGATTAGGCAAAAGTGATTTCATTTGCCAAAATCCTATATATATAGCAGTTGAATCCCAACAGACAAATACATACAAATTGATTTTGTGTGTACGTATCTGTGATTTGCAAACAGGCGTGAGCAAAAGCTAGTTCGACATTAAATGCTTAGTGGGCCATGTCTGAATTTCAACAGTCCACTATTTACTGTGGGTTAATTTCCACCGTACAGATCAATCGCTTAATTTCATCGAGGGTCACCATTGCTTCTTCAGCAATGATCACAATCAACAAGTGTAATTGTGCCCATTTAATGAATTTTGGCGACTTGCTATCTGAAACACAATTTTGTATGACCAAGGACACTGTTCGCATCTGAATCTGTCTTATACTTAGGATTTTTCCAAGTTTTTCATCAAGATAGAAATAATGCGAGTTTCAAGAGAGTTAGTTGACTGTAGATAGTTATACTATTCTCTTTTGTGTTCCCCGTTTATAGAGTGATTCAGATATCTGAGTTCCCGTCTCAGAGATCTTAAGCTATCTTTTTGCTCTTTAGCCTTTTTGACTTCTGGATACCCGTTCCAGTTTTCTCTTTTCTCTTCTCTGGATACCCGTTCCAGATACCTCTTCTCTGGTTGCCCGTTCCAGATACCTCTTCTCTGGATGCCCGTTCCAGATACCTCTTCTCTAGATGCCCGTTCCAGATATCTGAACTTTTTCAGTTCATTGGTAGTTCCATTAGTCCAAGACTATGTCTTAAGGCTAAGAATCTACTTTCTTGTAGTGGCTTAGTGAAGATATCTGCAAGTTGGTCTTCAGTGCCAATCTTGAGTATCTCTATATTGCCCTTTTCAACATGGTCTCTGATGAAGTGATGTCTAACATCAATGTGCTTTGTTCTGGCATGAAATTTAGGATTCTGTGTAATCGCAATAGCACTTGTGTTATCACAGAAAATGGGAGTTTTCTTCTCATCGAGTCCATAGTCTTTGAGTTGTTGTATACACGTAATTTGTGTTGCACAACAACCAAAGACAATATATTCAGCCTGTGGTAGAAGTTGCAATTGAGTTTTGCTTCTTGCTAAACCATGAGATAAGTCTAGTACCTAAACCGACAAGTTCCCGAGGTGCTTTTCCTATCAAGCATTGATCCAAAGATAATCGGCCTCGAGTACCCAATTAAACTCAATCCACTTTCTTTAGGATACCACAATCTTACATCTATCGTACTTTACATACCTTAATATTTTCATAGCAATGTTGTAGTGTGTTTGCATTGGATTTGTCTCAAATCTAGCACATACTCCAACGCATATTGAATATCGTGTCTACTTGCAGTGAGGTAAAGTAGTGAACCTATCAATTTCCTATACTTATGTTCTTCAACACTCTTGTCTGATTCAGTATAGGTCATTTTGGCTCCAATGCTCATAGGTATCTTAGCATTCTTTTCAGAAGGCTTAAGATTGAATTTTGTGAGCATATCTTTTGCATACTTTGTTTGACTAATGAATATTCCATCATTGAGTTGCTTGACTTGCAATCCTAGGAAATAATTCATTTCTCCCATCATGCTCATCTCAAACTTGCTTTTCATGAGATTTGCAAAGTCATTACAAAGTTGCTTGTCCTTAGATCCAAATATGATGTCATAAACATATACTTGAACTAAGAGTAGTTTCCCATCATGATTTAAGGTAAATAAAGTTTTATCAACTTCACCTTTCTTGAAACCACTTTCCAGAAGGTATTTGGCCAAAGTGTCATACCATGCTCTTGAGCTGTTTTCACCATCTGAGCTTTACGTAGTTTATAGACCATTCTACTTTCTGAGGAAACTTCAAAGCCAGGTGGTTGCTCAACATAAACTTCTTCTGCAAGTTCACCGTTTAAGAATGCGCTTTTGACATCCATCTGATAAACTTTGAAATCTTTATGAGCTGCAAAGGCTAGAAAGAGTCTTATTGCATCCAATCTGGCAACTGGTGCATATGACTCGTCAAAATCTAAGCCTTCAGTCTGAGTAAATCCCTTGGCAACCAATCTTGCTTTGTTTCTGGTTATTTCACCAGATTCATTCATCTTGTTTCTGAAAACCCATTTAGTTCCAATCACAGATATTCCTTCTATAAATGGAACTAGTTTCCAGACTTTGTTTCTCTCAAATTGATCCAATTCTTCTTGCATTGCAGAGATCCAGTCTTGGTCTCCAAGTGCTTCTTCTATATTTTTAGGTTCAATATTCGAGATGAAACATCCAAAGAGAGAGTTAGCATTTTCAGCTATTGCTCTCCTAGTCCTAACACCCTGATTAATTGGTCCAATTATATCCTTTGTAGGATGATCTTTGATCCATCTCATCATAGGTTTAGTGCTAGTAGGATCAATATCCAAGTGATCTGAATGTGAATCACTAAGATTTTGATTTGATACTTTTTCAGTATCTGAGATATCTGACATATGGGAAATGTCATTGATATCTGACACTTTTTCAGTGTTAGAGATATCTGGAACATGCATTTTAGCATTCTTAATTTCAGATACCTCTTCATGATGAAGGTTCTCAGTAACCTGTTCCATTTCTGAAAAACTCATAGGAAATTCCTCATCATGTCTGTGAGTCATCTTGTTGTTACTAGGCTTTTCAAGCTTTTCTACGTCAGAGTCATCCTCACTTTCCATAATGATGTTTCTCCTTTCTGAGGATTCTTCTTTAGAATCCCTCAGTAATAGTTCTTTGAACCTTTCTGAGAGTTCATCAATAGGAGGTGTTTTCTTACTTCCTTCATAGAATACAACATGAACTGATTCTTCAATTTTCTTTGTTCTTTTGTTGTAAATTTCAGAGGCTTTCTTTGTGGAATAGCCAAGAAAAACACCTTCATCTGCCTTTGGTTGAAATGTTCTCAGATAGTCTTTCCCATTGTTTAGAACAAAACATCTACAACCAAATACTCTCAGATGTTTGATATTAGGGGGTCTACCAACCAAGATTTCATAGGGGGTCTTGTCATGGTGTTTGTTTATCAAACATCTGTTCTGAGTGTAGTGTGGTTTACTGACTTCAACCCAATAAATTTCACTTATTTCAAAGGTCAACTAGCATTGTCCTTGCAGCTTCTTTAAGGGTTCTGTTTTTCCTTTCTGCAACACCATTTTGTTGAGGTGTTCTTACAGAGGAAAGTTGGTGTTGTATACCTTTGCAGGTACAAAACTCCTTTATGTACTGGTTGACAAACTCAGTACCATGGTCTGTTCTGATTGTAGATACCTTGTCATTTTTCATGACTTCAAGCTTTTTCAGCAAGTTTGGTATCTCCACCCTGGCATCAAATTTGTGTTTCAGAAAGACAACCCAAGTGAATCTTGAGAAGTCATCTACAACAACCACACCATACTTCTTTCCTGCATAACTAGTTACAGATGATTCAAAAAGATCCATGTGTAAAAGTTGCAGTGGTCTAACACTAGAGTGTCTGATTTTGGACTTGAAAGAGATTTTAGATTGTTTCCCCATTTGACAGGCAGAACAGATACCATCCTTTCTGAAAGATGTTCTGGGAAGGCCAACCACTAACTCTTTCTTGGCAAGTCTATTCAGAGTTTTGAAGTTCAAGTGACTCATTCTTTTGTGCCATAACCAGTGCTCTTCTGTGTGACCAGATTAACTCACCATGAGACATTCTTCAGTTGTGGCAGATGCCCAATCGGCAACATAAAGACTGCCTTTCCGCCGACCAACTAAGACTGTCTGCTTTGACTCATTGTCAATTAGTTTGCAGTATTTAGCTTTGAATTTTATAGTAAAACCCTTGTCTGCAAACTGGCTCATGCTAAATAGATTATATTTCAAATCCTTAACATGTAATACGTCAGTGATTATTAAAGTCCCCAATTTGACGTTGCCAAATCCCAGAGAGGGATTTAATTCTCCTCCAGCAAATCTGATATCTGGTCCTGTGTTGCAAGCTTTGTAATCAACCAGATTTGCTTTGTCTCCTGTCATGTGCTTTCCGCATCCACTATCAAATAGCCATTGTGCTTTAGTCCAGGAAACATTCTGCACACAACAGGAAATAGGAGATTAGGTTCTCATATCTTTGATGGAACCGTCAGAATTAAAAGTTCTTCCAGTAGGAATCCATTTTTGTATGAATTTCTTTGAAATATGCTTTTGTCTGACGGGAACGTAAGGAGGAATTCTTTTTGAATGAATGTTATCATTAGTAAGAATTATTTTCTTCCTTGGTGTGTTCCTAGGTGCTCCATATGATGCTTTCAGACACTGTCAGTTTCGAGTTTGCTTTTCAAAGAAACTTAGCCTTCCTTGCTGATTTCTTCTAGCCTGCATTGATTTTCAGGCTTGATTTAACTTCCACTTCGATAATTGCTTTGAGCAATTCTAGATTACCATCGTTCTTGCTCCCGCTTGTACTCATGAGCAAGTTGTTTTCCGATGCCTTTGTAGCCAATACCGTTTGAGCACTTGAAGCTATCTCGAGATCTTTTCTCTGACTTTGCTAGTCTCTGGTTGGTCCAATTTCTTTCCAGAAAAAGTGACATGGGAGAATTTGCCAGCTCCTGCAATTCTACCTTTTTGAGAGACATAGCACTGTGGGTGTTTACACTTTTCAGTGTTGTGTTTCTTTTCAGAGACGTACCCAACAGTTTTGTTTTTGACTTTTTTTTTTCCCACAAAGGTTTAGTCACAACTGCCTTTCCTTTGTCAACAATCTTTGTCTTTTCACCGATACTATAGATTGCATGGGAACCGTCTTGCTGAGTACTTACAAATGTTCTTTTCTCCTTACTCTTATTCAGAGTGATAGAACAATTTGTCTGTGTATTCAGCCCAAGTCCTTTCTTTTCTGAAGGATCTCTTAAGTAAGATTGTACTTCAGTAAGAGTGTCACTTGCTTTGGCATAAGATTGAAAAGATAATTCTTTCTTCTTGAGTTCCTTGTTTTCAGAAAGAAGATCTTCATAATTCTTTATGCTTCGACCATCGCTTCTTCATGTGACTTTTCAGTCTCAGATATCTGAGCTTTGAGAGATGCATTTTCAGCATCCTTTCTCTCAGATTCTTTAACTAATTGAGAATTTTCATTTTCAAGAGAATTCTTTTCTTCTTCAAGGTTTTCGGCTCTAGCTCGGATCATTAGAAATTCTCTTTCATAGATGTCAAGTTCTTTCCTGAGATTTTCTAGATTTTTTATTTCCTCTTCAACACTTTCATAAGTATAACAAGAAGTATGTGTTACCTCATCAGCCATAAGACAGTTTTCTATGTTGGAGATGTCTGGACCGTCAATTTCAAAACTCCACATTTCATTCTTCTTGAGGCGAAGTCGATTATATCATGAGTAACTCCACATAATTACGGTGATGGTAAGGTTGAGTCATCCGAGTTGTCATCTTGAGAATCATCTCAACGTCTAGAGCATCCATTGAATTTGGATTTTCTTTCTTTCTTGATTAACAAAGCTTTACGGCTTCTTCAAGATTCTTCTATCTTTCTTGTCTTTGTCCTTAGTTTGTTGAGGCGGACAATCCTTCTTGAAGTGGCGGTTTACGACAATAGAAAGCAGATATCGTTTCAATTTCGCTTCCTCGATTTGATGCTTTCGAAATGGCTTGTTCAATGAGCTTTGCATATTTTTGTATTGGTGATAGTTTGAGCTAGATGCTTTTCGACTTCTCTTTGGCTTTTCTTCTCTCAATTTCTCTCGACAAATTTGCTCATTTGCTTTGCAAGAGCATCCTCGATCTCCTCCTTGCTTTTCTTCTTTTGAAGTTCCTTGAGTAACTAGAGCAACATTACGCAACTTTTGGTTGTTTGTTCTCTCCGAGTTGTCTCATAGTCAAAAGATAGCAAGATGAGATAAAAGTTCCTATGGAGTGATATTTGGCATACCTTGGTTAAAATAAAAGAATTTAGTATGCTCCGATTTGTGTTTAAGTCTTCTGACAATAGTCTTAATCTTCTCTGACTGAGAGTATCTAATGCTTTCCCAAGTCTTGCCATATCACTCATGAGAGTGGTAAACCCGAAATCAAGTTCTTCGAGTTTCGGTGGGACATTGTTTGAAATTTTGAAATTTCAACTTTAGAACCTCGAACTTGTTTTCCTTGGTTTTTCGATTCGCCTGATTTCTTCAATCGGTTGCCAACTTTCGCCGTTTAGCACCCAGTTTACGCTTGTATGTGCTCGGTGTCGATCGATGATGATGTTACGAGCTTGACCATCCATCGATTCCTCTTGGCATCTTCCGATGTCCGAGTTCTCTGGCTTTGGTTCATAAATAACTTGACCAAGAGATCTTCCACTAGTCGACGATCATTTGTGAAGATCCTTCGCTTTGATCTCTCTCTTCCACTCGAAACCTCCATGACTTGCTTAAGTTGTTGAATGACTATTGGGCCATTCTTTATTACTTGATCATCTCGTCACTTATGGCTTCAAGGTGGAGCATCATGTTATTTTTCCATTTCTCGTAGTTCTACGGTTTGAGAACGGGTGCATATCACTCGAGACATACCGCACACTTAACACACAAATTAAATAGTCCTCAAAGTGGACAAAGTTCCTTCACCTATCACGGGATCTAGGTTCAAGGTCTTGAATTTGGTGAACCTCCCGCTCGATACCACTTGTTGGTCGGATAACGGCAAAGTAAAAGACTAGAGGGGGGTGAATAGTCTTTTAAAACTTTTGTCGATAAAACTATTTCTCGAGATATCCGAATAGATATCGATACTTAGAATCGAGGCGGAAGACTTAATAAAGATAAGTGCGTAAGCAGTTAATATGTGTGTGTGTTCTTGAAATGTAAATCTGAGAAGGTAAATAACATGCAAGTATAGTGGTATCTGGAGGTGGCGTAATCCTCCAACTAATCCACTTGATCTCGAGACCTAGAATTCACTAGAACAGATAATTGAGTTCACCTTACAATAATCCTATTCTAAGATTCTTATCAATTGTTTCCCAAACAAATGTTCCCTGTGAGTTGTTCCCCGGCTTTCACAGACAAGTACTTCCTATACTCAGAAACCTTTGAGTTATTCCTAGCTTCCCAAGCTAAGTACTTCCTATACTCAATAACCTTGGAGTTATTCCTTAGTTTTCCAAATCAAGTACTTCCTATACTCCGGTAACCTTGGAGTTATTCCCTGATTTTTCAAACTAAGTACTTCACTACTCACGCTTGATTATGGTGTTGGTTTTGGTTTGAGTTGTCAGATGAGCTTCTTTAATAACTTATTCAGTTATTCAGATAGCTCTGTGAATCAAGGTACTTAATACACTTTACAGCGTATGGTATCTTGTTCGATTTTACTGACCCAAGTCTTATGATATCTGTTCAAGAGAATGAATCTCAGATAGTTGATCTTTTGATTCAACTCCTTCACAGATAGCTTTGCTTGTTTAGGATCAGGACACTTAGAACTTCAGTGTTTACTCAAGATCAAAGGCTTTGGTCGCAACAGAAAGCTTTGAGAATAAGTAAGTTGCTTTGAGAGAGTAAGACGTTCAACGTTTTCAAGTTATGTCGTGTGTCTAAGGTTCTGTGTATCTTCTCAAGCAGTCTAAGTGTTGATATTTATAGATGAATTTGAGTGCCGTTTGAATAGTATCCGTTAGGCTCAAATTCGAACTATCGATATTTGTGTATAGTACTGTAGCAGGTTTTGTCTTCTTCTCAGAAGCTGCCGTTGCTTTTAATCAAACATCTCTGTCCGTGCATTAAATGCATTGTACTATACTCTTTGTCCTGTAGTGTCAACGGAACTATGCTTTATATCAGATACTAGTGTTATCTGATTCTTTGCACGTCCTTATCTTCAATCTTCAGATACCACTTGTATTTATTGAAACAACTTTGTTTGCAATATATATGTTTCTTTTTCAGAAACGTGGTTAAAGCTCAAGGTATCTGAGAATAGATATATGTGGACACTTTCCTTGTTTTCAGATATGTCTTCTTATTTCTCAGATATCTCTTGTGACACAGTTTGTTTAAAACTATTCGTGTCTTCAAGATATCTGGCTAAGGTATATGAAAAACAGTTTTAGTAATCTTGTGCAGTTTTCTTCAAGTCTTCAATGTCGTTGAGCTTTCTGCCTGGATGTCTTCTTCTTGGTCTTCTCTTCATAAAATAAAAATTACATTTTGAGACCTAACATCCTATACAAGATTAGCTAGACTATCATACTTAGTGGGTTTCCTCTTTTACAATGTTCAAGTGAACCAAGAGTACTAATCACCTTTCTGAGACTAAGATAAGTCATCATGTTGCTGATCAAAACTAAACAGATATTCTTAACAAAATATCTAACAAAATTCCTAACACATTTCTCAAGAAATTTCCCAACAAATTTCCCAACATTTTGAAACCCTAGAAACTGGCTGCTTGTCTATGTGTGGTTTATTCTTGCTGCTCATTTCATGGTCAGTTCTTGATTATCGTTATTGCCTTGCTCAAGGATGAGCAAAAAACTAGTTTGAGGGTGTGATGTGACAATGAAATGTGCGATATAGCATACTTTTAGACCCTCATTTTTGCCTTAGATGCAATATTGTATCGTTTTATGGTCAATTACCAACTTCGCGTATTTTTTGTAGGTCATGATCCCGTTTTTTAGGAATTGCACGATTTCAGGCACGAAAACGGCATAATTGTGCGAAATCGAGAAAGTTAAGCGAATACGCCGGATTGACCGTTGCACGGAGTTCAAGGAGTCAAAACATGTCATGCGACCAACCAATGCGAAGATAATTGAAGATGCAACAACTTTGTAGAAGACCACTTTCCGAGGAAACGAAGTTACGAAGCCCGATATTGAAGAATGAAGAAAACAGATTCAAAGCTGCAGAAATCGCACTTGGCGATTCACAGGGGGCCGCAGAAGGCACCACTGCGATCCTGAGCTATCACGGTCAGCCTACGAATTGTTCAGGTCATTTCACGGCTGTCAGGCTAAGGTCCGCCTTCCTAAACGTTCCTTATTGATCAATGGCGGCCAGAGCTCGAAATTTTCAGTATAAATAAGACCTCAGGGGTCAATTGTACACCGCTCACACAGCAAGCTCTCAAAAGAGAGGACCAGTCCTCGGAGAAGTGAAAACCCAAAACCGCTGGCCGTCAGGTACCCAGAAGGAGGAAACCCTAGAAGCAGCACGAAGACATCAATGACTAAGCTTCCTTTTCTTCTTCTTTCTTCTTCCTAGTTGATTTATGTCTGTGTTTATTGCCATGTTTCCATGAGTAGCTAGCTTTCTCTTGTAAAGGCGAACCGCCGAAACTCTGCTTTTGCTACTTCTTTATATACTGTGATATATTATTGAATTAGTTTTAAAACGTAATTTCGTACTTGTTCTTTATTCGTCCGACTCTCTACGTGGGAAATCCTTACTAACTGCGACTTGGTAACAGACTTTATATTATCTTATGTGGTTTGCCTGAAAACGTGATGAGATAGTGTGTTGAGTGACACAACACATTATTGGTATAAGTTAAGGTTTCTGGATTAACTATGACTTAATCCTTTTGGCATGTTTCTTTGTTGCCTGTAGACGGCTAGTACGTTGTTTGATTCTAAGTAGTTGGGAATAGCATAGCAGAGGGAGGTCGGGTATCCTTTACTTCTTCTCACCATCGATTTCATAAAGTCAATTAGGGTTTACTATGATTTAATTAATTTGTCTGCGATCAATCTGTTTACTTTTTTGCATACAATTTACAAACGTTATTTGCTTGTTCCTATGCTAAGTGTCCAAGGAGAACGACATCCCGAGTCAGCTTTTCGCTATAAATTGTGGATTTGAGGACTTCCGACTTATAAATTTAATCTTTATTGTATTTAGGGATTACAGGTTGTAAAACGAAAAACGAAATCTCTAAGTGCACATCACATGTACCCACGCGATCGCCGTTATAACCAGGGGAAGGATGGACATAAGCACGCTAATCGACCCGTGCTTCTTCGTATCCACCTACAAGAAGGCCTATCAGGGAACCATAAACTCCATCCCGACCACTGATAAATATGAGTTCCTAGACCTCAACTCACCTATAAGGGTTCAACCTCCAATGCTCAAGAAAGTTTCCGGACGCCCCAAGCAAAAGAGATACCGCAAACCTGCTCAAAAGAAGGGCCCACGCTCTGTATGCACAAGGTGTAACAAGAAGGGCTCCCACTCGCACACCACATGTGGGCTGGCAGTCGGCCAGTAGCAGGTTAACATGCCACATAATATGCTTACATGCATTCCACCTTTAGTTATGAACTATATCGCTACTACCTCACTTCAAAACTTTCAATTCCGTACGAACACCTCCGTTTTTTGTGTAATAATCCCAGCCAGTTAACATATGAACATCACTATCATATGCTTAATTTGGCTGAAAACGCATTGATGCACCATTCGTGTTGGTGTCTTGTGTTCTGTTATTTGGTTGTTATTTTGTTATGTAATTCTCCAGATGGAACTGGCAGTCCAACCTTTGTTCTATATTATTGGTTACCGCCCTATGTAAGTCCAAACACATCCTTTATGGGCCACGTGAAATATTTTGGGGTTCTTGAAAAACCAAAATAACGAGGTTGCCTAGCTTAAATATTGAGAAATACTCCCGACAACATGCGTACACTATGAATTGCGATAATATATGTAACATATGTCCCAACAAACCATATGTTACATCGTCTCCTCCAATAAGATAACATTTTGGTGGAAAACTACTAAACCAATATTGTACTAAACAAGTCTCTTACTTCTTTATACTTTCGGTGTTTCCACGCAACACCGGGATTAATCCAATAACCACATTCGTCGATCCATGGAAATATATAAATTGTATTGACTCAAATAACAAAATCATAGGTCCAACGACAATTTAGGGACTAAATTTTCATTATATAATTTAATTGAACATTTTACATTTGCGATTTAAGATTAATACGTAGTCAAAGTTGAAAAAGTTTGGAGGACTGAAAAAATGTCAAAGTGGGAAGCTATTCCCGGAACGGAGAAAGTAATAGTTAATTTTAGATTCTCCATCGAGACTTGTACACGGGTTTCTACAAACCCTCGTTATCTCCTTTCGTATTCAATAAAGCTCTCAAAGCATTTTTAACAGACGGGCCGTACAAAATCGAAATCTTGGTCCAGCAAATCTGTTGGGCCTGGTTAGTTGGTTTGGTCCATTTCGAGCAGATTCCCTTTATTCCGATTGAAAGAATGAAACCACAAGTCGTAAATTGAGGCTCCCAAATTGAGAATCAAAACTTTCGTCATCGTCTTCCCCAATTTTCTCCATCGCTGGTAATTCACTTCGATTCCATTTTTGTCCCTTTTTTCCAGATCTGATTTTGCATTTTACGATCTCAATATTGTTTGTCTATTATCACAATTTTATTCACCGTACTGAGCTGATTTGATTGTTTGTTCTTACTTGTTTTTGCAGGTTGTTTAATTGCATTTATATACCATGTAAGTATTGTTCTCTGCCTCTTTCTGCTCTAGTATTTATGTTGATTGATTCTCAATTACTGCACCTATACTTTGTTTGGCTAATTAGTATTGCAACCTCTGCTAGATTAGAGAGTATCACAGTGATGTTCAGTATGCTCCGAGTCTGTCTTTTCATTCCTTTGCCGCGGGAATAGCTTTCCGTATTGGTAAATAAAATAAGAAAATTGGAAAACTTGAATAGAAAAACAATAAAGAATGTAAAGTTGTAAATATGATTGTTCTACGTGGATATTACTTAAGTGGAGTAAAAGATAAAATTGCCAAAAATGGAAATGGGAAGCTTCTTGTGGGATGACTAAAACGGCAAAATAGGAAGCTGGTTATGGGACGGAGGAAGTAATATATATAAAGTAGTCGGATGTGGTTCAATAAGTGATAAAGTCGGTGTTTATGTCATAAATTAGGGATATGATTTTTGTGATAGAATATTTGTTTTATTCAATATCTATTTGAATCATTTCTCAATTAGTTTGTGGATGTAAATGGAGCTATTCGCTGCCTGGAGTTTCTTACCCTGAATTATTCCCTAGAGACAAGATACTGAGCTTCTTAAATATGTGTAACCTATGAAGTGAAGAGTGTGTGGTGAGTTTGTCTTGATTGGTCTGAGTAGATGTTTTGAATGCTTGTGTTTGTCTTCATCATGGCCTCATAGGCGATCACTGCAACAATCAAGCAATTTGGACTTTAATGTAACTAATCAATTGTGTCTGGACAAATTGCTTTGTTTGAATGAAACCTTCTATTCACAGCACTCTATATAACCTGTCTTGTTGCTAGGTCTGGTGAGGAGCCTGTTGAACAAAAGAAGGAACTCGAGGACAGGTGCAAGGCACCATGCACACGACCATTGAAAGAATATCAGGTGATTTCTGTTTGTTATATGCCTGCCTTTATCCTTAGCTTTATCTGGTCTATAGATTTTTGGTTTCATTTGTGATGCTCGTCCTTGCAAAGATGTTATATATTACAGAATTTCGGTTCTTGCCTGCGATAAGATAGCTCGTAAATGAGTTACCGATCCTGTTATGAGTTAAATATCATGCTTGTAAGTAGAATACAAGATGTATGTCTCACTTTTATGAGCAATGTTGCGGGCCTGATATAGAAGTACATGACCTATATCTTACTTCATTGTTGTGTATCTGTGCCTAAAAATTGTGATGTTATGTATTTGTACGTTGAATGTCCATTATGCATTGGGAAAATGTTCTCACCTGATGATCTTTGCCGGTAAACAGTTGGAAGATGGATGGATGTCGCCGGATTACAACATCCCAAAAGAAGTTGTTCTGAGGCTGAAGGGAGGAACCATGATAAAAGTGAAAACTCTGACAGGGAAAGAAATTGAAATTGATATTGAGCCAACTGACACCATTGACCGGATCAAGGAAAGGGTCGAGGAGAAAGAAGGTATCCCTCCTGTGCAGCAAAGGCTGATTTACGCAGGCAAACAACTTGGTGATGATAAAACTGCCAAAGACTACAACATCGAGGGAGGCTCTGTTCTTCACCTTGTCCTTGCTCTTAGAGGTGGTCTCCAGAAATAGCCGACTTGCTGCTATGAATTCTGCAATGACTACCTCCTAAAGGAGCATATTAATGACGAAGACAGTTTAAATTGTCATGTGTGTCATGTTACTTGCGCAAGTATTGCTTTTTATTGTCTATTTTGGGATTTATATGCGACTGACTATCCAAAGTAACTATTGGCAAAAAGAGCGTTCATTTCTCTTGGGTAATCAAGAAGTATTTGCCTGACCAGTGAACACGTTGCTCTTTTCCCAA
Organism: Plantago major; assembly: GCA_026545765.1. Classification (NCBI taxonomy): domain Eukaryota; kingdom Viridiplantae; phylum Streptophyta; class Magnoliopsida; order Lamiales; family Plantaginaceae; genus Plantago; species Plantago major. Next base: position 79,196,641 of record CM048839.1, on the reverse strand, counting down.
CATCGACACTGTACAGTAAAGGTGTTAAATAGTTGGAAGTATTTTACATATTGCTGAAGTATTTTACAATGTGTGATATTGAGCTAAACTTTATAGTGGTATTTGAAGGTGGGTACTCATTCAACTAATTCATTTTGTCCTTCACAAGAACTTGAATATACAAATACAGAATGATCCTTACAAAATCGTATTCTCAGTTAAATTCATTTTATCCTAAGTTTCTAAATTAGTAATATTGAACCATCTTTCTTTAACTAACCCAAGTCAAATACTATGGTTTCTCCGAGGGGTTTTCCTTAGTAGTCCAACTAAGTTGTTCCGCCCTTAGCACCCTGTTGATTGTATGTGTAGTGGTTGGTTTTTCAAGACAGTGTGTATGTTAGTCAGGGTCTTCTACCGTTAGTCGACGTGTCGCCCTGACTAAAATTAATCAGTTATTTTAAACGATTAGATCTTTCATCTAACGGTTAAAATTGTTTGACCTGCTATCTATTATACCAATTGTTGCTATTTGATGTTGCTATTGTTGCTCTAATTGTGGACAAGTGTTGCTCTTGTTGTTCACAATCGTTCTAATATTAATTTTAAATTATTTATGTACTAAATAGTACTCCCTTCGTCCCACAGAACTTCATACATTTGCCATTTTTAGCCGTCTCACAGAACTTAATACATTACCAAAAAAGGAAGCTACTCCACACCTAACAAATAATAAACAATCTTAACTTTACACTCAAATTATACAATTTGCCACTAAAAGTATTTTTTCCACCTTTTAATATTCTATCATTACTTTAAATTTTCGCATAATATTGCGTGTTAACCATAATGTATGAAGTTCTCCGGGATGTAGGGAGTAAAAAAAAACTAAAATTTATCACTAAGTCTCATGAGAGACGGTCTCTAGATATCTTATTTAAAGACGACCTATGTTATCAATGACACCATCCATGTTATTAATCAAAACGTCTATGTTGTTAATGAAATAATTGTTGTTGTTATATGAAAAAAAAAACATCAATGTTGAGAACATAGGTGTTTTGATTAATAACATCGATGATTTTCTTGATAATATAGGTCAGTCTCTAAATAAATTATCTAAAAACCGTTTTCAGGAAAATTACTCAAAAATTATACATAAAACAAAACAAATTAATCAGAATCGTTTGAATTAAAACAACAAACCCATACCCATCTAACCCATAATTAATGATATCATCGATCAAATATATCATGATAATTCCCTATCCATTCCATATATTATGTAAAGCACAAGGGGCTAAACCCGACCAGAGGCATGCCACATGTGCAAAATCCTATGTGGCATGTCTCTTTGAATTTCATGTAGTTTTATTCACAAAATTAAATCAAAAATAAAATAGTAATTTAGAAGTGTACTATATATTTTTGGTATGTTAACTGTATACATAGTTTTTATTAAATCACATATAACTTTATCTGCAAAACTTCGAAAAGTATTTTGAACATATATTTGGATTCACTACGACAAGAAGAATCCATAGACACCAATCTTATATATTATTATTAATTAAATAAATTATTTATATATTAAAATAAAAAAATCAAATTGTTAAATGAGATCTATTGGTTGTGTAAATTCTAAAATTGGAAAATAAGTCATGGAACATTTTATTCTTTACAGTGCAATGCACCTTATAACTTCCACTATCTATATTTTTAGTATGTTCACTACATATATAGTTTTTATTAAATCCCATATAACTTTATCTGCAAAACTTTGAAAAATATTTTGAACATGTATTTGGATTCATCGCGACGAAACGAATCCATAGACACCAATTATAAGATATAAATTGAAAAAAAAGTGTTGAATATTTGAATAGTATAAAATAGAAAAAAGTGTTGAATATTTGAAATTATAGGAGAAGGCTAAAAGAAAAGTTAAAATAGAAAAAATTATTATAAAATTAAATAAAATTAGATAATCTTTGACTTTTTGGATTTGTTGTAATTAGTTTCAAACTACATTATAAATTTGGAATCGTTTGTAATTGTTTGAAATGTGAGTACTAATCTAAACAAAAGACCATTTAGCAGGGGTCGATTTTGAAAAATTTGATATGGTTAAGTAAGAGATAATTTCAATTTAGGAACTCAATTCGAGGCGTAAACGAACTTTATGAATGGGATAATCCAAACTTGGGAACTCAACTCGAAAAGTAAAATTCAACTTTATGAATGAGATAATTCGAACGTGGGAACTCAATTCCAAGGTCAAACAAACTATAAGAATGAGATAATTACAACTTGGAAACTCTATTCGGATAATAAACCATATTATATGGGAAAAATACTCTAATAAAGGAATGATTCAAGCACAGGAACTTAATTCGAAAGTAAACTCAACTAAAAAAATGAGATAATTCTAACTAGGGAAATCAATTCGTATGACAAATCAACTATAACAACGAGATAAAAAAAAATTTGAAAACTTATAAGTTCGAACGGTAAGCTCAAATTTTAGAATTAAATTGTTCCTACATGGAAGCCGTGAAAAGCAAACAAAATTCTAAGAATGGGATCATTGCAATTTGAAAACTCAATTTGAAGTTAAAAGCAAGTAAAAAAAGGGATAAATCCAACTTGAGAACTCTATTTGAATAGTAAACCACACTATATGATAAAATTATTGGAAGAAATACATAAATTCCTCAAGAACTCAATTCAAAGGGTAAACACACTTTAACAATGAGATAATTTTAACTTGGAAATTCAATTCAAATGTTAATCTCAACTTTAAGAATGAAGTAATTCTTAATTGAGAACTCCATTTGAAGGGCAAAACAACTGTAAGAATAATATAATTCAACTTGGAAACTCGAATGCAAGAATGATCCATGCTATTTGAAAATAATCTAACAATGAGATAATTTCGAATTAGGAATTTTGTTCAAACGGTAGAAATATTCTACGATTGAAATCATTCAAACGTAAAACTATATTAGAAACGTAATCCACTTTATGTGGTAAAATACTCTAAGAATATGATAATTTCGTTTGAAAACTTAAGTCGAGGGGTAAACAAACTCTAAGATTGTTATAATTATAATTTGGGGACTACATTCGAAGACCAAACCATGCTATATGAAGAACTTATTCAAAGAAAGGGTACTTCCAACTTATGTACTCAACTCAATTGGTATTCAACTTGGGAATTCTAATGCAAGGATGAACCATGCTATTTGAAAATAATCTAACAATGAGATAATTCCGAATTAGGAATTTTTTTCAAACGGTAAAAATATTCTACGATTGAAATCATTTAAACGTAAAACTATATTAGAAACGTAAGCCACTTTATGTGGTAAAAATACTCTAAGAATATGATAATTTCATTTGAGAACTCAAGTCGAGGGGTAAACAAACTCTAAGATTGTTATCATTATAATTTGGGGACTACATTCGAAGACTAAACCATGCTATATGAAGAACTTATTTAAAGAAAGGGTACTTCCAACTTATGGACTCGACTCAATTGGTAGTATATATAAACTCAACTATAAAAATGTGGTCAATCTAACTTGAAAACTCAAATTGACGAGCAAACCAACTACAAAAATATGATAATTATAACTTGGAGACTATATTGAAAGGTAAATCTCATTATTTGGAATAGTTAGTTGCACATTTGGAACTCAGACCAACTATAATAATGAGGTAATTACAACTTTAGGACTCTATTGAAAGGGTAAACCACAATGTATGGAAATATCCTCTAAGAATGGGGTACGTAATTTGAACTTGACAACTAAATTCGATGTATAAACCTACTTTGAAAATGAGATAATTACAACTTGAAAACTTTAATTTGAATAGTAAACCACGTTTTGTGGTAAAATCCTCAAAAAAAGGATTCCAAATTTGGAACTCAAAAAAAATATATATATTTGCAACCTTGGAACTCATGAACTGAATTCACCGCTATTTTGGTTTCCAAGTAGGTGTTTAACAAAATTTGGAGGTAACGTTATGTTTGCGTTATTAAATTGTACTCCGTATTGCCTTCCATTTTTTTTTATACTCAATGCAATTTATGTCGTTGCATTGCCACGGGATAAGACCTCCATGAATAATATAATTTGTTTTTTAGGCCTTTGACCGTAATGTTAGAGATGTAATGAGAGGTGCAAGTGGGAGTCAATGAGAAACCATTCAGTAGATTAGTTATCGTATTTATTGGACACTTAAAACATATATAACCAGTTATACTGAAGGGTAGCAAATACGATATCATGCCCGCACCTCCTTGATCATTTAAAAGACGTGAGTGAATTTCTCTAATATGTACTTATATTTGTTATTTTACCATTATGGTGGATCCAAGGTCAAGGTTGAAATCATTAGGAAACTTATGGTTATTGCGTGTTGGAGGGGGGCTAAAGTCAATGGAACAAATGACGACGAGGTCCATATGAAATTGTTCGAAGAGATCCTTATGCATAGGACCCAATCACTGCAATGGTTAAGATCACATATCCTTCGCCATTAGATCATGTTGGTGAAGGTTGATACTTCTTGAACATGGACAGTTTCAGCCGGGCAAAAAATTGCATTATTATATTTTATTAATTTATTTTAATTTTTCACCTAAAATTACGCGTCCACCCTAATGCATTAAGTTCTCAATCGGGGCGGATGGAGTACATAGATAGTTTCAACTAGATAAGAATATTGGGTATCAACCCATTGGGTCCTTAAAGGGATTAGTTCGGGTTGTTTTCGGCCCGTTTAAAAGCTTATATAACAGACTCATGAACATAAATAAATTCGAAAATTGAGAATCTGAAAACGAGTTTATTTTGCCTTATTTTCAAACGGGTCAGACGAGTTGATTTTTGTAAAATCAACTAATATAAGCTTAACCATAATATAAATCTATATATATATAAGGTTTTTATTTATTTTACATTTTATATAGTAACATGTAAACTAAACTAAACTAATATAATATAATATAATATAATATAATATAATATAATATAATATAATATAATATAATATAATATAATATAATATAATATAATATAATATAATACTCCCTCCATTTCGGAGAAAGTGTTACAATTTGGATTTGCACCAATTTTAAGAAAAAGTAGAAAGTACAAGTGGGCCCCATGATTATTAGAGATTAAATGAGTGGCATATTGTAATAAAAGTGAAAGGTATGGAATTTTATTATTTAATTAGTTTCCATAAATGGAAATTGTAACACTTTTGAAAGCTAAAGGAAGCAGAATAATTTATTCTAAAATAGAGGGAGTATAATATAATATAATATAATATAATATAATATAATACAATACAATACAATACAATACAATACAATACAATACAATACAATACAATACAATACAATATATAAAGTTGATGAGCTAAACCCACTAAATTCATTCAAATTCCATCCATCCTATGTGAATTTTTGATTCTACAGTTGAGCAGAGTCTGAATAGGGAAACGCAGTAGTGTGTTGTTGCTAAGATCATGTGAGCAATGTTATTGCTTGGTGATAAAATTTTATATCTTATGGTTGCTGAAAATGCGGAAGGACATGAATAGTGTTTTTTAATAGATGATTATTATCATTATTATTATTATTATTATTAATTAAACAAATCATTTCATTCACTAAAATAAAATATTAATCTCATATAACTTTATCTACAAAAATCCAAAAAATATTTTTAACATATATTTGAATTCGCCGTGACAAGATGAATCTATAGACACCAATCTTAAATACTATCATTAATTAAATAAATTGTTTTATTCATTAAAATATAGTATAAATTTATTGAATAAGATAAAATGAAATAATGAAATTTTAAAAATTAAAAATGACTTATTAAAACACATTATAAATAATTAACGTAGCATCAAACATTCTGGACAAACTAAAATATACGATTATTTTGATTAGCCTCATATATATATATATATATATATTCTACTATATTCTAAAGTTGATGGTTTACTTTGAAGCACACATGATCCGCATGTGCATAAATGATACTTGGAGCGCTTTCTAATTACTTGGACATTTTCTAATACAAAATTAAAGTAAAAAGAAATACATTTTAAGTTGTATTAACTCTCTACGTTTTTTTTTTTTATTTTTGAATTTAGGTTTCAACTTTTCTCTAAATACTTATGTATGAAAAATAATGAATAGTAGTAGGAGATAGTCCAAAAAATAGAAGAGGTGAGAAGGTAAAGAATAAAGTAATAAATTAATTTTCAATTTTTAAGCATGTGAAGATGAGATCTATCCATATATTATAAAAACCAGTTTTTATTATCAATTCTAGCTATGGTACTTTGGCCTCAAATCAATGTGAGAAATTATTTTTTTTTAGATTAAAAATTACAAAACAATTATAATCAGGGTAAATTTATTTTTGATGCCAAGTTGATGCATATTTGGTTCTGTTACCTTTACAATTTTAATCTAATTTTGGTTACATAATTCTGCCAATGATATTCAACCTTTACAACTATTTATAAATGTGATCAATCAAATCTTCTAAATTCCATAATTACATCAAAATCGCCACCCATACAGTAATTTTCTTAATGGGCATGAATTCAGATTGGAGGACCTTTGGATCTATGCTTGACATGGTTCCTTCAACTAATCTTCCAAGTGAGTTAATTGGTGGTGTGTTGATCTTTACATGTCTATCAACAACTCAATTTCCTTTTCTTTATGTATATGATTCGATCGGTAGGATGAGGTATAAGGTTTCTCTTCTCTACGATATCCGTCAAGGACCGGTTCTATCCAACCAATTCCAACCGTCGAAATAATGATGTTGGTCGATTCGGTATATACCGAACCTGCTCCATACATTTGTTACAAGACCCGACCACAACATTTTATGTTTAAGTTAGTAAAAACTACATTTTTTCATGGGAGGGGGGAGTCTGCATACTCTCTGGCGTGAAACTCTTTTCGATCTTCTCTACTTTCTTGATACATAACGCCAGGGGATCCGATACTGCACAGGTGGGAAACTCTTAGATCTTCTCTCCATAACGAGCTGGGATCCGACACTCTCTGGGAAACTCTCTAGATTTTCTCTACTTTCCTGATCTCCATAACGAGTCGGGGAGGGCGGGGATCAGCTGATACTCTCTAGGCGGGGAAAATGTATTTGATCTTCTTGATCTCCATGACGGGTAGAGGGGGGTGTCCATATACTCTAAAGGCGAAACTCTTCTATCTTCTCTTTACTTTCTTCATCCATAACGCCCGGGGACAACCGCATACGTGAAATTATGTTAGAATAATAATAATTTTGTCTTTAAGTGACGATACCATCATGGGTTCTTTGAACCGGTGGGTTGGAAAAAACAACCGATACGTGAAATTACGTTTGTATAATATTTGTGTGTGTGTGTGTGTGGGTACATATCACCGCTGAGATTATTTAACAACCCTATCGTGTGTTGTATACTTTTGTATTTTATTTTGATTCCGTTTGAGGATAGATTTTTTGTAAAAAACACGTACATGCTACTAATTAATGTTTATCTAGACCTATTTTTATATTTTCTAAACATAAATAAACACTCAATGATATAATATTGGATGAAGAATGACTACAGATCGACACCACGACCAACGTTGTCTACAGGGAGTTTTGACTATTTTTTTTTTCGATTAATTTATTTAATCCTCACATTTCAATTTATTATTAAAAGTAAACTATACCGTGGCGATGCCACGGGTTATTACTAGTTGCAATTAACATTGTACGACTTTGAGTACTAATTAACTCCTGAACATGGAAAGTCCGGAATCCGCCGCTCAACCTTCACCATCGACCTCGACAGAACCTGAGATGGAACAGTCGCGAAAACAGGGAGGAATCAGACAGAGTAACAATCACAAATTGATTCGCAAGTCGCAACCGAACAACTTTGATTTATGGTTTGAGATCATGATTTACGAGTGGGTGATGAGAATTGATGGTTAAAATTGAACTTCCGAACTCAGATTTGTTGAAATGATTGAAAAATAAAATTTCAGAAACATTGTTGTAGTTGCAGGGACTTAATTGAAGGTTTTAGAATCTTGAAGAACCGCCACTTGAGAATTTGATTGGACCTAGGTACTTGGAAGGCAATTTGCAAATAAATTGTTTAAAGCGGGGGCCCTGGAGAAACTCAAATTCTCAAATGTTGGTCCATTAAGATTCTGAAATATACTATTTAGTCCCTGCAACTAAACAAAGTTTTTGTTTTTCAATCTAAAAGCAAATCTGAGTTCAAAACAAGGTGAATTGTTTTGGTTGGCTGTCGATAATGGTCTTGTTCTTTTCCCGGAGAATGGATATAGGACTAAAACGGGTGAAGAGGGACAGGAAGAAATAATATAGCCAATCTTGGCTTTTAATCCTGAGTTTCATGTTGCTGCAAGAGAAAGGAAGATCTCTCATATTATTTCCCCTCCTTTCTTATCAATTGTTGAGTACAGAATCTCCTAAGAAAGAAAAATCTAGAAAGTGGCAATGAGACCTAAAGTGCTCTCTTCTCTGCTCAAATCTTAAGACGATGAATTGGAGCCTGGGATCTTGAATGTATCTGCAAATTGAGAATAGGTGTTATTGAGATTAGGTTCATGAGATTTGAATTTTCCGAAACGATTGGGAGTTTCTTTTATATTGATAATCTAGTACTAACCTATGGCCACGGTATAGTTTACTGTTAATAATAAATAAAAATGGGTGATAAAATTAATTAATCGAGAAAATAAGGTATTTAAATTTATGTGAATAACGTTGATCGTGGTGTTGGTCGGTAGTACTTCTTCATCAAATAATATATCATTGAGTGTTTATTTATGTTAACTATAGAAAATGTAAAAATAGGGTCCTACCATACCCGACCTGTTAATTAGTAACAGGTACATGTTTTAAAAAAAATAAATTATCACTCGAACGAAACCAAAATAAAATACAAAAGTATACAACACAGTCAATATGGTTGTTCCAAACAATCCCGCGATGGTATGTGGTTACCCCACAACACACACAAAAAAAATATCATACAAACTTAATTTTCACATGTTACGGTTGTTTTTTCAAACCCACCGGTTTCCAACAACCCCGTGGCCGGGCCCGTTATGTATGAAGAAAGTAGAGAGAAGATAGAAGAGAGTTTAGAGAGTACCTGCCAGAACCCCCCCACCCCCCGAACCGGCCCGTCATGGAGATACAGAAGGTACAGAGAAGATCGAAGACATTTTCTCCACCTAGAGAGTATAAGCTGATCCCCCATCCCCGACTCATTATGGAGATCAAGAAAGTATAGAGTAGATCGAATTGAGTTTCCCCACCTAGAGAGTATCAGACCCCCAGGCCCGATATGGATCAAGAAAGTAGAGCGAAGACCGCAGAGAGTTTCCCCGCCTAGAGAGTATATGCAGACTCCCCCCACCCCGCGCGGAGAAAAATGTACTTTTTACTAACTTAATCATAAAATGTTGTGCTCGGGGACTTGTAACAAAGGTATGGAACGGGTTCAAGTATATGCCAGACTGGACCTGAACATCATTATTTCGAACGGGGTTTAATTCGGGTTGTATAAAACCAGTCCTTCCAGCCAGAGACCGTAGAGAAGAGAACCCTTATACCTCATCCTACCGATCGAATTTTATACATAAAGAAAAGGAACTTGAAAGTCTTCATGTGTAAAATATTGTTGATAGACATGTAAAGATCAACACACCACCAATTAGCTCATGTGTATCTCTTCTATCTCATAGAACTGAAAAAAGTACGTCTAGTAACAAATATACCAATATAACAATATATGCTAAAACGATCTTGGTGTGGATAATACAAATATATCAAACCAACATCATCATAAGAACACCCAACTGATAATATGTGCTAAAACGTTACCCTCACGTTTAACTTGACAAAGCTTAATTCTCCATTAAATAATTGAATTTCTTTGAAAAGTGAAATAAAGGGGCAAAGCTAAAATTTGTCGATTTAAGAGATCTAATCACCAAAGAACAATCCATTTCAATTACTACATGTTGCCACTCAAAATCTCGAACAAATTTTGTTCTTAATTTGGCTGGCCAACCTTCAGCATTTTCAGCAACCATAAGAGAACATAAAATAAAATTGACCAAGCAATAACATTGCCCTCATGATCCCTAGAAACAACACTATTACGTACAGCTATTCGGACTCTGCTCAACCGTATCAACATTTCACGTAGGATGGTTGGAATTTGAATGAATCTGGTGGATTTAGTCCATCAACTTTATATATTACAGTATATTCAAAGTAGTATAATAATTTAAAAAGTTTAACTAAGTTTGTAATTCAATTTAAATCTCATCCGTTGATCTTACTAATTCAATTTGAATCTGATACGTTCATGTGTCATTGTTTCAGAAGAAGGTGCAGGGTTCGAATCCCATTGGCGTAAGTTTCTCCCTTTTATTTATTATTTTTCAATATTTTCTCATTTTTTAATCACAAATTCAGGTTAAAAAAATAATTTGTTATCAGAAACAACGATTGCACTTAACTTCATATACTTTTATTATTATTTGTAATTAGATGCCACAATAACACGCTCACGTTCAAGTTATATTATATAAAAACACCCAACAGATAATCTGAGCGCTAAAACATTAGCCTCACGTTTAACCTGGCAAAACATCATGGAACAAAATTCTCGCCCCCACCCCCCACCCCACGCCCATTCGGACTTTGCTCAACCGCAGAATCAAAATTTATAATTGAAAATCTAAATATGTATTAATTTCTTGTTAAATAGATGGGTGGAGTATTAAATAATTTATAAATGCTCTATTTTCAAATTCCATTATTTCATTTTATCTTCTTTAATAAATATTTTTTTTATTTTAGTGAATAAAATGATTTATTTAATTAATAATAATGATCTAAATTGGTGTCTATAGATTCGTCTTGTCACGGTGAATTCAAATATATGTTCACAATATTTTTCGGAGTTTCGTAGACTAAATTTATATTAGATTTAATAAAATATATATATATGCAGCCAACATACCAAAAATAAATAGTGGAAGATATACTGATTGAAAATGCAACTAATTCTACAAAATTTCACGGAGGATTGAATTTATTTAATAAATATGCTATTTTTAAATTTTCACTAATTCATTTTATCTTATTTAATAAATTTATATTTTATTGTAATTAATAAAATGATTTCTCGAAATAATACTATTCAAGATTGGTGTCTATGGATTCGTCTTGTCACGATGAATTCAAATATATTGTTAGGAATATCTGTTTAAATTTTGATCAGCAACCTAATGACTTATCTTAGTTCAGAAAGGTGATTAGTACTCTTGGTTCACTTGAACACTGTAAAAAAAGAGGAAACTCACTAAGTATGATAGTCTAGCAAATCTTGTATAGGATGTTAGGTCTCTGAATGTAATTTTTATTTTCTGAAGAAGACCAAAAAGAAGGCATCCAGCAGGAAAAGTTCAACGGATTTGAAGATTTGAAGACTGCACAAGATTGCTGAAGACAAAGGTTTTTCAGATACCTATGTCCAGATATCTTGAAGAAACAAGTGTTTCGAAACAAAATGTTGCAAAATATATCTGAGAATAAAAGGTTTCTGAGACGAGGAAAGTGCCCACAGATATCTACACTCAGATACCTTGGACGTAAATTATGTTTCTGAAAAGAAATATATAATAACAAGTTGTTTCAACAAGTGGTATATGAAGTTGTGATAATTTCTGAAAAGGACGTGCAAAGCTTCAGAGAACTCTGATAGTAAAAGATCTCTGATACAATGCATAGTTCCGTTGGCACTACAGGACAAAGTATAGTACAATGCATTAAATGCGCGGACAAAGATGTCTGAACAAAAAAGGTAGCTTATGAAGAAGAAGACAAACGTACTACAGTACTATACTCAGATATCAATAGTTTGAATTTGTTTTAAGCCTAACGGATACTATTCAAACGACACTCAAATTCATCTATAAATATCAACACTTAGAATGCTTGAGAACACACACTGAACACCTTAGATCACTAAACTTATATTGAATACTCACACAAGTTCTCTCAAGCTTATCACTTACTTTCAAGCTTTCTGTTGCGACCAAAGCTCTTGATTCTAAGTAGCACAAAAGTTCTAAGTGTCCTGATCCTTAACAAGCATTGTTATTTGTGAAAGAGTTGAACTAAGATTTCATATCTGAGTTTCATTCTCTTGAACACTTATCATAGACTTGGGTCAGTAAAGAACAAGATACCATACATTGCAAATTGTATTAAGTATACTTGATTCATAGAGCTATCTGAATAACTGAACAAGTTATTAAAGAAGCTCACCTGACAATTTACTTAACCAATACCTTAATCGGCGTGAAGTACAGGAAGTACTTAGTTTGGGAAACTAAGGAATAACTCCAAGGTTATTGAGCACAGGAAGTACTTAGTTTGGGAAACTAAGGAATAGCTCAAAAGGTTTCTGAGTACAGGAAGTACTTGGTTGTGAAAGCCGGGGAATAATTCAGGGGGAACACATGGTTGGGAACCTAGTGTATTTAGGAATCAAGAGAAGATATTTGTAAAAATACATCATTTATCTGTCTTAGTGGATTCTAGGTCTGAGAAAGGCCGGAGTGGATTAGTTGAAGGATTACGCCACCTTCAGATACCACTATAAAAAGACTTGTGTTATTTACTTTCTGCAGTTTATTACTTGCTTTACTTATCTTGAAAAGTACTTACACTTATCTTGCTGAGCACGTGCACTTATCACAGAAAAGTCTTCCGCTCTCTGAAATTAAGTATCAGATATCTTCACAGATATCTCTGAAAGACAGTTTTGTCGATAAAACTGTGTTTATCGACAAAAGTTTTAAAAGACTATTCACCCCCCCTCTAGTCTTTTACTTTGTCGTTATCTGGACCAACAAGTGGTATCAGAGCAGGAGGTTCCCAAGCCTTCTGCACTGAACCTAGATCCCAGATAAGTGCCCACTAACTGCTTTTCACCTACACTTGATTTGTTTGTTTAGTGTGTTTGCTGCAGGATGTCCTTAAGTGACGCCCCAATTCTCAAGCCAGAGAATTATGAAGAATGGAAGAACAACATGATGCTCCACCTAGAAGCCATCAGTGATGAAATGATCGAAGTAATAAAGAATGGCCCAATAGTCATTCAACAACTCAAGCAAGTCATAGAGGTTTCTAATGGTAGAGACAGAGAACAAAGCGATGGGCCTTCATGCATGATCGTCAACCAAGTGGGAGACACGCTACAAGTTATTTACGAACCAAAGCCTAGAGAGCTCGGACACTAAGATGCCAAGAGAAATCGATCGGATGGTCAGCTCGTAATATCATCATACGTTCTACTCTGAGCACATAGGTAAATCGTGGTGCAGAATCATGAAAGTGGCTCGGCAATCGATTGAAGAAATCAGGTTTGACCGAAAACAAAGGAAAATAAGTTCGAAGTTTTGAAGCTCAAATTCCAAAACTTTAAACAAGGTCCCACAGAGACTCTTGAAGAACTAGATTTCCGGTTTACAACACTTATGAGTGACATGGCTACACTTAGTGAGAGTAATAGATATACCCAGTCAGAAAAGATTAAGACTATTGTGAGAAGTCTAAATCATAACTGGGAACACAAAAAGTTTTTCTACTTTAACCAAGGAATGCCAGATATCACTCCTGTGGAACTTTTCTCTCACTCACATCGTTGACTATGAGACAACTCAAAGAGAACAAACAACCGAGAAGTTGCAGAATGTTGCTCTAGTTGCTCAAGGAACTTCTGAAAAGAAGAAAGGCAAGGAGGTGACTGAGGATGCTCTTGTCAGAAGCAAATGGAAAAATATGTCACGAGAAATTGAGAGAAGAAAAGCCAAAGAGAAGTGAAAAAGCATCTAGGCTCAAACTATCACCAAGATAAAAATATGCAAAGCTCATTGAACAAGTTTACCGAGAAAGCATCAAGTACTGAGGAAGTAGAAATCGGAAACGATATCTGTTTCTATTGTCAGAAACCTGGTCATTTCAAGAAGGATTGCCCTGCCTTAAACAAACTAAAGACAGGTGACAAGAAAGACAGAAGAATCTTCAAAAGAAGTCAGAGAGCTATGCTCACTGAAGCAAGGAAAAAGATTCAAATCCAAGTGGATGCTCTAGATATTGAGTCTGATTCTGAGGATGAGGATTCAGATGATTCCACACTGCCTTCCCCAGAAATGTGCGGTGTCTCTCATGAAATAATTGACTTTGGTCAAAAGAAGAAAGAAGTGTGTGGAATGGCTGAAGAAATCTTTCCAGATATCTCCAACATTGAACCTTGTCTAATGGCTGATGAGGTAACACATACTTCCTGTTATACTTATGAAAGTGATGAAGAAGGAATCAAAGATCTGGAAAATCTCATGAGAGAACTTGATCTCTACGAAAGAGAATTTCTAATGGTCTGAGCTAGAGCCGAAAATCTTGAAGAAGAAAAGAATTCTCTTGTAAAGGAAAATTCTCAAATAATCAAGATAACTGAGAAAAAGGATGCTGAAAATGCATTTCTCAAGGCTCAGATATCTGAGACCGAAAAGTCACATAAAGAAGCAATGGCCAATCTTCAAAAGAAATGTGAAGATCTTCTGTCTGAGAATAAGGAACTCAAAAAGAAAGAACTATCTTTTCAATCTTATGCCAAAGCTAGTGACACTCTTACTGAAGTACAATCTTATTTAAGAGATCCTTCAGAAAAGAGAGGACTCAATGGACACAATAATGCACAGCCCAACACTTTGAATAAGAGTAATGAAGGATGAACATTTGTCAGTACTCAGCAAGGTAATTCCCAAACAATCTACAGTATCGGTCAGAAAGCTAAGATTGTTGACAAAGGAAAGGCAGTTGCGACCAAGCCTTTGTGGGAAAAACAAGTCCAAAGGAAAACTGTTGGGAATGTCTCTTGAAAGAAACATAACACTGAAAAGTGTAATCACCCACAGTGCTATGTCTCTCAAAAAGGAAAAATTGCAGGAGCTGACAGATTCTCCTATGTCACGTTTTCTGGAAAGAAAATAGATTATCCAGAGACTAGCAAAGCTGCTGAGAAGAGATCTCAGATAGCACCAGGTGCTGTCTATAAAGCCGTCGGGAAACAACTTGCTCGTGAGTACAAACAAGAGCAAGAACGATGGTTAAAGGCTAGCACTACAAGAATCCATCCGTAACGGGACGGAAAGGGGCGACGGATAAACGCCCCTGTAGCGACGGATCGCTACTTGGGGCGGCGGATTCTATCCGTCGCCCCGTTTGGCGACGGATAAAGGTTATCCGTCGCTCTGTAGCGACGGATAAAATTATCCGTCGCTACAGAGCGTTGACCAAAATAAAAAAAAAAAAATAGCGACGGATAGATTTATCCGTCGCTACAAGGCCGGAAAATTAAAAAAAAAAAAAAATTAGCGACGGATAGATCTAGATCTATCCGTCGCTAAAAACCTAAAAAAAATATAATATATCTCCTCCACCACCTCCTTTTCTCCACTACTTCTCCTCTCCTCCTCCTCCCACCACCACCTTTCTCCTCCCACCACCACCATCCTCCACCACCACCATCTCCTCCACCACCTTTCTCCTCCCACCACCACCATCCTCCACCACCACCTTTCTCCTCCCACCACCACCATCCTCCACCACCACCATCTCACCACCACCACCACCACCTCTCTCCTCCCACCACCACCACCCTGCCACCACCACCATCCTCCACCACCACCATCTCCTCCACCACCTCCTTTCCTCCACCATCCTCCTCCACCACCATCTCCACCACCACCACCTCTCTACTCCCACCACCACCGCACCACCACCCTGCCACCACCACCATCTCCTCCACCACCACCACCACCATCTCCTCCACCACCACCACCACCCTTCCACCACCACCACCTCCCACCACCACCTGCACCACACCCACCGCACCACCACTGCCACCACCGCACCACCACTGCCGGAAATAAACCAGATCTGAATATAAAAATTCGTATACGGATTTTATTTTTTTAAAAAAAATGGGCAGGATAGATCTATCCGCCCCATAATCATTTTTTTTTTTAAAAAGGTCAATCCGTCGTCAATCTGTCATGAATTGGACGACGGATTTTTATCCGTCGCCAGCCTGGGGCGACGGATTTTCTATCCGTCGCCGATCCGTCGCTGAGGCGATGACGGATAGGCTATGTGACGGATAGAAAATCCATTCAGATTTTTTGTAGTGTAGAATTGCTCACAACAATTATCAGAAGTGGAAGATGAATCAAGCCACTGAAAATCTGAATGCCAGGGCTAGAAGAAATCTAGCTAGGAAAGCTAAGTTTGCTGAGAAGCAGACTCAGAAACCTGACAGGTATCTGAAAGCACCAAATGGAGCACCAAGGAACACACCAAGGAAGAAAATAGTTCTTAATAACAATGATACTAATCATTTAACTAGAATTCCTCCTTATGTTCCTGTTAGACAAAAGAATGTTCCTAAGAAATTCATTCAAAAATGGATTCCTACTGGAAGATTCTTTAGTCCAGATGGTTCCATTTTGATGTGGGAAGCACATGACAGGAGACAAAGCAAATCTGATAGACTGCAAAAAGTGCAATGATGGACCAATTATCAGGTTTGCTGGAGGAGATGAAAATCCAACCATAGGTTTTGGCAATTTGAAGTTTGGATCCCTTACAATCTCTGAAGTACTTCATGTAAAGGGATTGAAATATAATCTCCTAAGCATGAGTCAATTAGTAGACAAAGGGTACACTGTCAAGATCAAGTCAAAACTACGTAAAGTGATTGACAATGAGTCAAAGCAGACAGTCTTGGTTGCAAGGCGTAAAGGAAATCTTTATGTTGCTGATTGGGCATCCGCCACAACCGAAGAATGTCTCATGGTGAGTCAATCTGGCCACACTGAAGAAAATTGGCTATGGCATAAAAGAATGAGTCACTTGAATTTCAAAACTCTGAATAAGCTAGCCAAGAAAGAGTTGGTGGTTGGTTTACCCAAAATGGCATATAGAAAAGAAGGTGTATGCTCAGCTTGCCAAATGGAAAAACAATCCAAAACATCTTTCAATTCTAAAACTAGACATTCCAGTGAAAGGCCACTGCAAATGTTACATATGGATCTGTTTGAATCCTCAGTAACTAGTTATGCAGGAAAGAAGTATGGTCTGGTTGTTGTTGATGATTACTCAAGATTCACTTGGGTTGTCTTTCTCAAACACAAATCTAATGCAAGGGTTGAGATACCTAACTTGCTGAATAAGCTCAAAGTCATGAAAAATGACAAGGTATCAGAATCGTAATGCACTAGATGAGTTTGTGAACCAGTACATCAAAGAGTTTTGTACCTGCAAAGGTATACAACATCAACTATCTTCTGTAAGGACACCACAACAAAATGGTGTTGCTGAAAGAAAGAATAGGACCCTAAAAGAAGCAGCAAGAACAAGGCTTGCTGGCACTGAAATAAGTGAAATCTATTGGGTTGAAGCTGCAAACACAGCGTGCTACACTCAAAATAGATGTCTGATTAACAAACACCATGACAAAACTCCTTACGAGCTTTTCATTGGTAGACCCCCTAGTATCAAGCATCTAAGGGTGTTTGGTTGCAGATGTTTCGTTCTTAATAATGGAAAAGAATACTTGAGAACATTTCAACCAAAGGCAGATGAAGGAGTATTACTTGGTTATTCTCTGAATAGCAAAGCCTATAGAATCTACAACAAAAGAACGCAAAAGATTGAGGAATCTGTTCATGTAGTATTCTATGAAGGAAACAAGAAAATACTCTTGAATGATGGTCTCTCAGATAGGTTCAAAGAACTAATGATTAAAGACTCTGAAAAAGGATCCTCAAAAGGAAACAATTCTACCATTCAAATAGAGGATGAGTCTGACGATGAAAAGCAACCTATGCTTAGTAACAACCAGATGACTCTAAGACATGATGAAGAATTTTCTATGATAATTCCAGAAATGGAACAGGTTACTGAGAACCTTCATCATGAAAAGGTATCTGAAAATGAGATTGCTGAAATGCAAGACTCAGATATCTCAGATACTGCACAAGTATCCCATAAAGATCATATTGATTCACATTCAGATCAAAATGATATTGATCCTACTAGTTCAAAACCCATTATTTAATGGATAAGAATCATCCTGCAAAGGATGTGATCGGTCCGTTAGACCAAGGAGTTAGAATTAGAAGAGCAATCGCTGAAAATGCAAATTGCCTCTATGGATGTTTCATCTCAAATATTGAACCTAAAACTATAGAAGAAGCATTAAAGGATCAAGATTGGATCTCTGCAATGCAAGAAGAGTTGGATCAATTTGAGAGAAGCAAAGTCTGGAAACTGGTTCCATTTGTTAACGGAATATCTGTAATTGGAACCAAGTGGGTTTTCAGAAACAAAATGAATGAATCTGGTGAAATAACCAGAAACAAAGCTAGGTTGGTTGCCAAGGGATTCACCCAGACTGAAGGACTAGATTTTGATGAATCTTATGCACCAATTGCAAGATTGGATGCAATAAGACTCTTTCTAGCCTTTGCAGCTCATAATGACTTTACAGTTTATCAAATGGATGTCAAGAGTGCATTCCTAAATGGTGAACTTGCTGAGGAAGTCTATGTTGAGCAACCACCATGTTTTGAAGTTTTCTCGGAAAGTAGGATGGTCTATAAGCTTCAGAAAGCTCTGTATGGGCTGAAACAAGCTCCAAGAGCATGGTATGATACATTGGCCAAATACCTACTAAAAAGCGGTTTCAAGAAAGGAGATGTTGATAAAACACTCTTCACACTGAACCATGATGGGAAACTACTTTTAGTTCAAGTATATGTTGATGACATTATATTTGGATCTAAAGACAAGCAACTTTGTAAAGACTTTGCTGAACTCATGAAGTGTAAATTTGAGATGAGCATGATGGGAGAATTGAATTACTTCCTAGGGCTGCAAGTCAAGCAACTCAATGATGGAATATTCATTAGTCAAACAAAGTATGCAAAGGACATGCTCAACAAGTTTAATCGAAAGCCTTCTGAAAAGAATGCTAAGATAACAATGAGCATTGGAACCAAAATGACCTATACTGAATCTGACAAGAGTGTTGAAGAACACAAGTATAGAAAATTGATTGGGAGAATTGAATTACTTCCTAGGGCTGCAAGTCAAGCAACTCAATGATGGAATATTCATTAGTCAAACAAAGTATGCAAAGGACATGCTCAACAAGTTTAATCGAAAGCCTTCTGAAAAGAATGCTAAGATAACAATGAGCATTGGAACCAAAATGACCTATACTGAATCTGACAAGAGTGTTGAAGAACACAAGTATAGAAAAT
The DNA here is from genome assembly GCA_026545765.1 of Plantago major. NCBI lineage: Eukaryota > Viridiplantae > Streptophyta > Magnoliopsida > Lamiales > Plantaginaceae > Plantago > Plantago major. The sequence continues at coordinate 79,177,170 of CM048839.1, read as the reverse complement.
TGATTGGTTCTCTACTGTACCTCACTACAAGTAGACCTGATATTCAATATGCAGTTGGAGTGTGTGCTAGATTTCAGACAAATCCAATGCAATCACACTACAACATTGCTTGAAAATATTGAGGTATGTAAAAGGTACGGTAGAAGTTGGATTGTGGTATCCACAAGATAGTGGATTGAGTTTGGTTGGCTATTCAGATGCCGACTATGCTGGATCACTGCTTGATAGAAAAAGCACCTCAGGAACATGTCAATTTCTTGGTGCTAGATTGATATCATGGTTCAGCAAGAAACAAAATTCAATTGCCACATCTACCACAGAGGCTGAATATATTGCTGCAGGGTGTTGTGCTTCACAGATATTGTGGATACAACAACAACTCAGATACTATGGACTCAATGAAGAGAAAACTCCCATTTTCTGTGACAACACAACTGCTATTGCCATAACTCAGAATCCTAAGTTTCATGCTAGAACAAAGCACATTGATGTTCGACACCACTTCATCAGAGACCATGTTGAAAAAGGCAATATAGAGATACTCAAGATTGGCACTGAAGACTAACTTGCAGATATCTTCACTAAGCCACTACAACAAAGTAGATTCTTAGCCTTAAGATACATTCTTGGACTAATGGAGCTACCAAAGAACTGAAAAAGTTCAGATATCTGAAGAAGATATCAAAAGAGATTGAAAAGGAATCTGGAATGGGTATCCAGAGAAGAGAAATCTGGAACGGGTATCCAGAAAAGAGGAATCTGGAACGGGTATCCAGAAACCAAAGGCTAAAGGGTAAAATGGCTATTTGAAGATTTCTGAGACGGGTACTCAGATATCTAGATCACTCAGTGAGGGGGAACACAAAAGAAAATAGTACAACTGTCTACAGTTAACTACTATCTTGAAATTTGAATTATTTCTATCTTTATGAAAAACCTTGAAAAGACAACAAGTATAAGATAGAATCAGATACAACAGTGTTCTCATTCACACAGAAACGTGATTCAGATAGCTAATAGCCAAAATTCATTAAATGGGCACAATTACAATTGTTGATTGTGATCATTGTTGAAGAAGCAATGGTGACCCTTGATGAAATGGACGATTGATCTTTACGGCAGAGATTAACTCTCAGTAAATAGTGGACTGTTGAAATTCAGACATGGCCCACTATGCATTTAATGACGAACAAACTTTTACCCACGCCTTACTGCAATTCACAGATATGTACATACAAAACCAATTTATATGTATGTGTTTGTTAGAATTACGTTGCTATATATATAGGATTTTGGCAAAAGAAATAACTTTCGCCTAATCCGACATTTTGCCTTGCACAAGAATAGCAAAAACCATTCTTCAACCTCTGCAAATCTCTGTTAGTTTTTCTACAAAGAATCACTAATCTCTCACCCAAATCTCTTTCAGATTTTCAAACACTTGCTATATAAAGAGATGGCTCCTAAACGATCATCTACTCAGAAATCCCAATCTTCTACCACTGGTACTGCTGAAAAGCAAGCACCAGAGTTGGTTATAGTGAATAATCGATTGGTAGGAGACTTTAATCCCGATCATTGGACTTCAAATCACAGGATGATTTGGGGTGGTGACATTATTGAGGGATACCTCACGGCTGCTGTTGAAAATCAAGCCGATAGGAAGCTAATTCTTGACATGCTTGAAAAGGCACAAATCAAGGGTTTTCTATCTGCTCTTCCCAATGGAATTTCTTCACTGGATGTGTTAGAATTCTACAATAACTCCAGGATTATATCCTGTGTCTCTGAAGGCACTGCAATAGTGTCTATAAAAACTTCAGTCCAAGGAAAGGAAATCTTTCTTGACTTAACAACTTTCTGCAAGTTGTTTGACCTTCAAAATCTTGGAAAGGATTTTGAAATAGACACCAAGGATGATGATCTCCTTGAAGGTGTAAAACAACTGTACAGTTATGTGTGTGATCTTGAAAAATCAGATACACCCACTGATTACAAGCTTGCTGACATCAGAACCAGACATCTGCTGGTTCACTGGGATGTGTTGGCATGCATTCTTCACAGATGCTTTGATGGTCTACAAGGAGGTGCTGACCAGATAAGCCAAGAACGCTGGATGATGATGTTCTTGTTGCAACAACAAGACAAAAGTCTGGAAAACCCTTTCAATTCGGGAAAGTACGCCTTTATGAAGTTTGTGAAGAAGATTCAAGGCTTTGAGCCTAAAATCGCTAAGGGACTTGTTGAGCCAAAGGCCACAGTAAACTATGGTCTAAAGATATGCTACTTGCTGGAGAAGCTTGGCATTGAGCTCAGAGAGAAGGCTGACATAGCCAACAGTAACCTACTCTACAAATACGAGTATACAAACTTGATGAAAAAGGTTACTGGATCTCAGAAAGGTTCCAAGAAGCGAAAGACTGAAGAGGTATCTGAGGGAAAGGTTGCGACCAAGAAGCCCAGAACTTCACAAAAGAAGTCTGCTGGCAAATCAGAAGGCACACCCATTGAGGTTGTCGATTCCCAGTTACCTGCCGTCGCTGCAGATGAACTCATCAATGAAGATGAACTCATCAATGCTGCAAAAGAGGTATCGAATACTGAACAAGTAGACTCAGCAAGAGAAAGTGCTTTTTGAAATGTTAAGACTATTGCCGAAAGCCTTGTTGATGAACTTATCAATGCTGCTAAAGAAAGTAGTGACAGATACCAAGCCCTATCTGCAGAAACCGCAGAAATTATGGATCAATCAGTTCTTAATGCTGATGAGAGCTCTGACGATGAAGATGATGAATTAGTCATCTCTCAAGTCCTAGAGAAATCGAAAAGGACTAAGGTTACTGAAAAAGTAACTGGTGTAGAGGTATCTGAAGAGGAACCCACACCACAGGTTGCTGAAGAAGCACCTGACTCAAAGGTTGCTGAAGAAGCAACAGTGTCCAAGGTAACTGGACAAATTACACCATCAGAGCAAGAAAGACTGAAGCATATTGAAGATGCTCTGATGAGTGATAGCTTAGTGTTGGAGGATACTGCCATTGCCTCAACACTCAACAGTCTGTCTCAAGCAAAACCACCACAACAGCCAGATGAGGATACTGCTGAAATGGTACTTGAGTTGCAGATACCAGCATCTTTCATTGCTGAAGAAAATTCTGCAAAAGAGCAGGTTCCGATCCCCAACTCAATGAGAGGGATCAAACTGAGACATCTACTCAGAATGATCAACCAGGGGAGGCAACTGAGTTGCATACTCAGGAAAGGTCTGAAGTACCTGAAACTTCAAACAAAGAAGCTGAAATGGAACAATAAGACCAAAACATTGAAGGGTCACAAGTTCCAGAGACTGATCAGCCTAACACTGCTCAGGTAGCTGAATGGTTTAATTCTCTACTTGTGATAATTTGTGTTTATTAATCTTGTGAGTTAATAAAATTTCTTTGTTACAGGCTGAATTAGAAACACAAGAACAAGAGGAAGCTGGAAAGCTTGCCTCAGAGACTGAGAAAGAGGCCACCACAACCTCACCTCTTGAGGAATCTGAGCCTGTGCCACAGGTGATAAAGAATTCCCTAAGATGTTACTTTTCAATTATATGTTAATATACTTAACTAATTAAGTAGATGTTTCTAATAGGCTCCAACTGAGAAAGAAGAAGATAAGGCAGACATGCCAGAAAAGGACCCAGAAATCGTCAATGTTTCTGAAGAAAATGTCATTGAGCCTTCTAGTGTGAAGGTATATGAAAATCAGTGATAAACATTCTTCATCATGGGTTAAATTCTTCTCTAATTACTCAATACTTTCTACTTACAGGCTCATTCAGAAGTAGAAGTGCAAGGGGACAGAGTTGCGACATCCCCTGCACTCATGGAAATTGATGAAGCCCCCAAGGCAACATCACCAGAAAGGACACCAGAAACTGAGAACGTTTCTACGAAAAATGATTCTAAGCCTCCTGTTGAGGAAGTAAGTGGAAAACTCAGAAATCATTGAAGCTTAATTGCATAAATTCTTTCATGACAATTTCTTAAGTATTTTGATAATTTTAATTCTCAGGATCAAGCAGAAAGAAAGGTTGATGAGGACCAGACTTCCAAGTCTCCCCCTCACAACAAGATATCTGAGGCACCCCCTGCCTCAGTAGTACAAGTCTCTGAGCCTGATGTACTCATTCAGGTAACTTAGAAACCTAACTACATTCGTACTCAGATATCTACTAAAGTTTTGAAATTAATTCAGAACTCTTTCTTTCAGGCTCAAACAAGTGCCACTAAGGTCCCTGTTGATGAGAAAGAGGACCTGCTTCCTTTCTTCAAGGAACACACTTTGCCAAAGCATCTGAAATGCTTTAAGAAATGGCAAAAGCTCCGATGCTCCGATCTTTCTGAGATCTTAAAGGTGACTGATCACCACACAAGGAGAGCACGAGCCCTTGACTTGGAAAACTACGTCCATGCAATGTTCCCCACTGAACAATATTCTTTTGGAACATTGATGGATAAGGAGTTTGTCAAGGAAGTGGCCAGAAAGCTGATCCGAGCTTTCAATCAAGCTGATGGTCAGACCAGACTACAGATGGCATTCCAACCTATTTTGCCCCAGACTCTACAGTATATACCCTCTGAACAAGATGAAGTTAATGGGCAAACGGTCACTATTCCATAAGTGATCAACCTGGTCTCTGAAGATGAAGAAGAGAAAGAAACTGATGAAAACAATTGTGAAGATCCTTCTTCTGACCATCACAAGGATGAAGATAAGAAGGATGATGATGATGCCCCTGCACCAGGGACGGGAGGGATTCCACAAGGACACATTGCCTCAGTTGCTGAAAAGCACACTGAGAGGACATCACAGCAATCCCCTCCTCCATCTCCTCAGAAATCTAATAATCCAACTCCCCAACACAAAGATACTACTGAACAAGTAGTTGAGCACTCTGAGGGAACAACTCAGAAAATATTAGATGCACAAGCCAGAGTTGCTCAACTCAAACAACTGTTGGAGGAAGAACAATAACTACATCTTCAACTGGAAGAAAAGATAGCTGAATCCAGAGCAAAGCTCCAAAAGATTGAAGATCAAACAATCAAGGAAATGGAAGCTTATGCTGAAATGAAAGAACTCGACTTCTTCGTTCGTAATTGAGGAATTAGATACTGAGCAAGTATCTAATGACAAGCATGATGCTAAGGCTGCATTCCCAAAAGATGTACTATCCTCCTCACTGAAAGGAAAGAAGCCCATCTCTGAGATGGTTGCTGGACTAGAAAACATTGATGAAAATGTCCAAGAGGATGAAGATCATTGGGCTAATGACTCAGATGATGAAGAAGACAAGACATTGGCAGAACACCGCAATGAACATTTAGCGGTTTCTCATTTGAAAAGGAAGCTGATTGCTCCTGTAATATTCAGCAAATTGCCAAATGTCAACTCCAATGAATACTTGAACAAATATCAACTGGCTAAATTGAAAAGGGAGTTATCTTCTCAAGACAAAGCCGCCATTGCATCAGTCCCTGCAGAAATGAAGTCATTCACTGAGCTCATCACTCAGAGAACAACCAGTCTGGTCATTGCTCAGAAAGATCTAGGCATGGTTAGGGATGATGACCAAAACTTGGCTGCAAAAGCCTTTGAAGAGGCTAGCTATGCTGCTGGAAAAGCATATGCTATTCAAGGCCCACTGGCAAAGGTTACTGATAAGGATACTGGTCTTATCAAACAAAATCAGGAGCTCAAGGCCAATCTGGAACAGTTGGTTGCTGCTTACAACTATCTGCAAGGCAACTTCAACTCCCTTTCAGAATCATTTGTGATTCTTAGTCAGTCAACAATGACTAAGGGGGAAGAATATCAAGATGCTCAGAGAGGAAGAGGAAGAGGAAACAAAAGAAAATCTGAACAACCACCTCTCAGAATATATGAGCCCTCCTCCAGTCAGACTGCTCTACAGATAGTGGCCACCACTCAGCTTCCTAAAAAAAGGAATAACAACAAGGGCCAGAGCACAGAAACCTCCAAGGAGTACCAAGGCTCCAAGGAGAAGACAAGAAAGAGGGATTGATGAATCTTCTGAAGAAGAAGAAGAAAAAGAAGGAGAAGAAGAAGAAGGCCAAATCAAATCCCTGGGCAATGAAGAAGGCTGCAAAACTCTCACAGGAATTAATCTTGATGATGATGATGATGATGATGATGAAGAGACTGATGAAGATGAAGCTCCTCTTCATAGAAAAAGGAAAATTAATAGCCTAACTGAGCCCATAGCTTCAAAGCCTTTGGCAGCTAAAACACCCTCTGGAAATACCAAGTCTATCCAGGGTGGTTCTTCAAGCATTACCCAAAGGGAGAATTCAAGACAAAGGAGGAACAGGCTGAGAGCTGAACAAAGACAACTTCAACTACCACTCAGGCCTGAAGAAGCCAAGATTGAGTATGTGAAGACCAACAGTGACTCCTCTGTCTACAGGTGCATCAATTAGAAGAATGGCTACTGGATTCTGGAACTTAAGCATCTACTGGTAAACTCAAAATTTCCAGATGCAATCCATAAACAGCTCATGGCATGGAGAAAAGACAAGCCAATCTTGATTAACACCAACCACATCAAAGCCTGGTTGGATTTTGAAGTAATCAAGAGAATAGAAGCCATGAAGAAGGACCTCTCTGATGTATGTTCTTATGGAAAGCCAGATGATGTGCACAAAATTCCCAACATCACTGGAACAGGCACAAGAGCAAGGCTTGCTGTGGAACCCTATGAGTCCTTCTACTTGACTGAAGATCAATACAAGGGTGACATTAGATACCTGAAGATCATTTATGAATACTTCAAGCAATCAGATATCAGAATCGAGCATGCCTGGAAGTGGGGAAAGTATCTGTAGGTCAAGCATTTTATCAAGAAAAATCCTACCAAAACCTACAAGGAAGTCTGTGGATTTGCCAGAGACACAGAGATGATTGTCAGAACAATTCTCTATGACTACTCTGATGATATCAAAAGGTTTGGTGATAGAAAATTTGCAGATTGATCCATGGAACTGCTTTTGAAGACTTGAAGAGTTGAAGACTTGAAGACTAGTTTATTAGGATGTCTACTTGGAGCTTGGCTACTCCTGTTGTCCTAATTTACTAGGTATTTTTTTGTATCTTGCTGACTGAGCTGAATTGTATTATGTACTAAAGTTATCTGTATACTTTCTTTGTAACATATCTGATGAACTTACTCTCAGATATCTTTTTCTATAAAAGATAACTTGTCAGCAAAGATCACACCTTGTGATTTAGTTGATGTTTACTTTTTGCATTTAATTATATGAACTGAAAGATCATAAGAAATGATTAAGTAGTGGATTGTTTCCTCATCCAGATTTGTAATAGGTCTGATAGTCATCGTTGACTGATCAAAATGGGGGAAATTTGTTAGGAATATTTGTTTAAATTTTGATCAGCAACCTAATGACTTATCTTAGCTCAGAAAGGTGATTAGTACTCTTGGCTCACTTGAACACTGTAAAAGAGGAAACTCACTAAGTATGATAGTCTAGCAAATCTTGTATAGGATGTTAGGTCTCTGAATGTAATTTTTATTTTCTGAAGAAGACCAAAAAGAAGGCATCCAGCAGGAAAAGTTCAACGAATTTGAAGATTTGAAGACTGCACAAGATTGCTGAAGACAAAGGTTTTTCAGATACCTATGTCCAGATATCTTGAAGAAACAAGTGTTTCGAAACACAAATGTTGCAAAAGATATTTGAGAATAAAAGGTTTCTGAGACGAGGAAAGTGCCCACAGATATCTACACTCAGATACCTTGGACGTAAATTATGTTTCTGAAAAGAAATATATTATAACAAGTTGTTTCAACAAGTGGTATCTGAAGTTGTGATAATTTCTGAAAAGGACATGCAAAGCTTCAGAGAACTTTGATAGTAAAAGATCTCTGATACAATGCATAGTTCCGTTGGCACTATATGATAAAGTATAGTACAATGCATTAAATGCGCGGACAGATATGTCTGAACAAAAACGGTAGCTTATGAAGAAGAAGACAAACGTACTACAGTACTATACTCATATATCAATAGTTTGAATTTGTTTTAAGCCTAACGGATACTATTCAAACGGCACTCAAATTCATCTATAAATATCAACACTTAGAATGCTTGAGAACACACACTGAACATCTTAGATCACTGAACTTATATTGAATACTCACACAAGTTCTCTCAAGCTTACTACTTACCTTCAAGCTTTCATGCGAAGCTCTTGATTCTAAGTAGCACAAAAGTTCTAAGTGTCCTGATCCTTAACAAGCATTGTTATTTGTGAAAGATTTGAACTAAGATTTCATATCTGAGTTTCATTCTCTTGAACACTTATCATAGACTTGGGTCAGTAAAGAACAAGATACCATATATTGCAAAGTGTATTAAGTATACTTTATTCATAGAGCTATCTGAATAACTGAACAAGTTATTAAAGAAGCTCACCTGACAATTTACCTTAACCAACACCTTAATCGGCGTGGAGTACAGGAAGTACTTAGTTTGGGAAACTAAGGAATAACTCCAAGGTTATTGAGCACAGGAAGTACTTAGTTTGGGAAACTAAGGAATAGCTCAAAAGGTTTCGAAGAAGAAGTTTGGAAAGGGAATAACTTCAGGGGGAACACTTGGTTGAACCCAGTGTATTTAGGAAGCAAGAGAAGATATTTGTAAGGATACATCATTTATCCGTCTTAGTGGATTCTAGGTGCGAGAAAGTAAGGATGGATTACGCCACCTTCAGATACCACTATAAAAGACTTGTTATTTACTTTCTGCGGTTTATTACTTGCTTTACTTATCTTGCAAAAGTACTTACACTTATCTTCACGAGCATGCGACTTATCACGAAAAGTTTCATTCTACGAAATTAAGTATCAGATATCTGAGAAATTGTGTTTATCGACAAAAGTTTTAAAAGACTATTCACCCCCCCCCCCTCTAGTCTTTTACTTTGCCGTTATCTGGACCAACATATATGTTCAGAATATTTTTCGGATTTTTGTAGATAAAGTTAGATGAGATTGAATAAAAACTATATATGTAGTCAACATACCAAAAAATAATAATTAAATATATATTGGCTAAAATACAACTAATTTAACAAAATTTAATCTGGTGAGATTTAGACCATTGTGACATACAAAAAATAAACAACGAAAGATATACTTGTAAAATCCCGGAAAATTATTTCGGACGTGTCCATTTATTTTATTGAGCTGAATAATTATTTGGACCAGAATTAGAGAACGAAAGTTTATTAATCATTATTTTATCGATTGATAAATCGAAACGAATTAGGATGATGATTATTGGTTTGGGTTTGGACCGGGCTAAGGCCCAAGTTGAAAGGCCGAAGTAAAAAAGCCAGTTAGGTTATTTCTTTCTTCTCCTTTATTCTTCTTCAGCCGTCCTGTCTTCTTCCATGTCCTCGTTCTCTTCTTCTCCTCATCCGTCCGTTATTGTTCGACCTTGACCTTCCCGAGAACCATGTTAGTACCATTCGTACCGGATTATGGACTGAATTGGATTGAGAACTTGGGTTATGAATCTCGAAACCGAAGCAAGAAACAAGAGACAGATTTCGCTACTTATTGGAACAATTTGTGATGCTTTTGGACCGTTAGTTGTGATTTTAGATGGAGGAGATGATGGGTATTTGATTCTCGTAGCCTTTGCTTGGATTTGGAGGAGTTTAGTTCAAGTTCATGGAGTTTGGAAAGTATTAGAATTCGCAGGGACTGAATTGAAAGATTGCAGAAAGTTAAAGGACTTGCTTTTGAGAATTTGAGTATGGGTACGGGCTGTTTGTAATTTATTCCTATAAACAGCGCACTCACGGGTTAAGTAAATTGACTGAGAACAACTATTATGTTAGAGGTCCTTGGCCGAGTGGCAGAGAACTTGGGTTTTAGGCAGGAGGTTAATGGTTCGAAACCTGTTGGAGCCATATTTTGTATTCTTTTTATTTCCAGCCTTTTTCGACCCGTTCAAATTACCGTTGTACCCCTAGACATTGCAGAATTTCAATTGTATCCTTCCACCATTTATTCCTATTTTTCCTAGCTCTAGAAATTTCCTTTTTACCCATTTTCTTAGTTTCGACCTTTTAAACCGAAGTAGAGTCTTTGTGGACTAAGCAAGTGGTATTCTTGGAGGATTTAAGGGTCAAGGTGACTTTGGAGAATTTGAGTTGCAAGTTGGAGCTTTGTGGTTCGCTACTAAGTTGGATTCGTATCGCCTTCGAGGTAAGGGGAACTCTTGACACTTTTGCTTTATTTTATTGTTATACTATATATATGTATTGTTTTAAAGTTTGACAAATAACTTATGGTTATTATATCATGTTATGAGACTTGATATAATAGTATATTCGCAAAAAGAATCAAGTATGTGTATCCCAAAATGTTTTCCTTGTGTATGCGATTTGTGAAAGTGATTTGATAAAGCATGGATTATGTGTACGTTTATGCTCATCGATCGATATGCCTATGAAGTGTGTGATCCTTTCGGGGGAATGTAGTGCTTTGGAGTACTTTTAGTGTTATGTGTGTGACCCTATTGTGTTAGGGGATATGTTATGTGAAAGCCGACCTGTGTGCCACCACGGTTTGTGTGGCCGTAGTGTATATTTGATTCGAGCTAAATGTGAATCGTGTATTGTGACATGTGTTCCATGCAAAATGATTTTCGACTATGTTTGATATAAACATGGAGTGTATATGTATGTAAACTTTCTATATGTACTTGATCCGGGTAAAAGTGATAGGAATTCACCCTTACACCTTTTTTTTTAGATATTTAGTAAGTGATCGTACGAAGATACTTTGGAGTTGAGACGGTAGTCAGATGATGGATATGGGAAGACTTTTTAGTAGTTGCTGCGACTCTGAGATTTGTAATTATAAGATGATTTGTACTGCTGGAATTATTGTTATGTATAGAGGACTTGTAATTATTGTCGTAATAGAGAATTTAGATGCTCTATTTGTACCACTCTGAGATGTTGTTATTGATTTGAGGATTAAAGGAAGGATTCGTCTTGGCGTGAGCCCATCTCACGATAGACGGCCGGTCGCGCCAAAGTATTTTGGTTTTGGGGCGTGACAATACTGGTTGAAAATGCAACTAATTCCACAAAATTCAACATATGATTGAATTAATTTAATACATACTCTATTTTTAAATTTTCATCATTTCATTTTATCTTATTTAATAAATTTATATATTATTTTAATGAATAAAATGATTTACTTAATTAATACTATTCAAAATTGGTGTCTATGGATCCGTCTTGTCACGACGAATTCAAATATATTTTCAAAATATTTTTCAAATTTTTGTAGATAAAGTTATATGAGATTGAATAAAAACTATATATGTAGTCAACATACCAAAAATAACAATAAAATATATACTGGCTAAAATACAACTAATTCCATAAAATTTCATGTAGGACTAAATTAATCTGGTGAGGTTTAGACCCTTGTGTTTTACATAATATATATATATGGATGGAGTATAATTATAATTGTATTTAAAAGTATTTAGTTAATTTTTTACTATAAAAGAAAATTTATTATAAAAGTTAATATTACTATATATAGTAACAAGTTGCAGGTTAGGACGATGGAGAGCAATGACACGTGTTATGTTTCAACACATCGACTAATAATAGTCAGAGCAATAACTCGACTGACGATAGAAAACCTGTCACAAGGTTTCAGTAACTTTGACACACAAAGTAACGACTTCCTTTAGATTCCTATATTTCAATGATAGAAAGATTGTTTCTGGAAAACAAGACTTATTGTTCAGAGGAAAAAATGCTTTTTGTCACAACTTTAAAAGCTTGTTCTACCTCTATACAAGGTAGCTTCGTAAAGCTTGAGCGATGTAGGAGATTAGGAGACTTAGAGTGCTGAGAAAACTTTGATCGCAATGTAAGCTTGAGTGTGATATTGCTCAGTGTTGTGTGTGTGGTGTTCGTTGGTGTGTATTTTTCTTAGCGACTAAGTGCCTCTATTTATAGTGTAAATCAATCCCAACGTGATTTATTGTTAGATACAAATTCAAATATGATACTGAAATGTCACTAACAATTGGATTTAGTTTTTGCCCTTATCTTCAGCAGGAATTAAGCTTTATGGCAGGTTATGACTTTGTCTTTTAGTATTACCATAGTACTAATTTAGATCACCTTTGTAACAGATTTATCACTTGGTTATTTGTGAAACTAAGTGACCGTCTTTTTGTCTTTTGAGACTACTATCAGCAGGTAGTTTGGTCAACCTACTCTGTCCTATAGGTTTTCACTTAACCAAGTAACTGTTGAGACAATTGCTTGTTGAAAATTTGTCCTCCTATCTTAGATAACTTATTCAGTTATGCTAAGTCTTCAATGACTTGTCTTCACAACATCTTCTGGTCGCAACGTTAATGTGTAGGTCTTCAGCAGCTTTAAATTAATGGAAAAAAACAGGGGAAGTATTATTTTCCACCATTCAGTAGTTCTCAGGAAATTCTAGAAAATGTATGAAAATCTCTATAAAATATATCTATCTCCATAAAATAAGGAAGATTATTTTTTCCTCACATTTTCCAGGAAAATCTTGTTTCCCTCCCCTTTTTTTTTCTTTTCCCCCATTTTCCTTAAACCAAATGAAGCCTTGATTAAAAAACCCTTCAATATACACACCATGGTCATCCGTATGCCACCTGGCCTTAGTCAAAACTATCAAATTCAAATATCTTATTCACCACTATTAATTAATAGTGCATGATGTAAACGTCGAATGTGTGTGGCATGCATTACATAAACAATTCATGTATATTTAGTTATTTATCACTAGATAAATTCACATGAAGAACGTCCATGAGCATATAAAAATAATCAGGTTTGAAAAATTATTATGACAGAAGACAAGTGCTGATGAAAATTAAGCCAGTACATGTGAAACCCACAAGTGAAACCGAAACACATTTCAATAATGTTACATAGGGCAGAACAATATAAAAAATTCACGTAAAGCATCTCAAATAGACATTACATGTTGCTGCAACTGACCAAGGAGGACAATCAACCACATAAGCACACCAGATTGAGAAAGATGAAGAGTTTCACTAAAACAAACTAATTATAAGTCATAATACAACTCTTTTATCTCATGCTCAAAGCCTCTAGTTTGTTGCAATCTAGCATAAAAAGTGCGAAGAGTTTCACTAAAACAAACTAATTATAAGTCATAATACAACTCTTTTATCTCATGCTCACAGCCTCTAGTTTGTTGCAATCTAGCATAAAAAGTGAAATTAGTAAACAACAAACTTCAGAAACTTAATTTACATGCAAAGATAAGGTACCAACCATAAGTTCAATTGTCTTGATGGTGTGATGAGACGATTATTTAGAGTCTCATTCTATCTTTTTAGCCACCTTTTGTTAGTCTTTATTTGTATTTTTTAGTGTTTCTTGTGCGTTTTTATGTATTTTCGTATTTTAGTTGTATTTTGTAGATTGTCGTGTTTTTAGGTAAAAATCGGAGTAAAATGATAATTTTGGAAATTTAGAGATGAATCTAGATATTTAAAAATGGGGCACAATGGCGAAAACGGAAGTGAATTCGGAGTTCTAACGAAGATTTTAGAGCCACTTAAGCGAGACGTGTGAAAAGTGGCACTTACGGAGAAGCCTAGCCATTTTAGCCATAACTTCCTAATACGATGTCCGATTGACCTGATTTTGGAGGCCACGTGTAGATAATTGAAAGTTCTACAACTTTAGTTTTGGAAGCATAGTCAAATTCGACCTGCATCGACCAGTGCATTCAGACCAAATCGGTTGCAACTAGTTTCAAAACCAGTCGCGACTGATTGGACAGAAATGTACAAGGAGTTCTGGAGTAGTTTTCAGTCGCGACTGGACGTTTTTTTCTGCGCATTATAATTCAATTTTGTACGATTTTAAACACAACTTTTCATTCTAGACTTCTTTTTTTCCCTCTCCAAGCACACAAGAACCCTAATACTTTGTATTTGGCATAGATTAGCATCAATTTGGTTTTGTAATTTCATACATTGACATCGAATGCGGATTCGAAGGTTAGATTATCAATCAATTCATCTATTCTATTGCAAATTACTCCCTCCATTTCAGAAAAAGTGTTACATTTTACTATTCTGCGGTCAACTGTCTCCGAGTTTGACCACAATTTACTCTTAAACGATATTAATAAATAAATTATTAAAATTATATAATGAAAATTTAGTAATTAAATTTTTATTATATGATTTTATTAAATTATCGTTTATGAGTAATTTGTGGTCAAACCCGAAGACAGTTGACCGGTCAAAGTCAAAATGTAACACTTTCTCTGAAATGGATGGAGTATCTCTTTTGTGATTGAATTCTTACTTGTATGAATCTATCTTATTCTTCTATGCTTAATTCGTTCGTGACAATGAATGCGTATGTTATTGCTTCGATTATGAGTAGCTAATCTCATAGTGAATACGGTAGAGATGTAGGATTAATCTTATTAGAGTTTTAAACTTAGAATCGTTCATATGCGTTAAACTTATTCAAAATCTTCGTAAAAACCCCCAAATTCAATATGCTAGTTTCAAATCCTCTAAGCATTAGGTTAAGAATCATTCGTCTAACAATCTATTGGTTTCTCTAGTTTGAAACTTTCAAATATTGCATTGGTTAAATTGAATTTGCAGTTTTCTGGACAAATAGCTGTGACAAACGTATGAACGATAGGTTTAATCCTATATATGATTTATCTTAATTGCTACCGTGTTCATTATTTCTCTATCTTGATCACACTTTCTTCTACTTAACTTAGCTTTTTCAATCTTGATTCTACAAACACAAACCAATTAATTGTTTCTCTTCAAACTTTTACGTTTTAACACTTTAAACGCTAGGTTACTTAGTTAACTCCTCGAGAACGATCTCGTAGTTAAGGCTTGTTTACTCAACACTGCTTTAGTTATTGTTGCTTTTTCAAAGGGTACTAATTTGAGCACATCAAATTTGGCGTCGCTGCCGGGGAGTTAACTCCTACTGTGGTGTTTAGTAGTGTTAATTTGTTTTTGTTTGACTGGTCTTTACTTCACTAACAAAAACTAAAAATCTCTCGAAGTTTTTGTTTTGTGAGGTTGTTGTCACAGGTAGGTAAGAGTTAGCTCATCTCAACTATAATGAGTGCCACAGTCCATCACGAGGTACCCCAAGTGTATTCGGAGAATATATGCAGCCTCACTTGGTTAAGGCTCCTGGATCTTCGATTGTACTATCGCAAGAAGCGAGGAACATGGAGCTAAAGGCTCATCACTTCAACACTGGTCCCCAATTCTTTGGGTATACTAATGAAGATGTGATCCAATTTCTGAGGGAGTTTGGGGCTCTGATTGGAAGGATACCGCTGCCAAATGGTCTTAATGTGAGTGACGATGAGCTGAGGATGAAAGTTTTCCCTATGTGTCTCCACGGTTGGGCTAAAACATGGCTGTTGAATCTTCCAGAAGGGTCGTTGGTTACTTGGAGTGATATTTACCGAGTTTTCATGGTAAAATATTATCCGTACTCTAAGATTGCGGACCTTCGCAATAGAATTTTGCAGTTTGAGAAAGGACACGATGAGTCCATGTATGCGGCACAAGAGCGTTTCAAGCACCTCCTAGCTCAGTGTCCCCATCATATGTTCGATGATTTGACTTTGTGCAGTAACTTCTACGAGGGGCTTTGTTACGAGGAACAGTCTATGGTAGACTTGAGCCTTGGGGGTTCGATTTTGGAGAAAGCTCATGAAGAGATTGTGGGTGCATTTGAAAAACTAGCAGTTGTATCCCAGCACAAAAGCATGCGTGGAAAGGACAAAAGAGCGAGAGAATATAGTAAGGAGAACATTGAGGGAACTTGTCGATCTCCACCCACTCAGAGCATGGAAAGTAGGTTGATGGAGTTTATGGTTAACTCTGAAAATTTCTACCGCACTGCTGCACAAAACCAGGTAAAGAATGAGGAGAGGTTTGAGGCTATTGAACAATCTCAGAAGAGACTGTAGGCTGCTGTGGAAGAATTAGTTTCTATGGCTCGAAATGGAGAATTCGGTGAGCTCCCTAACATGATAGAGAAAGCATTTCTCGTGAAGATAGCGGTTGATCTAGTAGACAAGAGGAAAGCTGATGAAGTGCATGTGATGATAAGTCGCAAGTGTATGGACCACACCCCTGCGCTTAAAGAGGCTGAAGTTGTGGAGAGTTTTAATAACTCGGTTTGTGAGGAACCCCTAAAACCTCATAAGGATGGTGAGAGCATTGATGCTCCGGTGGTGGAATCTAATCCACCGATTATCCCTAAGGTGGAGAAGAGTGTGAGTAATGCCAAGAGTTTTGATTTAGCTATTGGTATTGGAAGATGTGAAGGTGTAGTTGGTATTGTTGACACAGGAGCTACCTGCAATGTAAAGACTTTTAATACATATGAGGAGCTTGGTTTGAAGGGAATGGTTCAAATGAAGGCTATGATGTTGCTTGCAGATGGCTATAGGACTAGGCCTATGGGTGTTGCTGAAAATGTCACGATTAGATTGCATGGTATGCATGTAATTTTGGATTTTGTTATAGTAGAGTCCCTAGAGGAGGAAAGGGGGGACTTGGAAGAGACATGCTACTTTTGGGACAACCCTTCATTAACACCACCCGGATGGCGGTGGACTTGCTCTCTCGTACCGGCACTTTTGAGGTACATGGCCAGCAGCGCAGGTTGCGAGCTATTCTGACCCTTATGTGACTATTTCACAGGATTTGGCCAAAGTGCATGTGGGGCATACACTGGCCCCCTATATGTTTATTCTCACTTGCAGGGGTGCAAAGGAGCGAAGAGGGTGAACTTCCAGAGTACCCGTTAACCAATACATAAGAGTCTTGTACATGACTATAAAGGTACAACACATGCAAGTATCATTATATCTCATTTTATTTTCTTCCACAACTCTTAGCTTGAGGACATGCTTGAGTTTCGGTTTGGGGAGGGTAAATTGTGTTATTTGATATCGTTGCTTGTGAATTTATGTTAGCCGCTTTGTGACTCTATGGGGTGGTATGTTAGTTACTTTCTGTGTTGTGTTTCCTGTTTTTTCTTGGCTATTCTAGTTGTGTCTGAGTTTAATTTCTAATTCGAACTTCCATTGCTTGCGTTAAACCAGATTTATGCTTACGTTTTGAATTCTTGTTAACAAGTAGTGGGGAGTAGGCTAGAAGTTATGCAAGTTCGTTTCCTCTGTTAATGAGGAGTCTGGTTAGCTCTGTGATCCAAAAGCCTGTGAGAAGCCTACGAGCCGATGAAAAAAATATTATACCAGCATTTGTTTGTGTGATTGCTAGGTTGAGCAATTCCTTTGTTAAGTTATTGCAACACTCCATACTTATGTGTACTCTTAGTAGTTGAGGATGACGAACGACATGTTTTCGTTCCTTATTCTTTCTTTTTCCAAACCCGTTTCAAGGAATAGGTTTGGGGAGGAGAGTTTCTATCCTTGCGACTACTCTTTGTTTTTACTGGAGCCACTCTATATTTGATTTGTGAGTCTTTCTATTGTTTCTAAAAAAAATTTATAAAAGTCTCTGGGTGGATCTGTGGTCTTAATTGATCACCGTTAGTTGTGTTGGGCGTGTTTCAAATACTAGCACATACCGGCGTGGCCTAAAAGCTACATGTCCGTTAGGTTGATGGCATGCACATCAAACTGACACGTACAAAAGTGCAAACTATCGGTAAAACAGACACCTACAAAAATTTGAGACAAAAAGAGCCTAATGTGGCCAAGCAATAAAGCATACAAATCATTTTAATGGTTAAAAATTAGTATGCACGCAAAATAAAAAATGTATATATAATAAAAAGGGGAGAGCAGCAGTCAGTCAGTCTTTCGTTTCATTTCTTTACCAATAGAGTCGCGTGTTAAAGTCCCTTTCGACTTGACAAATTGAGTACATTAGCATAAGAGAGTTGTGGCATCTTGTGACGAAAGTCACCGCCTGGATTTAGCTTTGAGTGCTTACCCTTGTTGGACACTTCTAGAAGTGAGAGAGAGTCACCAGTTTTTTTCACCTGAGAGGGATCACCGAGGTACACTTAAGTCTTATTTACTCTGGAAACGAACTTGTGTAATTTCTACTTGCTTTTCTACCAATGTTAGCGGAAGTTCAAAATTTTTGCATCCTTTTGGTTTACTGCTTGCAATTGTGGATTCGGTAGCTTGGTCATTCAACTCTTTTGTGTGTTTTTGTGGTTAGAGTCTAGTCGAGTCTAGGTAGTTTGTTTGCTCGAGAACGAGCAAATGTTTGGTTTGGGGAGTTTGATGAGACGATAATTTAGAGTTTCATTCTATCTTTTTATACACCTATTGTTAGTCTTTATTTGTGTTTTTTTAGTGTTTCTTGTGCATTTTTATGTGTTTTCGTGTTTTAGTTGTATTTTGCAGATTGTCGTGTTTTTAGGTGAAAATCGGAGTAAAATGATAATTTTGGAAATTTAGAGATGAATCTAGATATTTAAAAATGGAGCACAATGGCAAAAACGGAAGTGGATTTGGAGTTTGAACGAAGATTTTAGAGCCACTTAAGTGAGACGTGCGAAAAGTGGCACTTACCGAGAAGCCTAGCCATTTTAGCCATAACTTCCTTATACGATGTCCGATTGACCTAATTTTGGCGATCATGAGTAGATAATTGAAATTGCTACAACTTTCGTTTTGGAAGCATAGTCAAATTCGGCCTGCACCGACCTGTGAATTCAGACAAAATCGGTCGCGACTGATTTCAAAACTAGTTGCGACTGATTGGACAAAGACTTACAAGGAGTTCTGGAGCAGTTTTCAGTCGCGACTGGACATTTTTCTGAGCATTATACTTCGATTTTGTACGATTTTAAACACAACTTTTCATTATAGACTTCGTTTTTTCCCTCTCCAAGCACACAATAACAATACTTTGTATTTGGCATGGATTAGCATTAATTTGGTTTTGTAATTCCATACATTGACATCGAATTCGGATTCGAAGGTTAGATTATCAATCAATTCATCTATTCTATTGCAAATTATCTCTTTTGTGATTGAATTCTTACTTGTAGTAATCTATCTTATTCTTTCATACTTAATTCGTTCGTGACAATGAATGTGTATGTTATTGCTTCGATTATGAGTAGCTAATCTCATACTGAATACGGTAGAGATGTAGGATTAATCTTATTAGGGTTTTAAACCTAGAATCGTTCATATGCGTTAAGCTTATTCAAAATCTTCATAAAAACCCCCCAAATTCAATATGCTAGTTTCAAATCCTCTAATCATTAGGTTAAGAATCATTCGTCTGACAATCGATTGATTTCTCTAGTTCGAAACTTTCAAATATTGCATTGGTTAAATTGAATTTGCATTTTTCTGGACAAAACTGTGACAAACGTATGAACGATAGGTTTAATCATATGTATGATTTATCTTAATTGCTACCGTGTTCATTATTTCTCTATCTTGATCACACTTTCTTCTACTTTACTTAGCTTTATCAATCTTGATTCTACAAACACAAACTAATCAATTGTTTATCTGCAAACTTTTACGTTTTAACACTTTAAACGCAAGGTTGCTTAGTTAACTCCCCGAGAACGATCTCGTAGTTAAGGCTTATTTACTCAACACTGCTTTAGTTACTTTTGCTTTTTCAAAGAGTACTAACTTGAGCCCATCATGGTAATGCTTCATTCTCTTCTTCTTGTCGTTGTCGACTTGAGAATCATATGTCCTTTCAAGTGGTTCTATTTTATGTTGATTTGAGTTCGCATTCATAACCGTTTCAGGTTTTGTGTGTGAACAAATATGTAACGGACCTAATTAAGAGAAAACTGCAACAACTATTCTCAATAATTATCAGAAAATAGGTCAGAAAAAGGTGAATAAAAATTTATTACTCCATTCATTGCAGGTCTCGCTGCCTGCACGAGAAGACGACGTTTGTTTTCCGATGGGTTGAGGCGACAATTTGTAAGCAAACGATTAATTTTCGACACCCATCAACTAAGATGTGTTGAGGAAGTAGTAGCATAGAGATATACCATCGAACCGATCCGATTCACCCAAGTACCCATCGATGGTGCCAGTTAGGTTCTGGCACAAGCAAGCGTTTGGTTTGTGGTTTGAAGTCTGAACAGATTAAGAAAGTCTGAAACAGGTTTAGTAACGTTGTTTCACGATTTTAATGTTTTGGTGAGACAACGTGAGATTTATTATATTGTTTAATATAACATGTATGAATTACTTACATGCTCGCGAGCTGCTGTCGATAAGTCGAGCTTTTTTTTTTTTTAATCATATTGCTCGTTACTCGCTTAAAACTAAATCGAGCTTGCTTTCGATCAAGCTCGCGTTGACTGATCTTGAGCTCGAGCCGAATTTTGATTGAGAATTTCACGAGTTGCTCTCAAACAACATGATTTGTTTACACCCTAAGCATCGATCACTATCGTACATGTAAATAACTTTCTAGTTGTGTTAGTCCCTTAGACAACAAGGTTTAGAGTATTGTGTAGGGGAATAGACTTTAAAAACTCCTTGAGACTAATTGGTGAAGCTAAAGATATTGAGTATGAAAGACTTTGAGTATCATGCTGCAATTACAAGAATATACACATTTGGAAACTGAAAATTTCATATGTAAACTTTGAAAATCCGTTGTTAAAAACACGGGGAACGGATTCAAGAACGAAATTTTCGTCCCTAAACCCCTCGTATTTAAATTTCAGGTATGAAATTTCAGTTCAGTTCTTAAATAGAGATGGAATAGAAACGGAATATATTTTTTAATAAATAAATAGAGACGAGTTTAGTTACGGAAATAGGAAGGGAATTCTGGCCGAACCATTTGTAACAAATAGTGCATTAATTCACATTTTCTCCACGTTAATACCGTATCTATATTTTAAGCGGTTGAATGTAATGATGAAATAATAATAACAATATATATTCCATATTGTTTCTCGAAAAGTATTCAAAAAGATACTTCTAAACTATCTTCATTTAATGCAAGAGTAGAACTCTATTTGGGGCAAATGATAGTGAACTACTGGGATGAAGAATAATTCTTCTATGCGCAACGGTCTAGCTATAGAGGAACATACATACATACATGTATGTATGTCATTCTGAGTGAATCTGTATTGCTGCGAGAGTGACGAAGGTGTTTAGATGGAAACTAAATTAAGGTGGTATGAAAACTGGAAAGCTTAATAGGAAAGAATATGCAAAAGTTGTGTATAGTTGAGAGATGATTAATTTGATTATACTCCCTCGTCCAACGTAAGTTGTTCATTTTTGACTTTTTCACAATCAATAAAATTAAACTTTATAAATAATCTTAAACTGTAAGGTAAAATTTTAAAGTAAACTATATATTGAAAATTTATATCCTAAATAGGAAAAAGTGGATAATGGATTCAACAAGTGAGCTAATTAACCACAGTCCACATGCTTCATTAATTAGTCCAGTCCAGTTAAAGCCTATCCCATGTGGCCCAACAACAAGGCACAAAATAAGCGTAGAAATCAGGCCGGTACTGTTGTGGCCAAATTCATTCAAAAAAAGACCTGCTTCATTTACACAAAAAATGGGTTGTTAAATGTCCATTTTATCGCTTGCTTATATCACTCATTCATCTCCCATTTCATCATAAACCTAATTGTGTCTCTCTCTCTTCTCTCTTTCACCTTCTTTGACCATCTCCGACTTCCTCCACCACCGACCTCTACCGCACCACCACTACCAGCCTCCCACCACCTCTGCACCACCACCTTCGCACCACAACCCTTCGCACCACCACTGGCCTCCCACCCAACTCCACCTCCCAGCCACCGTACTGCCTCCACTGCCCTACTGCCCCACCACCGTCACACCACCCTTCCACCGTCACTGCCTCATCCGATCTGTTCTGCCCACCGCCCCACCACCATCACTGCCTCGCCCGATCTGTTCTCCCCACCGCCCCATCACCGTCACTGCCTCGCCCGATCTGTTCTCCCCACCGTCACCCCACCACCATCACACCACCACCCTTCCACCGTACTGCATCTCGTCTGATATGTTGATGTGACAATGAAATGTGCGATTTTGCATGCTTTTAGACCCTCGTTTTTTGTCCAAGATTTAATGTTTGTATCATTTTATGGCCAATTACCAATTTCTTGTGTATTTTGCAGGTCATGATCGTGTTTTCGAGGAATTTCATGATTTCTGGTGCCAAAACGTCATATTTAGGTGAAATCGAGAAAGTTAAGGAAATACGATGATTTGGCCATTGCACGGAGTTCGAAGTGTTAAAACATGTCATGTGACCAACCAAAATGAAGATAATTGAAGATGCTACAACTTTGTAGAAGACAACTTTTTGAGGAAACGAAGTTACGAAGCCTGAAATTGAAGAACGAAGAAAACAAACAGACACCTAAGGAAATCGCATGTTAGCGACCTCAATAGGCCATTGGTATGTGGTCGACTCGATCATGCAATGAAAGTTCTAGAGCAGCGGTTTCGCCTGTCCGAAGCATGCCTTTCTAAACCTACCATACTCATCAAGGGTGGCTAGGGCACGAAATTTTAAGTATAAATAAGATCCTTGGGGTCTCATAATAGAAAAAACAACTCAACGGGAGGGTTCTGTACCACAAGGCATCTCTCTTGAGAGAGAACCAGTCCTCGGGGAAGTGAAACCCCAAAACCCTGGCCGTCAGCAAGCAAACAGGAAGACTTCAAGGCAGCCCTAGCACACCAAGATCGACTTTAGCAGGAAGAAATCGAAGAAGAGAATCCGAGGGTCGACACTCGTCATTTTCTAACGGTTTAGTTGTTTCAAACATGATTTCAATTCAGTTTACAGTTTATTTACTTTCAGTTATGTCAGGCTAACTTACTTATGTAAGTGTTAGCCGGGATCTTTGATTACTTGGTTTATATATGATGGAATAGTTTTAGTATCTATGTTGGTTATTCATTCCTGTGCTATTTGAGATAAGATGCATGTCTATTTATGTTTACCATGGGAACATGAGTATTCGTTGCACTAGATTAGGAGATGTCAGCCGTGTCTATAAGTTGATTGTGACACCCCTTTTTTTATCTTGCGTAATTTAAATATTACTTGGGCATGTCTAAATGTGAATTTAATTAGTACCTATGCATGTCCAATTTCTTGGTTTAATTGTTAAAAATGCATGTTTAATTGTGAATTCAATTTATTTGCTTTAGATGTTGCATTTTATGTGTGTGTCACATTTTAATTATGTACATTTGACCCTAAAATTGTACCAAACGTTTTTTACTCTTAAAAATCTGATTAATTATCATTAGTTAGTGGGTTTTAATGTTGGTGAAAAACTTGAAAGGTCACTCTTAATTTTGGGTCAATTATTATTGGTTTTATCATGGTTTTTAAGTGATTTTAAGGCATTTAAATTGCCAATTACTCTTGGCTCTTCACCCTTTCATATTCCCTCATTCCCACCTATAAATAGCCTCATATGCAGCCCTCTTTTGCCCCAGCAACATTCTGAAAATTTTGCTAAAAAATAAATCCTCAAGTACTATCTTTTCTTAAAAGTTTATAGCAAGTTCATCTTGCAAGTACTTTCTAAGTTCTTGCTCTTTCTAACACTTGAAAAGGTGGGTGTTCTACAAAATTATTATATGTATACTATCAAAACCTGGAAGGTAGTTTAAATAATGTCTTATTCATATATATGTAATGCATGATTTTTCAAAAACACATACTCTAATGCATAAAACGAATGGTAAAACATTTTTGCATGCTTCCGCTGTTTCAAAAGTATATATATGTATATGAATTTGTATTGTTTTGTTTATTGACGGTTCAAGAAAGATGCACATTTGGTTAAGGTTCATTAGCTTGTAGTTTGGTTAGTTGTGTCTAACGAACTACTTGTTGATTTCCTTTGCCCATTCCCTTTAAATCGAGTGATAGAAGCCTGCACTGATTTCTTGGGTCGTAGGATTCCACCCTTGATCATGACAAGGTACTGAATGGTTAGGTTGACGAACTTAACAGGGAGCTATAAGGCCTGTTTAATGTGGGGTTATAAGGAGCGGCATGAAATAAAGTTTCCCGAAAGTATATGATATTGATCTTATTTTGGATGTATGTTCTTGAGTTTTATTATTGATATTTAATGGAATTTCAAAACAAAAAAAACTTTGAACACTCATTGAGGTTTTTCTCACGCTTGTTTTGTTTCCTTCCTTGTAGGTGAGATTGTGGCAGAGGATGAGAACCCGACAAACTCAACAAACTAGGAGTGTACTTGGGATTTGGGGAATTTTGACATTTAAATAAATTGTCATCTTTTGTATTTTCGGAAAACTCATGTCCTTTCTGTTAGTTATAGTTTATTTTGCATGACAAGGATGTTGAAAATTATCATGATTTATTAGCTGAATAATAAAATTTTGTTACAGAAACTAAGACACGAAAGGTTGTCTGTAACATCACATGTTTTACAGAATGTTTCAGTTGGTCTTTCGCTTGACGTTCCGACTGGAATTTATTTTTTTTAAAAAACATTAAATCCGGGGCGTTACATTGATATTCTAGCTGAGGTTTGTTGTTGAGCTAGCCACTGGTGACAACTTTGAGCTAGACGATAGTCTACATGGGGTGTCTTTACTGACTGCGCCTTAGTATACGATATGTGATCTGTGTGACTCTTCAGCCATAACTATCGCTATGTATTCCTGATATAAACTATTTATCAAAGTGAAGGTTGATTCTTACATGTTTTCTCTACTTGATCCTAATTCATCAATTTTCGTTATGATTGCTGTCTACTTAATTGTTTACATTAGTTATTAAAAACCAAAACCCTTATTTACTTTATATTGAAAATTAACCATTTATTATTCTATTTTAATCAAGCGTTATTCCCGAGAGACCGACCTCTCGAGTCAACTTCCGCTATACTAATTTATTTAGTGTGTCTAGAATTTGGTTTGGTATTATAAATTCATAAAACTTTGGTGTTCTCGATAAAACTTTAAGTTCAACGACACTTGTTTGTCCCGAGGATCCATCATCTGTATAGATCCGTTCTCATCTTGTCCGATCTGTTCCCCCCGTTCAAATCTCGTCTGAATCGATCTCCCTCGTCCGATCTGTTCAGATCCGTTCTCATCTTGATAGAGAGAAAGAAGACTGCTATGGTTTTTTTTAAATTGTATTTTAGAACTCTAAAAATACAATTTGACTGTATCATTGTAATGTAAATATACAATACCACTGTATCATTGAAATGTAAATATACCGTACCACTTTATTATTGACATGTGAATATACATTTTCACTGTATTATTAAAATGTAAATATACATTTCGACTGTATTATTGTATAATGGTAAGCTTACGATAATAAAACGATCAAAATATGATAAATTAAGATATACCCATATACTTAAAAACTGAAAATTAAAATAAACTTTTGTAAATTATTAGGGCAAAATAATATTGAAGACAAAAAAAAAAAATTAAATTATGTCATTTTTGAACAACTCAGGGGCATAATTGTACATTCAAATTGAGTGTGAAGGTAAGAGGTCTTTTTTTTGATCACAAAGTCTTGAAAGATACGTGTATTAGTGAAAGACTTGAGAGACGGATTAATGTTCTTAAGTATATGTGTAATGTTTTAAACAATATCAGTAATATTTTATAAGTGAACATTTTATATCATTTTTTATGTAATGTATATCACAGATGTTTTTAGTAAAACCTGTAATGTTTTTTGATACTGTAATGTTGTCCGTCTTTTTTAGTCTTTCTATAACACCGTCTCTCCAGAGACTTACTCTTTTCTGATTTGGTTTTGATTCATGAGGTCTTGATTGGTAATTATGGGGCAAGGAGGTCTTTGGCAAGAATTAACCCACAAAATAACCACCCGGCCGACCCGTGTTCTGTGACCCGACATTTTTTCAGTGTGACAACAATTAGCTTATTTTGACTGTAAAAGAGAGATCGTGACGAAATACAGTAAAAATAAAATATTTTTACACAATTGATTCGAAAACGTCACCGGTCTACTCTTGCCCTAATTAAATATATAACCCCTTATTTTGGCTTCTGTTGGTAACCGGCCAATTACTGTACCTGGCTCAGTCTGAGAAGGAAGATGCTCGGAGTTCTTCTTCTTCTTCTCCAACAACATTGAAGATTAAACCCTCTTTTTCTTCTTTTTCTTCTCACAAAATTAAATACATGTAAGTTACCAATGCTTGCTTTTGCTTCTTCTCATTTCAATACATACATGTCCAATTCACACCGATTTTGTTCTCGCCCAATTTCAATCTCTCTTTTCTGTACTTTCTATATGTAGTTTGCTTCATTCTTAATAGGACTGACATGGATTCTGCTACTGGAAGAAGAATTTCTCACAAAAGGTTTCCACCCTCTTCCTCCAACGGTACTCACCTTTACCCATCTACTTGTCTTACAATTCCCTTTCAAATTCAAATTCTTGTCTCGTCTCTTCTTGTCTTGTGTAATGTTATGCTATATCCTTGACTACATTTACATTTCCATTCACAACTGGAGTATTTTCTTGCTGCCTGTTATATGGCCCGATCTTGCAATTTTCAGTCTCGATAGAATTCCATATAATCTAAAAGCTCGAACTCGAACTTATAGAGAGATGTGTGAAATCTAGTAATTTATATTAATACTCCAGTAAGTCTTGCAGTCCCCAAAAAACACCTGGGAATTCTTCTGCAATTTCTAACTAATGTACTTTCTTTTTCAATAAGTTAACTAGTCAAATTATGAATTTGGCCTCACACTCATGTAAAAACATGCATTCACGGTAGGCTGGCTGGATTCTTTATTTTCATAAGAATCTAGCACTAATTTTGTGTGATGTGCAGAATTGGGCTCGAAAAGGCTGAAGAGGATAAAGCCTAATGAAGAAAATGGATATATTTATGGTGCTCTCTCCACCTGTTGGCGATCTGAAGCTAGTAAAAAAAATAACTTCTCATGTCCGCAAGTCTTGAGCCATTTCGACCCATTCTCAACTAACCTGCTTCATGAGTTGGATGTCAACAAATATGGAAGTGTCACTAAAGATATTCAGGACCTTATGGAGCAAAGGAAGAGGCTTGTGGACATTATCTATGGAATGGATCCAACAATTCCAAAAACCTGTGTGACTGCACCAACTGACACTGCATCAGAGATAACTGAGCCAGCTACTTCTCAGGTCGTTAACCTAGATGATGTACGGGATGTAACAGCCCTGCAGAAGCATAATTCATCAGAGTTGGTTGTTATCATCGACTCAGATGATGATGACGATGCCACGCCCAATAATTGTGCAACTCGCTACTCAGGATTAAACTTGCCTATGTCTTTGGGGCCTGGAAAACTTCTGATGAAAGATTCTATGGTAAGGAGCATGTGACTTCATGTTTCTATCTGTGTATGATATATGGACTTGTACCATCTTCCACTATGTTATCCGACGTTAAATTGTTATAAGGTAAATCACTGCCTGAGAATAATGGTACTTCTGCCGAGTTTGTAATGTGTGAATTTTATTCCTTGCAGCCCGATAATTATGCAACTCAGGGCTCCGGATTTAACTTGTATATGTCCCCTGGGCCTGGCAAACTTCTCATGAAGGATTTCTTGGTATGAAGCACATGACTCTATGTTATGTATGCGTATGATGTTTGCACTTATACCATCATCCACTATGTTATCTGACCTTAATATTATCATGAATAAAATCAATGGAACAATGAGATTTCACCGAGTCTTTAATGTATGATATTTGTTGCTTACAGTACAGTCCCCTTATGGGAGATGAGATGGTAACTATTTTTCGTTGGACTCAGTCTTCCTCCTTTCTTTTTCAAGATTCTTCTTTTGAATGTCTGCACTGGAAGATGAAGCTGACACCCTATATTGATTCATTAAATTCTGTTATATAATATTTTCAAATTTATAACATTGTTCTAGGAATCGATTTTTTTTTTGCAAAACCAGGGTACTGGAAATCGAGATGTACATGTTACTGTTAAAACTGAATCTGTGCTAGACAAAGGAGGTGCACACAGTACTGTTCAGACTGAATCCGTGCATGATAAAGGCGAATATGTGGGCACCGATGCTGATATGGAAGAAAGTGGCCAAATGTCTGATACAAATTCGGATGGCCTGGGTGACATCTGGAATGAGATGAATGTTGCCTTAGAGGTTTCAAAGGTAGCTTCTGTTTCATGATGTTCTTTCAGGGGTATTTGTTGTGTACTTGCATGCGAATGGATTATTTTCTATATTTAAGTGAATTTGAATTCATGTCATATCTAAGTATTATATAGTTCTTATTTTGCATGGTTTGTGACAATAGTATTGCTTGTTTCATAAGCTTTCTATTATTCAATCCGCCCATTATTTGTCAGTCAATCGTTGGTGCATATGTTTTCTTCTGAGCATGCATGATTTGAGTTACCTGCTTTTCATGCAAGTTGAATCTTGGTCAAGCTATAAATTATAATCATTAGTTGTGTTTCTTGGTGTACTTCTGTTTGTGCTTGATGTTTGAAATTGCAGTGAAGACAGTGATTTTTTTGTTATTTTTGTTCTGTATTTAATTTTAAGTTTCTCTTTGTTAAAATATTTTACGGGCATTGAGGTATCATGTGCTGCTTATCTATATACGTTAGTAAGTTGTTTCAAACATGCTTGACTGTTGTTACTAAGTCCTTCACAATATAACACAGGATGCAGTTGAAGATGATTTTGTTGATGAACATGACGCTGGGATTGACGAAGAGTGTGAGCATATTTTTATACTAAAAGATGACATTGGTGATGTTTGTCGTATATGTGGTGTTATTAAGAGAGGGATTGAGAAAATCATCGAGTATAATTTTTCCAAGGTACAGCTTTTGAGTTCCTTCCTATTTTACGTGATAAATATTTGATTTATGCAGCCTCTGTATGTTAGTTTTCATTTTTTATCCGTTGCTTGCGCTCCAGAAATCTAGACAATTTCTCAATCTTAAATAAAGTTCACCTACATATGCTAAGCTGCTATAAAATTTACATGTACATTTGAGTTATTTACATATGCGTGAGTGACTTGCATTAACTGAACCGCATATCATATTAAGCCTTTTCTTGTTTATATGTGCTATATTTGTAAATTTTTGCTTCAGAATGACTGCTTTTGCATGGGCCAGCTTATTCTTGTGTGAATATTTATTCAGTTCTCCTGCGGACCTTCACATAGCTAAATAATTAAGCCCATCTATTTTAGGAAGAAGTTTTGAAATAGTAGTAGTTTCCTAAAGGAAATAAATTTCCTTTTTGATATTTCATAGTAGTTAATTTACTATTTTTTTTTCTTGTTTATTCTAATTTCTTTTACTATTATAATTCTATTTAATTTAGGATGTTTTCTCAGCCTACAAGTATAGGCTATGGAGTGTTAGTTTGCTCAGTTGATGCGCTTCTGTGAATGTTGAGCTGCACTACTGATTACACATCACAAAAATATTGAGCTTTGTTATCAATTGCTCATAAAAAACAATATTGAGCTTGGGCCCATGTTATTCTTCTTGGTTCTTAAATTCTTTTCAGTTTTGTTGCTGTTTGCAATTACATACAGTGCTGTTTATCCTTATTTTTGCCCTACGTTTTCGCATGGGTACACCATCTGAATTCTGAAATGCATGATTCTGGTATTGAGTTTGAGGACTCTGAAAAACCCTAGGTATAAAAAGAAAATAAAAAATCCATCATGGAGCCTCTAAAGGTTATAATTTTGTTTTCAAGTTCTTTGTACATTTGTTTTAAACTGTTGTAAGTCTGCTTCTGGTCTTCAACTATAGTACTTTGTTTCTTACAACATAAAGGATCGTAATAACAAAATCTTATGTCTTTTTACACCTTCCAGCCAATTTCCGTCTGAATACTATCCGGGAACCTTTTGTGATAGAAAAAATTCTAAGTTTGTGCATCAGCTGTGAAATAATAATAAGTTGAGTGCCTTTCACAAAAAATTGATAACTTCAGAACCTTTTGTGGATTTAACACCGAATTGAATCAATAGAATGCTACTTCCCTTTTTTTTGTCTTTTTTTCTTTTTTACATGATAATTGAAATCTATCATCCGAACATTTCATCATTTGTTACATTAGTCAATATTCTGGTAATGTATATTTACTGCATGCCACTGATTGGTGGCTCCATGTTAAAAACAGGCCACACGGAGTACAAGAACTTACAAATCTGAAGGACGTACTGCCAGGGAGCTAGATGAATCAGAAATTATCCCAGATGGGTTAAAATCACCTGAAGAATTCACTGCTGCAGAGATCCATCCACATCCACGTCACAGTAAGGAGATGAAGCCTCATCAAGTTGAAGGCTTCAATTTTCTCGTCAGCAACCTGGTGACAGATAATCCAGGAGGTTGTATATTGGCACATGCACCAGGGTCCGGCAAAACATTTATGATCATTAGTTTCCTTCAGAGTTTTATGGCAAAGTATCCTGGTGCAAGACCTCTGGTTGTCCTGCCCAGAGGCATCTTGTCTACATGGAAAAAGGAGTTCCTGAGATGGCAAGTTGAGGACATACCATTGTATGACTTTTACTCGGTTAAAGCAGAAAGCCGCACACTACAACTTCAGGTTCTGAAGGATTGGGAGAAAGATCGGAGCATACTGTTTCTTGGGTACAAACAATTCTCCTCCATATTATGTGGAACCACTGGTGGGCAAGCTGCTGCTGCATGCCAGGCTTATTTGCTGAAAATTCCAACTATTCTCATCTTAGATGAAGGCCACACTCCCAGGAACACAGAGACCGATATTTTGACCTCCCTCGAGAGGGTTGAAAGTCCAAGAAAGGTTGTCCTCTCTGGTACTCTGTATCAGAACCATGTTAAGGAAGTATTTAACATCTTGAATCTAGTTCGTCCGAGGTTCTTGAAACTGGAGACTTCTAAAGCAATAAAGAAGCGCATCTTGAGCAGGGTCGAGATTTCAGGTAGGAGGAATGTGATAAAAGAGAATGATTTCTACGAGTTGATTGAGCAGACACTTACAAGAGACGAAAATTACACACGGAAGGTGACCGTGATACAGGATCTACGAGAAATGACAAAAAATGTATTGCATTACTACAAGGGTGATAACCTGGATGAACTTCCAGGACTTGTTGATTTCTCTGTTTTTCTCCGTCTTAGGCCGAACCAGAAGGCGGAAGTTAAAGGGCTGAGAACTCTGGGCAGGAAATTCACGGTCAGCTCTCAAGGCAGTGCTATTTATGTTCATCCGAAATTGAAGACGCTGGCAAAAGTTCCTGGAGTTGAAGATAGAATTGACGAGGAAAAAATTGATGCTATTCTGGAGGAGATAGATGTGAGAGATGGTGTGAAAGCAAATTTCTATCTTAATCTTCTCCAAATGTGTGAATCGAGTGGTGAAAAGCTGCTCGTGTTTAGCCAATATCTCCTTCCCTTGAAATTCTTGTTGAGGATGACTGCGAAAATTAAGGGTTATGTCCTTGGTCGAGAGATGTTTATGATAACAGGCAAGTCAGATGTGGAAACGCGAGAAACTTCCATGGAAACATTTAATAAATCATCTGATGCTCGAGTATTCTTTGGTTCAATAAAAGCATGTGGGGAAGGGATATCTCTGGTTGGGGCTTCACGGATAATAATATTGGACGTTCCATTGAACCCATCTGTGACCCGCCAAGCAATTGGTCGAGCATTTAGACCTGGCCAGGTTAGAAAGGTGTATGCATACATGTTGATCGCCTCTGGCACGCCAGAAGAGGAAGATCATAGTGCTTGCTTCCGGAAGGAGTCAATCGCCAAGTTGTGGTTTGAATGGGATCACTGCAGTGGTAATCAAAAGCTGGAGATGGATACTGTGGAAGCGAACGACTGCGGTGATGTATTTCTGGAGACTCCACGATTGAACGAAGATGTGGTTGGTGTCCAGAAACGGTAACGCTCACTTGGTATTCGCCTTCAAATGGATGTGTTTGGGTTCCCTGTTGTCTCTTAGTTTTCCAGTAAATGATGGCAGAAAATGAAAAAATAGTTCTCAGCTGACTCTCACTCTGGATCTTTAAGCTGTATTGGAATATTGCACCTTGTTTCCCTGTATTTGGTGCGATATGAACATCCGTTTTAACAAACAATTGCAGAACTTCGTAAATATTTTATTGAATTGCCTTGGGATATGATCTAGTAATACTACAGATACCCGCACCCCGCCAAAACGGGTAACTATTCCAATAAACAATTAAATTCTCTCATCCGCATCCACGCCTCCACCCAGCCCACAACAACAATAAAAATAAATGAAATCGAACACCTAATACCCACCCAATTCACTTAATATAATTATTTTCCAATATATATATATATATATATATATATATAGGTGATGATGTAAATGAAAAAAGAAATGTGCCACATATGTCAAAAAGATGAATATTGATGCTTGGCGAGATCCTTGAATTCCTAGGTATGGGTTGTACTGTCCGATCACTCATAATTTTATCCAAACCGCAGATGTTAGAGTGGCTGACTTCATTAAGGAAAATGGGGGTTGGGATTTGTTTACCACATAAGGCGCATTCCTCTCCCTACTGCCAATGGGGAAGATATTCGTGTTTGGCAGTACTACACCAAGCATGGACACTATTCAGACAGCTTATTTCCTGGCACGTGAGATGAGTAAAACTGCGAGAAGTAATGTGGTAGGGGGTAGCAGTAGCTGTACTTCCATTAATTGGAATTGGGTTTGGCACTTGAGATTGCCCAACAAAATGAAGGTGTTTTTGTGGCGTGTTATGAAAAACTCTCGTCCAGTTAATTGTTCTTTGCTGAAACGGGGATTACATGTTGGTACTTCCTGTCCTGCATGTGGGTCGTGTGACGAGACGATTTTGCATGCTCTCAAGGACTGCTCTTATGCCCGGCTTCTTTGGGCTGTGTCTCGTATTTCTAACAGTTTGATTGGTTATAATACAGATTCGATGCTGGAATGGATTGATTATATTCGATCTAATTCTACTACTAGCGAGATGGCATTGTTTGTGGCCCTTTGCTGGAGTGTGTGGGGAAATCGAAACAAGATGGTGCACGAAAACAGAGGTTACAATGCTATGGAGTCTATCCAATTTGTCCATGATCTCATTCACCGATTTACAGCAGCTAGGAATCTTTATTCTGGTCCTCGACCTCCAGAACCAAGATGTGAATGGCGGCCAACTGATAAACATCTCCAGCAAGTGCTTTTTGAAGGAGATAGTAAACGTGTGATTGATTAATTTCATGATGCAGAACCTTCACTCTCTCCTGCAGGCGGAATCCATATATATTTTATAAGTGTGGTCATTGAACATGGCAAATTCTAGCCAAAAAAAAAAAAAAAATTTTTTTTTTTTAATATTTCTATTTTCATGAATAAATTCTGTCATAAAAAAATCTACATCGAATTTGTATACCCCGGATCAAAAAATTCTACAATTGAGTTTGTTATTATTCTATC
The DNA here is from genome assembly GCA_026545765.1 of Plantago major. Taxonomy (NCBI): domain Eukaryota; kingdom Viridiplantae; phylum Streptophyta; class Magnoliopsida; order Lamiales; family Plantaginaceae; genus Plantago; species Plantago major. The sequence continues at coordinate 79,143,469 of CM048839.1, read as the reverse complement.
CTAACATGATTTTATTTTTCTTATTTAAAAGGAGAGATCTTCACCATGCCCTAAACACCTTCCGATTTTTTTTTAACCTAATAATAGTATATTTTCACTAACTATCTTCACTAATCAATTTAGTGTTTAATATCCTATTAATAGAAAATCAATTTTTACATAAATTAAATATATTATCATATAAAGGATGTAGACATAATGAGATATGAAGTTAAAGCCTCGGATTCGTGGATGTTTAAAGCCATCCTGAAATGTCGGCAAGTGCCCAATTCTTCAATGGTATGGAGCACATCATTATGCGCTTTAAAACTGCGAATTTATACCGGGAGTTGAGGGAGAGAACCCGCTGGTACATTGGAGGGGCCTCCTGGCAGGTAATTATGCTCGACCAAGAGCTCGGTGTACCCTCTGGCTTGTGTGTTGGGATAGGTTATTTACAAATTGCCGTATCGTAAGGCTGGGAATAGGCAAAGGTGACAGAACGTGTGTTTTTTTGCGGAGGAGACGAGACTACCTCCCATCTCTTCTTTGGATGCCATGTCACTCGCCGGCTGTGGACAACCATACTGCAGTGGCTAGGATTTGCGCATGATGCTGGTAGTTTGGATGGCGAAATGCCTTGGTTGTTGCGGCAGATTAGAGGAAAAGGGTGGAGGAGAAAGATCTTAAAAATGGCGTTTGCGGAGACGGTCTATGCCACCTGGCGCGAAACGAGAAGATATTTAATTGCTTGCCCTTTAATCCGAGAATTGTGCAGGATATAGAACATGTAATTAGAGTTCGTTGCTCTACTATCCCTAAGCTAGCAAAGAAGTGTGTTATGAGCTAGGCTGTTTTTTTTCTAAGTTTGGAGGTGGTTTAGCTTTGTCTAGTCTTGTTTGATGTTTTGACGTATGTCTGGATCCTAGGGATCGACTTTGTACTTATCTGTTTGGAATAAAAGCTATTCTTTGTTAAAAAAAAAAAAAAAATCTATTATCATAATTGAACTTGATAATTAAACTTCGTAAATCATGCCTGTCAGTTGGTTCCTATTTTGACGGTAGATACTATTGATAGAGATAAAAGAAATAAAAACAGTATGCTAACAATATTATTTTATACTCAATAATCCTAACCATATTTTGAAGTCTTATTTTCATGTAACATTCATGTCATCAAAATTTAATAAATCAGAATGACCAAATGCACCTGAAAATTTAAATTGTATACTTCCTAGGAAAGGTTTGTTTTATGTTATCAATTAATCAATTTAATCATATCCACAATCATCTAATCAAATCTTTATCCCCTTTAGTTTATCTCATATGCGCGCGCACGCAATATATATATATATATATATATATATATATATATATATATATATATATATATATATATATATATAACGCCATTACTCATTTTTCTGAAAGGAATTCTCGAGCCTTTACCCGCTAAGGCCATCTCCAAGATTAGAACTCTCAAGAACCCACTCTCCCGCACGTCAAGATTCCACTCATCGAACTTACTTTGCAACTCTCCACAATTCTCTACTCCAACAGTGAGACCCAAAATCTATTTTCTTTTAACATTTCTTTCAAACTTAATTATTCATTTCATTTTCTTTTCTCATTTCCTTTTAAACTTTATTCTTGAATTGATTTTAAATGTTATTAATTAATTATAACAAAATTTCACTAATGTTTTTTAAATATATTACTTGAAAATAAAAATTACATTACTTTAAAAAAATTACAATACTTGAGATTGAAAATTAGAACACTTCGAATTGAAAATTACAACACTTGAAATTGAAAATTAAAAATTACAACAATGAAAGTACTACATTCAAATCCTAGTTATCATATCCGAGAGTCTCACACGCTTCCTTGTAGATCTTTTTCTCGCCGTCTTTCAATTCTAACCCCGAATCCATTTTGGCGGAAAGCATTAAATACATATCCTTCATCTTTTGCACGCTATGCTTTTGGAACATCTCGAACAATCCGCCGTCATTGGATTTTAAATTCAAATAAAATGTCTTTTAAAATTTTGAAGTAATGTATAATTACATTTTATATTGCTACGAATATTATTATCATATTTGTAATAATGAAATTTGAAAACAATATATTACATGTAATTTTAGTTTCAATAATTAAAAAAACAAAGCAATAAAATAAAAGAGAAGAAAAAAACAAAAGAGAAAAGAAATTCAAAAACAAATATGAGATTTAGTTACAATTTTAAAAAACAGAAGAGAAATTCAAAAACCATAAACAATTAAAACAAAAGAGAAAAGAAAAAAAAAGAAAAAAAAAAAAAGAAAAATTCGCCAAAAACAACGCTGGGCCTCGTCCCAAAATTTGGGACGAGGCTCAACAGATCACTGCCTGAGACTCAGATTGAGTGCCACCACCTGACGTTGCAACTCACTTTTGCAACGCTGGTGGAGCTGCTCTAAGAACCATGTCTAAAGCTTCAAGGTTGAAAATGACCGTTTCCTGTCCCATTCTCGATTTTCCACAAGATATAATCATTAGCATTATGGAGACTCTTACAATTTAATCACCAAATGCATGGGCAAACGCTAGCAGTAGGAAATCTTCATCATTTCGGTTTTATTTTCGGCACATAATATGATATTTTTATATATATACAAACTATTAAAATATGTGAATACAAATCGTTTTTTACACTCAAGCTGTCCACTACTTTATGAGTTGGGCAACAAAAAAAAACCTTTCTTCAAGTGCTTGGTATAAATGCATCTCATAATGTCATTACTAAGGCTTTGGAAAAGATGATGGATGCGTAAAACCCGAGGCTTTGTTGGAGAAATCGTTGGTAGAGTACCTTTTACATTCATTTTTCGTTTGGTTGTTATTATTGTATTAGCAAATTTGAAAGCAAAACTATTAACTAATGTTACCGAGACCATTTAGTTATCATTATCATCACTCATTAAACCTTTTTATATTCATACAGTATAATTGTAACAGTTCAAAAATTCATATTTCGAGTTTAGACGTTTTAGAACGAACCGAGCGTTAAGCGGAGTTCGTAAAATGTTACTCTTTGGCCCAAAACCGTTTTTCTTAAAGTTGAGCCCAACATTCTTTGGTGAGCCCATATTTTAGCCCTTTTCATGCCCATGTCAAAACCCTAGTCTCCCAAAAACCTAGGGATTTTGAAAAGAAAACATTTTAGCCAAAGTCACTTTTTCGCGCGTTAAATTTCTGCCAGACGCAGTCTTGTTCAAAACTCGATTCCCGGTTCATTAACCGTCGGATCGAGCTCATTGTTTTAGAGATGATTCATAACATATCAGTCTACACTTTCACCGGAGGGATCTTAATTATGATGTTTGAGCCGGCCATATTTTGATGTCGAACAGAGAGCTATGTTTTCGACCCGTTTTCAATGTTTGCCTCTCTCGTTCTTTTCTCAAGGCAAGTTCCCCTAAGACTTGCATCACAAATGTTTATATGTATGATGTAAACCTTGCATGTTTGAGTGTTATTTATGCTACGATATGAAATTGATGCAAAGAGCTCATTCATATTTATGTGCTAATTGTTCGATTTATATTTTATATATGATATTTCCTTAGAAACTCACATACGTTTCTCGTTAGGTTTAGGGAATTCTATCTACTTATGATGTTTTCTTTAGTGGTTATACACGGCATGGATGATTTAAATTCATGTGTTGTTGCTGAGTGTATGCTATTTGGCTCTGTGAAAATAGTTGTTGAATTAGTCTAGCTACTGTATTATGAACTAGCTGCTTAAATTGGTTAGTATTAGTTAAGTGTGTGTTCCATGGATTTGTGCCTACCTGAAAACTAATATTGGCTATAGCTAGTGGGAATGTTGAATTGTTACTACTTGTTTTGTCATGAGATTACATGAGAGCTGAAGCAATGTATTTTGGTATTGTGATATTTCTGATTGTATAGTTTTTAACATGATACATATTTTGAGAGACTTGAATGATCATTTGTATGAGGTGTTGCTATCTATGGTTTGGATATAGTTATATTTGCAGTGCGGTTTATTGTTATTTGAAGTTATGTTATGCACACACGTTAGTTCATTCATTCATGAGTCAGAGTTTAGTAGTATGCATTCATTTTAACAAGATGTTTAAGGTTTAAAGTTAAGCAACGTTTCAAGTTAAAGATAAGTAAAGGGGCTCGTATGGAATATCCTGGTATTTGTGGCGCAGTTATGTTCATGTTCAGCGGATAGGGACCAAGGTCCTGAGGCCGTCAGTTTTTATTTATTCAACGGATAGGGCCACGAAAGTGACCTGAGGCCGGCAGATAGCCGCCATGGGCCAGGATAGGAACCTACGATGCCAAGTGAGCTCGCGATCATGTTAAGATTTTAAGACGTTTCAAGAGTAAGTTTCAAGATAAGTTTCAAGTTCAAGTTAAAGAGTTTTCAAGAAGAACAAGTTCAAGTTCAAGTGTCAGGTCAAGTCAGTTCATAGGTTGCATTGCATTAAGCAAGACTAAAAGATTTAAAAGCCATGAAGATAGAACTTTAAGTCATGGCACGTGCATGGAGCTTGCTCAGTCAAGTGGTCACGACTGACCCTTGCTAAAATATCAATTTTAGGTACTTCAAGCCGAGCTATTGGAGTGGAGTGTTGCCGGAGCAGTGATCACTACCAAAATCATTTTACCATTTTCAAGTTCATGTATTTTATAGACTGAGCATTCAAGCTTTTAGGATTTAAAGTTCCGCTGCATTATTTTTTTAGTTCGCGAATTATTTTTAAGAAATTCATGTCAAGTCTTTTGATGCTCAGGTCGTCGAATTATGTTTCATATTTTCAAAAGTCAAGTTCGTCGATTTTACAAGCACACGAACTAGCGCGAGTTGTATTTTCCTTAATTCGTCTTTTAAAATTTGGGGCGTTATAACTTGGTATCAGAGCCGTGCCAACCCAAAATCCACAAGGGATGGACTGTTGGCCTGACTGAGCATTTTCTAACTTCAAAATTTCAAAATTGCATATCATGCTAGCATTAAAGTTTCATGTTGGGTATTGATCACTGGCCAGGCACCTCTCCACTTCGGTAAGACTTTTGATGTTATATTTGAGTATATGAACTTGTTAGTTAAGAATGTGACTAATTGTACTTGTGTGATTCTTGTTGCATGCTATTATGTTCTCTGCTTGTTGATATGAACTTTTGTGCTTATGTGATTGATTGTAGTTGTTTGTTGTGATATTTATATAATTGTACATGTGATCAGTTGTTGCATGTTGTGATGTTGTTACTTGGTGTGATCTTTGTGCTACGTGCTTCGCTTTTGTTAGTTGGGTTTCAGCAAGAATCGAGGTCGAATCTTTTTAGAAGTTGGGTAGATTGTAACAGTCAAAAAATTCATATTTCGAATTTAGACGTTTTAGAACGAACCGAGCGTTAAGCGGAGTTCGTAAAACGTTAGTCTTTGGCCCAAAACCGTTTTTCTTAAAGTTGAGCCCAATATTCTTTGGTGAGCCCATATTTTAGCCCTTTTCATGCCCATGTCAAAACCCTAGTCTCCCAAAAACCTAGGGATTTTGAAAAGAAAACATTTTAGCCAAAGTCACTTTTTCGCTCGTTAAATTTCTGCCAGACGCAATCTTGTTCAAAACTCGATTCCCGGTTCATTAACCGTCGGATCAAGCTCATTTTTTGAGAGCTGATTCATAACATATCAGTCTACACTTTCACCGGAGGGATCTTAATTATGATGTTTGAGCCGGCCATATTTTGATGTCGAACAGAGAGCTATGTTTTCGACCCGTTTTCAATGTTTGCCTCTCTCGTTCTTTTCTCAAGGCAAGTTCCCCTAAGACTTGCATCACAAATGTTTATATGTATGATGTAAACCTTGCATGTTTGAGTGTTATTTATGCTACGATATGAAATTGATGCAAAGAGCTCATTCATATTTATGTGCTAATTGTTCGATTTATATTTTATATATGATATTTCCTTAGAAACTCACATACGTTTCTCGTTAGGTTTAGGGAATTCTATCTACTTATGATGTTTTCTTTAGTGGTTATACACGGCATGGATGATTTAAATTCATGTGTTGTTGCTGAGTGTATGCTATTTGGCTCTGTGAAAGTAGTTGTTGAATTAGTCTAGCTCAGACATTATCACTAAAAATCAGGACATGCGACGGATAGATCCGTCGATGCAGACTATCCGTCGCCTCTGGCGACGGATAGAAAATCCGTCGCCCCCCTGGAGCTGTGGCGACTGATAAAAATCCGTCGTCCAATTCGTGATGGATTGGACGACGGATTGATTCTTTTTTTAAAAAAATGATTATGGGGCGACGGATAGATCTATCCGTGCCCCATTTTTTTAAATAAAATCCGATACAATTTTTATATTCAGACACGGATTAATCCAGCGATGGTGTGGTGGGTGTGTGCGGTGGGGGTGGGTGGGGGTGGTGGTGGAAGGGTGGTGGTGGTGGTGGAGGAGATGGTGGTGGTGGCAGGGTGGTGGTGCGGTGGTGGTGGGAGTAGAGAGGTGGTGGTGGTGGAGATGGTGGTGGAGGAGGATGGTGGAGGGAAGGAGGTGGTGGAGGAGATGGTGGTGGTGGAGGATGGTGGTGGTGGCAGGGTGGTGGTGGTGGGAGGAGAGAGGTGGTGGTGGTGAGATGGTGGTGGAGGAAAGGAGGTGGTGGAGGAGATGGTGGTGGTGGAGGATGGTGGTGGTGGGAGGAGAAAGGTGGTGGTGGAGGATGGTGGTGGTGGGAGGAGAAAGGTGGTGGAGGAGATGGTGGTGGTGGAGGATAGTGGTGGTGGGAGGAGATGGTGGTGGTGGAGGATGGTGGTGGTGGGAGGAGAAAGGTGGTGGTGGGAGGAGGAGGAGAGGAGAAGTAGTGGAGAAAAGGAGGTGGTGGAGGAGATATATTATATTTTTTTTAGGTTTTTAGCGACGACGTGTAGGTGGATCGACTCATCAAGTTCCCATTCAAATAGGATCCACACAAGGAAAAGCACTTGCCATTCGTGATCAATCCAATTGATGAATCTTTTCAAAGCACTTTTGAAGGAACAAGCGACCCTCCTCTCACTACTAATCGACCGCAGACCTACCTCCCTCTTGTTCGAATAGATCTAGATCTATCCGTCGCTAATTTTTTTTTTTTTTAATTTTCCGGCCTTGTAGCGACGGATAAATCTATCCGTCGCTAAATTTTTTTTTTTTTTATTTTGGTCAACGCTCTGTAGCGACGGATAATTTTATCCGTCGCTACAGAGCGACGGATAACCTTTATCCGTCGCCAAACGGGGCGACGGATAGAATCCGTCGCCGCAAGTAGCGATCCGTCGCTACAGGGGCGACGGATTTTCCGTCCCGTTACGGATGGATTCTTGTAGTGTATGAACTAGCTGCTGAAATTGGTTAGTATTAGTTAAGTGTGTGTTCCATGGATTTGTGCCTACCTGAAAACTAATATTGGCTATAGCTAGTGGGAATGTTGAATTGTTACTACTTGTTTTGTCATGAGATTACATGAGAGCTGAAGCAATGTCTTTTGGTATTGTGATATTTCTGATTGTATAGTTTTTAACATGATACATATTTTGAGAGACTTGAATGATCATTTGTATGAGGTGTTGCTATCTATGGTTTGGATATAGTTATATTTGCAGTGCGGTTTATTGTTATTTGAAGTTATGTTATGCACACACATTAGTTCATTCATCATGAGTCAGAGTTTAGTAGCATGCATTCACTTTAACAAGATGTTTAAGGTTTAAAGTTAAGCAACGTTTCAAGTTAAAGATAAGTAAAGGGGCTCGTATGGAATATTCTGGTATTTGTGGCGCAGTTATGTTCATGTTCAGCGGATAGGGACCAAGGTCCTGAGGCCGTCAGTTTTTATTTATTCAACGGATAGGGCCACGAAAGTGACCTGAGGCCGGCAGATAGCCGCCATGGGCCAGGATAGGAACCTACGATGCCAAGTGAGCTCGCGATCATGTTAAGATTTTAAGACGTTTCAAGAGTAAGTTTCAAGATAAGTTTCAAGTTCAAGTTAAAGAGTTTTCAAGAAGAACAAGTTCAAGTTCAAGTGTCAGGTCAAGTCAGTTCATAAGTTGCATTGCATTAAGCAAGACTAAAAGATTTAAAAGACATGAAGATAGAACTTTAAGTCATGGCACGTGCATGGAGCTTGCTCAGTCAAGTGGTCACGACTGACCCTTGCTAAAATATCAATTTTAGGTACTTCAAGCCGAGCTATTGGAGTGGAGTGTTGCCGGAGCAGTGATCACTACCAAAAGCATTTTACTATTTTCAAGTTCATGTATTTTATAGACTGAGCATTCAGGCTTTTAGGATTTAAAGTTCCGCTGCATTATTTTCTTAGTTCGCGAATTATTTTTAAGAAATTCATGTCAAGTCTTTTGATGCTCAGGTCGTCGAATTATGTTTCATATTTTCAAAAGTCAAGTTCGTCGATTTTACAAGCACACGAACTAGCGCGAGTTGTATTTTCCTTAATTCGTCTTTTAAAATTTGGGGCGTTACAATAATCCTACCTCAACTTAATTAACATAACCAAGAGATTATTTTCATTTTATACATTTATATTGCCAACTGAAGCGCAAGTATCGACTGTTTGCCAAATTAAGTTCAAGTTAATTCCTTAATTAGTTAACATATAGGTTAATTTTTTAAAAATATCTTAGTGAATAAGAAAGTCAAATGTCATTTCGATCATGCAGATTTGTAGTTAAGCTTTTAACCGACCCGAACCCGCATAAGACCCGTCACAAAATAATTGTGTTCGGGTTCGGGTAGGTTATGTACTTGGACCCGTTTCCTACCCGATAAGTAATACCCGACCCGACATAACAAGTTTAAATTTTTTACTTGATCTCATCTTAAATATGTGTTCTCTACGTTATTATGAACATGTTGTGTCCTATAGAATTAATGTTATGCATGCATGTACGAACATTTACACACGCATCACTTAGAAATATATGGTACAGTGCATGTTACATACCTTTTTAATTGTTAATCCGTATTCATTTTAATTATAAATTAATAATTATATATTTTTTTATTAATTAACAGGAAAAATATTTCATTGACGGTGTGGAAAATGAAGCTTATCCATTAATGAATATGGCTCTTAGTTTGGAACACAATGAAGCATTTTTTTTTTTTTTTTGAAACAGCAAAATTTTTATTAATAATAATAGTCAAGGAGCATAAGAAATGCTCCAAAACATAATTACATGATCAATTGATCGAAACCAAAACCGAAGTTCAAACCATTACTACTATTTGACCTCCAAAAGGTTTTACATCAACATCCTTAACCAAATCTCTCCCAATAGAACTACAAGGCTAAACCCCTCTTTATGAATCCAAGTACACCCATCCATCATCAAAGTCACAAGAGCATAAATAAGTTCCACCGTCAATTCATAAGATACACCGGTAGTGTCTGTTTTACCGAGGTCCGCACTTTTGTGCGTGTTTGTTTGGAATACGCATCCATCAACCCTCACGACTCGGTGGCCGATATTGGATAGTATCTGGACACACCCAACACGACCACGGTGATGACTAGCACCACAGATCCACTCCGGGCCCATTCTTAATCACATTCCTCCATCCTATGCTATCTTTCAAGTCAAGTGGCAAGTAATTTAATATGTGACCAAGGGCTCAAAACCGTCAATTCCAAGGTAGAACTATGTCCAAAGGACCAGTCCCACAACAGGTGTAAGTGCATTAGCCATACCCCTAACAACCTATGCTCATGAAGAGCAAGAGGCGAGATATTTAAGGTACGATCCTAACATCTTACTTAAGCCGTCAATTACATAGTGGGACAAGTTCAAACGGAATATCATTGAAGCTCACAATTCTCATTATCACACTGTTCATGCCCAAGGTACTACTCAAAAACCATCAATACAACCTGCACTCTCAACAATCTGTTACACGTGGCTCAACATGAATCATTGTTAGTCAAAACAAATAATCACCAAATCATTCCCTCTAATCACATGTCCCCACTAGCAAACAAAATCATTATATTTCCCCACATGCAATCATATGCGTCCCACTTGCAAGACACACTCATTATTCTACCCCACATGCAATCATGATCAATTAAATCCATATCATTACCCCATTATACTCACCGATTTTTAGGCCACCCAAATCAGAATAATTACCTCCACAACAGCTGTCTATCGCTTCAGTCCAGAATAACAGTCCCATATTTCCACCAAAACAAATGCAGCTTCTCAACCGGTCAGTGCTCTTCATTCCAATCATGTTAGCAACTAGAAACACAAAGACGGCTCCTTGAGCCATGAGTATACATGCTTATAATCGGAAAGTTTTCCTTTTGCTTTTAACCAAGTCCAACATGTTATCTTTATTTTTTCCACAAGGTTCCAAGGAGTCTCTTTACAATCTTTATACACACTTTGATTCCTTCTTAACCATATAGACCACACACATGCATGCCGAATCAATTGCCAAATATCACGGCCATTCTTTCGTTTATTTACATGATTTTCCAAAAAATGTTCCATATTGTCACCTTTAATCCTTTCACAATCCAACCAATTATAAATGAAGTCCCAAACTTTAATTACAAAAGGACATTCACCAAAAATATGCCAAACGGTTTCAAGCTTTTCATTTGTACAATTTTTACACACATTATTTTCCACACCTAAAAATACACCTCTTTTTTCCAAATTATCTTTTGAAGGTATCATATTTTGAAGTAATTTCCACACAAAAGCATTCACTTTCAATGGAACTAACTTATTCCATATGATTGGTACCCATTTTTTCAAAGAAATCTCATTCACTTGCTTATGGATTTTCTTATACCCATCTCTTGTAGTATAAACAACATCATGATCACCTTTCCACACCCATTTATCTTTCACACCATGAGATAGAAGTAAACCATTGACATATCCCTCAACCTCTTCTACTACTACCAACTCTCTCTCTAAAAGGGGCTACACCAATCCCATTTGCATTCTACCCCATTCTCACTCACAACTACTCTATCCTTAACCGAACATTTTTTTCTACACTCTAATCTATACAATCTAGGGAACAACTCTTTTAGACTTTTTTGAAGAGACCCCCATGTATCCTCCCAAAAATGTGTATCTCCTCCATCTCCAATTAATTTTTTACAATTATTCACAAACCACTCGGACGATCCCACTACATTAACTAGATCTCTCCACCACTCCGACCACTCACTTCTACAAGAACCCCTACTCTCCTTCACCTTGACACAATCAAAAAAGTTTCCATATTTGGAATCAAGAAATCTCATCCAAAGCTCACTACCTCCCTCTAGCAATTTCCAACCCCATTTTCCTAGCAAAGCCATGTTAAAGTGTTTCAAATTTTTTATCCCTAGACCCCATCCTCCTTGTCCGCGCACACCACATCCCAATTCATCCAAGCTATTTTTCTCTCCTTCTCCACACTTCCTCCCCATAAAAAATTTCTTTGTAATCTCACAAGTTCATCAATTATCACCTTAGGAGCTTTGAAAAAAAGAGAAGTAATACATAGGTAATGCATTCAACACCGCCTTAGTAAGTACTACTCTCCCTCCCAATGACAAAAATTTATTCTCCCAAACCCCTAACCTTTTTTCAAAATTTTCCTTCACTTTCACCCACAAGGACCTATCCTTAGCCCGCCCTCCAACCGGCAGCCCTAAGTAAAAAATGGACAAGAACCCACCTCACAATTCAAGTAATGCGCATACTCTCTCACTTGTTCAATGTCACAACCAACCCCTATAAGGTTACTCTTCCCAAAATTTATTTTAAGGCCGGAAATCAATTCAAAGCATCTTAACACACTTTTAATGGTCTCAAAATTTTCTCTACACATTTCTCCCATTATGAGAGAATCATCCGCAAATTGGAGATGTGACATCGGGATTTTCTTTTTTCCTACCAACACCGGTTTAAACAAACCCATTTCACACACTTTTTTTTTTTTTTTTTTATCATCCTACTAAGCCCTTCCGCCACAATTAGGTACAAAAAAGGGGATAATGGATCCCCTGCCTCAACCCCCTTGACACCTTAAACTCCCTAGTAGGGCTCCCAACACAATGAAGCAGTTATTGTTTGAACTACATGAAATTGTTCAGTGATAACGAAAAAATTAGTGTGGTTGGTATTGATGGATTAGCAAAGTTGAAATCAAATTATCTTGGTGTAGTCTACGTTAGTTCTTCCAGATGGTCATTGAAGGAGAGACTTTCTAAAATGAAATTGAAAAATCCAGATTACCTTCATGTTCCATTATTTTGTAAACGTAAGAACGTAATTTTCGACGAACCTCTCAAGCAGAAAATACATCCATATAAATATAACCAGTGCCTCAAATGTGTAGCTGATATATAAATGGCATATATGAGCGAAAGTACATTAGCATTGGTCAGAAACGTTGCCATGGATGAAGTTTTGGTTATTTTCATTAGAATTGTTTCTATGGCATTTTGAATTTCCATTTGTTTCTACTCATTTTGTACGTAATTGAACTCCATTTATTCAATAAAAGTTCTTTATTTTAACTTTTTATTTACTGCCAACATTATATTTGATTCTTATTTCATATATAATGTATAACAATATTGATAGTCCACATTAGTTGATTTATATTATATTATAACAATAATGATTGTCAAAGAAAGGAGTTAAGCATACTAAATATCGTTAAATACTGTTATTAGAATAAGAATACGTGCGTATGTCAGTTTTTTTGGACTTTAATTTTTTTGACAATACAGGTTAGTCATGTATAAAGTATTTGACACAAATGATATCCATTATAAATATTGTTACGAGTACCATAAATGCTATTTGTGTTATTACTTTTTTCTCTAAGTTACACTTTTTTTCCAGGTAAAATACTTCATTGAAAATAAATAAGATGAAACATTTAATTTTATGAATACCTCTATAAGTTGTAATCATCCTGAGGGCACTTATTGTGTAAACTTCATGAAATTGTTTGGTGGTGATGCGAAAAAACAAGAAGAAGGAATATAAGGACTATAAATTGAAGCTTGATTCTCAAGGTGTATCCTATGTTAGCTCATGCAGATAGGAATTAAAACTTAGGCTTTCAAAACTTAAATTGAAGAACCCTCGCTACCTCGAGATTCCATTGTTCTATAATTCGAGTGATGAAGCATTCTTATTGCATATATGTTTGTAGATCAAAACCTGCTTATGCGATTGATCCATCTATTGTAGATGATTTAAAGACATGATAGATGTTGATAATCCAATTGCAAAGAATTTTCGTATGGCTGCTGAATGCTTCAAGGAAAGTGATGATATGAATATTAAGTTGTGTCTTACTGGAAGGAGGTCATGTGATGGACGCATGTACAATCTACCTACATGTTCTGAAGTTCCTGCATTAATTGTTGGTATGTCGATATATCAATAATTTTTAACTTTATAGATTATATATTTTTGAAGTATTTTTATTCATGATTAAACTCTATATCCGTAGGAGATGATGAGTATGACATGGATCCATGTGATATCGTACTTGAGCAAAGAAATGGTGATTTTCATAGACTTTCATAATTGCATTCATGTTACCTTCCAATGCAATATCCCCTACTTTGTCCATATGGTGAGGATGGATACCATACCAAAGTTTTGCACTATGATAAGTCCAAAGCTGTCAAACACACACTTACAATTCGATGGAAATGGCTATCCTGTTTATAAGAGACGCGATACCGGCACAACTATTGAGAAGAATGACAATATCATTGATAACATGTGCAATTTATAATTACTCATCACAATTGAAGTATTAAATTATATTCCATTGATATTTATATAACTTTATTGTCACGTGCATTATAGAAGAATAAGTTGTCCAATTATTCCTTTATAAGTTTATTGTTCCGAACAATCCTTTCCTGTTGATGAAGTACCAAGCGCACATAAATGTTGAATGGTGCAATAAGACCAATTCTATCAAGTATTTGTTCAAGTGCGTCAATAAGGGTGTGGATGGGATAGGCGCCAAACTAACTGTTGATAATGAGGTGAAAGATTATGTTGATTGTCGGTACGTATCTGCATGTGAGGTTGTATGGCGTATTATGTGATATGATATCCATTACAGAGATCTACCCGTTGAGCGTTTATCATTTCATATGGAAGGTGAACAATCCGTCACATTCAAAGATGGTGATCTGATTACTGACTTATTGGAGAAGCATACCGTTGCAGAGACCAAGTTCCTTAAATGGTTGGAATTCAACAGACGTCATCCTGAGACACGTAAGTATCTATATTCTGAGTTCCCCAGATATTACGTGTGGGGTCCTAGAGGAAAAACGTGGAGGGATAGGAGGATTTTCAACAATAAAGTTGGAAGAATTTACCATGCTCCAATTAGGACCGGTCCTCTCTATTTCATGGGTATAATGTTGAATCACATTATAGGTGCCACTTGCTTTGAGGATTTGCGTACAGTGGATGGTATTGTTCCTCCAACATACCGCGATGCATGCTACGCTTTGGGGTTGCTCGACGACAACAAAGAGTATATTCATGCTATTAAGGAAGCAAGTTTTTGGGGTTCCGGATGCTTCCTTCGACATTTATTCTCGATGCTTCTCCAGTCTGATAGCATGTCCAGGTCTGTTCACGTTTGGAAAAATACATGGGAGTATCTATCTGACGACATACAATATATTATGCGAAGGAAGTTGAATAATCCTGGTATGAAATTCAACATCATATTTGAATAATAAATTTTATAAAATTCAATATCGTATTTAAATTATAATGTAGGGCTCGAGCTAAATGAAGAAAAATTGAGGAATTTTGCTCTTGCTGAGATATAAGAGTTCCATTCTAGAAATGGATTCAGCTTGAGTCAGATTGAAGGTATGCCCATGCCCGACAGTGTAGTCATTAAAAATGGTATGAATAATTTGATACTTGAAGAAATGTCGTACGATGTTGATGATATGATTGAGCAATACAACCGTTTGTATCCATCTCTCACCGATGAGCAAATGATTATGTACCATACTATTATGGATGCAATCGATTCTGGTACCGGTGGAGTTTTTTTCCTCTATGGTTACGGTGGCACATGAAAGACATTGTTGTGGAAGACATTGTGTTCTGCATTACGTGGTAGATGTGACATTGTTCTCCCAGTTGCATTGAGTGTAATAGCTTCTCTACTTCTTCCTGGTGGTCAAACTGCACACTCTAGATTCAGCATTCCTTTGCAGGTTGATGAAACTACCATGTGTAGTAGGATAACCCAGGCAACGATCTTATAGGACTCTTGAAGAATAAAAAGTTAATAATTTGGATGAGGCACCAATGACTAACAAATTTTAATTTGAGGCTCTTGATCGCAGTTTAAGGGACATGATACGAGATCAACATGGTAGAGAATCGAGCAAGCCATTTGATGGATTGGTTATTATTTTTTGTGGGAATTTCAGACAGATACTGCCAGTCATATCAAAGGGTAGCAGGCAGGACATAGTCCATGCATCTCTCTGCTCATCTAATAAGCTTTGGAGTTCGTGTCGTGTGTTGAAGCTTACTAAGAGCATGCGCCTTCAGGTTCTTAGCTAACATCTTATATTAATTATAAATTTTCAAGTACAATTTATATATTTTAAATGCATATAAATTAAATTTTGTATTAAGTATGTTTAAATTTATGTTATTAATTACAGTCTGGTCATTCACATGCTGAGATTGATAGCATTAGAGAGTTTGTTGATTGATTGGAGATGGTGAAATTGGCAGTGATAATGATGGTGAGGTAGAATTCAAATTGCCTGATGACATTTTGATTCGATCTACAAGTGAACCAATTGATGCGATAGTTGAGAGCACATATCCTAGCATGCTAGACATGTCGACGATGGTCGATATTTCGAGGATATAGCTATTCTTGCTCCGACCTATGAGATAGTTTAGGAAGTCTATGATTATATCATGTCTCTTTTGCCTGGAGATGGCACCGAATTAATGAGTTTCGATAGCATATGCCTTGATGAAGATGATATCGTCAATTAGAGAAGATGTGTATTATGTCGAGTTCGTAAACACTATTAGGACTTCAGGAATACCAAATCACATAATTCGACTTAAGCTGGGTTGTCCTATAATGCTTCTTAGGAACATTGATCAGTCCGTAGAGCTTTGTAATGGAACTCGGTTGATTTACTGCAATTGACAATCACATTATTGAGGCGAAGAACATACATGGGAAGAAAGCTCGAGTGAAGGTTTTTATACCTAGGATGGTACTAACACCTTCTGACCTTACCAAGTTTCCTATTAGATTTCAGCGAAGATAATTTCCTATATCAGTTTGTTATGCGATGACTATCAACAAGAGCCAAGGAAAATCATTATCTAATGTTGGACTCTATCTCCCAAAGCATGTTTTCAATCATGCAGTTCTATGTGGCATTTTCTATTGTCACGAGCAAGAAATGTTTCAAGGTTTTAGCTTTGGATGAGGAAGGCAATCCAACAGATACTACGACCAGCGTCGTGTACAACGGGGTGTTTAAAAAGCTTCGAGGTATGTTTTGTTATATTAAATAACTATAACTTCCAAGTATCAAAATTCAATTATTTTATTTTCAACACTAACTACTTTTTTCATATGTTGTATTCGCAGTTGGTGATTATTGATATACCTACCGCGATTGTTATACATTGTCTCTGCAGTATCTTTCAAATAATTCAATTTATTGAACCTTTAAATATCATCATACGACTTATTTTTTTATATGTTTTTTCAAAGTTATTTATAATTGAAAGTAAATCATGTTGTGGCAACACCACGGGTTAGTACTAGTAATACAAGAGACGTTGTGGAAATAATGTTGCCCATTTGTTAGCTAAGGACATATAACTTGATAGTTTTTTTTTTTGAAACGGCTAAAAATTTATTAAGAAAAAAGAGCACAAGACATGCTCACAGAGTACAAATACAAGGGATATCAACTACCCCAACCAAAATCTGAAGAAAGTTCTAGATCACCACTAAAATAAATCACCACCCAAACTCACAGATACAACGCAAAGACCGAATCAAAAGTCCATGTATTTCTAGAAAACCAAACCAGTCAAAAACTAAAGCTGTCCATCCTCTTCGTCTTTCCATAAAACAGAAGCCCATAAACATCATCCACTGCCAGCTTGATACCGATCCACCATCAATTCCAAAAGATACACCGGTAATGTCTATTTTACCGAAGTCCGCACTTTTGTGCGTCTTTGGTTTAATGTCGCAATGACCCTCACGACTCAAAGGCCGATATTGGATAGTATTTAGGAACGCCCAACACGACTACGGTGATGAAACATCATAGATCCACTCCGGGCCCGTTCTTAACCACATTCCTCCACCCTGTGCTATCTTTCAAGTCACGTGGCAAGTAATTTAAAATGTGATCAAGGGCAAAAGTCTCAAAGCCAAAGTGAAAACAATCTCAAGAATTCAAGACTGGATCACTATGGTCCACCCCCTTGAGCCCCTCAAGATATTTAAAACTAAATCGCATTGGTCTAGTTACTTGAGTTAAAACACCATTAATCATCGAAATGCCATAGACACTTCTCAAAACCGAGTCGACTTACCCCAACACGTAACACCTTACTGCAGCCCGGATCCCTCGTGAAAACCAAGAGGAAAGAACACATTAGCTCCTAGCTCCTCATCATGAACTAATCATTATGTCATGGAAATGCACACTTCATACTCCCATTCCATTGCGGGCCCACCAGCACACACGTAATAAAAGTGAAGATGCAATATACCAATCATGCAGACATTATGAATCACTCCCGTAATCATTACCCTGGCACACCTACTCTGTTTTTGTTTTCCGTCTCTGTCAGTCTTTGTCTGCTCCACACCAACCACTGAAACACGCGTACAGAGTCACAGAAAGTCACCTCCTGCTTTAGAAACTACTAATTCGTCTTTGTCATTACCTGGCACAACACTGTAATCCCACAGAACCACTCCACACACTTGTTAGTTAAAAACATAACTGAGGAGCAATTAGCCAAGAATCAAAATGTTTATAATGACTCAATTTCCCTTTCCCTTTTAACCAAGACCAACTAAATAATTGGATTTTTTCAAACACGGTAATCGGGCTAATTTTATCATTTTTAAACACATAAGCATTACGAGCAAGCCAAATATTCCATACCGTCACATGCCACAACAAAATCCACACTTTCTTATCAACCCCACAACGATGACGACAATGATGATCAAGTAGGTCTTCCACACTCGAACCTAATCCACGAGTGAAATTTACCCACCTATACACTAAGGACCACACCTCTCTACTAAAAGCACACTCACCGAAAATATGCCACGAGCTCTCAATAACATCAACACCACACCTTTTACACCCAAGCTCACTTGTATTTATAATCAACCCTCTTTTTGCCAAATTTTCTTGCGAAGGGATCCTATCTTGAAGCAATTTCCACACAAAGACAATGACTTTTAAAGGTACCAAGTTATTCCAAATCACCGACACCCACCTCTTCAAAGGACTCACCTCCTCTTTTTTATTTAACACCTTATACCCCTCCTTGGTCGAGTACACCTCTTCCTTATCCCCTACTTTCACCCATCTATCTACTCTATTATTCACAATACCACAATCCTTCAACTTATCTTCAATTTCCTTCGCGACAACCAATTCACGATCGAAAAGCTCACGTCCCCACTCCCAAACCCAAAGATTAACACCCCCAAGACTCTTCACTCTATCTTTTACAACACAATCTTTTCTATTCTCCAATCTATACAATCTTGGATACAACTCTTTAAGACTCGATTCTAGACCACCCCACCTCTCATGCCAAAATTTGGTATTTCCTCCATCACCTAACTTCTTTACACACTTCCCTTTAAACCACTCTTGAGAACCTACAAATGATACTAAATTCCTCCACCACTCCGACCAATGACCTTTACGAAAACTCCCATTATTTATATTTTCCACACTATCAACAAAACTCCCATACTTCGACTCAAGAACTTGTAACCACAACTCACTACCACCTCTCAAAAGACGCCAACCCCATCTTCCTAGCAAGGCTAAGTTGAAAAACTTTAGATTTTTAATGCCTAGACCTCCATCATTCTTCTCCAAACACAACTTCTCCCACTTTATCCAAGCTAGCTTCCGTTTAGCACTATCAAGACCACTTCCCCATAAAAAATTCCTTTGCAAACTCACTAGCTCATCAATAATAGTCGAAGGTGCTTTGAGAAAAGACAAATAATAAATTGGTAAAGCATTAAGAACCGCATTAATCAACACTAGTCGTCCCCCAAGTGAAAGAAATTTATTCTCCCAAACCCCAAGTCGTTTTTTGAACTTTTCTTTGATTGTCTCCCATAACCTCCTATCTCTCGCCTTCCCTCCCACCGGAAGACCCAAATAAGTGAAAGGACACACACCAATTGCACAATTAAGAAGGTTAGCAAACATATTCACATCCTCATTCTTACACCCAAAGCACATCAAACTACTCTTTCCAAAATTAATTTTCAAACCCGATAAAAACTCAAAACACCGAAGAACACTTTTAATAATTACAATGTTATCCTCACAAGCTTCCCCTATGATTAGAGAATCATCCGCAAATTGCAAATGAGAAATAGGAACTCGATTTTTCCCTACTAGAACCGGCTTAAATCTGCCCACATCACAGGCTCTCTTAATCATTCTACTCAAACCTTCCGCCACAATCAAATACAAAAAAGGTGATAAAGGACCCCCTTGTCTCAACCCTCTTTCCAATTTAAACTCTTGCGTAGGGCTACCATTCACTAGAACTGACGTGGTTACACTCGAAACACATTCTTGAATCCAACTTATCCACTTTTCCCCAAACCCGAGCAATCTCATCATCTCAAAAAGGAATTTCCAATTCACCGAATCATAAGCTTTTTCGAAATCAATCTTAAACATAAAAATACTACTTTTCTTTTTTTTTTTACTTCATCGATGATTTCATTTGCAATCAAAACCCCATCCAAAATATTTCTTTCACCGATGAAAGCCGATTGATTTTCCGAAATTATTTTCTCAAGTTTCTTTCCTAATCTACAAACCAAAACCTTTGCCAAAAATTTATAAACACTATTTACAAGGGAGATAGGTCTATAATCACCTATATTTACCAGATTCAGAATTTTAGGAATAAGAGTGATAAACGTACTATTCATACCTTTGCACAACTTACCATTCTTGTGAAATTCAGTAAACATCATGCTTGACCACCTCCCAACATGACTTAAAGAATTGGCCTCCAAACCCATCAGGCCCCGGGCTCTTCTCTACTCCAAAATTCCACACAGCTGCTTTTATCTCCTCCTCACTAAAAGCCACTTCCAAATCTGCTCGATCACTCTCTAGAAGTTTCGGACCCCCTAAATCTCGCAATTCAACATAACCCTCCGTCCGCTGTTGAAAATGAGACTCAAAAAATTCCCGAATACCTTCTTTCACCTCCCCTACATCCTCCAACCATTTCCCCCTGATCCGGATCCCCTTCATAGCATTAATTCGGTTCCGACGCGCCACAGCACCATGGAAAAAGCGTGAATTAGCGTCTCCTTCTTTAATCCACATTTTCTTTGACTATTGCAGATGGAGGGATTCTTTGACCTGTAATAAATGCAACAACTCTGTCCTTTTCGACCATCTATCTGTCTGCCAACTCTCTGTGGGGCCGCATGTGTGACTGACAGAGCCAGCATAATCATCATTCCTGTTTGCCAACTCCCCAACAAGCTCATTAATACCTGCAGCCGCCCCACAATCAAAAACCGCACCTGGCCCATTACTTGAAAACCGCATCTGCACCTGATTATTAGATCTGCCATCATCATCGGTCACATGATTCCCATCCCCTCTCATCACCTGCTGACCTGTAGACAAAATTACACCCTCCTCCAATAAATCAGTATCCAACAACCTACTTCCAGCTCCACAATCAATATTTTCAATCAGCATATCCAAATTATAAATATCTTCTGTGAGCTTCTCAATTTTAGCATCCAGTCCACCAAACTAAAATTTATTCCACTCCTCCAGCTTAATCTTCAACTTCTTAAGCTTTTCTTTAATCACAAAACCACCCCAACCCCTTATCTCTTCATGATTCCACTCACTTTGCACTAACGGCAGAAACCCATCCTCCTTCACCCAACTATTAATGAATCGAAAAGGTTTCGGCCCCCAATCAAGCCCATCCTCCTTGACTAGAATAGCAACATGATCCGACACCCACCGTCTTATACCTTCTTGACACAAATTGGGCCAACGCTTCAGCCATGTCTCCGAAAAAAGAAAACGATCGAGTCTACTACAACTCAACCCATTATCCCTATACCATGTGAATTTGCGACGGTGCAAAGGCAAGTCGATAAGCTCCAAATCCTCAATAAAAGAATTGAAATTAGCCATACTTCTCTTCCCTCTCCCTCTCGCAACCCCCCGTCGCTCCTCTTCCCCTCTTATTGCATTGAAATCCCCACAAACACACCACAAACCCTCCTTATCCAACCTCACTCGTCCTTTAATCACCTCCCACAACTCTTCCTTCTTATCATTCACACAAGGTGCATACACATTAAGAATGTGGACCTCCACTCCCTTCCACTTCCCTTTGACCCCTAGAACTCCTTCTTCACCCCAAAAGCTCTCTTTTACAAAAATATCATTGTTCCACATGCACAAGAGTCCACCCGCAGCCCCCATAGATCCCGAGAAGATGTAATCGACATTCTCACCCCCCCCAAAGCCGTTCAACCATCTTCTTGTCAATAAAATACTTCTTAGTTTCTTGGATACACACAAAGTCAACTCTCTCCTTGACAACTACTCCCCTTATCTCCTTCTTCTTCACCCGCCCCCCTAATCCTCGAATATTGAAACTTAACAACTTCATTGAGCACCACTAGGCATCCCACCACCCCTCATGATACTCAACAGCCCTTGTTGTTCTCTATCTCGAATTTCCCAATTTTTAAAATTCTCCAAAGCACGACCTTCATCCCCATCGGCAATTAGTCCCATATCCTTAACCATACTAACCGTTTCCATAGCTTCCTCATCGAAGGACTTCTTCTTCAACCGCACATTACAAGCTTCAATTTGGCTATTTTAGGACATATGCCCCCCTCCATCACGACGCTCTGCGTCTTTCGCTTTTTCCCTCGCTGCTTCTTTGGTTTTCCCCTCCGCACCCCTTTAACTTCATGTTCACTACTACAAAGACCAGCCGCAAACTCCCGCCATTCTTCAAAACGAGATTTTTGACTCCCTCGTTGTTGCTTAGCATTTTCCTTATTCAACTTGCCAGTAGGACCTTGCATAATTCTTTCAATCATAGGACTAAGTTCAAACGGATCCGAACCGTCTATGGCTTCCTCTTCTTGATCAATTGCCTTATCTTCCACTCGTGGGTTAACCTCCTCCTGACCTTCCACCCCTCCATTCAAATTGGTCACTATATGTTCTCCACACATTTCCTCAACCGTAGCCTCTGTGCGCTCTGTTCTGTCAGCTTCACTCGCAATATTAGCCGCTATTGGCTCTGTCAGCATACAAACATTCAGGCTCCCCTCCGCCTCTCCCTTGTCCAGCCCAATCCCATCCAAAACAGGCCCGCCAAACCCATTGATCACACGGTCCAAACCCACCTCCTTCTCAGACTGCCACCCGCCCTCCAAAATCCCCTCCTCATTCGCCTTATCCATCTTCTCACCAGGCCTCTCGCTTGATGCTCCAAACACTTCCAAAATCCGTTGCGCATGCATAGCAAAATCATCCAAAGGCGTTTCGGGGACGGTCTCTCCATCAAAACAGCCATATGCTCCCCCACAATCAGCTCCCCCGCTCATCCACGCATCCGACTCATCATCATACTCCTCATCATTAGATGAATAGCCGGAAAACAAATCATCTTGATTGTTATTCGATGCTTTCGAACCCATAGTACCCCGAATCTGACTTTGGTCAACAAACTCACTATCAAATTCCTCCACTAAATTAATCACAAACATTTCACTATCAATCATAAGTTGTGTCCTCTTCCACACTATACCAAACATGGGAGTCTCAATCAATACTTTGCCTTTCCGCAAATCCCACTTGTCAAGCGTCTCATTATGAATTTCTTTCACCTTGCCCACACGACCCCCCAAATTTTCAAACACCTTTTTCCTCCACCCATGTAAAGGCACCCCATAGATACTTATCCATACCAAGCACGTCCCATTAATATCCCTTTTCCTCCATGGTTTTAATCCCGTAAACCAATGCTCCAACCATTCTTGTTCTTCCTCCAACAAACGTCGCCGAGCATCGTCATCTTCATGTTCAAGTACCCAAGCTACCTCCGTCAAGCGTCTTACCTGAAAATGCAGATGTCCATTAACAGCCAACACATCCTCCACTTGTTTTTTCGACAACACCTTTTTCACTTCGCCTATCAAACACCTACCCGCCCACGCTTCTTCTTCACTTACTTGTTTCAGGCCTTCACCATTAATTGGCTCGCTCAGCTGCACTCCAGATTGCACATTATTCTGATCCTGTTCCTTTCTGGCATCTCCACAATCACGATTAGCTGACTGCCTACCTTCTCTGATCCTCCATACCGGGTTATTTCTATCCCGCCTCTGCACCGTATCATATCTCCCATCCTGATGACGATTCTGATGCACTTCAGGAAATATTCGATGCACAATCCCACCTTTCTCGAATCTGGCTACATTCGCAACCAATTTGTTCACCCCAATACTCACTTGCTTCACCCGTCGGATCAGCCCCTCTACGTCCCACTCTCTCACAAATCGTACAAAAGCAAAATTTTTGCCCTCCTTGGTTTTCTTCTTAGGTATTACCACATCAATTACCCTACCCATCCTATTGAGTACATCACGCAAAGCCTCCTGTGTGTATTGATCTGGAAAATTTTCCACATACACATTGATAAACCCTTGATCAAAACGATTACGCAAGCCCTCGTCCCGGACTATTTCTTGACGCTTTCTGGATCGTACCCTAGTCCATTCCTCCTCCCTATTGTCCTCAGCGTACTGTTGATCCCTGTTCCCCCAAAACGTGTACCGATTTACATGCCTACTCCATTGTTCATGGCCAAGATCGTTTTCGATATTCGAATTTTCTCTCCTCTCTCTCCTGTCTGCTCGCCACATGTTGTTCTTCTAACCGTCGGGTGTATCGTTGATTCATTCCATATAACTTGATATAGTGATGGAGATAGCGATTTACCTATCCATCTTTCCTGATGTAATTTGGCTGGTTCTGTTTTAATATATATATCCTTTCACTCCAAAAAAAAAAAAAAAAATGAAGTAAAAAAGAATCATTTTTCATGAGTTTTATTTGATATATTTAGGAGGGTTAACATGCAATATGAATCCTCCGAAAGAAACTTTGGGTGGTTTATCTTTCCTAATTATATGGGTTTCTAAAGCTAAATATAGTTAAAATACATGATTATCTTCTCCTGTAATTTATGATAGATTTGTTTAATTAACTAACGTACTAGCCGATACTCATGTTTGTTACTAGGATTTCTTATGTTTGTTAGGATTTCACCTTGATATTTAAAAATCCATATAAATCGACTTGGAAGTTATGTTAACAATCCCTATATAAATAGAGCTTCACAATTATCCAACATATACGTTTTCTTCACAATCGTCTATATTCTATTTTATTTATCGCTGCCATGTGTTCTTTAAGCTTATCCAGCACGATTAATTCTCACATCTAGAGTCTGCCAATTGATTTGATCATTATCATTATGGAGAAGATTGCGTATCAATCAGCGGATGCACGTTTCAATCAAAGTTAATTTGAATAATGCATTTTCATTGATGTAAAACTTACATTACAATCATGTAATGGTTTGATAGATATATAGCACGCACTATTAATATAAGTGGTTTGATAATTGATTTTATTGTCTAAGTTACTGCATCAATGTCTTCTTGGTGTGTGTCTATATATATATATATATATATATATATATATATATATATATATATATATATATATATATATATATATATATATATATATATATATATATATATATATTAGAATGTGCGAACACGCTACGCGTGTTATTGTGGCATTTAATTACAAATAATAGAAAAACTATATGAAGGTAAGTACTATCATTGTTTCTGATAATGCATTGTCTTTTCTCGATAATTGCACTTTGGGTTAGTGCGAATTGACCTGTTTCAATTTAATTAAAGAAGATGGAGAAGAAATATTCGTTATCGTCGTCGTCGTTGTTTTTTTTCCTTATGATGAACTGATTTTGTTGTGGTTGAATTAAAGATTTGAATTTAATTGGAGAAGACATATTGAGTTTTTTAATGATGAATTGATTCTGTTGGGGTTGATTTAGGGCTTGGAATTTTATTGCTGAAGACAAATTGAATTTTTTTTAATGGTGAATTGATTTTGTTGGAGTTTCATTAGGGCTTAGAATTAGAATGAATAAAATATATTGATTTTTTGTAATTAAAGTCTAATTTACATATATATTACAAATAAGTCAAATTTAACTTAAATTACGTACTCAATTGCACAACTCTAATAGTTGTCCACTTATATATATATACTGTAATATATATACTAGAATGCGAGAACACGCTAAGCGTGTTATTGTGGCACCTAGTTACAAAAAAAAGAAAGAAGTATATGAAGGTAAGTAATATCGTTATTTATGATAATGGATTGCCTTTTCTCGAGTTGAATTAGGGCTTTAGTTAGTACGAAGTGATTTGTTTTAATTTAATTGGAGAAGTTGTTTTTAAAAATTGATGAATTGATTTGCTGGAGTTGAATTAGAGCTTGAAATTTAATTAAAGAAGACATATTTGATTTTTTTCAATGATGAATTGAATTTGTGGTGGGGGGGGGGGGGGTTGGGTTAGAATTAGGGCTTGGAATGATATTGGGGAAGGCATATTTATATTTTTGTAATTAAAGTCTAATTTACATATATATTACAAACAAGTCCAATTTAATTTAAATTAAGTACTCAATTGTACAATATATATATATATATGTATATATAATATATACACACACACACACATATATATACATATAAATATACATATGTGTATATATATATATATATATATATGTATATATATATATATATATATATGTATATATATATATATATATATATATATATATATATATATATATATATATATATATATATATATATATATATACATATACATATTGTTGGGGGTCTAACTCCACAATCACTTAGATTTATTTAACTCTTCCAAATGGTGCCAAGATGAGAGGCTCCTTGCTAGGTGAGGATCGAAGCGTAAGAACCAGCTGCCAACTACCCCTGATAAAGACCTGCACACTTGAGTGGGGGGGGGGGGGGAGGGGGGATTAGTACCCGGTTTGCTAAGTGTCAAACCGGGATGAGACTTTACTCGAGAGTGACTGCGGATCGACTCTGTATAGTGCTCGTGATGTGACTAGTGAGAAGACTTGTTCGAAGTGACTTACTTGAAGTGCCTTGCTTATTGGGATATGTGCCCTATTTATAGACTACCATTGAGATGGAAGGCCTTGCTAGGATCGCGCCATGTGTACAGCTAGGATTGAGCCACCAATGCTAAGATGAGGCCCATAGCCCAATAATGAAGCTTTAGCCCATGCCATCTTGGGCTTTAGGGGTAATTTGGTCATTATTGGGAGAGTTCTTGAGGATGTGACAGAGTCTGCCGAGATCTCCGGTTCGGAGGGGTCGGTCCGGATGTCTGATCCGGACAGTACCTCGTTGTCAGATGAGGAAGTTCCTCTGTCTGTCCAACTCTTCCAATTCGGAGCTCATGGGTTCGGACATCTCACTCTTTGGTGCCCACTTGCTTGGTAGCCTTTGAGATGGTCACGCTGGATCCGAGTTAACATCCGTATCGGAGTCTTTGGGTCGGAGGGGGTGCTGACTTAGCACTATGCTCCTTTCCCAGGGAGGCTCGGACCATGGTGGGTCGGACCTATGGTTCCGGGTCGGGCCTTGCAGGTCCTAATCCTTTGTCCCTTTCTTTCAGGGTGGGTCGGACCATAGGTGGTCTGCCCGGATCGGACCATTGGCTCGGACATAAGTGCCTCGGATCCGTTGGATGACTTGGGATGCCTTAGGATTTGTTCCTAGGTCCTTTATGACGGATTGGACATATTTCCGTATCAACACATATGTATATACATATATACATATATATATATATATATATATATATATATATATATATCTCTATATATATATACATATATATATATATATATACGGAAATGTAAAAGTAGTCATGTCACATAACCAAAAAGCTAATGTAGCAAATTAAAGCCTTGAAAAAGTAAACTATAATTCTCACGAAAATGTTCATATATCAGCACTATATCTAGATAAACATTCATCACTATAAATAAATGTCTCCCATATTTATTTATAGATTAAAAGAAAACTATCCAACAATTTCTCAACTAACTAATCTCATTGTTTTAGACATATGCCATTTTCCGCCATAGTAGTCTGCAGATAACGCCAACATATATCCCAGAATCTAAACAACATTTTATCTAAATATAGAGAAGTTAACAAATTAATTTAAACTGGATTCTAAATTAGAGTCCCACATTAATGATACATAGCATTTATTAACCTCATCACTCTTAAAGTTAGCGCATTCCAGAATACACTAACACATTATGTTCTAAGTCGGCGACCATAAATCACTTTGATCATCATCCGCCATGAAGCATCCCTCAAGCGAAACAAGAATATCATTATCCATCCTACCAGACGATTTGCAAATGTACATTATGTTCTTGGTAGCCATATCAAGCATGTCCAACTTCACCATGGTCATGAAAATGAAGTTAAGGAAGTTCAAGTGCTTCAAAAAACTAACTACTTCAGGGCGATCAAATATACGCTCAAGAGAAAAGGTCGTGGGGACAACGGAAGTATGGAACATTAACCATCTTGGATTTTTGCAGGTTCTAGAGGATAAAGTAGTTATTCAATAGGAAATGTGCCATGCATATTTTGAGTTGTCAGATTCTTCTCAACACCATTCATGTATCTCATTACGAATTACTCCTTCCGTCCCGTAGAACTTCATACATTTGCCATTTTTAGCCGTCCCACAGAACTTCATACATTACTAAAAAAAGAAGCTACCCCACACACAACAAATAATAAACAATCTCAACTTCACACTCAAATTACACATTTTGCCACTAAAAGTACAATTTTTCCCACATTTTATATATTTTATCATTATTTTAACTTTTCGCATAAAACTGTGCGTTAACCCTAATGTATGAAGTTCTCCGGGACGGAGGAAGTAGCATTTTATGATTTGATGGACATCAATATCATGCAGTGCATTAAGATTGTATAGAAGTGTTGAAGCTAGCATAGTTCATTTGGTCTGCTCTTTTTGTATATGGTGTTGGATGTAAGTTCAATAATCAAGTACTAATTAACAAATGTACTCTCCTAATAAGTAAGCACCGTATTATGGAGTTTCAGCAGGGGCATCTTGTACTTGGATTATTCGAACTATTTTTAAGAATAGAGATGTTATCTGTCAGACTGAGGTGTGGAACAAGATGCATATTGATAATAAGTTCCCTACAGGTAAATTATATAAGGAGTTGTGAGGTAGTAGAGTGGATGTAGTGTGGAAAAAGTTGTTTTTCAGTAATCTGGCAAGACCTAGGGCACATTTCACTTTATGGATGGTGTGTCATGGTCGGCTATACACACTGATGGTTTGTTCTATCTCTCTGGGAGTATGGAGACACTGGATCATCTATTTTTTGATTGCATTTTCTCTGGACAGGTGTGGGGCGTTGTACTAACATGGCTTAAAATTCAACATGTGCCTTGTGCGTGGTCTGGGGAACTAGGATGGTCACTACAAGCTACTAAAGGGAAAGGGATAAAAGCTAAGCTCTTGAAAATGGCGGTGGCTGAAGCTGTTTACTTCATTTGGCGCGCCAGGAATCACAAATTGTTTGCTGGGACGTGTATTCCACCCGCTGTTGCAGTTGGGAGAGATGTGATACATGTCACTGCTGCGCGGTGTGCTTCATTTACACACATTTTCCCTTATATTAAGCAGTTGGATAGGATCTGATAGTTGCATTTTTATTTGATTTTGTCTGGTGTAATACTTTGTTGATTAGCTTTTCTGGTCTGGATTTTTTATCGACCTTTGTACTGAACTGTTTGGAAATAAGAAAGTATGCTCTTGGTTCAAAAAAAAAAAGATTCTATCACGTGCAATTATTAACTAAAATACTACTACAATAATACTCTCCCAAGACTTCACTTTTACCATAGCAAAATAATATACTTTGAAATCATAAAAATTATTCATATAAATATTAGTATATAATAATGTTGATGGTGGATCGATGATGAAAGTATGAGAATAAAGTTAAATAATTAATAACTTGATATAGTGGATTTCCGTTAAAGAAAAGTGAATGTTTGTAAAAGAAACATCAATCTGGACAAAGTAAAAGTTATAAAAATACTGTAGGGGCTATTATAACTTGATGCGATTAGACCACAATAATTTGGAACAGGGGTGGAATTTGACATGATTATTCTAAACAGTAGTTTGAAAATTAAAAAAATGGATTATTATAATAAATTTTAGTCTATGGATGACGCTATTATATTATTTAGTATGTACATATCTGGAAAACTATTTCAATTAAGTTCGTGGACTTCAAAACACATTTATCTAAATCAATTTTTAGACGGACGTACGTACGTACACACACACAGACATATATCCGCTGATAGCAATTACTCAATTACTAACTAATTTATCCACCAACTGTAGATATATAGACCTCCGTTGATAGCAATTACTCAATTACTAACTAATTTATCCACTAACTGTAGATAATAATAACATATTAAAACTTAAAAAGCTGAAACTGACTAATATAAAATTGATAAAGTAAACAATTACATAAATTTTTAAGGTGAAACTAAAATTATAAAAACGGTGAAAATATTAAAATCATGGATAGATCTGGCTATCGATTAACCAATCAATCCAAAACTCTTTATGCAAGGTATAAGGCTTAGAACACCAGGCTAGGTATTCCACTAGATAACTCTAGATCTGAATGATTACAGTGCTAAAAGAGCACAAGCAATCCGTATATCTCCAGACGTAGTACTCCTATGTCCCAAAACGAATGCTATATTTTATATTTGAGTAAAGCTTAAGGTCGATTTTGACCAAATTATTTTTAAATTATATCGAAAAAATATTTTATAAAATTATTTTATGAAAATGGGTGATAAGTTTGCATAGTAATTAGATCACGTACACCGAAGATAGCCTAGGATAGAATAGCATGAAGAAATAATGATACCTTGGTAATAGGTAAAATAAAATATTGTAAACCATGCATAATTCCAGCTTAGGAACTCAATCTGATGAGTAAACAAACTCTAACAAAGGGATTATTTCAACTTGAAGGGTAAACTAATCTAAAAATAAGATCTTAGTCACTTAGAAACTCAAATGAATGAGCAAATCACATTATATAAAAAAAATTAAGGAACTCAAAAAATGGATGATTCAAACTATGAAACTCAATTCGAAGTGTAAACTAACTCTAAGAATGGGATAGCTTCAACTCGAAAATTCAAGTTAAATGGTAAACTCAACTTAAAAAAAAAAAAAAATCCAACTTGAAACTGAATTTGAAGGGTAAAACAACTCTAGAAGTAATATCGTTTCAACTTGGAAACTCTACTAGAAGGGTAACCCATCCTATATGGAAAAAATATACTAACGATGAGATAATTCCAACATGGGATGTAATGCCCCAAAGTTTCAAGAGAGCTTTTAGGAGTTGAGAGCACCACTCATATCAACAAGGTGCACCTTTCTTTTCAGGAATATATCAATAAGAACTTCAGAGTTAAGCGTGCTTGCGCGCCTGGAGCAATCTTTGAATGGGTGACTAACTACAAAGTATTCCGGTGCGCACACGAGAGTGTGCGAGAAATGATATGCATTGGTACAATGTGGCCATCATATCACATATAGATAAGTCCAGGAGTAACCGTGTCATCCCAAAGGGTCGGGCCTCGCTCCATACAAGGACGGGGCATTACAAATGGTTTCAAAGCCGAGCCTAGCAAAAAACTGACAATTGGTGGACGATTGTTCCGGACAAGATGCCATCGGCACATCACACAATTTAAGAGTGGTGAATGTAATGACTCAAAGTTTTAAGAGAGATTAAATGAGTTGATAATGCTACTCATAGTAACAAGATGTACTTTTATTTTCGAAATCTATCAATAACGAGTTAAGCGTGCTTGCTCTGTAGCAATTTATGATGGGTGAACAACTGGGAAGGCTCCCGATGCGTGCACGAGTAATGATAAACTGCGGGGAAAATGATGTTTTTTTGTATAGTGGGGCCCTCATATCATCTTTCTGAATCCGGATAATAAACGAATTCTACAAACAAGATAATTCAAACTCTATTAGAAAAAGCAATCAATTGTATATATCAAAATACTATAAGAATGCGATAATTCCATGCGAGAACTTAATTTGAATGGTAAATTCAAGTGTAAGAATATGATACTTACAATTTGGGAACTATATTCCAAGAGTAAACCATATTGTATGGAAAAGATATCAAGACATGATACTTTCAACTCAGGGATTCAATTCAAAGGGTATCCCAACTGTTAGGAATATTTGTTTAGATTTTGATCAGCAACCTAATGACTTATCTTAGCTCAGAAAGGTGGTTAGTACTCTTGGTTCACTTGAACACTATAAAAGAGGAAAATCACTAAGTATGATAGTCTAGTAAATCTTATATAGGATGTTAGGTCTCTGAATGTAATTTTTATTTTCTTGAAGAAGACCAAGAAGAAGGCTTCAGAAAGCATGCATAGTTCCGTTGGCACTACAGGACAAAGTATAGTACAGTGCATTAAATGCGCGGATAGAAATGTCTGAACAAAAATGGTAGTCTCTGAAGAAGAAGACAAACGTGCAACAGTACTATACTCAGATATCAATAGTTTGAATTTGATTTAAGCCTAACGGATACTATTCAAACGGCACTCAAATTCATCCATAAATATCAACACTTAGAATGCTTGAGAACACACACACAGAACTTACACCAAGAACACTGAATACTCACACAAGCTCTCTCAAGCATACTACTTACCTTCAAAGCTTTCTGTTGCGACCAAAGCTCTTGATTCTAAGTAGCACAAAAGTTCTATGTGTCCTGATCCTTAACAAGCATTGTTATTTGTGAAAGAGTTGAATTAAGATTTCATATATGAGATTCATTCTCTTGAACACTTATCATAGACTTGGGTCAGTAAAGAACAAGATACCATACATTGAAAAGTGTATTAAGTATACTTGATTCATAGAGCTATCTGCATAACTGAACAAGTTATTAAAGAAGCTCACCTGACAAACTACCTTAACCAAAACCTTAATCGGCGTGGAGTACAGGAAGTACTTAGTTTGGGAAACTAAGGAATAACTCCAAGGTTACTAAGCATAGGAAGTACTTAGGAAACTAAGGAATAGCTCAAAAGGTTTCTGAGTACAGGAAGTATTTGGCTGAGAAAGCCGGGGGAACACTTGGTTGGGAACCTAGTGTATTTAGGAATCAAGGGGAACACTTGGTTGGGAACCTAGTGTATTTAGGAATCAAGAGAAGATACTTGTAAGGTTACCTCAATTATTTATCTTAGTGGATTCTAGGTCTGAGAAAGGCCAAAGTGGATTAGTTGAAGGATTACGCCACCTTCAGATACCACTATAAAGACTTGTGTTATTTACTTTCTGCAATCTATTACTTGCTTTATTTACCTTGCTAAGTTTTTACACATATCTTGTTGAGCACGTGCACTTATCACAAAAAGTCTTCCGCTCTTTGAAAATAAGTATCAGATATCTTCACAGATATCTAAAAAATTGTATTTATCGACAAAAGTTTGAAAAAGACTATTCACCCCCCCCCCCCCACCTCTAGTCTTTTACTTTGCCGTTATCTGGACCAACAAGTGGTATCAGAGCAGGAGGTTCCCAAGCCTTCTGCACTGAACCTAGATCCCAGATAAGTGCCCACTAACTGCTTTTCACCTACACTTGATTTGTTTGTTTAGTGTGTTTGCTGCAGGATGTCTTTAAGTGACGCCCCAATTCTCAAGCCAGAGAATTATGAGAAATGGAAGAACAACATGATGCTCCACCTAGAAGCCATCGGTGATTTAAATGATCGACGTGATAAAGAATGGCCCCATAGTCATTCAACAACTCAAGGTGTCATGGAGGTTTCTAATGGTAGAGAGAGAACAAAGTGATGGGTCTTCATGCATGAATCGTCAACCAAAGGGGGAGACCTACTACCCGCTTATTTATGAGCCAAAGCCCAAAGAGCTCTGGACATCGGAAGATGCCAAGAGAAATCGACTGGATGGTCAGGCTCGCAATATCATGATACGTTCTACTCCAGAGCACATACAGTGTAAACTGTGGGGTGCAAAAACGGCGAAAGTGGCCTGGCAACTGATTGAAGAAATCTGTGCCGGCACTGAGAAAACGAAGGAAAATAAGTTCGAAGTTTTGAAGCTCAAATTCCAAAACTTTAAACAAGGTCCCACAGAGACTCTTGAAGAACTAGATTTCCGGTTTACAACACTCATGAGTGACATGGCTGCACTTGGTGAAAGTAATAGATGTACCTAACCGAAAAAGATTAAGACTATTGTGAGAAGTCTAAATCATAACTGGGAGCATACAAAGTTTTTATACTTAAACCAAGGAATGCTAGATATCACTCTAGTGGAACTTTTCTCTCACCTTGCCACTGTTGACTATGAGACAACTCAAAGAGAACAAACAACTGAAAAGTTGCAGAATGTTGCTCTAGTTGCCCAAGGAACTTCTGAAAAGAAGGAAGGCAAGGAGGTGACTGAGGATGCTCTTGTCAGAAGCAAATGAGAAAATATGTCAGTCGAGAGATTGAGAGAAGAAAAGCCAAAGAGAAGCTGAAAAAGCATCTAGGCTCAAACTATCACCAGTACAAAAATATGCAACTGTCAAGCTCGCTGAACAAGCCGGCTCAGAAAGCATCTAGTACTGAGGAAGCAGAAATCAGAAACGATATCTGTTTCTATTGTCATAAACTTGGTCATTTCAAGAAGGATTGCCCTGCCTTCAACACTAAAGACAAGTGACAAGAAAGATAGAAGAAACTTCAAAAGAAGTCAGAGAGCTATGCTCACTGAAGAAAGGAAAAGGATTCAACTCCAACTGGATGCTCTAGACATTGAGTCTGATTCTGAGGATGAAGACTCAGATGATTCCACACTGCCTTCTCCAGAAATGTTCGGTGTTTCTCATGAAGTGATTGACTTTGGTCAAAAGAAGAAAGAAGTGTGTGGAGTGGCTGAAGAAATCTTTCCATATATCTCCAACATTGAACCTTGTCTAATGGCTGATGAGGTAACACATACTTCTTATTATACTTACGAAAGTGATGAGGAAGGAATCAAAGATCTGGAACATCTCAGAAGAGAACTTGATCTCTACGAAAGAGAATTTCTGATGGTCCAAGCTAGAGCCGAAATCCTTGAAGAAGAAAAGAATTCTCTTGTAATGAAAAATTCACAATTACTCAAGATATCTGAGAAAAAGGATGCTGAAAATGCATTTCTCAAGGCTCAGATATCTGAGACAGAAAAGTCACATAAAGAAGCATTGGGCAAACTTCAAAAGAAATGTGAAGATCTTCTTTCTGAGAATGAAGAACTCAAAAAGAAAGAACTATCTTTTCAATCTTATGGCATTGGCTATAAAGCCATCGGGAAACAACTTGCTCGTGAGTATAAACAAGAGCAAGAACGATGGTTAAAGGCTAGAATTACTCACGGCAATTATCAGAAGTGGAAGATGAGTCAAGCCACTGAAAATTTGAATGCCAGGGCTAGAAGAAATCTGGCTAGGAAAGCTAAGTTTGCTGAGAAGGCACGTAAACCTGACAGGTATCTGAAAGCACCAAATGGAGCACCAAGGAAGAAAATAGTTCTTAATAACAATGATAGTAATCATTTAACTAGAATTCCTCCTTATGTTCCTATTAGACAAAAGAATGTTCCTAAGAAATTCATTCAAAAATGGATTCCCACGGGAAGATTCTTTAGTCCAGATGGTTCCATTGTTGGTATGAGAACCTAATCTCCTGTTTCCTGTCTTGTGCAGAACACTCTAAAGACCAATCCAAAGTGGCATTTTGATAGCGGATGTGGGAAGCACATGACAGGAGACAAAGCGAATCTGATTAACTACAGAAAATGCGATGATGGACCAATTATTAGATTTCCTGGAGGAGATGAAAATCCAACCATAGGATTTGGCAATCTGAAGTTTGGAGCCCTTACAATCTCTGAAGTACTACATGTAAAGGGATTGAAATATAATCTCCTAAGCATGAGTCAACTAGTAGACAAAGGGTATACTATCAAGATCAAGTCAAAACTATGCAAAGTGATTGACAATGAGTCAAAGCAGACA
The DNA here is from genome assembly GCA_026545765.1 of Plantago major. Classification (NCBI taxonomy): domain Eukaryota; kingdom Viridiplantae; phylum Streptophyta; class Magnoliopsida; order Lamiales; family Plantaginaceae; genus Plantago; species Plantago major. Next base: position 79,107,678 of record CM048839.1, on the reverse strand, counting down.
GTCTTGGTTACTAGGCGAAAAGGAAATCTTTATGTTGCTGATTGGGCATCCGCCACAACTGAAGAATGTCTCATGGTGAGTCAATCTGGCCACACTTAAGAAAATTGGCTATGGCATAAGAGAATGAGTCACTTGAATTTCAAAACTCTGAACAAGCTAGCCAAGAAAGAATTGGTGATTGGATTACCCAAAATGGTATATAGAAAGGATGGTTTATGCTCAGGTTGCCAAATGGGAAAAAAATCAAAAACATCTTTCAAGTCTAAAACTAGACACTCCAGTGAAAGGCCACTGCAAATGTTACATATGGATCTTTTTGAATCCTCTGTAACTAGCTATGCAGGAAAGAAGTATGGTCTGGTTGTTGTTGATGATTACTCAATATTCACTTGGGTTGTATTTCTCAAACAAAAATTTGATGCAAGGGTTGAAATACCTAACTTGCTAAATAAGCTTGAAGTCATGAAAAATGACAAGGTATCTGTAATTAGAACAGACCATGGTACTAAGTTTGTGAACCAGTACATAAAAGAGTTTTGGACCTGCAAAGGTATACAACATCAACTATCTTCCGTAAGAACACCACAACAAAATGGTGTTGCTAAAAGGAAGAATAGGACCCTAAAAGAAGCGGCAAGAACAATGCTCGCTGACACTGAAATAAGTGAAATCTATTGGGTTGAAGCTGTAAACTCAGCCTGCCACACTCAAAATAGATGTCTGATTAACAAGCACCAGGACAAAACTCCTTATGAGCTTTTGATTGGTAGACCCCCTAGTATCAAGCATCTAAGGGTGTTTGATTGCAGATGTTTCGTTCTTAACAATGGAAAAAAATTCTTGAGAACATTTCAACCAAAGGCAGATGAAGGAGTATTTCTTGGTTATTCTCTGAATAGCAAAGCCTATAGAATCTACAACAAAAGAACGCAAAAGATTGAAGAATCTGTCCATGTAGTTTTCTACGAAAGAAACAAGAAAATACCCTTAAATGATGATCTCTCAGATAGGTTCAAAGAACTAATGATTAAAGATTCTGAAGAAGAATCCTCAAAAGGAAACAATTCGATCAATCACTTAGGGGATGAGTCTGACGATGAAAAGAAACCATTGCTTAGTAACGACCAGATGACTCTAAGACATGATGAAGAACTTCCTATGAGAATTCCAGAAATGGAACAGGTTACTGAGAACCTTCATCATGTAGAGGTTTCTGAGAATGAGATTTGTTAGGAATATCTGTTAGTATTTTGATCACTCATCACATGTTCTTATCTTAGCCAGAAAGGTGATTAAGTACTCTTGGTTTACTTGAACATTGTAAAAGAGAAAATCACTGAGTATGATTAGTCTAGTAAATCTTGTATTAGGATTATAGGTCTCTGAGTATAATTTTTATTTCCAGAAGACCATGAAGATCAATCCTAGCAATGGAGCTTTTCTGAAGATTAGAAGACTGAAGATTGCACAAGATTTATGAAGATATCAAGGTTTAGTCTAACTCAGAAAGACTATGTCCTTAATCCTTTCTTAAGTGTATTTACTTACTTTTCAAATATGATTCTGGACACATGACATCATGAGTATGGAGCATGCAAGCCATCAGAAAGGCTCATGTATCCGTTGAAGACTACAGGACAAGAAATAGTACAAGTGCATTAATTGCATCGGCTGCTGAAGCACAGTCCTCTCTGAGACATGAGACAAGGACTTCTGAGTACTCATTTCAAGATAAGTATGGACTGAATTTGAATTGTGTCTAACGGATATCATTCCAACAACTCTCAAATTCATCTATATATATCACACACTTAGATGCTGAGAAATACACACCTTAGAACGCTCTATCTTGCAAACTTACCATCAAGCAAAGTATTCTCTCAAGCACTCTACTACCCTTTCTGAAAGCTTTTTGTTGCTCGAAGAATCACTAGTAGTTCTAAGTTGTCCTGAACCTTAACAAGAGATTGTTATTTGTGAAAGAGTTGAACTATCAGATACCCTTTCTGAAGCTCATTCTCCAGAACGGACATCAATTACTTGGGTCAAGAAGAGCGCATCGCCATCCACTGAACAAGTGTATTAAGTAGTCTTGTTCTATTAGGCTCTCTGAAAATATAACTGAAAAGTAATACGAGAAGCCTCTCTGACAAACCTTATAACCAACACCATCAAGCCGTGGAGTAGAGGAAGTACTTGATTTGGGAAATCAAGGAATAACTCCAAGGTTATCTGAGTAGAGGAAGTACTTAGCTCTTGGAGCTGGGGAATAACTTAGGGGGAACATTTGGTTGGGAACCATTTGTTTAGGAATCTTAGAATAGGATTATTGTAAGGTGAACTCAATTATCTGATCTAGTGAATTCTAGGTCTCAGAAAGACCGAAGTTGATTAGTTGGAGGATTACGCCACCTCCAGATACCACTATACTTGCTGTGTCATTTACCTTTCTGTATTTACATTTCAGCAAAGCACACACACATACTTATTGTTTCTGCACTTACCTATCTTAAAGTCTTCCGCCTCGAATTTAAGTATCGAAACCCCTGTTTCCGAGAACTGTTTATCGACAAAAGTTTTAAAAGACTATTCACCCCTCCTCTAATCTTTTACTTTGCGTTATCTCGACCAACAAGTGGTATCGAGGTGGAGGTTCACAAGCCTTCAGATCAACCTAGATCCCCAGATAGGTGAAGGAACTTTGTCCCTTTCTGAGGACTATATAATTTGTGTGTTAAGTGTGCAGGTATGTCTCTGAGTGATTCACCCGTTCTGAAGCCAGAAAACTACGAGAAATGGAAAAACAACATGATGCTCCATCTGGAGGCCATTGGTGACGAGATGATCTATGTCATCAATGAAGGGCCTATCAAAATCAGACAACTCAAACAAGTTACTGAGGTGTCTGATGGAAGAAAATCCTCAGACAAGGAAGATGGAAGCGAGGATGCGGCTGGTAGTGTTAGTGGTCGTGTTGCTCGTGGAAGCATTATGTATGAAGACAAGCGAAGAGAGCTCTGGACATCTGAAGATTCCAAGAGACACAGATTGGATGGTCAAGCTCGTAATATCATCATCAGATCGACACCTGAGCACATATAGTGTAAACTGTGGGTTGCTAAGACGACGAAAGTTGCTTGGCAATTGATTGAAGAAATCTGTGCCGGAACTGAGAAAACCAAGGAAAACAAGTTCGAAGTTCTTAAATTGAAGTTCCAAAACTTCAAACAAGGTCCCACTGAAACTCTGGAAGAACTTAATTTCAGGTTTACTACTCTTATGAGTGATATGGCTGCACTTGGTGAAAGCAACAGATACTCCCAGCCAGAAAAGATTAAGACTATTGTCAGAAGTCTCAATCACAACTGGGAGCACACTAAGTTCTTTTATTTCAACGAAGGGATGCCAAATATCACTCCAGTAGAGCTCTTCTCTCATCTTGCTACTGTAGACTATGAGATAACTCAGAGAGAACAAACAACTGAAAAAGTGTTGCTCTAGTTTCTCAAGGTACTTCTGAAAAGAAGGATACCAAAGATGCATCTGAAGAAAATGCTCTTGCAGTAAGACACATGAAGAAATTTGTGAGTCAAGAGATTGAGAGAAGAAAAGCTGAAAAAGCATCTTGGCCCAAACTATCATCAGTACAAGAACATACAAATGAACAACTCTCTGAACACCCCCATTCAGAAAAGTGTTAGTACTGAAGCTGCAGAAATAGGAAATGATATCTGCTTCTATTGTAAAAAGCCTGGTCACTTCAAGAGAGATTGTCCTGCTTTAAACAAGCTCAAGACAGGTGACAAGAAGGACAGAAGAAATTTCAAGAGAAATCAAAGGGCCTTCTCGATCAAGAAAGGAAGAAGATTCAAATTCAACTCGATGCTCTAGACATTGAGACAGATTCTGAAGATGGAAATTCAGATGACTCAAACCTACCATCACCAGAATTGTGTGGAATCACCCACGATGTAATCGACTTCGGCCTTAAGAAGAATGAAATGTGTGGAGTTGCTGAGATTGCTGGTCCAGACATCAACATTGAAATATGTCTTATGGCTGATGAGGTAACTAACAATTTACAATTTCTGTAGTATGAGAGTGATGATGGAATTGGGATCTGGAGTTGGTCAAGAGTGAATTGGATCGTTATGAGAAAGAATTTCTAGAAGCACAATCCAAAACCAGAATTCTAGAGGAAAGCAAAGAAACTCTTGAAAAAGAGGTTTCTGAGCTAACCAGAGTATCTGAGAATAGGAACGCTGAAATAGCCTTTCTGAAAGCTCAGATATCCGAGAATGAAAATTCTCACAAACTAGCCTTGGATGAACTTAATAAGAAAATGATGAAGCTGCTTTCTGAGAATAAAGAACTCAGAAAGAAAGAGCTATCCTTCAAATCTTATGCAAAGGCTAGTGACACTCTCACTGAGGTTCAATCCTATCTGAGAGATCCCTATCAAGTAATTCATCTCCTCTGAAGAAGAGTGATGAAAGGTTGACCTTTGTAAAAAGTCAACAGAATGATTCTTCAACCACCTATAGCATTGGTCAGAAAGCTAGGGTAGTTGACAAAGGAAAAGGAGTTGCAACCCATCCTTTGAAAGAACAACAAGTTCACAAGAAACATGTGGATAAGCTTTCTGAAAAGAAACACAACCCTCAGATATGCAACCATCCACATTGCTGCATTACTAGGAAGGGAAGAATTGCTGGAATAGGCAAATTCTCTACTGAACCATTTTATGAAAATAAAGATGGTGCAGAAACTAGTAAGGCTTCTGAAGAGTGCATTCAGAAAGCCAAAGGTGTTCGAAATGGCATTGGCTATCATGCTATTGGAAAGGTCCTTCTGCAACAATATAAGGAAGGAAAAGAACAATGGCGCCAGGCTGATATTGCACGTAGCAATAGACAGAAGTGGAAGAAATCTCAAGCCACTGAAAAACTGAATGCCAGAGCTAGAAGGAACCTGGTCAGAAAGGCTAAGTTTGCTGAAAAGCAACCCCGTAAAACCTGTGGTCCGAAAGCACCAAAGGAACACCTAGAAACACCCTAAGAAGGAAGATTGATATCAAAATTACCGATTTTATCAGATCTCCTTCGATCAAGTTAGACAAAACAAACTCCCAAGAAATTCACTAAAATGTGGATTCCTACCGAAGAATGTTTAGTCTAAGTGGTTCTATCTTCCGAGGCAAGAACCTAACTCCTGCTTCCTATTTTGCGTAACGCCTCTTGGACTAAGGCTCAATGGCTATTTGATAGTGGATACGGAAAGCACATGACAGAGACAAAGCAACCGTCAACTACAAAGCTTGCAACACCGACCGTACATCGATTTTTGGAGGAGAATTAAATCCTCTCAGGATCCGCAACGCCAAATTAGGATCATTAACAATCACTGATGTATTACATGTTAAAGGTTTGAAATATAATCTATTTAGCATGAGCCAGTTTGCAAACAAGGGATTCACTGTGAAATTCAAAGCAAAGTATTGCAAACTTATAGACAATGAGTCAAAGCAGACAGTCTTGGTTGCTCGGCGGAAAGGTAGTCTTTATGTTGCCGATTGGGCATCTGCCACAACTGAAGAATGTCTCATGGTGAGTCAATCAGTCACATGTAAGAGCACCGGTTATGGCACAAAAGAATGAGTCACTTGAATTTCAAAACTCGAACAAACTTGCAAGAAAGAGTTAGTGGTTGGTCTTCCCAAAACATCTTTCGTAAAGGATGGTATCTGCTCACTCACGATGGGGAAACAATCCAAGATCTCTTTCAAGACCAAAACCAGACACTCTAGTGTTAGACCACTGCAACTATTACACATGGATCTTTTTGAATCATCCGTAACTAGTTATGCAGGAAAGAAGTATGGTCTGGTTGTTGTAGATGACTTCTCAAGATTCACTTGGGTAGTCTTTCTGAAGCAAAAATCTGATGCTAGGGTGGAGATACCAAATTTACTGAATAAGCTTGAAGTCATGAAAAATGACAAAGTATCTACAATCAGAACAGACCATGGTACTGAGTTTGTCAACCAGTACATAAAGGAGTTTTGTACTAGCAAAGGTATACAACACCAACTTTCCTCTGTGAGAACACCACAACAAAATGGTGTTGCAGAAAGGAAAAATAGAACCCTTAAAGAAGCAACAAGGACAATGCTAGCTGACACTGAAATAAGTGAAGTTTATTGGGTTGAGGCTGTAAACATAGCATGCTACACTCAGAACAGATGTTTATAAACAAACACCATGACAAGACCCCATATGAACTCTTGGTTGGTAGACCCCCTAATATCAAACATCTGAAAGTGTTTGGTTGTAGATGTTTTGTTCTTAACAATGGAAAAGAGTATCTAAGAACATTTCAACCAAAGGCAGATGAAGGTGTGTTTCTTGGTTATTCTATGAATAGCAAAGCATACAGAGTTTACAACAAAAGAACAAAGAAGATTGAAGAATCAGTTCATGTTGTATTCTATGAAGGAAGCAAGAAAACACCCCTTGATGATGAACTCTCAGAAAGGTTCAAGGAACTAATGATAAAGGATTCTGAAGAAGAACCCTCAGAAAGGAAAAACATCATTGTGGAAATGGAGGATGACTCTGACGAAGAAAAGCATGAAATGCCTTGTAACAACCAGATGATTCTCAGACATGATGAAGAATTTCCTATGAGAATTCCAGAAATGGAAACTGAAGATGTTCATCAGAGAGCTAACTCTGGAAATGACCTCTCTGACAGGCATGTCCCAGAAAGCTCTCACACTGAGCAAGTGTCAGACATTCACCACCCCTCTGAGGTGCAAGATGTCACAGATACTGAAGAAGTATCAAGTCATAATCATAGTGATTCACATTCAGATCACATAGATGTTGACCCTACTAGCCCTAAACCCATAATGAGATGGATCAATGTTCATCCTACAAAAGATGTGATTGGACCAATCAATCAAGGTGTTAGGACTAGGAGAGGAATAACTGAAAATGCTAACTCTCTCTTTGGATGTTTCATCTCAAACATTGAACCTAAAACTGTAGAAGAAGCATTAAGAGACCAAGACTGGATCTCTGCAATGCAAGAAGGGTTGGATCAGTTTGAGAGAAACAAAGTCTGGAAACTAGTTCCATTTGTAGAAGGAATATCTGTGATTGGAACTAAGTGGGTTTTCAGAAACAAGATGAATGAATATGGTGAAATAACCAGAAACAAAGCAAGGTTGGTTGCCAAGGGATTCACCCAAACTGAAGGTTTAGATTTTGATGAGTCATATGCACCAGTTGCCAGATTGGATGCAATAAGACTCTTTCTGGCCTTTGCAGCTCATAAAGACTTTAAAGTTTATCAGTGGATGTCAAGAGTGCATTCATGAATGGTGAACTTGCTGAGGAAGTTTATGTTGAACAACCACCTGGCTTTGAAGTTTCCTCAGAAAGTAGAATGGTCTATAAGCTACAGAAAACTCTATATGGACTGAAACAGGCTCCAAGAGCATGGTATGACACTTTGGTCAAACACCTTCTGGAAAGTGGTTTCAAGAAAGGTGAAGTTGATAAAACTTTATTTACTTTAAATCATGATGGGAAACTACTCTTAGTTCAAGTATATGTTGATGACATTATATTTGGATCTAAGGACAAGCAACTTTGTGATGACTTTGCAAATCTCATGAAAAGTAAGTTTGAGATGAGCATGATGGGAGAATTGAACTATTTCCTAGGATTGCAAGTCAAGCAACTCAATGATGGAATATTCATTAGTCAGACAAAGTATGCAACAGACATGCTCACAAAGTTCAATCTTAAGCCTTCTGAAAAGAATGCTAAGATACCTATGAGCATAGGAACCAAGATGACCTATACTGAATCAGATAAGAGTGTTGATGAACACAAGTATAGGAAATTGATAGGTTCACTACTTTACCTCATCGCAAGGCACTCGATATTCAATATGCAAATGTGTGCTAGATTTCAAACAAATCCAATGCAATCACACTACAACATTGCTATGAAAATATTAAGGTATGTGAAAGGTACAGTAGATGTAGGTTTGTGGTATCCTAAAGAAAGTGGATTGATTTTGGCTGGTTACTCAGATGCTGATTATGCTGGATCAATGCTTGATAGGAAAAGCACCTCAGGAACTTGTCAGTTTCTGGGAACTAGACTTATCTCATGGTTTAGCAAAAAGCAAAACTCAATTGCAACTTCTACCACAGAGGCTGAATATATTGCTGCTGGTTGTTGTGCAACACAAATTCTGTGGATTCAACAATAACTCAGAGACTACGGACTCAATGAAGAGAAAACTCCCATTTTCTGTGATAACACAAGTGCTATTGCAATCACACGGGACCCCAAGTTCCATGCCAGAATAAAGCACATTGATATTAGACACCACTTCATCAGAGACCATGTTGAGAAAGGCAATATAGAGATACTCAAGATTGGCACAGAAGACCAACTTGCAGATATCTTCACCAAGCCCCTACAAGAAAGCCGGTTCTTGACCGTAAGACATAATCTTGGATTAATGGAGATGCCTAAGGACTGAAAAATGTCCCGAATCTCTAAAGTCTGAGTAAGTGAGGTAGAAAAGAAGTAGGCCTCTGAGAACATGTTCTCAGAAAGCCAAGTTGATAAGAAGTGATGCAAAGGTTTCTGAGTAGCAACACTCAGAAAGGCAAAACATTTCTGGAACGGGTATCTAGAAAGGCAAAGGTTGGTACACACTCAATAAGTAAATAAGACTAGAACTTACTTACTGAGAGTGGGTCAAATACATTCAAACAACTGAAGCTTCTGACACTTGAATTCAGAAAGCTATTTAGTCATAAAGAGAAAAGGCACACAAAGCCCGAAAAGTATAAGTTCTGAAAGTCAAACATGTCCAATGTCTCGTATTTTTGCCATTTTTATGATAAACAATATAAAGATAAGGACTTGACACTCAGAATGATAAGTTCAAATGATTGAGTGTTCTTACTCTTTACTAAGTGACATAATGGATGTAACTTGTTAAAAATCCATCAAGTCGGCACAATACCATTTGTTGATTGATATCATTACAAGATATTCAATATAAGCCCTTGATGAATAAACGTTTGATCTCAACGGTTGAGATTGAAACAAAGCAAGTAATGTCTGTTGAGAAATGCAGACATGGCCCACTACGCATTTAATGAAGTACAAAGGACGTACCACGCCTATGCAGATACAAAGACACACATTTATATTCAGTTGTATGTATGTTGTATCTATGTACATTTTGTCTGCTATATATATAGGATTTGGGCAAAAGACAAACACTTTTACCAATTCTGAAATTTCAAACTTGCATCAAAACAGCAAAATCTCTCAAGATTTCTGCAAAATCCCCTCTGCAAACTCTACTTCTTGTGCTTAGTCTTCTGAAAAGATAGACTAATCTCGATTAATTGTGCAAAATTCATCTGAAAAACACTCACTCAAAACTCTATATAAGAGATGGCACCCAAGAAGATGACCACCAAGAACCCTAAGGCCGCATCATCTACTCCTGCTGAAAAGCAAGGAGGAAAGGAACTTAAGGTGTTGAATAAACACCTTCTGGGAAAGTTCACCCCATCGGACTGGAACCCTAACCAGAAAATGAATTGGGGAGCTTTTCTGGTGAAGAGGTATGTACCAGCAGTTATACCTTCAAGACCAAAAAGGAAACTGATATTGGGGATGCTGAAGAATTCCCATATCTACAAGCTTCTATCTGCTGCACCCAGTGGACTATCCACACTGGATGTACTGGAGTTCTATAACAACTCCAAAATCTTCACAAAGGTTGTGAATGATGAAGAAGAGAAATACATGCGCATCAAGTCCAAGGACAAGAAATTGTTCTAGACTGCAAGACTTTCTGCAAGATATTCCGATTGAAAAATCGAGGAACAATTGAAGACATCAACATCAAGGACGCTTCCATGATTTAAGGCGTCAAAGAGCTATTTGAAGCAATCCAGTTAGAAAATGCAAAGGGTTGCCCAGGAGACTTTGTTCTGAAAGCCATCAGAACTAGTCATCTCCGTAAACACCGAGTACTTTAGTTTTATTCGTCCGTTGCTTTGATGGCAACAAAGGTGAGTAGACCAGATAAGCATGGAGAGATGGATGATGATGCATCTTCTGAACAAGAAGCATGAAGGGCAGGAAACCCACTTCAATTGGGGGAAATACGCCTTCAACAAATTCCTTGGACATATTGAGGAATTTGAGCCCAAAATCATCAATGGCCTTGCTGAGCCAAAGGCCAATATGCACTTTGGTCTCGTAATCATACATTCCTAAACAATGGGAATCACTCTCGAGAGAAACAAGAAATCCAACCACCAACTCCCTTTTCGTACACGCATTTGAAAAAAGGAGAAACTTGTCACGAGAACACACTCGTAAAGGTAAGAAGAAGAAATCGCATGTTAAGGTGAGGAGGTCTCTGAGCAAGCTCAAGCTAAACCTCCGGTTGCCAAGAGAAAGAGGACTCAAAGCAAAAGAGCCTCCAAGTTCCTAAGCATACAAGAGGCACAACCTTCTGGAGACAAGGACTTAGAAGATGTTGGACGCCCAGAAAGGCAACTCCAGAATGCTACAAGAATCCTGAACTGATCGCTCTGTAACTCTCCAGAGATGATAGAAATATCATAGATGGGTCTGCACCAACACAGAATAGTGATTCTGAGGATGATGAAGTACTTGCAAAAGTACTCAAAAGATTCAAGTATGAGACCCATGGAGGAGCATCAAGCTCACTCTCTCCAGAGACAAGAGCCCTCCGCCTAGCAGAAGAAGAAGGCCTGGTGAGGAAGATAGAATGTCGAAGATCCGACATTGCTTCCACATTCACAATGCCAACACTTAATGTTGTCAAGAAAATCCTGCTTTTAACACAGTTCCTCAACCTTCCGATAAAGCTCAACTCGTAAACGGATCAAACCGAGATGGAGACTCGTAATGATACCGCAGAGGAGAACAACAATGAGCATAGAGAGACCGGAATCACCACAAGTCCAAGAGATCAATGATCAGCCTGACTCTATTCAGGTAACAAAGATGGTTTGTATTTAACTTGTGAACATAGGTATATGTTAACCAGTTATTCATAAGCTTTGTTTGTTACATGCCAATTTAGAGGCAATCTTTCAGGGGGAAGAAAACTTGTCCACCCCTTTGAATCAAGAAGAGGTTCCTCCAACCTCAGAACATCAAGAAGAGCTCCCCACGTGTAGTAAAGTTATCTCTGAACAAGAAATAACTAACTAAAAATGCTCTTATCTTATGTTCTAATTTTCTTAATGTCCCACAGGCTCCAACTGAGGAAGTAGTGGTGGTGGAACTAACACCCCAAAACCAAGAGATTCCAGAAGCTGAAAAGCTCTCTGAGGAAGTATTTACTGAGCCTTCTGCTGAGAAGGTAAGTAATCAGTAATAGTCTTCTTCACGAATGCTCTGGAAAACCCACTACTAAATCTTTTATGTTTGTTCTTACAGGCTCAGTCAAAAGAAAACTTGGTAGGAAAGACTGTGGTCTTATCTCCTCCAAAAGAAACTGGCAATGCTGAAGAAGTAGAGTCAGCAAAAAAGGTTCCAGAAACCCCCAAGGTTCTGAGAAAGATGCCATTGAGCTTCCTCACTTGGAAGTTCTAGCAGAAAGAAGGGTTGATGAGGATCAGACTTCTCCTCATAGCAAGGTATCTGAGGCCTCTGTGCCTAAACAAGCAGAAGTCCAAGCAGATGAGCCTAGTGTTTCTACACAGGTATGCTCATAAAGCTTACTTTTGCACACAGATACTAACACAAGTGATTTGAACAAAACTAACTTGATCCCTTTTTTCAGGCTCAAAGTCTAGTGCCAGTTGATTTACTCAAGGCTTTCCAGAAGCACACTTTAAAGAAACATCTCAAGTGCTTCAGACAATGGCAGAAACTCAGAAAGGCTGACCTTTACAATTAGCGAGTAATCGACGCCGTAAAAAGAGAGCAATCGCCTTCAATCTGGAAGATTATATCCATGCATTGTTCCCAATAGAGTCCTACTCTTTTGCCACTCTGATGCATGAAGACTTCATTCATGAAGTGCCACAAAGACTTATAACAGATTTCAAGAAAGTACCCTCTGAGCATCCAAACCAAGAAGCAAAGAACAAGAGTGATGATGATGATGATGATCAGAATGATGATCCCCAACCTGGACGAGGCGAGATTCAGAAAGCTAGCAAAGGAAGTGGAGAAAAGGCTACTCCTTCAAATGCTTAGAAAGCTCCATCATCATCACCTCCCAAGTCTCATCAAGCTATCCAACAGGCTGAGCACAATGATGCCATAGAAGAAATTTCGCCGCTGAGTTCAGGATTGAACAACTCAGAAAGGTGTTGGAAGAAGAAAAGAGAACCAGCATTGAGTGTCAAGCTCTTGTTGATGAAAAGGAGGCCAAACTCAAGAAGCTAACGCCAAGGAATTGGCACTCCTAGATGAGCAAAGAAATCTGAAGAATGCTATTGTTGTCACAGCTGCTGAGATAGATGCCATGGATGACAATGATGATGAAGAGCATGATGTTGAGGCTGCATCAGAAAGACCTTCTACATCCTCTCAGAAGGCCAGCATACTCCAAGGCAAACAAAAGATGTTAGCCAGCTTGCAAACAATCCCAGAGAAGGATTATGAGAGTGATGCTGAAGAAGACCGCAACTTGATTACTGCAGAAGAAGATGAGAGACTTATCACTCAGCAAAAGAGAGCCCTATTTGCTCCTCATATCTTCTCTGCACCAGGTAGTTCAAGAAGTGAAGAGCACCGTGCAAGGAATAGTATCTTTTTGGAACTCAGAGAGACACTAGTTGCCCAAGACATAGAAGTGCTAAAATCCGTCCCAGAAGAGATGAAGCCATTGGTTGCTGCTTTAATCAATAGAGCAACCAGCATAGCTCTCTTTCAGAAAGACCTAGGGTTGGTCAGGGATGAGGATTGTAACAATGCTAATACAGCATTGAATGAAGCCAGCCATGCTGTCCTGCAAGCCAACGCCATCCTAAGGCCGCTTGAAGAGCTCAACAGAAAGGAGCAGGAACCGTTAAAGGTAACAAAGAGTCAAGAAGGAACTTCAAGAATTAGTCAGGGTGCACAACAATCTCCAGAAAAACTTTGAATCACTCTCTGAAGCTTATGCTGTCATGAGTCAGTCATTCATGACTAAGGGGGAAGAGATGCCTCAGAAAGGCAGAGGAAGAAAAAGAAAACAATCAAATCCTCCCTCCTCAAGTCAACTTGTCATTAAGGACACCACTGGAGACACCCTTGGTGAAGAAGTTCTTCCAGATCAACCAGCCAGAAGGCTGAGAAGTATGATAACTAGGGGAGCCAAGTCCCTTAAAATCTCAGAAGAGAAGAAGACTTCTGGAGAAGAAGAAAAGGAAGAAGGAGAAGTAAGATGCCAAGAAAGCTGCAAGTCTCCAATTTTGGACTTCAATGATGATGAGGATGAATCTGATACAGATGAACATCCACTTCACAAGAAAAGGAGACAAGCAACTACTTCACAACCTCCTCTGGCAAAGAAGACCTTTGCAGCCGTAACTCCTTCCGAAATCCCAAGTCAATACAAGGAACATCCACCAAAGACAAATTTCAGGTAGGAAGAAAGGGTTAGAGGATCTCCTGACAGAAGGCCACCTAATAGAAAAGCAAGAAGGGATTCCCAGTTTGGCAGAGTAAACAGAGAAACTCATCAAGAAAGGCCAACTGATGCCCACATTGAGTATGTGAAGACTAGTAATGAAGAGTCTTCATATAGGTGCATTCTGAACAAGAGAGGGTATTGGATTCTGGAACTCCAACATCTACTTGTCAATGATAAGTTTCCAACTCCCATCCTCAACCAGATCCTGAAATGGAGAGAAGGCAAGCCAGAGTTGCTAAAACCTGAGCACCTTCATGCCTGGCTAAACTTCGAAATAGAAAAGAGGAATGAAGCCAGAAAGATGGATCTTTCTTTTGCCTGTCCTTACCCAAAGCCTGATGATGTACACAAGGTAAGAAAACTGGATGGTAGCTACAGCAGGAAGAACAAACTAGGTATTTCAACCTATGAGTCATTCTATATGACATTGGATGAATACCTAGATGATATACACTATCTGGAAGAAATATACAAGTATTTAAACCTATCTCAGCTGCAAGTAGACCATGCCTGGTCCGGGAAAGTACTTCCGGTCAAACATTTTCTGGAAGAATCACAAGCTTGGCAAGAGTTACCATGAAATATGTGACTTATCCGTAAAAGACAGAGCTCTTCGTCAAGGATTCTTTATGACTATGTCCAAGAATGCAGAAAAGTGGATGATTATGTCAACTGATCCAGAAAGGATGCTGAAGAACTTGAGGTATCTGAACCCAAGTTGCATTTCTGAAGACTTGAAGACTAGTAACATTAGAATACTCTCTTGGAGCTTGGATTCTCCTTTGTTCTAATTTACTTAGTATGTTTTGTTACATTTTTGTAATCTTGCTGATTGTTTCTGAATTTCTCTATCTGTAAAAGTTGCATCTTACTCTGTAAACTGCACCTATCTGAAGATCATACTCTCAGATACATTCTAATAGATGACAACTTATCAGCAAAGATCACTTCTTGTGATTTGGTTGATGTTTACTTTCTGCACTTAATCCAACTAAAATTTAAAATCATTCAAAATGATTAAGTGGTGGATTGTTTTCTCTTCCAGGATTACAAATTTGTAATAGGACTTAAAAGATAGTCATGGATGACTAATCAAAAAGGGGGAAATTTCTTAGGAATATCTGTTAGTATTTTGATCACTCATCACATGTTCTTATCTTAGCCAGAAAGGTGATTAAGTACTCTTGGTTCACTTGAACATTGTAAAAGAGGAAATCACTGAGTATGATTAGTCTAGTAAATCTTGTATTAGGATTATAGGTCTCTGAGTGTAATTTTTATTTCCAGAAGACCATGAAAATCAATCCTAGCAATGGAGCTTTTCTGAAGATTAGAAGATTGAAGATTGCACAAGATTTATGAAGATATCAAGGTTTAGTCTGACTCAGAAAGACTATGTCCTTAATCCTTTCTTAAGTGTATTTACTTACTTTTGAAATATGATTCTGGACACATGACATCATGAGTATGGAGCATGCAAGCCATCAGAAAGGCTCATGTATCCGTTGAAGACTACAGGACAAGAAATAGTACAAGTGCATTAATTGCATCGGCAGAAAAGTCATCAAGCCTGATCCTCTCGAGACATGAGACAAGGACTTCTGAGTACTCATTTCAAGATAAGTATGGACTGAATTTGAATTGTGTCTAACGGATATCATTCCAACAACTCTCAAATTCATCTATATATATCACACACTTAGATGCTGAGAAATACACACCTTAGAACGCTCTATCTTGCAAACTTACCATCAAGCAAAGTATTCTCTCAAGCACTCTACTACCCTTTCTGAAAGCTTTTTGTTGCTCGAAGAATCACTAGTAGTTCTAAGTTGTCCTGAACCTTAACAAGAGATTGTTAGTTGTGAAAGAGTTGAACTATCAGATACCCTTTCTGAAGCTCATTCTCCAGAACGGACATCAATTACTTGGGTCAAGAAGAGCGCATCGCCATCCACCGAACAAGTGTATTAAGTAGTCTTGTTCTATTAGGCTCTCAAAAACATAATCGAAAAGTAATACGAGAAGCCTCTCGACAAACCTTATAACCAACACCATCAAGGCGTGAGTAGAGGAAGTACTTGATTTGGGAAATCAAGGAATAACTCCAAGGTTATCTAAGTAGAGGAAGTACTTAGCTCAGGAGTCGGGAATAACTTAGGGGGAACATTTGGTTGGGAACCATTTGTTTAGGAATCTTAGAATAGGATTATTGTAAGGTGAACTCAATTATCTGTTCTAGTGAATTCTAGGTCTCAGAAAGACCGAAGTGGATTAGTTGGAGGATTACGCCACCTCCAGATACCACTATACTTGCATGGTCATTTACATTTCAGATTTACATTTCAAAGAAAGCACACACATACTTATTATTTCGCACTTACCTATCTTAAAGTCTTCCGCTCGATTTAAGTATCGAAACCCCTGTGTTCGAGAAATTGTGGTTTATCGACAAAAGTTTTAAAAGACTATTCACCCCCGCTACTAGTCTTTTACTTTGCCGTTATCTGGACCAACAAGATTGCTGAAAATCAAATTCCAGATATCCCTAACACTGAAAAAGTGTAAGATATCCATGGCATTTCCCATGTGTCAGATATCTCAGATACTGCACAAGTATCCCATCAAGATCATATTGATTCACATTCAGATCAAAATGATATTGATCCTACTAGTTCAAAACCCATTATGAAATGGATAAGAAATCATCCTGCAAAGGATGTGATCGGTCCGTTAGACCAAGGAGTTAGAACTAGAAGAGCAATCGCTAAAAATGCAAATTGCCTCTATGGATGTTTCATCTCAAATATTGAACCTAAAACTATAGAAGAAGCATTAAAGGATCAAGATTGGATCTCTGCAATGCAAGAAGAGTTGGATCAATTTGAGAGAAACAAAGTCTAGAAACTGGTTCCATTTGTTGACGGAATATCTGTAATTGGAACCAAGTGGGTTTTCAGAAACAAAATGAATGAGTCTGGTGAAATAACCAGAAACAAAGCAAAATTTGGTTGCCAAGGATTCACCTGCATCAAGGACTAGATTTTGATGAATCTTATGCACCAGTTGCAAGATTGGATGCAATAAGACTCTTTCTAGCCTTTGCAGCTCATAATGACTTCACAGTTTATCAAATGGATGTCAAGAGTGCATTCCTAAATGGTGAACTTGCTGAGGAAGTCTGTGTTGAGCAACCACCAGGCTTTGAAGTTTCCTTAGAAAGTAGGATGGTCTATAAGCTTCAGAAAGCTCTGTATGGACTGAAACAAGCTCCAAGAGCATGGTATGATACTTTGGCCAGATACCTACTAGAAAGTGGTTTCAAGAAAGGAGATGTTGATAAAACACTCTTCACATTGAACCATGATGGAAAACTACTTTTGGTTCAAGTATATGTTGATGACATTATATTTGGATCTAAAGACAAGCAACTTTGTGAAGACTTTGCTGAACTCATGAAATGTAAATTTGAGATGAGCATGATGGGAGAATTGAATTACTTCCTAGGGCTGCAAGTCAAGCAACTCAATGATGGAATATTCATTATTCAAACAAAGTATGCAAAGGACATGCTCAACAAGTTTAATCTAAAGCCTTCTGAAAAGAATGCTAAGATACCTATGAGCATTGGAACCAAAATGACCTATACTGAATCTGACAAGAGTTTTGAAGAACACAAGTATAGGAAATTGATTGGGTCTCTACTGTACCTCACTGCAAATAGACCTGATATTCAATATGCAGTTGGAGTGTGTGCTAGATTTCAGACAAATCAAATGCAAACACACTACAACATTGCTATGAAAATATTAAGGTATGTAAAGGGTACTGTAGAAGTTGGATTGTGGTATCCAAAAGACAGTGGATTGAGTTTGGTTGGCTATTCAGATGTTGACTATGCTGGATCATTGCTTGATAGAAAAAGCACCTCAGGAACTTGTCAATTTCTTGGTGCCAGATTGATATCATGGTTCAGCAAGAAACAAAACTCAATTGCTACATCTACCACAGAGGCTGAATATATTGTTGCTGGGTGTTGTGCTTCACAAATATTGTGGATACAACAACAACTCAGAGACTATGGACTCAATGAAGAGAAAACTCCTATTTTCTGTGACAACACAAGTGCTATTGTCATAACTCAGAATCCTAAGTTCCATGCAAGAACAAACCATATTGATGTTAGACACCACTTCATTAGAGACCATGTTGAAAACGGCAATATAGAGATACTCAAGATTGGGACTGAAGACCAATTTCCAGACGTCTTCACTAAGCCACTACAAGAAAGTAGATTCTTAGCCTTAAGACATAGTCTTGGACTAATGGAGCTACCAAAGAACTGAAAAAAGTTCAGATATCTGAAGAAGATATCAAAGGTGGGAAAAGAGGAATCTAGAACGGGTATCCAGAAACCAAAGGCTAAAGGGTAAAATGGCTATTTGAAGATTTCTAAGACAAGCACTCAGATATCTAGATCACTCAATGAGGGGGAACACAAAAGAGAATAGTACAACTGTTTGCAGTCAACTACTCTCTTGAAATTTGTATTATTTCTATCTTTGTGTAAAACTTGGACAGATACTAAGTGTGAGATAGACTCAGATGCAAACAGAGTTCTTAGTCACACAGAAACGTGATTCAGATAGCAAATCACCAAAATTCATTAATTGGACACAATTACATTTGCTGATTGTGATCATTGCTGAAGAAGCAATATTGATCCCTGATAAAATGGGCGTTTGATCTTAACGGACGAGATTATTTCTCTGTAAAATAGTGGACTGTAAAAACTCAGACGTGGCCCACTAAGCATTTAATATCAAACAACCTTTTACCCATGCCTATCTGCAAATACACAGATAATTACACACAAAATTAATTTGTATGTATATGTCTGTTGAGATTACATTGCTATATATATAGGATTTTGGCAAAAGAATTTACTTTCGCCTAATCCAACATTCAGACTTGCACAAGAATAGCAAAAATATTTCTTCAAGCTTCTCTGCAAATCTCTGTTCCTCAATTAGTTTTTCTGCAAAGAATCACTAATCTTTTACCCTAATCTCTTTCAGACTTTCGAAAACTTTCACTATTTAAAGAAATGGCTCCAAAACGTGCTTCTACCCATAAATCCCAATCTACTACCACTGGCACTGCTGAAAAGCAAGCACCAGAGTTGGTAGTTGTAAACAATCGGTTGGTAGGAGACTTTAATCCTGATCATTGGACTTCAAATCACATGATGATTTGGGGTGGTGCCATGATTGAGGAATACCTCACGGCTGCAATTAAAAACCAAGCCGATAGGAAGATAATTCTTGACATGCTTAAAAAGGCACAAATCAAGGGTTTCCTGTCTGCTACTCCCAGTAGAGTTTCCTCACTGGATGTGTTAGAATTCTACAACAACTCCAGGATTATTTCCTGTGTTTCTAAAGGCACTGAAATAGTGTCTATAAAAACAAAGGTCCAAGGAAAGGAAATCCTTTTGGACTTAACAACTTTCTGTAAGTTGTTTGAACTTCAAAATCTTGGAAAGGATTTTGAAATAAACATCAAGGATGATGATCTCCTTGAAGGTTTAAAGCAGTTGTACAGTGACGTGTGTGATCTTGAAAAACCAGATACACCCACTGATTTCAAAGGTTGCTGAAAAAGCAATTGTGTCCAAAGTCACTGGACAAAACACACCATCAGAGCAAGTAACACTCAAGCATATTGAAGATGCTCTGATGAGTGGCAACTTATTGTTGGAGGACACTGCCATTGCCTCAACACTCAAAAGTCTGTCTCAAGCAGATGTGGATAGGCCCCATACAGCATCACCTTCTTCATCCAGATCAGAATCACCACAACAACCACAACAACCAATAGTGGATGCTGTTGAGATGATACTTGAGTTACAACATGAGATAACAACATCTTTCCTTGCTGAAGAAAATCCTGTAAAAGAACAGGTTCCCCAACTCAATAAGAGGGATCAAACTGAGGCATCTTCTCAGAATGATCAACAAGGGGAGGCAACTGAGTTGCACACTCAGGAAAGTTCTGAAGTACCTGAAACTTCAAACAGAGAAGCTGAAATTGAACAACAAGACCAAGGCATAGAAGGGTCACAAGTTCCAGAGACCAATCAGCCTGACACTGCTCAGGTAGCTGAATGGTTTAACTCTCTACTTGTGATATTTTTGTGTTTGTTAAATCTTGTTATTTAATGAAATTTCTTTGTTACGCATCAATTAGAAACACAACAACAAGAGGAAGTCTAAAGCTTACCTCGACCGAGAAGGAGGCTTCCATAGCCTCACCACTTAAGGAACAGGAGCCTGTCTCACAGGTAGAAGATAGTTCCTTAAGATATAACATCTCAGATATGTGCTTTACTAATATTATAAAGTGTTTGTTTCTAATAGGCTCCAACTGAGAAGAAAAATGAAGAGACTGAAAAGTCTATCTCTTCAAAGAAGAATCCAGAAACTTCCAAGGTCTCTGAGGAACAAGTATCTAAACCTTCTGCAGAGAAGGTATTTCATTCAGATACCTATATTCTTCAAAGAGCAAATCTCTGATCATTTTTCTCAAACTAACACGTTCTACTTAACAGGTTCAAAAAGAAGTAGAAGTTGCTGGGTAGTTGCCCGCTCAATCCCCACAACAAATGGAAATTGATGAGGCATCAAAGCCTTCATCACAAGAAAAACTTCCAGAGAATGCACAAGTCTCTGAGAGACAAGTATCTGAGCCTCCAGCAGTGGAGGTAATTGACCTCTCAGATAACTGATTTGTCAATAAAAAATTTCTTGATAAAATTTTCTAAGTGTTATGTTTCTAATCTCAGGTTCAAGCAGAAAGAAAGATAACTGAGGATCAGACTTCCCAGTCTCCTCCTCATATCCAGATATCTGAGGCACTGAACCTCGTGAGTCAAGTCATCCGAGCTCACACATGTGTAACTCAGATACCTTTCTACTATAAAGCCCAGATATCTACTATAGTTTTGAAATTAATTCAGAACACTTTCTTTCAGGCTCAAACAAGTTCCACTAAGGTCCCTGTTGATGAGAAAGAGGACTTGCTTCCTTTCTTCAAGGAACACACTTTGCCAAAGAATCTGAAATGCTTCAAGAAATGGCAAAAGCTCCGATGCTCCGATCTATCTGAGATCTTAAAGGTGACTGATCACCACACAAGGAGAGCACGAGCCCTTGACTTGGAAAACTACGTCCATGCAATGTTACCCACTGAACAATATTCTTTCGGAACATTGATGGATAAGGATTTTGTCAAGAAAGTGGCCAGAAAGCTGATCCAAGCTTTCACCCAAGCAGATGGTCAGACCAAAATGCAGATGGCATTCAAGCCTATTTTGCCCCAGACTCTACAGTTCATACCCTCTGAACAAGAGGAAGTAAATGGGCAAATGGTCACTATTCCAGAAGTGATCAATCTAGTCTCTGAAGATGAAGAAGAGAAGGAGACTGATGAGAATGATTATGAAGAACCTCCTTCTGACCATCACAAGGATGAGGATGACAAAAAGGATAATGAAGATGCCCCTGCACCAGGGACAGGAGGGATTCCACAAGAAAACAATGCCTCAGTTGCTGAAAAGCACACTGAGAGGACATCACAACAATCCCCTCCTCCATCTCCTCAGAAATCTACCCATCCATCTTCCCAACAAAATGACACTACTGAACAAGTAGTTGAGCACTCTGAGGAAAACACTCAGAAAATAGTGGATGCACAAACTAGAGTTGCTCAACTCAAACAATTGTTGGAAGAAGAAAAACAGCTAAATATTCAACTAGAAGAAAAGATAGCTGAATCCAGAGTTAAGCTAGATAAACTTGAAGAACAAACACGCAAAGAGATGCAAGCTTACTCTGAGATTAAAGAGTTCTAGGACGCTGTTGATTATATTGCTAAGGAGCTAGATACTGAACAAGTATCTGAAGAAAAGCATGATGCTAAGGCTACATCTTCACCAAAGAAACCATCCTCCAAAGGCAAGAAACCCATATCTGAGATGGTTGCCGCCTTCAGAAACCTTGATGAAGAAGTGCAAGAGGATGAAAATCACTGGGCTGATGACTCAGATGATGAAGAAGACAAGACATTGGCAGAACACCGCAATGAACACTTAGCGGTTTCTCATCTGAAAAGGAAGCTAATTGCTCCTGAAGTATTCAACAAACTGCCAAATGTCCACTCCCAAGAATACATGAATAGATACCAAGTTTTGGCACATCTTAAAAAGGAGTTATCTTCACATAACAAAGCCGTAATTGCCTCCGTCCCCTAAAAAATGAAGAAATTCACTGAGCTCATCACTCAGAGAACAACCAGTATGGTCCTTGCTCAGAAGGATCTGGGAATGGTAAGGGACAATGATGTGTCATTAGCTGAAAAAGCTTTTCATGAGGCAAGTTACACTGTTGGACAAGCAGATGCCATACTAGGCCCATTGGCAGAGCTCACTGATAAGGAAAATGGACTTATCAAACAAAATCAGGAGCTCAAGGCTGAACTTCAGAAGTTGGTTACTGCCTACAATTACTTGCAAGGGAATTTTGAGTCTCTCTCAGAATCCTTTGTGGTGCTTAGTCAGTCAATAATGACTAAGGGGAAAGGATTTGGACCTCAAGGTCAGGGGGGAAGGTAAGAAGAAATCTACAGTTGGTGCTGCTCAGAAAGGAAGAGGAAACAAGAAAACTTCCCAGCCACCACTCAGAATAAATGATCCCTCATCAAGTCAAGCTGCTTTGCAAATAGTAGCTACTTCCCAGCAGCCAACTGAAGAAACAACAATGGTAACAAGGGCCATGGCAAAAAGACCTCCAAGGAGTAGCAAGGCTCCAAGGAGAAGACAAGTAAGAGGGATTGATGAGTCTTCTGAACAAGAAAAAGAAGAAGGCCAAATCAAATCCCAGGGCAATGAAGAAGGCTGCAAAATTTTCACAAGAATCGATCTTGATGATGAAGAGAATGATGAAGATGTAGCTCCTCTTCACAGAAAAAGAAGAAAGGTTGATAGCCTATCTGAGCCCATAGTTGCAAAGCCTTTGGCAGCTAAAACACCCCCTGGAAATACCAAGTTAATTCAGGGTGGTTCTTCAAGCAATCCCCCAAGGGAGAATTCAATACAAAGGAGGAACAGGCTGAGATCTGAACAAAGAAAACTTCAACTACCACTCAGGCCTGAAGAAGGCAAGATTGAGTATGTGAAGACCAACAATGACTCCTCTGTCTACAGGTGCATTAATCAGAAGAATGGCTACTGGATTCTGGAACTCAAGCACTTATTGGTAAATGAAAGATTTCCATAAACAGCTCATGGCATGGAGAAAAGACAAGCCAATCTTGATTAACACCAACCACATCAAAGCCTGGTTGGATTTTGAAGTAATCAAGATAATAGAAGCCATGAAGAAGGACCTCTCTGATGACTGTCCTTATGGAAAGCCAGATGATGTGCACAGAATTCCCAACATCACTGGAACAGGCACAAGAGCAAGACTTGATGTGGAACCCTATGAGTCCTTCTACTTGACTGAAGATCAATACAAGGGTGACATCAGATATCTGAAGATCATATATGAATACTTCAAGCTATCAGATATCAGAATCGAGCATGCCTGGAAGTGGGGAAAGTATCTGTGGGTCAAACACTTTGCCAAGAAGAATCCTACTAAAACCTACAAGGAAGTCTGTGAATTTGCCAGAGACACAAAGATGATTGTCAGAACTATTCTCTATGACTACTCTGATGATATCAAAAGGTTTGGTGAAAGAAAATTTGCAGATTGATCCATGGAACTGCTTTTGAAGACTTGAAGTGTTGAAGACTTGAAGACTAGTTTATTAGGATGTCTACTTGGAGCTTGGTTACTCCTGTTGTCCTAATTTACTATGTATTTTGTATCTTGCTGACTGAGCTGAAGTGTATTTTATGTATCAAAGTTATCTGTGAACTTTCTTTGTAACATATCTGATGAACCTACTCTCAGATATCAATTTATAAAAAGATAACTTGTCAGCAAAGATCACACCTTGTGATTTGGTTGATGTTTACTTTATGCACTTAATTGAAAGAATTGAAAGATCTTATGAATTGATTAAGTGGTGGATTGTTTCCTCATCCAGATTTGTAATAGGTCAGATAGTCATCGTTGACTGATCAAAATGGGGAAAATTTGTTAGGAATATATGTTTAGATTTTGATCAGCAACCTAAGACTTATCTTAACTCAGAAAGGTGGTTAGTACTCTTGGTTCACTTGAACACTGTAAAAGAGGAAAATCACTAAGTATGATAGTCTAGTAAATCTTGTATAGGATGTTAGGTCTCTGAATGTAATTTTTATTTTCTTGAAGAAGACCAAGAAGAAGGCATCCAGCAGGAGAAGCTCAACTTTAAAATGAAGTTTTGAAGACTGCACAAGATTGCTAAAGACAAAGGTTATCAGATACCTATGTCCAGATATCTTGAAAAAATAAGTGTTTCAATAAACAAGTGTTGCAAAAGATATCTGAGAATACAAGGTTTCTAAACGAGGAAAAGTGCCCACAGATATCTACACTCAGATACCTTGGATAAAGATTATGTTTCCGAGAAACAATATATTTTTAACAAGTGGTATCTGGAGTTGTGATAGTCTCTTGAAAAGGACGTGCAAGGCTTCAGAAAGCATGCATAGTTCCGTTGGCACTACAGGACAAAGTATAGTACAGTGCATTAAATGCGCGGATAGAAATGTCTGAACAAAAATGGTAGTCTCTGAAGAAGAAGACAAACGTGCAACAGTACTATACTCAGATATCAATAGTTTGAATTTGATTTAAGCCTAACGGATACTATTTAAACGGCACTCAAATTCATCTATAAATATCAACACAATGCTTGAGAACACACACACAGAACTTACACCAAGAACACTGAATACTCACACAAGCTCTCTCAAGCATACTACTTACCTTCAAAGCTTTCTGTTGCGACCAAAGCTCTTGATTCTAAGTAGCACAAAAGTTCTAAGTGTCCTGATCCTTAACAAGCATTGTTATTTGTAAAAGAGTTGAATTAAGATTTCATATCTGAGATTCATTCTCTTGAACACTTATCATAGACTTGGGTCAGTAAAGAATAAGATACCATACATTGAAAAGTGTATTAAGTATACTTGATTCATAGAGCTATCTACATAACTGAACAAGTTATTAAAGAAGCTCACCTGACAAACTACCTTAACCAACACCTTAATCGGCGTGGAGTACAGGAAGTACTTAGTTTGGGAAACTAAGGAATAACTCCAAGGTTACTGAGCATAGGAAGTACTTAGGAAACTAAGGAATAGCTCAAAAGGTTTCTGAGTACAGGAAGTACTTGGCTGAGAAAGCCGGGGAATAACTCAGGGGGAAGACTTGGTTGGGAACCTAGTGTATTTAGGAATCAAGAGAAGATACTTGTAAGGTTACCTCAATTATCTGTCTTAGTGGATTCTAGGTCTGAGAAAGGCCGAAGTGGATTAGTTGAAGGATTACGCCACCTTCAGATACCACCATAAAGACTTGTGTTATTTACTTTCTTCAATCTATTACTTGCTTTATTTACCTTGCTAAGTTTTTACACATATCTTGCTGAGCACGTGCACTTATCACAAAAAGTCTTCCGCTCTCTGAAAATAAGTATCAGATATCTGAGAAATTGTGTTTATCGACAAAAGTTTTAAAAAGACTATTCACCCCAGCCTTTTTACTTTGTCGTTATCTGGACCAACACCAACTCTACAAATTAGATTGTTCCAATTTGAGAACTTAGTGGGGATGTTAACTTCAACTTAGGAATGTGATAGTTCCCACTTGAAAACTTAATTTGATAAGCAAACAAATTCTAAGAATTGATAATTACAACTTGAAAACTCTATTGAAAGAGTAAAACCCAACTATTTGATATAATAATAATAATAATAATAATAATAATAATAATAATAATAATAATAATAATAATAATATGAGAATTGGATAATTCCATATGGAGAATTCAATTCAAAGGGTAAACATCTTTAGAAACGGGATAAATTCAACATGGGAACTCAATTTGAAGTGCAAACTACACTGTTTTAAAATAATATAAGAATTAAATAATTTCAACTTAGAAATTCTATTCAAGGGGTTAACCAACTCTAAGAATGTGACATTTAAAACTTGGATATTTAATTCCAATGGTAGACCAACTTTAAGAATGCAATAATTGAAACGTGAGAACTCAACTAGAATTGTTGTCGAGACCATATTAAAGCTCTCATGAGTTATGACGGCATATATCCTGATGACATCATGAATAGAAAAAATATATATTCATTCGAAATTACTAAATATAAATAGGGCTTAGGTATCTCAAACCATCTCCATTCGGTTGAAAGTTAGTTATCATATTTTTCTTATAAGAAACACCGACCAGTCTACTGAACTCGGTAGTGTCACGTGTTTGATTATTGCTATTATTGAGAAGCATTTTGTAAAAGCCGAAGATGATAGTTTGACATAGAATACTTATACCTCGCATGTCATTGTGAACTTCTGATGTTACTAAACTTCCTATTAGATACAAGCGCAGACACTTCCCTATTTATGTTGATTTGTTATGTTCGTGACAATCAATAAGAGTTAGGAACGGTCTTTAGCTGATGTCGGTATATATCTTCTCACACCAATATTTATTCATGGTTCGTTGTATGTTGCATTCTCGAGAATCACCAATAAAAAAGACTCAAATTTGTAGCCTTGGATTAAGTAGTACACCCCACATACATTACGGTTAATGTTGTTTACAATGAAGTTTTTCACAATCTTTATGGTATAAATATATCAATATACCATCCATGAATTATTATTTTTAATTAGTTTGAATGACAATTAATTAATGTAATATTTGTTTTCTGTACCGTGATGTATATATATATATATATATATATATATATATGGAGGGTGAAGATTGATTCGTTTGTCCTTTACATGTTTTTACGTGCTTGACTAAAATTTTATACTATATTGATTTTCTTGAGTTATTTCAGTTATCATCCGCTTATTTATTATTAAAGTAAATTAAACGGGTCGGTGTCTATCCTACCCCATTCAAAATAATGATGTTCATGTCCGGATCTGGCATATACTCGATCCCGTTCCATACCTTTGTAACAAGACCCGGCCGCTACATTTTATGATACTACATATTTTCGGGGGGTGGGGTGTTGGGGGTGGGGGGTTTGGCAGATACTCTGTAGGTGGGGAAACTCTCTCCGATCTTCTCTCTACTTTCTTGATCTCCATAACGGGTTGGAATTACTGTATTCTAACATGTGAAATTATGTTTGTAGAATAATAATTCTTTGGTTGTTGGGAACCAATCCTATTTATTGTGTTGTATTACTATATACTTTTGTATTTTATTTTAATTCGGGCTTGAGGGATACAACTTTTTTAAAATCATGTAGTTGTGACTAATTAACAGGTCAGGTACGGTAAGGCCCGATATAAAATATATATTATCAACCCCTCGGGTCCCGAACGGGCTAAGGTCGGATCCTACCCCTTTCAAAGCATATCCTTCATGATGAGTCGTATTTTTAGATTTTTTTATTATTAATTAGCATAAAAAAGACTCAATGATATAATATTGGATGAAGAGGGACTACCCACCACACCACGACCAACGTTGTTTACAAGTAAGTTTGAATATCTTATTTTCTCGATTAATTAATTTTGTCCCCCCCCCCATTCTATTTATTATTAAAAGTAAATTATATCGTGGTATCGCCATGGGTTAGTACTAGCTATATATAATAATGGTAATACTCGAATATAATAATTAGGGTAAATTAGATGTAATTAGCAAAACTCGAGATTCGATTTAAAAAAATGAAAATTTAAATTAGAAAAATGTGTGTAAAATATAACGAGTTTGGTCTATATATGTAAATGGGAAAAATTGATGAATTTTGATATTTTGTTAAGATAAAAGATGCTATTAAAGAAGATATTTATGAAGATGAATAAACAAGGCTTGGAAAAAAAGGACCAATAGGTTGGGAAAAAGTGTCCCCTACCTATTCCAAATTTGGAGAGCCACCACAGGTCCACAGATCTACCACAGATCTTTTGGAGACATACCTTGGTCCCAATAGCATCAATTTTTATTTAAAGAAAAAATTATTTAGGTCCACAAACCTTTATGGATGAAAGACATAGATATTTATGGTCTAAGTGGTATCGTAATAGTTAAAATTTGGAAAAACATAGAATCGTGAGCTTTTCAAAATGTGTGGGTGTGTTTTTTTTTTTTTTTTAATTTGGAATAACGATAACATTTTATTCCGATCATCCCTCCCAACACCGACTTTACAAAACAACCAACCTACTAAAAAAGTATAACATACTAAAATTGGATTAATTTTTCCAATTTTACTTCTTGGATAGCAATAAGGTTACTACCCAGTAGTCCTGTCTAGATGACACCTAGATTAGTGAGATTTGTACGTCGTTTCTCAAATTATAAGGGAAAAATCCTTTAAAGGTACCTTAAGTTGTTACACTTCCGGAAATGGTACCTTATTTTGTTACCGTCCAATTTTGGTACCTTTTATTTGAATTTTGTCCAATTGTGGTACTCCGTCAGTAAAAAATGACGGAGACATTAATTTTGACCAACTTATTGCGAATTAACGTGAATTAACACATTTTTCGTCAAAATGTCGTGTGAATTACACGCACTTTGAATAAAATAATAAATAAAAAATAATTAGAAATAATTTTGATAATTAATAAAAATAAAATAAAATTTAAAAAAGAAGTAAACACGCCTTTTATAACCCCCACACCCAGATCGATCAATCATTCTTCCCCAATTCTAAACCCTAGCCACCAAAATTCAAGAACCTTAATCGATTTCTACCGAAATTGAAGTCCAATTCGTACCAATTAGTGAAGGCGAGTAGCAAACAAGTGGAAGATTAGACAATGGCGTTGTCAGCTAGTGAATCGAGTGGTGGAATTTCTGAGGTGGGTCGTCAATGTAGATGTGGAATTCTTGCTCGCCTGTACTGTTCATGGAAGGCCGCAACTTGTGGTCGTCGATTCTATGCTTGTGAACACTACGAAGTAAGTGGTTATCTACAATTTAAATTTGTGTGTGAAAATCGCGGGTGTAAGTATTTTCTTTGGCGTGATGAGCCTTTTGCCAGGAGATTTTCTGGTGTACTTAGCCATCTAGTGCTTCGTGCTACTGCTGCAGAAGACATGGTTGTGAAACATCAGAATGAAATGAAATGTAGGGCTTATGAGAACAAAGAATTGAAGGAGAAGGTGACACTGTTTGAGATTGAGAAGGACACTTATGCTAAGAAGATGAAGACACTTATCAAGGCAGTGTGCATTTGTTGTGTTTGCATCATTTGCCTGTTTATGTTCATGTTGATTTAGTAGTTATGGTAATAGTGAACCAGTCGGTGTAGTTGTTGTATGGATCATTAATCTAGTAGTATGTATTTTGGGCTAAGAAGTATAATTAATTTTGTATTTTGGCTAAGGACTATTAATGGAATCATACTTTTCCCTTGTTGAATATGATGTCTTCTATTGCAGTTTTACAGTTTGATTTTGGACAAAAAAAGCTGGAAATGAGATGTTATAAACTAACAAACTAACTAAGAACCTGGAAATGATAGGTTATGTAATAACATGTAAATGACCAATGTAATGAACTGGAAATGACAATGAAATGTAAATGACAATGATTCCATAACATTAAACTGGAAAATGCTTGAGTCTTACAGAAGATCAGTGCCACATGATAACATTAACCTGGGAAATACTTGAGTCTTACATAATATCAGTGCAAAAGGAATTGACAAACTTCCCATCAAATAAAGTCTCAAAATAAGGTGTTACACAGACTGGAAATTAACAACATTTGAGTTTGACAAAATATTATGCCTAAAACATCACACTAGAATCACATCCCCTTCTTGATTGCTCCACTTTTTCTTGCTTTAACTTTCAACAATTTCTTCTGCTTTGCCTGCTCAACTTTCTCTTGCTTAATCCTCACCAATTGTTGTCTGGTGACTACATCGGCCCAAGGGTTTTTGTATATGAACTGTGTTTCCATCCACATTCAATGTCTTAGAGTAAGTATCCATGTCAAGTCCACCTTTCTGTAGAGCTTCAAATGCAGTTGGCCTAGTATTCTTAGGCTTTCTCTTTATGTCACGCCCCAAAACCAAAATACTTTGGCGCGACCGACCGTCTAACATGAGATGGGCTCACGCCAAGACGAAACCTCAATTTATTTACAAAAACAGTTTGAAATAGTGGACTTGACACGGCTACTTACTGGATCATCTGAAAAAAATGTGTAAAGGTGAATCTTCTGGCACATTTACCGGATCAAGCAGATCAGTAAACATACATATATATACACACAATATCAGAACACATAACCAGAAAACAGTTCATGGAGTCATTATACAGAACAGTCGAAACAGATATTTAAGCTCAGACAGAATCACACTATGACCACTAGTATAAGTCTGGTGGCACATAATAGAAAGTTCCCCGCTAAAGGAACACATGCAAAAAAGAAGTACTTCGGAAGCCAGACGTAATCACCGTCAAAGACGGACCCAGAATTCATAGGTAAAACTGTGAGCTCCCCTTACCTCAAACGACCTAACTCGGTTGCTCGGAAAATCACCAAAACCAAATAGACGCGGTCTAATCTGAACCTAAAGATAAGTAAACAAAATTACTAAAACATTACAAATAATAAGGTAGACCAGTACTACTGCCGTAGTAAGCTACTACACTTAGGCTCGTTTTTCAAATTAAATTCTTGAATCGAATGAATCGAATGGAACTGAATCGAATCGAATCAAATCAAACGAAATAAATGGCCAAAACGAATCAAGAAATTACATTTGTCCCATTTTTTTATTAATAATGAATACTACATCCGGTCCATTAATAAATTCGTAAGGAGACTTTTTTCTGGACGTTGACTGTAATTACTCGCAAATTACACGACAAAAGAATATAATAAAATTATATTATAAAAATAAATTAAGTATATTTGACTAACATAACTTTGTAGAGTTTTGGTTCGACTTTAGTTTGGTTTAACTTGTTGGAGTTTTTGGGAGTCATTTGAAAGACTTGTAGAGTTTGGTTTGACTTTAGTTTGGTATAACTTGTTTTTTATTTATTAAGTTTGAGAAAAAACTCAACGTATGCTTCTGAGTTTACTTCTATTGTTCTAATATCTTCCAATAAAAGAACATGTCGATTTTTTGTTATAGATGTAATGCATAAAGTATGTGAACCAGTTTGAATGGTACTCTCAGGTTCCTGTAGTTTCTTATCTTAACTTAACTTTTACGGTAGAAAAGAAGGATAATTCGAAATCGTAACTATACTTTTTATTTCATTGATCTACTAAAAGTCGTGTTAAAAAGAAAGAAAGAAAAAGGTTGAAAATATCTCAATTGGATAAATTTTCTTATTTTCCTCGTACAAAAGATGGGTTGTGTAAATTTTACGGTAGAAAAGAAGGGTAATTCGAATTGTAACTATACTTTTTATTTTATTGATCTACTAAAAGTTGTGTTAAAAAGAAAGAAAGAAAAAAGTTGAAAATATCTCAATTGGATAAATTTTCTTATTTTCCTCGTACAAAAGATGGGTTGTGTAAATAAATGATAAAATAATAATAATAATAATAATAATAATAATAATAATAATAATAATAATAATAATAATAATAATAATATGAATTTAATGAACTTAAGAGAGCTGAATCAAGAAAGTCGAATCAAGAGAGTTGAATCAAGACGAAATCGAATCGAATCGAATCGAATCGAATTGTAGATAAAATATAAAAGTTCGAATCGAATGAAACCAGAATATACTTGTATACTTGCTTATTAGCTTATTACAAAAAAGGACATCTATTTAACGTCCTTTCCAAAATTAAATAAGGAAATATAAATAACTAAATATACGTACGTGAAGTCCTACGAAACAAAATACAAACCTTGACGGCATTTCTTTCCATTTTCTTCATAAATTTACATGCTTTTTTGCTACTCAACCAGGGTATTTTCTTTTTGGGCTTAAAGATTTTTTTTACAATGAGAAACTGCTTCTATCTAATATTCTAATATAATTAATGAAGAGACTTTAAAGTATATCTTTCCTAACGTCAAATTCTAGAGAGAAATTATATACGTTTCTTTTTCCGGCTTATGTATATTGTATATGTAAATCTCTATTTAGTCTATCTTCATAATTAACAAATCTCCTACATAAAATCTGAAGAAAGAGTATAATAAGTCTGGTAATTCGTAAGAGAAACTATAACTCTGGCCTAATAAACAGAAATACTAATATATAAGATCCCGCCAGCTCGTTTTTCAAATCAAATTCATCGAATCGAATCGAATCGAATGGAATCGAATCGAATGGAATCGAATCGAATCAAATCAAACTAATCGAATCAATTGAAGAAATTATTGTGTAATAATAATAACAATTATATAATGGTATATATAATCACAATTAAAAAAATATATTATTTTTGTCATTTTTCTCACATTCTTCCTACTCTTTTTTCTGTCATTTTACATTTTTATTTATTATTGTATAACAAACTTTAAAACCAACCGCGTAGAAGGTACTTTATACGATGCCTCAAATGGAAGACACATATCAAATATACGTGATTGTTGCTACCTTCACTCTGCATAATTTTATGCGCATGTGTAAACTTAAAATACCAGTTTTGCAACATGATATCAATGTCCAAGGTGGAGTGGATAATGATTTATTGAACCCGACAAGGAAAGAAACGATGAACAGGGTGCGCAAGGAGATGACATTGAGAATTTGGCGCTCTATTCCAGGCAATATAGAGCCCGAGGAAGATAATATAGAGGAATAAATGCCATTTTTCAATATTTGTGATATATAATATTATTTTTATAAAGTTTGGTCCGATTTTTGGTTTGGTTTAACTTGTTTTGGAGTTTTTGAACATGTAGATTTTTTGTTAGTTCAAATTGTAACTATACTCTTTATTTCATTGATCTACTAAAAGTCGTATTAAAAAGAAAGAAAGAAAAAAAGGTGAAAATAACTCAATTGGATAAATTTTCTTATTTTCCTCGTCCAAAAGATCGGGTGTGTAAATAAATGATAAAATAATAATAATAATAATAATATTATTATTATTATTAACAACAACAACAACAACAACAACAACAACAATAATAATAATAATAATAATAATAATAATAATAATAATAATATGAATTTAATGAATAATCAATCAAGACGAAATGAATCAAGACGAGCCGAATCGAATCGAATCAATGGAATCGAATCGAATCGAATCGAATCGAATCGAATCGAATGGAATCGAATCGAATCGAATGAGTTTTCAGTTGAAAAGAACAGAGCCTTACTATGATCATGATTTAAAATAACGCTCTGTGGACGCGGTATGTGCCGTGTGGGAAATTTGTCATAATCTATCTATACATTAAAAGAAAAACATTTGAAGCATTCTCATGCATTACACATCATCAATTATGTAGAAATGTGAAAGATTTTGATTGGTTATTACAATTTTAAATTTGGTATGTTGGATGTGGAAAATTTTAAGTTGTTAAGATGTAGTACACCATATAACTCCCATTATTTATTTTTAGTATGTTGACTCAATACATAATTATTATTTAATCTCATATATATTTATTTACAAAATTCTAAAAAATATTTTAAACATATATATAGATTCACCGCGACAAGACGAATCCATAGACATCAAACTTGAATATTTTATTAATTAATTAAAGTATTTATTTATTAAAATATTATTTTTATTAAATAACATAAATTGAAATAATGAAAATTTAAAAATATAGCATTTATTAAATACTCAATACTTCTCCAGTTATCAAATAAATCAATATTTATTTAAGTCTACAGTTACGAATGGATACATTAAAAATGACCAATAAAGTTACGTATTTGATTAAATACAAATCATCATCTTATCAACATTTACATGAATTCTAACACATTTTCTACTTTTTACTCATTATTTATTCAAATATTACCTTCTACCTTATATATTTACTACATGGAACATTTTGAATATAAATTTCACTATATATATATATGTGTGTGTGTGTGTGTGTGTGTGTGTGTGTGTGTGTGTATATGTGTATATATATATATATATATATATATATATATATATATATATATATATATAAATATGTATATATATATGTTAAGATTACCTCTTGGTTGCGGGTCTTTTGATAGTGCTGCCTCCACAACTAGAGCACGGTTGTACGCATCCACAAACCTCCTATCCAGGTGAGAGGAATAACACTGATTCGGATGCCCTCCCTTAAACACTTGCAAAACAGGCTGACCTTGCTTCCTTTCGACTCCACGTATGCAGTACAAAAATGCCCCAACCCATGACTCTTCAGCATGATCATAACCCCCTTTCTCAAAGTAAGAGACTCTAACTACTTTGCAATCTTTATTGATACTGGAAAGTAATGATCAAGAAATAGATCCTTAAATCGACCCCAAGTCATAGGCTCAGTATTGCCCCCTTGAGCAATCTCCGTCCTGTTCCACCAATATTTGGCATTACCAATCATATGAGGGATATCAACCCTCAGCCACACTTCATCCGTAAAATCCAACAACTTAAACTTTTTCTCAATTCCTCGACCCACTTTTCAGCCTCCATTGGATTCATACCCCCATGAACATTAGGTAGTTCACCCTTTGAAACCGCTCAAAATATGAACCCAAAGTAGGATGACGTAGTAATTGTTGGCGTTGATGCTCCAACAAGCTAGCTATAGTATTTAGGGCTCTAGCAATCTCACCCTCAAGTGAAGGAGGACCTCGCAGTGGTACCTTTTGATCAGCCTCTTCATTCACTGATCTTCTCACAGTATCATCAACAATTTTGCGTCCTCAGCCACGACCTCTAGTCCTGTTCGATGCAATACCACGTACCATAGCTCAAACTATCGTAGGATAATGTTATAAAAGTAAGACAAAAAAAAACTTACAAAATTCTTAAACTAAAACCGGACACACACACCAGCCCAACAAATTGAATCTTGAACTCAGTACTAACTAAACTGGACTCCCCAATTAATTCAAACCTAGTAGCATACACACCCCCAACAAACTGAGACCTGGCTTCAATACCACTTTCGTTACGCCACAACATTGAAATTTTAAGTGTGATCCCCCGTCTATCGTGAGACGGACTCACACCAAGACGAAGTCTCAATTTTAATTGTGAAACCGTTAGAAATAGTGGTACAACAGTCACATGTAAAAAATGAAATCCACTAACAACTAAAAAAAATAAAGTCTGCTAAAGTAATTACAAACCAAAAGAAAAGTAAATAAATTTCATGTGTAAACAAACGAAATTCTACACCAACTAGATACTTGAAACACCAAAGTGTCCTTCCTTAAAATACTTTGCGTCACTGAAAAAAAATGTGCAAAGGTGAGCTGCTGGCACTTTCACCCGGACCAAGCATAGATAAATTATATATATACATATAAAATCCATCATATATTACATGTAATCACATCATTTGCAAGGAAAATTCGTACAAATTAACGAGAATTCACACAATTTGCTCGATCAGATATGCACTATGGCCAAACAAACCGTGCATGGTTGAATACATGCTCGCATTCACATAAAAAATCCCCTACCAATGATGTCACATATACTCATAACATTTGGAGTACTCCAAAGCACGACAATACCCCTGAAAGGGTCACACAATTAATAGGTATATCGATGAGTTTAAACTTACACTTTGATAACATGCTTTTAAAGAAATTATTTTTATCCCACATATACGCGTCATAAAAATACACTTTTGCGTATTAACATACTTGATCCTTTTTCAATATACTATTATAGCAAGTCCAATATCTTGATATAATAACTATAAGTTATTTGTCAAACATTAAAACTATATATATATATATATATATATATATATATATATATATATATATATATATATATATATATATATATATATATATATATATATATATATATATATATATATATATATATATATATATATATATATATATATATATATATAAGTGGTCAACTATCGGAGTTGTGCAATTTAGTACTTAATTTAAGTTAAATTGAATTCATTTATAATATATATGTAAATTAGACTGTAATTTAAAAGCAACATGTCTTCTCTAATTAAATTACAAGCCCTAATTCATCTCTAACAAAATCAGTTTATCATTGAAAAAAAACTCAACCCGCCTTCTCCAATTAAATTTCAAGAACCTAATTCGACCACAACAAAAGTCAATTCATCATTAAAAAACAAAGATCACCAATCTTCCTTCTCCATGTTCTTCAATTAAATTAAACAAGATCAATTTGCACTAACTGAAACCCTAATTCAACTCGAAGAAAGGCAATCAATTTTCAGAAACAACGATACTTATCTTCTTATACTTAGTACATTATTTGTAACCATGTGCCACAATAACATGCGTAGCGTGTTCTCATATTCTAGTACAATAATGCGAAAATAAAAGCAAAAGTGTCAATAATTCACCCTCACCTCAAACGACACAACTCAATTGCTCGAAACACACTAACAAAAGATATATCGGGTCTAATCTACACCATCTGTTCATCTTGAGGAAACGAGACCGAAAGTGAGAGCTGAGAGACACATCGATTGAAGAGAATATGTGAGATTTAGGTTTCTTGTGGGAGGATTTTAGCTCGAAACAGTCATTATAGGAAAATCCATCTTAAAGACTAAAGTAACCATCTTTCACACTATATTTAGAAAAAGATGGTTATTTTAAGATGGATTTCCCTATAATGACTGTTTTGAGATAAAATCCTCCCACATGAAAAAGATAACTTGATTAAAATCGGGCTTTAACCGCTATACAAATAATCTTTTAACATTTTTCGTTCAACCAAGTTTAAATTTGACTGCGAATTATAATGGTAAAACATTCAATTCATCATGACACTAATGAAACTTTACTTCCTAAATATTAATTCATAATATAATACTAGAGTAATATGAAGCGTATTCCAGATCTACACGGTATGTTTTGCTAAAATCTACACTATCATATGTATATATGCAAGTTAGTGATGTATTTTAGCAGTTATCTAAAAGCGTAGAGTTCCAATATTTTATCTTATTTGTTATATGATAATAATGATATTTTTTGTTAGAATATCTCACATCACCCTCTCCCTTTAATAAAGCTTTTTAAGGGATGATTGTCCAACTTAATATGGTCTCAGAGCATGTCCATGTTGATGATGGGTGCCAGCCGATGATAATTCCGGCTTACCCAAAGATGGCCATTATGATTCCACTTGTAAAGCCGACTAACCACGGCCTACTCGTGAGAGGGCGTGTTAGAATATTCAAAATCACTTGTGAGAAGATCATTTAGACAATATATAAATTGGATAACCCTCTCACTATAATAATGCCTTTTTAAGGGGATGATAACCTAACTTAATATTTTTAATAAAATGTTCATATTTTTTTTTAATGTTTACCGTCCATTTTAATGTATCTAAAATATATTTGTCACGCCCAAAAACCAAAACTTTGGCGCGACCGGCCGTCTATCGTGAGATGGGCTCACGCCAAGACGAAGCCTCAATTTAATCCTCAAATACGTCAATCATCTCAGAGTGGTACAAACAGAGCATCTAAAATCCCATAAACAGTAACTACAATAATAATTACAAGTCTTCAGTACAAAACAACCACCTCAACTGTACAAATCATCATATTCAATACAAAACTCAGAGTACGCTACAACTACTAAAAGTCTTCACAAGATCCACCATCCGTCTACCGGGTTCCACTCTACTGTACCATCCAGTGTCACTTCACTTACTAAATATCTGAAAGCGGGTGTAAGGGTGAGCCTCAATGAGGCTTCTACCGGATCAAGCAGAGTTTCAAAGATACATACATATACACGCAATACGATCACACATATACAAAAGTTGCATGCATAGAAAACGTAATATTTCGGCTCAATCAGACATGATCCTATGGCCACTAGTATAAGTCCGGTGGCACAGAGGTCGGCTCACATAACATAAACAGAATCCCCTACCAAAGGGGTAACATAACATAAGGGAGTACTCTAGCCAGACAAATTCCCCGAAGGGCACATAACATTTCATAGTGACAACTGAGAGCTCAAACATAACATTTATCCATGCACTTGTACAAAATCGTTTCACACATCACACACATCACAAATCATGTTTGGGTTTTCACATACTTGATCCTTTCGAATAGACTATTATATCAAGTCCCATATCTTGATATAATAACCATAAGTTGTTTATCAAACATTAAAACTACATATATACCATAATACGAAAATAAGAGCAAAAGTGTCAAAGAAACCCCCTTACCTCAAAGGAGAAACAAATACATGTCCAGTTTAAATAATCCGAAAAACCATCCATTATCTTGCATGTCGAATCCTCCAAAGTCACCTTGAACCTTAAATTCTCCAAAGCACCACTTACAAACTCCATCTCGTCTTTACTACGGTTTTATAGGTCGATATTGAGGAAATAGGGTAACAAGGGCAAAACGGTAATTTTCTGGAGTTAGGAAAAATAGGATAAAAATGTAGAAGGGCGTAATTATGATTCTATAACGTTCAGGAGTAATACGGTAATTTAAACGGGTCGAAAAATAGGCTGTAATAAAAAGATACAAAATCTGCTTCCATCAAGGTTCGAACAATTGACCTCCAGCTTACTATAGAAAGACCCTGCCACTGCACCACACGCTTCAGAGAGTTGGTTTACACAGGTACTTTATTTAACCTCTAACAGCTCTGCTGAACAATTTAATTAATAATCTAACCCCTGGCAACTTCAAATTCTCAAAAGCAAGTCCTTTAACTTTCTGCAATCTTTCAATTCAGTCCCTGCGAATTCCAAAAACCTTCCAAACTTACTAAAATCGATTGCCCATCAACTCCTCCTTTCAAATCGATGATTAACAGTCCCAAAACAACACAAATCAGTCCAAATCGAATTGTGGATTCCATCTCCATGTTTCCGGTCTAATTTTGCGATTCAAACCCCCAAGCTTCAATCGTTTCCGGTTCGATCGGTGCGGCTGAGTACGGTGGGTGTGAGGCAGCTAGCTGATGATGGGAGAAGAAATATGGGCGGAGCTAGGTGGTGGATTCGAGGCTGCAAAAGAACGTAGAGAGGAGGAAGAAGAGATGAAGAAAGGAGGAAAAGAAATAACAAAAACCCATAAATAAACCCTAATGGGATTTTCAATAATTGGGCTATACTCCCGTTCAAAATTTGTAATTCCTTTCGAACCCAATAAAATTTTCATCTCCAATTTAAATTCAAATTGAAGATCCAATAAAATTTTCGGGATTTTACAATATTTGAGTAACTCTTCTGAGAGTCCGGAAAGTACTGAGAGTCCTACATAAAAAGATTCAGCTACACAATTAGTATACAACAATAGACAATTTAGAAATAGACAAAAATCAACACTTTACACACAAAGCCGCATAATTAGTATACAATATTGCATGACTGCCATGACTCTTACAAAAACTTGGACTTTCACAAGTTTTTGTAAATATATTTTATCAAAAAGATC
This sequence comes from Plantago major, assembly GCA_026545765.1. Taxonomy (NCBI): domain Eukaryota; kingdom Viridiplantae; phylum Streptophyta; class Magnoliopsida; order Lamiales; family Plantaginaceae; genus Plantago; species Plantago major. Next base: position 79,068,164 of record CM048839.1, on the reverse strand, counting down.
TGGACAAAGAGACGTATGTTGATGGAAGTATCGTCACAAAGAAGTTGTGGTGACCGAGTGAATTAATGAGATAAAAGAGTAAGGGATTGAAAAACACGTGCAATTGTGCGTCTGGGCTTCTTCTGAAATTGTGACCACTTGTAGTTAAAATTGCTCCAAATTGAAGTCTCAATTGGGGGTTGTTAAACGCAGCGCGTTTTCGGCTAAACGCAACACAAATATTTTGTAAGTTGACGAAAATGCCCCTAGCTAAAAAAAAACTTATGAAATACGAAAAAATTTTAAAAATTCGTATATACATACGAAAACATTATACGAACATGTACGGATAGTAAATAACAACAGTAAACACAAATCGGAAAAAATTTCGAATTTTTTTTTTCGAAAAATATTTCGGTTATAAAAATTTTCGAATTTTTTTTTTCGAAAAATATACGAACATGTACGGACAGTAAATAACAACAGTAAACACAAATCGGAAAAAATTTCGAATTTTTTTTTCGAAAAATATTTCGGTTATAAAAATATTTACAAAAAACTTGAATTAATTTCGAATTTTTTTTTTGTAAAAATTGAAACTAATTTGGAAATTTAAAAAAAATTAAAAAATAATACGAAATCACCATTTGGCCGGCCACATCCCATTTCGTATTTTTTTAAATTTATTTTAAATTTTCAAATTACTTTCAATGTTTAGAAAAAAATAAATAAATAACCAGATTATGAACTGGCCGGTTTTAAAACCGGCCATTTCATAACCTTTATTTTTTAAAAAAAAAAAATTCGAAATTACTTGAAGTTTTTTGTAAATATTTTTATAACCGAAATATTTTTCGAAAAAAAATTCGAATTTTTTTCCGATTTGTATCGTTGTTATTTATCGTCAGATATTTTTAAAAAAAAATTCAAAAATTTTTATAACCGAAATATTTTTCGAAAAAAAAAATTCGAAATTTTTTCCGATTTGTTTATCGTTGTTATTTATCGTCTGCATATGTTCAGATAATGTTTTCATGTATATACGAAGTTTTTAAATTTTTCAGATTTCATAATTTTTTAGTTAGGGCATTTTCCAACTTACAAAATATTTGTTATTAAAACGCATCAAGGCTTAACATTGCTGCTCAATTGAATTCTCCATGCGCCTGGAATTGTGTTATTATATTAATAATTTAATAATTGAAGATGTTATTGTTACTGTTTAAAATTAAGTTTCAGTCAACTTACTCGAGTTCGAGGTACCTTTTTATAAGTTACAAGTATACATGCCATGTCCTCTAAGATGTATCTTTGCATATCTTTATTCCTTTTAGCCCTTTGTTATACTTGAAGATCTCGTCCAACGGAATAGAGAGAGGGAAATTTGGTTGAATTTGCTTATACATATTTAGTACTATGGTTGCACAGTTTATGCGCTATTTTGGGATGACCAAATACTAACATGCGCTTGAAAATGAATAAAATGAAATGAGCTAATGTTGTGAAAGAAAATATATCTGAACCAAACAAACTATTGAACTTGTCTGTATTTGGAAATGGCAAAGGACAATTATTCAAGTGAACTAGTGATATCTTCTATCCGTCTGGGCATGGAGAGGGAGTTTGAGTGGATGATAAAGGCTCAAATAGAGACTGGTTGGCTCCTATGAGGCATAAAATGGTGACTAGATCACAGGACATTGCTAGTTCTAGCAAAACAATGGGGAAGGAAAGCAAGTTCACGGAAGAGTTAAAAGATACTAAATGGAATGGCTTTTCAGAATCAAAGACTGATAGCAAGATCACAGAAGTGGAAGAAACTAAGTTGAATGGTTTTCCAGAAGCAAAGATCGAGGCGGGAGTTAAGTTATGGTGTGCAAGAAACGTGCAAGATGCTAAGAAGAAGGTATAAGGGACTTCTTCTAGTCAAAGAGTTCATCAAACAACCTTAAAAGATCTCCTGGTGAAAGGTTTGCTTGAAAATCAAAAAGTCAGGTACAAGCATACAACTTCAGGTGTTGAACTTGAAGGAGTCATTCAAGGAAATGGAATACGGTGTTCATGTATTGGATGTGAAGAGGAAAAGGTAAGAGTTCATAATGTTATTACAGATTCTAAACTAAGTTAGTTTACTTAATTTTAATTCATTGATTATCTAAGATGCTTGTTTCAGCAGGTTATGTCATTCACTGAGTTTGAGATTCATGCGGGTAGCTAAAAGAAACGTCCATCTCGGAACATCTATCTGGAGAATGGGAAGATAATCGAAGATGTCTTGGAAGAATGTAATGCTTCTCATCCTGGAACTTCAAAGACGATTAGCCTAAAAACCTTTGGTGGTTCAAATTCTGCATCGATCCAAATCAATGATAACACACTTGGGTAATGTTACTTCATATGGCTGAGAATAAATTGCACTACTTTCACTGTACTTGGATTGCTATTCGATTCTTTATCCAAGCATATTCCTTAATTTTGCACATTCCTTGCAACTTATGTATCCACGCACTTTGCTTTTCATTATATATTGCTTGATGAGTATTGTTCTATTTTGTCATATTTAGGGGCCGTGATTTCACCGAAAAAGGTCTCGTCAACACTACAATGATGCTATGCAATCAGGTGTACTCTCGTGCTGTTAAAATTTATATACGTGCATTAGTTTATGTCCTCATTGTTGATTCTAATGCCACTAGAGTTACAAAATGATTGTTTGTCGTCCATGTAGTTTGAAAAGGAATACGATGCAGATTCTTCAAAGGATGAAAAGACGCCCGATTTGATGGTTCATTAATACAGTAATTCCAAGAATGTATATGAGTTCATCACATATGCTTAATTTTGTCTGTTTAATTTCTTGTGCATAACTAGTAATTTGCACATTGCATGGTCTGCCGGAGGGTGTTTGGTTTTGCAGCAGTGCATGTAAGAATATTGATTCTACTCTTCAGAATCTGATCTTGAAAGGCGAACAACAGCTTCACGCAGATTCAAGGCCAAATGAAGGAGTTCAAGGGAAAGATAAATTCCTCAGATGACACTAGAAAGCTGCTTTCTAGGGTTGTTTCTGTATTTCATGTGTGTATTTATGCAAATATATATATTTTTTTATCATTGTATTTTCACGCCTAATTAAGATCAATACTTTCGGGAACTTAATCTTAAAATCCTTCAATAATATCATATGGGTGCATACTACATCCAAAACAAATGCAAAATAAGTGCAAAATAGTATTTTGCACAATGTTCTTATGGAAAATAGAATGTATATTGAGACAATGTCGTTCGGTATCTGAGTCGTACGTTTCTCTCCAAATTTTGACTTCTCATGCTTGTATAAATATGCTGAAGATCGCATTATTGAAATTTCTGGATTCTGAAGGCAAGCAAGATGATGTTATCAAACACATCGTTTACGGGTACGTATGAAGTACTTTAGTTTATCGCATTATTGAAATTTCATCAAGTTGATTCTTCTCACGCATTGCTAATAATATGTATGCAGAAGGAAGCTAAATGATCAAGATTTTGGTGGGATGTATTGTGCCCTTCTCATTGACAAGTATGTATGAGTCCTAATTTGAATTGCACAATTTCCATATATATTGAATAATCCATTTTTATTTTTACTCTACAGCTCTATATCTCGAGTAGTATCTGCTGCAGTTTTTCGGGTTTTTGGTGTAGAAGTTGCAGAGTTACCACTAGTGGCAATGCAGAAAAATTGCGAAAGAAAGGTAGATCTCCTGATGTTTAACATTATCGTCTTCATTTTGAGTAATTTCGTTTTGTTTTAGACACGAATAAGATAATTCATATTTCTATTTCTATGTGAAGTAAGTGTATATATTTCTTTTACAGGGTTATTTTCGGACGTTGTTCTTATGCATTCAAGATATTCTTATGTCTCTCAAGGTGAAAAACTTAGTTCTTCCCGCTGCTCATGAAGTAGAATCAATGTGGAAAGATAAATTTGGTTTTGAGGAGATTAAGGAAGAACAAGTATGTGATTTTGTTTTCTAAAATTATTTATCATTTTCAATATTTCTGCACAGTAGATCCAACATTATTTTCTAATTACAACATTTGTCATAATGTTTACCTTTTCGTTTTCAGATGGATCATTACTGGAGAAATTATCACCACTTGAAGTTTTTTTATGGAACATCTTTCTTGCAAAAGAAAATATACTTTAGATGAAGTATTCAAATTGCACCTTCATGTTGATGCAGTAACATCAATTTATAGGTCATGGGTTTAAACGGATGTCTACGTGCTAACATTAATATGGATAAGTTTACTTTTGCATATGAGTATACATCTTATACGATTAAATTTGTCAGACTTTTGATTGATGAGGATGTGATGGATTGGAGGGAAGCAGGGTGGATCCAGATAAATTTTTTGGGGTGGGCTAAGTTATGAGATCACACTATATACAACTTACATCCTCAATCCCGTGAATAGGTTTCCGTTCGGTTATTTGGTCAACCAAATAAAATTTTCAATTTCTGTTTCATGTACAAACATTGTTTCGGTTATGATCAGGTTGTTGTAATCAATACAAAGTTCATCAAAGTTGATCAATTCTTCTGATTCAGGTATTTTCTAAACCAATTTTACATTTGATGTGCACTCAGAGATTTCATTTTCCGTTGTAGAACCTGTAATCCCTATATACAATCAAGATTAAATTTATAAGTCGGAAGTCCTCAAATCTACAGTTTATAGATGGAAAGCTGACTTGGGATGTGGTACTCAACGGACAGAATAACGTTTGTAAAATTGGATTAGAAAACATCAATTACCTCTAACGACAGCATGGCATAATACTATGGTGCTCAAGGCGCAGTCGGCACGAGTACCCCTACTCAGTTCAATGAAACTACTGTATCACTCAGCAGAACATCACACCATGAAGGATGTATAGAGTTGTATAACCACGATTTACGTCTAATAACTATTCCATTAATATATCACGGTATATAAAGAAGTAGCAAAAGCAGAGTTACGGCGGTTCACCATTACAAAGAAAATTAGCTACTCATAGTAATCTAAGAACAGAAATCGAAAAACTAGAGAAGAAAGGAAGAAGAAGCTTAGTCTCTGATGTCTTCGTGCTGGTGCTTCTAGGGTTTCCTCCTTCTAGGTGCCTGACGGCCAACGATTTTGGGGTTTCACTTCCCCGATGGTAGTTCTTCTCTCGAGAGCCGCTTATGAAAGTAGAATTATGAGACCCTTGAGGTCTTATTTATTGTGTGGAAATCGGGCTCTGGCCGCCATTCTTCAATTAAGGAAGGTTTAGGAAGGCGTTTCAGATCGACAGCCAAGAGAAATGCATCAGAGGATTCAGAACCTTCACTACGGTCGCCTGTGGACCGCAGTGGGGCTTTCTGCGGTCCCCTGTGGACCGCCATTTGCGATGTCTGCAGCTTCGAATCTGTTTTCTTTGTTCTTCAATTTCGTGCTTCGTCACTTCGTTTCCTCAAAATGTGGTCTTCTACAAAGTTGTTGCATCTTCAATTATCTTCGCATTGGTTAGTCGCATGACATGTTTTGACTCCTCGAACTCCGTGCAACGGTCACTCCGGCGTATTTGCTTCCTCGTCTCGATTTGGCACAATTATGCCGTTTTGGTGGCTCAAATCATGCAATTCCTCAAAAATGCGATCTTGACCTACAGAAAACAAGAAAAGTTGGTAATTGACCATAAAACGATACAAATATTGCATCTAAGGCAAAAAACGAGGGTCTAAAAGCATGCTATATCGCACATTTCATTGTCACATCACACCCTCAAACCAGGTTTTTGCTCATCCTTGAGCAGGCAATAACGATAATCAAGAAGTGACCATGAAATGAGCAGCAAGAATAAACCACCACATAGACAAGAAGTCAGTTTCTAGGGTTTCAAACTCTACTAACTCTCTTAGTTTCAGCTTCAACTTTATGACTCCACAGCAAACAAGTAACAAGTAAGCATCACCCACTACAGCCAGTGGTTACAAGTGTAACCCAATGTCCTTATAGGTGTACTTCAAAATCATTACCTCGCGGTAATGTTATGCAATCCTGCTCCCAAAAGTCAAGGCAGAAATCAAAGTAGTACTCGGGTTAGCTTGGTAAGTAAAATAGGTAGGATAATATATAGAGTATTGCAAGGCCAACTATCATTAAAAGATAACAAGGTAGAATAAAGGGTATTTCAGGGGGACTTATCCTTTCAGACACCGAGTTCCTTCCTTCGACTTTGTCTTCTCGTAATCACAAATCTTCAACTTCTATTCTATCATCGTAACTACTCCATCGGTTGCTTCACACATAGACTACTTGCTCCTTCATTTTTCTTTTTTATTTTGGCATAATATTTTTTGCAGTCATTTTACTGACTCGTATGCTTTTGGTTGGCCATCATTGGGCTCTTTTAGTCTCTACATTTTTTGGTAGTGTCTGTTTTACAAAATTCCGCACTTTTGTACGTGCTGGTTTGGTATACATGCCATCAACCCTGACGGACATGTAGCTTTTTAGGGCCACACCGGTATGTGGGTAGTATCTGTAACATGCCCAACACGAAAATAGTGATCACAAGGACCACAGATCCACTCCAAGACTTTTGTACCTTTGCTTTTTTTCCGTACTTTCTTTTCTATTTTTTCTAGAGCAAGAGCTAGTGATTTTCAGCACCGGTAATAAACAGTAGGGCCAACAAGGTTACCTTTCGATGATGATCATCTTCCACTTCTCCCCCAAACTAATTTCTCGAACTGGGGTCAGGGTTTTCTTCTCTACTTTCCCCCAAAACAATTCTCGATCGTGATCAAAACATGATTCTCCTCCATTCTTTGGAACTCGTTGCTTTGTTTCTTTGTTCAAGCTCGGCGGTAGGTTGTTGTCACTGCTTTAGTAAAGCAAGTATAGGATATATGGTGGAGTTTCATAAGGTCTTAAAAGAGCTTTCAACGAAAGGTACAGAAAAGGATTCAGAAAGGTGAGTACCACTAATCATATTCATGCTACTGACAAATAAAGACTCAAGGGTAGCAGAGGTCACACGGTTGCACACAGGACTTACAATTAGAGTAGCAAGAAAACTCACTCATCAAAGTAGCATGGGTCGGATTTGGTCAGAGCATATAATCAGCAAGCAGCAAAGAAAGAAAACAAATCCACAACCCCTCATCTTAGTTATGGTTCATACTCGATACTCTCCCACACATCAAAACATTTTTCAACAAGTAAAAGACCTTAGACGTAATGGATGAAAATGAAACTAATACTAAATCAAAAAATTAAACTACAAGTTACTGAGTGCAAGTATTTAAAAGTTGTTACAAACCGAGTAATTTAGCAAGTAGCAATCAAAATCCTCCCCCAAACCTAGCTTAGAGCAGATAGAAAAACTAGGAAAGTAAAGAGAAAAAAGAAAAGATACTCCCCTCTCAGTGTCGTGCTTCCCTGGAGAAATGTGTCTAGGATGGAGGATCATCCGCTGGTGGAGTAAACAAATCATCCTGGCTTCCATAGTAGTGGCTCAGTCATGTGCCAGGTGGCGGATGGAATAGTGGCCGAGGGTAGCAAGGTGGATAGTTATGCTGAGGGTATTCGGATAACTCACTTCCAAAAAGGCCGTTTCCTGCTGAGCTTGAAGACAACTCAGGTACGAATTCCATTCCCTTCTTTGGCAGTTAGCGTACATCTCCTCTTGCTGCCTTATCTCTTCATGCTGGTTGGCATGGCATTGGTCCAAGAAAGCTTGCATCTGGCCTAGATCAAAAGCTCCTTGCTGCTCGTTCCTCCTATATATCCCTTGCTTCCCGAACCGCTTCCTGGTGTGTGGTAAACATACGTTCAACCCTTCTTATAGTGAATGGTTCGGTCAGAGCCATGTTCCCTGCCTCTTTCATCTCCACTCCTTGCTCTTTACATATCCCTGTTATCAAACCTGGGAATGGGAGATTCCTTATGTGATTCCCTTTAAGCAAGAGCATTTATTCCATGATGATCCGTTCAATATCAACGTAATTCCTTGCCATTATTGAGTAGACCAATAATGCCGCCTCTGTGTTGATTCCCAATTTGCGTTTTCTTGCTCTGAGGTTGGTGCGCACAAATCGCACCCAAAACCTGGCACGGTCGTTGCGGACTGTCTTCGGTATCTCCCTTTGTATGTCATCCTCCTCATAATCACTCCTCAAAAGCAAGTGGTGGATGTCATCTTTCACTTCCTCGTAGCTCTAGTCAGAGTGTGGGGGCTCCACAAGATTCAGTTTCTTGTCCTTGTTCGGTATCTCATAGAACTTGTTGATAGTCTGAGGTCCGAATGTGAACTGGACTCCTCTTATGGTGATAGCAGGCAGCTCGCTCTCATCATCTAGGTCGTCTACTTCAAGTTGGAAGAACTTCGCATAGAATTCCCTGACTATGTCGAGGTTGTAACCATTGAGACAAGTGGTAAAGGGTCCCCACCCTTGTGCGTCCAATGGCATGAGCATCCAAGTGAAATTCTCTCTTGAGGGGAAATTGGTTTCGATATTTCTTTCGGGAGCTACTCCTCGGTTTCTGTTTACTTCCAACCATGCTTGAGCTTCCTTCGAGAGTGAAGGACGAGTAGCACTCTTCCCGGGCCTTCCTCTCTTCTTGCTTGACTCTCCCACTTGTGCCTTCCTCATGGTAACTAGGTTCAAAAAAGTGTGTGAGATAGCATGTTTGGAGCTAAATCAATTCTAAGGCAAACGTGCAAATCCCAAGGGGTTTCTTCTCCCCCAAACCTAATGTTTGGCATACCATGCATTTCAAGTCTTAGCTTGTAACAAGATCAATAGCTTCTTTAAAACGATACAAGAACTAGTCACATAAACTCAATTTCACAAGGTGTCAAGTATCATGTTAGACAGCATAATGCATGTGAATGATCATCCTAAGAGCATATGAATTAGCAAGTATGTTTCCTAATCATAAATCATCAAGTAAAAACCATACGCACAAGTAATCGAAAGAGAAAGAACTCATTAAGAGAATTGTTTCCTTGAGACATTTCATCAAACACTTAATGAGCATGAACACAAACACTCAATTTCTCTAACAAATTGCCATACCTCTACCAAGACAAGTGATAACAACTTAAACTCTACCAGTAAGCATGTAATCTCATCAACAATTAGCACCCATATCAATCAAATGAAGCATACAATTGCAAAGCACCAAAGAAGCGTGAAGAAAGTGCAAGCAAGGAGTTTAAGAATTTAAACTTGATAATGAAGATGAAATTGAGATGTACAAGAGTAGAGATCACTTGATGTTTTTGATGGATGTATAAGCTAAGAATGCAATGGGTAAGTGCAAAATATGAAGTTTGTGAAGATTTTGGGAGAAAAATGAAGTTGGGGGGGGGGGGGAAGAAAGTCGAAGGGGGGTTTTAAAGGAGGGGAAAGTGAGCTGCAAGCAGCTCACTGCGGTCCAATGGCGACTGTAGTGAGGCTGCTGCCTCACTGCCCCTTCAACGCGCTAACTCGCGCATTTTCGACTCTTTTAGGTTTTTTCATTTTTTAAAAAAAAAACAAACATAATAAATAAGAAATTTTGGAAATGATTTTGAAAAGTTTTTTGAAAAAACAATTTCGGCCCGGAAAATGAGAAAAAGACGAATATTGAAAATGTGAATGTAAATACGTAAAAGTAAACATAACCTTGGGTAGCCTCCCAAGAAGCGCTTGTTTTAGGTCTTATAGCTCGACCCCTGTTTTCATGATGGCTTATTTGTCGAGGGTTAAACCCTCGATCCCGTTGAAGCACTTGTCCATCCATTCCCTTGTTGCGTAGCTCGAATCTTCTATCCAACGTTTCATTTCTTCTTCCTCGATCTCATCTAGCTCCGGATCTTCGTCGATGTGAAAAGTAAACTCTAAGTAGTTGTTGGTTTCCTATAGACTGTTCCATTCACCTTCACTGTCAGTAGATCCGCATCTCCAGTTTTTGTCCTCCGACCCAAAGTGCTCGTCGGGGATCGATGGAAGAGTATTTTCAATTGATTCTTCTCCCGTCTCCCAGTATGTCTTGAATGGATTCATCGGTGCTAGCAAATCTTCAAAAGGGACTACCAATTCTTTTCAGAGTCCATCCACCAGTCTTCTATGGCGAAATTGATCCTTGCTACCTTTGCTTCCTCCAAAGTCTCGCTCGGGATCCCCATTACTATCCGGTGATTCGATACATTCATCGAAATCTCCCTTCTTGCCACGTTGATAATGGTGTTGGTGGTGGCCATAAACGGTCTTCCCAGAAGCATGGTATCATTAATTGTCCGGGTCTTCGCAGTCCACAATAAGGATATCGAGTCCCTCCAGTTGAGTAATCACATTATGTATCTTGCCACAGGCAGTTGTAGTAGAGCCATCGACAACCAATATGCCGGTTCTTGCTTCCACCATTCCTATTAAGCCAATTTTCTTGTAGACGGCGAGTGGCATCATATTAATGCTGGCCCCTAGATCCAGGGTTCATGTGGCTGTCTTTCCCTTGATGACAACATTTATATTGTAAGCTCCAGGGTCGGGTTTCTTTGGTAAAACTAGTTTGACCCTGTCTTCTTCGGCAGGAGAGTCTATTTCACACCCGCATGGTGTAGGAGAAGGTTTGAGACAATTATCTTGCATCCCTTCGGGGTTCCTTCGTTCAGATTCAGTATGGTTTTCCCTCCTGATTCCTGTAACCTTGGTAGCTTCAACAATCATCATAGCTTTCTCGGTGTGACCTGGCATCTTGTCTTCGTTTTGTTGCAGTTCCCCTACTTCCTTAGTGATTTTGTGACGCCCTATCAACTTCACAGATAATTACTGACAGTAAAATATATTTAAGACGCGCGGAAGCTTTAAAAAGAAGTACTTTAACCACAATTACTTATGCATGCAAGCAAAATACATTTTCAGAAGCTTTACGCAATAAATAAGCTTTTACAGAACAAAAGTCTTTTCATGAATGATATGCAGATGACGAGCCGAGGGAAAAGGATTGGAAACCAGCCAGCCGACCCTTGATGCATGACTTAGCATCTTTTCAGCTAAGGCCTTCTTTCTTTGAATATCTATAAAAACATCATCGCATTTTGAATGAGTTGCGGATCTCAATAAGTATAATTAGTAACAACCCATTTAATAACCAGTGAAATATCCGGCAACAAGCCATTTAACAACAATAAGCATATATCAGAACCACAATTCGAGTCACTGAGATTCATTATCACACAGAACACATGACCTTCAGATATTTCACAATTTCCAACACGTCAGTTCACAAAATTCACATATATATAATAATACACGTGCTTAGTCATTTTCTTTGTCCGCTATGGCTCTGTTACGACCAGGAGTAATTCGTGATCACGATAACAGATTCATACATAGTCCAGCCGTACCTGGAATTTCATATTTCACACAGAGTCCAGCAGTACCTGGAATTCTATATTTCCTACAGAGTCCATCCAGTGATGGATATCCAGACAAGCTGGAAAATACATGACTCAAGGTCATCATCAGGCATAACAGAATCCTCTTATTTCTTATGAATGCAATTCACATAATCATGTTTATAAATATATACCTCTAATACTTTATCAGAAAATAGTATCTTTTCAGATAACAACTGCACGTATCCCATCCGTACATGGGGCAATTGATCACATATCGTCAGCCAATCACTTTAAGTTTTTCATCGTATTCAGAATGGTACATTCCACATATATAGGACACCACGGTATATTTTCACATTTCATAATACAACTTCAACCATATAATTCACATATACATAGCCCATACGCTAGCACTATATCAATAATTTCAAATCACACATATTTGTCAAACAACAAGTTACCGAAATTACTTACGAAAATACTAAATAATGAAGTAATAAATACACTTACAGTTCTATCCAAAAAGAAACCAGCATCACCGGTACAATATCTAGCTAACCCGTACTGATTAGGGAATTCTATGTGGTTCTCTACGACTACCATTACCTCTCCTCTATATACGAATTCCTCAAAGCCAAATATAATCCAATTATTTGTGAGACAAGCTGGGTTTAGTATATATTTGAAACACTCTGATTGATTGTGTTCAGGCGTGAAAGGATCAATAAGTGAATTCAAATGCATCTTAATTGCAAAGATAAAGAAGTAGGTAGCGTGAGGTGTCAATGGATGAGTGAATGACACTAATCTTACAAGAATTACAAACAAATGGCAACATAGCAAGAAAAAGGAGATTTGAGGCGGCGTACTGAAACTGGATAATAACAATCAACATATCTTTAACAGTTTTATTAATATTTTAATCTCCAAATTATTTATACCAACTTACTTATTTCGATTTTCAGAAAGACAACTCGAAAGTCAAAAAGGTCCAACCTACAAATACTATAAATTCATACTGTTCATATTACGGTGTCCGTTCTTTCATAGGCCCTCATTTGGATACAAAACGGTTAAAATTAAAATTTGTAACAAGCCGGCCCAAAATTATATAAAACAACGATAACAATTAAAATTCAATAACTGTCACATAATATCAAGTTTATATAGCACAAATATAGCATGTTACATTATATAATTTAATTTTTCACAAATAAGGCCACGTATATAACACACATCAATATATTAAAATTTACTTAAAAACATATTTAAACGTGCTTATGAGGTGAAAAAGGTCAGGGGCGTGACAAATTTGACCAATCTCCAGTTCCATTCCCTCAAGGTGTTGTCGGTTCTCTTGAAGTTATCCTCAGCCTTGGCGATTAAGGAATTGGTCCTTGCGGTAAATTCACCCTCCTGCTTCACAAATTTTCCAATGTCTCCCATCTCCTTCATTATAGTATCTATCTTATATTTCATGGAGGATGGTTTGAGTGGGTTTTGTGACGGCTTTGGTGGTGGTGTGGGAACAGGTGCCATAGTGGGTGGTCTAGGTGGTAATTCGGGTAGGTTCAAGTTAGGTCCAGTGCGGTATGATAAGAGAGGGTGTTGAGTGATAAAGCTGTTTACCGGTTGGTTTCTGATAGGAATATCTGTTTAGATTTTGATCAGGAAACCTAATGACTTATCTTAGCTCAGAAAAGTAACTAGTACTCTTACTTCACCTGAACATTGTAAAAGAGGAAGCTTACTGAGTATGTAAGTCTAGCAAATCTTGTATAGAATGTTAGGTCTCTGAATGTAATTTTTATATCTTTGAAGAAGACCAAGAAGGAAGCATCCAGCAGAAGAACTCATTTTATTGAAGATCAGAAGACTACACAAGATTGCTGAAGACTAAGGAGTAGTGTCTCCTCAGATACCTTGATGAAATTAAGTGTCTTTGGAAGACAAGTATTTCAATAGGTCTCTGATGCACAATAGGTCACTGAGTAAGGACCTGCAAAGCCTCAGAAAGATTGCATTGTTCCATTGACACTACAAGACAAAAGTTAGTACATTGCATTAATTATGCAGACAGAGATGTCTGAGCAAAAGAGGAAATCTCTGTAAAGAGACAAAGCTCACTGCCGTACTAACTTCAGATATCTTTAGTTTGAATTTTATTGTGCCTAACGGATACTATTCAAACGGCATGATTTTCAACTATAAATATCACCACTTAGAATGCTTGAAAACACATATCTATGAACTTATTAATTCAAGCATACAAGCCTCTTGCCTACTTACTCACTAGCTTACTGTTGCGACTAAATCTCTTGAATTCTAAGTAGCACGAAAGTTCTAAGTGTCCTGATCCTTAACAAGAATTGTGTTGGTCCAGATGACGGCAAAGTAAAAGACTAGGAGGGGGGGGGGGTTGAATAGTCTTTTAAAACTTTTGTCGATAAACACAGTTTCTCAGAAACCTGGGGGTTTCTGATACTTAAATTCAGAGCGCGGAAGACTTTAAGGTAAGTGCAGAAACAATAAGTATGTGTGTGTGTGTGCTTTGCTGAAATGTAAATACAGAAAGGTAAATGACACAACAAATATAGTGGTATCTGGAGGTGGTGTAATCCTCCAACTAATCCACTTCGGTCTTTCTGAGACCTAGAAATCACTAGAACAGATAATTGAGTTCACCTTACAATAATCCTATTCTAAGATTATTAAACAAATGGTTCCCAACCAAATGTTCCCCCAGAGTTATTCCCCAGCTCCTAGAGCTAAGTACTTCCTCTACTCAGATAACCTTGGAGTTATTCCCTGATTTTCCAAATCAAGTACTTCCTCTACTCCACGCCTTGATGGTGTTGGTTATAAGGTTTTGTCAGAAAGGCTTCTCGTATAACTTTTCAGTTATGTTTTCAGAGAGCAAAACAGAACAAGACTACTTAATACACTTGTTCAGTGGATGGTAGTCTGCTCTTTACTGACCCAAGTAATTGATGTCCGTTCTGGAGAATGAGCTTCAGAAAGGGTATCTGATAGTTCAACTCTTTCACGAATAACAATCTCTTGTTAAGGTTCAGGACAACTTAGAACTACTAGTGATTCTTCAAGCAACAGAAGGCTTTCAGAAAGGGTAGTAGAGTGCTTGAGAGAATACTTTGCTTGATGGTAATTTTGCAAGATAGAGCGTTCTAAGGTATGTTCTTCAAGCATCTAAGTGTGTGATATATATAGATAAATTTGAGAGGCGTTTGAATTATATCCGTTGTGCTCTCCATCAAATTATATCCGTTTATATCTTGAACTATGTACTCAGAAGTCACTATCTTATTTTTCAGAGGATCGCTTTAAAGATTTCGCGATGCATTTAATGCATAGTACTGTTCATTGTCCTATAGTCTCAACGGATACATGAGCCTTTCTGATGGCTTGCATGCTCCATACTCATGATGTCATATGTCCAGAATCATAGTAAGTTAATATACTTAAGAAAGGATTAAGGACATAGTCTTTCTGAGTTACACTAAACCTTTGTGTCTTCATAAACCTTGTGCAATCTTGGTCTTGATCTTGTAAAAGCTCCATTGCTAGGATTGATCTTCATGGTCTTCTTGAAATAAAAAATTATAGTCAGAGACCTATAATCCTAATACAAGATTTACTAGACTAATCATACTCAGTGATTTCCTCTTTTACAACGTTCAAGTGAACGAAGAGTACTTAATCACCTTTCTGGCTAAGATAAGAACATGTGATGAGTGATCAAAATACTAACAGATATTCCTAACAAATTTCCCCCTTTTTGATCAGTCATCCATGACTATCTTTTGAGTCCCATTACAAAATTGTAATCCTAGAAGAGAAAACAATCCACCACTTAATCATTTCAAATTATATTCAATTTTAGTTGAATTAAGTGCAGAAAGTAAACATCAACCAAATCACAAGAAGTGATCTTTGCTGATAAGTTGTCATCTATTAAAATGTATCTGAGAGTATGATCTTCAGATAGGTACAGTTTACAGAAAGAGATGCAACTTTTACATATAGAGAATTTTTGGAAACAATCAGCAAGATTACAAAAAGTAATAAAACATACTAAGTAAATTAGAACACAGGAGAGTCCAAGCTCCAAGAGAGTATTCTAATGTTAATAGTCTTCAAGTCTTCAGAAACGCAACTTGGGTTTAGATACCTCAAGTTCTTCAACATCCTTTCTGGATCAGTTGACATGATCATCCACTTTTCTGCATTCTTGGACATAGTCATAAAGAATCCTTCTGACAAAGAGCTCTGTCTTTCTGGATATGTCACATATTTCATGGTAACTCTTGCCAAGTTTGTGATTCTTCCGCAGATTGTGTTTGACCCAGAAGTACTTTCCCCAGACCCAGGCATACTTGCAACTGAGATAGGTTGAAATACTTGTATATTTCTTCCAGATAGTGTATATCATCTAGGTATTCATCCAATGTCATATAGAATGACTCATAGGTTGAAACACCTAGTTTGTTCTTCCTGCTGTAGCTACCATCCAGTTTTCTTACCTTGTGTACATCATCAGGTTTTGGGTAAGGACAGGCAAAAGAAAGATCCATATTTCTGGCTTCATTCCTCTTTTCTACTTCAAAGTTTAGCCAGGCATGAAGTTGCTCATGTTTTAGCAATTCTGGCTTGCCTTCTCTCCATTTCAGGATCTGGTTGAGGATAGGAGTTGGAAACTTATCATTGACAAGTAGGTGTTGTAGTTCCAGAATCCAATACCCTCTCTTGTTCCGAAAGCACCTATATGAAGATTCTTCATTACTAGTCTTCATATACTCAATGTGGGCATCAGTTGGCCTTTCTTGATGTGTTTCATTGTTTATTCTGCCAAACCGAAATCCTTCTTGCTTTTACGTTTGGTGGCCTTCGTCGGCTAACCCTTTCTTCCCTTCAATTTGTCTTTGGTGGATGTTCCTTATAATGACTTGGTATTTCCAGAAGGGGTTCTGGCTGCTAAAGGTCTTGCTGCCAGAGGAGGTTGTGAAGTAGTTGCTTGTCTTCTTTTCTTGTGAAGTGGATGTTCATCTGTGTCAGATTCATCCTCATCATCATTGAAGTCCAAAATTGGAGACTTGCAGCTTTCTTGACCTCTTACCTCTCCTTCTTCTTGGTCTTCTCCTTCTTCAGGATTATTCTGGTTGTTCCCATCTGAGATCCTAAGGGACTTGGTTCCCCTAGTTATCATACTTCTCAGCCTTCTGGTTGGTTGATCTGGAACAACTTCTTCAGCAAGGGTGTCTCCAGTGGTGTTCTTAATGACAAGTTGACTTGAGGAGGGAGGAATTGATTGTTTTCTTAATTATTTTCTTTTTCTTCCTCTGCCTTTCTGAGGCATCTCTTCTTCCCCCTTAGTCATGAATGACTGGCTCATGATAGCATAAGCTTCAGAGAGAGTTTCAAAGTTTTTCTGGAGATTGTTGTGCACCCTGACTAATTCTTGAAGTTCTTTCTTCAGCTCTGTGTTCTGCTTAACCAGTTCCTGCTCCTTTTTGTTGAGCTCTTCAAGTGGTCTTAGGACAGCGTTTGCTTGCAAAACAGCATGGTTGGCTTCATTCAATGCTGCATTAGCATTGTTACAATCCTCATCCCTGACCAACCCTAGGTCTTTCTGAGAGAGAGCTATGCTGGTTGCTCTGTTGAGTAAAGCAGCAGCCAATGGCTTCATCTCTTCTGGGACGGATTTTAGCACTTCTGTATCTTGGGCAACTAGTGTCTTTCTGAGCTCTAAAAACACACTGTTCCTTGCACGGTGCTCTTCACTTCTTGAACTACTTGGTGCAGAGAATATATGAGGATCAAGTAGGGCTCTTTTGTGCTGAGTGACAAGTCTCTCATCTTCTGCTTCAGTAATCAAGTTGTGGGTTTCAGCATCACTATCATAAACCTTTTCTTGGATTGTTTGCAGATTGACAATCTTCTTCTGCTTTCCATCAAGTGTGCTGGCCTTCTGAGAAGATGTAGAAGGTCTTTCGATGCGATTCAAAGATCATGCTCTTCATCATCATTGTCATCCATGGCATCTATCTCAGCAGCTGTGACAACAATGGCATTTTTCAAATTTCTTTGCTCATCTAGGAGTGCCAATTCCTTGGCATTATCTTCTTCGAGCTTCTTGATTTTGGCTTTCTTTTCATCAACAAGAGCTTGAGTCTCAATGTTGATTCTCTTCTCTTCTTCCAATACCTTTTTGAGTTGTTCAATCCTAATCTCAGCGGCTGAAATTTCTTCTATGGCATCATTGTGTTCAGCCTGTTGGGTATCTTGATGAGACTTGGGAGGTGATGATGATGGAGCTTTACGAGCAATTGAGGAGTAGCCTTTTCTCCACTTCCTTTGCTAGCTTTCGAATCCCGCCTTGTCCAGTTGGGATCATCATTCGATCATCATCATCATCACTCTTGTTCTTTGCTTCTTGGTTTGATGCTCGAGGAGGTTCTTGATAATCATTTTCGTCCATCTCCTCGTCATCTTCTAAAACCGGTTGATCACATTTGGGAATGTAATCATCCTCCCATTAACTTCTTCTTGTTCAGCAGGATAAGTAGTGAGCTTCTTTGGGCAAGGTGATGGGTAACCATCTGCTCTTGGGTTTGAGCATCCGCAGACTTGAAATCTGCTATAAGTCTTTGTGCTACTTCACGAATGAAGTCTTCATGCATCAGAGTGGCAAATGAGTAGGACTCTGTTGGGAACAATGCATGGATATAATCTTCCAGATTGAAGGCGATTGCTCTGTTTTCTGGGACGTCGATTACTCTGGCTAATTCTGAAAGGTCAGCCTTTCTGAGTTTCTGCCATTGTCTGAAGCACTTGAGATGTTTCTTTAAATTGTGCTTCTGGAAAGCCTTGAGTAAATCAACTGGCACTAGACTTTGAGCCTGAAAGAAGGTGTTCAAGTTAGTTTTGTTCAAACCACTTGTGTTAGTATCTGTGTACAAAAGTAAGCTTTCTGAGCATACCTGTGTAGAAACACTAGGCTCATCTGCTTGCTTGGGCACAGAGGACTCAGATACCTTGTTATGAGGAGAAGTCTGATCCTCGTCAACCTTTCTTTCTGCTTGAGCTTCCAAGTGAGGGAGCTCAGTAGCATGTTCCTCAGAAACCTTGGGGGTTTCTGGCACCTTTTTTGCAGATACTGCTTGTTCAGCAGTTTTAGTTTCTTTTGGAGGAGATAACACAACAGTTTCTCCATCCAATTGTCCTTCTGACTGAGCCTGTAAGAACAAACATAAAAGTTTTAGTAGTGAGTTTTCCAGAGCATTCTTTGAAGAAGACTATTACTGATTACTTACCTTCTCGTGAAGGATGATCAAGAATACTTCCTCGTAAAGCTTTTCACACGGAATCTCTAGTTTTGGGGTGTTGGTTCCACCACCACTACTTCCTCTTGGAGCCTAAGAAGAGACATTAAGAATATTAGAACATTAGATAAGAGCATTTTAGTTAGTTATTTCTTGTTGGAGATAACTTCACCACCGTGGGATGGCTCTTCTTGATGTTCTGAGGTTGGAGGAACCTCTTCTTGATTCAAGGGGGTGGACAGGTTTTCTTCCCCCTGAAAGTGTGTCTCCATGTTGGCCTGTAACAAATACAGCTTATGAGTAACAAGTTAACATGCAATTATGTTGACATGTTAGATACAAACTATCTTTGTTACCTGAATAGGGTCAGGCTGATCATTGATCTCTCGGACTTGTGGTGATTCCACAGTCTCTCTGTGCTCATTATTATTCTCCTCTGCAGTATCATTCTGAGTCTCCATCTCAGTTTGATCCATTTCTGAGAGTTGAGCTCTCTCAGAAGGTTGAGGAACCTGTTCAAGAACAGGGTTTTCTTCAGCAATATTAAGTGCTGGCATTGTGAATGTGGAAGCAATGTCGATCTTCCAAAGATTCTATCTTCCTCACCGGCCTTCTTCTTCCTCTGGGCGAGGGTTCTTGTCTTTCTGAAGAGCTGAGCTTGATGCTCCTCCATGGGTTTCATACTTGAATCTTTTGAGTACTTTTGCAAGTACTTCATCATCTTCAGAATCACTATTCTGTGTTGGTGCAGACCCATCTATGATATTTCTATCATCTCTGGAGAGTTCTGGAGCATTCTGGTTCAGGACTCTTGGGGCATTCTGGAGTTGCCTTTCAAGGCCCAACATCTTCTCGAGACCTTGTCTCGGAAGGTTGTGCCTCTTGTATGCTTAGGGACTTGGAGGCTCTTTTGCTTTGAGTCCTCTTTCTCTTGGCAACTGGAGGTTTAGCTTGAGCTTGCTCAGAGACCTCCTCACCTTGTCGTGCGCTTTTCTTCTTCTTACGCTTTTCGAAAAGTGCGTTCTCGAAGAAGTTTCTCCTTTTCTTCAAAGGCGGTTCGAAAAGGGAGTTGGTGATCGGATTTCTGCCTCTCTAAGAGTGATTCCCATTGTTTCGAATGTAATGATTCGAGACCAAAGTGCATATTGGCCTTTGGCTCAGCAAGGCCATTGATGATTTTGGGCTCAAATTCCTCAATATGTCCAAGGAATTTGTTGAAGGCGTACTTCCCCCAATTGAAGTGGGTTTCCTCCCCTTCATGCTTCCACTACAAAAAATCTGGGCTGTAGCGACGGATAGATCCGTCATTTATCTATCCGCCGCCTCTGGCGACCGATCGGGCGACGGATAAAATCCGTCGCCCCTGAGCTGGCGACGGATAAAATCCGTCAATTCATGACAGTTGACGACGGATTGACCTTTTTCAAAAAAAAAAAATGATTATGGGCGACGGATAGATCTATCCGCCCCCATTTTTTTTTAAAATCCAGATAACAATTTTTATATTCAGATACGGATTAATCAGCAGTGGTGGTGTGGTGGTGTGGTGTGGTGTGTGGTGGTGGGAGGTGGTGGTGGTGGAAGGGTGGTGGTGGTGGTGGTGGCAGGGTGGTGGTGGTGGAGGAGATGGTGGTGGTGGCAGGGTGGTGGTGCGGTGGTGGTGGGAGTAGAGAGGTGGTGGTGGTGGAGATGGTGGTGGAGGAGGATGGTGGAGGAAAGGAGGTGGTGGAGGAGATGGTGGTGGTGGCAGGGTGGTGGTGGTGGGAGGAGAGAGGTGGTGGTGGTGGTGAGATGGTGGTGGAGGAGGAGGATGGTGGTGGTGGGAGGAGAAAGGTGGTGGTGGAGGATGGTGGTGGTGGGAGGAGAAAGGTGGTGGAGGAGATGGTGGTGGTGGAGGATGGTGGTGGTGGGAGGAGATGGTGGTGGTGGGAGGAGAAAGGTGGTGGAGGGAGGAGGAGGAGAGGAGAAGTAGTGGAGAAAAGGAGGTGGTGGAGGAGATATATTATATTTTTTTTAGGTTTTTAGCGACGGATAGATCTAGATCTATCCGTCGCTAATTTTTTTTTTTTTTTAATTTTCTGGCCTTGTAGCGACGGATAAATCTATCCGTCGCTACATAGCGACGGATAGATTTATCCGTCGCTATTTTTAGCGACGGATAAATCTATCCGTCGCTAAAAATTTTTTTTTTTTTTTTTTTTTTTTGGTCAACGCTCTGTAGCGACGGATAATTTTATCCGTCGCTACAGAGCGACGGATAACCTTTATCCGTCGCCAAACGGGGCGACGGATAGAATCCGTCGCCCCAAGTAGCGATCCGTCGCTACAGGGGCGACGGATAAAATCCGTCGCCCCTTTCCATCGTTTTACCTCAGAATTCTTGTAGTGTTCTTGTTCAGAAGATGCATCATCATCCATATCTCCATGCTTATCTGGTCTACTCCTCCTTTGTTGCCATCAAAGCAACGGACCAGAATAAGAGCTAGAGTACTCCTGTGTTTCTGGAGATGACTAGTTCTGATGGCTTTCAGAACAAAGTCTCCTGGGCAACCTTTTGCATTCTCTAACTGGATTGCTTCAAATAGCTCTTTGACGCCTTGAATCATGGAAGCGTCCTTGATGTTGATGTCTTCAATTGTTCCTCGATGTTTCAATCAGAATATCTTGCAGAAAGTCTTGCAGTCTAGAACAATTTCTTGTCCTTGGACTTGATGCGCATGTATTTCTTCTTCATCATTCACAACTTTTGTGAAGATTTTGAGTTGTTATAGAACTCAGACATCCAAGGTGGATAGTCCACTGCAGCAGATAGAAGCTTGTAGATATGGGAATTCTTGACATCCCCAATATCGCTTCCTTCCGGTTTTGAATGTATAATTCTTTGGTACATACCTCTTTACTAGAAAAGCTCCCCAATTGATTTTGTGGTTAGGGTTCCACCGTGGGTAAACTTTCCTGTATGCTTATTCAACACCTTAAGTTCCTTTCCTCCTTGCTTTTCAGCAGGAGCAGATGATGTGGCCTTAGGGTTCTTGGTGGTCATCTTCTTGGGTGCCATCTCTTATATAGAGTTTTGCATGAGTGTTTTTCAGATAAATTTTGCACAATTAATCGAGATTAGTCTATCTTTTCAGAAGACTAAGCACAAGAAGTTGAGTTTTGCAGAGGGGTTTTGCAGAAATCTTGAGAGATTTTGCTGTTTTGATGCAAGTTTGAAATTTCGGAATTGGTGAAAGTGTTTGTCTTTTGCCCAAATCCTATATATATAGCAGACAAAATGTACATAGATACAACATACATACAACTGAATATGAATGCGTGTCTTTGCATCTGCATAGGCGTGGTACGTCCTTTGTACTTCATTAAATGCGTAGTGGGCCATGTCTGCATTTATCAACATACATTACTTGCTTTGTTTTAATCTCAATCGTTGAGATCAAACGTTTATTCATCAAGGGCTTATATTGAATATCTTGTAATGATATCAATCAACAAATGGTAATGTGCCGACTTGATGGATTTTTAATATGCTACATTCATTGTGTCACTTAGTAAAGAGTAGGAACACTTAATCGTTTGAGCTTATCATTCTGAGTGTCAAGTCCTTATCTATATATTGTTTATAAAGAAAATGATAAAAATACAAGACATTGTACATGTTTGACTTTCAGAACTTATACCTTTTGGGCTTTGTGTGTCCATTTCTCTTTATGACTAAATAGCTTTCTGAATTCAAGTGTTAGAAGCTTCAGTTGTTTGAATGTATTTGACCCACTCTCAGTAAGTAAGTTCTAGTTTTATTTAATTATTGAGTGTGTACCAACCTTTGCCTTTCTGGATACCCATTCCAGAAATATTTTGCCTTTCTGAGTGTTGCTACTCAAAAACCTTTGCATCATTTCTTTTCAACTTGGCTTTCTGAGACCCTGTTCTCAGAGGCCTACTTCTTTTCTACCTCACTTACTCAGACTTTAGAGATTCAGGACAATTTTTCAGTCCTTAGGCAACTCCATTAATCCAATATTGTGTCTCAAAGTCAAGAACCGGCTTTCTTGTAAGGGCTTGGTGAAGATATCTGCAAGTTGGTCTTCTGTGCCAATCTTGAGTATCTCTATATTACCTTTCTCAACATGGTCCATGATGAAGTGGTGTCTAACATCAATGTGCTTTGTTCTGGTATGGAACTTAGGGTTCTGTGTTATTGCAATAGCACTTGTGTTATCACAGAAAATGGGAGTTTTCTCTTCATTGAGTCCATAGTCTCTGAGTTGTTGTTGAATCTACATAATTTGTGTTGCACAACAACCAGCAGCAATATATTCAGCCTCTGTGGTAGAAGTTGCAATTGAGTTTTGTTTCTTGCTAAACCATGAGATAAGTCTAGTTCCCAGAAACTGACAAGTTCCTGAGGTACTTTTCCTATCAAGCATTGATCCAGCATAATCAGCATCTGAGTAATCAACTAAACTCAATCCACTTTCTTTAGGATACCACAACCCTACATCAACTGTACCTTTCACATACTTTAATATTTTCATAGCAGTGTTGTAGTGTGATTGCATTGGATTTGTTTGAAATCTAGCACACACTCCAACTGCATATTGAATATCAGGTCTGCTTGCAGTAAGGTAAAGTAGTGAACCTATCAATTTCCTATACTTGTGTTCATCAACACTCTTATCTGATTTAGTATAGGTCATCTTGGTTCCTATGCTCATAGGTATCTTAGCATTCTTTTCAGAAGGCTTAAGATTAAACTTTGTGAGCATGTCTTTTGCATACTTTGTCTGACTAATGAATATTCCATCATTGAGTTGCTTGACTTGCAATCCTAGGAAATAGTTCAATTCTCCCATCATGCTCATCTCAAATTTACTTTTCATGAGATTTGCAAAGTCATCACAAAGTTGCTTGTCCTTAGATCCAAATATGATGTCATCAACATATACTTGAACTAAGAGTAGTTTCCCATCATGATTTAAAGTGAATAAAGTTTTATCAACTTAACCTTTCTTGAAACCACTTTCCAGAAGGTATTTAGCCAAAGTGTCATACCATGCTCTTGGAGCCTGTTTCAGTCCGTAAAGAGCTTTCTGTAGCTTATAGACCATTCTACTTTCTGAGGAAACTTCAAAGCCAGGTGGTTGCTCAACATAGACTTCCTCAGCAAGTTCACCATTCAAGAATGCACTTTTGACATCCATCTGATAAACTTTAAAATCTTTATGAGTCAAAGGCCGTAAAGAGTCTTATTGCATCCAATCGCAACTGGTGCATATGACTCATCAAAATCTAAACCTTGATGCAGGTGAATCCTCGGCAACCAACCTTGCTTTGTTTCTGGTTATTTCACCAGATTCATTCATCTTGTTTCTGAAAACCCACTTAGTTCCAATCACAGATATTCCTTCTACAAATGGAACTAGTTTCCAGACTTTGTTTCTTTCAAACTGATCCAACTCTTCTTGCATTGCTGAGATCCAATCTTGGTCTCTTAAAGCTTCTTCTATAGTTTTTGGTTCAATGTTTGAGATAAAACATCCAAAAAGAGAATTAGCATTTTCAGCTATTGCTCTCCTAGTCCTAACACCTTGATTGATTGGTCCAATCACATCTTTTGCAGGATGATCCTTGATCCATCTCATCATGGGTTTAGGGCTAGTAGGGTCAACATTTATGTGATTTGAATGTGAATCACTATGATTATGACTTGATACTTCTTCAGTATCTGTGACATTTTGCACCTCAGAAGAGCGGTGAATGTCTGACACTTGCTCAGTGTGAGAGCTTTCTGGGACATGCCTATCAGAGAGGTCATTTCCAGAGTTGGCTCTCTGATGAACATCTTCAGTTTCCATTTCTAGAATTCTCATAGGAAATTCTTCATCATGTCTGAGAATCATCTGGTTGTTACTAGGCATTTCATGCTTTTCTTCGTCAGAGTCATCCTCTCTTTCCACAATGATGTTTTTCCTTTCTGAGGGTTCTTCTTTAGAATCCTTTATCATTAGTTCCTTGAACCTTTCTGAGAGTTCATCAGCAAGGGGTGTTTTCTTGCTTCCTTCATAGAATACAACATGAACTGATTCTTCAATCTTCTTTGTTCTTTTGTTGTAAACTCTATATGCTTTGCTATTCATAGAATAACCAAGAAACACACCTTCATCTGCCTTTGGTTGAAATGTTCTTAGATACTCTTTTTCATTGTTAAGGACAAAACATCTACAACCAAATACTTTCAGATGTTTGATATTAGGGGGTCTACCAACCAAGAGTTCATATGGGGTCTTGTCATGGTGTTTGTTTATCAAACATCTGTTCTGAGTGTAGCATGCTGTGTTTACAGCTTCAACCCAATAAACTTCACTTATTTCAGTGTCAGCTAGCATTGTCCTTGCTGCTTCTTCAAGGGTTCTATTTTTCCTTTCTGCAACACCATTTTGTTGTGGTGTTCTTACAGAGGAAAGTTGGTGTTGTATACCTTTGCTGGTACAAAACTCCTTTATGTACTGGTTGACAAACTCAGTACCATGGTCTGTTCTGATTGCAGATACTTTGTCATTTTTCATGACTTCAAGCTTATTCAGCAAGTTTGGTATCTCCACCCTAGCATCAGATTTGTGTTTTAGAAAGACAACCCGAGTGAATCTTGAGAAGTCATCTACAACAACCAGACCATACTTCTTTCCTGCATAACTAGTTACAGATGATTCAAAAAGATCCATGTGTAATAGTTGTAGTGGTCTAACACTAGAGTGTCTGGTTTTGGATTTGAAAGAGATTTTGGATTGTTTCCCCATCTGACAGGCAGAACAGATACCATCCTTTCTGAAAGATATTTTGGGAAGGCCAACCACTAACTCTTTCTTAGCAAGTTTGTTCAGAGTTTTGAAATTCAAGTGACTCATTCTTTTGTGCCATAACCAGTGCTCTTCTGTGTGACCTGATTGACTCACCATGAGACATTCTTCAGTTGTGGCAGATGCCCAATCGCCAACATAAAGACTTCCTTTCCGCCGAGCAATCAAGACTGTCTGCTTTGACTCATTGTCTATAAGTTTGCAATACTTTGCTTTGAATTTCACAGTGAATCCCTTATCTGCAAACTGGCTCATGCTAAATAGATTATATTTCAAACCTTTAACATGTAATACGTCAGTGATTGTTAATGATCCTAGTTTGACGTTGCCAAATCCCAGAGAGGGATTTAGTTCTCCTCCAGCAAATCTGATGTCTGCTCCATTGTTGCAAGCTTTGTAGTTTACCAGATTTGCTTTGTCTCCTGTCATGTGCTTTCCGCATCCACTATCAAATAGCCATTGAGCCTTAGTCCAAGAGGCGTTCTGCACAAAACAGGAAACAGGAGTTAGGTTCTTGCTTCAGAGATAGAACCATTTAGACTAAACATTCTTCCAGTAGGAATCCACATTTTAGTGAATTTCTTGGGAGTTTATTTTTGTCTAGCTTGATCAGAAGGAGATGCAATAAAATCAGTAATTTTGATCTCAATTTTCCTTCTTGGGGTGTTTCTAGGTGTTCCCTTTGGTGCTTTCTGGACCTTGGGTTTCTGGGGTTGCTTTTCAGCAAACTTAGCCTTTCTGACCAGGTTCCTTCTAGCTCTGACATTCAATTTTTCAGTGGCTTCAGATTTCTTCCACTTCTGTCTATTGCTACGTGCAATATCAGCCTGGTGCCATTGTTCTTGTCCTTCCTTATATTGTTGCAGAAGAACTTTTCCAATAGCACGATAGCCAATGCCATTTCGAACACCTTTGGCTTTCTTAATACGTTCTTCAGAAGCCTTACTAGTTTCTGCACTATCTTTATTTTCATAAAATGGTACAGTAGAGAATTTGCCTATTCCAGCAATTTTTCCTTTCCTAGTAATGTAGCAATGTGGATGGTTGCATGTCTGAGGGTTGTGTTTCTTTTCAGAAACCTTATCCACAAGTTTCTTGTGAACTTGTTGTTCTTTCAAAGGCTGGGTTGCTGCTCCTTTTCCTTTGTCAACTACCCTAGCTTTCTGACCAATGCTATAGGTGGTTGAAGAACCATTCTGTTGACTTTTTACAAAGGTCAACCTTTCATCACTCTTCTTCAGAGGAGATGAATTACTCGATTGTTCATCAAGTCCAAGTCCACCTTTCTCAGAGGGATCTCTAAGATAGGATTGAACCTCAGTGAGAGTGTCACTAGCCTTTGCATAAGATTGGAAGGATAGCTCTTTCTTTCTGAGTTCTTCATTCTCAGAAAGCAGCTTCATCATTTTCTTATTAAGTTCATCGAAGGCTAGTTTGTGAGAATTTTCATTTTCAGATATTTGAGCTTTCTTGTTAAGCAGCGTTCTTGTTCTCAGATACTCTGGTTAGCTCAGAAACCTCTTTTTCAAGAGTTTCTTTGCTTTCCTCTAGAATTCTGGTTTTGGATTTTGCTTCCAGAAATTCTTTCTCATAACGATCCAATTCACTCTTGACCAACTCCAGATCCTCAATTCCATCATCACTCTCATAGTACAGAAATTGTGAATTGTTAGTTACCTCATCAGCCATAAGACACATTTCAATGTTGGAGATGTCTGGACCAACAATCTCAGCAACTCCACACATTTCATTCTTCTTAAGGCCGAAGTCGATTACATCGTGGGTTATTCCACACAATTCTGGTGATGGTAGGTTTGAGTCATCTGAATCTCCATCTTCAGAATCTGTCTCAATGTCTAGAGCATCAAGTTGAATTTGAATCTTCTTCCTTTCTTCAGTTAGTAAGGCCCTTTGATTTCTCTTGAAATTTCTTCATCTTCTTGTCTTGTCTTGAGCTTATTTAAAGCAGGACAATCTCTCTTGAAGTGACCAGGCTTTTGACAATAGAAGCAGATATCATTTCCTATTTCTGCAGCTTCAGTACTAACGCCTTTCTGAATGGGGGTGTTCAGAGAGTTGTTCATTTGTATGTTCTTGTACTGATGATAGTTTGGGCCAAGATGCTTTTTCATCTTTTCTTTAGCTTTTCTTCTCTCAATCTCTTGACTCACAAATTTCTTCATGTGTCTTACTGCAAGAGCATTTTCTTCAGATGCATCTTTCGTATCCTTCTTTTCAGAAGAATCTTGAGAAACTAGAGCAACACTTTGCAACTTTTCAAATTGCTTGTTCTCTCCGAGTTGTCTCATAGTCTCTGAGCAAGATGAGAGAAGAGCTCTCTTGGAGTAATATTTGGCATCCTTGGTTGAAATAAAAGAACCTAGAGTGCTCCGGTTGTGATTGAGACTTGATAATAGTCTTAATCTTTTCTCGGGGAGTATCTTGCTTTCACCAAGTGCAGCCATATCACTCATAAGTGTAGTAAATGAAATCAAGTTCTTCCAGAGTTTCATGGGACCTTGTTTGATGTTTTGGAAATTCAATTTAAGAACTTGAACTTGTTTTCTTTGGTTTTCTCGCCCGCAGATTTCTTCAATCGGTTGCTGTGCAACTTTCGCCGTTTAACACCCATAGTTTACAATTGTATGTGCTCGGTGTCGATCGATGATGATATTACGAGCTTGACCATCATCATGTCTCTTGGCATCTTCGATGTCGAGCTCTCGGCTTGTCTTCATACATAATGCTTCCACGAGCAACATGACCACTATCACTAGCAGCCATATCCTCGCTTTCATCTTCCTTGTCTGAGGCTTTTCTTCCATCAGGCACCTCAGTAACTTGTTTGAGTTGTCTGATTTTGATAGGCCCTTCATTGATGACATAGATCATCTCGTCACTAATGGCCTCCAGGTGGAGCATCATGTTGTTCTTCCATTTCTCGTAGTTTTCTCGCTTCAGAACGGGTGCATCACTCAGAGACATACCTGCACACTTAACACACACTACAAAAAATCTGGCCTGTAGCGACGGATAGATCCGTCATAGTTAGCCTATCCGTCACTTTGGCGACGGATCGGGCGACGGATAGAAAATCCGTCGCCCCCCTGGAGCTGTGGCGACGGATAACAATCCGTCGTCCAATTCGCGACGGATTGGACGACGGATTTACCAATTATTTTAATTGGTCAATTCGCGACGGATTCGCTATATTTAGCGACGGATAGATCCTCTCCGTCGCTAAATATTTTAATTGGACTAGTGATGGAATTTGAAATTCCGTCACTAATTCCGTCACTGTGTATTCCGTCACTAATTCCGTCACTGTGAATTCCGTCACTACTTCCGTCACTATTTAATCATATTAATCCCTATTTTTCGTAGTTCACCTATTTAATCAATATAATGTTCGATAATAAATCAATAATACGGAAAATGTTTCAATGAATAAAAAAGTAATATTCGGAGCTGGAGAAATTATCCAAACAAGTGTAAATATGAAAAAATCCAACATACAGATACATAACTAGCTATCGACGGGGTGGGTGATGGCGAACGGACATGAATCGCTCCATTCAGAATCAAGGCGCCGTTCTCCTCCCTTCGTTCTTCGTCATGGCGCTCCATCTCGCCCCTTTGTTGCTCCATCTCTTGAGTTAGCCGAGCAACATGTTCCTGACCGCGATCGCACCATTTCGAGACACAGTCCTGTGTAAACCGGACGTCTGGACTACTGGGATGATGATGAGGAGCACGCCGGACTAGCCAGATGCAAACCGAGGCTTCCAAGTCCATATATTCGTCCTTTCTTGTCCGGTTTGTTGACCTCTAGGAAGATGTTGTCAACTTGTTCAGTTGACAACACATCACCCGTCCTTCCCTCCTCGCCACCTGAGCATTAACCTCAGCCTGAAATCGTAAATAGCAGATATAATGATCAGTTACTGTTTTTAAAAAGTAACTTGTAATAGTGTACAAATATGAACTTTAAGCAACATAAACATACCGCAATAGACGAGGCGGCAAATCGGTCCATACCCCGGCCTTCTGCTTGCCTTCTTGAAGATGGCATACTTGGATGTCACCTCCCCCCGTGCCACCTGAATCAAACCAGATCTAGTCAACAATTTATCATCTACAAGTAATAGAGCAGCAGAGACTTCATACATACACGTAATGCTAGATTGCAAAAACACATATATACGCACCGATTGATAATAATCGCAATGAGATCGCCTCCTGTGGTGGTGAACGGCCCTTCTGCCAGACGATCGGGATGCCTTGCTCACTGGTCCAAGCAACGTCCTGGACATCAGTTCGGCGCCAGTAGGCATCCCAAAGGGCCCACTCCGTTGCATCAACCTGTGGAGGGATTGGGCCACCCCGATCCCGAATGGCCTTCCACGTACAGACCATATCCTCAGATAGCTTTGGATCCCAGCCTCGTAAACGCGCAGATCTGTGGATCAACCCGCCGAATGAAGTACTCCTTCTACATTCCCAATTTCATACAACATCCAAAGTCAATACATGTCCTAACAACATAACAGATATGGTGACTAACATATCACCCAAATAAAGTGGCTAACATACCACTCACATATAGTGGCTAACATACCACTCACATACAGTGGCTAACATACCACTCACATTGTCCTAAAATTTACTAACACAATGGTGACTAACATATCACCCAAATAAAGTGGCTAACATACCACTCACATACAGTGGCTAACATACCACTCATATTAAAACGATTAATTATAATTACAAACAAATGAATGTCATATTTTAAACTTACCCTCAGCTCATCGAAGTACTCGGCCCTCATGCGCTCCGAGATGTGGCTCCAACACTCACCACCCTGCCCCGGTGGCTCTCTCCTGCTCCGGAAGATGTCACCTAGTTTGTTGTGCACCTCCCGAGGCCATAAGCTGTTGTCAATGTATAAGATACAAGAAACGAATATGCATTACTTTAGTACAACAATTTATACTTGTCAACTATCATTATCAGTTATGTTTTACATATTTAAGAAGAATGTATAATACTTACTTGGCAGGACCAATAGGGAAAATCACGAAAGCCGTCCCACGGACGTTGGGATTGTTTGGATCGAACACGAGGTAGGGACAATCGTCGAGGTCGCCCTCCAAAGATGTGTCCGCTGACTGGTAGAGCCACGGCTGCTCTCTCCTGCCCGGGGGGTCTCAGGAATCCGAGACCTGCTGTCCTGATCTTCGGAGCCCTCCCTGTCTGACGGTGTCCCCGACCCACCACTATCATGCGGCCGGCTGCGTGGGGGGGGGGGGGACGATAGGTGGACGGCCTCTGTCGCGGCATCTGCAAAAAAATGTAATAAATACAATAAAAATGTGTTAGTACGAGTTATAATACATAACAGATTATAATAACACATATAATTACTCATAATACACATAATATACCATTATAGCCGTCCTCTAAGACTACATATTGGTCCTCGTGCAGATCAAACAACTCATCATCTGCTTCTATGGGATCTTCTGCTTGTTTATCGACATCCTCTTGTTGGTACGAGTTGGTAATTGAGTCGTCTTTCTCAATGTACTCCACTTTCGAGCGAAACACGAATAGGTACATGACTAACCATTCCCCTTATCACGTTTTACGCTTGGATATTCAAGAAACACCACTTGTCGTGCTTGAGTCGCAGAATAAATGGTTCATACTTGGTTCGGTACCTCTTCTTTTGGTTCACATCAACCATTTCATACTGCTCGTTCTTCCTCGTACCTCCTGGATTAGGATCATACCACTCAACGTCCAAACAAGAAGGTTCGTTTAAATGGCAATCCGAATATTCAATCCTCACAATTCGTTTTAGCTTGCCGTGGAAATCAAACAAAGTAGTCTCCATACTCTTCTGCACCATTAACACACACCCCGGAGTTGCTTGTCGCCATGGCCGTGTTACATTCAGTCGTGTGGAACCTAAGGCCATTGACTATATAACCTGGGAATGTGTAGACCTTTTTGAATGGACCCTCTGCGAGAGCCTTTAAGTATATGCATGTGACGTTGTTAATAGGATTCCGGACATACTCTCGGAATCAATGGAAATTTCAGTAGAATTTTTGAGTCAAGTTGTTCCTCTAGTGTATCCTCTGTCATCTGAGGATTTTCTTCCAAACAACGCTTTTTGAAAAAGCTGCAAACATTGATTCGATGATAAGTCTATAATTGAAGTAGAGACTTGTGTAGCTATATTAAAATTTAAATAAATGGTTGCTAACCTCGCAAATAGTACCATATACTGGTCAACCTCAGCACAATTCGTGAGGACATAATATTGAGCTGCTTTCAACTCTTTATCCGTAAGATATTCTTTCTTAGTCGCACCAAGAGGTCTCCCCGATACCACGAAGCGGATAGTGAAAACTCATCATCCGCTTGAACTACGAATGTGTCTGCATTTCGAGCCGGCCTTGCTGTCTTCGTAGGGACGTGTTCATCAAAGTAATAAGAGCAGAAGGTTGCAGTTTCCTCTCGAATGTAGGCATTGGCAATCGAACCTTCAGGTTTACCTTTGTTGTTGACATACTTCTTCAATTTCCCCAAGTACCTCTCGAATGGATACATCCATCGATACTGAACCGGACCAGCAAGTCTCGCTTCATGAGGAAGGTGAACCGACAAGTGCTCCATAGAATCAAACCAGCTCGGTGGAAAGATACGCTCGAGCTTGCATAGAATCAATGGTATGTTCCTTTCAAGATTTTCCAACACTTTATCATGAACCACCCTTGTGCCTAAATTTTTGAAAAATAAGCTCAACTCGGTGATAGCAGTCCATACGTGTTTCGGTAGAAGCTCTCGAAATGCTACCGGGATAAGCCTCTCCATGAACACATGATACCGTGGCTCTTCATCCCATAAACCTTTGTCTTCTTCAAATCCACACCCCTCTAAATTTGAGGCGTAATTATCTGGGAAACTCAATGCCCTCACCCAATCAAACAAAATTGACCTAGAAGCGTTGTCAATTGTGTAGCACGCTTTCGGCCACTTACCATTCTCATCCTTCTTTGTCAACTCAGGCCTTTTACACCACGTCGACAACTCGGATCTAGACTTCGCATGGTCCTTTGTTTTTCCCTCAATGTTGCAAAGTGTATTGAATAAGTTCTCGAACACGTTCTTCTCAATGTGCATGAAATCTAAGTTGTGACGGATAAGAAGCTCCGATAAAGCAAGTCCGTAAAATGCTTCTCTTCCTCCAACCACATTTTTTACCAATTTTCTCATTATGCTTCATCCACCCAAGCTCAGTCACCTTCATAAGACCCAATCTATCAATCTCCGCAAGAATTTGTGCACCAGTAAGTCTTGTCGGGCTTTTTTGTTGACGACTTTATTTTTCAAGAATTGATCCTTGTTCTTCCTGAACGGATGGTCACTTTCTAGCAACCTACGATAACAATCAAACCAACAAAATTTTCCACTACCCTTTAGTCTAAATGCATCTGTATCCTCCAAGCAATGTGGACATGCATATTTCACTTGCTTTTCCTTCCAGATAGCATGGAGTACGCAGGGAAGTCACTCACGGTCCAAAGAAGAGCTGCTCTCAAGGTGAAGTTCTTTTTTGTCGACACATCATATGCAGGGATACCATCCGTCCACAACTCGATCAGCTCCTTGATTAGGGGTTGCAAGAAAACATCCAACGTCAGTCCAGGATCTTTCGGCCCAGGCACCAATGCAGTCAGAAACATGAATGGCTCCTTCATGCACTCACCGGGGGGCAGATTGTACGGTGTGAGCATAACTGGCCAACAAGAGTATTTACGTTCACTACCGAACGGGTTAAAACCATCCGTACAAAGTCCCAAACGTACATTTCTAGATTCGGCTGCAAACTCTGGATATGTC
Organism: Plantago major; assembly: GCA_026545765.1. Lineage (NCBI taxonomy): Eukaryota > Viridiplantae > Streptophyta > Magnoliopsida > Lamiales > Plantaginaceae > Plantago > Plantago major. Next base: position 79,034,664 of record CM048839.1, on the reverse strand, counting down.
TTGTCAAACGATTTCCATGCGGGTGAGTCTGCTGGATGGTCCATTCTACCACCTTCAGCATTATCCGAGATTACTCGCTCCTTGTGCCACCGCATTTTATCCATGAAGCACTTGAAGCATACAATCTTTTCAAACGAGGTGCTAGAGGAAGTACCACATTTTCTTATGTGAGAGATTTTCTTTGTCGTTTCTTTGCGCCCCCTCCTTGTAACGCTTGTACCGTTCCTTACCACGTAACTTGCATTCTATTAGATGCATCCTCCTCCCAATATATCATGCACATTTTCGGACAATGCCTATGGTTACCACAGCCCCTAATCCCGCATCTTTTCTTCGCTTGGTAAAGTTGGTTGGAACTAGGTTTTCTTCAGGACAAAGGTCCGACATTACGTCAACCCATTCATTGAAGCTCGTTTCAGATTGCTGGCCATTAGCCTTACAACTCATTAGCCGAGATAACAAAGACAACTCAGTGAGCTTACACCCCGGGTAAACCGGCTTCCTTGATGATTCTAACAAGTCAAAGAACAAGCGATCCTCGGGATTCGGTGGTTCCTCCACCTCCACCTCGGTTTGGTGTTGGTTGTGTCCACGAACTCCGCCCAAAGATCGTACACCATTTGTTCTAGTCGTGCTCGAATAGCATCGCCTTGAGATTGGGATTGTTCCCCGACTTGTTCATTTTTTCTCTTCCTTCCACGTTGTATGTATTGGTCATATGTATTGGGCGGTCGCTTCCTCACCATGATGATTCCATACGTCGCAGAAGGAATCCATTTTCCTCAAGTCTGGACTACCACTTTAGGAGTCACGTATTGCTTGTTTACGCCTTGTTTCATTGCACAAGGACACTTTATCAACCCATCCTTTACACAAGACGGATTTGACATTGCAAATTCAATGAAACCTTCAACCCCTTTCAGAAAACTCCATTGAACTCTGCCATTGAGAGTACGACAATACATCCATCCACGATCGGTATTCATTGAATAATTAGATAATAACCTGACACGTTTGAATTCATTAGATCGAGGTCTTTCATTTACGGTAATAAATCAATTTCACAATAATTCAATCAATTGCTACGTAATATAAGTTATATTAGCTTCAGTCAATTGTTAAGGCATTACATAATATAAGTTACATCAGCTTCAATTTTATCATAATGTTTGGTTTCATATATATATCAACTAATGATTACTAGTTATACAAGCCTAGGACAAAACGGATGAAACTCCTCATTCTCATGCACCCCCCTCCTCATCACTTGTGACGCTCCCTACCACAGAACTTGCATTCCAACAGATCTACATCCTCCTCCCAATACACCATGCACATGTTCCGACAATGAAAAGCACTCAATAGGCGGCCCCAAACCCGCCTCTCCCTCCACTGGAGGTATGCCATGGACGGTGCTTCCTCACCGTGATGAATCCATACATGATACTCAGGCATGAATCCATAACGTCGCAAGTGCTCGAATACTGCAGTAGGCGTCATAAATTGCTTGTTTCCGCAGGTTTCCAATGTGCAAGGACACTTTATCAACCCCCAATTGCACAAACCGGATGTCCCATGGCAAACGAGATGAAACCTTTAACCCTTCTCTGAAACTCCTAGAAACTCTGTCATTTACCGATCGCATTTACATCCATGAACGGTCGAATTCATTGTTTACTTTATTTTTAACCCGAGACGTTCTCCAATTGATTAGATCGTATTTAATTTATTAGATCGATTCCAATTCGGATAAGAAGATTGTAGAGGTTAATTGTTAATTATTATATGTTCCTTATAAATTAATTATTAATTAAGTGTTCGATGTGTTACAAAATTGGACATATATAATAACCATTTCAACCTCTTAGTACATATATTATATACTTAACATACATATCAAATTAACTAATTACTCTATACATATCGAATTACTACATATATTCATATCAAATTACATACTTAACATACAAATTTATCAAATCAAAACTACATACTTCTATACTTAACAAACATATCAAATTAACTAAACTAACTATATATACTTAACACACAAATCAAACTAACTACATACATTCATACATACCAAACTTAACATACTACATACATTCATATCATTAATTAAACTAACTATCAAATTGAACAAATTACATATAATTGATCAAATTAACTAAACTAACTACTACATACTTATCATATATACATATAATTGCTCAAATTAATCAAAATAAACAAAATCCCCAAATTTTAAAAACTAGGTTTTAGCCAAATACCTTGATTAATCGGTAGAAATCAAATTGATCGAAGAAACAAACTCCTTGTCCCACTAGCTTGATTAGGCACCAAGATTGGTGGAATAACGAACAATTCACGGAAGCGAGAAGAAGAGAATGAGGAAGAAGAAGGAGAAGGAAGAAAATGAGGGCAGGCTGCCTCTGTCGGGCCAAATATGAAACTCTGGGCCGACGGACACGTGTCCGTCGGCCCAGAGTCGATCCGTCGCCAAAAGTGGCGACGGATAGGTATCCGTCGCTATAAGGCGACGGATAATCTATCCGTCGCCCAATTTTCAAAAAAAAAAAAAAAAATTTTTTTTTTTAACAAAAGTCAAACTTGGGCGACGGATAATTATTATCCGTCGCCCAATTAGCGACGGATAATAGTTATCCGTCGCTTATTAGCGACGGATAACTATTATATAAGCGACGGATAACTATTATCCGTCGCTAATTGGGGCGACGGATAGATTCCGTCGCCCCAATTAGCGATCAATCGTTATGGGGCGACGGATAAAATCCGTCGCCCCATAACGTCGTTTTGTCCAGTTTTTCTTGTAGTGACACAAATTATATAGTCCTCAGAAAGAGACAAAGTTCCTTCACCTATATGGGGATCTAGGTTCACTGCAGAAGGCTTGTGAACCTCCTGCTCTGATACCACTTGTTGGTCCAGATAACGGCAAAGTAATAGACTAGAGGGGGGGGGGGGGGGGTGAATAGTCTTTTAAAACTTTTGTCGATAAACACAGTTTCTCAGAAACCTGGGGGTTTCTGATACTTAAATTCAGAGCGCGGAAGATTTAAGATAGGTAAGTGCAGAAACAATAAGTATGTGTGTGTGTGCTTTGCTGAAATTTAAATACAGAAAGGTAAATGACACAGTAAATATAGTGGTATCTGGAGGTGGCGTAATCCTCCAACTAATCCACTTCGGTCTTTCTGAGACCTAGAATTCACTAGAACAGATAATTGAGTTCACCTTACAATAATCCTATTCTAAGATTCTTAAACAAATGGTTCCCAACTAAATGTTCCCCCTGAGTTATTCCCCAGCTCCTAGAGCTAAGTACTTCCTCTACTCAGATAACCTTGGAGTTATTCCTTGATTTCCCAAATCAAGTACTTCCTCTACTCCACGCCTTGATGGTGTTGGTTATAAGGTTTTGTCAGAAAGGCTTCTCGTATAACTTTTCAGTTATGTTTTCAGAGAGCAAAACAGAACAAGACTACTTAATACACTTGTTCAGTGGATGGTAGTCTGCTCTTTACTGACCCAAGTAATTGATGTCCGTTCTGGAGAATGAGCTTCAGAAAGGGTATCTGATAGTTCAACTCTTTCACGAATAACAATCTCTTGTTAAGGTTCAGGACAACTTAGAACTACTAGTGATTCTTCAAGCAACAGAAGGCTTTCAGAAAGGGTAGTAGAGTGCTTGAGAGAATACTTTGCTGGATGGTAATTTTGCAAGATAGAGCGTTCTAAGGTATGTTCTTCAAGCATCTAAGTGTGTGATATATATAGATAAATTTGAGAGGCGTTTGAATTATATCCGTTGTGCTATCCATCAAATTATATCCGTTTATATCTTGAACTATGTACTCAGAAGTCACTATCTCATTTTTCAGAGAGGACTGCTTTAAAGATTTCTGCCGATGCATTTAATGCATAGTACTGTTCATTGTCCTATAGTCTCAACGGATACATGAGCCTTTCTGATGGCTTGCATGCTCCATACTCATGATGTCATATGTCCAGAATCATAGTAAGTTAATATACTTAAGAAAGGATTAAGGACATAGTCTTTCTGAGTTAGACTAATCCTTTGTGTCTTCATAAACCTTGTGCAATCTTCAGTCTTCTAATCTTCAGAAAAGCTCCATTGCTAGGATTGAACTTCATGGTCTTCTTGAAATAAAAAATTACAGTCAGAGACCTATAATCCTAATACAAGATTTACTAGACTAATCATACTCAGTGATTTCCTCTTTTACAACGTTCAAGTGAACCAAGAGTACTTAATCACCTTTCTGGCTAAGATAAGAACATGTGATGAGTGATCAAAATACTAACAAAATATTCCTAACAAATTGCATATTGTGAAATAATTGAATCCAGAAGATATAGTTGCGACTAATATCTGAGATTCATTCTCTTGAACAATATCAAAACTTGGGTCAGGAAAGAACAACTTACCATACATTGAAAAGTGTATTAAGTGAGCTTGTTTCTACAGAGCACTCCTAGATAACTGTATAAGTTATTAAGAGTCTGCTCACCTGACAAACTACCATAATCAACACCACACAAGCGTTGAGCATAGGAAGTACTTGGCTTTGGAAGCTGAGGAATAGCTCAAAGGTTACTGAGTAGAGGAAGTACTTGGTTGAGAAAACCAGGGAACAACTCAGGGGGAACACTTGGTTGGGAACCTAGTGTTAAAGAGATCAAGAGATAGGATTTTGTAAGGGGAACTCATCATCTTATCATAGTGGATTCAAGTCCTGAGAAAGGGCGAGTGGATTAGTTGAGGGATTATGCCACCTTCAGATACCACAATAAAGCTTTGTGTTATTTACTTACGGCACTTTACTTATCGCTTATTTATTGCTTGCTGATTACTTACACACATTATAGCTTGCTGAGCATAGGAACAAGTAAATAACGTTTGTAATTGAATGTAGAAAAGTAAACAGTTTGATCTCAGATAGAATAATTAAATCGCAGTAAATCCTAAATTTCTTTGTTGTAAATCAATGATGGAAAGGCGTAAAGGTTCCCCAACCTTCCTCTGCTATGCTACTCCCAATTTCCTAGTTAAAATCCTACGCGATTACCTCTAACGACAGCAAGGCATAATACTATGGTGCTCAAGGCGTAGTCGGCACGAGTACCCCTACTTAGTTCAATGAAACTACTGTGTCACTCAGCAGAATGTCACACCACGAAGGATGTATAGAGTTGTATAACCACGATTTACGTCTAATAACTATTCCATTAAATATATCACGGTATATAAAGAAGTAGCAAAAGCAGAGTTACGACGGTTCGCCTTTACAAAAGAAAGTTAGCTTAGTCTCTCATGTCTTCGTGCTACTACTTCTAGGGTTTCCTCCTTCTAGGTGCTTGACGGCCAGCGGTTTTGGGGTTTCACTTCCCCGAGGACTGGTTCTCTCTCAGGAGAGCTGCTTTGTGAGCTGTGTAGAATTATGAGACCCCTGAGCTCTTATTTATAGTGTGGAAATCGAGCTATGGCCGCCACTCTTCAATAAGGAAGGTTTAGGAAGGCGGGCTCTAACCTGATAGGCCAAGAGAAACAGCCCAGGAGGATTCAGAACCTTCACTGCGGTCACTTGTGGACCGCAGTGGGGCCTTCCGTGGTCCATTGTGGACCGCCATCTGCAATGTCTGCAACTTCGAATTTATTTTCTTCATTCTTCAATTTCGGGCCTCGTAACTTCGTTTCCTGGAAAATTGGTCTTCTACAAAGTTGTTGAATCTTTAATTATCTTCGCATTGGTTGGTCGCACGACATGTTTTGACTCCTCGAACTCCGTGCAAAGGTCAATCTGGCATATTTGCTTCCTCGTCTCGATTTGGCATAATTATGCCGTTTTGATGCCTAAAATCGTGCAATTCCTCAAAAACGCGATCATGACCTACAAAAAACACGCAAAGTTGGTAATTTACCATAAAACGATACAAATATTGCATCTAAGGCAAAAAACGAGGGTCTAAAAGCATGCTATATCGCACATTTCATTGTCACATCAACATTCAACATTTTATAGTTATTATACCAAGTTATAATTAAACAACTAGTTAGTTACATCATTAGTAACTAATTAAATTCATAAACTTACCGACAGAATCAGTTTCATTCTTATCATCATTATCACCTTTAATTAATAAAAGATGCCTATTCTAGATCATATAATATAGATAGACTAGCTTCCGTTATACCATCTGATACAAAGGTATCTGAGCCATAAAGTCCCAGGGTGAGTGTTAATTAGCCTAACTTTCTAGATTTAGTGTATATATATTCGATACGATCACACATATACAAAAGTTGTAAATTTCGGCTCAATCAAACATGATCCTTTGGCCACTAGTATAAGTCCGGTGGCACATAGGTCGGCTCACATAACATAAACATAATCCCCTACCAAAGGGGTAACCACTACAAGAAAAATGTGAAATAGCGACGGATATTAGCGACGGAATTAATATCCGTCGCTAAATAGTGACGAATCGGTCCATTTTAGAGACAGAAATTTATCCGTCTCTAATTTAGAGACGGATAGATTTATCCGTCTCTAATTACGTTGACCTAAAAAAATAATAAATAAAAATGAAAATTTAGCGACGGATAAACCTATCCGTCGTTAAATTCCGCAGAAACCCTAATATATAACCTTTCGTCTTCCTCCCATCACTCCACCACCACCACCCTTCCACCATCACCACTCCACCACCACCACCCTTCACCACCACCACCTCCCCACTTACACCACCACCACTCCACCTCCCATCCACCACCACAGCACCACCTCCTTCACCAACCTAACACCACAGCACCACCTCCAGATCCAAACCACCCTTCTTGCACCTCTAGATCCGAACCACCATCCTTCCACCTCTAGATCCGAACCACCATCCTTCCACCCACGAAGCCAGATCCGAGGAGGAGGAGGAGGAGGAGGAGGAGGAGGAGGAGGAGGAAGAAGAGGAAGAAGAAGAAGAAGAAGAAGATTGCTGCAAGCCAAGACGGATCAGCTCCGATCCAAATCCATCATCGTCATCAAGCTCCGATCTGCTCCGATCCAACTCCATCATCGTCATCAAGCTCCGATCTGTTCCGATCCCCGAGATCCACCACCAACAATGGTTGTTTAAAATTTTTTCGATTTATTGTATTATTGTCGATTTATTGTATAAAATTGTCGATTTATTTTATCATTGTCGGTTTATCCATATTGAATATTCGTATACAATTGTCGGTTTATCTGTATTGAATATTGTATATCTGCAAATTAAAAATAAAAAAATAATTCGGGATTAAAATAAAAATATAAAAATATAAAAAATACCTAATTAGCGATGGATAGTTCTATCCGTTGCTATTCTGGACAGAATTTTCGTATTAAAAAAATAAAAAATTACCTTAGTATGGACCGATAACTATCCGTCACAAAAAGGTCAACGAAACTATCTATCGCTAAATTCGTTACTATTTAGCGACGGATAGTTTATCCGTCGGTAGAAGATTTGTGACGAAACCCATTGTGATGGGCTTATTATTCGTGGCTAAATCCGTCGCTACGGATTTAGCGACGAATCGGTCACTGTTTAGCGACGGACTAAACAACTGTTTTTTTTGTAGTGAACCTAGCCGTTTAAGAGAGGTTTTATCCTAGGAGACCTAGCTGTAGTGAACCTAGCTGTTTTATCCTGTCGCATAAAACCCGTGCGCACCGTAGCGAGGCAATAAAGTCTTAAGGAGAGATAGTCCAACTATCAACTCTTCTTGTCCATGTTATTTCTCTCATCTACTTCCTCACCCACTGATTAGCTACTATATTTCCTACATTTAACACACTTGCGCAATGACATTTGTCACCTAATTACGTGTTTTGATGATTCACGAGGTACAAATATACAAAGTGAAGTGATTATGTCGATTATTGGAGAAAATACGACGAATGCTTAATCCGAGAAAATACCTATAGACGATCATCAATTCATACTAGGAGTTAAAAGAATTCAATGAAGGCATGGGACCCACCATTGCGAAGCTCATTCGAAGTTAACATTTATCTTGATGAGCTTTTCAGTTAAAGGTATATGATTTTGATTTTGAGGCACAACATGTTTGGAGATATGCAATAGGACTGAAATATGTGGATGCAAGACAAAAGTATGAGAAAATGTGCCTCTACGGGTCACAAAACAATGGGCAAGGAAAAATAATAGTGGGTTTAGTGCTATCCAACCTCATAAAAAAGGGGACCACTTAAGAAATCTCATAACCAATTTTATCTCGTACTAAGACCAGCTCCACTGGCGTGTCGGCCAGTGGAGTGGAATCTGCTGGCACGCTCCAGCAGCGTGCGAGCAGGTTTTAGGGCTGAAACCGGTTTCAAGATTTGAAACCGATTTCAACTCTTTTTTTTTATTTATTATTTTAAAGCGTTTTTTTACTTTTTTTTCCTTTCTTATCTTCTTGATTTCTTTTCTCCTTTTTTTTTTTTTTTTTTTTTTTATTCTCATGTGTTTCTTTCTTTGTTTGGTTTTTCTTTTTGTAGCTTTATCTTTAATGTTTCATTTTTATATTTTGTGTAGTGTCTTAATTTATGTAACTTTATATGTTTATTATAAATTAATATTATTAATATCTAAAAAAATTATGGATTACACTTGCATATAAAACAACACGATGAAATTTTTAGAGTGTTGTAATTTTATTTTCAAGTGTAATATTTATTTAAAGGTATTGTCGATTTTATTTTGAAATATTGTAATTAAAAAAATTATTGTTTGGTATTATAATTAATTAGAATGATATATATAAATAAAAATGCAAAGACAAAAAGAAATGAAAAGGTGAATTTTAAAAGAAATGAGAAAATAAAAAGTAAATAAAGTGTGACCATTGGAGTATAATGGTTGTATAGGGTGTGAGGTGAGTGGAATGCTGATGTGGTAGAGAGAGATCGGTTTGAGAAAGTGTGACCATTGGAGATGGCCTAAATTCACGCTTCAGGTTCAAAGTATGAGGGATCTACCAACACCATAATGAACAAAAATACAAATATCTAGAGTTGTATTGCACTAAACAAACTAATCAATCAAACTAATATACTTCCTAGTACAAACCATAATGAATAGAATAATAAATAGAATACACAGACAATATTCGTCCCAAATATTCAAAGATTTACAGATTCGTCCAAATTTTACCCATAAAAACTTTCTTAATTACAAATATGATCAATTACATTTACCCCTATTAGATAATTGTTTGATAATATACTTCTTAGAGGGACAATTATTCCACATGGAGAGTGAGAGAGAAAGCTTATGTAGGCGGCCTGTTCAAGGAAATGGTTTTTTTTTTCGTTTATCTGTAATTGTTTCAATAAAAGGGAAAATTCAAGAGGTGCCCTCTTAAATTAGCCCTTACACATAATCATGTCCGTCATTTTCTTGATATTTAAGTAGATAAGATTAACTAAATTATGCATGTCAAATGTTCCGAAATATGTTTATCATGATTAGAATCATAATGAAAAATATTACTTTTGACCGCAGAATAGTAAAATGGAAAGATTTCTTTGGAACGGATACTTACTCCATCCCGATCAAAACTTTCCATATGTCCTAGATGTCCTACACAAAACATTCCATTTCCATTTTTTGTAATGGACCACTTATCCCACTTAATCAATGCCCTCATAATATCATCTTCTTTACAACTTTACCAACCCACTATCTCCTTTTTATTCGTTCTTCATTTAAATAATACTAAACTTTTCCACTTATCAACTCACTAGGGCTATTCTACGGTCACGCAGGCAACATGCAATTGATTACACACCATTAGATTTTTTATCTAACTATCCATATCAGATAGGCGATCGCTCTTTCGTCCTATGAATATTTAAATTAAAAAATAAAAATATTAATCAAAATATCCAAATTTACATTCTAATTTTTTTAGAAAAATAAAATAATATTTGTTTTAGAATAACCTATTTTTTAGTTTCAGTATTTTTACATTTAATGGAATAAGCATGTCAATTTTTTATTTAGTGCCTCTTGTCAGGCAGGGTAGGAGCCTGCCTGACCGTAGAAAAACCCAACTCACTATTAATTTTTAATCATTCTTTATTAGTTTTCTATTTAAATAAAATTCAATATTTTCCATTTTTTTATTTGATTGACCAAATAACCAAATGGAAAGCTATTCACGGGATTGAGGATGTAAGTTGTATATAGTGTGATCTCATAACTTAGCCCACCCCAAAAATTTTATCTGGATCCACCCTGCTTCCCTCTAATCCATCACATCCTCATCAATCAGAAGTCTCACAAATTTAATCGTATAAGATGTATACTCAAAGTAAACTTATCCATATTACTGTTAGCACGTAGACATCCGTTTAAACCCACGAACTATAAATTGGTGTTACTGCATCAACATGAAGGTGCAATTTGAATACTTCATCTAAAGTATATTTTCTTTTGCACGAAAGATGTTCCATCAAAAAACTTCAAGTGGTGATAATTTCTCCTGTAATGATCCATCTGAAAACGAAAAGGTAAACTGTAACAGCCCAAAAATTCATATTTCGAATTTAGACGTTTTAGAACGAACCGAGCGTTAAGCGGAGTTCGTAAAACGTTAGACTTTGGCCCAAAACCGTTTTTCTTAAAGTTGAGCCCAATATTCTTTGGTGAGCCCATATTTTAGCCCTTTTCATGCCCATGTCAAAACCCTAGTCTCCCAAAAACCTAGGGATTTTGAAAAGAAAACATTTTAGCCAAAGTCACTTTTTCGCGCGTTAAATTTCTGCCAGACGCAGTCTTATTCAAAACTCGATTTCCGGTTCATTAACCGTCGGATCGAGCTCATTGTTTGAGAGATGATTCGTAACATATCAGTCTACACTTTCACCGGAGGGATCTTCATTATGATGTTTGAGCCGGCCATATTTTGATGTCGAACAGAGAGCTATGTTTTCGACCCGTTTTCAATGTTTGCCTCTCTCGTTCTTTTCTCAAGGCAAGTTCCCCTAAGACTTGTATCACAAATGTTTATATGTATGATGTAAAACTTGCATGTTTGAGTGTTATTTATGCTACGATATGAAATTGATGCAAAGAGCTCATTCATATTGATGTGCTAATTGTTAGAATTATATTTTATATATGATATTTCCTTAGGAAACTCACATACATATCTCGTTAGGTTTAGGGAATTCTATCTACTTATGATGTTTTCTTTAGTGTTTATACACGGCATGGTTGATTTAAATTCATGTGTTGTTGCTGAGTGTATGCTATTTGGCTCTGTGAAAATAGTTGTTGAATTAGTCTAGCTACTGTATTATGAACTAGCTGCTGAAATTGGTTAGTATTAGTTAAGTGTGTGTTCCATGGATTTGTGCCTACCTGAAAACTAATATTGGCTATAGCTAGTGGGAATGTTGAATTGTTACTACTTGTTTTGTCATGAGATTACATGAGAGCTGAAGCAATGTCTTTTCGTATTGTGATATTTCTGATTGTATAGTTTTTAACATGATACATATTTTGAGAGACTTGAATGATCATTTGTATGAGGTGTTGCTATCTATGGTTTGGATATAGTTATATTTGCAGTGCAGTTTATTGTTATTTGATGTTATTGTTTGCACACACATTAGTCCATGCATTCATGAGTTGAAATTAGGGCCATGCATTCACTTTAAAAGATGTTAAAGATTTCAAGTAAGTTTCAAGGTTTAAAAAAGTAAGGGCTCGTAAGGACACCACCCTATGCATTTTTGGCAATTTCAAGAGTATCGGCTAGAGTGTGATTAGTGCCTCTAGTCGTGTTTTAAGAGTTTTAAGATGCCACCATGGGCTGGGGTAGGACCTTGCGATGCCAAGTGAGCTCGCGATCATGTTAAGATTTTAAGACGTTTCAAGAGTAAGTTTCAAGAAAATTTTCAAGTTCAAGTTAAAGAGTTTTAAAGAAGAACAAGTTCAAGTTCAAGTGTCAGGTCAAGTCAGTTCATAGGTTGCAGTGCATTAAACAAGACTAAAAGATTTAAAAGACATGAAGATAGAACTTTAAGTCATGGCACGTGCATGGAGCTTGCTCAGTCAGTGGTCACGACTGACCCCTTTCTAAAATATCAATTTTAGGTACTTCAAGCCGAGCTATTGGAGTGGAGTGTTGCCGGAGCAGTGATCACTACCAAAAGCATTTTACCATTTTCAAGTTCATGTATTTTATAGACTGAGCATTCAAGCTTTTAGGATTTAAAGTTCCGCAACATTATTTTCTTAGTTCGCGAATTATTTTCAAGAAATTCATGTCAAGTCTTTTGATGCTCAGGTCGTCGAATTATGTTTCATATTTTCAAAAGTCAAGTTCGTCGATTTTACAAGCACACGAACTAGTGCGAGTTGTATTTTCCTTAAATCGTTTTTATAAAATTTGGGGCGCTACATAAACATTATGACAAATGCTGTAATTAGAAAATAATGTTGGATCTAAATAATGCATATTAGGTACTGTGCAGAAATATTGAAAATGATAAATAATTTTAGAAAACAAAATCACATACTTGTTCTTCCTTAATCTCCTCAAAACCAAATTTATCTTTCCACATTGATTCTGCTTCATGAGCAGCGGGAAGAACTAAGTTTTTCACCTTGAGAGACATAAGAATATCTTGAATGCATAAGAACAACGTCCGAAAATAACCCTGTAAAAGAAATATATACACTTACTTCACATAGAAATAGATATATGGATTATCTTATTCGTGACTAAAACAAAACGAAATTACTCAAAATGAAGACCATAAGGTTAAACATCAAGAGATCTACCTTTCTTTCACAATTTTTTCGCGTTGCCACTAGTGGTAACTTTGCAACTTCTACACCAAAAACACGAAAAACTGCAGTAGATACTACTTGAGATATAGAGTTTTAGAGTAAAAATAAAAATAGATTATTCAATATATATGGAAATTGTGCAATTCAAATTAGGACTCATACATACTTGTCAATGAGAAGGTCACAATACATCCCACCGAAATCTTGATCATTTAGTTTCCTTCTGCATACATATTATTAGCAATGCGTGAGAAGAATCAACTTGATGAAATTTCAATAATGCGATAAACTAAAGTACTTCATACGTACCCGTAAACGATGTGTTTGATAACATCATCTTGCTTGCCTTCAGAATCCAGAATTGGTAGAAATCGGTTCTTCAGCATATTTATACAAGCATGAGAAGTCAAAATTTGGAGAGAAACGTACGACTCAGATACCGAATGACAAGGTCGCAACATACATTCTATTTTCCATAAGAACATTGTGCAAAATACTATTTTGCACGTATTATGCGTTTGTTTTGGATGTAGTATGCACCCATACGATATTATTGAAGGATTTTAAGATTAAGTTCCCGAAAGTATTGATCTTAATTAGGCGTGAAAATACAATGATAAAAAAATATATATATTTGCATAAATACTCACATGAAATACAGAAACAACCCTAGAAAGCAGCTTTCTAGTGTCATCTGAGGAATTTATCTTTCCCTTGAGCAACCTCCATGTTATTGGAACTCCTTCATTTGGCCTTGAATCTGCATGAAGCTGTTGTTCGCCTTTCAAGATCAGATTCTGAAGAGTAGAATCAATATTTTTACATGCGCTGCTGCAAAACCAAACACCCTCCGGCAGACCCTGCAATGTGCAAATTACTAGTTATGCACAAGAAATTAAACAGAAAAAATTAAGCATATGTGATGTACTCATATACATTCTTGGAAGTACTGTATTAACGAACCATCAAATCGGGCGTCTTTTCAACCTTTGAAGAAGCTGCATCGTATTCCTTTTCACACTACATGGACGACAAACAATCATTTTGTAACTCTAGTGGCATTAGAATCAACAATGAGGACATAAACTAATGCACGTATATAATTTTTAACAGCACGAGAGTACACCTGATTGCATAGCATCATTGTAGTGTTGCCGAGACCTTTTTCGGTGAAATCATGGCCCCTAAATATGAAAACATAGAACAATACTCATCAAGCAATATATAATGAAAAGCAAAGTGCGTGGATACATAAGTTGCAAGGAATGTGCAAAATTAAAGAATATGCTTGGATAAAGAATCGAATAGCAATCCAAGTGCAGTGAAAGTAGTGCAATTTATTCTCAGCCATATGAAGTAACATTACCCAAGTGTGTTATCATTGATTTGGATCGATGCAGAATTTGAACCACCAAAGGTTTTTAGGCTAATCGTCTTTGAAGTTCCAGGATGAGAAGCATTATATTCTTTCAGGACATCTTCGATACTCTTCCCATTCTCCAGATAGGTGTTCCGAGATGGACGTTTCTTTTTGCTACCCGCATGAATCTCAAACTCAGTGAATGATATAACCTGCTGAAACAAGCATGTTAGATAATCAATGAATTAAAATTAAGTAAACTAACTTAGTTTAGAATCTGTAATAACATTATGAACTCTTACCTTTTCCTCTTTACATCCAATACATGAACACCGTATTCCATTTTCTTGAATGACTCCTTCAAGTTCAACACCTGAAGTTGTATACTTGTACCTGACTTTTTGATTTTCAAGCAAACCTTTCACTAGGAGATCTTTTAAGGTTGTTTGATGAACTCTTTGACTAGTAGAAGTCCCTTCTACCTTCTTCTTAGCATCTTGCACGTTTCTTGCACACCTTAACTTAACTCCCGCCTCGATCTTTGCTTCTGGAAAACCATTCAACTTAGTTTCTTCCTCTTCTGTGATCTTGCTATCAGTCTTTGATTCTGAAAAGCGTTTCCATTTAGTATCTTTTAACTCTTCCGTGAACTTACTTTCCTTCCCCATTGTTTTTCTAGAACTAGCAATGTCCTGTGATCTAGTCACCGTTTTATGCCTCATAGGGAGCCAACCAGTCTCTATTTGAGCCTTTATCATCCACTCAAACTCCATCTTCATGCCCGGACGGATAGAAGATATCAGTAGTTCACTTGAATAATTGTCCTTTGCCATTTCCTAATACAGACAAGTTCAATAGTTTGTTTGGTTCAGATATATTTTCTTTCACAACATTAGCTCATTTCATTTTTTACATTTTCAAGCGCATGTTAGCATTTGGTCATCCCAAAATAGCGCATAAACTGTGCAACCATAGTACTAAATATGTATAAGCAAATTCAACCAAATTTCCCTCTCTCTATTTCGTTGGACGAGATCTTCAAGTATAACAAAGGGCTAAAAGGAATAAAGATATACAAAGATACATCTCAGAGGACATGGCATGCATATATACTGTATATAGATTAGACACATGCGGTGGTTGTTTCCATGATGATAGAATTTGCTACTTGTAACTTATAAAAAGGTACCTCGAACTCGAGGTAGGTTGACTGAAACTTAATTTTAAACTGTAACAATAAAATCTTCAATTATTAAATTATTAATATAATAACACAATTCCAGGCGCGTGGAGAATTCAATTGAGACTTCAATTTGGAGCAATTTTAACTACAAGTGGTCACAATTTCAGAAGAAGCCCAGATGCACAATGGCACGTGTTGTTCAATCCTTTACTCTTTTATCTCATTAATTCACTCGGTCACCACAACTTCTTTGTGATGATACTTCCATCAACATACGTCTCTTTGTCCAGATCTTTTTGATAAAATATATTTACAAAAACTTGTGAAATTCCAAGTTTTTGTAAGAGTCCTGGCAGTCCTGCAATATTGTATACTAATTGTGCGGATTTGTGTGTAAATTGTTGATTTTTGTCTATTTCTAAATTGTCTATTGTTGTATACTAATTGTGCGGCTGAATCTTTTTGTGTAGGACTCTCAGTACTTTCCGGACTCTTAGGAGAGTTACTCATATATATTTTAGATACATTAAAATGGACGGTAAACATTAACAAAAAATATGAACATTTTATTAAAAATATTAAGTTAGGTTATCATCCCCTAAAAAAGACATTATTATAGTGAGAGGGTTATCCAATTTATATATTGTCTAAATGATCTTCTCACAAGTGATTTTGAATATTCTAACATGCCCCCTCACGAGTAGGCCATGGTTAGTCGGCTCTACAAGTGGAATCATAATGGTCATCTTTGGGTAAGCCGGAATTATCATCGGCTGGCACCCATCATCAACATGGACATGCTCTGAGACCATATTAAGTTGGACAATCATCCCTTAAAAAGCTTTATTAAAGGGAGAGGGTGATGTGAGATATTCTAACAAAATATATCATTATTATCATATAACAAATACGATAAAATATTGGAACTCTATGCTTTTAGATAATTGCTAAAATACATCACTAACTTGCATATATACATATGATAGTGTAGATTTTAGCAAAACGTACCGTGTAGATCTGGAATACGCTTCACATTACTCAAGTATTATATACTGAATTAATATTTAGGAAGTAAAGTTTCATTAGTGTGATGATGAATTGAATGTTTTACCATTATAATTCGCAGTCAAATTTAAACTTAGTTGAACGAAGAATGTTAAAAGATTGTTTGTATAGCAGTTAAAGCCCGGTATTAATCGAGTTATCTTTCTCATGTGGGAGGATTTTATCTCGAAACAGTCATTATAGGGAAATCCATCTTAAAATAACCATCTTTTTCAAATATAGTGTTGAGGGGTGAAACCATCAACACCAACTATTACAAGTAACCTAATCCAGGATCCGCCTCCCTCTTGAAGTCCGAAGCGATACTGGTCCGAGCTAGAGTACCTGAAAGGACTAAGTGGGTGGGGGGGGGGGGGGGTTAGAATGGGTTACCCGGATTGCATATCTCAATCCGGTAAGAGACTTTACTCAAGAGAGAGTTGGAAGCTCTCAATTTAATAGTTATGGGGAAGGTTATGAAATCGATAGTGTTTATGATTT
This sequence comes from Plantago major, assembly GCA_026545765.1. Lineage (NCBI taxonomy): Eukaryota > Viridiplantae > Streptophyta > Magnoliopsida > Lamiales > Plantaginaceae > Plantago > Plantago major. Next base: position 79,017,688 of record CM048839.1, on the reverse strand, counting down.
GGGGATTCTCACTATGATCTTGCTTATGATTGTCCCTTATGATTGTCACTTACCTTAAGGTCTTGGACCTTGGGCTATATTTATAGTTATCCTATGCTTATGAGGTGGCTCACAAGATGGTGCCAAGTGTATGTCTCAGATTTGGACACCAATGCTACCTTTGGCCCATGGCCCATTAGTGAATAGTAATCCAATACTAATCAATGGGACTGGAAGGGTAGTTTGGACCTTTCCCTCTGAGAGTACTGTTCCGCATGTTGGGTCCGTGTAAGTCCCTCGGACAGATCTGTATGCTTGGTTGATCTGGCCTTGGGCAACTCAAGGTGTCCGGACCTAGAGTTCCAAGGAAGTATCTCAGTGGTTCTGTGATATACGTTTGGTCTTATTGTGATGGCTGCGTCCGAGATTCTCTCGTCCGGTCCGTTTGGCATCCTAGGACTGACAGTTTGCGGTACTTGGAAGGACCATGTGACCTTTTGTCATGTTCGGAAGTCAACTGTCTAGCTTGGTCGGACCTAGCTGAGATGGCATGTTGACTTGTAAATACTAGTTGACCTAAGATGGTTTCCTTTATGTCGGACCATTCGAAGGTCGGACAAGCTTTGAATGGCTATCTCAGCCTTGATGCGCTTTAGGACACGCTCTATGGCGCCCTTAACGGATTGGACACATGTCCGTATCAACATATGTCCCCCTAGTTTCCAAGTATCTTAGTAGAAGATAGTTGGTAACTGTGAAGAGAACAAATGTGTTGTGGAGCGTGTCCGAATTGTTAACTGAAACAGGAAAAAATCCTTTTTGTTGGGATCCGTCGTCTGTGTTCTTAGGAGTTCAATATATCTCTCCCCCCCCCCCCTTTTCCTTCTACAGTCCGAGTTATGTAATAGCTCGGACTGTAGATGGAAAAGGTATTTGTATCCGAGATATATGGATTCGGTTAGTTTAGATCTGCGAAGTCCTCTGTGGAAGGCGTATAGGAAGTTATCGGTTGGGCGAATACGTGATATGGTCCTCTGGTCAATGAGCGAAATCGAGGGCCCAATGAGTTGCCCGTCCGGCCCATGGGGTAAGATCCCGGGTAAAGCAATGCGACCGTTGGATTGGAAAGATATCAACGGTTGGGGTTTTGAGACCCAAGTGATGTGACGCTTCTGATGAGCATTAAATGCGATGCACTGTTAGCTACCCACTTGCGAATTGGTACAACCGTTGGATTGAAAAGATCGACGGTTGGGGTTTCAATCCAAGTGATGTGACTCTTGGCTTTCCCAAATTGCCCATATAAATAGTCAGCCCATCAGTCGCTTTCACTCTTTAGCCACATCAAAATTCAGAGCGACTCTCAAGAAATTCGAGCAATCAAAGATCGATCCGAGCAACTGAAAATCGCAAAATCTTGGGATTTCCCGCCGAGATTTGTACCTTCGGAGAGCTAGCAAGGCTTCGTCGTCCATCTAAGCTTCAGAATTCAACTTTGTCAAGTAAGTACACCTCAACTCTTCTTGAAGTTTCTTATCTTTGCGATATGCCTGCTGCATGCCTAGTATGTTTTTGCCTTGGTTGAGTATCCATTTGTTGATTCCGTGATTACAAATGTTACTAGTGGTAGGTTTCAGCAGTATACTTAGATGAAATACTCCTCCCTTGTGCTATAGCGGGCCAATCTCCTTCACCGGTAGCTTGTTGATTCGTCTCATATGTTCCATATAGCCAAACTTGATAATGCATGCTTATTTGGTAGTGTATTGGCGTCGATTGTCACAGTCTCTCGAAAGCTATTTCTGTTACCGTGCTGCGTGGAACAGATGATGGTGCCATTGGCACGTCTCTGTGTGCCAGGGTTTAGTGCCCATAACATTATGAGACTAATTCATATAGAAAATCTAATAGGGTAGAGTTTCCTCGGACCTCTTGACTTAATAAGATATATAAATGAACTCTCGGACAATAAAAATTGTCGTTTCTGATCCGTTTCCTTCTGCCCTAGGATGTCCGGGAGCGATAGTCAAAACGTTCATGAGGCTCAAGGTTACCATGACGGAGCAAACTTGGAGACCGAGTCCGCGGAGTTAACCACATCCGTAGGAGATTATCTGGTCGTGGATCTCGTGTCTTCTAGGGACTCAGACCCTAGGCTCAGAGTCCGCGATGCAGCAGATCCTCAGCCGGGCGGAACAGTGGGCCAAGGAAATGTTACTAGGACGAGGTCGCTAGTACAATCTCGGACCATAGGTGGTGTTGTGGAGTCCGTGGATCCGAATGAGCCTCAAACTGAACGGGAAGGCGACAGTGGTCGGGAGGCTGATGATGTGGAAATGTTCGAGGCTGGGGAAGAGGACCGTGTTGTGGCGGAATCAGGTCCGTCCAATCCTAGCATATCTGGGAGACCTGAAGGTGGTGAAGAGGAGGAGGAAGGTGGTGAAGAGGAAGAGGATGAGGATGAGGAGGAAGGAGAGGAAGGCTCTCCAGTCGCTCGCCCGCGGAGACGCACTGGTCGTCGGATTGTGTTACATCCTGCAGCGTCCGCTCAATCCAATTTTCCGTTAGTAGAGGGCCGTGGTGCAAAGGCCGCGAGAATCAAATTCCCTAGTCCTACGTCCGTAGTAGTGATAGCGGATGAATTCAGAGAATTAAATGTGGACGGGCTTCTTCCCACTTGTCCGTCGAAGGTTAAGCCTGAGGACATTCCCGAGTGGAGGCGAAAGTGGGAGATTCCCGAGTTCGTTGAAATCATGGTCCCCGGGCATGCATTCTACAATCCGCCTGCCGGGTACATGTGCGTGCATGAACTAAAGCACATTTTGAACCACATCGGGATCGGCTCGAGTCAGGTTATCCCGAAGTCTTTGGGTAACCTTATTTGTTTCGTGATCTTTTGTAAAAATAAGGGACAACCGGTGAATTTTGAAAACTTTAGGCAGCTCTTTCACGTTTCTTTCAGTCCGGGGAATCCCCTATTTTATACTTTTGTAAATAGAAAACCCTACAACTTCATCTCGGACTCCATCTCTTCCTTGGGGTCGAAATGGTGGGATAAGTACGTTTTCATGAGGATGGCCTTGAAACCTGGGATGTCCGAGAGGCAGCAAGAGCAATGGGGGCTGCCGATAAAGTTGCTCAGGGAGAGTATCCCGGACTGGCGCCCCCTTCCGAAGAATGTGGCTCCGTGGGTGGCGGAGATTCATGAGAAGAATGACCCACCTACATACCCGTTCCACGGATTGATCTGTCAGCCGCTGCCTTACTTGTACGGACTGACCAACGCCATTGAAGTTGGAGGGAAGACGGACTTCAGTAAGGATTTTTAACTTCAGGATTTGTGTTCTTCTTTCTTTGGAGTGCTCTGTCTTGATCATGCATTTCCGCAATTCTGGTAATTCTTCCTTTATATGTCCGTATCTGACGCCTTTATTTTGTTGCGCAGCTTACTGGTTTGAGTATATCATGTCGACGCTCCGGGAGAAGAAGAGATTGCAGAGCGAACAACAAGCCCTGGAAGTCGCTGCTGGTCAGAGGACCAAGATCATCAATACGTCCGCGGGTCTCCCTATGGCGGTCCCGAAAAATGCGGCAGTATTCGCTGCTGAAGAGGAAAGGCGGAACAAGGCCGGAGAAGATCCGCAGGCCTTGGTGGTGCCCGACAAGGGCAAAGGACCTGCCACTCGAGCGCCTTTCCAAGCCACCCGCTCACTTTGCACCCCAATGGAGGTGTTGATGTGGGACGCAATAACCTCGGGGCGCAAGAGGGGAGCAACCTCGGAGGCATCCTTGGCAGCTAAGAGGCAGCAACTGTCCGCTGTCCTGCCCATATACCAAGCTGCTCTCGATAAGGAGTATGAGCGTGCCCGCGGACTCCCTGAGGTGGAGCGGGTTGGAGGGCTTGACGAGCTATACCAGCGGGTAAGTAACTTTTCCATGGTTTCCTTGGCTTGTTCTTAGTATAATAGAAATACAACTTATATCCATGCGGACTTCTTGCAGCTCGGATGTTTCGATAGGGCCATGCAGTGGAAGGCTGACGAACGGGCTACTATTGAGGAGGATCTGCACAAGGCCATAGCCACTTCCGCGGATGAGGCGGAGAAGGTGAAGCGGTTGGAAATGCAGCTGAAAGAAAAGGAAGTGATGTTCCATAAGTTGAAGACCAGCTGGGAAGAGATCAAGTCGTACTTTGACTGGCAGGAGAGTTTTATCAGTAGGTCGATGAAGGCCTTCCTGGACTCGAAGGATATCCTGCTCGGGGGCCTCCAATATGCCCGCCTTGAGGCTGGTCGTGACTTTGTGAAGTCGGATTCCTTCAAGTTTTTCATGGTGGACAAGTCCGATGCCTCTCGCCTAGATGGGTTTTCATCCGCTATCGGCTAGCTCCAGTCAAAGGGACTACTTCCATAGAACTTCGACTGGAAGGCGGAAGTGTTAATCCCTTCTGCGGATGCTAATGGCGTGGAGGTCCCTGTGGACAATGTCTCGGACGAACGGTTGGCCGCGTGCGAGTTTGCGGAGCTGGTCATTGAGGAGGGTGAGATCGAGATGAAGAACGACGGACCCTTTCTCCCGAGGTGTGTCCCAGACGCCCTCCGAAAGGTATGCTTTGTACCTTTTGCGGACTACCGGGCTTTCCTAAAGGACTGGTACTTCATACCCTCTCGGGTCGTTGTTCTTGATGAAGACTTCAACTTGTTCGAGATCGCTGAATCCCTTGCTGCGCAAGCCGCTGCCAACCCGTCTTCCACCAATCCGCCTCAAGCCGAAGAAGGTGGTCCGAGCCAACCTGCCCCCCAGTGAGAAGTCCGGGGTATGCCCCGTGAAAATTCTGTAATGTTTTGAATTGTGATCTTTTGATGGCACGGAATGTCGCCATGTACAATATTTACTCTTTTGCATTCGTAGTAACTATCTTCGGAACAATGTTCTTCGTGCTTCGAATTATTGCTTTCTTCTGTTTCTCCTTCGTTCCGTCGTTCATATACTATGTTATTATAAATACACATCTCTTGCAATAACCGATCACTTTGAACGTCGTAAGATACTCAGACCATCGTCTTTACGTTCCTCGGACTACTCGTCTTTACTATATCAGATAACTTTGCGGGGACGCGTAATCTTCTAGAAGGTGGAGGTTGGAGCAGTGAAATTGTCATTATTACTGCGTCCTTTCATCTTCCGAGCTGTCGGATGATTGACATGTGGTGTGATCCTAAAGATCCATCACTACTATAAATAAGGGCGTGGTAATTCTTCATTTCTCACTGCTTTACCCTTCTGCAAGCCTCCCCTTCTAGAAATTTTATTCTTTGGAAAAGTCAAGTTTCCCCAGGATGTCGGAGTCTGCATGAGAAAAATCAGTACGAGCAAGAAAACTCCACCTTAATGCAAGCGCGGCGCTACCCGATTTGGAAAACTTCAACTTTGGAGAACCAGACGATCCCAAGTACGATTGTTGTCAGCACTGGGTAAACTGTGCTTGCGGGAACATGCATCCTATGATCTACCTTGGTAAAGGCACGGCGGATGACGCAATTGTTCTCGATCCTGAAGGTGATCCCCCGCTGTGTCCGGTGGTTCCCAGGGGACGAGCCGAAGAAGAGAGAGAGCGGACGCTGAAGATGATCCGTAGGAGGATTCGAATGCAACAGCAAGCTCGTCGGGCTTAAGGTGGTAGCTCGGAATCTCATGGCTCAACCTCGGGAATCCGCTGAAGGGACGAGGTGGGGTATGCCCCATAGAAGTATGTATGGTCCTCGGACCTCGACAAAATGTAACTTCCGTGCTTATATGCTCGGATAATTTTGTTTATAAAATTCGGACTACCCTTATTAGATAAGGTCATCACCTTTTTCTTATCCTTACTTTGTCGGATTATATTGACGTGCATATCCTTGTAAGATAACCAACAAACTCGGACGTGGTTGATGGGCTTGTTTAGGCTTGATTGGATAAGCCCTTCTGGCCCAACACTGTTCAACCCAAATGAATAGTTCAAGCCCATTGTCGACGTCGAGATTCTGACGTGTCGGACGCCTATTGGTTCGTTACTTCTATAAATACTTCGGATTCCTCTTTGCCTTGGTCGTGCAAATCCACATCCAATTTCCATATCTACTCAATAGCTTGGGCCCCGCAGTACCCGCAAGAAGATGATTTCTTGAATAGTTTCCCCCTCGTGACTCCCGTCCACTCTCAAGTCGGCATTTATCCTGAGCTTGAGAGTGGCGTGGGTCTGGAGGGAAGATTGTTGAAGATCATTCATCGGAAAGCATAGATCTCGGTACACGTACAGACCTGTAGGTTAGCAAACGGACTATCTTATCGGTTGTACGCGTGATCCACCCTTTAGGAGCTTTTTCTTCACGAGAAGTTGCTGACGGGTGGATCGCCGTACGACCAATGCGACAGATCCATGTATAGACCCGAGTTTTTATGTCGGACACGATAGATGTGTCCGTGCAATTTGCTTATAAGCATGAGATTCCCAGTGCTAATCACTTACTCACAATTTTGATGTTTCCGGGCACATTGTGCGCGGGATTCATAGAGAATGTCGTAGAATTCTGACTTATTAAAACATCTTGTGTTGTGCAGGAATATCAGATCTACGGTTTTCCCAGAAGTGGTGAGTGAGTGAAGAAGTGTCCTGTCGGAGGAATCTACTTTATTGGTGGACTGCGATTGCCCGGATGTCTCCTTTTCAGTGTATGCAATGTAGCTGCAGATCTTGGTAGAGATCCGAAGTGGTGGATTACAAAGACATTGCCATATGTACTTGGTTTCACATATGAATAAAATCGATCACTTGCTTGTTGTCGGTTTGAACACTAATCTTTCAAATCGAAAGATAGAAGTTGTATTGATTTGCCGGAAATTCAATTACAACTTGCGGGCTGGCCAAGATTCACATAACCCTCCTTATGCGTAAAACTTTTGAAGGTTCCTAGCATTCCATGTACGCTTGAGTGGGTGTCCGTGCTCATCTTCCAATTCGTAACTCCCATTCACTCTTGCTCCGACAATCTTGTAAGTTCCATCCCATTTAGGCTTGAGTTTTCCAACATTGCTCAAGATGTCAGCCCGGCGAAGTACTACGTCTCCGACCTGCAAGTTTTTTGCCTGAACATTCCTGTTGTAGGCTCGGGCTGCTGTTGCTTGATAACTATGGATATGAGCCAGTGCTTCAGTTCTCTTCTGCTCCAACATGTCTAGATCGAATATCCGAGCTTCACGGTTGGCGGAATCATTGAACTCTTGGACCCTCATAGTCTAGACAACAATTTCTGCTGGTATAACTGCTTCTGAGCCATAAACCAAGGCAAATGGAGTTTCTCTTGTCGCGGTCCGTGCAGTGGTGCGATGAGCCCACAGCACGCCATCCAGATCATCTGCCCAACTTTCTTGAGAAGTTCTCAGTCATTTTTCCAGGATCTTAACAATTGTCTTGTTTGTGGACTCAGCTTGTCCATTAGCTTGTGGATATCCAACAGATGTGAAACGTTGTTCAATCTTGAAGGATGCCAACCATTCCTTGAGCCTATTGCCTGAAAATTGGGCGCCATTGTCCGAGACAAGAACTCTGGGCAGGCCAAAGCGACAAATGATGTTTTTCCAAATGAAGGTCTGCACTCGACTTTCTGTAATGGTTTCCACAGCTTCAGCTTCTACCCACTTGGTGAAATATTCCACGGCCACAATAAGGAATTTCTTATGTTGAGTGCCTCTTGGAAATGGTCCGATGATATCGATGCCCCATTGATCAAACGGACACGCTATGATTGACGGAATCATAGGATGTGTCGGACGATGTGAAATGTTCACATAATATTGGCAATCTGGGCATCTCCGGGCGTGATCGGCGGAATCCTTATCAATGGTAGGCCAGTAATAGCCTTGTCGTATGATTTTCTGGGCAAGAGTTCTTCCCCCGGAATAACTCCTGCAGCTTCCGTTGTGTATCTCTTCCAGCACCGTCTTTGCTTCCTGCGGGCTCAAACACCTCAAATGAGTCCCGGCAAAAGATCTCTTGTATAAGTCTTCTCCCAATATAAAGTATCTGTTCGCTCGGCACTGCACACTCCTTGATTCCTTCGGATCAGCTGGCAGAGATCCGCCCTTGAGGTAATTAAAAATGTCAGTCATTCAGTTTCTTCCTGTGTCAGTCAACATGACAGCTGAATTGGGACTCACGACGGACGAGTCGGTAATTGTGAGAAGAATTACTCTCGGATGCGTATTTTTCTAGAGCATCGCTCTTTCATTCCAGGCTTTGTCAAACTTTTCCAGGGTAAATTCCTCAAAGAGGCTGACTTCTTGCTTGAGTAGTTCAAGATACTTGATCATCGAAGGACCTTTTGTAGCAAAATTTCCTGAGAATTGGGCTTCAACTAGTTGTGAGTCCGTGTAAGCTTTGAGCTTCCGAACTTGCAGGGATTTGGCCAGACGTAGCCCAACTAACAGTGCTTCATACTCAGCCTCATTATATTGGTGACTTTGAATTCCAAGGATATCGCGTAGTCGAGTTCCGCGCCATCAGGGCTCTTAAGATAGATTCCAATCCCTCCCATTCTTCCAGTGGAGGAACCATCCACTTCCAATGTCCAGACATCCGAAGGATGTTTTTCGGTTTGGAGATCTTCTGTGAGCTCCTGAAATTCCAACTTTTGTTCCTCATTCTCTCTGTTTTCCGGTCCGTAGTTGTTAGTTGTGTCATCGTCAAGGAGGAACATTTGGTTGACCCAAGTTTCCTCATACGATGCACGCAGGGACTGATTGATGAATTGAGCATCCTCAAGGTTTTCTGGGTGGAACCTTGGCGGAACTGGCTTCCGAACGATCTGCTTGGTGATTAGGCATTCAAATGCCTATTTGTCAGGGACTTTCTCTGAATCCGCCTCCAGATATTCTGCTAGGAAGTCGGCGAGGACTTGAGCCTTCTTGGCTGACGGAGCCTGGTAGAAAATGTCATATTCTCTCAGCTCGATCGCCCACTTAGAGAGTCGTCCCGATTGATCGGGCTTTCCCAAGACCTGTTTCAAAGGTTCCGTAGTTAGTACCACTATTTTGTGAGACTTAAAGTATGGCTTTAACCGTCTTGCGGTGTAAACCAAAGCATATGCAAGTTTCTCAATCTTCACGTATCTTGTCTCCGCCCGAGCAAGGGCTTTACTAAGATAGTAGATTGGCAAGTGGTCATTAGCTTGAATCCGTACTAATACGAAACTCATTGCCTCTTCCGTAATTGCCAGGTAGAGGTAAAGTGGTTCTCCTTCGACGGGTTTGGAGAGCAGTGGAGGGGAATGGAGGTACTTTTTCAAATTTTCAAAAGCCTCAGAACATTCCGCAGTCCACGCAAAGCTCTCTCCTTTCCGGAGGATTTTGAAGAACAGAAGGTTCTTCTCCGCTAATCGTGAAATAAAACGACTTAAGGACATGAGACTTCCTATGAGTCGCTGTACCTCATTGAGGTTCTTCGGATGCGGCAGATCTAGGATTGCCTTGATCTTCTCGGGGTTTGCACTTATCCCCCTCTCTGTGACCATGTATTCGAGGAACTTTCCTCCTTTTACTCCAAAAGTGCACTTTTCTGGATTCAGTTTCATTCCGTACTTCCTAAGGATAGCGAAGCACTTGTTCAAATGATGCACATGTTGCTCTTCAGTTTTGCTCTTAACGAGCATGTCATCCACGTACACTTCCATGGTTTTTCCAATTTCTTCCTTGAACATCTGGTTCACCATTCGTTGGTAAGTGGCTCCCGCATTTTTCAATCCGAAGGGCATTACCTTGAAACAGTATACTCCCCGTGCAGCGAAGAAAGCTGTTTTCTTGATGTCCTCCTTGGCCATCCGAATTTGGTAAAAACCTTGGTATGCGTCCATGAAACTCAGTAACGCACATCCGGACGTGGAGTCAACTAATTTATCTATCTGGGGCAAAGGGTACGGATCTTTTGGACAGAACTTATTCAACCTGGTGAAGTCATTGCACATCCGCCATTTGCCCGGCGATTTCTCTACCAGAACCACATTGCAAACCCAATCGGAACACCGGACCTCTTCGATATGCCCTGCTTTCAGGAGTCGATAAACCTCCGCGGATACGATGGCATCTTTGATCGGACCGAAATCCTTCCTCTTTTGGCTGATATACTTAATCGAGGGATCCATGTTCAGTTGGTGAACAGTAATCCTCGGATCTATTCCCTTCCGGTCATCGGTACTCCAAGCAAACACATCACTGTTCTCTCGGAGACATGCGATGAGTTTCATTTCCACCTCCGCATTCATCTCTATTCCGATTCTTGTCTTCTTCTCCGGGCTTCCAGCAACAATCTCAATTTCCTTGAGAGTTTCATCAGGCTCGATTCGCACAGTTCTAGGAAACTTCTCCTTCTGGCTTCCTACTCCAATCTGCGGATTCTCCTTTTTGGCCGAAAGAACAACTGGCGGGTCAGAGGTCAAAGTGACTGCCAGCACGGGAGCAGATGCTCTTCTTGTGGACATAATGTAACATTCCCAAGCTTCACGGATGTTTCCCACCTCTTCTCCAACTCCGAAGGGAGTCGGAAACTTCATTCTGTTATGGAGAGTGGAGGAAATAGCCCAGAATTGATTGAGTCCCAGACGCCCAAAGATGGCATTGTAGTCGAAAGTTCGGTCCACCACTACAAAACGGACTTGCTGTGTCACTCTAGCAGGATGCGTCCCGAGTGAAACGTGAAGCATGACACTTCCTAAAGGACGGACAGTACCTCCTCCGAACCATAATATGGAGGTGTTGACTCTCTCATATCGGATTCTTCCCAGGTTCATCTGGTCTAGCATTCTTTTGGAAATGATATTCGAGGAACTCCCCGTGTCTACCAGGATCTTGTTTACCCGATAAATTGCGATGGTTAAAGAAACCACCAGCGGAACATCCGGATCGTCACTGTCTTCTCCTCCTGCCGTAGGAGGAGGGATCTCGCTATCATCAAAGGATATGGCGTTTGTCCCTCGAATTGCTGGAGCAGCATACGATCTGTCATTGTTCCAGAGATTTTGAGCTATCCGTTCTCTTGCGTTCCTACTATCGTCCCCAGTTGGTCCGCCTGCGATGGTGTTGATCACTCCGCTGTATGGAGCGCTTTCCATTTCAACATCATCAGCGTACCTGTATGGGTGTCGGTCCGTGCGAGGCGGATAGTTAGCCGGCGGAGGTGGCAAGGATAGCGGATGGGGTGGTGGTTCCGTAACATTTTCCTCCCTCCTTCGCTCCGTTCTATCATGCCCGGAAGGCTCATCTGCATAGACGTGCTGCTTTAGTTTGCCGTCTCTTACCAGGTGTTCAACCTCTGTTTTCAATTGAATACAGTCATCGGTCTCGTGACCACAGAACTTGTGGAACTTGCAGTACCCCTTTGCATTCTTATTCTTCCGGCTATCGTGAGAGGGCTTTGGCCATTGGACATCCAGCTTCTTCTCAAAGATAGTCGCCAAGATGTCGGATCTTGGTCTATTGAGACGGGTATAATCCGTGTATCTCCTCGGCGGACTCCTTTCTCTGTGGAAGCCCTTATCTCTGTGATCCTTCCTCGGGTCAAGTTTCCCCTGGCGTTGCTCTTGTTTCATCGGCTCCTTTCCTTTCTTGGAACCAGCTCTTACTGGAACGTTCCTTCGGTACTCCTCTCCATACATCACTTCTTCACAGATGTCGTCCGAATGCTTTTCACTCCTCACTTCCTGACTAGAGAGTTTTATGTGGAGCTCTGAGTTGAAAGTATTAGCATCTGGTGTGAGACCGTTCATATCTTTAATGGCTCAACTCGAAGAACTTCCACGTGAAAGCGATCTAGGAAGGTCCTTAGATCCTCTTGCTCCCGCTGTATAACTTCTGCCAGGTGCTCGATGGTACGCTTTCTTCTTTTTGACTTTCCAAACCGTCCCAGAAACTTGGAGGAGAGGTCCGCATATGACCTTATCGACTTGTTTGGCAAAGCGGTGTACCAATCCAAAGCTGTTCCGAAGAGAGTGGATGAGAACGTAAGAGCTTTTGTATTGTCGCTCATTCCCTTGGAATCCATCTTGCTGTTGTACCTTGTTAGGTGACCAACGGGACAAGTATCCCCATAATAGTATTCCAAGTTCGGAATCACTTGATCTGAGTTTCTATTTCTTTCCTTTTCTCTCATGATGTCGTCGCACAAGGGATTTGGGGCACTAGTGGTTATCTGCTCATGGTCTTTTACCAGGCGTCCGAGATTCAGAATCTGGGCCTCCAAAGCCTTTTCCTGAGCGTAGATCTCGTCAGCAGTCATGATCTCTCCTGTCCTCGGATGAACAGCTACATCTGCGGGGAGTTCATCTATCCGGACCACTGGAACAGTTTCTGCTACTTGATCTCTGTCTCTCGGAGGTACTTGTCGCGGAACTCCTGGATACCTATTATCCCCTTCTTGATACTCTCTCCATCCGTTTGGGCTTCTTTTGCCCCGAGCTTGAGAGGCAGATGCCCGCTGGTCTAGAAGGTTTCGCAAATCCTCTTGAGCTGGCTAATTCCCTAACCTCTGTTGGATCAGACGTTGCCTGTTTCTTGATAAAGCAGGCTCTGCTTGAGTAGGAGTAACCTCTAGCGGAGTGGCTTGCTGAGGATGGCCATTGTTAGACCCTAGGCATCCTGGATTATCTTGAGTAATCTATCAAACTGAGTTTCACTTAATCCGAGGTCGCTTGTGTGGACAACGCGACCATCGGGCATAGTAAATTGTTGACCTGTAGTGGGGCCCTGAGCTTCTGCCGGAGAAACTCGTACGACCCCTTCTCCATGATCCGCAGGCACTGCATTCTCAGGAACACTTTGGACTCCCCTGTTCGGAGCGCCTCTTCCCTCATCTGACGATGGGCTAGCTGTGCGCCATCACTCGGATATCTCCTTCCAGCGTTCCTTCCAGCCACTGTGGCCCTTCGTCCCCGGGTGGGAGGACATCCTCGTGGGCGTGGCGGTGGAGTTCCCACGCCTGTAGCACTAGTCCGTGTTGTCCGTCTTGTTCTTGCCATCAGCGTAACTCAAACGTGAAAACTTTTGTAAAGGTTCCCACAGAGGGCGCCAAAATGTTGAGGGGTGAAACCCCTCAACACCAACTAAACTATTACAAGTAACCTAATCCAGGATCCACCTCCCTCTTGAAGTCCGAAGCGATACTGGTCCGAGCTAGAGTACCTGAAAGGACTAAGTGGGGAGGGGGGGGGGGTTAGAATGGGTTACCCGGATTGCATATGTCAATTCGGTAAGAGACTTTACTCAAGAGAGAGTTGGAAGCTCTCAATGTAATAGTTATGGGGAAGGTTATGAAATCGATAGTGTTTATGACTTGGGGATTCTCACTATGATCTTGCTTATGATTGTCCCTTATGATTGTCACTTACCTTAAGGTCTTGGACCTTGGGCTATATTTATAGTTATCCTATGCTTATGAGGTGGCTCACAAGATGGTGCCAAGTGTATGTCTCAGATTTGGACACCAATGCTACCTTTGGCCCATGGCCCATTAGTGAATAGTAATCCAATACTAATCAATGGGCCTGGGAGGGAGTTTGGACCTTTCCCTCTGAGAGTAATGTTCCGCATGTTGGGTCCGTGTAAGTCCCTCTGACAGATCTGTATGCTTGGTTGATCTTGCCTTGGGCAACTCAAGGTGTCCGGACCTAGAGTTCCACGGAAGTATCTCAGTGGTTCTGTTATATACGTTTGGTCTTACTGTGATGGCTGCGTCCGAGATTCTCTCGTCCGGTCCGTTTGGCATCCTAGGACTGACAGTTTGCGGTACTTGGAAGGACCATGTGACCTTTTGTCAGGTTCGGAAGTCAACTGTCTAGCTTGGTCGGACCTAGCTGAGATGGCATGTTGACTTGTAAATACTAGTTGACCTGAGATGGTTTCCTTTATGTTGGACCATTCGAAGGTCGGACTAGCTTTGAATGGCTATCTCAGCCTTGCTGCGCTTTAGGACACACTCTGTGGCGCCCTTAACGGATTAGACACATGTCCGTATCAACATATAGTGTGAAAGATGGTTACTTTAGTCTTTAAGATGGATTTTCCTATAATGACTGTTTCGAGCTAAAATCCTCCAACAAGAAACCTAAATCTCGCATATTCTCTTCAATCGATGTGTCTCTGAGCTCTCACTTTCGGTCTCGTTTCCTCAAGATGATCAGATGGTGTAGATTAGACCCGATATATCTTTTGTTGGTGCGTTTCGAGCAATTGAGTTGTGTCGTTTGAGGTGAGGGTGATTGTGTCGTTTGAGGTGAGGGTGATTTATTGACACTTTTGCTTTTATTTTCATATTATTGTACTAGAATATGATAACACTCTACACATGTTATTGTGGCACATGGTTACAAATAATGTACTAAATATACGAAGATAAGTATCGTTGTTTCTGAAAATTGATTGCCTTTCTTCGAGATGAATTAGGGTTTCAGTTAGTGCAAATTGATCTTGTTTAATTTAATTGAAGAACATGGAGAAGGAAGAATGGTGATCTTTGTTTTTTAATGATGAATTGACTTTTGTTGTGGTTGAATTAGGTTCTTGAAATTTAATTGGAGAAGACAGGTTGAGTTTTTTTCAATGATGAACTGATTTTGTTAGGGATGAATTAGGGCTTGTAATTTAATTAGAGAAGACATGTTGCTTTTTTTTTTTGAATTAAAGTCTAATTTACATATATATTATAAATGAATTCAGTTTAACTTAAATTAAGTACTGAATTGCACAACTCCGATAGTTGTCCACTTATATATATACTGTAATATATGTATAGTTTTAATGTTTGACAAATAACTTATAGTTATTATATCGAGATATTGGACTTGCTATAATAGTATATTGAAAAAGGATCAAGTATGTTAATACGCAAAAGTGTATTTTTATGATGCGTATGATGTGGGATAAAAATAATTTCTTTAAAAGCATGTTATCAAAGTGTAAGTTTAAACTCATCGGTATACCTATGAATTGTGTGACCCTTTCAGGGGTATTGTCGTGCTTTGGAGTACTCCAAATGTTATGAGTATATGTGACATCTTTGGAGTATTCCACTATGCACGGTTTGTTTGACCATAGTGCATATTTGATCAAGCAAATTGTGTGAATTCTCGTTAATTTGTACGAATTTTCCTTGCAAATGATGTGATTACATGTGATATATGATGGATTTTATATGTATATATATATATATATATATATATATATATATATATATATATATATAATTTATCTATGCTTGATCCGGGTGCAAGCGCCAGCAGCTCACCTTTGCACATTTTTTCAGTGACGTAAAGTATTTTAAGGAAGGACACTTTGGAGTTTCAAGTATCTAGTTGGTGTAGGATTTCGTTTGTTTAGACATGAAATTTATTTACTTTTCTTTTGGTTTGTAATTACTTTAGCAGACTTTATTTTTTTAGTTGTTAATGGATTTCATTTTTTACATGTGACTGTTGTACCACTCTTTCTAACAGTTTCACAATTAAAATTGAGACTTCGTATTGGTGTGAGTCCGTCTCACGATAAACGGGGGATCACACTTAAAATTTCAATTTTGGGCCATAACGAAAGTGGTATTAAAGCCAGGTCTCAGTTTGTTGGGGGTGTGTATGGTGCTAGGTTTGAATTAATTGGGGAGTCGAGTTTAGTTAGTACTGAGTTCAAGATTCAATTTGTTGGGTGGGTGTGTGTGTCTGGTTTTAGTTTAGAATTTTGTAAGTTTTTTTTTTTTTGTTTTACTTTTATTACCTTATCCTACGATAGTTTGATCTATGGTACGTGGTAGAGCATCGAACAGGACTAGAGGTCGTGGCCGAGGATGCAAAATTGTTGATGATACTGTGAGAAGATCAGTGAATGAAGAGGCTGATCAAAAGGTACCACCGCGAGGTCCTCCTTCACTTGAGGGTGAGATTGCTAGAGCGCTAAATACTATAGCTAGCTTGTTGTAGCATCAACGTCAACAATTACTGCATCATCCTACTTTGGGTTCGTATTTTGAGCAGTTTCAAAGGGTGAACTACCTAATGTTCATGGGGGTATGAATCCAATGGAGGCTGAAAAGTGGGTCGAGGAATTGAGAAACAGTTTAAGTTGTTGGATTTTACAGATGAAGTGTGGCTGAGGGCTGATATCCCTCATATGATTGGTAATGCCAAATATTGGTGGAACAGGACGGAGATTGCTCAGGGGGCAATACTGAGCCTATGACTTGGGGTCGGTTTAAGGAGCTATTTCTCGATCATTACTTCCCAGTATCAATAAATATTGCAAAGTAGTTCGAGTCTCTTAGTTTGAGAAAGGGGGTTATGATCATGCTGAAGAGTCATGGGTTGGGGCATTTTTGTACTGCATACGTGGAGTCGAAAGCAAGCAAGGTCAGCCTGTTTTGCAAGTGTTTAAGGGAGGGCATCTGAATCAGTGTTATTCCTCACCTGGATAGGAGGTTTGTGGATGCGTACAACCGTGCTCTAGTTGTGGAGGTAGCACTATCAAAAGACCCGCATCCAAGAGGGGATCTTAAGAGGCCTAGAGAGTTGCAGTTGGATGCCATTGCAGGTAGAAATAATTGGGAAGGAGCGAAGAAAATCGTGTTATCGCGAAACCGTGTAACACATGCAAGAGAAGACATCATATAAATGTTGTCGAAAGACAAATGGTTGTTTTGTATGCGGTGATACCAGTCACTAAGTGAGGGATCGTCCAAATTGATAAGCGAGGCCAGATAATGGTAGTTGCAAAGCAAGTTTAGGGTCAAACAAGGCAAAACATAAGGGTGTCTGCTTTAACGAGAAATGAGAATTCTACCGATGATGATGATGCTGGAGAAGGTAAACCCGCATGTTTTCGCTAGAGTAGATGCAGGTTCTTTTATCGGAAGTTTTGGGTTGAAACTTCTTTTAAGGGTTTTAAGGGGGAAGATGTAAAACGAGGAATTTTATTTTATGTGATTATTTATTTTATTTACTTTATTCCTTTTTTTCAAAATATAGTGGGAAAGGGTGGTTACTTTAAGCTGGGTTTTTCAAAATGTAGTGGGAAAGATTTTAGCTGCAAAAAGACCTAGTTAAAACATAACTTAATATATTTAACATTTCCTACAATTTTGCTTATTGTACATAATGTCTTGTTGATTCAAAGCTCCATACTTCATGTTTAATATGTTGATAAACATGTCTACAAGTACATTTTTGAACATATATATCCACAATGCCACGGACATATGTCTTTATGGGCATTGACATATGTCTAAACAGGTATTGATCTGTGTCTAAAACTGTCAGATTTTGAACATGTACGTTAATGCTACGGACATATGTATGTATTGGCACTTACATATGTTTGAAAGAATACTGATGTGTGTCTACAATTACATTCTACATTTACTCCAACTTAATTAAGGTATTCATGATTAATTCGTAACTAATACTGGGAGAACCAGTATAATTGTCCCTTCGTATTTACCAATAATAAATCCTAACCACTCATTTAACAATGTTGTACCAGGATAAAAAAACAAAAGAGTTTGTTGTCTCTTAATCAACTTTTCCCCCAAGATTGTACTACTTTTTAATTTGGCCTTGTTTAAAAGCATGGTATTAAATTATGTGTTTCAGATCATTGATATGCCTATGAAGTGTGCGAGCCTTTCAGGGGATTGTTGTGCTTTGGAGTGCTTCTAGCGTTATGCGTATATGTGACCCATTTGGTAGGCGATTTGTTATGTGATAGTCGGCATGTGCGTTACCACAATTTGTGCGGCCATATATAGTGCATGTATGATCTTGCTAAATGTCTGGATTCTCGTTAGTGTGTACAAATGTGTCATCCAAATGATTTGATTACGAGTGATATATGATGGAATGTATATGTATGTATACTTTTACTATGCTTCATTCGGATAAAAGTGTCAGGAGCTCACCCTTACACATTTTTTCAGGGACGTAAAATTTTTATAGGAATGGCGCTTTAGAGTTTCAAGTATTTAGTTGGTGTAGGATTTCGTTTGTTTTGATATTTGAAATTGCTTTAGTTTGTTTTTGGTTTGTAATTACTTTAGCACACATTGTTTTTTGAGTTATTAATGGATTTGATTTTTTTTAACTTGTGACTGTTTTACCGCTATGTCTAACAGTTTATAATACAAATTGAGGTTTCATCTTTGTGTGAGTCCATCTCACGATAGAAGGGCGGTCACGCCTAAAATTTTGATTTTGGGGCATGACACAACCCCCATCATTTAACTCTAGGGCAAATTTCATATGGACTCCCTACAAAAGTACCTTATTAGACATTAGTCCCCAAAATTTGAACAATAACAGATTGGTCCATTTTCCACTTTCTATGCTACCTCCCAAACATGGTCTTAATTTCCTATTTTGCATAAGTCTAACTAACTCACATATTATTTAATTCAACTTAAACCCTTTATTTTTCAACATTAATTATTTTTTAATATTTGTTAAAAATATTATTTTCGAACTGTATGATTATTAATTTTTTAGTAGTAAGTAAAACTTATGGATTATGTAACACCACAATTTTTATGATTCGTATTTTTAAATTTTTTTGTTTTTTAAAGAAAAGTTATGTGGACATTGTTAATAATGTTTATTTTAAGAAAAAGTCATGATTATTCTCATTTTGAGTTTAACCAATTATTGGTTAATCTTTTAAACTAAAATAAAGTAAATTATCAGTAAAATAAAAGAATAGCCAATAATTTCTTAATTTTGTATTATTAAAAATAAATATTTTGTGGTTATTAATTTTACAACTAAAATAATAACTATGTTTTTTTTAATATCAACTACCAATTATTTTATAACTTCATTTTCCTTTGAGTACATGAAGGGTATAAAGTACAGTTTCAAGGAGTGCATAAGGCTAAAATATAATTAACTGAATGTATCAAAGTTTACTAAACAGTTACTCGATAAGTGCTTCAAGTTTTTCAATTATTTTGCTTTATGAATTAATCCATCCAAGTTAAAGTTCAAGTTTTTCAATTGTTTGAACGAATAATGTGTATTTCTTTCTCATAACCTAAAGAAAATAAACATCATGTTATGCTAACAAAATTACAAATTTTTTCTTAGTTTTTTTTAAGATAAAATTTATCATTTCATTTTCTCTTCTTTTAAAAATGCTTCTATATTTATGAAGTAATTTTAGGGACATAAAAAAGTTGAATGTTAGCGGTTAGTAACTTGAAAATTGACATGTGCAACTTATGCATCTCAATTTGGAAAATAAAATATACGTTCGAGGTAAATATTGAATTTATTGTAAGTTAGAGTCAAATTTTCATTTAGCATATAAGGATGTGTTTGGCCATTTCAAAATGCAATTGCCAATTGTAATTGTTTAACAATTGTGGGGATTAATGTGTTATTGTTCAAATACCAAGGACTTTTTTGAAATACATGTATTTTTCTGGGGGAGCAGGTGTAATTTTCCCTTAACTCTAACTACTTTTTGGTCTCACTAGATTCCTCTTTTTTTTCCTCTCCTAATTCCTTCATACCCAATTCTTCTCAACCTCCATTAATCCTCCATCAATTATTTTATTTTGGGTATAATAATCTTCTGGACTCAGAAGAATTGTAAATGTGTATATTGTATGTTTTACATGTTAGAAACTCGATCCATATTTTGCTTACAGAGTCTTCAAAAATGTTAGATTGACTCAGTGATTCTACCATTATTGATGAGGGTAAAAGCGTGTTAATACATCTTAGTTCTCAATTAAAGAATTATTATCAAGTCCGGAAGACAAAGTAATGCTTCTCGGAAAATATTACTGCTCGGGAAGTGTTCCTCGGATTCTACACACTTAAAGAAGGGGTTACTTGTTTATGTTGGTCTAACTTGGACATCCCAGCCGCAGACTTAACTAAGGTCTAATTTGTGAGCTCTACGTTCCTCATACCATAATAACTAGAAAATAGTAAGTGGGTGATACTTGATCACCTAGAGAAGAGAGCCTATTTATCGATATCGATGTGATGAAGGTCACTTGATGAGTCGGTTTTATACCATCTAATTTAGTCTTTTTTACCGCCTTTTTGTCATCCTTGAGTATAGTTTTAGTAGTTTTCTTAGAGTATTTTTACTTGTTTTGTTCTTTTGTGTGTTTTGTAGGTATTTGGCTAAACCGTGCTAATTGAAGGCAAAATGGTGTATTTTATATGCATCTACAAGATATGGAGCTCCAATGCCTCGTATGGATGCTAGAAGTGGAGCGGGAAGGCCAAAATACCAAGAATTGTGGTCAAAAGGGCAAAACATTCGTTCCAGAAGAACTGGCGACGCCTTGACGCCATGATTCTTCCTTGCTTACGCAGACCTAATGGCGGCCTTGATCTTGATTACTAGCGACGCTAGTTTCTTCTTCTGTCGTTTTTCTTCTGTGATTTGATTCCTAATTCGCCCAGACTTAGTTTTTTAGACGTTTTATATTATATATTCATTCTATTGTGAAAAAAAATTACACTTTGCCCTAGAGCAAAACCTAGTTCATAGAAAAGCTCCATATTCATACTTTTGACGTTGAGACATTATCTTGGAGCATGGTTTTATCCTTGATTGATTTATCGATATCGAATTCCTGATCAACGTGGTAAGTCTCTATTGTTTATCTCTTTACAATTCGTTCTTATTCTTATTTGTCGAATTGTATGAGCTTGCATGCGATTATCATTATGTTTATGTTTATCATGGGCAATATCTTGAAGTCTTTCATCCTTCAATCTATCATGAGTAGCTAAACCACTCCGAACACGGTAGTGATGTGACGGTGATTGCGTATTCGCTTCTAGGGTTAGGATTCGTTCATATAGGTTAGGCTCGTTCAAATATCTTCGTAAAAACCTTTCAATCCAATAAGCTAGTTCAAAGATTCTCTAAAACATTTGGTTAAGGATCGTGGATTGACGACCCACGATTACTCTAGTTCAAAGATTTTCAAATAACGTTTGGTTGAATTGGATTGAATGTTTTAAGTACACCGACCGTGTGACACGTATGAACGATTTCCCTAGAACGAATTAGCACCACTCGATCTAACTATTGTGTTCTCTTTTCTCTCATATTTAAAACAGTTATCTGCTTTCCTATTTTCTAGTTATTAGTAGTTCACGACTCAAACAATTCAAACAGTTTACGCAAGTGACTATTTGCTTTCAACTGCTTGGTAGCTTAATTGTTTCCTTAGCGAACGACTCTGTGGTTAGCTTTGTTTATTCTACAACAACTGCTTGCTACTTGTTTCTAAGTATCAATTTGAGCACATCATCACTGTCTATTTAGAAGAATGACAATAATTTGGTGTATAACTAGACATAACTCAAGTTATAATGCACAACTAAAATGTTCTCTAAAAATAATAGTGAAATTATAGAGTTAAAACAAAATGAATAGATGTATGAGAAAATAAATGGATCACAATAACGAGAACTCACCTTAGAAGTTAATCGGATGATCTTCAGGTCTCAATACGCCGTCGAATTCTACAAGTTAAAACAAAATGAATAGATGTATGAGAAATGTTTTATGTGGTCAGCTTTGTTTATTCTACAACAACTGCTTGCTACTTATTTCTAAGTATCAATTTGAGCACATCAAATTTGGCGCCGCTGCCGGGGAATCAATTCCTACTGTAGCGCTTGATTGCAAATTTTTACTCGTTTTGTTTATAGTTTTCTTTTGTTTAGTTAGTTTTTGTTTTGTCGGAACTACTCGTGGTTTCTTGTCTTCGTGTGTGTAGGGACTTATGCAACCAAGAAACTATATCTGATGGACATCTACTCTATCCACCAGAAAGAGAGGGGACTCCTTCATAGTTTCTGTCAGTTTCCAGGAGAAAGATTCTACGATGCGTGGTATCGGTTTAGAGAGCGTGAAAAAGGGTGCATAAATGCTAGATTGAGAAGTAGGGATGTGATAGGATGTTTCTATTTTGGATTGACCAAGGATGATCAACCAATATTAGAAGAAGCCACGAGACAACCCATAGATGAGTTTAAACTCAAACAATTCTTTGAGTTAGCCAATTCTTTGAGTTTGTCGATGTTTCTGATTGAGGACATCCAGCGTGAGAAGATAAACCATCCTGCTGACTACGAACACGCCTACTGCAGACAAGAAGAAACACATTCTACTTGCTTACCTGCTGAGCTGACTCCTGAATCTGCCCCTACGGTACAAGAAGAAACCGATGATTCGCACGTCATAGTCCCATCATACACATTGGACTGCCCAGGGAGTTTTGACCCACTTTTTCATTTTTATTTTCCCTGTGATTCCCGTTGTTATTTTTTAGTTTTTGAATTTTCTAATTTGTTTAATTTTATTTTGCAGGGAATCATGGAACTGTTAGAGAACCTGAGGAGAGGAGCTAAGGATGGCTCACAAAATGCTGAGGATACCGTGACGGATGCAAGGGATTCGTTCCCGTTTGATAATGGATAGCAGTATTTCCCAAAAGTTGAGCCAATAACTATAATAAAAGGCGCTTCCCGGGAGGCAACCCGGGGTTAAGTTTTCTTTCACTAACGTGTCTGCATTCTGTTGTCCTTCGCTTGCTTAAACTTCAAACTCGAGGACGAGCTAAAATTTAGGTTTAAGGAGGGATTTCATATGTTCTGTGTTGTCTACGTGGGGTGGTATGTTAGCCACTTTTATGTGATTCTTTTGTTTTCAGTTTATGTTTGTGTCTTAGCTTTTTAGATAGAGTCTTTTGGCATGCGTTTTGGCCTATTTTAAAATTTTTGTGGTGCTTCTGAGTCTTTACAAAGTCGAACATTCATTGTAGATGATAAATTCACCTGCTGCTTACGTTTTGTTTGATGATTAGCTGGAAGTAGGACAATGTATTTTTAATCCTGCAAGGTCGTTTCTTTTTTAAATAGCAAGTTTGTTTAGCTCTTTGGTCCAAAAATCCTGTGAGAAGCCTGAGAGCCGATGAAAATTTTTTGTACCGGCAAATGTATTGTGTGATTTCCTGGGTTGTGCAAGTTTTTACGTATTACTTGCGCCTTTTCATACTTATGTGTACTCAGTCTTGTTAGGGATGACGAACATCATGCTCTTTTTAAGCCCTTCCCCCTGTTCCAAGGAACAGGTTTGGGGAGAGAACTGTTATCTTGCGACATATATGTGCTGTTTTGCGTTATTGCTGAAAAGTTTGTTTACTGCTCCCTAAGGCTTATTGATATTTGAATCTGGTGGATCTATGGTCTTCATTGATCACCGTTAGTCGTGTTAGGCGTGTTTCAAATACTACCTATATACCGGCGTGGTCTTAAAAAGACATATGTCCGTGAGGGTTGATGGCACATACACCAAACTGACACGCAAAAAAGTGCGGACTTTCGGTAAAACAGACACCTACAAAAAATTGAGATTAAAAGAGCCCAATGCGGCCACGCACTGAATTCAGTGAAGTATTACGAGATCTAATGTTGTTTTGAATTGAATAGGGGGAGTAGTTTCAGCCTTTGTTTTCCGAAAAATTGAGTCGCCTGTTATGTCCCTTTCGATCTAATGAGACGAGTACAAAAGCATAAGATATTTTTGGCACCTTTGTGACGCAAGTCACCTTCCCAGTTTATTTTTGAGCTTATACCCCATTTGGATACTTCCAAGAGAGTGAGAGATACACTGCATTCACCTGTGAGGGACTAGCGAGCTACACTTAAGTGTTATTTGTCTGGGAAACGATTGTGTTTGATTTTCTGTACACTGTTTTGCCAAAGTTGGTTTGACGGCAAAATTTTTGCATCTCGTGGACTTACTGTTTACAATGGTAGATTCAGTCACTTGGGACCTTGACTCTTTGTTTGTTTTCGTGGTTTCATTCTAATTTATGTCTAGGTTTATTGTTTTGCTCGAGGACGAGCAAAGGTTTGGTTTGGGGAGTTTGATGAGTCGGTTTTATACCATCTCATTTAGTCTTTTTTACCGCATTTTTGTCATCCTTGAGTATAGTTTTAGTAGTTTTCTTAGAGTATTTTTACTTGTTTTGTTCATTGTGTGTTTTGTAGGTATTTGGCTAAACCGCACTAATTGAAGGCAAAATGGTGTATTTTATATGCATCTACAAGATATGGAGCTCCAATGCCTTGTACGGATGCTAGAAGTGGAGCGGGAAGGCCAAAATACCAAGAATTGGGGTCAAAAGGGCAAAATATTCGTTCCAGAAGAACTGGCGACGCCAGTTATCAAACTGGCGTATGCCAGTTCTTCACTGTTTGGCGCGGACCAAACTGGCGACGCCAGTTTCTTCTTCTGCCATTTTTCTTTTGCGATTTGATTCCTAATTCGCCCAGACTTAGTTTTTTAGACGTTTTATATTAGATATTCTTTCTATTGTGAAAAAAAAACACTTTGCCCTAGAGCAAAACTTAGTTCATAGAAAAGCTCCATATTCATACTTTTGACGTTGAGACACATCTTGGAGCTTGGTTTTATCCTTGATTGATTTATCTATATAGAATTCCTGATCACCATGGTTATTCTTTATTGTTTATCTCTTTACAATTCGTTCTTATTCTTGTTTGTCGAATTGTATGAGCTTGCATGTGATTATCATTATGTTTATGTTTATCATGAGCAATATCTTGAAGTCTTTCATCTTTCAATCTATCATGAGTAGCTAAACCACTCCGAACATGGTAGTGATGTGACGGTGATTGCGTATTCGCTTCTAGGGTTAGGATTCGTTCATATAGGTTAGGCTCGTTCAAATATCTTCGTAAAAACCTTTCAATCCAATAAGCTAGTTCAAAGATTCTCTAAAACGTTTGGTTATGGATCGTGGATTGACGACCCACGATTACTCTAGTTCAAAGATTTTCAAATAACGTTTGGTTGAATTGGATTGAATGTTTTAAGTACACCGACCGTGTGACAAGTATGAACGATTTCCCTAGAACGAATTAGAACCACTCGATCTAACTACTGTGTTCTCTTCTCTCTCATATTTAAAACATTTATCTGCTTTCCTATTTTCTAGTTATTAGTAGTTCACAACTCAAAAAATTCTAACAGTTTACGCAAGTGACTATTTGCTTTCAACTGCTTGGTAGCTTAATTGTTTCCTTAGCGAACGACTCTGTGGTTAGCTTTGTTTATTCTACAACAATTGCTTGCTACTTGTTTCTAAGTGTCAATTTGAGTACATCATTACTGTTTATCTAGAAGAATAACAATAATTTGGTGTATAATTAGACATAACTCAAGTTGTAATGCACAACTAAAATGTTCTCTAAAAACAATAGTGAAATTATAGAGCTAAACAAAATGAATAGATGTATGAGAAAATAAATGGATCACAATAACGAGAACTCACCTTAGAAATTAATCGGATGATCTTCAGGTCACAATACGTCGTCGGATTCGACATTTAGCGATCTCGGTAAATAAAAGCTTCACAAACAACGAGAATTTAAGAAATAGATGTACCAGTTAAAACGATATTCAATTGATGCTTCTATTAAGAGGATTTTTGGATCGCCTATACATTCCAATATAACACTTATTAAAATCCACAAATTGCAAAGTGATGTTAATAATCAGCTAAATAAGAAATAAGATAGTCATGACGAAGGAAACAACATGGGAGATGAAAACATAGTAAAGTAGATGGAAAAGGAAGCAACATACGTAGTTTTCAACATAAAATCAAAGATTTCAAGAAATTGAAAGTTTAAGAAGGCGTCGCTTTCCAAATTGAGGTCACACCGGTATGTCATGTTGTGATCTCGCTAGCTAAACAATTAAAATGGATGTACTATTTTCTATCTAAATCTCATACGAACCCTAGAGTGAACACCTAATGAATAAAGAAACAATCAAAACATAATGGCAAGTATTTCAAATGTGTTAAAACTGTTAACTTCTATCCTAGACAGATCAATCTACTAACGTCGCTAAAAACAAATCAATCACAAAGAACTCCATGCCAGATACCAAATTATAAATAGATTAAGACATGATAATCTATCAGATGCAAAAGAATACATGAATACCATCCTAAGTATAATCCTGCAACTAAGAAGTTGCCAGACTCGAAGACTTATCCGGCCAATAGAATGTCTAACCAAATACCCAAGCCTATCGAATGTGTATGACCAACAACAATTATTTGACGTTTTGAAAGGAAAAACGTAGGTGTTTCTTGAATTGAGACTTGAGCAAACCCAAATTACATAACATAAATGGGCCAAGCCCATAGCTTAATCAGTACCTCCCATATTATTTTAAAATGGGCCAATAAATAATATATGGACTAGAAGGGTGATGCCGTAGGTAAGGTGAAACCCAAGGATTCTCACACACACACATGCACACACAGTCATACACATACATACATACATACATACATACATTCTCTCTCTCTTACACACACACACGTACATACATATATACTATGAAAATATACATATATACATATATACATACATACTGTAACGACCCGGACCACTAATGGGCCGGCGCGGTTACTCATGGGCAGCTCTCCGGGTGATATGCTGGCCCCACTGTACCAACACATGTCCTTTCCCGCGCACTTTGTCCTCACTCGTGCGCGAACCGGGAGACTTCCCAGTTGGTCACCCATCCTAAGATTTCTCCAGACCAAGCATGCTTAACCCTGGAGTTCTTATAGGTGCACCTTGTTGGTATGAGTAGCGTTCTCAATCCCTTTAAGCTCTTTGGACTTGACTTGAAACTTTGGGCCGGTACATTCACCCCCTCTTGAATTGTGCGACGTCCCCGCCGCACCATGGTCCGACCAACCGTCCACCCCTTGTGGGTTTTGGGTTAGCTTAGCTCTGATACCATTTGTAACGACCCGGCCCACTAATGGGCCGAGCGCCGCCCCGGCCTTTGTGCCGGTGCGGGTACTCATGGACAGCTCTCCGGGTGATATGCTAGCAACACTGTACCAACACATGTCCTTTCCCGCGCACTTTTTCCTCACTCGAAATATGGCTCCAGTGAGGTTCGAACCACAGACTTCATGCCTAACAGTCCACAGCTTCAGCCACTCGGCCATAGCTTCTCACCATAGACGGCTGGTCGCGCCAAAGTATTTTGGTTTTGGGGCGTGACACATACATACGTAGATATATACATGGGCACCTTAGATATATACATACATATGGACTTACATACGTACATACATACATACCTACATACATACATACATACATATTTATGTACCTACGTTCATACATACATACATACATACATACATACATACATACATACATACAATATTGCATTTAAAATAGACTTGAGTATAATATTTAAATAACGAAATCTATACATTCAAAATAATTAAAGTTAAATTTAATAATTTATTTTTCCAACAATGTTTTTGAATATCACGCTTGTGGACCAACATGACTTGACTGAATCCACCAACCTAAATTGTGTTAGAGTTATATCGCTGACCATATTAATTGTAAAAAAACCATGTTTGCAAAGCTAAAAGAAACAATATGTTAGCATATATCTTCACTTGTGTTTATTTAAGGTATGTATATAAAATGATAAAAGAATAGATACACATGAACATTCATGTAAATTACTATTTTTAGAATGGACAGGATGTATGGAGTGGATTAAAATTTGAAAGTTCATGTTCTTAAAATTTGAGCAACAATTATATCTTATGGATTTGTATACAAACAGAAAGAAGTTAATGTTTCTCTTTTACTGAAAATGCCGGTGTGTCTGATCCAAGTCCAATTGATCAAATTGAGCAGTACATGAGGCATTCTATATAACTTTGGAAACCATATATGATTAGGACAAGATGAATAATATTCATTATAGCATCGATGATAACGATGATATATGAATACTCAAGTTAGTATCATCAACAGTGATATGTTACAAGGGGTAATAACATATGGTACATGAACGAATTAATGTGTGTGATTAGTTCAACTTTGACTTGATAGCGTGTGTTTTGAATCGTATCTTCTTGGGTTAGTTTGTTTTCAAATTGAAGGGATGTGTAAGACTATACACTTCTTCCGCATGGACAATTGTAGGGTCCAAAATGGAATTATTCATTTTGTTGGATTAGCTTTGCATAAACATTAATTTTTAAATATTACTTTTCATATTGCAATGGCACAAAGTCTTGGAAGGATGACATGAATTTTTGTGAGGGGACCTACTGACATTCTGAAGTATATTTATAATGTTTTAAACAGTAATATTAATGTTTTATAAGTGAAATGCCATGTAAATCTTATATGTGTATGTATAACACCCGATAGTTTTAATAAAACACTCGACAATAACCATAATGTTCATCATTACCTTTTAGTCCCTTTATAAAGATAGTTCCCCAAGGACTTACTCTTGTAATGAACATATTAGGGATATTTATAAATCAATAATTCTCTTCTTTAAGAGTTCTATTGCCCAAATATCAAATAGAGTTGATTAGAACAAAATATCCCCTTTGTTTTCCTCCTCATAATCGATTTTTTGAGTCTCTTATATAACCAGCTTTACACTTAACACATTGTAAAACTGGTTTAATTGGAACTTAAGTGACCCAGCTAGTGGCTTATGGGACATGGAAAAATCCGTTTTACACAAGTTAAATGTAAAAATAGTTTTTCACCAGACTTTATAATAGAAGAGGGTAAAAAAAATAAAATATATATAGAAAAATCATAGAGGCTGAAAATTTCACTTAGTATTCTTCTTCTATTCTATAATTAAACTAGTTTGAAATGGAAATGGGGAAATTTTTAAATTAAAAAAATATACTCCCTCCGTCCCGTGAATCTGGACCCAGTTTGACTTGTTCGGTCAACCGTCTCCAATTTCGACTATGAATTAATCTTCAACTGCAAATATAAAATGTCAATTAAATTACAAAAGTTTCATTATATAATTTAATTGAACATTTTATATTTGCGGTTGAAGATTAATTCATAGTCGAAGTTGGAGACGGTTGACCGAAAAAGTCAAACTCGATCCAGATTCACGGGACGGAGGGAGTAGAATATAAAAACATTGATAGTATTAAAAACTTATAGATCTTGTGAATGATAACGGTTATAGAAACACAACATTAAAAAGTGTAAATACTCTTTGCTTTTGAAAGGTTGGTGACATGTGTTTTGTTTTGTGAAAAAAAAATATATAGATATATGAATTTAATGTCATATTTAAGAAGGTTGGTGGATACAATGAATTTCAATGTTTACACATATGGTTGAGGAAAAAACAAGTACAATGGCAGTATAATTTAAGTTTGTTTTACATGATCGGACGTTAGGCATTATACATTGAAATTGTGTGAAAGACATCAAATGAAGAAGGAAATAAGAAAAGGAGAAAATAACAAGAATACTAGTAGGATTATCGATCTCATCCACCCATTGTAATAAAGTTGTGTGTAACCCACGTCCGGTTTTGTTGGCCAGTTAGAGAACCAGTCGTCGAAAAATTCAACAGGAATGAATGCAACTTGCCAAAATGAAGCAGGACAAACAACGATGTCAAATTCGCACTTATCTTGCTTTGATATAGGGTTGAAGGTATACGATTATTATTTTGACGCACGATATATTTTGAGAGATAACTAGAATTTTCGACTGAAAACTGGAGATGGAAAAGAAAATGTGTCTCTATGAGTCACAAAACGATGAGAAAGGAAAAAGGTCGGGTTTAGCACATGCATCCAACCTCACAAAAGAAGGGGACCACTTAAGAAACCTAATATAACAATTTAAAAAGTAGTAATTATCTTTTAAGAATACATGAATGATGAAAATTTTCCATGTATAGGAAGCTCATATTAAATTTACGATTCATATTTAGTTTTTTAAGAGCAAGTATGATGGGATCTAGGAACAAGATAGCAAATAGAATACAAATATCCAGAGTTGTATGGCACTAAACAGTCTAATCAATCACAATATACTTCTAATTACTAACTTTTGGAGGAAATATATTGGAATGCAAACTCTAGTACACGCATAGAGTAACTACTATGCAAGTTATTATATCCAAATCACATCTATTAACTTCCTTAAACATACTAATCAAAAGGTGGTTCTTGAGAGTTTAATACTCTCTTACATCACATACGTGCTAAGCTCAAACCAACAATTGCTAGGATCTAATAGCCCAAACCAGATAATTGTTATTCTCGATTCTAACTATAGAACTTTTGCCCAAACTAATTCTTGATTTTCCTTAATTTTATTTGTAATTTTTAATCAAAATAAAATATATAGAAGGTTAGAACAATTAACTTAGAAAATTTAAATTACATAAATGCATATCAACTCCACCAATTTTGCTTACATGTAGAATCCATTTTTTCTACCTTACAGCATGCTGCACTACCTCCTGGTGCTTTAATGGGTTGTACCGTACAATATTTAATGCATATGGTACAACCTTTAAAGCACCAGGAGGTAGTGAAGCATGCGGTAGGGGAGAAGAACCATGAGATTTGGTATTTTATTTATGGTATATGTTTGACTATAGGATTTGATATTTATGAAAGACTGTAATAATTTATACTCTCCATTCAAAGGCCAGCTACCAGTTATGATATTGCAGTAATAAATCAAAGAAGGGGTTGTAATAGTAGTAATGTGCAACAGTTTGAAATTCTAGTATGCCAAATCAAATAACCAAAACACACAATTACGTAGCATAATGGAAGTTGATCCGAGTGTCAAAATCTTACATGAACAATAATTTTAATCACTTAAAACGAAAACTCAATTTCAATGCAAAGAGTTTGAAAACAAAAAACTTATCAAATCACATTGAAAACACTTCAATGCAAACGGAAACGTAGAGACTTGAAGATCTTGATACATTATAGAAACACGAGTTATACGGTAGTTGTATGCTAAGCTCTGTAAAGGTGATTGAATTTAAGTGTAAACTTGCATCCTCATGGAAATAATAATATACTAACGTTTGTTAATTGATTTGTAGCAACTCGCTTGCTTTGAAACAACCTAACTACATGGGGTTTTTAATTAATAGCAACTCACATGCTTAGAAGTAAACACCTTGCACGGCGGAATCATATACACAATATATAATAATTAAACATATCATATTTGCACATATATATATGTGTGTGTGTGTGTATTCGAGCACAAAGGTGATTCTTGAACCGTAGTATACATGCTAGGTATATATATATATATATATATATATATATATGTATATATATATATATATGTATATATATATGTATATATATATATGTATATATATATATATGTGTATGTATATATACATATATATATATATATATATATATATATACATATATATATATATATATATATATATATACATATATATATACATATACATATACATATACATATATATATATACATATATATATACATATATATATATATATATGTATGTATGTTGGTCCTGATAACGGCAAAGTAAAAGACTAGATTGGGGGGGGGGGGGGGGTGAATAGTCTTTTAAAACTTTTGTCGATAAACGCAGTTTTCTCAGATATCTGTGAAGATATCTGATACTTAATCTCAGAGAGCGGAAGACTTTCTGTGATAAGTGCACGTGCTCAGCAGAGTAAAAGTGTGTAAATACTTAACAAGATGAATAAAGCAAGGTAAATGCAGTAAGTAAATAACACAACAAATTATAGTGGTATCTGAAAATGGCGTAATCCTTCAACTAATCCACTTCGGCCTTTCTCAGACCTAGAATCCACTAAGATAGATAAAAGAGGTACCCTTACAAATATCCTATCTCTCGATTCCTGCAACACTTGGTTCCCAACCAAATGTTTCCCCCTGAGTTGTTCCCCAGCTATCTGAGCCAAGTACTTCCTCTACTCAGAAACCTTTTTGAGCTATTCCTTAGTTTCCAAAACTAAGTACTTCCTGTGCTCAGTAACCTTGGAGTTATTCCTTAGTTTCCCAAACTAAGTACTTCCTGTACTCCACGCCAGTTGGTGTGTGGTTAAAGTAGTTTGTCAGGTGAGCTTCTTTATAACTTACACAGTTATTTCAGAAAGCTCTATAGAATCAAGATTACTTAATACACTTCACAGTGTATGGTAACTTGTTCTTTACTGACCCAAATCTTTGTTAAATGTTCTAGTTCTCAGATACTTGATCTTTTGATTCAACTCCTTTATAGATAGCAATGCTTGTTAAGGATCAGGACACTTAGAACTTGTATACTACTTAGAGTTCTAGAGCTTTAGTCGCAACAGAAAGCTAGAAGGTAAGTAGTAAGAAAACTTGTATGCATGAGAGATCACTTGAAGATATTCAGTAAGTTGTAATTTCAATGTGAGTTCAAATTGTAAGTAAGTTCTTGCTGTAAGTTCTATGTGTTTTCAGTGTGATTTCAAGCATTCTAAGTGATGATATTTATAGTTGAATTTGAAGCCGTTTGAATAGTATCTGTTAGGTTCAATTCAAATTCAAACTATTGATATCTGTATATAGTACTGTAGAGTTCTTTGTCTTCTTCTTCAGAGACTTCTGCTTTTGTGCAGACATTTCTGTTCGAGAAATAAATGCATTGTACTATATTTGTCCTGTTGTCTCAACGGATACGTGAAGCTTTATGAGACTTGACACGTTCCTTACTCAGAACACTTGTGTTCTCAGATATCCTTTGAGTAACTTGTTTAATCAAAACATTTGTTGACTCAAGGTTTCTGGACATAGGTATCTGAGGAGACTTTTCTCCTTAGTCTTCAGAAATCTTGAGTAAACTTCAGTCTTCTGGAAATGAGTTCCTTTGCTTGGATGCTTCCTTCTTGGTCTTCTTCAAATAAATAAAAATTACATTCAGAGACCTAACATCCTATACATGATTTGCTAGACTAACATACTTAGTGATTTTCCTCTTTTACAGTGTTCAAGTGAACCAAGAGTACTAAGCACCATTCTGTGCTAAGATAAGTCATTAGGTTGCTGATCAAAATCTAAACAGATATTCCTATCAAATTTTCCCCTTTATTATCAGTCAACGATGACTATTTTTAAAACCTATTACAACTTGGAAGAGGGAACAATCCAACACTTAATCATTTCTTATGATCTTTTCAATTCATTTAATTAAGTGCAGAAAGTAAACATCAATCAAATAACAAGGTGTGATCTTTGCTGACAAGTTATCTTTTTATAGATTGATATCTGAGAGTAGGTTCATCAGATATGTTACATGGAAAGTTCGCAGATAACTTTTACAATGAATAAAACACATTTCAGTACAATTAGCAAGATACAAAATACATAGTTGAATTAGGACAACAGGAGTAACCAAGCTCCAAGTAAACATCCTAAT
Source organism: Plantago major (assembly GCA_026545765.1). Classification (NCBI taxonomy): domain Eukaryota; kingdom Viridiplantae; phylum Streptophyta; class Magnoliopsida; order Lamiales; family Plantaginaceae; genus Plantago; species Plantago major. The sequence continues at coordinate 78,984,313 of CM048839.1, read as the reverse complement.
TAACTAGTCTTCAAGTCTTCAAAAGTCTTCAAGATTTCAGCAACTTCATGGGTCAATTTGCAAATTTCCTATCTCCAAATCTTTTGATGTCATCTTAGTAGTCATAGAGCTAAGTCCTGACTAACATCTCAGTGTCTCTGGCATATCCACAGACTTCTTTGTATGATTTGGTGGGATTCTTCTTGGCAAAGTGTTTGACCCACAAATACTTTTTCCATTTCCAGGCATGCTCAATTCTGATATCTGATAGCTTGAAGTATTCATATATGATCCTCAGATATCTGATGTCACCCTTGTATTGATCTTCAGTCATGTAGAATGACTCAAAGGGTTCCACAACATGTCTTGGCCTTGTGCCTGTTCCAATGTGGTTTGGGACTCTGTGCACATCATCAGGTTTTCCATAAGGACACTCATCATTAAGGTCCTTCCTCATGGCTTCAACTCTCTTGACAACTTCAAAATCCAACCAAGCTTTGACAAGATTAGTGTTGATCAAGATTGGCTTAACTTTTCTCCATGCCATAAGTTGTTGATGGATGGGTACTGGAAATCCTTTTTCATTTACAAGCAAGTGCTTGAGTTCCAGTATCCAGTATCCATTTTTCTGATGAATACACCTGTAGGAGGAGGAGCTGTTGTCAGTCTTCACATATTCAATCAGTGCATCTTCTGGCTTTTGTGGAAGTATCCTGCCAAACTTGATATCCCTTGCTCTCTTCCTTTTTGTCTTTGAATTTTCCCTTGGGGGATTGCTTGAAGAACCACGCTGGATAGACTTGGTATTTCCAGAGGGTGTTTCAGTTGCCAAAGACTTTGCAGCTATGGGCTCAGATGAGCTAAATTCCCTTTTTCTTTTTCTGTGAAGAGGAGCTTCATCATCGTCATCAGTTTCCTCATCATCATCATTAAAGGTGTTCTTGGGAGATTTGCATGCATCTTTATTGCCTTGGGATTTGATTTGGCCTTCTTCTTCTTCTTCAAAAGATTCTTCAATCCCTATTACTTGTCTTCTCCTTAGGGACTTGGTTTCCTTTAGAGGTCTATGTGATCTTGTCTGTAATCTGGCCCTTGTTGTCATTCCTTGTTCAGGAATCTGCTGAGTTGTTACTACTATCTGAGTAGTAGCTTGACTGAAGGAGGGCTCATTTATTCTAAGAGGTGGTTGTTCAGATTTTCTTTTGTTTCCTCTTCCTCTTCCTCTTCCTCTCTGAGCACCTTGAGATCCTTCCCCCTTAGTCATTGTTGACTGACTAAGAATCACAAAAGATTCTGAGAGGGAGTCAAAGTTGCCTTGCTGATAGTTGTAAGCAGCAATCAACTTTTCTAGATCAACCTTGAGCTCCTGATTCTGTTTGATAAGTCCTGTTTCCTTATCAGTGAGCTCTGCTAGTGGACCTTGAGTAGCATCTGCTTTTCCAGTAGCATAGCTAGCCTCATTGAGGGCTTTTTCAGCAAGATTATTGTCATCATCCCTCACCATGCCTAGGTCTCTCTGAGCAATGACCAAGCTTGTTGTGCTCTGAGTGATTAATTCAGTAAACTTCTTCATTTCAGTAGAGACTGATGCAATTACTTCTTCATTTTGTTGAGACAACTCATTTCTTAGAGTTGCCAGAACCTGTTATCTGGCTATGTAATCATGGGAGTTGAGATTTGGTATCTTATTGAAGCTTTGAGGAGCAATCAGTTTTCTCTTTAAGTGAGAAACTTCCAAGTGCACATTTGCATGTTCTACCAAGGTTCTGTCTTCTTTATCATCTGAGTCTTCATCCTAGTGATCTTCATCCTCTTGGGCATTTCCATCAATATTTTCTAGCCCAGCTACCATCTCAGAGATGGGCTTCTTTCCTTTCAGTGAGGAGGAGGATGGGACATCTTTTGGTAATGCAGCCTTAGCATCATGCTTATCTTCCGATACTTGCTCAGTATCTAATTCTTCAGCAATTGCCTTAACAGCAAGCTGGAGTTCTTTCATCTCAGCATAAGCTTCCATTTCCTTGATAGTTTGATCTTCAATCTTTTGGAGCATTGCTTTAGATTCAGCTATCTTATATCCTGTTGAAGATTTAGCTATTGTTCTTCCTCCAACAATTGTTTGAGTTGAGCAACTCTGGCTTGTCCATCCAATATCTTCTGAGTGTTGTCCTCAGAGTGCTCAATTACTTGTTCAGTAGTGCCTTTTTGTTGGGGAGAGGGATGGGTGGATCTCTGAGGAGATGGGGGAGGGGAATTCTGTGAAGTCTTCTCAATGTGCTTTTCAGTAACTGAGGCATTGTTTACTTGTGCATTCCCTCCTGTCCCTGGTGCAGGGGCATCATCATCATCCTTCTTATCATCCTCATCCTTGTGAAGGTCAGAAGGAGGTTCTTCAAAATTATTCTCATGTGTTTCCTCCTCATCTTCAGGGAGTGTGATCATTTGCCCATTTACTTCCTCTTGCTCAAAGGGTATGATTTGTAGAGACTTGGGCAAGATTGGCTTGAATGCCATGTGCATTCTGGTCTAACCATCTGCCTTTTCAAAGGCTTGAATGAGCTTGTGTGCCACTTCCTTGATGAAGTCCTTATGCATTAGAGAAGCAAAAGAGTATTGCTCTGTTGGGAACATTGCATGGACATAATTTTCAAGGTCAAATGCTCTTTCTCTTCTAGTAGGGTGATTAGTGACCCTTGTTATTTCAGTCAAATCAGAGCATCTGAGTTTCTGCCATTTCTTGAAGCACTTGAGATGCTTTGGCAGAGTGTGATTCTTGAAAAATGCAAGCAGGTCCTTGTCTTGAACTTCAGGGACCATTTTGGCACTAGCTTGAGCCTGAAAGAGAGAATTTTGAGTTAGTTTCAAAACTTTAGTAGATATCTAGGTTTTAGAGTAGTCAAGTATCTGTGTTACCTGTGCAACAGCAACAGGCTCAGATGGTTGGACTATTGAGGTTCCAGGTTTCTCAGATATCTTGGTCTGAGGAGGAGACTTGGAAGTCTGATGCTCAGCATCCTCTCTGATGAGTCTGTTTTAGACCGTCTCATTTGGTCTTTTTTACCGTGTTTTTGTCATCCTTGAGTATAGCTTGATTTAGTTTTTCTTGAATATTTTTATTTGTTTTGTTCTTTGTGTGTTTTGTAGATATTTGGCTAAACCGCGCTAATGGAAGGAAAAAATGGTGTACTTTGTATGCATCTACAAGCTATGGAGTTCCAATGCCTCGTACGGATGCTAGAAGTGGAGCGGGAAGGTCAAAATATCGAGAATTGGAGTCAAAAAGGCGTCGAAGGGTAAAATGGTCATTCCTGAAGAAGTTGGCGACGCCAGTTTGTAACTGAAGAAGTTGGCGACGCCAGTTCTCCAACTGGCGATGCCAGTTTTCTATTTTTCCCGTCCTTTGCCGATTCACTTCCTAGTTCCCCTAAACCTAGTTTTTCTCCTTTCTATTAATTAGAATAAGACATAATCACTTTTGATATCAATTCTATTGTGAAGAACAATACCTTGCTCTAGAGCTAAACCTAGTTTATCAAGGCAATTACCCGATTTCGAGGTAATTGAACCGTTTTCCCTTGTAATTTGAAGATTGGCGTTGATTGGGAGATTATCTACACAGCTTTTGCATCGATTCATTTTCGTTCTTCAATTTCTACCTAGGGTGTGTGACAACGAAGGGTAAAATTGTATCAGTTCTCTCGAATCTTTGTTTTGTGCTTTAGATTATGTTTATTGCTAGTATGATTGTGCTTTCGCTTATCATGAGTAGCTAAACACCCCTATTATGGGGTGGTGACTGATTCAATGTTTGCTAACTAGGGTTTATGTGATTCGAAGTGCATTGGGATTCGATTGCTTGTGCTTTTTAGATTAATCGCATATCTTGCTATTACGTTTGATGCGCAATCCGTCAACATCACTGTTAGATTAAGCATGTAATCAGTACACCCAAATGTTTCCGTCTTGTTTCAATCTAACAGTTAGTTCCAAACAGTAATAGTAGGATTAGCTTAGATTGATTGTAGCCTAGTGGAATTGACGCCTCCACTAGTACTATTCGTTTTTGAACCCAAGTCTGTGACAACTTGCGTAATCAATCCCGTGAATCAGACATATCCTGCTAGCTAGCTTGTTGACGTTACCACTCCATAATTTTCCCCATTCATATATTCAATCTCATTACTATCAATTCGGTTCCTAGCATCGCAAGTAGTTAATTACTTTAGTATATTATCTCGCCCCCGAGGCAAACCAACTTTTACTGCTTTTCATATTGTTACCTTTATTCGTAAACAAAACTTAGCCTAGTTAAGTCCTTCGAGACCGACCTCGGGGTTAACTCCACTACACTACAGGTTTTCGTAGTGTTGAGGATTAACTTTTAGCTTAAAACAAATTTAGAACTTTGATTTGACACATCACTCTCTTTCTTTTTGAACCTGAGAATTAAAATTATCACAATACTTAGGAAATTATCATGAAAGAATTTATCCAATTAAGCTTCAATGATCTCTGAGTTTTTCACTTACCTCCACAATAGGAGGCTCAAAATCATTTTTCTCAGAAACCTTCTCAGTTTCTGGTGATGTTGCCTTGGGGGCTTCATCAATTTCCATGGGTGCAAGGGAGGTCGCAACTCTTTCCCCTCACACTTCTACTTCTGAATGAGCCTGTAAGTAGAAAGTATTGAGTAATTAGAGAAGAATTCATATTAACCCATAATGAAGAATGTTTATCACTGATTTTTATACACCTTCACACTAGAAGGCTCAATGACATTTTCTTCAAAAACCTTGACGGTTTCTGGGTCATTTTCTGGCATTTCTGCCTTATCTTCTTGTTTCTCAGTTGGAGCCTATTAGAAACATTCACTTAATTAGTCAAGTGTATAAACATATATATGAAAAGTAATATCTTAAGGAAATCTCTATCACCTGTAGCATAGGCTCAGATTTCTTAAGAGGTGAGGCTGTGGGAGCCTCCTTCTCAGTCTCTGAGGCATTCTTTCCAGCTTCCTCTTGTTATTGTGTTTCTAATTCAGCCTGTCACAAAGTAATTTTAATAAGTAACAAGATTTAAGAATAAACTATCATAAGTAAAGAGTCAAACCATTCAGCTACCTGAGCTTTGTCAAGCTGACTGGTCTCTGGAACTTGTGAAGTTTCCATGCGTTGGTCTTGTTGTTCTTGGACCACTTCTTTGTTTGATGTTCGAGGAACTTCGGACCTATCCTGAGTTTGGGACTCAGTTGCCTCCCTTGCTTGATCATTCTGAGTGAATGTCTCAGCTTGATCCCTCTCATTGAGTTGGGGAACCTGCTTATTTGCAGGATTTTCTTCAGCAATCAGAAGTGCTGGTATGTCAAACTGCAATTCATTCACCATGGCTTCATTATCATCTCGTGAATCATGTGAATTGGATCTGGAAGGTGAATCAAAGTGAGGCTTATCTTGATCCTTTTGTCAAAGTTTGTATAGTGTGGAGGCAATGTCAGAATCCTCCATCACTATATCACCACTCCTCAAAGCTTCTTCTACCAGCTTGAGTGTGTCTTGTCCAGATTCCTTGGACTTAGGTGCTATCTCAGCAACTTCTGTACTAAGTGCTTCTCCAGCAACCTTAGTAATGGGTGCTTTCTCAGCAACCTTTGAGATAGGTGCTTGTTCAGCAACCTGTGGTGTAGTTTCTTCTTCAGATACCTCTACTCTTTCAGCAGCCTTTGAACTTGTTGCTTTTTCAGCAACCTTAGCCCTTTTTGATTTCTGTAGGACTTGAGAGATGACTAAATCATCATCATCATCATCATTAGAGCTCTCATCAGCATTAGGAACTGATTGGTCCATAATCCCTGCGGTTTCTGCAGATAGGGCTTGATACCTGCCACTAATCTCATTTTTACCAATGAGTTCATCAGCAAGGCTTTCCTTGGTAGCATTGATGAGTTCATCAACAGTTGTATCTTTTGCAGCAATGATGAGTTCATCTTCATTGATGAGTTCATCAGCAATGGCGGCAGATATCTGAGAGTCGACATCCACAATGGGTATGCCTTCAGATTTGCCAGCAGACTTCTTTCGTGAAGTTTTGGTCTTTTTGATCGCAACGGAACCCTCAGATTCCTCATCAATCTTTCATTTATTGGAACCTTTCTGAGACGCAGTAACCTTTTTCATCATGTTTGTATACTCATATTTGTAGAGCAGGTTACTGTTAGCTATGTCAGCCTTCTCTCTGAGCTCAATGCCAAGCTTCTCCAACAAGAAGTATATCTTTAGTCCAAAGCTCACCGTGGCTTTTGCACAGGAAGGCCCTTGATGATCTTGGGCTCAAAGCCTTGTATCTTCTTCACAAATTTCATGAAGGCGTACTTTCCCCAGTTGAATGGGTTTTCCAGCCTTTTGTTATGTTAACATAACAAGAACATCATCATCCAGCGTTCTTGGCTTATCTGGTCGGCACATCCTTGTAAACCATCAAAGCATCTGTGAAGAATGCATGTCTGGTTCTGATGTCAGCAAGCTTGAAGTCGATGGGTTATCTGATTTTTCAAGATCACACATCACTGTATAGCTGCTTCACACCTTCAAGGAGATCATCATCCTTGGAGTTTATTTCAAAATCATTTCCAAGATTTTGAAGTTCAAACAACTCACAGAAAGTTGTTAAGTTCAAAAGGATGTCCTTTCCTTGAACTTTTGATTTTACAGACACTATCTCAGTGCCTTTAGAAACACAGGAAATAGTCCTGGAATTGTTGTAAAATTTCAACACATCCAGTGAAGAAACTCCACTGGGAATAGCAGACAGGAAACCCTTGATTTGTGGCTTTTCAAGTATACCAAGAATCAACTTTCTATCAGCCTGGTTTTCAATAGCAGCAACGAGGTATTCCTCAATCATGGAACCACCCCAAATCATCCTGTGATTTGAAGTCCAATGGTCAGGATTGAAGTCTCCTTCCAACTGATTGTTCGTGATAACCAACACTGGTGCTTGCTTTTCAGCAGTACCAGAGGTAGTAGCCTGGGATTTCTTGGTAGAAGCACGTTTTGGAGCCATCTCTTTAAATATAATATTTATGAAAATAAGAGAAGAGATTATCAGGGGAGATTAGTTGTTCTTTTCAGAAAAACTAAGAGAGATGCAGCAGGTTTGCAGAGAAATTTGTAGAGAAACTTAGAGAGAAATTTCTGTTTTTGTGCAAGATAAAATGTTGGATTAGGCGAAAGTGAATTCTTTTTGCCAAAATCCTATATATATCATTGTACTCTCAGCAGACATATACATACAAATTGATTTTTTACATATGTATCTGTGCAAATGCACGTAGGCGTGGGTAAAAAATTGCTTTGCATTAAATGCTAGTGGGCCACGTCTGTGTTTTTACAGTCCACTATTTTACCGAGAATTAATCTTGTCCATTAAGATCAAACACCCATTTCATCAAGGGTTACGATTGCTTCTTCAGCAATGACTACAATCAACAGTTGTAATTGTGCCCAATTAATGAAATTTGGCGAATAGTTTCCTGAATCACATCTCTTTTCTGTGACTAAGGGACAGTCTTTTGGACTTATCTATTAAGTTGAGAGACTGTATGTAACTTAACATATAAATGGAAAGATACACAACATCAGAGATGTGGTTGACTGACTACAGTTGTTCCACATTTCTCTTTTGTGTTCCCCCTCACTTTGTGATCTCATAGATATCTGAGTACCCGTCGCAGAAATTTTTTTGGTAGGAGTTTTTACCTTTTGCCTTAGATATCTGGATACCCGTTCCAGATATCTTTTCTCCCTTCTGAGTTCCCGTCTCAGAGATTAGAACTTTTCAGTTCCTTCGGTAGCTCCATTAACCCAAGACTATGTCTCAAGGTTAAGAACCTGCTTTCTTGCAGAGGCTTTGTAAAGATATCTGCAAGTTGGTCTTAAGTACCAATCTTGCGTATCTCTATATTGCCATTTCCAGCATGAACTCTAATGAAGTGGTGTCTAACATCAATGTGCTTTGTTCTTGCCTGAAACTTAGGATTCTGAGTTATGCCAATAGCACTTGTGTTGTCATAGAAAATAGGAGTTTTCTCTTCATTGATCTCATAGTCTCTGAGTTGTTGTATCCACAATATCTGTGAAGCACAACACCCAGCAGCAATATATTCAGCCTCTATGGTAGATGTGGCAATTGAGTTTTGTTTCTTGCTGAACCATGATATTAATCTGGCACTGAGAAATTGACAAGTTCCTGAAGTGCTTTTTCTATCAAGCAATGATCCAGCAAAGTTAGCATCAGAATAGCCAACTAAACTCAATCCACTGTCTTTTGGATACCACAACCCAACTTCTATAGTACCCTTTACATACCTTAATATTTTCATAGCAATGTTGCAGTGTGATTGCATTGGATTTGTCTGAAATCTAGCACACACTCCAACTGCATATTGAATATTAGGTCTACTTGCGGTGAGGTACAATAGAGACCTAATGAATTTCATATACTTGTGTTCTTCAACACTCTTGTCAGATTCAGTATTGGTCATTTTGGTTCCAATGCTCAGAGGTATCTTAGTATTCTTTTTAGAAGGCTTTAGATTAAACTTGTTGAGCATATCTTTTGCATATTTTGTTTGACTGATGAATATTCCATCATTAAGTTGCTTGACTTGCAACCCTAGGAAATAGTTCAATTCTCCCATCATGCTCATCTCAAATTTACTTTTCATGAGCATAGCAAAGTCTTCACAAAGTTGCTTGTTATTAGATCCAAATATAATGTCATCAACATATACTTGAACTAAAAGTAATTTCCCTTCATGGTTCAAGGTAAAGAGTGTTTTATCAACATCTCCTTTCTTGAAGCCACTTTCCAGCAATTATTTGGTTTAAGTATCATACCATGCTCTTGGAGCCTGTTTCAGTCCATACAGAACTTTCTGAAGCTTATAGACCATTCTACTTTCTGTGGAAACTTCAAAGCCTGGTGGTTGTTCAACATAGACTTCCTCGGCAAGTTCACCGTTTAGGAATGCACTCTTGACATCCATTTGATAAACTTTAAAGTCATTATGAGCTGCAAAGGCTAGAAATACTCTAATTGCATCCAGTCTTGCAACTGGAGCATATGACTCATCAAAATCTAGTCCTTCAATCTGGGTGAATCCCTTTGCAACCAACCTTACTTTGTTTCTGGTTATTTCACCAGACTCATTCATTTTGTTCCTGAAAGCCCACTTGGTTCCAATTACAGATATTCCATCAACAAATGGAACCAGTTTCCAGACTTTGTTTCTCTCAAAATAGATCCTACTCTTCTTGCATTGCAGAGATCCAATTTTGATCCTTCAATGCTTCTTCTATAGTTTTAGGTGCAATGTTTGAGATGAAACATCCATAGAGAGAGTCTGCATTTCCAGCAATTTCTCTCCTAGTTCTAACCCCTTGGTGTAAAGGACCAATCACATCCTTGGCAGGATGATCTCTTATCCATTTTATAAAGGGTTTTGAACTAGTAGGATAAAAATCATTTTGATCTGAATGTGAATCATTATGATCTTGACAAGATACTTGTTCAGTTTTTGAGATATCTGGCACACGAGAAATTCCATAGATATCTGACACTTTTTCAGTGTGAGAGATATCTGGGATTGGTTTTCAGCAATCTCATTCTCATAAACCTCTTCATGATGAACGTTCTCAGTAACTTGTTCCATTTCTGAAATTTTCATAGGACATTCCTCATCATGTCTTAGAGTCATGTTGTTGTTACCAAGCAATGGTTGCTTTTCATCGTCAGAGTCATCCCCTAAGTGAATGACATAATTGTTTCCTTTTGAGGATTTTTCTTCAGAATCTTTAATCATTAGTTCTTTGAACCTATCTGAGAGTTCTTCATTCAAGGGTACTTTCTTGTTCCCTTCATAGAAAACTACATGAACAGATTCTTCAATCTTTTGCGTTCTTTTGTTGTAGATTCTGTAGGCTTTGCTATTCAGAGAATAACCAAGAAATACTCCTTCATCAGCTTTTGGTTGAAATGTTCTCAAGTATTGTTTTCCATTGTTAAGAACAAAACATCTGCAACCAAACACCCTTAGATGTTTGATACTAGGGGGTCTACTAATCAAAAGTTCATAAGGAGTTTTGTCATGGTGTTTGTTGATCAAACATCTATTTTGAGTATAGCAGGCTATGTTAACAGATTCAACCCAATAGATTTCACTTATTTCAGTGTCAGCAAGCATTGTTCTTGCTGCATCTTTTAGGGTCCTATTCTTCCTTTCAGCAACACTATTTTGTTGTGGTGTCCTTACTAAAGATAGTTGATGTTGTATACCTTTGCAGGTACAAAACTCTTTTATGTACTGGTTCACAAACTCAGTACCATGGTCTGTTCTGATTACATATACCTTGTCATTTTTTCATGACTTCAAGCTTATTTAGCAAGTTGGGTATTTCAACCCTTGCATCAGATTTTTGTTTGAGAAATACAACCTATGTGAATCTTGAGTAATCATCAACAACAACCAGACCATACTTCTTTCCTGCATAGCTAGTTACAGAGGATTCATAAGATCCATATGTAAAATTTGCAGTGGCCTTACACTGGAGTGTCTAGTTTTAAACTTGAATGATGTTTTGGATTGTTTCCCCATTTGGCAAGCTGAGCATACACCATCTTTTCTATATGCCATTTTGGGTAATCCAACCACAAACTCTTTCTTGGCTAGCTTGTTCAGAGTTTTGATGTTCAAGTGACTCATTCTTTTACGCCATAGCCAATTTTCTTAAGTGTGGTTAGATTGACTCACCATGAGACATTCTTCAGTTGTGGCAGATGCCCAGTCAGCAACATAGAGACTTCCTTTCCGCCTAGCAACCAAGACTGTCTGCTTTGACTCATTGTCAATTAGTTTGCAGAGATTTAATTTTATCTTTACAGAATAACCATTATCTTCAAACTGGCTCATGCTTAAGAGATTATATTTCAATCCCTCTACATGTAAAACTGTTGAAATTGTAAGAGCTCCCAATTTCAGATATCCAAATCCTAACGTAGGATTTAATTCTCCTCCAGCAAATCTGATATCTGGTCCAGTGTTGCAAACTTTGTAGTTGACCAGATTTGCTTTATCTCCTGTCATGTGCTTCCCACATCCATTGTCAAAAATCCAAGTTGGTTTCTTCTTTGGAGTGTTCTGCACAAGACATGAAATAGGAGTTAGGTTCTCATTTCAATAATGAAACCATTTAGACTAAACAATCTTCCAGTAGGAATCCATTTCAGTATGTGATTCTTAGGAACATTCTTTTGTCTATTTGGAACATAAGGAGGTATATTTTGCAAATGACCAGTAACATTGCTATCTAAAATAATTTTCCTTCTTGGTGTGTTCCTAGGTGCTCCTAGTAGTGCTTTCAGATACCTGTCAGGTTGCTGAGTCTGCTTGTCAGCAAACTTAGCTTTCCTTGATAGATTTGCCCTGGCATTCAGATTTTCAATGGTTTGTTCATTTTCCCACTTCTGATGATTACTTTTAGCAATCCTAGATTTCATCCATCATTCTTGCTCTTGCTTACGTTCCAGAGCAAGTTGTTTCCCGATGGCTCTATAGCCAATGCTATTTCGAGCACTTTTAGCTATCTCAGATCTGTTCTCAGCAGCTTTACTAGTCTCAGGATCACTGTTTCTTCCGAAAAATGATACGTTAGGAAAGTTGCCAGCTCCTGCAATTTTTACTTTTCGAGAGACATAGCAATGTGGATGGTTGCACTTTCCAGTGTGTTGTTTCTACTCAGAAACCTTTTCCACATTCTTTTTGGAGACTTGTTCTTCCCTCAAAGTTTGGGTCGCAACTTCCTTGCCTTTGTTAATAGCCTTAGCTTTTTTACCAATGTTATAGGTTGTTTGGGAGCCGTCTTTTTGACTTCTTACAAACATCATTCTGTCATCGCGCTTTTTCAGAGGAGTAGAGTTAGAGGTTTGTGTGTCAAACCCAAGTCCTCCCATTTCTGTAGGATCTCTTAGATAAGATTATACTTCAGTAAGAGTATCACTGGCTTTGGCATAGGATTGAAAATATAGTTCTTTCTTTTTGAGTTCCTCATTTTCAGAAAGAATATCTTCATATTTCCTTTGAAGCACGTTCAAAGCCTCTTTGTGTGATTTCTAAGTCTCATATATCTAAGCCTTTAGAAATGCATTTTCAGCATCCTTTGTTTTAGATATCTTGGTTAGCTCTGAAATCTCCTTTTCAAGAGATTTCTTTTCTTCTTCCAGAAACTTAGTTCTTGATTGAACTACTAAGAATTCTCTTTCATAAAGATCAAGCTCCTTTTTGAGATGTTCTAGATCTTTTATACTTTCCTCATCACTTTCATAGTTTAAGAACCGAGAAATGTTGGTTACCTCATCAACCATTAGACATGGTTCGATGTTGGAGAAATCTGGAAAGATCTCCTCAGAAACTCCACACATTTCTTTCGTCTTTTGACCAAAGTCAACCAAATCGTGAGTAATGCCACATAACTCAGGTGAAGGTAGCTTGGAGTCATCTGAATCTTCATCTTTAGATTCTGACTCAATGTCAAGAGCATCCAATTGGATTTGAGTCTTTTTCCATTCTTCAGTGAGCAAAGCTCTCCGACTTCTCTTGAAGTTTCTTCTCTCCTTCCTGTCACCTGTCTTTAGTTTGTTGAACATAGGACAATATCTTTTGAAGTGTCCAGGTTTCTGACAGTAGAAGCATATATCATTTCCAATTTCTACAACATCAGTACTTACAGATTGCTGAGCAGGCTTGTTCAGTGTGCTGTTTTGTATATTTTTGTACTGATGGTAGTTTGATCCTAGATGCTTTTTCAGCTTCTCTTTGGATTTTCTCCTTTCAATCTCTTGACTCACAAATCTTTTCATGTGTTTTACAGCAAGAGAATTTTCTTCAGTCACTTCCTTGGTTTCCTTCTTTTCAGAAGTACCTTGAGTTAAGAGAGCAACATTATGCAACTTTTCAGTAGCTGTATGTCCTCTCTGAGTTATCTAATAGTTGACAGTTGCCAAGTGTGAGAAGAGTTCCACTGGATTGATGTTAGGCATTCCTTGGTTGAAGTAGAAATACTGAGTATGTTCCCAGTTTTGGTTTAGACTTCTCACAATAGTCTTAACCTTTTCAGAATTAGTGTATCTATCACTTTCTCCAAGTGCAGCCATTTCACGCATTAGTGTTGTGAACCTAAAGTCAAGTTCTTCAAGTGTCTCTGTAGGACCTTGTTTGAAGTTTTAGAATTTGAGCTTCAAAACTTCGAACATGTTTTCTTTAGTTTTTCAGTGCCGGCATAGATTTCTTCAATCAATTGCCAAGCAACTTTAGCTATTTTTGCACCCCACAGTTTACACTATATGTGCTCTGGAGTAGAACGTATGATGATGTTACGAGCTTGTCCATCCAGCCTATGTCTCTTAGCATCTTCTGATGTCCAGAGCTCTCTGGGCTTATCTTCATATTCTATTCGACCGGTGACTCTCCTAGTTTCTGGTGTGGAGGAGCCACTACTTTCATCACCCTTGTCGGATGGTGGTTTGTCTCTTCCATATGAAACTCCTATGACTTGTTTGAGCTGTCGAATGACTATAGGGCCACTCTTGATAACATGTATCATTTCGTCACTTATGGCTTCCAGATGCAACAACATGGTGTTCTTCCATTTTTCGTAGTTTTCTGGCTTGAGGACAGCAGCATCACTCAGAGACATTCTATACCAAAGACACTAAATGAACAAATCAAGTGTAGTTTTTAAATGGTTAGTGGGCACTTATCTGGGATCTAGGTTCAGCGCAGAAGGCTTGGGAACCTCCCGCTCTGATACCAATTGTTGGTCCAGAAAACGGCAAAGTAAAAGACTGGGGGGGAGGGGGGTTGAATAGTCTCTTAAAACTTTTGTCGATAAACACAGTTTCTCAGATATCTATGAAGAAATCTGATACTTAATTTCAGAGAGCGGGAGACTTTCTGTGATAAGTGCACGTACTCAGCAGAGTAAACGTGTGTAAATACTTAACAAGATGAATAAAGCAAGGTAAATGCAGTAAGTAAATAACACAACAAATTATAGTGGTATCTGAAGGTGGCGTAATCCTTCAACTAATCCACTTCGGCCTTTCTCAGACCTAGAATCCACTAAGATAGATAAAAGAGGTACCCTTACAAATATCCTATCTCTCGATTCCTGCTACACTTGGTTCCCAATAAAATGTTTCCCCCTGAGTTGTTCCCCAGCTATTTGAGCCAAGTACTTCCTCTACTCAGAAACCTTTTTGAGCTATTCCTTAGTTTTCAAAACTAAGTACTTCCTGTGCTCAAAAACCTTGGAGTTGTTCCTTAGTTTCCCAAACTAAGTACTTCCTGTACTCCACGCCAGTTGGTGTGTGATTAAAGTAGTTTGTCAGGTGAGCTTCTATATAACTTACACATTTATTTCAGAAAGCTCTATAGAATCAAGATTACTTAATATACTTCACAATGTATGGTAACTTGTTCTTTACTGACCCAAGTTTTTGTTAAATGTTCTATAGAATGAATCTCAGATACTTGATCTTTTGATTCAACTCATTTACAGAGAGCAATGATTGTTAAGGATCAGGACACTTAGAACTTGTATACTACTTAGTGTTGTAGAGCTTTAGTCGCAACAGAAAGCTAGAAGGTAAGTAGTAAGAATGCTTGTATGCTTGAGAGATCACTTGAAGATATTCAGTAAGTTGTAATTTCAATGTGAGTTCAAGTTGTAAGTAAGTTCTTGGTGTTTTCAGTGTGATTTCAAGCATTCTAAGTGATGATATTTATAGTTGAATTTGAAGCCGTTTGAATAGTATCCGTTAGGCTCAATTCAAATTCAAACTATTGATATGTGTCTATAGTACTGCAGAGTTCTTTGTCTTCTTCTTCAGAGACTTCTGCTTTTGTGCAGACATTTCTGTCCGAGCAATAAATGCATTGTACTATATTTGTCCTGTTGTCTCAACGGATACGTGAAGCTTTCTGAGACTTGACACGTTCCATACTCAGTACACTTGTGTTCTCAGATATCCTTTGAGTAACTTGTTTAATCAAAACATTTGTTGACTCAAGGTTTCTGGACATAGGTACCTGAGGAGACTTTTCTCCTTAGTCTTCAGCAATCTTGAGCAAACTTCAGTCTTCTGGAAATGAGTTCCTTTGCTTGGATGCTTCCTTCTTGGTCTTCTTCAAATAAATAAAAATTACATTCAGAGACCTAACATCCTATACAAGATTTGCTAGACTAACATACTTAGTGATTTTCCTCTTTTACAGTGTTCTAGTGAACCAAGAGTACTAAGCACCTTTCTGTGCTAAGATAAGTCATTAAGTTGCTGATCAAAATCTAAACAGATATTCCTAACACTAATGTTTAGGAAAATCAGGCCTTTTTCAAGAATTAACCGTCAGACAATGACGAGACTTCTAATCACTCGGAAGAGGAAGAAGACTCCTGCTATTGTATCCCTGATCAAATTGGAAAGGGTATATGTAATTGTAGCAAGAAACTTTTTGTGATCACGGACCAAAGTTAATATGAGTTAATATTTTAAATGATAGATCAAGTAAAAGACCCTCAACAAAACGATAATTATTTAAAGAAATTAAAAGATATTATATTAGAAGGAGGGCAAGGAACTTCTCTATCAAATAAACAAAAAAAAAAAAGATTTCAAAGATATAATAAAAACATTTAATACCCACAAGACAAGTAGCATCTCCATTAATGATATTCAACATGAGATTAGGGAAGTTAAAACAGAGATACGACAATTATCGCAAGAAAATGATGAAATGAAACAAGACATTTTGATTTCAAAGTTAAAAGATGAATTATTGAAAGAAGAAAATATTACCAACAACATTGATAAGACAGAAAATAGGAGAGATAGTGATGAAGAAGAATCATTTACAAATGCTTTATCACAAATTTCCTACCAAAGGTGGTATGTCAAAATTAAAATTGTTGTAGGAACGTTCACCTTAGAAACAATAGCCTTAGTGGATAGTGGGGCAGATATGAATTGCATACCAGAAGGATTAATACCTACAAAATATTTTGAAAAAACAAAGGAAAGACTATCAACAGCAGATGCAACATGTCTAAAGATAAATTATAAACTTTCTAATGCACATATTTGCAATGATGGGATTTGTTTCCGAACAAGTTTTGTTTTAGTAAAAAACTTAAGTACCCCACAAAAGTCATTTTGGGAAATCCATTCTTACAAATGTTGTATCATTTACAAGCAGATAACATATTTGCAGAAACTACTGTATTAGGAAAGAAAATACTTTTCCAATTCCAATTCCCAGTAACTAATAGAGACATAAATCTTTTACAAGAAACTAGAATGTTTCAAAAAATAAAAAATAAAGAACCACAAATTATCTATCTCAAAGAAGAACTTAGCTATAAAAGAATTGAAGAAAAGATAAAGAACCCATTTCTTCAAGAACAAATATCACTTTCCCAGAAGAAAATAGAAAATGAAGTATGTTTAGAAATTCCCACAGCCTTTTGGGATAGGATAAAGCATATTGTAACCCTACCATATGAAAACGAATTTGAAGAAAGCAAAATCCCTACTAAAGCAAGGCCTATACAAATGAACCGGGATTTGTTAGAACATTTTAAGAAAGAAATTACAGAGTTATTAAAAATGAAAATCATAAGGCCTAGCAAAACACCGTGGTCTTTTTCTGCATTTTATGTACAAAAGACACTACAAAAAATCTGGGCTGTAGCGACGGATAGATCCGTCGGTACAGCCCAGCTATCCGTCGCCCCAGCTCTGGCGACGGATAAAAAATCCGTCGCCCCACAGGCGTGGCGGATAAAAATCCGTCGTCGCGACGTTGATTGACAGATTGACCTTTTTTAAAAAAAAAAATGATTATGGGGCGACGGAT
This sequence comes from Plantago major, assembly GCA_026545765.1. Lineage (NCBI taxonomy): Eukaryota > Viridiplantae > Streptophyta > Magnoliopsida > Lamiales > Plantaginaceae > Plantago > Plantago major. The sequence goes on along the minus strand of CM048839.1, from coordinate 78,967,368 downwards.
AGATCTATCCGTCGCCCATTTTTAAAAAAATAAAATCCGTATCTGAATTTTATATTCAGTATCACGGATTAATTCCCGATGGTGGTGCGGTGGTGGCAGTGGTGGTGCGGTGGGTGTGGTGCAGGTGGTGGTGGGAGGTGGTGGTGGTGGAAGGGTGGTGGTGGTGGTGGAGGAGATGGTGGTGGTGGCAGGGTGGTGGTGGTGGAGGAGATGGTGGTGGCGGCAGGGTGGTGGTGCGGTGGTGGTGGTGGGAGTAGAGAGGTGGTGGTGGTGGAGGAGGATGGTGGAGGAAAGGAGGTGGTGGAGGAGATGGTGGTGGTGGAGGATGGTGGTGGTGGGAGGAGAAAGGTGGTGGAGGAGATGGTGGTGGTGGAGGATGGTGGTGGTGGGAGGAGATGGTGGTGGTGGAGGATGGTGGTGGTGGGAGGAGAAAGGTGGTGGTGGTGGGAGGAGAAAGGTGGTGGAGGAGATGGTGGTGGTGGAGGATGGTGGTGGTGGGAGGAGATGGTGGTGGTGGAGGATGGTGGTGGTGGGAGGAGATGGTGGTGGTGGAGGATGGTGGTGGTGGGAGAAGAAAGGTGGTGGTGGGAGGAGGAGGAGAGGAGAAGTAGTGGAGAAAAGGAGGTGGTGGAGGAGATATATTATATTTTTTTTAGGTTTTTAGCGACGGATAGATCTAGATCTATCCGTCGCTAATTTTTTTTTTTTTTTTTTTTTTTCCGGCCTTGTAGCGACGGATAAATCTATCCGTCGCTATTTTAGCGACGGATAGATCTATCCGTCGCTAAAATTTTTTTTTTTTTTTTAATTTTGGTCGCTCATGGCGGATAATTTTATCCGTCGCTACGAACGATAACTTTCTTATCCGTCATGAGCAGGCGACGGATAGAATCCGTCGCCCCAAGTAGCGATCCGTCGCTACAGGGGCGACGGATAAAATCCGTCGCCCCTTTCCGTCCCGTTACGGATGGATTCTTGTAGTGAGAATGCTGAACTTGAACGAGGAACTCCTAGATTTGTTATAAATTACAAACCCTTGAACAAAGTCCTCAAATGGATTAGATATCCAATTCCAAATAAAAGTGATTTGCCAAAGAGACTATATAATGCTAAAATATTCTCTAAGTTTGATATGGAATATGGCAGATACAAATTTCAGAAAAAGATAAGTACAAAACAACATTTAATGTTCCGTTCGGACAGTTTGAATAGAATGTTATGCCTTTTGGATTGAGAAATGCTCCATCAGAATTTCAAAAAGTCATGAATGATATATTCACTCCTTACACCACTTTTACAATTGTTTACATCGATGATGTTCTAGTTTTTAGCAAAGATATAGAACAACATTGGAAATAGTTAAATATTTTCCTAAAAGTAATAAAAGAAAATGGGTTAGTTGTCTCTCCAAGAAAAATAAAACTATTCCAAGTAAGTATAACATTTCTAGGACATCAAATTCATGAATATACTATCATACCTATCCAATGATCCTTAGAATTTGGAGACAAGTTTCCAGATGAAATTAGAGACAAAATCCAATTACAAAGATTCCTAGGAGCTTTGAATTATGTAGGAGATTTTTATCCTAATTTACGACAAGTTTGCAAATCCTTATTCGAAAGATTAAAAAAGAACCCTCCAATGTGGACAAGGCAAACATACTAAGATAGTGAAAAAATAAAAACAAAAGTCAAAAATCTTCCATGCCTAACCATATGCCACCCTAATACTCTTAAGATAATACAAACAGATGCATCAGAATTAGGATATGGAGGCATTCTTAAGCAAATTATTGGAACTAAAGAAACAATTATTAGATATCATTCTGGTACATGGAAATCAGGAGCACAACAAAATTATTCAACTATTAAGAAAGAAATACTCTCAATAGTTTTGTGCATTACTAAGTTCCAAGATGATTTGTTAAATCAAAAGTTTTTACTTAAGATTGATTGTAAAGCGGCAAAAGATGTCTTAACAAAAGATGTACAAAATTTGGCGTCAAAACAGATATTTGCTAGATGGCAAGCAATATTATATATTTTTGATTTTGATATAGAATTCATAAAGGTTACTGACAATTGTATTTATCCAAGGATGGGAGAAAGAAGATTAGTACCACTGTCAGCTACAGCAAGCACAAAGTCTGGGAAGAAACCTATGGTAGACTTAAGACAATATTTACAGAATAATCCTGAAAAATCTTTGTCGCCAAAATCCTTACAAATCATCTCACCAGCAAAACAACAAAAACCTTTGCAAATTGCCAACAAATTCCAACCACTTAGCAGTCAAAAGATAGCATTAGCACCATTTCCAACTTCAGAACAATTTCCAGCTCTGCATTCAAATTTGGCCAAATTACCTACCTACAAACAAACTCTGACACAAACTGTATCTCAAAGTCTAAACAAAGAAGACCTACCAGATTGTCCCTACATGAACACGGGATATTTTTTAAAAGATTGTATTATTGAAGATGAATGGATTCCAGAAAACTTACCAATATAGTTCGAAGAACAAGGTGTTATTGTCTCTCTAAAGTTCATTTTAGATAGCAAATTTTGCAGGATCTATGAGAACTACCAGAAGCCCCAACAATATTATGAAGATGTCCTGATTCATACAAACTCTCTCCACATTCAAAACAAAGTTCCAAAGAAACCACCCAACCACTTCAACAACCATTTGATATCGAAAAGTTTTTATCAACCATGTGATCAGTTTAGCTGAATGGGAAAATCCATATATCATAAAAGAGATAAAACCCCATCTCACTTGTAGCTACTTTGATTACATGCAAGCCTAGACAAAATTCTTCTTTAGACAAAATGCAGTCAACTCCATGTCATATTTTTTCTTGATTGGGAAAAATTTACCACCACCAGAAGATCTCCCTAATTGGTTTTATGCCTGATGGCATGATTTTGGACCTTTACAATAAATGTTCCCACAAAAAGTTCAAGAGTCGTTTGAGAGTTTCTCAGACAACTACAAGAGACAAAGTAGTACGCATAAATACCCTTTGATGCTCAAATTCTACAAAGAGTTCAGCTGGACTTGGATCTTAAGGATCCAACAAAAGATTTGGTTAGATGAGGATACAAATTTATACTAGTTAACAAAAGAAGCTAAAGTCAAAATGGTGGAACAAAATGTACATCAGTCAGTCTGAACAGAGAGCCATATCGGAATGTTATAGACAAAATCCAAAGTTTAGCAAACAACAGTCAAAGGTTTCTCGAAAAAAAGGTCCAACAAACTGAAGAATTTTTAATGATGAAGAATACAATCCATACAAGGTTAGCCCAAGCAAGTTCCTTGGACGAGATGAAGGCAATTTTACAAACAACCAGTGAAGATGGAGGTTCCACCTCCTCAGTAAATTTTTAACAACATAATGAAGATGACTGTCATGGGATATTTACTCCCATAAGACAAGGTAAAAACAAAAAATGACAAGATTATTACTTAAAGACAATTAATTAAGTAATAAAAATAAATTGAAGGTTGCCGACAAGTTCTTCAATCAAGGAAAAGAAAAAGGTGCAAGACAATTAGTGGAATGGACAAGGTGGATCAATGATCAGAAGAAGACAAATTGCTTTCCTCAAAAGGATAGCTATCCGGGTGGGAAAATACTTAGGTAGACCTAGTCTACCATGAGATTGTAGACCATGTGGCTCAAATTTGTTTAGTATATATGGAAAAATCTTTTTCAAAATTTAACAACCACAAATCAAATCTATGTATGGAATTATATTAATTAATATGCCTCATTTATTACTTTTAGCTAATTACATAATCATTCTTCTTCTTTTTTTAATAATAAATCTGGTTATATTTTTTTTAAAATTATTTTAGTCTTTATAAGTTTCACAAAATAAAACTGTGATATGTTTATATTCAATATTTATGTTGCAATAATATGCAATAAAGTGCGTTCTTTATAATAAATAAATATTCACAATAGGAGCATAATGTCATAATGAATTTTGTTCATATTCGTAATGTGTTAAATCTTTGTCCCTAGCCATATGTATGTTGCAATTTAACCATATATAAATGTTTATATATCAGAGATTCTATTTTTTATAAATATTCTGTATCAACAATATACATTAATCATAATTAAGCAAATCAACGGCATACTACTGTTACTCTGTTGGAATTTTTGTAATGAATATAAAAAGTATATTAAAATTACTATGTCAAATATAAGTTCAAATTTATTTTTGGAATGCATTTTAGGTTTTTTTATGGTAATCAAATTGGACAAATTTGAGTCACATGGTCTGCAATCTCATGGTAGACTAGGTCCACCTAAGTATTTCCATCCGGATGTGAAGAAGAAAATTTGAAGTCCGCACAGTACAAAATTTTCTCTATAAAAGGATTACAATCAGCCACAAAGAAGGACACCAAGAAATAGGGAGAAGAAAATCTGAGAGAAAAAACATTGCTTAGATATGTATTCACAGTGTTTCAGTTGTATTTCAATTTCTGTTTCATGTACAAACATTGTTTCGGTAATGATCAAGTTGTTGTAATCAATACAAAGTTCATCAAAGTTGATCAATTCTTCTGATTCAGGTATTTTCTAAACCAATTTTACATTTGATGTGCACTCAGAGATTTCATTTTCCGTTGTAGAACCTGTAATCCCTATATACAATCAAGATTAAATTTATAAGTCGGAAGTCCTCAAATCCACAGTTTATAGATGGAAAGCTGACTCGGGATGTCGTACTCAACATACACTTAGCATAAGCACAAGCAAATAACCTTTGTAATTGAATCTAGAAAAGTAAATAGTTTGATCTCACAGACAAAATAATTAAATCGCAGTAAATCCTAAATTGCTTTGTTGTAAATTAATGATGGAAAGGCGTAAAGGTTCCCCAACCTCCCTTTGCTATGCTACTCCCAACTTCCTAGTTAAAATCCTACGCGATTACCTCTAACGACAGCATGGCATAATACTACGGTGCTCAAGGCGCAGTCGGCACGAGTACCCTTACTCAGTTCAATGAAACTATTGTATCACTTAGCAGAACATCACACCACGAAGGATCTATAGAGTTGTATAACCATAATTTATGTCTAATAATATATCACGGTATATAAAGAAGTAGCAAAAGCAGAGTTACGGCGGTTCACCTTTACAAAGAAAGTTAGCTACTCATAGTAATCTAAGAACAGAAATCGAAAAACTAGAGAAGAAAGGAAGAAGAAGCTTAGTCTCTGATGTCTTCGTGCTGCTGCTTCTAGGGTTTCCTCCTTCTAGGTACTTGACGGCCAGAGATTTTGGGGTTTCACTTCCCCGATGACTGGTTCTCTCTCAGGAGAGCTGCTTTGTGAGCTGTGTAGAATTATGAGACCCTTGAGGTCTTATTTATTGTGTGGAAATCGGGCTCTGGCCGCCATTCTTCAATTAAGGAAGGTTTAAGAAGGCAGGCTCTAGACTGATAGGCCAAGAGAAACAGCCCAGGAGGATTCAGAACCTTCACTGCGGTCGCATGTGGACCGCAATGGGGCCTTCTACGGTCCCCTGTGGACCGCCATCTGCGATGTCTGCAGCTTCGAATCTGTGTTCTTCGTGCTTCAATTTCGGGCTTCGTAACTTCATTTCCTCGGAAAGTGGTCTTCTACAAAGTTGTTGCATCTTCAATTATCTTCGCATTGGTTAGTCGCATGACATGTTTTGACTCCTCGAACTCCATGAAACAGTCACTCCGGCGTATTTGCTTCCTCATCTCGATTTGGCAGAATTATGCCGTTTTGGTGCCTCAAATCGTGCAATTCATCAAAAATGCGATCCTGACCTATAGAAAACAAGCAAAGTTGGTAATTGACCATAAAACTATACAAATATTGCATCTAAGGCAAAAAAATGAGGGTCTAAAAGCATGCTATATCGCACATTTCATTGTCACATCACACCCCCAAACCAGTTTTTTGCTCATCCTTGAGCAAGGCAATAACGATAATTAAGAAGTGACCATGAAATGAGCAACAAGAATAAACCACCACATAGACAAGAAGTCAGTTTCTAGGGTTTCAAACTCTACTGACTCACTTAGTTTCAGCTCCAACTTTATGACTCCACAACAAACAAGTAACAAGTAAGCATCACCCACTACAGCCAGCGGTTACAAGTGTAACCCAATGTCCTTATAGGTGTACTTCAAAATCATTACCTCGCGGTAATTTTATGCAATCATGCTCCCAAAAGTCAAGGCACAAATCAAAGTACTACTCGGGTTGGCTTGGTAAGTAAAATAGGTAGGATAATATATAGAGTATTGCAAGGCCAACTATCATTAAAAGATAACAAGGTAGAATAAAGGGTATTTCAGGGGGACTTATCCTTTCAGACACCGAGTTCATTCCTTCGACTTTGTCTTCTCGTAATCACAAATCTTCAACTTCTATTCTATCATCGTAACTACTCCATCGGTTGCTTCACACATAGACTACTTGCTCCTTCATTTTTCTTCTTTATTTTGGCATAATATTTTTTGCAGTCGTTTTACTGACTCATATGCTTTTGGTTAGCCATCATTGGGCTCTTTTAGTCTCTACATTTTTTGGTAGTGTCTGTTTTACCGAATTCCGCACTTTTGTGCATGCTGGTTTGGTATACATGCCATCAACCCTCACGGACATGTAGCTTTTTAGGGCCACACCGGTATGTGGGTAGTATCTATAACATGCCCAACACGAAAATGGTGATCACAAGGACCACATATCCACTCCGAGACTTTTGTACCTTTGCCTTTTTTTCCGTACTTTCTTTTCTGTTTTTTCTGGAGCAAGAGCTAGTGATTTTCAGCACCAGTAATAAACAGTAGGGCCCACAAGGTTACCTTTCGATGATGATCATCTTCCACTTCTCCCCCAAACCAATTTCTCGAACTGGGGTCAGGGTTTTCATCTCTACTTCCCCCAAAACAATTCTCGATCATGATCAAAACATGATTCTCCTCCATTCTTTGGAACTCGTTGCTTTGTTTCTTCGTTCAAGCTCGGCGGTAGGTTGTTGTCACCGCTTTAGTAAAGCAAGTATAGAATATGTGGTGGAGTTTCATAAGGTCTTAAAAGAGCTTTCAGTGAAAGGTACAAAAAAGGATTCAGAAAGGTGAGTACCACTAATCATATTCATGCTTCTGACAAATAAAGACTCAAGGGTAGCAGAGTTCACACGGTTGCACACAGGACTTACAATTAAAGTAGCAAGCAAACTCACTCATGAAAGTAGCATGGGTCGGATTTGGTCAGAGCATATAATCATCAAGCAGCAAAGAAAGAAAACAAATCCACGGCCCCTCATCTTAGTTATAGTTCATACTCGGTACTCTCCCACAGATCAAAACATTTTTCAACAAGTAAAAGACCTTAGACGTAACGGATGAAAATGAAAATAATACTAAAACAAAAAATTAAACTACAAGTTACTGAGTGCGAGTATTTAAAAGTTGTTACAAACCGAGTAATTTAGCAAGTAGCAATCAAATTCCTCCCCCAAACCTAGCTAAGGGCAGGTAGGAAAACTAGGAAAGTAAAGAGAAAAAAGAAAAGATACTCCCCTCTAAGTGTCGTGCTTCCTTGGAAAAATGTGTCTAGGATGGAGGATCATCCGCTGGTGGAGTAAACAAATCATCCTGGCTTCCATAGTAGTTGCTCAGTCCTATGCCAGGTGGCGGATGGAACGGTGGCCGAGGATAGCAAGGTGGATAGTTATGCTGAGTGTATTCGGATAACTCACTTCCAAAAAGGCCGTTTCCTGCTGAGCTTGAAGACAACTTAGGTACGAATTCCATTCCCTTCTTTGGCAGTTAGCGTACATCTCCTCTTGCTGCCTTATCTCTTCATGCTGGTTGGCATGGCATTGGTCCAAGAAAGCTTGCATCTGGCCTAGATCAAAAGCTCCTTGTTGCTCGTTTCTCCTATCCCTTGCTTCCCGAACCGCTTCCTGGTGTGTGGTAAACATCTGTTCAACCCTTCTTATAGTGAATGGTTCGGTCAGAGCCATGTTCCCTGCCTCTTTCATCTCCACTCCTTGCTCTTTACATATCCCTCTTATCAAACCTGGGAATGGGAGATTCCTTATGTGATTCCCTTTAAGCGAGAGCATTTCTTCCATGATGATCCGCTCAATATCAACGTAATTTCTTGCCATTATTGAGTAGACCAATAATGCCTCCTCTGTGTCGATTCACAATTCGCGTTTTCTTGGTCTGAGGTTGGTGGGCACAAATCGCACCCAAAACCTGGCACGGTCGTTGAGGACTGTCTTCGGTATCTCCCTTTGTATGTCATCCTCCTCATAATCACTCCTCAAAAGCAGGTGGTGGATCTCATCTTTCACTTCCTCGTAGCTCAAGTCAGAGTGTGGGTGCTCCACAAGATTCAGTTTCTTGTCCTTCTTCGGTATCTCATAGAACTTGTTGATAGTCTGAGGTCCGAATGTGAACTCAACTCCCCTTATGGTGATAGGAGGCAGCTCGCTCTCATCATCTAGGTCGTCTACTTCAAGTTGGAAGAACTCCGCATAGAATTCCCTGACTATGTTGAGGTTGTAGTCATCGAGACAAGTGGTAAAGGGTCCCCACCCTTGTGCGTCCAATGGCGTGAGCATCCAAGTGAAACTCTCTCTTGAGGGGAAATTGATTTCGATATTTCTTTCGGGAGCTACTCCTTGGTTTCTGTTTACTTCCAACCATGCTTGAGCTTCCTTCGAGAGTGAAGGACGAGTAGCACTCTTCCCGGGCCTTCCTCTCTTCTTGCTTGACTCCCCCACTTGTGCCTTCCTCATGGTACCTAGGTTCAAAAAAGTGTGTGAGATAGCATGTTTGGAGCTAAATCAATTCTAAGGCAAACATGCAAATCCCAAGGGGTTTCTTCTCTCCCAAACCTAGTGTTTGGCACATCATGCATTTCAAGTCTTAGTTTGTAACAAGATCGATAGTTTCTCTAAAACGATACAAGACCTAGTCACATAAACTCAATTCCACAAGGTGTCAAGTATCATGTTAGACAGCATAATGCATGTGAAGGATCATCCTAAGAGAATATGACTTAGCAAGTATGTTTCCTAATCATAAATCATCAAGTAAAAACCATACAAGCAAGTAATCGAAAGAGAAAGAAGTCATTAAGAGAATTTGTTTCCTTGAGACATTTCATCAAACACTTGGTGAGCATGAACACAAACTCTCAATTTCTCTAACAAATTTCCATACCTCTACCATGACAAGTGATAACAAGTTAAACTCTACTAGTAAGCATGTAATCTCATCAACAATTAGCACCCATATCAATCAAATGAAGCATATACGCAAAGCACCAAAGAAGCATGAAGAAAGTGCAAGCAAGGAGTTTAAGAATTTAAACTTGATAATGAAGATGAAATTGAGATGTACAAGAGTAGAGATCACTTACTTGATGTTGTTGATGGATGTATAAGCTAAGAATGCATGCACGTGGAAATTTAATTGCATATGTGAAGATGACAAAGAATAGGTTATTCCCGTTAACATTAAGGCATGATACACTTAAGTGCATGAAAAGTGTCATAAAAGATGAGTCATGGTTGTGGCATTTGCGGTTTGGACATCTAAATTTTGGAGGCTTGAAGTTGTTGTCTTTGAAGAATATGGTGAAAGGTCTGCCTCATATCGATCACCCGAACGAAATATGTGAAGGATGCATTCTCGGAAAGCATCATAGGCCGAGTTTCTCGAAGGAAAAGAGATGGCGAGCATCACGTCCATTGCAGATTGTGCACACAGATGTTTGTGGTCCACTAAAGCCCGCATCTCTCGGAGGTAACAATTACTTCCTTACTTTCATTGATGATTTTTCTAGAAATGGGTTTATTTCTTGAAGATAAAATCGGAAGTATTTGAAGTGTTCAAAGAATTTAAGAACTTGGTGGGGAATCAAAGTGGTTGTCGTATAAAAGTCCTAAGATCCGATCAAGGTGGAGAATACACGTCGGATATGTTCGAGAAATTTTGCAGAGATTATGGAATCAGACATCAGTTGACACCAGCCTACACACCACAGTTGAATGGAGTTGCAGAAAGAAAGAATCGCACTATATTGGACATGGCAAGAAGCACGGTGAAAGGAAAGAACTTGCCATGAGAATTTTGGGCAGAAGCCGTAGCAACAAGCATGTACTTGTTGAATCGTTGTCCTACGATGGTTTAAGACTCCTGAAGAAGCTTGGAGTTCGATCAAGCCAGGCATTTCACACTTTAGAGTGTTTGGATGTATTGCGTACGCAAAAATCCCGGAGGCCAGAAGGACCAAGCTTGACGACAAAGGTGAGAAATGCATTTTTGTTGGATATGGAGATAGAACGATGGGTTACAAGTTATATAATCCACTAACGGAGAAGAATATTATAAGTCGGGATGTCGTGTTTGAAGAAGATCAAATGTGGAATTGGGAAGATCCACAAGATAAAGGAAAATCTATAGTTGTTGAAGGAGAAGAAAGTGAAGAAGAAGCTCATATACCAGTTGATGAAGCTGAGTCACCACCGAGAAGAACTCGAAGCTTGAGAGATATCTATGAAGCAACTGAAGCAACTTAAGCACAAGAAGGAAGTGTGAATCTAATTTGTCTACACGCACATTATGATAATAGAATGTCTGAAGACGTTGTGCAAAAGAAACAATGGTCGAACAGAATTGAGAAAGGATGCAAAGGTGGTGTTGGTATAAGCAATACGAGTCGTTCACGAAAAGAGCCCGAAGGCTGGAGGAAAATTGGCGCAAGAAGTGCGTCCGTACACAAAAATATGTCATCGAGAAAGTTTCGGCATATAAATTATTATTTGCAACGAGTGAGACCAAAATCAAATAAGTAGAGTCGATGCATATCATACAAGGTAAGCAAGTTGTACGATGACAAGGCGGCGCAGATTTTCGGAAATTGAGCTTAAGGGAGGATGTTGAAAATATTAAGCTCAATTTATGCATAGAATAATCTAGAGGGACCTAGAAATGAAATGAGAAAATAAGGGACTTGGAGAAAATCCTAGAAGGACCAAGATGCAATAAGAAGGCAATGGATGTAGCAAGATAAATCTGGACATGGTCATTGGCGGTGAAACCAAAAGGAGAAAGAAATGAAGATTCTAGAGCTAGCCAAGTTGGACACATTCTGGCTGCAAATTGCTTAAACTCCACCGATCTAGTAATCTATAAATACTAGGCTAACCTTTTGTACAAACTAAGAATGAGTGCAGAAGCACAATAGAGAAAGGAATTAAAAGAAAGAGAGATAAAGAAAGAGCAGCAGCTCTCGTTGTGACTTTGAGTAATTAGCTATAGAAATAGCTTGAGTCTTGTACCAAAATATTGTACTACTTTTTGTATAATATAAGTCGAGTTTTACCGTTGCACAAAATTAATCGTTTCTGGGCACCTTAAGATCCTTAAACACTTAAAACACACAACAGATATTTGATCGAGCTGTATCAAATTGATATTTGATCGAGCTGTATCAAAGTTTACCTTTACAAAGCTTATGATACTGTAATCATAGAAAAGCTCAAAACTGTATAGCAACCGTGCATCCCGAAATACATGAGTTACCATCTCTTCTTTAGCAAAACAAACCTAACAAGTTGTGGTTTATAATAAAATAGTTACTTTTACTATTAAAAGGACGAAAGCAACGGGATGCTGAGATAGATGTACTGAGTTAAAAGAAACATAACAACATGTTACATTGATTAAATGCTTCGTAGCACAAGGGAAATACAATTGTTTATTTTCATTCCACTTACATTCTGTAAAATCAATAACATAAATTCTAGAAAAATGCCTGACTTTCCATTAGAATAGGAAAGACCGGTTTTTTAAGTTGTTCGCGGTCAGCGGTCAGACTGAACTTTTCCCCATTTATAAAAACTCACAGACACAACATTAATTCCCTAGATATAAAAACTCACAGACACAACATTAATTCCCCAGTTATAAAAACTCACAGACACAACAAAAATTTCCAGTTTTAAAAACTCACAGACACCAGATAAATCTCACAGATGCAAAAACTCATAGACATAAGATAAATCTCACAGATCCAAAAACCCACAGACAGATGCAAAAACTCACAGACATAAGATAAATCTTACTGATGCAAAAACTAACAGACAGAAGATAAATCCACCATTTTAAAAATCTCATAGACAACAAGATATATATCACAGACATAAAATAAATATCGCAGATACAAGATAAATATCACAGATGTAAAAATCCCACAGACACATCAAAATCTCACAGTTGCAAAATTCCACAGACACAACATAAAATCCCCCAGTTACAATATAAATTCCACAGATGCAAAATATCACAGATCTACATCAATTCCAACTAAACAAACACATAAAAAACGCCTAATTTTACTAATTATCGATGGTTATCCAATGTCAGCACAATACACGGTAACCTCAAACGTAAGTTGTCCAAGTACATCGAATGGAAAGTTAAGAAGGGCATACATCCTGATGAATACTCAACTTGACTTGACCAACGTGGTTGGAGTTGACTATAGGTGGGAAATGGATCATTCCATTACTTTACATACACACGAAGGTGCTCTTTGGTGTTGCCCCAAATTTTATCAGCAGATCGGAAAATCGAAGATAGTACCTTTCTAATCTCGTTCTCCGCCTGCTCCTCCCTCTTCTTCTCCGCCTCCGGTCCAGTCATCCTCTCCGCCGATCCAGTCATCCTCTCCATCGGCCACACCTTCGATCGCAACTTCATCCTCGCCTGCTCCACCATCTCCTTCTCTGCCCAGGTCAGCTCCACCATGCCTCTTTAGTTCATCTCGGTTTTCGATTCGGCACCGAGCCGGACCGATTCGATGACTTGGCTGGCGTGCGACATCCTCTCCGCTCAGAACCTCGTCTTCTTCTCCAAATGCATCATCCCAATCGCCGCTTCCATTCACCTGATCGGGCATTTTTTATTTTATTTGGTTAGGATTTGGTTTTGGATCTGATTTAGGATTTTTATAGTGTGACCGAGATTTCCGGGTAGCTAGAGAAACTTACCGCGAGCGAATTAATGTAAAAAACCCGGCCTTTCTATATCCTAATGGAAAATCAGGCCCTATACTATACTTACTCAATCAATAATACCACAATAAAAGAAAATAGACTACATGGACAAGTGGACTAATATCAGAATCCTCTCTAAATTACAAGATTCATTTGAAAGGTTCATGAAAGAATCTACACAATCACAGTCTCTTTCTCAATTTTCTTCAGGGCATCACTTCCATAGTAATCTAATCCTGCAAACAGGTAATCGAAGACATGAAAAGAAGTAAAAGCGTAATACATAACAAACTAGAAACAAAACTACCTCGAAAAAGATAACTTAATCAACGACTACCCATGAAACACAACTCAAGACCAATTTCAGCTTCTTTCGATTAAAGCTTTGTTCTCTTCATCAGAAAAATTATTAATTTCAGTTCAGTTCAGATTTACTTAGTTGCTAATAAGTTAAGTTCAGTTCTAACTCAAGTATTCTCCTATTTATTAGAATCAAGAATAAAAGAGAGAAGGATAAACTGAGCTTTGTGGTGCAGCAGACGACACCTTCTTCTCCAATGCCGTCATCCTCGTGCCGCGTGGCGACATCCAACTCTTTGAAGCAACTCCGAAATTCAACATAATGAACTAATCTCCATCGAGTTTCAGAACCCCAAGAATATCTCCAAAGTCCAAATGGTAGATTCACTATATATAATTCCAAACCTTACCCAGCAGCTTTGAATAACCACAACAATGGCTTACAAAATGTACAATTTGATTTAATAAAAAAAAAAATGAGAGAGCAGCCTATGAGGGAGTGTAGCCTTAGAGCCATCCAACCTAGGTTCCCGGCCACCCACCGACCATCAAATGTTTTCCTCCATAGCCATAAGCCTACCCTGCTTCATCCCAACCCCCACCCCCAAACTTAAGTTCAGGCTAGGTTCCGGGTTAGCTCCGATGTTGGGTCAAGATTTTGTGCTCAAAAGGAAAGAGAAGGGTGATGTGTCAAATCAAAGTTTTAAATTTGTTTAAGCCAAGAGTTAATTCTCAACACTACGAAAACTTGTAGTGCAGTGAAGTTAACCCGAGGTCAGTCTCGAAGGACTTAACTAAGCTGAGTTGCGTTTACGAATAGTAATGACAGTATGAAAGCAATAAAGGTTGGTTTGCTTCGGTAGCAGAATGATAATCTAACAATTATGTAGACTAACTTAACGAGTTGAATATGTGAGTGGGAATTATGGTGTGGTGACAGAAAACAAGCTAGCTAGCAGGAAACATGAAACAATAATGATATTGATTTACTCTAATTATCACTGGGACACGTCCTAACGATTATTGCACTGCTCTAGGGTTTTCTAGGCAGACACTTTATATCAGATAACGTACGAAGGCTCTATGACAATGAACTAACTGTAATTTATTCTAGAAAACAGATAGCATTAGTGAAGTCGTCCATTCCACTAAGCTACAATTAACAAGCTAATGTAGTTATTGTGTTTGCAATGAACCAATGGATTTAGCAATCTATAGACGTTTTGGTATAAAGGATCAGTTGCTAATCCATCGGTGATTTTGGCGTAAAGAACATCAATATACATAACTACATACGCATTTAATCAAAACCGCACAGAGTAAATCGCATCTTATGTATATTGAATTGCATGAACCCTAACTAGCATGCATTGAATCCATCACCACCCCATAATTAGGGTGGTTAGCTACTCTTGATATGCAAAGACATAATCAACATCATATACAAACACGCAATAAACATAATCAATACTAAAAACCAAGAATCAAGAATTGATACAATTTTAACTAATCGTGTCACAAACCCTAGGTAGAAATTGAAGAACTTGAATCCAATCGGTGAAAAGTATGTAGAATATGCTCCCAAACAATAATCAATCGTCGAATTACAAGAGAAATCGGTTCAATTAGCTCCGGTAACAGGTAGGTAATTGCCTTGGAAAAGTTCTAGTTTGAAAGCAAAAGGATGTCAAAGAGAATATAAAAAATAATGAGAATCTGATGAAAAATCGTGAAAATTGGGTATATATAGGAATCCGCCTTGAAAGACCAATGGCGTTGGTAGCACGCTGGCGTCTCAGATATCGCTGGCGTCGCTTGAGCCTTCTTGTATGCGCTATGCCAGGGCTCCCAGCCCGGTTTTTTGCACTTTTGATGTCCCAACGTCGGAATTTAGAAATAGTTCCTTCATGAAAGTTGTAGATCTTGGTCTTATCTACTCCTGGACACCAAGATCAGGTCAACCAAAGTTCATATGAGAAAGTTATGTTCAAAATACTAGGACTGCTCCAAGTTTGCACTTTCACATATTTTTGCTCGAACATCTTTAGAATCTCCATCCGAACTCCGAATCGACTTCCGCTTAGACCGTTGTTGTTCCGTCAAGAAGAAGGCAGGAAGTTTTGAGTTTTGTAGAGGTAACGAGGAAGGCGAACAATGAGGTGAGAGTTGGTGTTCCGGAGGATAAGAAAAGGATTGGAGCCAGAGATGATGAAGGAGAAGGAAATTACTAGGATGGACGAGGAGGATTTGGGACAATACTTTTTGAAAAGCAATAAGTCTGCGACTCTTGTTATTCCTGATAAAAACTCAATCAGCTGGGCGAAAAACTGTTTGTTGTGCGGGGCGAACAAAAATGTCAAGGCAGCCGATATTGGGTTTTATATGTGGAGTCAAATGAAACACGTGAGTTGCTGCTCAAAGAGGTGTGGAACTTGTTGAAGTTATATTTTACGTTCATTAATCCTTGGAAGGAGGGTGATGTTAATGGAAGACGTAGAGTGTGGATCAGTGTATATGGATTACCGCTACATGCATGGTGTGCGCAAATGTTCAGCAAAATAGGAAATCAAGTGGGAAAGGTAGTGTAAATTGACAAAACAACGTTGGACAAAACGGATCTTCGCAAAGGCAGAGTGTTGATCGACACGCCAATATTCTCCAGAATCTGCCATAATGTCGAGTACAAATATGGAATAAAGTGTTCGATGTCAAGGTCATTGAAGAGTCGTTGGGAAGATCAAATCAGAAGGTATGAGTCAGAAGTAGGAGATCAACCGGAGTCCGATCAGTCGATGGCTGAGAGCTTTGAATCAGGGGAGGAAGATGAAGAGGTGAGACGTTTCGAGTGGAATATTAATGATGCCAGCCAAGAGGGTAATGAGGGGGATAAATTTGGTGATAGGGAAGGAGGAGTGTTATTGGAAAAGGCAGAAGGAGATGACTTGAGAATGATGATGCAAACAGGTGGGGTTAATGTTGAGGATGTGGTGGGCACCAATACGAGGAGTAATGGATGTGAAAAGGATAAGGCAGCGGAAAAGTTTACTAATCTGGAGGCCGTCGATACTACTAAAATTGATACGGAAGTGGATCCAACAGCCGATTTGATGTTAAGTGGAAAGCCCAATTCACATTTTGACTTAGTGGACCATAGCGATGGTTGGAAGTTGTGACCCATACTAAGGATCAATATGAGTCATTGACTGGGTCGTGCCTATTGGACCAAGAACCTTTAAAGAATTTGAGTGAGAATCTACTGGGTTCTCAACAAGGATGCTCGGTTGATCCATTTAATTTATCCATTAATTGAGCAATTTATTCCTCGAGGATCAAAGCAGAAAGTTCAGATAAACATCAAGAAGAAAGTTCGATCTGGTGGCTCTCAAAAGGGGGATAGTTGGATGGATCTTGTTGCGGAAATTGAGTCGGAAAAGGAATAAAAGGAGAATCAGATAAAAGGAATTGTCAGGAATCTGAAGAAAGGAAGAAAGGGCAAATGGAAGGGTCGGAGGAGGAAGAAGCTGGTATTGGCATCGAGATTAGAGCATGTAACAGTCAAATCCTTCGAGGTCCAATGGAGGAAGCTCTGTAGTTGGTTAGACTTGGCAACAAGATGGGAATTATTGTGGAGGGTGAAAAGGATGAGGTAGTAGAAAAATTGACCGAATGGGAAGTTAAAGATGGAGGGAGTAACCAAGGGAAGATGGAGGAAGTGGTCCCGAAGTTGAATATGTCGTTTAGTGCGAATTGTTAGTGTGAATATAAGAGGTTGAGGGTGGGGGGGGGGGGGAGTGAAGAAGACAACAATTAGAGATTGGTGGCGAAAGAGAAGATCGAGTCTATGTATCCAAGAAACGAAATTGGATAGGATTGATGAGAGAATAGCCTGCGTTCTTTGGAGAAATAACGATTGTAATTGGGTCTATAGTGGTTCGGAAGGTGCCTCCGGGGGAATGTATTGTATATGGGACAAGGCGGTGTTTGTCAGAACATAATTGTGGGGTGAGAGAGGGCTGCTTGGCGTTGCTTGACTATGGGAGGGCTACCACGTGAATATATTAGATGTGTTGCTCCTTGTGATTTGGAGGGGAGAAGAGAGGTTTGGAAGGCAATTGAGGAGAAGATGCATAAGGGGAAAGGAAGAGGAGTTGTGGTGTTTATGTGGTGACTTTAACACAATTAGCAGCGAAGAGGAGAGACGTGGCCGTGGGAAGGTGTGTAGGAGGAAGGAAATGAGGGATTTCAACGATCTCATTCACAATTTGAAACTGGTGTATCTCTCATTGGAACGATGGAAGTTTACGTGGTACATGAATAATGGTAACTATTGTATGTCGCATTGATAGGTTCCTTTTGTCAAGTAAGTGGATAGGAAAATGGCCTAAATTGGTCCAATTTGGCCTAAAGAGGAGTGTGTCGGATCATCTGGCGGTACTTTTGAAGGAAAATGTGAAAGATTGGGGGCCGAAACCATTTAAATTTATGAATTCGTGGATCCGTGAGAAGATTTTCAAAGAATTGGTGGAAGATGAGTGGAAAAACTACAAGGTAGAGGGTTGGAGTGGTTATGTTTTTAAAGATAAACTGAAACATCTTAAAGGGAAAATTAAAGTGTTGCACGAAGAGAATTTTGGGTGTTTGGAGAATAGGATTGGGGGAAAATCAAACAAAGTGAGGGATTGGGACTTCAAATTCGAGAGTGATGGGCTGAATGAGGATCTGTTGAGACGTAAGTTGGGAGGAGAGGAACTAAGGAAGGTGTTGAAACTAAAAGATCATTTACGATACCAACAAGCCCGGTCAAAATGGATTAAAGAAGGATATACTAATTCAAGATTTTTCCATAAGTGTGTGGAGTGTAAGGGGCGATTAAAGACATTGAGAGGTGTTAGATGATGAGATCATAATTTAGAGGTTCATCATGTCTTTTTTACCATATTTTTGTAAGTCTTTGTTAGTATTTTATAGTGTTTCTTGTGCTTTTTCATGTCTTTCATGTTTTAGTTGTGCTTTGCAGATTGTCGTGTTTTTAGGTGAAAATCGGAGTAAAAATGATATTTCGGAAATTTTGAGAAAACTCTAGAGCTTTGAAAGTTGAGAAAAATGGCGAAAACGGAAGTGGATTCGGAGTTCGGGCAAAGATTTAGAGTCACTTAAGCAAGACTGTGAAAAAGTGAAACTTACAGAGAAGTCTAAGCCATTTCGGCCATAACTCTCTGATACGATATCCGATTGACCTAATTTTGGTGGCCACGCGTAGATAATTCAAACAGCTACAACTTTTGTTCAGGACACATCCCAGAAATAGGCAGGACGCATCTCCACAACCCGCAGGACGCGTCCCAGATTATTTAGGACGTGTCCCCCGACTTTTCAGCGAGATCTCTGTTTACTTACTCGATTTTAGACATTGAAAAACACATTCTTCACTTCGTTTTTTCCTCAAAAAGCACAATAGAACCCTAGTTTTGACTTCTTGACTTTGATTATCATCATATTGGTTTGTAATCTCATACTTTGACATCGGATTCGGATTCGAAGGTTAGAATCATCAATCCAGTTATCTTTTCTATTGCAATTTATATCTTTGTGATTGATTTGGTACTTGTATGAATCTTTCTATCTACCGTGTGCTTAATTCAATTGTGATGGTGATATTGTATTTTGTTATGCCAAGCATGAGTAGCTAACCACGTAGTGAATACGGTAGTGATGTAGGATTCTTCTTGCTAGGGTTCTAACCCTAGAATTGTTCATACGTGTTAAGCTAATTCAAATTCTTCGTAAAAAACCATTGAATTCGATCTTCTAATTTAACATTCTTGAAAGCATTTGGTTTAGGATTATTCGTTTTTACAACTTTTGTCGATAAACACAATTTCTCATATATCTGTGAAGAAATCTGATACTTAATTTCAGAGAGCGGAAGACTTTTCTGTGATAAGTACACGTGCTTAGCAAGATATAATGTGTTTAAATACTTAGCAGGATAAAGGGAACGATATGTAAATTGCTGAAAGTAAATAACACGTCTTTTATAGTGGTATCTGAAGGTGGCATAATCCTTCAACTAATCAACTTCGGCCTTTCTCAGACCTGGAATCCACTAAGACAGATAATTGAGTTCACCTTACAAATATCTTCTCTCGATTCCTAAATACACTAGGTTCCCAACCAAGTGTTCCCCCTGAGTTATTCCCCAGCTCCCAGCCAAGTACTTTCTATACTCAGAAACCTTTGAACTGTTCCTTAGTTTCCCAAACTAAGTACTTCCTATCACTACAAAAAATCTGGGCTGTAGCGACGGATAGATCCGTCGGTACAGCCCAGCTATCCGTCGCCCCAGCTCTGGCGACGGATAGAAAATCCGTCGCCCCCTGGAGCTGTGGCGACGGATAAAAATCCGTCGTCCAATTCGCGACGGATTGGACGACGGATTGACCTTTTTTTTTTTTAAAAAAAAATGATTATGGGGCGACGGATAGATCTATCCGTCGCCCCAAAAATAAAATCCGTATACGAATTTTTATATTCGTATACGGATTAATTCCGGCAGTGGTGGTGCGGTGGTGGCAGTGGTGGTGCGGTGGGTGTGGTGCAGGTGGTGGTGGTGGGAGGTGGTGGTGGTGGTGGAGGAGATGGTGGTGGTGGCAGGGTGGTGGTGGTGGAGGAGATGGTGGTGGTGGCAGGGTGGTGGTGCGGTGGTGGTGGGAGTAGAGAGGTGGTGGTGGTGGAGATGGTGGTGGAGGAAAGGAGGTGGTGGAGGAGATGGTGGTGGTGGCAGGGTGGTGGTGGTGGGAGGAGAGAGGTGGTGGTGGTGGTGGTGAGATGGTGGTGGAGGAAAGGAGGTGGTGGAGGAGATGGTGGTGGTGGAGGATGGTGGTGGTGGGAGGAGAAAGGTGGGGGTGGAGGATGGTGGTGGTGGGAGGAGAAAGGTGGTGGAGGAGATGGTGGTGGTGGAGGATGGTGGTGGTGGGAGGAGAAAGGTGGTGGTGGGAGGAGGAGGAGGAGAGGAGAAGTAGTGGAGAAAAGGAGGTGGTGGAGGAGATATATTATATTTTTTTTAGGTTTTTAGCGACGGATAGATCTAGATCTATCCGTCGCTAATTTTTTTTTTTTTTTAATTTTCCGGCCTTGTAGCGACGGATAAATCTATCCGTCGCTACATAGCGACGGATAGATTTATCCGTCGATAAAAATAGCGACGGATAAATCTATCCGTCGCTAAAATTTTTTTTTTTTTTTATTTTGGTCAACGCTCTGTAGCGACGGATAATTTTATCCGTCGCTACAGAGCGACGGATAACCTTTATCCGTCGCCAAACGGGGCGACGGATTGTAGCGATCCGTCGCTACAGGGGCGACGGATAAAATCCGTCGCCCCTTTCCGTCCCGTTACGGATGGATTCTTGTAGTGTATGCTCAGTAAACTTGGAGTTATTCCTTAGTTTCCCAAACTAAGTACTTCCTGTACTCCACGCCGTTTAAGGTGTTGGTTATGATGGTTTGTCAGGTGAGTAGTCTTACTAACTTTTCAGTTATTTGGGAATACTCTATAGAATAAGAATCACTTAACACACTTCACAATGTGTGGTGATATGTTCTTTACTGACCCAAGTATATGTTAGATGTTTTGGAGAATGAAACTCAGATACTTGATCTTTTAACTTTTGTGCTACTTAGAATTCAAGAGCTTAGTCGCAACTGTAAGCTAAAGAGTAAGTAGGTTGAAGGCTTGTATGATTGTATGAATAAGTTTGTTCTGTGTGTAAGTTCAAGGTGTTCAGTGTGTATTTCAAGCATTATAAGTGGTGATATTTATAGTTGAATTTGAAGCCATTTAAATAGTATCCGTTAGGCTCAATTCAAATTCAAACTATTGATATCTGAAAATAGTACTGTAGAAGACGTTGTGTCTTTTCAGAGATTTCCTCTTTTGTTCAGATGTCCCTGTCTGCGCATTTATTGCATTGTACTATTTTTGTCTTGTAGTGCCAACGGAACTATGCACGCTTTCTGAATCATTGCATGTCCCTTTCCAGAGACCTTCACATCTCCAGATACCTGTTGAAACATTGTTTCCCAGAAACATAGTTTTATCGAGGGAATCTGAGTGTAGGTTTCTGTGGGCACTTTTCCTTGTTCAGAAACCTTGTGTTCTTAGATATCTTTTGCAAAACTTGTTGATTGAAAAACACTTGTTTCTTTAAGATATTTGGATATAGGTATCTGATTAGACCAATTTTCTTCGTCTTTAGCAATCTTGTGCAGTCTTCAAATCTTCAAATTTATTGAACCCTCCTGCCGGATGCCTTCTTCTTGGTCTTCTCCAAAGATATAAAAGTTATACATTCAGAGACCTAACATCCTATACAAATTTTGCTAGACTAACATACTTAGTGATTTTCCTCTTTTACAGTGTTCAAGTGAACCAAGAGTACTAACCACCTTTCTGAGCTAAGATAAGTCATTAGGTTGCTGATCAAAATCTAAACAGATATTCCTAATAAATTTCCCCCTTTTTGATTAGTTAACGATGACTATCTTTAAAACCTATTACAACTTGGAAGAGGGAACAATCCAACACTTAATCATTTCTTATGATCTTTCAATTCATCTAATTAAGTGCAGAGAGTAAACATCAACCAAATCACAAGGTGTGATCTTGCTGACAAGTTATCTTTTTATAGATTGATATCTAAGAGTAGGTTCATCATATATGTTACACAGATAGTTCACAGATAACTTAATAAATAAATCACATTACATCTCAGTCAGCAAGATACAAAAATACTTAGTTAAATTAGAACAACAGGAGTAACCAAGCTCCAAGTAAACATTCTAATTTATTAGTCTTCAAGTCATCAAAATCTTCAAGTCTTCGATCAGCAGATCTATGGATCAGTTAGCAAATTCCCTATCCCCAAACCTTTTTATATCATCTGAGTAGTCATAGAGCAAGGTCTTGACTATCATCTCAGTGTTTCTGGCAAATCCACAAACTTCCTTGTAGGTTTTGGTGGGATTCTTCTTGGCAAAGTGTTTGACCCACATATACTTTCCCCATTTCCAGGCATGCTCAATTCTGATATCTGATAGCTTGAAGTATTCATATATGATCCTCAGATATCTTATGTCACCCTTGTATTGCTCTTGAGTCATGTAAAAAGACTCATAGGGTTCAACAGCAAGTCTTTTTCTTTTGTGCCTGTTCCAGTGATGTTGGGAATTCTGTGCACATCATCTGGCTTTCCATAAGGACAATCATCAGAGAGGTCCTTCTTCATGGCTTCTATTCTCTTGATTACTTCAAAATCCAACCAGGCTTTGATGTGGTTGGTGTTAATCAAGATTGGCTTGTCTTTTCTCCATGCCATGAGTTGATTATTTATTGGTTCTGGAAATTTTTCATTTACCAGCAAGTGCTTGAGTTCCAGAATCCAGTAGCCATTCTTCTGATTGATGCATATGTAGACAGAGGAGTCATTGTTGGTCTTCACATACTCTATCTTAGCTTCTTCAGGCCTGAGTGGTAGTTGAAGTTTTCTTTGTTCAGCTCTCAGCCTGTTCCTCCATTGTCTTGAATTCTCCCTTGGGGGATTGTTTGAAGAACCACCCTGGATTGACTTGGTATTTCCAGAGGGTGTTTTAGCTGCTATTGGCTTCTGACAAAAATTTGAGTTAGGCTATCAACCCTTTTTCTCTTTATTTGAAGAGGAGCTTCATCTTTATCCTCTTCTTCATCATCATCCTCCAGATTTCTCTTGTAGGGTGATTTGCAGCCTTCTTCATTGCCCTGGAATTTGATTTGTCCTTCTTCTTCTTCTTCTCCTCCTCCTCCTCCTCCTCCTCCTCCTTCTTCTTCAGAAGACTCATCAACCCCTTTCACTTGTCTTCTCCTTGGAGTGTTGGTACCCCTTAGAGGTTTCTGTGCCTGGCCCTTGTTATCATTCCTTTTTCAGGAAGTTGCTGAGTAGTGGCCACTATCTGTAGAGCAGTCTGCTGGAGGAGGGCTCATTTATTTTGAGAGGTGGTTGTTCAGTTTTTCTTTTGTTTCCTCTTCCTCTATGAGCACCTTGAAATCCTTCCCCCTTTGTCATTGTTGACTGACTAAGAATCACAAAAGATTCTGAAAGGGAGTCAAAGTTCCCTTGTAGATAGTTGTAAGCAGCAACCAACTTTTCCATATTAGCCTTGAGCTCCTGATTTTGTTTGATAAGACCATTGTCCTTATCAATGAGCTCTTCTAGTGGACCTTGAATAGCATCTGGTTTTCCAGCAGAATAGTTAGCCTCTTCAAATGATTTTGCAGCCAAGTTTTGGTCATCATCCCTAACCATGCCTAGGTCTTTCTGAGCAATGACCAGACTAGTTGTTCTCTGAGTGATGAGCTCAGTGAATTTCTTCATCTCTGTAGGGACTGATGCAATGGCGGCTTCATTTTGAGAAGACAACTTCTTGTTCATTTTAGCCAGTACTTGATATATATCTGTTCAAGTATTCATTGGAGTTGACATTTGGCAGCTTGTTGAAAATTTCAGGAGCAATCAGCTTCCTTTTCAAATGAGACACCACCGAGTGCTCATTTCGGTGTTCTGCCAATTTCTTCTCTTCTTCATCATATGCGTCATCAGCCCAGTGATCTTCATCCTGTTGGACAATTTCATCAATGTTTTCTAGTCCAGCAACCATCTCAAAGATGGGCTTCTTTCCTTTTAGTGAGGAGGATGGTACATCTTTTGGTGATGCAGCCTTAGCATCATGCTTGTCTTCAGATACTTGCTCAATATCTAATTCTTGAATTGCACAATAAAGAAGTCGGAGTTCTTTCATTTCAGCATAAGCTTCCATTTCCTTGATGGTTTGTTCTTCAATCTTTTGAAGCTTTGCTTTGGATTCAGCTATCTTCTCTTCTAGTTGAAGATTTAGCTGTTGTTCTTCCTCCAACAACTGTTTGAGTTGAGCAACTCTGGCTTGTGCATCCAATATTTTCTGACTGTTTTCCTCAGAGTGCTTAACTACTTGTTCAGTAGAGTCGTTTTGTTGGGGAGATGGATGTGTAGACTTCTGAGGAGATGGAGGAGGGGAATTCCGTGAAGTCCTCTCAGTGTGCTTTTCAGCAACTGATGTATTATTACCTTGTGCAATCCCTCATGTCCCTGGTGCAGGGGCATCATCATCATCCTTGTGATGGTCATGAGGAGGTTCTTCAAACTTATTCTCATCTGTTTCCTCCTCATCTTCAAAAACCAAATTGATCACTTCAGGATGTGTGACCAATTGACCATTTACTTCCTCTTGTTCAGAGGGTATGCACTATAGGGACTTGGGCAAGATTGGCTTGAATGCCATCTCCATTATGGTCTGACCATCTGCCTTTTCAAAGGATTCAATAAGCTTGTGTGCCACCTCCTTCATGAAGTTCTTATTCATTAATGTGGCAAATGCGTATTGCTCAGTCTGAAACATTGCATGCACATAATTCTCCAAGTCGAATGCTCTTGCTCTTTTGGTAGGGTGATCAGTGACCCTTGTGATCTCAAACAGATCAGAGCATCTAAGTCTCTGCCATTTCTTGAAACAGTTTAGATGCTTTGGCAGAGTATGAGCCTTGAAGAATGGAAGTAGGTCCTTGTTCAAATCTTCAGGGACCACTAAGGCACTAGATTGAGCCTGAAAGAGAGAGTTTTGAGTTAGTTTCAAAACTTTAATTGATATCTGGGTGTTAGAGTAGTCAAGTATCTGTGTTACTTGTGCAACAACAACAGGCTCAGAAGGTTGGACTACTGAGGTTCCAGGTGCCTCAGATATCTTGATGTGAGGAGGAGACTTGGAAGTCTGATCCTCGGCATCCTCTCTTTCTGTTTGAACCTGAGAATAAAATATAACATAACACTTAGAAATTTATCAGGAGAGAAACACTTAGACAATTTGATATCTGAGATGTGAATTACCTCCACAGTAGGAGGCACAGACACTTGCCTCTCAGAAACTTGTGCAGTTTCTGGTATTCTCTCTGGTGATGAAGGCTTGGTGGCCTCATCAATTTCCATTGGTTGAGGGGATTGAATGGACAGTTCCCCAGCAACTTCTACTTCTGTTTGAGCCTATGAGTAGAAAGTGTTAAGTATTTAGAAAAATGATCAGAGTAACATTGTGAAGAATATAGATATCTGAGATATATACCTTCTCAATAGAAGGCTCAGATACTTGTTCCTCAGAGACTTTGTGAGTCTCTGGTTGATTCTCTGATGAGCTAGGCTTCTCAGACTCATCATTCTTCTTCTCAGTTGGAGCCTATTAGAAACAGTCACTTAATTAGTTAAGTATATTAACATATATCTGAAAATTAATATCTTAAGGAACTCTCTATCACCTGTAGCACAGGCTCAGATTCCTTAAGTGGTGAGGCTGTGGTAGCCTCCTTCTCAGTCTCTGAGGCAAGCTTTCCAACTTCCTCTTGTTCTTGTGTTTCTAATTCAGCCTGTAACAAAGAAATTTTAATAAGTGACAAGATTTAAGCATAAGTTATCACAAGTAAAGAGTTAAACCATTCAGCTACCTGAGCTTCGTCAGGCTGACTGGTCTCTGGAACTTGTGATGTTTCCATGTGTTGGTCTTGTTGTTCTTGGACCACTTCTTTATTGGAAGTTTAAGGTACTTCAGACTTATCCTGAGTGTGCAACTCAGTTGCCTCCCATGGTTGATCATTCTGAGCAGATGCCTCAGTTTGATCCCTCTCATTGAGTTGGGGAACCTGTTCTTTATAGGATTTTCTTCAGCAAGGAAAGATGCTGGTATCTCATGTTGTAACTCAAGTATCATCTCGACAGCATCCACTATTAGCTTTTGTGGTTGGTGTGGTGATTCTGATATGGATGAAGAAGGTGATGCTGTATGGGGCCTATCCAGATCTGCTTGAGACAGACTTTCAAGTGTTGAGGCAATGGCAGTATCCTCAAACACTAAGTTGCCACTCATCAGAGCATCTTCAATATGCTTAAGTGTTACTTACTCTGATGGTTTATTTTGTCCAGTGACCTTGGACACAGTTGCTTCTTCAGCAACCTTTGAACTAGTTGCCTTCTCAGCAACCTCTGCACTTGTTGCTCTTTCAGCAACCTTGGGGATTATGGCATCCCCCTCATCTTCAGATTCCTCATCGAAATATGGGACTGAATTATCAACAATCCCTGCTGCTTTAGCAGAGAGTGTTTGAAGTTTCTCACTGCTTTTATCAGCATTGATAAGTTCATCAGCAAGGCACTCTGCAACATTGATGAGTTCATCAGGGGTGGTCTTAGCAGCATTGATGAGTTCATCAGCAGTGGGGTCAGACATCTGAGAGTCGACATCCACAATGGGTATGCCTTCTGATTTGCCAGCAGACTTCTTTCGTGAAGTTCTGGGTTTTTTGGTCGCAAGGAACCCTCAGATACCTCATCAGTCTTTCGTTTCTTGGAACCTTTCTGAGATGCAGTAACCTTTTTCATCATGTTTGTATACTCATATTTGTAGAGTAGGTTACCATTGGCAATGTTTGCCGTCTCTCTAAGCTCAATGCCAAGACACTCCAGTAAGTAGCATATCTTCAATACATAGCTTATTGTGGCTTTTGGCTCAGCAAGGCCCTTAATGATTTTAGGCTCAAAGCCTTGTATCTTTTTCACAAATTTCATGAAGGCGTACTTCCCCCAATTAAAAGGGTTTTCCAGCCTTTTGTTTTGTTGATTCAACAAGAACATCATCATCCAGCGTTCTTGGCTTATCTGGTCAGCTCCTCCTTGTAGACCATCAAAGCATCTGTGAAGAACACATCCCAGTGGACCAACAAATGCCTGGTCCTTATGTCAGCAAGCTTAAAGTCTATGGGTGTGTCTGGCTTGTCAAGATCACACACATCACTGTAGAGCTTTTTGACACCCTCAAGGAGATCTTCATCCTTGGTGTCAATTTCAAAATCCTTTCCAAGATTTTGAAGTTCAAACAGCTCACAGAAAGTTGTTTCGTCCAACAGGATTTCCTGTCCTTGGACTTTAGTCTTGATAGACACTGTCTCAGTGCCTTCAGAGACTTTGGAAATAATCGTGGAGTTGTTGTAAAACTCCAGGACATCCAGTGAAGAAACTCCACTGGTAAAAGCAGATAGAAAGCCCTTGATTTGTGCCTTTTCAAGCATATCAAGTACCAACTTCCTGTCAGCTTGGTTTTCAATTGCAGCAACGAGGTATTCCTCAATCATGGCACCACCCCAAATCACTTGTGATTTGAATTCCAATGATGAGGATTGAACTCTCCAATCAACCGATTATTTGTTATAACCAACACTTGTGCTTGCTTTTCAGTAGTACCAGAGGTAGTAGCTTGGGATTTCTGGGTAAAAGCACGTTTTGGAGCCATCTCTTTAAATAGTGAAAGTTTTTTGTAAGTCGGAAAGAGATTAAGGTGTGAGTTTAGTGATTCTTTGCAGAATAACTAAGCGAAGAACAGAGATTTGCAGAAAAATTTGAAAGATTTTTGCTATTTCTGTGTAAGTGTGAATGTTGGATTAGGAGAAAGTGATTTCTTTTGCCAAAATCCTATATATATAGCATCTTACTCTCAACAGGCATATACATACAAATTGATTTTGTACATATGTATCTGTGCAAATGCAGAAGGTCGTGGGTGAAAACTACTTTGCATTAAATGCTAGTAGGCCATAACTTTTTTTTTTTTTACGGTCCACTACTTTTTAGCAAGATTAAATCTTGGCCATTGAATCTGGAACGCCTATTTCATCAAGGGCTCGAGCCCAATTAATGAGCTTTGGCGAGTAGCTATCTGAATCATATTTCTTCTGTTTGACTAAGGGACAGTCTTGTTTTCTGAATTTATCTTCAAACAATACATCTGTTCATATATTTCACAAATATGGAAATAATACATAACACGATAGAGTAGTTGACTATGGATAGTTGTACTACTTTCTTCTTTTGTGTTCCCCCTCACTAGGTGATCTACATATCTAAGTACCTATCTCAGAAATCTTCAAATAGCCCTTTTACCCTTTAACCTTTGATATCTGAATACCCCTCTCAGATATCTTTTTGCTATGTGTTTCACCTTTTGTCTTTGATATTCTAGATTCCTGTTCCAGATATCTTATCTCTTCTTTTCCCTTCTCAATCATACTGAGTTCCTGTCTTACTCACACTTTTAGCTCCTTTTAGTATATGAGTTCGCGTCTCAGATACCTTTTTTCCTTGAATATCTTGATGCCTGTTCCAGATATCTCTAATGAAGTGGTGTCTAACATCAATGTGCTTTGTTCTTGCATGAAACTTAGGATTCTGAGTTATGGCAATAGCACTTGTGTTGTCACAGAAAATAGGAGTTTTCTCTCCATTGACCTCATAGTCTTTGAGTTGTTGTTGTATCCACAATATATGTGAAGCACAACACCCATTCAGCCTCTGTAGTAGATGTGGCAATTGAGTTTTGTTTCTTGCTGAACCATGATATTAATCTGGCACCAAGAAATTGACAAGTTCCTGAGGTGCTTTTTCTATCAAGCAATGATCCAAAGATAGTCGATCGAATAATAGCCAACTAAACTCAATCCACTGTCTTTTGGATACCACAATCCAACTTCTACAGTACCCTTTACATACTTTAATATTTTAATAGCAATGTTGTAGTGTGATTGCATTAGATTTGTCTGAAATCTAGCACACACTCCAACTGCATATTGAATATCAGGTCTACTAGCAGTGAGGTACAGTAGAGACCCAATCAATTTCCTATACTTGTGTTCTTCAACACTCTTGTCAGATTCAGTATAGGTGATTTTGGTATTTTGGTTCCAATGCTCATAGGTATCTTAGCATTCATTTCAGAAGGCTTTAGATTAAACTTGTTGAGCATATCTTTTGCATACATTGTTTGACTAATGAATATTCCATCATTAAGTTGCTTGACTTGCAATCCTAGGAAGTAGTTTAATTCTCCCATCATGCTCATCTCAAATTTACTTTTCATGAGTTCAGCAAAGTCTTCACAATGTTTCTTGTCTTTAGATCCAAATATAATGTCATCAACATATACTTGAATTAAAAGTAGTTTCCCTTCATGGTTCAAAGTAAAAAGTGTTTTATCAACATCTCCTTTCTTGAAGCCACTTTCCAGCAAGTATTTGGCTAAAGTATCATACCAGGCTCTCGGAGCCTGTTTCAGTCCATACAGAGCTTTTCGAAGCTTATTGACCATTCTACTTTCTATGGAAACTTATGTTTTATCAACTCTTCTTGCATTGCAGAGATCCAATCTTGATCCTTCAATGCTTCTTCTATAGTTTTAGGTTCAATGTTTGAGTTGAAACATCCATAAAGAGTCAGCAATTGCCCTCCTAGTTCTAACCCCTTGGTCTAAAGGACCAATCACATCCTTGGCAGGATGATTTCTTATCCATTTCATAATGGGTTTTGAACTAGTAGGATCAATATCATTTTGATCTGAATGTGAATCAATATGATCTTGACAGGATACTTGTGCAGTATCTGAGATATCTGGCACACGGGAAATGCCATAGATATCTAACACTCTTTCATTGTTAGAGGTATCTGGGATTGGATTTTCAGCAATCTCATTCTCAGAAACCTCTTCATGATGAAGGTTCTCAGTAACCTGTTCCATTTTTGGAATTCTCATAGGAAATTATTCATCATGTCTTAGAGTCATCTGATTGTTACTAAGAAATGGTTGCTTTTCATCGTCAGAGTCATCCTCTAAGTGAATGGCAGAGTTGTTTCCTTTTGAAGATTCTTCTTCAGAATCTTTAATCATTAGTTCTTTGAACCTATCTGAGAGTTCTTCATTCAAGAGTACTTTCTTGTTTCCTTCGTACAAAACTACATGAACAGATTCTTCAATCTTTTGCGTTCTTTTCTTGTAGATTCTGTAGGCTTTGCTATTCAGAGAATAACCAAGAAATACTCCTTCATCTGCTTTTGGTTGAAATGTTCTCAAGTATTCTTTTCCATTGTTAAGAACAAAACATCTGCAACCAAACACCCTTAGATGTTTGATACTAGGGGGTCTACCAATCAAAAGTTCATAAGGAGTTTTGTCATGGTGTTTGTTAATCAAACATCTATTTTGAGTGTAGCGAGTGTGTTATGACTTCAACCCAATAGATTTCACTTATTTGATGTCGAAACATTGTTCTTCCGCTTCTTTTAAGGTCCTATTCTTCCTTTCAGAACACCATTTTGTTGTGGTGTCCTTCGAAGATAGTTGATGTTGTATACCTTTGCGGTACAAAACTCTTTTATGTCTTTGGTTCACAAACTCGATTACCATGGTGCGATACGATTACAGATACCTCATCATTTTTCATGACTTCAAGCTTATTCAGCAAGTTGGGTATCTCAACCCTTGCATCAGATTTTTGTTTGAGAAATACAACCCAAGTGAATCTTGAGTAATCATCAACAACAACCAGATCATACTTCTTTCCTGCATAGCTAGTTACAGAGGATTCAAAAAGATCCATATGTAACATTTGCAGTGGCCTTTCACTGGAGTGTCTAGTTTTAGACTTGAAAGATGTTTTGGATTGTTTTCCCATTTAGCAAGCTGGGCATATACCATCTTTTCTATATACCATTTTGGGTAAACCAACCACCAATTCTTTTTTGGCTAGCTTGTTCAGAGTTTTGAAGTTCAAGTGACTCATTCTTTTATGCAATAGCCAGTTTTCTTCAGTGTGGCCAGATGGACTCACCATGAGACATTCTTCAGTTGTGGCAGATGCCCAGTCAGCAACATAAAGATTTCCTTTCCGCCTAGCAACCAAGACTGTCTACTTTGACTCATTGTCAATTAATTTCCATAGTTTTGACTTGATCTTTACATTGAACCCTTTGTCTACCAATCGACTCATGCTTAGGAGATTATATTTCAATCCATTTACATGCAGTACTTCAGAGATTGTAAGAGCTCCGAGCTTCAGATTGCCAAAACCTATGGTTGGATTTTCATCTCCTCCAGCAAATCTAATAAATGGTCCTTTATCGCATTTTCTGTAGTTAACCAGATTTGCTTTGTCTCTTATCATTTGCTTCCCACATCCACTATCAAAAATGCCTCTTCCGGTTCTTTCTCAACGTGTTCTGCTGAAAACAGGAAACATGGAGTTAGGCTCTCATTCCAACAATGGAACCTTCTGGACTAAAGAATCTCCCTGTAGGAATCCATTTCTGAATGAACTTCCTTGGGGTATTCTTTTGTCTTGTCGGAACATAAGGAGGAATTTTAGGTAAATGATTAGTGTCATTATCATTTAAAGCTATTTTCCTTCTTGGTGTGTTCCTCGGTGCTCCTCGTGGTGAATTCAAATACCTGTCAGATTGTTGAGTCTGCTTTTCGGCAAACTTAGCTTTCCTTGCCAGATTTCTTCTAGCCCTGGCATTCAGAGTGTTCGCAACCTGTTCTTCCTTCCACATCTGATGATTGCTATGCGCAATCCTGGCTTTCATCCATCGTACTTGCTCTTGTTTATACTCACGAGCGAGTTGTTTCCCGATGGCTTTATAGCCAATGCCATTTCGAGCACTTGGTGCTATCTGAGTTCTCTTCTCAGCAGCTTTACTAGTCTCTGGAACGTCTTTCTTTCCAGAAAACTTGATGTTGGAAAATTTGCCCGCTTCTGCAATTTTTCCTTTCTGAGAGACATAGCATTATGGGTGATTACACTTTTCAGTGTTATGTTTCTTTATAGAAACGTTCCCAACAGTTTTCTTTTGGACTTGTTTTTCCCACAAAGGTTTGGTCGCAAATGCCTTTCCTTTGTCAACAACCTTAGCTTTCTGACCAATGTTGTAGGTTATTCGAGAACCATCTTGCTGAGCACTAACAAACGTTATTCTTTTGTCACTCTTATTTAGAGTAGTAGAGCTATTTGTTTGTGTGTCCAGCCCAAGTCTTCCCTTTTCTGAAGGATCTCTTAAATAAGAGTGTAGTTCAGTGAGAGTGTCACTAGCTTTGGCATAGGATTGGAAAGATAGTTCTTTCTTCTTGAGTTCCTCATTTTCAGAAAGATCTTTATTTTCCTTTTGGAGTATATCCATTGCCTTTCTATGTAACTTCTACGTCTCAGATATCTGTGCTTTGAGAAATGCATATTCAGCATCCTTTTTCTCAGATATCTTGAGTAATTGTGAATTTTCCTTCTCAAGAGAATTCTTTTCTTCTTCATAAATGTCGGCTCTAGCTCGGACCATTTGAAATTCTCTTTTGTAGAGATCAAATTCACTTCTGAGATATTCTAAATTTCTGATTTCTTCCTCATCACTCTCATAATTTATGAATTGAGTAATGTTGGTTACCTCGTCAGCCATTAAGCAAGGCTCAATGTTGGAGCAATCTGGATAGATCTCCTCAGCAACCCCACATAATTCCCTTTTCTTTTGACCAAAGTTAACCAATTCATGAGTGATGCCACATAATTCTGGAGAAGGTAGTTTGTAGTCATCTGAGTCTTCTTCCTCAGATTCTGACTCAATATCAAGAGCATCCAGTTGGATTTGAATCTTTTTCCTTTCTTCAGTGAGCATAGCTCTCTGACCTCTCTTGAAGTTTCTTCTATCTTTCTTGTCACCTGTCTTTAGCTTATTGAAAACAGGGCAGTCTCTTTTAAAATGACCAGGTTTCTGACAATAGAAACATATATCGTTTCCGATTTCTACTTCCTCAGTACTAGATGCTTGCTGAGCCAGCTTGTTCAGCGAGCTTGACAGCTTCATATTTTTGTACTAGTGATAGTTTGAGCCTAGATGTTTTTTTCAACTTCTCTTTGGCTTTTCTTCTCTCAATCTCCCGACTGACATATTTTCTCATTTGCTTCATAGCAAGAGCATCTTCCTCAGTCATTTCTTTGGTATCCTTCTTTTCAGAAGTACCTTGTGTTACTAAAGCAACATTGTGAACTTTCTCAGCAATCATATTTTCTCTCTGAGTGGTTTCATAGTTGACAGTAGCTAAGTGGGAAAAGAGTTCTACTGGAGTGATATTTGGCATTCCTTGGTTGAAATAAAAGTACTGAGTATGTTCCCAATTTTGATTCAAGCTTCTCACGATAGTATTAACCTTTTCAGAGTTAGAGTATCTCTCACTTTCACCAAGTGCAGCCATTTCACTCATCAATGTTGTGAACTGGAAATCTAGTTCTTCAAGAGTCTCTATGGGACCTTGTTTAAAGTTTTGGAATTTGAGCTTCAAAACATCGAACTTATTTTCCTTTGTTTTCTCAGTGCCGGCACAGATTTCTTCAATCAGTTGCCAGGCCACTTTCGCCATTTTTGCACCCCACAGTTTACACTGTATGTGCTCTGGAGTGGAATGCATGATGATATTGTGAGCCTGACCTTCTAGTCGATTTCTCTTGGCATCTTCCATTGTCCAGAGCTCTTTGGGCTTTGGCTCATAAACAACTTGACCTGTAGGACTTCCACTGGTTGACGCACCTGTTTGTGAGGAACCCCCACTTGGTTCTTCATCAATGGGAACTATGTCTCTACCATTAGAAACCTCCATGACCTGCTTGAGTTGCTGAATGACTATGGGGACATTCTTTATTACTTCGATCATTTCGTCACTGATGGCTTCTAGGTGGAGAATCATGTTGTTCTTCCATTTCTCATAGTTCTCTGGTTTGAGAATTGGAGCGTCACTTAAAGACATCCTGCAACAAACACACTAAACAGACAAATCAAGTGTAGGTGAAAAGCAGTTCGTGGGCACTTATCTGGGATCTAGGTTCAGTGCAGAAGGCTTGGGAACCTCCTGCTCTGATACCACTTGTTGGTCCAGATAACGGCAAAGGAAAAGACAGGGGGGTGAATAGTCTTTTACAACTTTTGTCAATAAACACAATTTCTCAGAGATATCTGTGAATATATCTGATACTTAATTTCAGAGAGCGGAAGACTTTTCTGTGATAAGTGCACATGCTCAGAAAGATATGATGTGTTTAAATATTTAGCAGGATAAAGAGAACGACAAGTAAATTGCTGAAAGTAAATAACACGTCTTTTATAGTGGTATATGAAGGTGGCGTAATCCATCAACTAATCCACTTCGGCCTTTCTTAGACCTGGAATCCACTAAGACAGATAATTGAGTTCACCTTACAAATATCTTCTCTCGATTCCTAAATACACTAGGTTCCCAACCAAGTGTTCCCCCTGAGTTATTCCCCGGCTCCCAGCCAAGTACTTCCTATACTCAGAAACCTTTGAGTTGTTCCTTAGTTTCCTAAACTAAGTACTTCCTATGCTCAGTAACCTTGGAGTTATTCCTTAGTTTCCCAAACTAAGTACTTCCTGTACTCCACGCCGTTTAAGGTGTTGGTTATGATGGTTTGTCAGGTGAGTAGTTTTACTAACTTTTGAATTATTTGGGAATACTCTATGGAACAAGAATCACTTCACACACTTCACAATGTGTGGTGATATGTTCTTTACTGACCCAAGTCTATGTTAAATGTTCTTGAGAATGAAACTTAGATACTTGATCTTTTGATTCAACTCCTTCACAGATAGCAATTCTTGTTAAGGATCAGGACATTTAGAACTTTCGTGCTACTTAGAATTCAAGAGCTTAGTCGCAACTGTAAGCTAAAGAGTAAGTAGGTTGAAGACTTGTATGCTTGAATGAATAAGTTCTTTCTGTGTCTAAGTTCAAGGTGTTCAGTGTGTATTTCAAGCATTCTAAGTGGTGATATTTATAGTTGAATTTGAAGCCGTTTGAATAGTATCCGTTAGGCTCAATTCAAATTCAAACTATTGATATCTGGAAATAGTACTGTAAAAGACATTGTCTCTTTTCAGAGATTTCCTCTTTTGTTCAGATGTCTCTGTCTGCGCATTTATTGCATTGTACTATTTTTGTCCTGTAGTGCCAACGGAACTATGCACACTTTCTAAAGCATTGCATGTCCCTTTCCAGATACCTTCACATCTCTAGATACCTGTTGAAACATTGTTTCCCAGAAACATAGTTTTATCCAGGGAATCTGAGTGTAGGTTTTTGTGGGCACTTTTCCTTGTTCAAAAACCTTGTGTTCTCAGATATCTTTTGCAAAACTTGTTTATTGGAAAACACTTGTTTCTTTAAGGTATCTGGACATAGGTATCTGATGAGACCAATTTTCTTCGTCTTTAGCAATCTTGTGCAGTCTTCAAATCTTCAAATTTGTTGAACTCTCCTGTCGGATGCCTTCTTCTTGGTCTTCTCCAAAGATATAAAAGTTACATTCAAAGACCTAACATCCTATACAAGTTTTGCTAGACTAACATACTTAGTGATTTTCCTCTTTTACAGTGTTCAAGTGAACCAAGAGTACTAACCATCTTTCTGAGCTAAGATAAGTCATTAGGTTGCTGATCAAAATCTACACAGATATTCCTCACACAAAACATTCGAAAATGCATTGGTTGTAGTCGAATTCAAGTTTTCTAGAAAAATAACTGTGACAAGTTTATGAACAATGGGTTGAATCCGTACATGATTTATCTAAACTACTGCCGTATTCATTGTTTTCCTTCATCAAATACAACAGAATCTTTGTGCACTTAGTTTAATTTATTTTATTTTGCAAAAATCACCAACAACTCGATTATACTTTGCAAACATTCACGTTTTAACACTTTAAACGCTAAGTTGCCTAGTTAACTCCTTGAGAACGATCTCATAGTTAAAGCTTGTTACGCAGCAATGCTTTAGTTACATTTTACTTTTTAAAGAGTACTAATTTGAGCACATCAAATTTGCCGCCGGGAGTTAACTCTTACTGTAGTGTTTTGGAGTGTTTAATCGTTTATGTTTGTTTGTTACTGCTCTGTGTTTTTTATTTTCTAAGACTAACAAAAACTAAATTTTAGTTGAGATTTTCTGCTAGTATAGTTTCAGTTTTGGCAAGATACGGAGATTATTACCAACCTGGGATCCTGCAGAATCCCCAGGCGAATGAGAGGTGCAACCTGTGTGGTAATTATGGACATGATGCTATTATGTGCTGATTTCCAGAAGCAATGGCTGAGAACTACACTAAGGTAGTCAACCGGGTCCAAAACATACAAAAGGGAGTCTGGGTGCGGAATAACAACCTGAGCTATTGTAACAATTTCTATGAGAATGCCCCGCAAATCCAACCAGCTCCACCAAAACACCAGCATGAGCAGGAACCTTTAGAGAAGAGGCTAAGGTGCTTTATGGATGATTCTGAGCAGTTCTACTACAACTGGGGGAAGGCTCAGGAGAGGATAGACAAGTGTGCAGAATGGATGGAGCAATCCCAGAAAAGGCTCGAGGAGGCTATGGGACAGTTACTTGCGAGAGCTCGACAATGAGAGGCTGGTAAGCTCCCTGGTACCGTGGAGAAGAGCTTCTTGGTGAAGCTTACTATTAGTGAGGAGTTGACACCATCTGCATAGGTAGCACAGGTTGAAGGCACCCCTTGTTCTTGTTGCCATGGAAGCTGTGTGATTTTGGAGGTGCAGTCGACTACTAAATTGGGTTCAGCTCAGATTCTCGAGGCACCAGCTTTGTTAGGTTTAGAGGTTCCAATAGATGAGGCGATTGAGAAATCGACCGACACAGTGCCACAGATAATCCCCAAGGGAGGTAAAAGACTCGGTGATTCTGATAGTTTCGACTTGGTAGTTGGGATAGGAGAGATTCCTGATGCAGTTGGGGTTGCAGACACTGGGTCGAGTTGCAACCTGATGACATTTGGTACCTATGTGGAGCTGGGGCTGAAGGGCATGAGACCGGTTAAATGCATGATGTTACTTGCAGATGGATCCTGAAGACGACCAATGTGTTTGATAGAGGGCGTCAAGGTTAACTTGGATGGAGTCGAGGTGCCTACTGACTTCGTGGTGATTGAGTCACCCCCACGTGTGCCCTGTGCCAATGAAAGGGATACAATGCCGCTAGGTCGCCCCTTCATCAAAGCGACCTGCATGGTGATTGACCTCCACTCCCGTACCTGCACATATGAGGTACAAGGCAAGCAATGAAATTTGCTAGCCTATTCTGATCCCAAATTACTTGTTGCACAGGATAGGAGGAAGAAGTATATAGGGGCTTTCACTGGACTCATGTATATTTATTCTCATTTGCAGGGTAGGAAGATAGCTCGGAAGACTGGGAAACCTTTTGGTTCTCAGTGATTGAAGGCGCTGATGCGCTCAGAAATTACTACTTATATTAATCAAGTAGAAGAAGCGATTGTTGTAGACAATTCTCATAAGCACAGGATCATTCTCTCGAGGAGTTGATCAAGTTAGTTCAAGTAGAAATAGACTCGCTTGCATTCGTTGTAAATAAATAGTTGGAGTTGGTGATACTTCTACCCTAGCATAAAATCAAACAATTACAAGACAAGGTAATGCCTTGACCATGCAATTCTACAAACAAAAGAAGATAACAAATCCTTTCATGGAGTGTGCTTATACAAGAGGACCAATTAAGGTAACCTAGTCGCAGATCATCGCCCTGCTATTGCTAGTTTAAACAAATAAGGGATACAAGTACATATGAACTACAAAAAGCCTGTCATTAGCTATGCATTCATCCGGATATAGCCTAATTAATGATAACGATAAAAGCAAGTTAACACCGATACAACATGCGTTCTGTAATCACAAGTAACAACCTGTCACGTACAAAATATAAATGAATCAATCAAATTTTGCACGATTGATACATAGATACGTCTAGGACACGAGATCATCTGAAAGGAAATAAGCTTCAATTGAAAGAGAGATTGAATCTCTAGATTGTTTACAATGCTTGAATTGAAAGAGAATATAGCTAAGGGTTATGAAGATATGAAAAATACATTGATACAAGGGGTCTATTTATAAGACCAAGGAAGTAGAAATTCAAAATAATGGGAAAAAACTGCCAGAAATCGTGTGTTGAACTGGTCTTGGCAGAACTCACCGTGGTGAGCCTTCCCTTCCTTCCTTGCTTGCCGCGGTGTGCTTCTGTGGATTTAGTTCGTAATCGATTAAGCTTTCTGGACCGCGGTGAGCCTCCGTGTGGAGGGAGCTCACCGCAGTGAGGTACATATCCGGCAACGTCTCCATTTTTCCCACTTCTTCCTATTTTCACTCCCTTTTCTCAACCCCCAAGTCACCACTTTGGAGTAATGGCCCACTTCTTGGCCTTTTGTGCTTCTAGAAGCTTTGGGGAAGCTTGAAATTACACAATGGTCCTCCATCTTGTTGTCTTTACCTTAAAAACACCTAAAAAGTACAGAAACACACAAAACACCCAAACGTGAAAATGAACTAAAACACTAACAAAAAGGCTAAAGGACATAACAAAATACGGCTAAAAAAGACTGAATGAGTCGTTGAAATATCGACTCATCAAACTCCCCAAACCGAACCTCTGCTCATCCTCGAGCAAACAGTACTCTAAAACGTCCTAGAAAAGAAAAAACAAAACGACACGACAAAACATAGAAGAGTTCAATCAACAAGCTACCAGAACAACTATTGCAAGAGTCAAGACTAATACTGATGGAAACTTGTATCCCCTTTAATGTTAGCAAGTAGCTTAGCAGAGATCACAATCTTCCGGTTCACAAGTAAATAGAACTTCGACTTACCCTAGCAGTCCCTCTCAAAAAGGATAATATAAGTGCAACTCAAGTCTCTCTTCTGAAAGTGTCTAGTAATAAGGGTTTTCGCTCAAGACTTAATTTAGGAAGGTGACAACAAACGTCACAAAGCTGCCACTAATATTACATGCTTTTGCACTCAATTCAAACGAATCAGAAAGGACTTTGTTGTGAAAAGGGGTCGAAATCAATACAAGGAATAGAATAGTTGTCGTTCTCGTGCTTTGCTCTTTTTGCACGTTTTATTTCTCTTTTTTTTTTCTTGTGCTTTGCTCTTTTTGCACAGATTTTCTTTTTTCTTTTTTTTTTTCTTTTTTGATCTCAATTTTGCAAGTGTTCCCCAGTAGGTTGCTCAAGATCCGCACTTTTGTGCGTGTCGGTTTGGAGTACACCCCATCAACCCTTACAACATACGAGAACCGCCCACGCGCTAGTTTACAGGTAGTATTTGGCACGCAATTTGAGAATAAAACCATCAACCCTCACAGTATACGCACAATCAGCCCCGCGCTGGTTTATAGGTAGTATTTGGAAATGCCCAACACGATCTCAAACGATCACAAGGATCCTGGGAAAGCACTTCCACATTGTTTGGTTTGGGAAGGGTATTGAATACCCATTTTTTAGGGGTATTGGGCCCAAGGGCCGAAATAAGGGCATTGTGGCCCAAAAATCAGAATACTCCTGTTTGGTAATTTTTTAAAGACAATGTCCAAAATCCAATACTCCTGTTTGGTTTCGAAATTGTAGATGGGTATTTGGATTGAATACTCTTGTTTGGTACGAAATTAAGGTGCCTATGGAATTGAAGAAGACCAAATTTTTCGAAAATTTTTATTTTGTGCGGAAAAAATGTTTATATTCCCTCCTGAATTCGAATTCGAATTGGAGTTTTTTTAAATAATTACATTATATCAAATTTTTCACTCTGATTACTTGTATATAAATTGAAGATTCATTTTTTCACATGAACAAACAATTGGAGTTTAGTTTTTAAGATCAACAAGCAATCGTCAATCGCAAAGAAATGTCAACAACAAGCTCGAGTAGCATTAGTCATGAGTATGTATCAAAGCCAGTGTCGAACTGCTATTGTGGGCTGCGAGCTAGACGTATCACGTCCTGGACCGACGAAAATCCAGGTCGGAGATTTGTGAACTGGCCGAATAAGGTAAAACTACATTTTCTATTTGGTATATTTTTTACTTGTTCCATGATAAGCTACAAACTGAAACGTCTATATTGTTTTTTGTTTGTCCTAATTAATCTGTCCTTTTTTGTGCTAAGGGGTTGCAATGCCATTGCTTGTTCTGGGACTGGTTCGATGATACAGTGTGTCCAAGGTCTAAGGAAGTCAAAATAATTAAAACATTTATAAACAAAATTCATAAAAAAACGCAATGTAAATTGTACCTCTCGTGCAGCAATCCAAGTACTTTCCTCATACATGAGATAATTTTCATTCGTGTTGATAAAGATCCCGGGAAATTTGATTAGCCTGCCAAACACCTCGTATCTCTCGTGCAGCTTATTGATGCTCCACATGATCTCAGAATTTGTGAAATTCATGTTCAGGTTGTTCTTGAACCAGTTCATCACAACCTCGACACCTTGATCAATATGTTCAGGCCACCTCCATAATCCCAGATGTTGGAGCTTCATACGATTGTCCGTCATAATTCCCACGTGTTGCTTTGTCAATCTACCAGATCCATAAAAGGTTCTGTCCTGATCAAGTTGATTCATTTTTTTTTAGTTTTTGGCCTCATAATTGTTAATTGGTGCTATTGGAGAGATTCTGACAGTGTTCTAATTTTCACAGGTTGTTCTTGAACCAGTTCTAGTGCTTGCTGCTTACTTAAATTACGGGTAAATCCAGTACTAGTACTGCCACGTTGTAAATTATATACTACCAGAAAATTATAATTGGTGTCCTATAAAATTATCGACTATCGAGCGTGAAAAGCAAGTAGTGGGACAAATTCAAGAACTAAACACAACCAATTTGTTTGATTTCCTCAAGTATTGAATGAAGTCGTAATAAAGTGTATCTCATCCAAAGATCTTATTCCGGAAAATTAATGTATTCAAGAACAAGACAAATTTTATTAACCATATCTCAATTTCATTGTACAAAGCCAAAAGTAATCAGTATTAATTCAAGGAAATAGGCTGCAATGTGATGGTTGAAGCAATTGAGTGTATTTGTCAACTTTGTTGGAGTAAGTGAACATTTAGCTAAAAATGGCAAAGACTTCATTCATTAGGATGTCAATAGCTTTGCAAGCTCCAACACTCCAACAATTAAATTCATTTAAGCAGGCCACCAGCAATCTGCACTAAGTTGAATGGATTGAATGAGGTATTATCTTCAGAATGGAAAAAATTAAACATGGTGCCAATGCTATCTATTCATCCTCAGTACAATAATTTAGGCATGTTTATCAATGAAATCTGATCCTTTTCTCAGGAAAATTGAATGCTTGTGGATAGGCATGAACCTTGTTTCACAAAAGAGGTTCTGATTTCTGCGTAAAAACTTGTTTAGCAATGAAGTGTGATTTTTATTCAATCATCAATGAAAATATATCTTCTTATAATATACAAAATGAGGTTTAAATGCCCGATACAGTTGTGAATTGTCATTCAGTAATTAATTATCATGTCCATGTCGTCAAGGTATAGAACTTAAAAACACAACTAATACAGCTTGGATTGTTCCGTCTATAAATACAGTGATGTTTCTAGCTTTTACTCATCAGCAAACAACTCAATTTTTTTTTAAAAACCGCAACTTCCAAAAATGCCTCCAAAAATGCCCCCCTCCAACACACTCCACTTGAAGGCTCAAGACCAGCTCTTCTACACTCAAATGTTCCCTAAAGAACACCAAGAATGGCTAGTGATTGGGCTGCAACGTCTCGCTGAGAAAGATGGCCTTTGGAAATGGCCAGATAAGATTGACGAAGGAAACCGACGTATGGTCGATATGCTGAAAGACAAGTTTGGAATCACTTATACTATCTTCGAGGTGAACAAGGTGGTCTACAAAATGTTTGAGAGACATCTAGTCTTCCAGAAAATGCTCAAGGTCCCAGGTCTCCGCTACTGCATGTATGCTAACAAGTTCACTGGAGATTATCAAGTTTGGGAGGAGCTTGTTAAGGTATAATTCAAATATACCAATCTGATACCCCCTGAATTGTTGTAATATTTTCTATATTGGCAAGCTAATTATATGCTGAGTCTTTTTTATTTTGATTCTTTTTGTGCAGGAAGATAATAGGTGCCTCTGGTATCTCCATGTAGGAGATCCTCTGTGGTGTGATCTGGGAGTGTTGTTTGAAGGCGAGGCATTTGGTTACGTGGCCGACACCGAGAACATGAACGAGACAGAAGAGCTGGAACATGCAGATGATGACAGTGTTCAAATCATAAGCAGTTATGATCTGGACAAGCAGGCACTGCCGGTCGTCCAAGTATATGGTTCACCAAGACCTCCACCCGGAAACATTAACCTCGTTGAATCTCCAATTCTATCAGTCTCTCCCATCGGTGTGCTACCAAACAGGTTTGCATCTCCGTCAACAAGTTCTCCAGGTTTCTCATACATAAGTGAGAAGGACTTTGATCGTGTGGCTATTAAATCCGGGAACAAGAAATCTCACAAGAAAAAACTTGTTTGGGATTACAATGGCTCTCTCAGTGAGTCCAGTGGAAGTTCTCCGGTCGAGAAGCCCCAGAAGAAGTGTTAGCCCCCCCTGCTCTGTTCCAGAAGTTCACATCATGTTGTTTTACAATGCCCCCCCCCCCCCCCCCCGCTCTATTGGTCCTCTGTTATCTAGAACATCAGATTCCATGTTGCCGTGTCCTTTTTTTTTTTTCCTTCTTAATTTCAATTTGCTGAAGAAGTGGCTCAGACCACATAGTTGTTAAAATTTGTGTCAACTGTGTTTTGTACTAATGAAAAGCAGGGGTTAGGGTTATTTAATCAGGAATTGCAGCAACAATGAAGTATTAAGAACAAGAACCAGTGACATGAACATTCACCAACATTAAAGTAGCTGATGAACTGAAATTAGATTAGGATGGATATATAACACCATATCAGAAGATACAATAGAGTTTTAATTTGCTAAACAATTCAAAAAACACTCAACAAAATAATCAGGAGACAAATTAAACTCTCAGAATTTATCCTCAAAACAAACATAGCCGTCTAGTGTAGACTATCGACCACCTTTCAGAATTAGGTTATGAACTTGTATGTCAATGAACTCTGCACGATCATCATCAGGGAGGCCGAAGAAATATTCCAGATTTCAGATCAACAATCAACTCTGTACCAATCAAAATACGATATCTAGGCTGAAGAGCAGGAAACTTACGAAGCTCTTCGTTCAATTTCAATCGTCGTTCAGCATTTGGGTCATTAGACGAGCCACTTCCTCCACCAACAGTGCTGGCTGCTTCCTTGCATCCGTTCATGATTCCTTTGAGTGACTCAAGGAAAGTGGAATCAGTGTCCACTACAGTATTAGTCCTTCGGCGCTTACTCTTCACAGTCGTGTCGCTGCCATCAGGAACTTTACTATCTCCTTGGCTTTCTCCCCCTCCATCAGTTGTCATGTAATCAGGTTCAATAATCTTAGCATACCTTTCATCAGCCAATACCCTTTTGCAAGCTGCTTCAAAATCTCTAGCACTTTTCCCAGCTGCATGATCGGTTCCATAAATGTCGATCCAGTCATCCAAATCTGACCATCGAGTATTCATTCTTCCAAGCATGCAGGGGTGTTTCTACATTAATTAACCGGCAGAAATGTATCAATAAACAACACAATGAAAATATGACAATAAATTAAATACTAGCCCCATGTTATAGTTAATTATGACAAACCTTTGCAAAGTACTTCCATCTCTCTTCGCTGCAGGTAAACGATTTTGTGACATCGCACCATCCGACTCCGCTTATCGACCTCAGGTCCAGAATAGCTGTTAGGTACTTACGCCACTGTTTTAGATGATTCTTGATGGAAACTTCTTTCATGTTAGTCCCCGGGAATTTCTTCTTAATATGATCCAGCATGAAAGGGATTCCTTTCGTCTTAAAGCCTTGACGAGACTTGTGTCCAGCAGCTTTGGCCAACTTCATTGCCACAAGCAGTTCAATCTCTTCATCAACCGACCATTTGTGGTAATCTTTGATGGCCTTTCCCTCGTCAACATTATGTGTCATCTACATGTAGTAAATAAAAATCAGATCTAAATATCAAGCTCCTAGTTATCAAAAATTGGAGATGGAGATATATGT
Source organism: Plantago major (assembly GCA_026545765.1). NCBI lineage: Eukaryota > Viridiplantae > Streptophyta > Magnoliopsida > Lamiales > Plantaginaceae > Plantago > Plantago major. The sequence goes on along the minus strand of CM048839.1, from coordinate 78,922,989 downwards.
TCAGAAAATGGAGATATATACGGTGAAAATAATGGACAATAGACAAGATATTTCCACGTAATAAACATCAAAATAGTCAACTAATGCATCACAATGCCATCATAATAATATTGTTCAACATAAAACACAAGAAGAGTGGAAAAAAACACAGAGAACACATCATGTCAATGTGGGCATGCCACATAGAAGCAATAATAATAAACTAAACTGGCACACTAAGCCAGACCCCTATTAGCATGTGCACTCTTCCATCTATTATACATCAGGGCAGCTAAGACATCCCGGACCCTATTCCAAGCGGTGTCATCTAAGACGATTTCATCCACATAGGCATGACTGCTTTGTACTTCTGGAGCCTCTGACTCATTCTCTTCATCACTAGCATCAGCTTCGTCATCAGAAGAGTCTTCATCCTCCAACAGATCATTGGGCGTAGTGTTTCGAATGAAGTTGTGCACGAGGCAGCATGCCAATATGATATTGTTATGTGTGTCGACCGGGTAAAATGACGAAGACCGCAGAATGCACCATCTTTTCTTCCATAAATCGAAGGTTCGTTCCACCACATTCCTTGTAGATGAGTGCTTCATGTTGAAGTACTCCTCTGGATTACGCGGGACCTTTCTACCACTGCCCCATTCTTGCAAGTGGTAACGAGTCCGGGGAAAAGGAGCCATAAATCCAGGTGCATGTGCATAGCCACTATCAACTAGATAGAAATTCCCTGCAAAGACCAGTCAGACAGCCACAAAAAATTATTATTCACACCTGAATCGATAACTGAATTTGGTAAGCAAATCAAAATGAAACAGTCAGTGGAAGAATGTTGGGTGTGGTTGATCCAACGGCTTACCAACTGGAACCTTCAGTCCATCTTCTTTGAGTATTGCTTCCCGCAGAATTTTACCATCGGCAGCTGACCCTTCCCATCCAGTCAGGGCATAAATGAATCTCATGTGTCGATCAACCACACCCAACACATTCACTGAAACCTTCCCCTTCCTGTTCCGGTACATTGCCTGGTGTCGCTTTCTCACAAGCAATTCAACGTAAGTCCCGTCCAGTGCCCCAATACAGCCCTGCAAAAAGTTAATCTGTTAAATTAGCTAATGATATAACCAAATGCATTTACACAGAATTGACAATTTACAGGGAAAATAGACCATAACCTTGAAGTGTCTCCAAGGCTCATCTTCACATTCGGCTGGAATAGGCTCTGGCTTAGCAAGGAGAATGGGGTGGAGTTTCAGTATGGAGTTCAACACCTCGTGGAAGTAGATGCTGATTGTGTGGCCTGACCTTTGAAAGGCGAATTGGGCTACACGGTTTTTGGCATGATGTCCTATAATGATTAAGAAACTGGCTACCTTCTCTTCTATAGAAACATACTTGCTGTCTCCCAACCCCCCATGTTCTTTTAATAACAAAACAAACTCCCGGAAGGTCTGTTTGTTCATGCGGAGAACATTCTTACAATCAACATCATTGGCTTTAGTTAAACGATTCATATATACTTTCTGAGATTCCCTTTTCCTCTTGCAATTGTACCTTATTGGTTTCCGAGGACGGGGCAAAC